>CM048750.1:270608150-272024400 GCA_026315105.1 Locusta migratoria
TAGCCGACAACAAACAAGTAATAAATGAACAGACTAACATTAATGAAAACTCACTGCTAAATCTAGTCAAAGACATGAGAAAGTAATCAAAGAGAGAAACGAATTGGCACACACACACACACACACACAAACGAAAAATTTAATAATAATAATGAGAAAGAAAGAAAAAAAACCACTACTCTCTCCCTTTCCCAAAATCCCCATCTTTGACTGTCTCTATCTCCATGCCCCTCTCCATGTTTCTGTCTCTAATTCTGTTCTATACCTCTTCACAATCTGGATTCACAACAAAAAAAATCAATAATTAATAAATCAGTTTCTGGTGCTGTCCTCTATGCAATCACATAACACACACACACACACACACACACACACACACACTGACAAAAAGCAAAGATAGGACAAACACATACTCAACAGTTGGCAACACCAGAAAAAACAAAAACACAACACAAACAAAAATGGCATGTGGTAAAAAACAGGACAAAAGGAACTAAAAATATTATATTTATTTGTTCACAGAATGGTTTTCCACTTAATGTGACAACTGAATCTCACAAACAGATATTATTTGTGCATAAGACACACAAATAAAGTAGAGCAATTACGTAGGCAAACATGACGTTTTTGTCACATAGAAATTACATTACATTAACTAAAAAGCGTTATTTCGCAACAATTTGAGCAGCCGATGAGACATAGCTGCATTTCTAATTTAAATCTACTACTAATTACTAAAAACCTAATTTAACTAAAACGTAAACCAAAGAGGAAACTTAATTTGCTCATTTAATCTTAAAATGGCATTCCGTGTTACATGTATACTGATTTCCTGTAGCTTTATTTGGATACTTTAATTTAAGAATTTAAAACTTCACATTCAACGTCAAATAAATGATTAACCGTTGAAATACGATCTTCCTTAATAACCAACTTTTCTCATGTTAAGATAAATTAATTACCATAGCTTTTCCTAGCTAAAACAAACAGCCACCTGGTTGTTTATTATGGATTACCTAAATACATAAAGATGGCATTCCAGAATGCCCATTAGTGTCAGTCTTTTATTCTCCTTGAAATTGAATAGCGGAAGATTCAGATTATATCATGATAAAGAAAACCAGTTTTAAATCTAAGCAGGCTATAAAAAATTCTATGTTTTTAAAAAATAAAACACAAGAGAATTTTGTAATATTATACAATATTTTATGCCTAGAATAATGTCGCTAGTGGAAAGTTAAACGGTGAGGATTAAGTATGAGCTGTCGCATCCACCATTTTTATTCCTGTAGCTGGAAAGTTAATCATATTGCGGTGCTATAGGATTTGCGTCACAGCATTTTAGCACGACATGATGGGTGGTTGTGTTGCCATAAACTGCTCAAATCATTCTGGAGATGGCTGCAGAGACATTCTGATCGAAGAAAAAAATGGATCATTGAAGTCGGCGCAAGAACTGGGAGCTAGGACCGAACGCACAGTTATGTATTGTAAGTAAATATTATTTATTATTATGGCTTGAAACAATATTTAATAGTCAAAATCGTCTGTGATATTAGAACGTAAGTTTTTGTTTAGCTCTTTTTAAATTACTACCTATTCACAGAGGAGCTCCCTGTAGGCAGTTAGCAGCCGCAAAATATCATAACACAGCACAATATCCCAGAATATACAGTTTTTAAGGGCACAGTAAGTGTGTCTTATATAGTATATTGAGAAACACACCGCATCAAAAATTTTTGTACTGACATTGCACAAATTTTTGAAGATACTTCTATTACATTATTGCGAGAAAGTATTACAAACATTAAAACGGAAAATATAAATATGCTGGGCAAAATATTTAGTTACGGCTGTGGCAGCGTCTTGTGCTGATACGAAATACACCCTCAATTCAATTTATTATTAGTAAATGCCAATATTGACGCTTACCTATAAGAGACTCTTAACATAAACGACGCATAATACTGGGTAAATTTTACTTACAGCTGCGGCGCCGCAGTGTGCTAAATCTCGGCAACGAAATGTTTGCTTTATAAGGATTATTAAAGTACTGACAAGACAAGGGTACTGTTTGTTTGTTTGTTAAGCTTATGGGACTTAACTACGGGGTCATCAGTCCCTAAACTTACAAACTACTTATGAACTACTTACGAACTAGGACGGCACAAATATCCATGCCCGAGGGGGGATTCGAACCCCCGACCGTAGTGGCCGTGCAGACCGTGACTGGAGCGCCTCAGTCCCCTCGGCCACCGCGGCCGGCAAGGGTACTGTTACACACAAAAACATGTCAACCTTAGAGAAGGAACAGAATTAGTTATTTATTTCATGGTCAACACAAAGCATTATCCCCCTCATTCTATACGATCAGATTTTCAAATAGCATTCAACGGTTGTTGCCAAGATCGGCACTGTTCAAAACCTTATGCAAAAAGAACACCCTAATGAGAACCAAATTAATAGAATAGCTTCCCCTTTTGTTTTCTATCAGAGAATAAAAAATTTAACAAATATTACTTTCTTCCAACAAGAACAAGCTTTCTTAGACAAAGGAATAAAATGTAACTTACATCCAAAGCTTATCAATAATCACAAAAAGCAGCTTATAGCAACAACAAAAACAACCATAGATAAGCCAAAACTATCAATTAGAAAAGAAAATGAAATAACCAATAAAATAGCAAATATATTAGAAAGAGAAACAACAGATCCCACAGGAAAGAACAGTACAGAAATGACCATGTACTATTAACACAAATCAACCAAAAGCTATCTTCCAACAATGCTACAGCTATGAAGTCAGACAAACAAAATAGCCTAGTCATACTTCAAAAAGATGACTCTATACCAAAAGTACACGATTTCTTTCAAACAAATAATATCAAAGAAATACCAGGAGATCCAACAAATAAATATGCTGCTAAAAAAAAAAAATCTAACGCACTCTTAACTGAATACGAAATCAAAACATGTATAATCATGAACTCTAAGGTACCAAGATTACATGGCCACTCTAAGATACATAAGCATCTGATCCCAATACGTCCTGTTATAAATAGCATTGACAGTCCTACTTATCGTATTAGTAAAAAGCTAGATAAAATCCTCAAGAAATATTATACATACAACAACATCTACACTATAAAAAATACTATATCATTGACACAAAAAATCAAAAACATTCTAATACTAGAAGTGATAAATGTCGTTGAAGAAAAATTGTTAAGACACAGAAAAATTTCCATCACAGATATTCATGAAATAATACAATTGCTAACCCTTTTACTCAATCAGAACTACTTCACATTTAACAATAAATTCTACATACAAAACGATGGAGTGGCTATGGGATGTAGCATTGCTGGCACACTAGCAGATATCTTTCTTAACAAACTAGAAGAAAAATTCTTTCATATGCCAGATAGTCACAACAGAAAAATTATATACTATTATCGTTATGTCGACGACACAATAATGCTTATAGATGGTAACGATGAAGACATTGAGCATATACACAATGCATTAAATGCTGTCCATCCTAAAACGAAATTTACAACAGAACGTGAAACAAACAAATCGATAAATTTCCTCGACCTGACTATAGCTACTATTAATAACACACACAAATTCGACATATACCGAAAACCAACTACTTCAGATAATATTATAAATGCATCTTCATGCCGTCCAAAATCACACAAATACGCCTATTTCCACAATAAGATCAACAGACTGATAAACCTTCCTCTAGACCAATACCCCATCCAAAACGAAATTCAGATACTACAATATGTGGCGCACCAAAACGCATATAACCCAAAAAAATCATTAAATTATATAACAAAATGACCTCTCACAAATTACCGATCACGTGACAAAAAATTACACTCACTAGAGATAACCCAAAAACACATAAACCTACATATATTCCTACCACATATCTGGGTGATATTTCTCACAAAATCAACAAAATATTGAAAAACATCAGCAAAACCTTCGCTTAACAAACACATCACAACATTAGAACAAAAATACAATCATGTATTTGCAAACCACTTATTTACTCATACCCTGTAATATATAAAATTCACTGTAAAATTGTGAGAAATACTATATTGGACAAACCGGGAGAAATTTCGAAGTTCGTTTTCGTGAACATGTTAGACAAACTGATAACAACCCATCCACTTTCTATCACCATCTAAAAACTGAACATCACACAGCAGACGATCTTCAAAACACTATTGAAGTGTTACACATTACACATAAAGAACCAACAATGAAGATCTTGTAAGAATTGGAGATACTTTTACACCTCGAAAAAGAACCACTTCTCGTAATTAATGAACAAAAAGGTCTAAAACATAAAAGTTTCCTCAAAAATTTTATTGAAATATTCAAAGCGGAACCAGGTTAATAACAACACACCCAGTGATAAATTTTAAAACATGTTCACCAAAGAGCACCTAATAAATTATTTTTGTATATCGTTGGTAAACAAACCAGTGGAGGCATGCAATATCGTTGCATATTATAATCAGCGCCGGCCGCGGTGGCCGAGGAGACTGAGGCGCGCCAGTCACGGTCTGCACGGCCACTACGGTCGGTGGTTCGAATCCCCCCCTCGGGCATGGATATTTGTGCCGTCCTTAGTCTTAGCTAGTTCATAAGTACTTTGTAAGTTTAGGGACTGATGACCCCGTAGTTAAGTCCCATAAGCTTAACAAACATTTGGTTTTTATAATCAGAATTTAATACACACTTTGACCTGTTTAATATATCGTTGGTATAAATACAAACAAGCTATTGTAACCATAAAATGTCGTTGACATACACCAGCAAATGAGAGCTACAGCGATTCATTATAACCGTACCATACTGGTGGCATGACAACGATCTTATATGCAAAACCACATTACAGGAAGTATGTATAATCAAAATTTATGTAAATATCGTACCATGTGACTTTTATATTATCTCACGACTTTTGTATTACACGATAGCAGTTAACCTGATGTTGGCTTTGTAACCGAAATGGGCATTGTGGAATAAATAAAAAATATTAAGCAACGATTTGGAATCATTGAAAAATATGTCTTTAAGTGACATATTTAACGCAGCAGGAACCAAATATAACAAAAATCGTTGAAGTAATTGACGATTGTTTTGGTACAAGAATGGATAACGTGCTCTTGGAAACAATAAAGAGAGTTTACGAATTTGTTCCTGGAAGACTTGCAGTTTTTCTCAGAACCAATGGTACGCCAACTTCCTAGTAATAAATTAATGTTGTGTCCACGTTAGATGTTCATGATATTTTGCCCACCCATGTACATCGCGGCATCGGGATTCTTATATCTTGGGTAAAAAAATCGTATCAATCATCCAAATCGGCGATCGAGGATCCTGTAGATCAAGCGTCGACCTCTCAATGACGATCTTGTGCACTTTCGATTCAGGTGTCATGGACTCCTAGCAGACACAGGGCTTCCGTAGCTCATACTTCCATCGCTTTCTGGGTCATGCTATTGGACGGGTATCATCATACCTTCCTGTAAGTACGGCTTGTCTTCTCACCACATGCCAGACTTATTTCTCGCACTTTCAGTTCTGTACGATGTTTAGTTGCCTCATCAGGTCATACAGATCTTGGTTCTTTCTGCGTCTGAATGAGTTCTCTTCAGGGACTGGACCAAAGATCTATCTCATGATTTTTCTTTCAAATGCCAGCACGTTCTCTTCATCTTTCTTTGTTGTGCTTAAGTTTTCTATTCCTTATAACAGCATCGGTCCCAACACTGTATTGTATGCTTTATTGACAGATTCTTTGACAATATTATTTGCCTCATACTGAAATAAATTTTAGACCAATTAACAATGCATGCTTTATTTCCAGTTTTAAATTATTTTGCCTGTTGAACCATGTACCCAGGTACTTAAAATTTTCCACTTTATCAAAGTTCCAAATGCCTACCTGTAACGGAATTCCATTAGGGGCTTCTCTGATACCTCCATTACCTCAGATTTTTGTATTAATCCGTAACCTAATCTTACTTGCATGTTGCGGCATCTCTTCCTCTGATTCTCCTAGAACTGCAAAGTCATCTGTATATCCTAATAAATCTGTTCTTCCGTTTAGCTTCAACTTCAAATAATTCGTATATCTAGCGTTTGAATATCACAATGAAATTTCCTCGACGACACGCCTATAACACGACATTCCACGAACTGCGCAGTAGTTATACAAGAAAGATCTTGTGAGAACTTTTAACGAGGTTTACCGTGCAGTTTAACTTTTTAGGAGCTGTGTTTGGTACTCCGTCACGTCTCTGGGAATTCCTGAAAAAATTTTCATCTAGGCGCTGCTGACGAAGCTCTGAAGTAGGAATTCAATGCCTTTACTCTATTTTCGGATCTCCAGAAGAAATGTTCCTTCCTTTCGAAAGCGCGGAGTTTTCTTTCTCGCTTCCTTTTATTGCAGGCAGTACCATGCATCTATCGGAGCTCGAAGCGATCAGTACGTGAGCGGTGCTGCATAAATAGATGGGATTTCCTCTGCTGTGCTGGTTTTATATTTTTGTTCTCACGTTGTATGACGGAATATATTAGACTGGGATCTAGAGTGTAAGAACCGGAAAACCCGTGCTTTTGGTGAGTTATTATTTATCATCTCGAATGTCACGTTTGCCGCATAAAATACTCGTATATTGAAGGCGAAGAAATGCAACTGCTGCAATTATCATCATAAAAAAAAAGTTCAGATGTTTGTTAAGCTTATGGGACTTAACTGCGGGTTCATCAGCCCCTAAATTTACAAACTACTTATGAACGAACTTATACTAAAGACAACACAATCATCGCCGTGGGCCGGCCGCGGTGGCCGAGGGGACTGAGGCGCTCCAGTCACGGTCTGCACGGCCACTACGGTCGGGGGTTCGAATCCCTCCTCGGGCATGGATATTTGTGCCGTCCTAGTTCGTAAATAGTTCATAAGTAGTTTGTAAGTTTAGGGACTGATGACCCCGTAGTTAAGTCCCATAAGTTGTACAAACATTTGAATTTGAACATCGCCGTGGCGGAGCGGCCGAGTGCGTTGAGGTGTTATGCTACTATGCGCGAAGTCGTTCACCGTCGGAGGTTCGAATACCCCCTCGGGCATGGCTGTTTGTGCTGTCTTTAGTATACGTTAGTTCATAAGTAGGTTGAAAATTTAGGTACTGGTAACCCCGCAGTTTAAGTCCCATTAGTTTTACAAACATTTGAACATTTGAACACAATCATCAGCGCATGAGGGAAGATTCGAACCTCCGAGGGAGAACGGCCTCGTGCATCGGAGCATAGCGCCTCAATGCGCTCGGCCACTCCGCCGCGACAGTCATCATCTATCAGCCGTTTTCCGTTTCATTCTTGATAAATGCCTCATCTACACTTTTCCTTGCACTCATCCGTGTTGCTCCTGCATGTAACAGCCCCATTATTCACTTAAAAAGAATAAAAACAACAAAATAAAACCAATTACACTTGTCAGAACCCACAACATAGCTTGGTCTCTACCTGCTCAATTATGATCGATCTCTACATGGTAGATAAGATGGAATTCAACAGCACAAAACTGTACCAAAATGCATATTTTGCCGTACCTGTAAATTGCAATTAGTGAGTCTGTGAAATATCGTATGAACATGTTACGTAAAACCGCAAACAATACTACAAAAAGGAAATATATACATAATAGAAAAAATGTATGTATGTTTGTGTGTGTTCCACATTTTATTCTAAACTACATGACTGTTTATAACCAAACTTGGTAAACACTTTCCTTACTGTCAGACAACAACCTCTGTGGCGTTAAGAACACCTTCGAACTATAGTTCAGGAGATATGACAGCATAAAAAATTAAATTCGCGGAAAATTTTCACATCATGCGCCAATGTTCCACATCTCGTCCTAAACTAATGAACCATTCATGAACTATTTGAGAATGAGAGCATTTAACGACTTGCAACAAACTTTACATATAAGTTCAAACCTTTAAAAAACTGTTTCTGGCTGACAACCCAAATGAAACGATAAGGGAAAGAGTTTTTCCGCTTATTAATTATCCGCTGTTCATGCGGCGTTCGGCAAGAAGTTACAGTTTATTACTTCTAAGCAAGACATGTCTTAGCAAGACATTTTACAAACATTACACATACATTCCACCGACTGCACCTCCGTAATAATATCATAATACGAGACAAAGTTCATGAAATATGAGATCATAAAGAATTTGGTTTACGTAAAACCGCCCCATCACCCATGAGTTTTCGATTTATTACTTCTATACTGCTAATTCTATTCGCGACATATTTACAGTCAATTTGTACATGTACAACTGAACGTACATTCGAAATTATAGCATAGTAAGATACATATTTAAGAAACAACGAAAAGCATGAAAATCTGTCCCAGTACGCAAGATGTAACGTATCACGTCTTAACTACCACCACAACAATATATATAAAAGCGAAAGGACACTCAATCAGATACTCACTCACTGACTACACGCGAATTCTCGAAAACTACTTCACCTACGAAGCTGAAATTTGGTAGGAATGTAATTCATCAGTAGAAGACGTCAGCTAAGAAAGAATTTTGTGATGGGGCCTATAGGTAAGGAGATATGACGTCATAAACAATGAAAACTTTACCGTATTGCGGCACGTGATAGTGGGACTTCATCAGTCCACTATTTCAGAAGGAGAGTACTTAGCGACTTGCAACGAACTTCAAACATAATTTCAAACCTTTAGGAAACTTTTTCTCGCTGACAACCCCAGAAAAATGATGCGAGGAAAAAAAGTTTGTCACTTACTACTTTTACGACGTACATGAAGTAAAATTACGGCATTTGGCATGACGTTACAATTTATTACTCGTAAACTATTAATTGTATTCGCGAGAAATGTTACAGACAGTATACACACATACCACTGAACGTACGTTCGAAATTTTATCATAGTACCACACACAGTTCATGAGATATAGAGTAATAAACAATTACTTTAATGAAAACCCGCCACATCACGCATGACGTTTTGATTTGTTACGTATTTCCTACTAACTCTATTCGCGACGTATTTTGGAAACGTTTTACATATGCACCACTGGATGTACCTTCGAAATAATATCGTATTACGACATATAATTCAGGTGCTACGCCGTCAAGGACATTGAAATACATGAAACTTCGCCCTAAAAAGCATGAGGTTGTAATTTACTTCGTCTTTACTACCAAATCAATTTACAACACATTTCGCAGGCAGTTTCCTAATATTCTCTCTACGAACCTGGTAAATAATGTCTTTGTAGGACCCATAATTCATAAGATATCTCTGTATATATAAAAGCTAAAGATCACTCATTCAATCACTGACGATACACGAAACCTCTAAAAATACTGCATCTATGAAGCTGAAATTTTACCGGTATGTAGTTTAAAGGTAGAAGATGTTAGTACTTCAAGTGTTTATCACGTTTTGATATTCGCATCACTTGATTTTTTCGATGTTGATTTCCATGCCGTATTTTCTTCCCTTTGCAGCTGTCTGGTTTTTGGCAAGCACTACCAGGTCATCTGCATACTTGATTGTGTTGATGAGACGTCCTACTTCTTTGAAGTTTCCGCATCCTTTCAGTGCTTCTTTCGCCAGCATTTCTCCATACTGGTTGAAGAGACTTGACTACAGACAACATCCTTGTCTCACTCTCCTTCCTATTTCCACGCTGTTGATTTCTCCACATTTCAGTCGTACTTTTACCCTTTGTCCCAGTTACAAATTCCTAATTAGTTTCCGATCTCTCCAGTTGATACCTATTTCCTTAAGGATGTTCAAGAAATTATTCCAATTGACTATGTCAAAGGCCTTCTGCCAGTCCATAAAACACGCCCAAATTTCTTCGTTGACGGCCGAAACTCTCTCCGACAATACCCTCATCATACCAATGGCATCTCTGTGGTCCCTTTTCCTTTCCTAAGGCCAAACTGATCTTCTCCCATCATTTCTACTGTCGGGGGTTCGAATCCCCCCTCGGGCATGGATATTTGTGCCGTCCTTAGTATAAGGTAGTAGTTAAGTAGTTTGTAAGTTTAGGGACTGATGACCCCGTAGTTAAGTCCCATAAGCTTAACAAACATTTGAACATTTTTTCTCCCATCATTTCTTCAATTTTGTGTTCTAACCATCTATTTAGTAACCTTGCTATAATCTTTTCCACATGTGAGATCAGACTAATTATTCTATAATCACTAGACTTCTTGGCTTTGTTTTTCTTCTCAAGAGTGACCATTGTTACCTCCAAAAAGTCTTTAGGCCATTCTCCAGTTTCGTAGATTTTGTTTATGAGTTGTGTCAGAGCTCTCAAACTGTCATTTCCGATATCTTTAAGCGAATCCACCGGTACGTCGTCATCTCCTGTAGCTTTCCAACTCTTATTGTCTTTTATCGCCTTCTCTACTTCGCTAGTCAGTATACTGTACCACCCAACGTGCTCTTCAATGTGTCTGTCAACTACCCTGGCCAGCACGATCCCCAGATCTGTCTGCCATTGAACATGTTTGGCATCGGATGGAACGTCATCTTGGCGCGGTCTGCACGACCGGCACGAAATGTGGTCCAACTGAGCCACCAAGTGGAAATTGCATGGCAGACCATTCCGCAAGACTACATTCGGCACCTCAAAAGATCGTTTCCATGGGAAAATTGCAGCTTGCATTACTGCAAAAGGAGGGTATACACGGTACTAACGCCGACATTGGGTACGCTCTGATGACTGTACTCAAGTGCTTGCAGTTCTGTCTGCGAGATCATGTGTTGTATACATCCTCAAGAATATATATATATATATATATATATATATATATATATATATATATTGCTGTTCGTTACTCTCGCTAAAACTCTAGATCGGCTGAACCGATTTGGCTAACTTAAGTCTTGAAATATTCGTGCAAGTTCAGGGAAGGTTTAAACGGTGATAAAATATGGAAAAGTTGTCCGGAAAAGGGGAAAATCGGGAAAAACTAGAACAGCTTTTTCCAGTGAGCTATCATTACCGTTCGTCCAATTCCGATAAAATTTTGTTCATTTCATCTTGAAAGCAAGAGGAGGGTTCGCATCAAATAAACATTTCGAAAAGTTGCCCGGAAAGTAGGAAAATTTAGAAAAAACCGAAAGCGATTTTTCTACGATTAAAAATGAATTGAAACTGGTTGTAAGAGCATCACTTGTGTACGATTTGATAGGACAAGGGTTGTATGAAATAAATTTGGGGAATATGAGAAAAACTGAAAGTGCGTTTTTCAATGTGTTTTTGACTGAATTCAGCACTATAACTGACTAATCGCACGACAAAGAGTTTTTTTTTTTGTTTTGTTTTTTTCCCTAATGGTCTTGGAAAAGTCGCAAAATTTGAACCAAGTTCGTTTTTCAGTGTGATTCTAAATGTACTTAACACTAGAAGTCGAGAAACGTGAAATGAAAATTTGAGAAAGTTACCCGGAAAATTTGAAAATTCGCGTGAAACTGATAGAGCTTTTTTCAATGGGATATCAATATCATTCGTCTAATTGCGATAAAATATTACGTATTTGATGTTCAAAGTAAGAGTAACGTTCTTATGAAATAAAAATTTGGAAAAAGTTTCGCGGGAAATTGGAAAATTCAGAAAAAATAGTGTTTTTTCTATGGAATATCAGAACCATTTATCTGATTGCGATAAAATTTTGTACATTCGACGTTTAAAGCGAGAGTAAATTTTGACTGAAGTGAAATTTTGGAATAGTTGGCCAGGAAATAGGAAAATTTGTGAAAAACTGAAAGAGATCTTTTCTTTGGAATATCAACACCATTCGTACGATTGCGATAAAATTTTGCACATTTGATGTTCAAAGAAAGAGTACATACATATTAGCAAATGCGAAGCATTGCCGGGGCGAGTAGTGTGTCAATAAAATTTCTCTCTGCTGGGTGGACGAATTCATGATGTTCTTTACTTCATTTTCCACGAGTGTAAATTTTACTTTCTCCATGCACTCGTATTCTCGTTTCGGCACGTGGCGACTCTGGCCCGAGTTGCAGTGTCACTGACACCGTTCCGCTAGCCGCCGCAACGGAGCGGTTATCTGTTTTACGCTTTCGCCCCGCAACTACTCAACAGTTACACCGCCGCGCAGACAGAATCAAATTTCCGCTGGCTCCGTCCCCGTCTGTGTTGTCACGCGGCACTTAGAGAATTGTCCCCGCCCCTCCCGTGGCGTGGATATTTCCAGTCCCCCTATTTGCTTAACCGTAGAGCCTGGCTTGTGCGTCACACGATGCTGTCGCACTCTGTTGCGCGCTTCGCGAACTTCTCACGCCGAGTTTTTGTGCGTGCAGGGCAGTGTATTTCCGCCGTCCACGCGTGCAGTGCGTGAGCGCGAGTTCTAAGTTTAGTTCTCGGAATGCTTTTAAAATGATTCCGTCAAGTACTGCTCGCGGTGGTGGTGGGGGGCGAAAAAATTCTGGGTGGATATTAACGGAGCGTCGACAGGAACTCGGAGCAGCCTTACGTCACGCAGGGAGCCATGCGCGCACGCATATACATGCGCGCTCAAGCTCACACACACACACACACACACACACACACACACACAAGATGAAGCCGAGTGAGTGCCCCAGATCTCAGCGTGCGTCAGCATTCAACTCACGACCAGAAAAGATCCACCGATTTGTCTATAATTTCTCACACCGCTGGCGTGCGTGTCACAGCGTAAGTAATTTAGGAGTACTCTGATGAAGCGATTCACCGAGTGAGATGTATTTGTCCAGCACTGGAACTTTCTTCGAATGAGAGATGGGAGTGTAGGGTTTGTGGCATGTTTTGTTTCTTTGAGAGAATCTTTTCTTTGTGGGTAGATATTGTGAGACGGACTGCAGTGTACAAAAAATAAATAAATAAATAAATCCTGAGCCATGTACAACGAACATGAACAAACGACCGCAAAGCATCGATCTACCTGCAAAAAAGGGAGATCGTGGTTTTTTTTCAGTTTGCGTTTTAACCCACCATTCACCTCTCAATGATGGGAAGAATCACCAGAAACGACACATGGTTCGAATTCCACGTTAAATTGTAGGTCACCATTACCCGAAGTAGGGTCCAGTTGAAAGACTTGCGTTAGGCCACTGAGACACACGAAATTATTATTATTGCCTCAGCTAAATACCTAGGAATAAAAACTACGATCAAGTTAAATTGGAAGTAACACACCGAAAATTGTAGGGTAGGCGAACCAAATGGTACGTTTCATGTGCAGAACACTTAGAAGATGCAACAGATCTACTAATGACTATGCTTACACTTCACTTGTGAGTTCTATTTTGGAGTATTGCGGCGCATTGTAGGATCATTAATGTCAATTTGCAGCAAGGTTTTGGAACATATCCTGTATTCAAATATAAAGTATCATCTGGAACAGAATGATCTATTGATCCAAGGTCAACACGGATTTAGAAAATATCGTTCATGTGAAACACAACTACCTCTTTACTCACACGACGTGATGAGTGCTACCGACAGGGTTCTCAAATTGATTCCGTATTTCTAGATTTCCAGAAGGCTTTTGACACCGTACCTCACAAACGGATTTTACTCAAATTGCGTGGTTATGGAATATCACCCCAGATTTGTGACTGGATAGGGGATTTCCTGTCAGAGAGGACACAGTTCGAAATAATCGATGGTAAGGCATTGACTAAAACAGAGGTGATATCCGGCGATCCACAGGGTAGTGTTATTCGTCCTCTGCTGTTCCTTATCTACATAAACGATTTAGAAGAAAATCTGAGCAGCTCCCTTAGGTTGTTTGGAGATGACGCCGTCATTTATCGTCTAGTAAAGTCATCTGAAGATCAAACCCGACTGCAGAACGATTTAAATAAGATATCTGTATGGTGTAAAAATTGGCAATTGACTCTAAATAATGAGAAGTGTGAAGTCGTCCACATGAGTGAAATAAAATCCGTTAAACTTTGTTTACAAGATAAATCAATCAAAAGTGAAGGCCGTAAACTCCACTAAATACCTAGGAATTACTATTACTTCAGACTTAAACTGGAAAGATTACGTAGATAACGTCGTGGGAAAGGCGAACCAAAGACTGCGTTTCATTGGTAGAACCCTTAAGAGATGCAACAGAACTACTAAAGAAACTGCATATACTACGCTTGTCCGTCCTCACTTGGAGTATTGCTGCCCAGTGTGGGATCCGTATCAGGTGGTCTTGACGGTAGACAACGAAGTTCAGCTCGTTTTGTATGGTCACGACACAGGGGAGACAGCGTCACGGAAATGATACAGAATCTGGGATGGGAATCATTACAACAACGGCGTTTATCGCTGCGGCGTGGGCAACTTACGAAACTCCAATCGCCAATATTTTCCTCCTAATGCGAAAATAAATTGTTGAGCCGGCCGAGGTGGCCGAGGTGACTGAGGCGCTCCAGTCACGGTCAGCACAGCCACTACGGTCGGGGGTTCGAATCCCCCCTCGGGCATGGATATTTGTGCCGTCTTTAGTATAAGGTAGTTGATAAGTAGTTTGTAAGTTTAGGGACTGATGATCCCGTAGTTAAGTCCCATAAGCTTAACAAACATTTGAACATTTTCTTTTATATTGTTGACTCCCACCTACATAGGTAGAAATGACCATCAGAATAAAATACGAAAATCAGAGCTTGAACGGAGAGATTCAGATGATCTTTCTTTCCGCGCGCTATTCGAGAATAAAAAAGGAGATGAATAGTATAAAGGTGGTTCGATGAATCCTCTGCCAGGCACTTAAATGTGAGTTGCAGAGTATCTTATGTTGTTGTAGAACACGAGGTTGGACTGACGGACGGTTTAGAGGAAGTTCAGAAAAGGGCAGCTCGTTTTGTATTATCGCGGTGTAGGGGAGAGAGTGTCACGGAAATGATGCACGAGTTGGGATGGAAATCGTTGAAAGATACGCGTCATTTCGTTGTGGCGAGCTCTATTTGCGAAATTTTTGTCACCAACCTCCTCTTTTGGATACGAACATATATTTTTAGCACCCACCTACATAGGGAGACATGATCATCTTAATAAAATAGGAGAAATCAGATCTCAAACAGAAAGATTTAGGTGTTCCTTGTTCCTGTGTGGTAAAAGTGAATGGAACGGTGCGGTTCGATGAACCCTTCAGTGTGAGTTGCATAGTATTTATGTAAATGTAGAACAAATCAAATTATCAGTATTCAATCTCGCATTTATGCAGTCAGAAATTCTCGGACAATTTCCAATAAATTATAGCTCGCACAATTTAACGAAATCGGCGGAATCTTTCCTCACGCAAAACATACAATTAACGGGATCTACTGCGGCTCACTATTTAACATCGCAAAGAAGTTCTTATATTTATTATCTATCACTCGTTTACACACTCGTGAGCAATACGAACGCACCTTCACAGAGATCCATGAGCAACTGGTACCTAGCTCATTGCAACGTCTTGGCGCCTGAATTTTAAGCCCAGTACGTCATTGGCTGAATCTCTGTCCAGTAAGAATGTCTTTTGTATCCAGTTAAAGTTTTAGTTAATGTTGTTCAAATGTTTGTTAAGCGTACGGGACTTAACTAAGGGGTCATCAGTCCCTAAAATTACAAACTACTTATCAACTACCTTATACTAAAGACGACACAAATATCCATGCCCGAGGGGGGATTCGAACCCCCGACCGTAGTGGCCGTGCAGACCGTGACTGGAGCGCCTCAGTCTCCTCGGCCACCGCGGCCAACAGTTAATGTTGTTTTTCAAGTAATTGTAACATTGCTAATGATTGATTTTATTTTAACAGGGAAGCCAAAACAGTTTTGGTCTAACCCGCCACTGCCCTCACCGAAACTGAGTTTATTGTGCGTTATCGCTCCCTGTATATCTAGTGAAGCCAACCAGTGCCCTTAAACAGTGCTAGTAGTCCTGTTATCAGTTCCTTATTAGACACAATTTCTTCGATTATGGCTGTCCCGAATATCCTGTGACTCTTGCTCTCCATTGCAATACATTCGAAGGTTAGGTGTGAAACAGTTTCCTCACATTAATCACAGATTCTACATTTAGGGTCCTCTTCCGTTGTGTCCATTGTATATAGGCGTTTTTTTTTAAATTCCCATGGTCTGTCATCAGTCCAACCATTAGTTTAGTCTCTTTCCTGTTCAAGCCCATTATTACAGAGCTTCTTTTAAAACAATGGCTTTGGCGTAATCACCTTACCATGTTTTTGTTTATAGACATTCGTCCAATATTCTACGTGCTGTCTTTTGAGTCAGTTACGTAGCTCCAGTTTGATCGTTGCCTTGGTGATTGTCAGGACAGATTCCAGCCCAATAAATGGAGATTCTGTCCCCATCCTGGGCAATCTGTCGGCTTGTTCATTGCCACCGATCCTCGAGTGGTCATGGATGTACAATAGGTTTACCCTATTGCTTTCACCTAGTTCCACCAGAACCCCATTCTGCAACAATCTTAGGTCTTGTTTCAGGAGCTGCCAGTGAATTTTTCCTGGCTGTCTGAATAAATGCAGATGCTACGATCCTTGAAGTGTGCTTCTTTACACACGCCCTGATGGCAGTGATTTCGGCCTGAAATACTGAGGCCAGTTTCCCTAGAGAGACGACGGCCTCCAGTCTTGGCTGCTTCCCGTGTACCCCAGCCCCAACACCTTGGTCTGATTTCGACCTGTCAGTGAACCAGACAGTGTCCCCCGTACGGTGTCCAACTGTTTTCTCCAGCTGCTCCCTGATTTCTATATAAAAGGCTTGTTGAAGCCTTTCCTATATTTACCTAACTCTGTGATTCTGGATATCCTAATGATACCCAGTTTTTGCCACATTTGAGCCTGTATACACCAGCCGCTGCCTCCATCTGGACCCAGAGGTGTAATGCGGGTGCATCCAGCACAGTTTCCATCCTAGCATTTGGTGTACTGCTACTTCCGCCGAATTACCACGTTTCTGGAACGATGTTAACTAGAGTTACCATACATTCAAATGAAAAAACCATAGATATTACAAACAATCTTTATGTGAAACAAAATGGCTTACTTTCTCACAAAAGGATATTTGTCGCTTCCTCGAACATTCTTAAGTTAACTCTTTCTTGGATCTGATGTTATCACATTTTTGAAACCAATGTCATGTTAATAGCTATAATTGACGATCTAAAAATTCTTTACACACTGTACAGTAAATCTATTTCTTTCATAAGTCCAATGTATGACTAGGAAAATACCCTTTCCACAGCTGCAATATGGACAGGGATTGCAAAAAAGTAGTGCACAATTCTTAAAAGTTATGAACATTAATACCCAGAACGATTTTCATGAACTCACACCATCTACGAGTACAGTTTTCTCTAAAAATGTTGATGCAGTTTCCGACATGAGTGCTCTCTTACAAACGCAAACCTTTTTAGACGGTCTACCTAAACAAAAAAATCCACAAGAATATTTCTATTTCTAAAATAGGCTGCAACATTTATTTCCACTATCCCAAACAACTTGTTTGTTAAGAGTTCATCCTGGAATAAAGTTAATTCGCCCTACTACTTCATCCATGTAATTTCCCTGAATCACTCCAGGCAAATGGAACGCTCGATTACCTTTATCTTCACTAAAAAAAAAAAAAAAAGGTCTGTAATGATAACGAAATCTATGGGACCTTAAATCCCAATCTTCCTCCTTTCTCACCCATTTGCTTAAGTAATCGTTAGAATCAAAATAAAAAATTCATATCTTTTGTGAACACAGTAACATGTTGGTGGTTGTCACATTAAACGATGAAGATTTATTTTAGGGTAACGAAATTACTTCTAGCCCTGTGCGGTGGCCGAGGAGACTGAGGCGCTCCAGTCACGGTCTGCACGGCCACTACGTTCGGGGGTTCGAATCCCCCCTCGGGCATGGATATTTGTGCCGTCCTTAGTGTTAGTTAGTTCATAAGTAGTTTTAAGTTTAGGGACTGATGACCCCGTAGTTAAGTCCCATAAGCTTTACAAACATTTGAACATTTTTTTCTAGCCCTGTGTTGCATACTGGACACTCAGGACAGCTTACGCTTCCAATACAGTATTTTTTCATCTTCACAACTTGACATGTAAATTCAAAATTCAGGAGGTTTGATCTGTTTTATGAATATGCAGTCGGGGGTTGAAATAGAGCATTAAAAACTGGATGGAACTCGGATAAACCGAGTGGTTTGCTAACCCTATGTTAATGTACGAATGTGATGTGGTGTGCACAGGAGATACAGTTAAAAGTACCAATGTTGCCAAATCGCTATTTTATTGTCTGGATGACTAGTTTCGGTAATACACAATTATCATCATCGGTTCATCTGTCGAAGAAGTGGATATTTACAATGTAATTTTAACATAATTAAAACACGTACGAGAAATACAGTACCTGTTTCAGACACTAACACTTGTATATTTTTCACATCAAGAGCGACCACAAGAAGTTCGTAATAGGCTGCCACATTAATGTGTCTAGCGGTGCTTGTATGCGTAGTTCGCAGTTCTTCAACATCACAACCATAACTGATAGCTGTATGTTTACTTGGTACACATGGGCAAATATGCTACCAGGTTGAAAGGAGTATGCAAAATAATTTTCACTTAATTTTTGCCTGTCATACAGCCTTGAGCATGTTTTTATTACAAAAACCTAAGCTGTAATTCTGTAGAAAACAAATTTATGTAATATTTTGTACCAATTCTTAAATCGATATAACATACTGTACTTATTTTCATATCTTTGCTGTAAACCAAAGTCTTTGTTTCATCTTTGGAGTATGTCTTGCACTCTCAGTTGTTGCTTTTAGAGAGTCGGTGTGTGACCTTCGTGAAGACGAGTCGATGTCTGATTATGGTAGAGTTGTAGTCGTGAAACTGTGGGTTAGTCTGTCTGTGTGTTAGACTCCAAGAGTAAAAAAAATTCAGAGTTTTGAAGAAACGCAGCCAAGTCTGCAGATTGTAATTTTGTATGGAAATTAATCTGTCTCAAATAAGGCAATGTGTACTTTTCTATTGTTATGTATGGTAGCCTGTATTTGAACTATTGTAGTTGGTGTTTAATACTGTTTAATGCAACTCGCATTTATCATTTAACCCTGAGTCATTTTCCAGTTCCTCGTTCCTTTCACCAATTTGAATTGCTATCCGTTCTGATAATTGTTTCTTATGATAGTGTTGCATAATTATTGTGTTTGTAAATTTATTTGTTAATTAGAACAGTTCAGTGTAGGCATTTTGTCATGATAAATGAGAGCAGGAAGTAGTTTGTTCATAAATCCAGTAAAGTTCATAGTTAGAGATTTTCTCAGTCTTAATGAAAGTTCAGATTATTAAGTCAGTTAATGTTAGTAACAGTTAAAAGTGATTTGTCTGATCAGAAGAGAAGTAGATCGCGTAAAGAGGTGAGAAATATTTGCAGTGAGTGAGACTTGAAACCATTACCAGATTTGTAGGATATTTTTTATTACGTTGAATCAGTATGGTAATTGTTGTTCAGATGGGCACATTATCAAGTGCAGTGATTTTGGTATCTAATTAATATCAAATATCTTTGTTTGACATCCTGTTTATTCAAGTAACAAAATTATCACTGTATTAGCACGCTCTTTTTGTTGGCTCTCGCAGTCGAATTGCGCATGTATAGTCTGGCTACTGGTATATGGTGCACGCTAATAGATCTGATCATTTCAATTGCTCACATTGTTTTTCACACACGAGAATAATGTGTACACCAGTTACGAGTTTTAATTACTGTCAACTTATTAACTACTGTACAATTTAAAGTGTTATCCGTTGCGCATCAAACTAAACCACATTTACCTAAGATCATAGCATTCCATGTCAGTTGCAATTTATTCTAACAGGGCAAAGGAAGGTACTAAGTCTCATTTCTTAGTCAAATTTTTTGTAACCAAAACTAAAACAGAACATTAATTTGTGTATTTTAGCGGGGACGGTCTCTCAACAAACAATGTCACGCTCGCCCCACAAATACATACTACTTTTAATTTCAAACAAACACACAACTTTTAAGGTAGCACTGTGGCATCAAGGAAAAGATTAGTATGTACATCGAACAGCGTATACAAATTGCAATACCTTTATGTCCTAAAACTTGCAACCTAATTACTTAGTGATGCATTGACATTGTATCTCCTATGCTGTCATGTACTATTTTTAACATAAAATCCATTTTAATATACCTGACGTAAAATGTCAAAGCACCATTATGTTATTAGGTTGCAAGTTTTGGGACTGATTTAGGTATTGCAATTTGAGTAATTTACAAGAAAGCTTTCCATCGAAATTGCCGCGCACCTATCGATATATCGAATGTGCCATTACTGTTCCGGCGAGAGTTACGGCATGCGTTACGTCATTAAGTACTGTCACAATAAAAATACAAGTATATAGTGTACTTACCTTATTTCTGAGCGACGGTTTCGTCAGGAACGAAGCCATTTGATGTGTAAGCCATCGGCAATAGCCCGGTTTTTCCATACCCAAGGTATATTTTTGGGATATCCGGGAAAAATATTGGGAGAGCGTCTGGAGCGTCCGTCATTCCTCGTAGTTTCAAATTACGAAAGTAAATGTACTGGAAAATAAATAATTGGTCTCTGTCTTTTCTCTCTTAATGGTTCCTTTTAGTGATTTCCACAAGCTCTCAATATTTTGCGTGTGCACAGTTGGATCTTCAGACGAGACAAATTCAACTGAACTAACTGACCCGTGCAAATAATTCGCACTCTATTCTGATCAGTCACAGATAAGATAGTGATGGAGAAGAGGCAGGTGCAAGTACATGTGTATAAAAGTTAATAGACTTAGAGTAGTAACAACAAATTTTGGTCTAATTGATATATAATTAAATACAATATGATTAAATATTATATATAGGTGTGTTTGCGTTTGGATATGTGTGAGTGTGTGTGTATTTGTTCACCTACCCGTTTTTCCCCTAAGGTAAGTCCTTCCACTCCTGGGATTGGAATGACTCCTTTTCCACTTACTTAAAACCCATATCCTTCCCTTTTTCCTCTCCTTCCTTCCTCTTTTTCCTGAGGAAGCTGCCAGTGGTGGCGAAAGCTTGTATGTGTGTGTGATTTTATTTGTGTCTGTCGACGAGCATGTCCTTTGGGTAAGTCATACGTTTTGATTAACTGTGAAACATATAAAAAAATCAAATATCGACTTTTATTTGTTAATTTTATGTTTTGAAAACTTGTTTATTTTACAAAACTTCTTTGAAAACATTGTTAAGAGTTATAAAGTTATCATCGTTTACTTTTTGGCTGTATGTGTCTTTAGCACAAACTTAAATATTATTGAATGAGCGAACTCGTGCTATGTTTATTGCCACAGCGAAAGCTACTTGGAATTGTCTTATCATTTCGAAGGGAATGGTTGGATCAGCAGGTGTGAGGTTAATGCGGGGTATTAACACAGGTTATCAGAGTCAATGAATTTAGCAGAGATGATTTAGTCGCTTAAGTGAGACGCCACTAATCTTGACCATTATTTAATCCCTGATTAGCGTTAAGATTTCTAACTAACATAATTATAGCATTTTTTCTTTAAAAGCAATTGATGAGGTGGTAAACCGGAAGGATTTAAGAATTCTGCGGAGTACAACTGAACGTTGTTTGTTACTACAAGTTGGACAGAATCAGAACTGAGGTGAATCTTTGCCTCTCCAGGTAACAAATTGGAAACGACAAATTAATTAATTGCAATACAATCGCCAGTTTTTGGACATAGAATCGCCGTTGAATAGAAATGCGAAATATTCTGTTCATTGATTTCTCTAGTATTGAATACGATGGTAATAAAATTATAGTAATTACAATAAAATGTTTAGGAATTTCGATCGCTTCATTGAAGTAATCTGTTTGAATTTCTAAATCACCGTTACCAAATTTAAGTAAAATGACCATTTACGATCGTTCGCCGGGTATCAACTTAGATTCTACGAACAGTACAATTTTTTTTTTTTTTTTTTTTTTTTTTTTTTTCAAAATAAAGTTTTTGTGTGTGTGTGTGAAAACTATAACATTAAACTATCTGTGTATTTTTCGTCATTAGTGGAGAACGAAACCTTGAAAATGATACCTCAATATAATCACGTAGGCTTCCGCGGCCAGAGTCAGATGACATAAAAGTTTTCTGGGTATTGTACCGCGTCATGATGTAAGGCTATTACTTAAATAACCAACGTTTCGGCCAACGTTACAGTGGCCTTCATCTGGGTAACTGGTGTGAGCTGGTTGTTACTACACTTTATATTACTTTCATTTAGACATTACGTCATAACAACCAGCTCACACCAGTTACCAAGATGAAGGCCACTGTAACGTTGGCCGAAACGTTGGTTATTTAAGTAATAGCCTTACATCATGACGCGGTACCATACCCAGAAAACTTTTATGTCATCTGATACCTCAATCATTAATTTTGGATAAGTAATACGGAAGATATGGCGTACCCACAAAAACACCGATGAGACATATTATATATGATAGTTCGCGTAGGAATGCCTTCTTCTTTTAAGGATGTATAACATCTCAAAATTCGCGCGACATATTCAGCGACCATCGCGCACATTCTATATATCGATAGCTGGGCGGCTATTTCGATGGGAAGCCATCTTGTAAATTAGCGGAATTTGTATACGCCGTTCGATGTACGTACTAGTCATATCTTACACCCTTTATCTTTGCCTTGATGCCACAGCGCTGCCTGGTGGCGAATTAGCGCTTGTATACCAAGTAAACATAATACGCTATCAGTTATGGCTTTGATGCTGAAGAACTGTGAACTATGCATACAAGCACCACTAGACACATTAATGTGGCAGCCTATTACGAACTTCTTGTGGTCACCCTCGATGTGAAAAATATACAAGTTCTTTCGCTAATTGTGAAAAATGTTTGTGTCTGAAACAGGTACTCTATTTTAAAACATCAAAAATACAAAGAAATTCATATCCATTCCTTTCTTGGGAAATATTTCCTACAGCATCAAACGTCTTTTAATGCAAAATTTCAACTGTACTATTTCTTTTTCTACAGACAACACTCTAAAGAGAAAATTGTTGCACACAGTGAAAATACAGGTGATAGATTCTCTAATACAGGAGTCTATAAATTAATATGTGATAACTGTCCGTGTTACTACATTGGCCAAACAGGCAGAGCCGTGAAGACAAGACACAAAGAGCATTTATTAGGAAAGAAAGGAGCGAACATACGTAACTCTACGTTTGCAGAACACCTACCGTTTGCCAACCACACTCCGAAAAAGTTAGAAGACACTATCATTTTACACAGAGAAGTTAAATGGCGAAAACTTGATCTTTGGGAAGAACTTGAGATCTTTAAACATCTAGAACTCGAGGATGGCAATTTATTAAATGATCAGTTAAATCTCGCCTGTAAACAATATTTTGAAGGTTTCAAACCCATACTGCTCACGAAATCTTACAGCTACCGGTAGCCTTTGCCATTTGTTCATTTCCTCAAAAATCTAAAACCTGCTTACATTTGTAATTTTCCTTTGTAATTGACATGACAGCCATTTTATCTCATTTTCGTCACCATACTATAAGTCACGTACTAATACAGTTTATTTTTATTCATCTGAGAGGTACACTTTTCTATTATTATTGTCCGTTTACGCAATGTATTTCAACAGTATTTGTTAGTCAGCATATTTTTACTATTGACCTTTGTAATATTTGTTTCCACAGCTTTCCTCAAACTTCTCACCCTCTTTTTATTCAAATATTCCATTATTGACATAGGTATAAATTCAATGTACATTCTGCCAACAGCTACTTAACCCACAGAAAGTTCCACGGCGCATGCGCCACCGGTCCTGGTATGCACGCTCCTTGCTTCAGATCAGTAAATGTGAATGTCTGCAGATGCGCTGACGCATCTTTCAGTCTAAACCACATTCCCTAGATCATAGGGATGTCAAATTCCTGTGATATGCAAGTATAGGAAGTAACAGTTTTATTCTGATTTGTATTTCACAATGTTTTAGACAACAGGCTTGGTATGACGCATATTTAAGGCATAACGATTATGAATTTTTAATTTATGATGTCACATTGAGGTATACATGTATTTCTGAAGAAGACGGGTTTATATCTGTCGAAACCGTGGTCAAGTTTATGAAACAACTATATTGCAACTGGTTGGTTGTTAATAATTTGCTATCCTATAACCGTTGCTGAGACGCAGTCATGTTTAAAATATCTGTATCTCTCTTACGTGATTTAATTATGTTGAAACTAGTAAAAGTCCGGCGGTCAAAAGAGCTGACTGCTGTTCTCGATATTATGAATTGTGACTAAGAATATCTATGCAGAGGTGTCTGCTAACTCAAACTGAATTACTCAGGACAAGCGGCGAGGACACCCCTTTGCCTACTGCCTCACGGGGTTTCCCCCTTCTACTTGCTAAATTGCTCAAAGTAGTGTGCAATGGAGGAAACCACTGGCGGTGCATTTGGTAAAGAGTCACCGATAGCTCAATAAATAAAGCTTATTTAAATAATGAAATGTTAATTTAGATGTCAAAGATTTCTTTGTACACAACATTTCGTGTGTAAATCTTGCACAGGACTATCAACAATTTTTGACTTAGGTAAAAATATGCCAACACGCTTGAGACTGATGGCCATAGCAAAGGCAAGTTTCACAGGAAATTGTCTGCACCTGAATTGAAACGGCAATCATATTTGAGATGGAGCCAAGTCAATTCTTGGAATGACATGAATTTCACTTTTAGAGGAGCCAGTCAAAGACTTAGCTATTATACATTTTTTTTTTTTTTTTTTTTTTTTTTTTTTTTTTTTTTTTTTTTTAGTTGGAGATCACCAATGTCTATCTAACAGCGTTGAATATGGATCAACTCTAACACAGACCATTACTCTCTCGCATTTACTTCACGGAAAACGCAGTGTCCCATGTCTACTTGTATACTTCTTTAGAAGATCTCTTTTTTTTGGGGGGGGGGGGGGGCATCTACTTTCGGCTGATAACAAAAATTCAAAATCTCTTTCTTTCTTAATATCCAAGAAAATCTACTTACTTTTTTTCCCCTTACGGTTATTCGCAGTCGATAGGCAATGGCCGCGGTGGAGTAGCCGAGCGGTCTAAAGCACCTCGCTGCTGAACGCGCTGTTGTTCGCCGTGGAGGTTCGACTCCTCCCTGGGGCATGGGTGTGTGTGTTTATGTTAGTTAGTTAGGTTAGTTTACCTAGGTTTAAGTAGTTTGTAAGCTACGGACTGATGACCATGCAGTTTGGTCCGATAGATTTACAGACATTTGAACACTTTGATAAGGAATGCAGTCAGTCATCTTCATTATTACGGCGAAGTTCTTTTCATGTGGTCTCTCATGAGAAACACACTGCATAGTACCTCTACGCGTTGAGGAATGAATGGGGTTTGCCGTAAGAGTCACAGGCAAGTGACTGTTGCTATGCGAACATTGTGACGTAGACGTTTCAGGTGGGGGTGGTTCTGCACTACAATCTCTGCCAAATGCTCAGGTGAAATGATCACTGCGAATAAGTGATGGACCAAAAATAAATAAGTAAATAAAAAAATAAAGCTGTTTGTTGAACTGCGTTTTCACGTTCAATAGTGCACGTGGTAGTGATTCTTTTATGTTGTGTTATGTTTTATGTTGTGTTGTGTTAAATGATCAGTGACCACGAGTGAGGGAGCTAGGAGAAAAGCCAAGTACTTTCAAACTTGGAAATCAGAACGGGAACAATACGGTAACTTAAAGGATTGGTTAATGAAAAGTAAAAAGGGGGATATGTTTGCATATTGCAAGTCATGTGACATAGACATTAACATTGCTTCTGTAGGCAAAACTTGCTGATAGAAACACTTAAATTATTTCTTCAACATGATAGATAAGCTATAAATGAATAATATTCAGGTAAATGTCAGAGAATTTAAAATGTGTCAGGGAAATTTGAAAAATACTGGATTTCTTTTTAGTTGTCATACTTGAGATCTCTTCAGCATTGCCATTCGAAATTCTACTTTTTTCTCCTTCTTTTTACCATTCGCGTCTACTTGTTTCCGTGGAACCAGGTTGGCAACACTGGACACACGTAAGCTGTAAAACTGCGTATGCTCATAGCTGCTTATGAAATTCGACAACAGTTCTGGGCATGCGCAGATTTAACGGCGATAAACTGACACACACTTAGGCCGCTTATGAATAAAATTACATTGTAAATATCTACGTCTTTAACGATGATCCGATGATGGTAGCTGTGTATTACCGAAACTATTCATCCATACAATAAAATAGCGATTTTGGCCACGTTGGTACTAATTACACTCCTGGCCATTAAATTTTCTACACCACGAAGATCACGTGCTACAGACGCGAAATTTAACCGACAGGAAGAAGATGCCGTGATATCCAAATGTTTAGCTTTTCAGAACATTCACACAATGTTGGCGCCGGTGGCGACACCTACAACGTGCTGACATAAGGAAAGTTTCCAATCGATTTTTCACACACAAACAGCAATTGACGTGCGTTGCCTGGTGAAAAGTTGTTTTGATGCCTCGTGTAAGGAGGAGAAATGCGTACCATCACGTTTACGACTTTGATAAAGGTCGGATTGTAGCCCACCGCGATTGCGGTTTATCGTATCGCGACATCGCTGCTCGCGTTGGTCGCGATCCAATGACTGTTAGCAGAATATGGAATCGCTGGGTTCAGGAGGCCAATATGGAACGCCGTGCTGGATCCCAACGGTCTCATATCACTAGCAGTCGAGATGATAGGCATCTTATCCGCACGGCTGTAACGGAATGTGAAGCCACGTCTCGATCCCTGAGTCAACAGATGCGGACGTTTGCAAGACAACAACCATCTGCACGAACAGTTCGACGACGTTTGTAGCAGCACGGACTATCAGTTCGGAGACTATGACTGCGGTTACCCTTGACGCTGCATCACAGACAGGAGCACCTGCGATGGTGTACGGAACGACTAACCTGGGTGCGCGAATGGCAAAACGTCATTTTTTCGGATGAATCCAGGTTCTGTTTACAGCATCATAATGGTCCCATCTGTGTTTTGCGACTCGCGGTGAACGCGTGTATTCGTCATCACCATACTGGCGTATCACCCGACGTGATGGTTTGGGTGTCATTGGTTACACCTCTCGGTCACCTCTTGTTCGCATCGACGACACTTTGAACAGTGGCCGTTACATTTCAGATGTGTTACAACCCGTGGCTCTACCCTTCATTCGATCCCTGAGAAACCCTACATTTCAGCAGGATGATACACGACCGCATGTTGCAGGTCCTGTACGGGCCCTTCTGGATACGGAAAATGTTCGACTGGTGCCCTGGCCAGCACATTCTCCAGATCTCTCACCAACTGAAAACGTCTGGTCAGTGTTGGCCGAGCAACTGGCTCGTCACAATACGCCGATCACTACTCTTGACGAACTGTGGTATCGTGTTGAAGCTGCTTGGGCATCTGTACCTGTACACGCCATCCAAGCTCTGTTTGACTCAATGCCCAGGCGTATCAAGGCCTTTATTATGACCAGAGGTGGTTGTTCTGGGTACTGATTTCTCAGAATCTCTGTACCCAAACTGCGTGTAAATGTAATCACATGTCAATTGTAGTATAATATACGAGGTATGTCCACAAAGAAAGTTCCGTTTGGTTATATAAAACAAATCTGTACAGATACAGAAAAAATATTTATTGTACAAAAATATACAACTATTAAACTACTTTTCTACATAGCTTCCGAAATTTTGTAGGCATTTGTCATAGCGTGGCAGAAGTCTTTGTATGCCTTATTTGTATAAGGTTGCCGCCTGTGTATTCAACCATATGATAACATGTTGTTTCAGCTCGTCATCATGGCTGAAGTGTTGACCACCATGGACAGGTTTTAGGCGTAAGAAAAAAAGTCGCTAGGAGCGAGACTGAACGGAGGATGATCAAACACGTCCCAGTGAAATTCCCGTAAGAGTTGTTTGGTCACATTCACCTTGTGAGGTCGGGCGGCAACGTGAAGGGAAGAAGAAGACTCCTTTCATCTCGTCTTACACCTAAAATCTGTCCTTGGTGGTCAACACTTCAACGATGATGAGCTGAAAGAATATGTTTGCCACACGGTCGAATACACAGGCGGCAACCTTCTATGAAGAAGGCACACAAAAACTTGTGCCATGCTATGACAAGTGCCTACAAAATTTCGGCAGTTATGTAGAAATGTAGTTGAACAGTTGTAGATTTGTATACAATGAATATTTTTTCTGTATCTGTACACGTTTGGTTTATATAACCAAACGACAGTTACTTTGTGGACTTGCCTCGTATTTGTCCAATGTATACCAGTTTATCATCTACATTTCTTCTTGGTGTAACTAATTTTATGGCCAGTAGTGTACTTTAGATCATCCCTTAAAATATGATGAAATTAACTGAATTTTTTTAAAATTTGTGTATGAAGAACACAATGAAGGACGACAAATTGCAGTAAAATCTGTGCTCGAGCTTCGTGATTGGGGACCTTCTGCCGACGTGTAAATATAACACCGTGCAGTTCTGAATCGTGCGGCTCTGTAGCACGGTGGTAGAGTGCTATACTCAAAGTCCAAAGGTCGCGGGTTCTATCCCGCCAGGTCCTTAGATTTTTATCTGTCACTTTCCACTTCTTTCACGTCTGACATTGTTGCTGATGTGAAAAATTCCGAGTAGCACCGTGGCTCGGAACCCACGTTAAACTTTAGGTCCCCCTATAACTAGCTGGGTAAGTCAGTTCCAAGGTCGGTGGAAGGCAACGGCATACCACCTCCAAACAGGACCACGCCTAGCAGTGGCGTAACTACATCTACATCTACATACATACTCCGCAATTCACCGTAAGGTGCGTGGCGGAGGGTTCACTGTACCACTACTAGGTATTTTCTTTCCTATTCCACTCCCAAATTGAATGAGGAAAAAAGAATGCCTATATGCCTCCGTACGAGCCCTAATTTCTCTTATCTTGTCTTTGTGATCACTACGCGAAATGTAAGTAGGCGGCAGCAAGATCGTACTACACTCAGCTTCGAATTCCGGCCCTCTAAATTTACTTAACAGAAATTCACGAAAAGAACGTCGTCTTTCTTCCAGCGATCCCCAATTGAGTTGCCGGAGAATTTCCGTGACAGTCGCGCATTGGTCGAACCTACCGGTAACAAACCTAGCTGCTCGTCTCTGACCCGCCTCTTTGTCTTCCTTTAAACAGATCTGCTGCGGGTCCCAAACACTTGAGCAATACTCAAGACGTCGTCGTACAAGCGTTTTATACGCGGTCTCCTTTACAGGTGAAGTACATCTTCCCAAAATTCTCCCAATAAACCGAAGTCGGCTGTCCGCCTTACTTGGACTTGGCTTTGGGGTAGGGGGGGGGGGTAGGGATAGATCTGTTTGATGAGAAAAATTTTAGTCAGTTTCCAGACAGACTACCATCTACCACTCCCGTTGGAGATTAATTCACTCCCATCCAATGAAAGCTTATGGTAAAACACCCCAAGTTCCAATCTTTACCTTTACCAGATTGCTGTTATACGATTTCTTCTTTTCTTATCTCTCTCTCTCTGTCTCTCTCTCTCTTTCCGGGTTCTGAGGGGGGGGGGTTCTAACACCCTCATCCCCCCCATAGTTACGCAACTGTTACTTGTATATGAACTTCGTATATCTCGACGATCTGACGAATTACATCACATTTTGTATGTGTATCAGGTTTTTCTTATTTACTCTGTATAGGCGTGATTCCTGATAAAACGCGATTTTAGTATACAATCTCAGGCAATAAAGTTCGGTCAATGAAGTCACAATGGCCTATCAAACACAGGCGAATCACAACGCTGCACCTGCGTAGTGGCCCTGTGGTGCCAACCTGCACCAATCGTAGTTCAGTTGAGTGTCGTGTGTGTTCCATGTTACACCTGCTGGACGAAGTGTTGGTTTAGAGCGTTGGTTCTGAACTGAGAACACGACAATGAACGAGGAAAGTATCAATTTAGCCGCGGCAAACTGTTCAAGTGTTTGTTAAGCTTAAGGGACTTAATTGCAGGGTCATCAGCCCCTAAACCACGGACAAATATATACAGACGGGAAACCTCCGTAAGGGACCGGTCCTACGCTCCGGGGTGCGGGGAGAGAGGGTTTCCAGCAGTTCCGTAAGATGTCCCATGATGGCGCTGCGGTCAGAAGCGTCCCTTTAAACTGGCCAGAGCAGGCGGCAGGTAGCGGCTACCCCACCACGACCTCCCCTCAAACGCCAGCACGCCGGACACAGCCGTGGCCTCGTGGCCGACGGCACGAGCCCTCCCTCAGCCTCCCCTCCACGCTACCCTCTGAAGTACGAGAGGCACCCTAAGCCAGCGAACCGCCTGACACCTGCTAGCATCTTACGGAACTACGAGGGGAGCGTAGAACAGTGGTTTAGGGTGGGCTGCTTCTCTGTATATGTTACTCTGTGCCTAAACTTACAAACTACTTATGAACTACCTTACACTAAAAACATCCATGCCCAAGCGGCGATTCGAACCCCCGACCGTAGCGGCCGTGCAGACTGTTGCTGGCGCGCCGCAGACCGCTCGGCCACTGCGGCCGGTCCGCGGCGGAGCGACCGAGCGCATTGAGGCGCTATGCTACGCGAGGCCGTTCCCCGTCGGCCATGGATGTTTGTGCCGTCTGTATTATAAGCTGATTCAAATGTTCAAATGTTTGTACGGCTTACGGGACTTAACTATGGGGTCATCAGTCCCTAAACTTACAAACTACTTATGAACTAGCTAATCCTAAGGATGGCACAAATATCCATGCCCGAGGGGGGATTCGAACCCCCGACCGTAGTGGCCGTGCAGACCGTGACTGAAACGCCTCAGCCCCCTTGGCCACCGCGGCCGGCAGCTTACGTGTGTCCAGTGTTGCCAACCTAGTTCCACGGAAACAAGTAGACACGAATCGTAAAAAGAAGAGGAAAAAGTAAAATTTCGAATGGAAATGCTAAAGAGATCTCAAGCATGGCGACTAAAAAGAAAGCCAGTATTTTTCAAATTTCCCTAATACATTTTTAAATCTCTTGACATTTACCTGAATATTATTTATTTACAGCTTATTTATCATGTTGAAGAAATAATTTTTTCTGTAATTACACCATGTAGAGAAGCATTTACAAAAGACGTTAGAGTTCCTTGACCTTCAAATCTCTTAGCATTATTTCTTTCTATCAGCATGTTTTTCCAGCCCTGTTTTGCCTACAGAAGCAGTGTTAATGTCCATGTCACATGACTTGCAATATTCAAACGTATTTCCCTCTTTACTTTTCATTAAGCAACCCTTTAAGTTACTGTATTGTTCCCATGCTGATCTTCAGGTTTGAGAGTACTTGGATTTTTTCCTAGCTCCCTCACTCGAGGTAACTGATTATTTAACACAACCCAACATAAAATATAATACAACATAAAAGAATCACTACCATTTGCCGGCCGCGGTGGCCGAGTGGACTGAGGCGCTCCAGTCACGGTCTGCAAGGCCGCTACGGTCGGGGGTTCGAATCCCCCCTCGGGCATGGATATTTATGCCGCCCTTAGGATTAGCTAGTTCGTAAGTAGTTTGTAAGTTTAGGGACTGATGACCCCGTAGTTAAGTCCCATACGCTATACAAACCATTGAACATTTTGAATTTTGCATAAGCTGGTTCATTAGTTGTTTGTAACTTTTTTTTTTTAGGTTTCTGGGGGGGGGGGGTGGTTTCTATCCCCCTCATCCCCCCCCCCTATAGTTACGCCACTGACGCCTAGTAAAGCACTGTTGTGTTCAAACCAATCTTCGGATTGTTGACTGCTTTAACTTTTTACTTGTGAATGCAGAATTTATTCTGCGCTCAAGTGGGCCCGCCAGCCGCGGTGTAGAGGCTGAAACGAGCTGGCGGAGTTTTATTTAACAGCCGGCTTTTGTTCTCGTCGCTGAGAGCGAGCACGGCGGGAAGTCAGCAAGTTCGGCCGGCAGTTATTGCCAGTGATAATTACTGGGCGTCGGGGATGCCTTTATTTCCCCACCACGGCGAACGTCCGCCGTCCGAGTTTCGTGAGACTCTGAAGTGGGCGACGACAGTTTGCGTTCTAAAAAAAGCGAGCCGAGAAAAAAGAAAATAAGGGAGACTGCTCTCCTTCTGTCGAGTGGGCGGTAAGATTGGAAAAAGAGAGGGAGACAGGCGGGAGAGGAGGAGTGGAGTTTGTCAGAGAGGATATAACGGGAAATGAGGGCAATTTACTGCATTCTGATGGACCACGCTTAACGGAATAAAAATGCTGGCAAAAAGGATGACGGCGACGCGCGTCAGAAACGGGGACTTGGATTGCTCTGTTGCTGCCATCGATGAATGCAAAACGGAACGCTCTCCTTCGTATGGCCGAGTGGGGTGGTGGAATTGTTAGTGCTCTGGAGTTGCAGTAATCAATAAGCGGTTTTCAGTTGACTGTTTCTTTTCACCTTCAGTTTAATTTTCCTATAAAAACGGCTCAATGTAACCGATTTTTAAATAACTGTTTTTCCATTTTTTTTATTGCTATTACATTTTCAAGTAATAAATGCAGAAATCAAAAGTTGAAAAAAATTAAGATTTCGTCAGGCTTTTGCATTATACTTTTCCATCAATAGGAACTGGAACAGAATTTAGTTTGTCTACGTTCGTTACTTTTATCTAAAAGTAATGCGAGTTTGAATACGAAAATGGAAGTAAGCTTTGGGTTTAACGTCCAGTCGACTCTGTTATTCCATTCTATTGCAACTGTGTACTTTGGTGAGTTCAGAGCTCTGAATACTTTAAGTCTGTGTTACGTGATTTTAGACTATTTACACTTGTGTTCCAAGTACTTTAATATCTTTTGATTTTATATGTTTTTGTTGTTGATGTGGTCTTCAGTCCGGAGACTGTTTGCTATCCTGAGCAAGACTCTTCATCACCCCATAAGAATGGCACCCTACATCAATTTGAATCTGATTACTGTATTCACCTCTTGTCTCCCTCCGCGATTTTTACCCCACACACTTCCTTCCAATGCTAAATTCACGATTCCTTGGTGTCTAAGAATGTTTACTATCAATCGATCCCTTCCTTTAGTGAAGGTATGTCAGAAATTCCTTTTCTCCCCGTGCCCCCTTCATTTTGTGCGCCTCGGTTGCACAGTGGTAGAGTGGCGGACTACAAATCCAAAGGTCGCGGGTTCGATCCCCGCCAGGTCCTAGGATTTTCATCTGTCACTTTCCACTTATTTCACCTCTGGCAGTATTGCTTATGTGAAAAATACCGAGTAGCACGGTGGTTCGGAACCCACGTTAAGCTGTAGGTCCCCCTATGACTGGCTGGGTAAGTCAGTTCCAAGGTCGGAGGAAGGCAACGGCATACCACCTCCAAACAGGACCATGCCTAGTAAAGCACTGTGGTGTTCAAACCAATCTCCGGATTGTTGACTGCTTTACCTTTTTTTTTTAATGTTCAGTATCTCCTCATTAGTTACGCGATCTACCCATCTAATCATCATTCGTCTGTAGCACCACATTTCGAAAACTTCTATCATATTTTTGTCTGAACTCACGTGACTGATTTCCGAGCGACAAATGTACACAGTTTTCCTTCCAGGCTATACTCTCTCGTCCTAACGTCAACTGTAACTTCGGTTCAAAACAAAGAGTATGTTTGCCAAGGCTAAACTCAAATATCAAATAATTTTGGCTGTTTGTTAAAATACTGTCAGAAAGAATATTACGTGTTGGGTGTATAGATATTATTACAATAGCAGAGTCGAAATCTTATCGTCCATAATTTTTTATTATTTATATTTTTATTATTATTGTCCAGAATGTTTGGAAAAAAATCATAAACGTACAGGCAAATCTAAAGTGGTCTGTAAAACATGTCTGTGCGATTTTCTTTTTCGGCCGTAAAACATATTTAAGGGGTGAAACGGTTCACCCAAAATTGCGTTTAAAATGGAAAAATTCAGATAACTTAAAAATTAGTGAACGATTTTAATGATTTTTGGTATGAAAGTCTGTTTCGATAAAAGACGAAAATCGGCGTAGGTATATTGGAGGGGGAATGAAAGGTAGGGGCCAGCTACCCCCAAAATGACCAATTTATTCGCTACAAAAAATTGTTTTAATTTAATCGAAGTAGAATCTATTAAAACTTCAAAACGAAGGCTTATTAAGAAATACGTATATTTTGTATTGTTATTTCAATATTTGAGGGGTAAACAACCCTTATATTGCCGCACTCGTTTGATACTGCCCGTGAAACACCTTGTGAATCTATATTTCTGAACTGTTTCATCTCTTTAACATACCGGTATTTAAAGTGGCTGAATCCGAATCTGAAATTAGATTCTCAAAATTCAACATGGCTGATCCAACATAGCGGATGAATAGACAGTAACTCGGTGTCCAAAATACTGTAAAATCTACTTACTTTTGAAATAATAGTGAATAAAACATATTAAAAATGTTTATTGGTTTTAACTGCCGACGTTAACGTTGTCCGGGATATAGCGGGAAGAGCTCACATGGCCGGATTTAATCTCTTCCTGCATCTGTTTAAATTTGCTTATTGTATTCCTCTCTTAGTCTCACTTTATGCGGTCTTAGAAAATCAGGCGATGCTGAAGGAATTAGATTAGGTAACGAAACAATGAAGGTGGTAGATGAGTTTTGCTACTTGGGTAGTAAAATAACATGCGATGGTCGCAGTACAGAGGATATAAAATGCAGAATGGCAATGGGAAGAAAAGCATTTTTGAAAAAGAGAAATTTGCTAACATCGAATATTAATTTAAGTGTAAGGAAGTCTTTTCTGAAGGCATTTGTGTGGAGTGTTGCCTTGTACGGGAGTGAAACATGGACGATAAGCAGTGAGGACAGGAAGAGAATAGAGGCTTTTGAAATGTGGTGCTACAGAAGAATGCTGAAGATTAGGTGGGTAGATCGCATAACTAATGAAGAGGTACTTAACAGAATTGGTGAGAAAAGGAATTTTTGGCATACCCTGACCAAAAGAAGGGATCACTTGGTAGGACACATTCTTAGACATCGAGGAATCGTAAATTTAGCATTGGAGGGAAGTGTGTGGGGTAAAAATCGCAGAGGTAGACCAAGAGATTCGTATAGTAAGCAGATTCAAGTGGATGTGCGTTGCCGTTCTTATGAGGAGATAAAAAGGCTTGCTGTGGATAGAGTAGGGTGGAGAGCTGCATCAAACCAGTCTCCGGATTGAAGACCATAACAACAACAAACCTCCTCATTATTTACGCGATCCCCCCACCTAATCTTCAGCATTCTTCTGTAGCACCACATTTCAAAAGGCTGTATCCTCTTCCTGTCCGCACTGTTTATTGTCCATATGGAGGGTTGGTCATGAACTTGCCTGTTTTGACATTATAACGCGCATTACTTGCTACTTAGGGTGCTTAGTATTTCAGCACAGTTGTGTTTTGGTTGTCTGTAACAGTGTGATATGCTAGATAAGTTTTAAACCGTTTGACGTTAGTGCTATGCAGGCAGGATTTTAAAGATTTTGAAATATTGCAGATGGGTCACCTACAGGAAAACAGAACATCACCACTGCGCTATGCAGCCACGCTCTCACTTAGCTGTAAGACTCAGTACAGGCCCAGTGACAACTCTGAATTGTAGCCTTCGGAGAGCTCGTTTTCACGTAAGTCATACGTAGCTTCCCTAAATGTAAGCTTCAATACCACGTGTACGTGGCGTGCGTTTCTGGATGTAGGCCACCCCCGCCACGGCCACGCGTGCTGCATCCTTATGCGTCGCAAAGTTATTTTGCGCCTGCATGGCGGAGAAGTCTGCAATGATCATTGTCATTCTTCCTTCTATCTTCGGGAGTTCTTGTTAGGTCTTCTTTTTTGTTTTAATTTCTGTCGTTGCAGTCGACATCATGTATCATTCTTGTTCAGGCGCATTATTGTTGCTGCCTTAACAGGTCTGGCCAGCGCAGAGTTGCGCGCCAGTGCGGTTTTCGGCCGAGATCGCGCAGTAATGGATTGCGCGAATTCCTGGCCTTATCGTAGAACTTTGCTGCGGTATCCTTGAACCGCTTCCTGAGGTAAGGTACGTCCGTTAGTTCGTGCAGTTGCTCTGATGGGAAGTCCCTAGGCAGATGAAGCGCCATCCTCAGAGCACGATTTTCGACGGTTTGGAGCCGTCGGATGTGGGTTTCCGCTGCGTTTCCCCATACTACCGCTGCATATTCAAACAGCGGTCGTATTGTGGTTTTGTACAACGTGAGCCCTAGGTGTTCCGGGAGTGATGAAGTGGGGTTTATTACTGGGTAAAGCATCTTCAGCCGACCCAGTGCTTTCCTCCGCACATCCTCTATATGTTGGCGCCAGGTTAATCTTTGATCCAACGTGACGCCAAGATATTTTGCACTTCTGCTCCATTGGACGGGTTGTCCACGTACTGTCAGCTGTGGCATGTCCTGTGGGATACGTCGCAGCGTGACGATGATTGCCTGGCTTTTGTCGGCGTTGTAGGCCAGGCGCCATTTCTTCGCCCATTGTTCTAGGGCCGCCGTTGCCGTTTGTAGTCTGCGATGCAGCTCACGAGCGTTCGCGCTGCTGTCATAGACGGCCGTGTCGTCCGCATACAGAGCTAATTTGACTGGCTCTGTGCGCGGGAGGTCTGCTGTGTATAGCGAGTAGAGGGTCGGGCCGATGACCGAGCCTTGCGGTACACCCGCCATTACTCGGCGCTCCGTGGAAATTCCACTGTCTGCCCGAACGTGAAACGTCCTGTCCTGCAGGTAACTCTGCAGGAGCCTCACGTGTGACACGGGAACCCCCAGTGTAAGTAGCTTATACAGGAGGCCTTCGTGCCACACTGAGTCAAAGGCTCGTGACACGTCGAGCATGAGAGCGCCGAAATAATGGCGTCGATCAACGGCTCCGAACGCCTCTTCCGCCAGACGCAGCAGCTGGTGAGTGGTGGAGTGTTTGCTTCGGAATCCAAACTGTTCATCTGGAAGCAGACCTTCTGTGTCTATGTGTTGCAGCAGGCGCTTCTGGTAAAGTCGCTCAAACAGCTTGGATATCGTCGGCAGCAGACTTATCGGCCGCACGGCCACGCTTTAGTCGGCGTCAGCTATAAAGGCGTCCCAGTTTTCAGCCGTTCTGCATCCCCCTCCATTACCGCAATGTCTGCCAATAACGTTCATTCTGTAGGCGCGTGGATGGTCGCGATTACGCAACATTTCTCCCGCAGGCGCAACTGTTGGCGCTCCGCAGTAGCTACTCCCCTGCACGCTTTCCCTATCGCTCAGCGTCTATGCACGGAAGCGCCTTCTTATATGACGGCGACAGTCGGGATCACAGTCTAATATATACAGTCGCGACACTCACTGCTGTGAAACCTGTTACCGCCTGACATTTGGAGCGACGCTAGCGCTCCAAGCGGTCGTAAAGCCGGCTGTCTCTTACAGCGGTATACGACACATTATAATGCCCGCTTGTAATTACTTTTATGTGTGGTTTTTTCTAAATATTGTATATATTCTTGCACTCCAAGCTTTATTTAAGTATCTTGACACGACTGAGTCTAAAAGGAACGTAAACCGAGCAGAAACTCGTTGTGATCTGATACAAACTGAAATATATTACGAAGTAATGCTTTAGAAATTGCTTGCAGCTTAACGTGCTGGTAGTGATAGATAAACATAGTATTTTGCGCAGACAAGCATATAATTGAACTTCCAAGGGACAGTTAAATATCAATAAATGTAAATTTAGCAAAAACTCGGGAATAAACTGACGATAACTGCAACATATTTATGACAAAATTCTTCAGACATTGCACCTTACTTTTCTGGTAAACACAGTATTTCGCACATGAAAAGCATGTAATTAGCCTTCCCGGTGTTAAAAAGTGAGAAAAAAGGTTTTTTTCCCTGCTCTTTAGTTATAAGAACACCCACTGGCAATGAAACTTTCGTCTGATATAAATTTGCTACAAGACTATTTCAACTAGACGTTATTTTAAGATAATACGTCGATTACACGACAGTGTAAATGTCATATTATATGGATGATTCTCAGTAATTACCACAGTATGTCATTGTATGGTTGATAAAAGAGGGAGGAGTGGGAGGGACGGGGCGACAATTGTCTGTAAAATAAGACGGCTCTGTGGTTTCAGGTAAATTGGTTTATGTGTTAGACTGCGGTTTCATTAGATAAAACAGAAAACATTAATAACGGCAACACTGAACACTTCTTTTCCATACATTTGCCTCAGTAGTAAATTATTTTCGAATGCTCACACAGAAATGCTCAGCAGTAACTGAACAAGAATAGTTTATCTCCCAAAACGCGGCATCTTTAACTAAAAGATCTTGTCGTCTGCTATTTACAAGCCATTTCTTGATCCTAAAAAGAAATAATCTTCAATAAGAGTCTGTTGCTTTCAAGATAATCGTTAATAAGCATTACCGAAATGTAATGTTACATACCTCTCAGGCTCTGTAGGAAACCTAAAGAATGATAAATGTGGCGTCTTCTTCTTGTTGTTGCTGCAATTTATTGCACTACACACGCTTCCCTTCGTAAAAACCATTTCGTACACCAAAACGCACAACAACCAACACACGTCTCGTGTACGATATGGAACAACGTGGCTTTACGTCCGCAAGGAGCGCTGCAGTCGCCTAGTATAACAAAAATCAGCGGTAGTGTCGCGACTGTATATGTTAGACTGTGGTCGGGATGCTATAACAGCCATGTTTTATGCTGGAATGCAGAAAGATGTCAACTCCGACACTGACAGATTGAAGGAAATACCCAGTTGTCGAAAAGGATGAAACAGTACAGTCTGCAGAAAGGATAGATGAAGATCCAGAATGTGTTAACAAAGGCGAAAAAAGGGGATTGATAGTGTGAAGTGGTAGGTAATGGAGTTGGTAAAAACGATGAAGATGAATCGTAGTACAAATCATTTTCGTCTTCCGCTTTACAGATGCTATTTGGCACCTCAATTTTTACCGCCGTGGTAATTTCGGAACCGACTGGGCTGCGCTGTCAAGGAATAAGTGTATTTCATCAGGACACTTTTTGTGCCAAAATTATTATCTCTTTCTTTTTTATGCAAGGAATTTAGAATTTCATCTACGCCTCTTCGGGCTCAGTTTCAACGTTCTTCCCCCACTGCAAGCATTTGGTCCACTTTTTTATACATCATCGGCATTACTTTAGATATAACCGTGGAGATCATCTTAAGTATAATAATTAAATAGTAATATTCTGACATGTGTTGAGGCCAAAGACTAAATTTATGTTTCATGAAATAATTATCTTACTTTTAGGTATATACAAATTTATTTATCAGATATTTGATAATACACTACTGGCCATTAAAATTGTTACACCAAGAAGATATACACATGATAAATTGGTATTCATTCGACAAATATATTATACTAGAACTGACATGTGATTACATTTTCATGCAATTTGGGTGCATAGATCCTGAGAAATCAGTACCCAGAACAACCACTTCTGGCCGTAATAACGGCCTTGATACGCCTGGGCATTGAGTCAAACAGAGCTTAGATGGCGTGTATATGTACAGATGCCCATGCAGCTTCAAAACGATACCACAGTTCATTAAGAGTAGTGACTGGCGTATTGTGATGAGCGTGTTGCTCGGTTACCATTGACCAGACAATTTGTGTTGGTGAGAGATCTGGAGAATGCGCTGGCCAGGGCACCAGTCAAACATTTTCTGCATCTAGAAAGGCCCGTGCAGGACTTGCAACATACGGTCATGCGTTATCCTGCTGAAATGTAGGGCTTCGCAGAGATCAAATGAATAGTAGAGCCACAGGTCGTAACACATCTGAAATGTTGAAAGTGCCATCGATGCGAACAAGAGGTGGTAGAGGATATAGGTTCCTTGTGTAAGGGTTTCACAAAACAGGATCATGTTGTGATAGTGTGTGGGGTGAGAAACAACATTGATAGGAATCAGGGCTACAGTATTGAGTGTGACCTGGTTAAAATAGCTTCTGCAACGACCCAGACAAATGTTGGACTGTTGCTGCTTTCATGCGGTATGATCGACCCCAATTGAACCGCTCCATCAGGAGAGTCAATATGGAGATTGTATGTAGGTGTTTTTTGAAATTCCCATGGCCTGTCAGCAACCCAACCATGAGTTTAATCTCTTTCCTGTTCAGACCCAGGATTGCAGAGCTTCTTTTAAAACATGGCTTTGGCATCATTACCTTGCCATATTTTTGTGGATTGCCTTTGGTCCAATATTCTACGTGCTGTCTTCTGAGCCAGTTACGTAGCTCCAATTTGATCATCGCCTTGGTGATTGTAAGGACAGGTTCTGGTCCAATAAATGGAGTCTCTGCCCCCATCCTGGCTAATCTGTCGGCATGTTCGTTGCCACTGATCCCCGAGTGGCCAGAGACCCACAATAGGTTTACTCTATTGCTTTCCCCTATCTCCACTAGAACCCCATGACATTCTGCAAAAATTTTAGACCTTGTTGCAGGAGCTGCCAGTGATCTCAGGGCTGCCTGGCTGTCTGAATAGATATAGATGCTACAATCTTTGTAGCACCTACGCAAATTCTCCTCCACACACGCCCTGATGGCAGTGATTTCCGCCTGGAATACTGAGGCCAGTTTTCCTAGAGAGATGACGCCCTCCAGTCTTGGCTGCACCCCATATACCCCAGCCCCAACACCTTGGTCTGATTTTGACCCGTCAGTGAACCAGACAATATCCACCGTACGGTGTCGAACTATTTTCTCCCACTGCTCCCTACTTCCAATTGTTATATTGAAAGGCTTGTTGAAGCAGTATGGGGTTATAATATAGTCGGCTGCCATTTCCCCAATCTTTCCTATATTTACCTCACTCACTATTTTAGTGTGTGGGTTTATAAGGTGCGAGCGTGAAGGTCGGGGTGAGAGTTTAAAGTATGGAAAGTTTAATTTTTAAAACTCACAATCACCAGCTGCGAACCAAATTGCAAAAACACTGGAACCGTGATTGCGACTGTTTGACTCGTTTTCTAGGGGATGATATCACACGTTTGCAGCTTTCCTTCTCTGCATATGATTAACAAAACAAATTCATAATAAAATCAAGTTCATGAGAGAAAAGGGTGCACTAACTACTATTTTTGAAAACACGTGAAAGTTCACTTTATGTTTTTTATTTCACAATATTAGAACCCTGTGGCTGATACGTCTGTACGTCGACACATTTATCAAATAAAGTTACAGCTCGTGAGCCCCTAGACAAAAATGAATATTTGTCGCAAATTGTTTTCACACCATGTGGCTGTCTGAAACACCGTTTATGTTCGTGCCAATGGGACGACAAGTGTTACATTAACAAATCAGTCACTTTAATTCAATGCGATGCACACCTTGTTCCACTGGCTAAATATTTGCAAACACACCTGGAGATCTACATGCCAACTGATGCAGAGCGACGCCGCCCGGCCAGCTACCCCACGTGCTCCCGACTCGTTACTTCCTGCCCTTGCGCGCGCGTGCCAAAAGCTCAACTGCCAGGATTTTTTCCCCTACGTCATCAACTTCCCCATGTGAACTGTTCTAACAACGTACAGCGCTCAGCCAATACATTTCTAAAACTTTACTTAAAATCAAAATAATTACACTACACATTAAATAAATATTTTCTTACGTTTTTATATTAGTATAAACATCCTTTGTACTATTTATTATAATCGTGCAATTTCTTATATCACAGATAATTGATTTAACTGAATACTTCAAGATAAAATACACAAGATTAATTGAAAATAAAATGAGAAATAGTTCATATATTATTTTTATAAACAAACATTGCAATGCTAGTTGTGTAACTGTCTTGTATTCATTGGTAATTTATTACTTGTCATTTTCATTGTCAATTAAACATATTACGCCTGATGTGACTATATCAGCTAATGTATTGTTCATTTATCAACAGGCTATTTTGTAATAAGGGCCTTAAAGGTTCCTAACTGCATCGTATTACTTCAAATGTCAGTTGTATTAGAATATTTTATTTCACGCTGTGCACTGCACTGTGCCTGGCACTCGCCATTGTCCCTCTCTCGCCTCACCGGAAACGAACTGGAAAATCCTAAGCTGGAACAAGCCACCAACGTCGGCCTGCTCGCTGGCCTCCCGTCAGCTACAAGCACACAGCAAATCTCAACGTGGAGAATTTCTATCTATGGCCTATCTATAAATGTTGTCACCCAACTGTGTACATACATTGCTACCGTAATTAATAAGATTAAAATTGTGTAACATTTAGTGCATCGGCATGGTCAATGTTTTCAGTGAACTTCATACTGTTTAATTATCAAATGCTATTAATTACCAGTATTTCTATTGTAATCTTACAAAGGACATGATGTTAATTTAAAATATAACGTATTTGACGACACGTTTTTAAGCGTGTTTGATAACTGTTTCCCCAAGAAATAGCAAAATTTAATAGTGAGAAACCATGCAAAAAACCATGGCTTACTAAAGGAATAAAAATATATTGTAACCGAAAAAGGGAACTATATATGTCCGCAAGAAAGAGTGATAATCCAGAAACAATAAAATATTATACAAACTACTGTGCTACATTAAGAAAAGTTATTTAAAAAAATCAAGAAGCATTTGCATCATGTCTGAGATTAGCTCCTCTTATAATAAAATTAAAACAATTTGGAATATTATTAAAAGGCAGGGCAACCAAGAGCAGAGGAAGAGGGTATTACCATCAAAACAAATGAAAACTATAATAACAAAAAGTCAGAAGTTGAAAACATTTTTAATGATTACTTTTTAAATGATGTAGAGAAAATAGGATCTAAATGTTCAATAGAAGGAGCGAGGCATTTAATCGTACAGGCCATACCCACACAATTTGATACAATTGAAATTCCACCCACCTCTCCTTCAGAAATTAGGAAAATAATAAACTCTCTCAAGACTAAACGGTCATATGGAATTGGTGGAATTTCCAGCAGAGTATTAAAAACTTGTTCCCAAGAGATAAGTAGGATTCTCAGTTATTTTTCTAATAGCTCATTAACGCAGGGTATCTTCCCGGACAGATTGAAATATGCTATCGTTAAATCTTTGCATAAAAAAGGGGATACGTCCGATGTCAACAACTACCGCCCCATCTCACTTCTGACAGCCTTATCAAAAATTTTTGAAAAAGTTATGTATTCTCGAGTTGATTCACATATTAGTAAAAAATTAAGTTCTAACAAAATGTCAGTTTGGTTTTCAAAAAAGCTTTTTACTGAAAATACTATACATACCTGCATTGATGAAATATTAAATGCTTTGAATAACCGGATATCACCAGTTGGGATTTTTTGTGATCTATCAAAGGCTTTTGATTGTGTAAATCATGAGATTCTTCTAGATAAGCTTAAGTATTGTGGTATGAGTGGGACAGTGCACAAATGGTTTAAATCATATTTAACTGGAAGAGTGCAGATAGTTGAAATAAGCAGTTCACATGATATAGATGAAACAATTAATTCTTCTAACTGGGGAGTTATCAAAAATGGCATCCCACAAGGTTCGGTCTTGGGTCCTTTGCTGTTCTTAATATATATTAATGACTTGCCATTCTACATTCATGAAGATGCTAAGCTAGTACTTTTTGCTGATGATACAAGTATAGCTATCATACCTGACAAACAGGAATTAACTAGTGAAATTGTAAATGATATTTTCCAGAAAGTTGTTAAGTGGTTCTCTACAAATGGACTCTCTTTAAACTTTGATAAAACCCAGTATATACAGTTTCATACAGTAAATGGCATGACACCATAAATAAATTTAGACTTTGAACAGAAATCTGTAGCTAAGGTAGAATATTCAAAATTTTTAGGTGTTTGCATTGACGAGGGATTGAATTGGAAGAAACATATTGAAGATCTCCTGAAACGTTTGAGTTCAGCAACTTATGCCATCAGAGTCGCAAAATTTGGTGATATACATCTCAGTAAATTAGCTTACTACGCCTATTTTCATTCACTGCTTTCATATGGGATCACATTCTGGTGCAATTCAACATTGAGTAAAAAAGTATTCATTGCACAAAAGCGTGTAATCAGAATAATTGCTGGAGCCCACCCAAGAGCATCCTGCAGACATTTATTTAGCGATCTAGGGATCCTCACTGTAGCTTCATATATATATATATATATATATATATATATATATATATATATATATATATATATATATATATATATTCACTCATGAAATTTGTTATTAACAATCCGACCCAATTTAAAAGTAATAGCAGTGTGCATAGCTACAATACTAGGAGAAAGGATGATATTCACTATTCAAGGTTAAATCTATCTTTCGATCAGAAAGGGATGAATTATGCTGCCACAGCAGTCTTTGGTCACTGAGCAAGTAGCGTCAAAAGTCTGACAGATGGCCAGCTAGTATTTAAAAAGAAATTAAAGGAATTTCTGAATGACAACTCCTTCTACAATGTATATGAATTTTTAGATAAAACTTAAAAAACCAAAAAAATTAAATTTTTTTTTAAAAAATCCTTAAAATATTCATTGTCAAATGTAGACATTTACTAAACTGACACGTTCCGCATCATTACGAAATTTCGTATATATGATCTATGGAACAAGTATTAATCTAATCTAATCTGACCGCCAAACACGGATGTGACCATCATGGTGCTGTAAACAGAACCTGGATCCACCCGAAAAAATTACGTTTTGCCATACGTGCACCCAGGTTCATCATTGCGTACACCATCGCAGGTGCTCCTGTCTGTGATGCAGCGTCAAGGGTAATCACAGCCAGCTGCAAACGTCGTCGAACTGTTCGTGCAGATGGTTTTTGTCTTGCAAACGTCACCATCTGTTGACTCAGAAATCGAGACGAGGCTGCACGATCCGTTACAGCCAGGTGGATAAGATTCTTGTTATCTCGAATGCTAGTGACAGGAGGCCGTTGGGATCCAGCACGGCGTTCCGTATTGCCCTCCTGAACCCACCGATTACATATTCTGCTAAGAGTCATTGGATCGCGACCAACGCGACGAGCAAGGTCGCGATACAATAAACCACAATCGCAATAGGCTACAATCCGACCTTTATCAAAATCGGAAACGTGACTGTACGCATTTCTCCTCCGTGCACGAGGCACCACAACAACGTTTCACCAGGCAACGCCGGTCAACTGCTGTTTCTGTATGAGAAATCGGTTGGAAACTTTCCTCATCTCAGGACGTTGTAGGTGTCGCCACCGGCGCCAACCTTGTGTGAGTGCTCTGAAAAGATAAAGATTTCAAATTTTAGTTACTTTAACAGACATGTGTGAAAATTACAAAACCATTAGTTTAATAAGTAATGATTGCAAAATTTTAACACAGAAGGATGGAAAAACTGATAGAAGCTGACCTTGGGGAAGATCAGTTTGGATTCAGGACAAATGTAGAGGCACGGGAGGCATTATTACCTTACGAATTATCTTAGAACATAGATTAAGGAAAAGCAAACCAGCATTTCTAGCCGTTGTCGATTTCTAGAGACCTTTTAATAATGTTGATTGGAATACACTCTTTCAGATCTTGAAATCAACAGGAGTAAAATATAGGGAACGGAAGCTTATTCACAACTTTTACAAAAACCAGAAAGCAGAGTTGAAGGCCATGAAAGGGATGTAGAAGTTGGAAAGGAAGTAAGACAGGGTTGTAATATTTCTCCAATGTTATTCAGTTTGCACAATGAGCAAGCTATAAAGGAAAGGAAGGAGAAATATTTAGAAGAAATTAAAGTTCCGGGTGAAGAAATAAAAACATTGCGTTTTGCCAACGACATTGTAATTCTGCCAGGGACTCAAAAGGACCTGGAGGAGCAATTGAACGGAAAGGAGAGTGTGTTGAAAGGTGTGTACAAGACGAACATTAACAAGAGCAAAAGAAGGGTAACGGAGTTCAGTCTAAGAAAATCGGGGATACTGAAGATACTGGATTAGGCATCGAAAAAATAAAAGTGGTAGATGAGTTTTGTTACTTGAGCAGTGCAGAGGATATAAAATGCAAAATGACAGTGGGTAGAATAGCGTTATTGAAAAAGAGAAATTTGTTAACATCGAATATTAATGTAAGTGTAAGGAAGTGCTTTCTGAAGGCATTTGTGTGGAATGTTGCATCGTACGGGAGTGAAACTTGGACGATAAACAGTGCGGACAGATGAAGGATAGAGGCTTTTGAAATGTGGTGTTACAGAAGAATGCTTAAGATTAGGTGGGTGGATCGTGTAACTAATGAGGAGGTACTAACAGAATTGGAGAGAAAAGGAATTTCTAGCATACCTTGACTAAAAGAAGGAATCGATTGGTAGGATACATTCTTAGATATCAAGGAATCGTAAATTTAGAGTTGGAGGGAAGTGTGTGGGTAAAAATCGCAGAGGGAGACCAGGAGATGAATATAGTAATTAAATTCAAATAATTGATGTTGTGTTTACTGTGTCTTCTGTCCAGCCAGCAAGATGTTAAAGATGACCTGGAGGTTACGGAAACCAAGGATTTATAGCATCCCCTGTCAATGTGCAATGTTCTACCTTGGCCAGACCATCAGAACAGTGGACATCAGGTGCAAGGAGCATCAAAGGCACACCAGATTTAAGGCAAGTGATGAAGTCAGCCATTGCTGATTACTGTCTGGAGCTGGATCATGTCATAAATTACGATGACACCAAGATTCTGGCACAGACACCCAGATTTTGGGACAGATTTGTTAAGGAGTCGGCAGAGATCAAAGTGGCTGACAATCTCTTGATCTGAGACCCAGGCTACAAACTAAGTAGAGCCTGGGACCTTCCTCTGGAACTATTAAAGAAGCAACGAGCACAGTGCCAGTATAACACAGACACAAGCGCTGGAGGCATGGAGAACTTTCCCCAAACAGAGCACCATGAGGATGGGACTGAAGATACAACATCCAGAAGCGGGCACTATGGGTGTGGACCACAGAGGGAGCACCAGACCGAAGATGAAGCTCTCAGAGGTGGGTACGACGGGTGCGGACCACATAGCACCCAGGGCTGCAGCGGAAAACAGAGCATCAGCGGGCACAGGCCGCAAACAGAACGCCAGACTGCAGATGGCATGATCGGAGGCGGATTTGGCGGGCGCGGACCACAGTGGGAGCACCTAGGGCCACTACTGACATAAGCACTCCAGAACACCTCAGCGAGCGGGCGTGGCCTCTAAACGGAACAACAGACGGCACATGGCACAATCGGAGGTGGGTGCAGACTACAGAGAGAGCACCCAGAGCTGCAGCAGATGAAAAACAGAACAGCTCAGTGATTGGGCGCGAACTGCAAACGGAGTGACAGTTGGCAGATGTAACGTTCTGAGGCGGGTCTGACGGGCACAGACCAAAGAGGGAAACCTACAACCGTCACTCAAGGGGGAAAGCCGCAGACATAAATACTGGACGCTGTCAACTCAGAAAGCAGTGTCAGATCGCACCTGATGCAAGTTATGAGTTACGTGGCCACAATATTGTGCAGAGTAGACACTGGCATCCGGAAGAACACCAGACTACTCATCATGTCACTAGATCGCCAGGAATGCCTGAAGAGTTACAACAACAACATTAACATCTACATTTCTAACTATTTGAAAGTTCCTTTTATTATGTATTATTTGTTGTTATAGACTTCAGGGTGGAGACTGGTTTGATGCAGTTCTCCAACCTACTGTATCTTGAGCAAGTCTCTTGATATCCTCATAAGAATGGCAACCTACACCTATTTGAATTTGCTTACTGTATTCATCTCTTGGACTCCCTCTGTCATTTTTGCCCCACACACTCCCGTCCACCACTAAATTGACCATTGCTTGATGTCTAAGAATGTATTGTATCAATACATCTCTACAAGGCAACACTCCAACCATGAGGGAGCTGCCGAGCGCATTGAGGTGCTATGCTACGATGTGCGAGGCTGTTGCCCATCGGGGGTTTGAATCCCCCCTCGGGTATGGATGTTTGTGCCATCTTTAGTATAAGCTAGTTCATAAGTAGTTTGTACGTTTAGGGACTGATGACCCCACATGTAAATCCCATAAGCTTTACAAACATTTGAATTTTTTGCAACACTCCAAACAAATGCCTTCAGATAGGCCTTCCTTAAGCTTAAATTAATATTCGATGTTAACAAATTTCTCTTTTTCAAAAACGCTTTTCTTCCCATTGCCATTCTGTATTTTATATACTCTATACTGCGACTATCGTATGTTATTTTTCTACCCAAGTAGCAAAACGCATCTACCACTTTTATCATTACCTAATTCTTTCAGCATCACCTGATTTTCTTAGACTGCACTCTATTACCCTTGTTTTCTGTTGTTAATGTTCATTTTATTGTGTATGTGACATTAACCTCTACTGGTGAGATGATATTTCTGTAACATAACAGGTCAGGTCGGGTTATAAGTATCCAATAATTATATTATCATGGTCCTCATTTTTATGTGGTGAAGGAGAAATGAAAAGTTTTTACTTAAATTTCAAAAGTAACTTTTATTGACTTTACTCAACAACTTTTAACAGAATAGACAATTATTCAAATATATGTAATTTGCAATGTGTTACATAATCCATGTATCTGCTAATTTTTGATAAACAAAAGAATTATTATTACAGTCTAAAGAAACAATGAACCTTTGTAAAAATACCTTATTTTTTACAAATTATTACACACACACGAATTTGCAAGCCATTACTCAACGCAATCTCAGCGTACATGAATTGTGCAGGCTCTGCAGATCAGTATGTTGCTGCTGTTACACATCTTTTTAGTTCATCTGTCAGAGCCTGGTGATCACGTCTTACACCTCACTTGTTTCCCCAAGTCACGTCTGATTTCATATGGAAGTGGTATCTGGAGTATGTACTGGAGTGTAGTCGCAATTCATGGGGCAAATGGTTGGTTTGGAGTCGACGATTGAGATAACGTTCTACTAGTTCTATGGCAAGATTTTTTATATATTCCAATCTGGTTAGCTCTGGTTTCCGTGGGAATCCACGGTAGATAACATAGGCAATCACAAGGCTAATGTTCAAAAGAGTGAAAATTACGGTTAGGAATCTTACGTAGTTATGAATAAGCAGAGTTCCTAGTAATAACGAATCAAATAAACTCACTGCTATTATTAGTTATCATAGGAACTCTGCCAAATGCCATACTACCTACAAAATAGAATACAAGAATATTCCAAAACTATTCCGCAACTGGTGTGATTGGGTTAAAAATACCCAGTATTTTAAAAAATCGCGTATAAAATCATACAACTCACCGATCTGTTGAGTACTGCGCTTCAGGCTGACTGGCAATTAATTGACTTGAAGTTATAGGAACCAACAATGATGTACTGACAACAATCTGGTAACAATGGGGTTTAGAGGATTTAGCTATCTGACACGCAACATCATCAGTTACGGATTAAATAACGGCTTACCGAAAGGTTTCAGTAGCGTGTCCTTAGTGCTGTGCACGAGTACGTATTTCGTTAACACTGTTGTCCGTGTCTTGTGTTTCGTGTGTTTACCATTATTAAGTGATGAAATACTAATTAGAATGTGCAGACCTATGAATCGGCAACAAAGATAATCAAGAAAACGAGCCAGGTAAGGAAATTGAATTGAACTGGCGGTAGTTCGGTAACGGGGAACGGTTCCGACGTAACGTTGAGTGCTCTGATTGGAGGGAAGCAGCTCCAAAGCGCGAACTGACAACTAGCAACTAATTTCAATCAGACTATAGGTTGGACATCGCCGCTCTACAGTTACTGCCGTAGTGCGGTCTGCGGCTCATCGCGTTGCCGTCAGGGCAGCAGCAGGGAGCGACGTATTACGCACCTGTGCGGGCAGCGCTGAAACAGGCGAATGGGACAGCGAGAATTGTGGACGCCATCTGGCGCGGGCACAGTGATTAATCGTCCCAGTGGAGGGGGAGGGGGTGGGGGGTGGAGTCAAATGCGGTCGCGCTGCCCGGCGTCGGGACAGCGGTACGGCCGGCGAGCATCGCGCCACTGATTCTATGACGGCGCCGGAGCTGACGTGCAATCCTGCTGTGACACACGGCTTCGCCGGGGCAATAACTTACTCAAACTGTTACGATATTGCCAACATCGCTTATTCAAAATTTTCACTTGTTTTAACCGATTTCAGCTGATTTTGGCCGCTATTTCAATTGGACCTCTTCGAGCAAGTGTCAGCCATATTTTGCGCATCTCCTAATTTTTGATCTTGCAAAAACATTTTTCTGGTGTCTTTATAGATCTATTACTATGCAATATTTTTAGGTCATTTTGCAAATGTGAACGACAAAAAAAAAAAAATATACAATGCTATTTGTGTATCTTACGAGAGCAGCTGCAGCATCGTGGTCTCTGACGTCACAGGCATCACATGACTCAAATGTAGCGTTTTACGGGCTTTCAAATTATTTGAATTTCATTTCGTGTTTATGTTTAAAGTACTGAAATTCACGAGGTAAAAAAGCATGTTCGGAGCATAATATGACATAATTTACAATTTAGAACGATATCCAGAAAACAAATGCGCTATTCGTAAATAATAGTTAACGGTTCATCAAATTCAATTCAATTTATTGCCACAATATTTAGACCTGTTACCTTGAAACTCTAAACAGGTCGTACATAATCATTTTACATTGTCTCATACACTGTCTTATAAATGTAAAGGTAATTATTACTTACGTTAACTGCAATCATTTACAATATTAATATTAACGGCTAACAATCTTTGTTCTGTGCTTCCTTTGTTCACACGCGTTCTCCTCCGTGACTGCTTTCTGACTTTCGTAATCATACGGCACGATTCATAGTAGTCTTCGAATCATGAATCTTCGTATCTTGGAATCGTCACGAGACAAACGATTCTTTTGAACAACGATTCGTCCCCCCTCTTGACGCGAAACGTGAATCGTTGGAACAGAATACGCTTCGATTCTCACGATTCTTTATTTGTATTTGTTCAAACAAACAACTCATTCATATATCGCCACAACTCTATTGTGCATTGTACAAGCAGAGCAGCCAACAAAGGGCATACGTGCAACTACAGAAACGGTTGTGATTGGATGATCTCCGGTTTACACCAGTCGAATCTGTACAAGATCTGTCCAAAATAATTTCAATCGGACTATAGTACGCTTTCAGTATGGGAGATTGTCTGTAGCTCCGAATTGTTCAACACGTACAGGGAACGGTTTACGAGTTTTCCGTTTCGAGTGGAACCTGAAAGGCGTAAAATATGGGTCATAAACCGTCGTCGTGACAAATGGACGCCAATAAGGTCTTCAAAAACTATGCAAAGTGGATTAAATCTTTTGTAGTTATGCACAGTTCCAACACATTGTAAATGATAGATTTCAAGAAGTGTTGTTTTACCAAAGGATTCGATGCTACGACCTTTTCTTATCGACTTTTATTTATACATATATTGGCTTTAACAAACAATATCATCGTATAGACAAAAACATTAGTAATTACTTTTAAATGATGCATACTGTTATTTACTAACTACAGTAGCTGATAAAGCTCGTAGTTGTAAAAGATGTTTGAAGCTACTGCGTTGTTAAAGTACAGGGTGTCTCACGAAAGACGCCTACTAGGCGTCCGCGTATCGCATGGTACGGCTCCCGGCGGCCGCCACCGCATCCGCCGGCCACGGCAGCGCCCGATTCTCGGACTCTGTTGTGCCGCGGGCGTATACACAGAGTTAAAGTCTAAAACACATTGCCATCTGAGTAACCTAAGCTTACCTTTATTTACAGTGGATGTTCAAAATGATATCCCTCTATGGAAAGAGCGGCCTGACATCTCTTGAACATCTTTACGAAACAATAAATTCTGACAGGTATGTGAACAATATTCTGCATCCATTTTCTAAAGAACTTTCACCCAACGAAAAGCTGTACGGTTATTTCATGCAGGGCAATGCAATACCACACATTGCCAATGCTTCTGTGGCAGCAATACGAACTGTTGGCTGGCCTCCTCGTTCTCCAGATCTAAATCCCTGTGACTTTTATCTTTGAGAAATGTTAAAAGACAAGCATACACTCGAAGAGTTGGAAGACAGTAGCTCTTAAAAATGAGCTTCTTTAGGCAGTACTGGTGGACAGGAAGTTCAAAAAGTTTCAGTTTATGATTCTGTAAAATAGCTATTGGGGACACGAGATCAGTTGCTTCACTACATTTCGAATTTTTGTTTATGAAATTAATATTAGCAACTTGTAACACAGAATTTATAGGTCATCTGCTTTACAAATGCTGTTATTCGTGCTAGATAGCCTAATGACAATGTTAGATGAACTTATTTAAAGAGATTTATGGCATTTTCGTGTTGTTAAAAGGATTTAGTAGTGGATGGTTGTTGTATTCACAAGGTAAGAAGCTATTTTACAGCTATGTATTTGATGGGATATTTTTTTTTTTTTTTTTTTTGTGTCCCAACCTCGTCGCCGCTTTTGTGTCTCGTTTCCGTCGTAGGTGTTGGTGGCCGAGTAGAAAGACCGACACAGGAATAAAGGATGCACGCTTGTGCAGGTAGGAGGTGACCAGCCAATGGGACAGCAGAAATTAGAAACACTAGAGTAAATTAGAACAAGATATATATTTCTTAGAGACTTAGTAACACTTAACTTTTACATAGCTCAGTACTGCAGAATGCTGATACATAGTTGAGCTAGAGGCCTGCCTAGTGCCTATCCGATAGCCAAGTCTTCACTGGTGCCTATCTGATTCCGAAGTGTTAGCTGGTTCCTATCTCAGTTCCAAGTGAACGATGTCGTTCAGTGGTGGCCACGAGCGGGATAGCAGCAGAGGGCGCTCGTGGCTGACGTCGTAAGAACGCCGCGCCGTGCGTGCATGGCGGCGCGTGGCGAAAGTAGGTGGCGCGCACTTTATACTTCTGCGACACCACAATTTTCACAGTCAATTTCTAACATTAGCTGTTTAGGCAGCTCTGTTTCATTTTTTTTTTTTTTTTTTTTTTTTTTTTTTGATGGTATAAAATATCTAAATATTAGAATAGCTATAGCAGGCACTTAGACAAAGACATAAAGTGTTGTGAAACTCTTCCGAAATTAATGTTTCTACAAATGTTTCACCATCGTAAAATATACTGAGAAATTGCCAATACAACGTGTGTGACGATAAATTCCGTATATATATTGCACTTAGAACGCTAAAAAACTAGAAGTTATAATTCAGTTTAGTTAGGAAGAAGAAAAGCTGTTGGCCGATTTCTACAACGCACGTGTATTAAATTTTGCTGTATATTCAAAAAGTCTGAAGGTGTTTTGTAATTATATATTCAAATGAGACATAATTTTCGCGACTTAATGCTCAATGCTCAATGAATGCTCACGCTAATCAGAAAAAGTCTTACGCCCATTTAAAGTTGCGCCCGCTGTTCGCATTCGTCCGCTTACGGAACTGTGAGTCCTTGATCCAGGTGCCATATTCGACGCTGTGACGTCACCAGTTACTGGTCCACCTGCGTCTTCGTGTCCCGTGAGAGGTCGACCTGACAGCTCGAACCCGCGCTTGAAGCAACGGTCCGCAGGCGCGCCCTTGTGGAACACGCGGTGACCTTGAGCGGCTCGCCTTGCGGCAGGCGGCGTGACCCGACCGTCAGCTGTTGGGTTGCTAGGCGCGTGACGTCCGTCAGGCGGCAGCCTAAATAAACCAGCCGCCAGCGCCCGAGGTCGGCGAACACGCGGCGGCTATCGATTCTGGCGAGCGTCGACCTGCCCCAGGGCTGGCGGACTAAACTGGGCCCTCTGACAACACTGTCACTGTGTCATTAGGCGCGTCCATGTTTGATTGCGTCGCGCTCTAGCCGAGCGGCGCAAATGTTTGGAGGCCGTACATCCGATTCTGCTCAGCCAGCACATTGCTATTAACGCAAGTAAAATCCCCGATACCATAAAGAATAGAATTTACGTATTAATCAAACGTGTGGTTATCTCAAAAAATGAGTCGAGACCAATTCACTCTGTCCGTCACGTCACGTCACCGTCCGATAGTACATTCCACAATGTATTTCTAATGGCGGGATTCACACTGTCCGTCACCGGACCGTCACGTAACATCAACGTCACGTCAAGCTTTCACGAGAAAAATGTTTTGGCGGAACGGTCGTCAGCTAACATCAGAAGTTAACCTATTTTTGTCACACGATTGTCATGTTGTAATCGACGATTACACGGTTTACATGCAAATGTGTCATCGATCTTTTTTTAATATCATACTTCGTTTTAGTCGTAAATTCCAAATTTTTCATTACGACTTAAATAGTTTTCTCAACTGAGCATCCTAAAAGCGAGTTCGGATACCTGAAATCGAACAATTGTTTATGTTTTGTAATGTTGTAATGGTAGAGTCTAAAGAAAATTGTTTATTTGAATAAGATTGTTATTTGACGACAGAACTTTCATTAAATTAGGTCCTCGGGCGTAAACATGGTAACTGACATGCTAGTGGTATGCCATTTTCGCATTTAAGGGTTCAGAAGTAAAACATGATAACTGAGATTTTGTCCAAAAAAAACTACTTAACGCCACATACGATGTAGTATCTTGCATGCAGAGATAAATACATAAGTTGGTTTATAAAATTTTCACAGATGGAAGCAGAATACAGCTAGTTTTTTCCTGGTAATTAGGCACATCTGCAGGAGGAAGTGGCATACCACTAGAATGTCACATACCATGTTTTACGCCTGAGCCTCTCAAATAACATTTTAAATGAAAAAGTCACTGCTAATGAAGGACAAAAATTCAGTTGTGTACGACGGTACTGACAATCTCAGCGGGCGAATCGTAATGGATGAAGTAAACAGGCTCTATTTATGCTCTTATAAATATTGTTTGATGTGTTCGTATGTATATTTTTCCGCTTGAAAATAGAGGTCGATGTTTTGAAATGTTGTTTCACTTCCCAGCACTTTACCATACTAAGTTGATCAAAAACATACAATGTAAAGTTTTCTTTGGCCGCCGACAACACTTAGCGTTGTTGTTTCTCAATTCTAGTATTAAACTATGACTTTGTACTAATAACAGATGGCCACTCATAACCACACTTTTAACATCGGGTATTGGGATGAGCAAATTGACGTGACGGACAGTGTGAACACAACTTGACTTGATGGTGATGATTTTTTCGTGTCGCATTCTTGGCCTTTAGACCCCAGCTGGGATCGTCTTCGGCCTGCCTGGTACAAGTCTTTAGGTGACTCCACTTGGGCGATTTGCGCGTCGATGATGATGAAATGATAGTGAGGACGACACAACACCCAGTTCCCGAGTGGAGAAAATCTCGAACCCGATCGGAAATCGAACCCGGGACTTCTGCGTGGTATGGAGATGGACAGACGTTGACGTGACAGACAATGTGAATTGGCCTTTAATGTGCTAAATAACGTATACCTTTAAACGAGTAAAACTTGTATTCATTTTTTTTTTTTCTAATAAAAAAAAGGAAGCTTAGGGTTTAACGTCCCGTAGACAGTTTCGTCATTAGAGACAGGGCTAGCGCTCGGAGTTTGTGGGCAAGGATTGGGAAGGAAATCGGCCGTGCCCTTTGAAAGGAACCATCCCGGCATTCACCTGGCGTGATTTAGGGAAATCACGGAAAACCTAAATGAGGATGGCTGGTGGTGGATTTGAACTATCATCCTCCCGAATGCGAGTCCAGTTGTGATATTCCTGGCCTATGGCCACTTCATATTTCTGGCCGCTGGCCGTTTCTTTGCTAACATCGTACGTGTCTCAAACGCGGAAGAAAGACAGAAGTGCAGCATATGTTGAAATGTGGGGTGGGGAGCAGTAGCATATAGCACAGTAGGTGCTGGTTCCCATGGGAAAGCCCTCCTATATTACTGATGCTCTCCTCGCATTGGCTGCTGCATTTCACGTCACATGATTTCTTTTGAAATTACTTTTGTTTATTATAAACTAAATATTAATTACTCACAGCAGAGAATTTGTAATAAATATCTCTCAAGGACAGGCTAGATGTTGACAGTTTAAAAAGTTTAAGGTGCCTTCTCTTATTGTAACAAGAGAAGAGCGGTTTTGCAGAAGGCGCGCGACGGCCCTGTTTTGGAGCGAAATAGAGCGTCAGGTGCCCTCTCGCAACGCGCCGCAGTTTCAGTCTCGAGCTGACCGCTTATACGCGCCGAACCATGCCGGTCATGAGTAAAGATTTGCGTAAATGTGATAACAGTCGAGGTCTCAACATGAACTATGGGCAGCATAGGCCGTATCTTATGAACAATAGTTGCTCATTTTTTATTATTTATTTAATAAATGGCATCCCTGACAATTAAAACTCTCGCGAGTCGCTTATTATGCTTCCATCATACAGAACTTATTTTAGCGTCACTTGTATGCTGTAGGAGAACCAACGACCTGTGTGCTGTCTTCTGCGCTGGGGACACAACTATAGAAGACAACAGGTTAGTCAGAACTCTATGCTTTCCATAAAGTATTGGACAGCAACTACGGCACCTCGTGCGTACTGTAGGGCGGTACAAACGCACACTGCTACGCAACAGCATCCGCAAGGATGTGGAGGTTTTAGGGGACTTGTGGGAGGGAGCAGTACTAACTTCTCCGTCCGCAAATAAAACCCTAGGAAGCTTGTACAGTGTGTTACCACTGCGCCACCTCGCTCGGCGTCTTATAAAACAGTCATGGTTATAATAAAGACTGTTTTATTAGAAATTACATTGTATTGGTTGCTTTACCAGACGGCGTGACGGAGTGAAAGATATGTTAGTTGTATATGAACTTCGTATATCTCGACGATCTGACGAATTACGGCACAATTTGTATGTATATCAGGTTTTTCTTATTTACTTTGTATAGGAGTGATTCCTGATAAAACACGATTTTCCTATACAATTTCTGACTATGAAGTTGGGTGAATGAAGTCAAAACGGCCTATCAAACACAGGCGAATCACAAGGCTGCACCTGCGTAGTGGCCGGTGGTGCCAACCTGCCGCAATCGTAGTTCAGTTGAGCGTCGTTTGTGTTCCATGTTACACCTGCTGGACAAAGTGTTTGTTTCGAGCGTTGGTTCTCAACTGAGAACACGACAATGAATGAGAAAAGTATCAATTTAGCTGCGGCAGAGCAAACTGTTCAAGTGTTTGTTAAGCTGCAGGGACTTAATTGTAGGGTCATCAGCCCCTAAACTTACAAACTACTAATGAACTACCTTACACTAAAGACGACACAACATCCATGCCCAAGGGGGGATTCGAACCCCCGACCGTAGCGGCCGTGCAGACTGTGACTGCCGCGCCGCAGACCGCTCGGCCCCTGCGGCCGGCCCGCGGCGGAGCGACCGAGCGCATTGAGGCGCCATGGTACGCGAGGCCGTTCCTCGTCGGGGGTTGGAATCCCCCCTTGGGCATGGATGTTTGTGCCGTCTGTATTATAAGCTGGTTCGTTAGTTGTTTGCAAGTTTAGGGACTGATGACTCCGTAGTGAAGTCACTTAAGCTTAATAAACATTTCAATTTTGAACATTTGAGTATCAATTTAAAGCTTTGTTTTAAGCTTGGAAAGCCACCTAAACAAACGCATGCGACTGTGGTACGTGTTCATGGGACTCAAGCACTGTCCATGAAGAGTGTGTACCACTATTTCCCCCATTTTTCGAGGAGGCTGGGAAAGTGTTTCTGACAATCACCGAGGCGGACGACGACCGGCGACCGGCGACCGCCGTCGGTGACGAAAACATTGAGGTCACGGCCTAGATTTCGGCAGCCGAAATTCGTCGAGTGTTCGCAAATGTGTTCAAGAGATGTCAGGCCGCTCTTTCCATAGAGGGAAGTCATTGTGAACATCTACTGTAAATACAGGTAAGCTTAGGTTACTCAGATGGCCATGTTTTTTAGACTTTAACTCAGTGTATGCGCCCGCGGCACAATAGAGTCCGAGAATGGGGCGCTGCCGTGGCCGGCGGATGCAGTGGCGGCGGCCGGGAGCCGTACCGCGCGATCCGCGGACGCCTGGAGGCGTCTTTCGTGAGACACCCTGTAGCTTGGCTCAACACTCCTCCGTTTTCGAGAAAACCACTCCTAAAGGTTATGATGAGCAATCTACTCAAACTTATGGGATATATAGTTAAATGTACAAACAGCAGGTTTCATCATTATGTATGCGGTCCACAAACGAATTCTTTTCCTGAAATCGAGAAAAGAAACGTGCACAACTGCCGCCGATAGTACAACTGCCAAGGTAATGGGCGGTAAAGCGGAGAACTAGGATGTGAATCGCGAGGAAATTGTCGGGTTTTAATTTCTTTACATAGTAGTTTTTCGTGTCAGAATTCGTGAGGATATGAGGGTTAATAAGGCAAGTAAATCAATAAGGAATGGTAACATGACAGGCAAATAAATTACTTGTGATATTAAGCAACTAAAATTTTATTGCATGTGACTTTACAGTAGCTTTTCCAGTCACTGTTAAGGGTCGTCACTTTTCTCTGAAGAACTAGATTATGATGTTCCTCATGTAAACAGTTGAAACAAATATATTCGCAACGCCAAGAACGTCTAAGGAATTCGATCTTTCGACTGCTACACTGTTCCTTCCGACGAGTTAGCAGCAAATAATCTAGGATTTACATATAAAAATAAGTCATTTTGATGCTTACGACGCGTATCGGGTTTTTCGATATATTACCTGGGCCTTTCCGCTATCAAATCTCTCGCGAAGAGTGTTTACCATGTGGGCACATAAGCTGCAGTTGTCAAAGTTTCTTACCGTCATTTTGAGAAAAGTATTCGTTTGCGGACCCCATATGTGACGATGAAAACTGCTCTATTTAAATCATCTATCGAACCCGTCGTTTTAAATAGATTGCTGGCCATCACACTTTTTAGTGGTTATTTTACCAAAATGAAGGAGTGTTGAACTAAAATAGGATCCTTCGTTTTAAGTTGTATATATGCGGCCTGCCAAATCTGAGCCGAATCGGTTCTCTGTGTCTGAGGTCTTCCTCTTGACAGTTCTTTTTATACAGGGTGTTTCTAAATGATACCGACAAACTTCGTGCGGTGGTAGAGGATGGCTTGAGGTATGAACCCATGTCCGGACGCGTCACCCAACGGCGCTACCGAGAGTCAAAATTGTAGGTGCTGGAGCATCGTGGCAACAGAGCATTGCATTCATACGGGACAGCGTCTGCCCATGCAACTGCTAGCTCCATTTTCTCCACCGCCGATCGTTGCAATCACTCGCACATCCGTCTCAGGCCGCATTACACGATACACCTGACGCGTACGCCTATGGAGCAACGCCACAAGTGTGATTATCTGGAAGTACGTACTACTTCATGTAAACCTATTACACGACGCACGGCGGATATTCCTTCGCGCGAATCCGCGCATGCGCAGTAGACAGCAATAACGCGCATGAAACGCGAAGAAAACAGAGCTCATCTAATCGTTCATTCATACCACACAAGAACCCGAGAGAAGCTGTGATTTTCTGGAACATCATTCATTTAAATTATTTCTGTGAGCCTACAGTTTCTATTTAATGTGAATTTGTCATTTTTTTAAATTAAGTATTTCTTTTTCTCTTATGTACTTAGCACGGAATTGAGTCACTATTGCTTTGAATTACAGACTCAACACTTTCGCTATATATTAAAGTTCAAAGTTTGTGTTGATAAGGACCAAATTACTTAGGTTATCGGTCCCTAGACTTACACACTACTTAAATTAACTTATGCCAATGACAACAACATGCACACAAATGGCTGGAGGATTCTTAACTTCTTAACTTCGGCGGGAGCGGCTGCGTAATTCGTGTCATGGAGCCTCAGACCGCGCGACAGCTTTATATTACGACACTAGGTTGCAAATGTATATGTCTGTCTAAATTTACATATATACAGCATTTCGCACATAGGACACATGTTTTTTTGGAGCTGTGACAGTAAATCTTCAGATTACGGCTCAACAATGACGAAAACCAGACTGTGGTCGGAAAGAAGGAAGGCAGAGAAATATACTCACAGCTAATATAAAATAAGTGAATCTCGGATATCCGCAACAAATATGGAACCGGAGGAAGGACGTGACCTGTTTTGAAGAGCTGCTGTTTGTAAAGTTGTACGCATATCATTGAGGAGTAAACGATTGCTGACATAACTTATGATATAGGGATAGTGTGGGTTATAAAAACAACTTTCCTCCCTGTGCGTCTGAATAATGACTCAATGGCTCTGTTCTATTTCATTTCTATAAGTATGAAGCAATCAATGTAAAACGTCTTTTCATAAACACCTAGTATAAAGGTCTACTGAAAAACACATGTTTCTTTGTTTAATTACTGAATTTATGAAAATCTACTAACTGAAACAACTGGCAAAAACCCCAACACGGAAGTCTGAAATGACAAATCAGTCCTAACCATGAATGTAATGTCATAGACAAATAAGAAGCAGAAAGCTACCTGCAATAACCGCTTCTGAGCATGCGCGCGTTAGCGCTGCCTAGTGCGCATGCGCGGATTCACGGGAGTTTAGAACTGGTCTCTATTCCGGCGCACGGATGAAGTTGCTAATAATCATGGTTCCGCGGTAGTTGCACGTGTTTCGCCGCTAGATGGCTGTCGCGCTTGACCTGTACCTTTCGCGGCGGATCGTCATGCAATACCGCCTTTACAGACCTGCCTGCGGTCTGTGTGTGCATAGAACGACGCTTTCGCCGCCAGGGGGATGGTCTAGCGGCAGACGCCAGCACCTGTAATTTTGACGCTCTGTAGCGCCGTTGGGTGACGTTTCGGGACACGGGTTGCCCATCTCATTTTGTTCCTCAAGCCATCCTCTACCACCCCACGAAATTTGTCGGTATTCTTTGTGGTGTCGCACAAGTACAAGGTGCGCGCCACCTACTTTCGCCGCGCGCCGCCATGCATGCACGGCGCGGCGTTCTTCCGACGACAGCCACGAGCGCCCTCTGCTGGAACCCCGCTCGTGGCCACCACGGAAAGAGTCGGCACTTCGGACTGAGATAGCAACGACTTAGGACCTTCGTAATCAGATAGGCACCAGTGAAGACTTTGCTATTGTACAGGCACTAGGCAGGCCTCTAACAACTATGTATCAACATTCTGCAGTACTATGTAAAAGTTAAGTATTGTTACATTCTGTGCAATATATATATCTTTCTAATTTACTCGAGTGTTTATAGTTTCTGGCTGCTCCCCTCTGTACCTGCACCAGCGTGTCGGTCTCATTCCACTCGGCCACCGACACCTACGACGAGGCTGGGACACAAAAGCGGCGACGAAGTCGGGACACAAAAGTGGCGACGAGTTGGGACACAAAATTCTTCATTTAAAAACATCGCGAAACCCGCCATCGCCCAGGTGTATATTTTCAATATTCCTTCTCCTCCTGCAGACACCTCCTGTTCCCACCTCTCTTTCTGTCCACCTCCTCCTCCGCCTTTCTCTATGTCATTCCCTGAGCCACTTTTACCATCTCCTTCTCCCATTTTCTGTGTCAACATAATCCGTCCCCATCTCTCGCCCTTCATCTCGTGCCCCCTCCCCTCTATGCTCAGCCATGCCCATCTTCACATTTAATTCACGGATGTATTCTATACACTTTTTGTGCACATTTCCTCTTCTCCCTCTATTCATCCCCCTCATCCGCCCTTAATTTATGAACATCTCATTCTCACCCCTCATATCCATCCCCCCTGCCTCTCTCTATCTCTCCAACCCTCCCTTTCCCCCTTATCCCTCCTTTATCTCTCTGCATCTCCTCCTCCCCACCCTATCAGCCAGTATTCTCCTCCATAATGTCTCATGTCAACACTCCCTCCTCTCTCTGTCCATCTCTTCCTCACTACATTATCTCTTCTTACCCACTCTCTGTTTGCCCATATTCCCCTCCTCCTTATCTCTCTGTCCCAATTTGGACTCTCGTTTATATCTATCTCACCCTTCCCACTCTATCTCTTCATCCCCCTCTCTCTACGTCCATCTCCTATACCCAGATCTATGTTTGTACATCGTCTCTTTCTATCCATCCATCTCTTTCCATTTTCCAAAACACAGCTTGCTCTTTATTTACATGACGTGTTCAACATTAATTTGTATTTCTCTATATTCCCATTAAATTAAATAACACGACACACAAATTAATTCTTGTTGTTTATTTCGTCGACTTTAACCTCACAGTACCAAGCCAAACAAATGAACAAATCACATAACTCTTATAAATCTTTGACAAAGATATCACTGTGCTCCAACTGTAACTACTGTCGACTGTCACTGTAACTGTCACTGTCCGTATATACAGGGTGTCTCAGCTATCTTGTCCACCGAAAATATCTCTGGAACAATAACAGCTATTGGAAAACGACTTTCACCGGTATCAATGTACGGTTGGGGCCCATGAATGTACATATCTGGAAACATTCTAAAACGAAAGCAAATGTGTTTTTTAACACAAACTTATGTTTTTTTTTAATGGACACCCTATATTTTTTCTTCAGCAACCCATAGCATGACAAATCACATAAACAATGGCGTTGATAGCATCGCAATATTCCAATTACATCCCGAGATATTGCGACGTGAAGTTGACGCTTGAAATACGCGAAACCCACTGCTAGCGCACGTCCCGAGCAGCATGGGGCTCTCGCCTGAGTCTCAGGACGTGCGCTAGCAGCGCATTTCGGGTATTTCAAGCGTCAACGTCGCGTCGCAATATCTCGGGATGTAATTGGAATTTTGCGATGCAATCAACGCCTGCCGGCCGCGGTGGCCGAGGGGACTGAGGCACTCCAGTCGCGGTCTGCACGGCCACAACGGTCGGGGGTTCGAATCCCCCCTCGGGCATGGCTATTTGTGCCGTCCTTAGTATTAGCTAGTTCATAAGTAGTTTGTAAGTTTAGGGACTGATGACCCCACTGTTAATTTCCTTAAGCTTAATAAACATTTAAACATTTTTGAACAATCAACGCCATTGTTTATGCGATTTGTCATGCTATGGATTGCTGAAGAAAAAATATAGGGTGTCCATTAAAAAAAAAAAACATAAATTTGTGTTAAAGAACACATTTGCTTTCGTTTTAGAATGTTTCCAAATATGTACACTCATGGGCCCCAGTCGTATATTGATACCGGTGAAAATCGTTTTCCAATAGCTGTTATTGTTCCAGAGATATTTTGGGTGGACAATATAGCTGGGACATATATATATGATGGCGTCGAGCCGGCCGCGGTGGCCGAGGGAACTGAGGCGCTCCAGTCACGGTCTGCACGGCCACTATGGTCGGGGGTTCGAATCCCCCCTCAGGCATGGATATATGTGCCGTCCTTAGGATTATCTCGTTCATAAGTAGATTGTAAGTTTAGGGACTGATGACCCCGTAGTTAAGTCCCATAAGCTATACATACATTTGAACATTTGATGGCGTCGAGCCGTCTGACAGACGGCTCTTAGCTACCACCCCCGGTACTCCGCCACCAAGCCACAAGAAACAGACACACATATACAGATCTGTTCGGTGGTGGCCATATTACGGCGGCCTAGATGGTTTCCGCTTGAATCAGTCCCGGTAGGCGTCGAGAACCCGGAGTGGAGTGCACAGTGAAACTGGGTGGCGCGGCTGGAATGCCGAGGCTAGTGGCTGGTGATCGTTTTCTCCCCACTCGACACTGGCTGACGCTGACGGGCAAACAGCCCCCACCCAGCGCATTAATCAATGACGCACGCGCCGATGCAGAGCGGGAGCGCGCGAGCAACAGGGTCCAATCCAACCTCTGGCTGCCGGCTGCTGGCTGGTAGCTACTCGCTGCTGTCTCACCCCCCACCCCTCACCCTGCGCTGACGCAATCGCGCGCCACTTTAACCGCCACCAGGCCGGAGGGGTGGGGGGAGGGGAGTGGCAGCAGCGCTACCTTCTCCCGCTGTGATTGCTGGGTCGCAGTGCATGCAGAGCTCTCGTATCCCACTGGCAATCCTCTGCCAGCAAATCTGTGTGTTGTTCTGCGCTCTCCCCTGGAACTGCGTTCGCTTAAAAACGCGTATATAAACAATGGGTGCCTATATGGTACGATTTTTATGCCGATACGTTTGGTCAGGTATATCTCTCTGAAATTTCGGTCGTTATATAGCAACGGTTAATGTGACAGATTTATCTTTGAAAAGACACAAAGCCTAAAGCCCTTTCTATACGAGACGTGCAACACACATAAGAAAGTCACTGTCAGCTGCAGCGCCCCTTGCGATAGACCGTCGAACTACAAAGAAGCGTTCAAACGGTACGCATTTGTTGAGTCGTCTGCTTCACGCGTCAACTTCGTTTGTTGTCAACTTACAACAAATGAATCGCCGCGTTAACATCACTTTTCGAAACTGTTTGATACATTGTGATGATTAAAACATATCTACATCTACATAGATACTTTACAAATCACATTCAAGTGCCTGGCAGAGGGTTCATTAACCACTTTCATAACTTTTCTCTACCGTACCATTCTCTAATAGCGCGTGGGAAGAAAGAACACCTAAATCGTTCCGTTTTCGATCTGATTTCTATTATTTTATTGGGATGGTCATGTCTCCTTAACTAGGTGGGTGCTAGCAAAATATTTTCACATTCAGAACTAAAAGTCGGTGATTGAAACTTCGCAAACAGATCACGCCGCAATTAATAAAGTCTTTCTTTTAATGATTTCCACCCCAATTCGTGCAACATTTCCATGACGCTTCCCCCCCCCCCCCCCCGTAACGTGATAAAACAAAACGAGCTGCCCTTCTCTGAACCTTCTCAATGTCTTCCGTCAGTCCCACCTGGTGAGAGTCCCACAAGGGGCAACAGTACTCCAGGAGAGGACGCACAAGTGTGATGTAGACAGTCTCTTTGGTGGAGCTGGTGCATCTTCGATGCGTTCTGCCGATGAAACGTAACCTTTGGTTCGCCTTTCCCACAATATTTTCTATGTGTTCTCTCCAGTAAAAGTTGTTCGTAATTGTAACTCCTAGGTATTTGGTAGAATTTGTGCTTTAGACTGCCACTGTGAAACTGTATGTAATTGTTTTCGTGCAGTTCATGCGTAACTACGTCGCTCACATGTGTTAACGTTCTCACTATAAAATGCGAATACATACTTCCAGCCCCTGCGGTTTGAGGCACTTATGTATATGATGAACAAGCTCAGGTGTCTATACATAGACCTTACACTTTGATAAAGCTTCACATACTTCTCACCAAAAACAAATATTTCATCTGTTAACTACAGCATGTTTCAGGAAAAATAGCAAATAATTTAGAAGATGGTAATAAAGACGATTTGCTGTTAAAATTTCATATAACGTGTGTCCAATTTTTATTGGGTACAGAGATACAGCTCTTGGTATGTAAAACAAACTGATTTGGATATTTTGACTAATTCTTTCGTCGGTACTTTGTAGTTCACCATACAGACCTTTATTTAAATAACCGGTTTTTGACGTAGTTTAAAGTCTGAATATGTCATAGTAAGCTGAAAACCGGGTAACTAAGTGGAAATGAACGTATAGAACATACACAAAATTCTACTTTTAAGAAGTGTGATGCTCTACTACCAAGAACCGACGGATAAATCATTGAAAATTTCATGATCTACAATTGCTCTACGTTTGTTTGGATTTCATATTAACAGCTATATCTCCGTATTCAATAAAAAATTGTACACATTTTTTATGCAATTCCTCTATAGAGTCACCTCCTAAAATACGACGGAGTCGAAAAACTACGTTCCTCTGAGCAGGAGACTAGTACACATTCTCAAACCAATTCCCGCCTTGGCTTCATTTGTCAGCTGCGTTACCTATTCCGTCGTCTGCGCATGCTCGAAGCACTTCCATACGAGTGAGAATAGGACCCATCCTATTCCGTCTACTAGCGATCGTATGCGTGCATCTTGTGCAAGTGGACGCGTCTACACTGTACGCGGACGGCGTGACCGGAGCATCATGGGTAATCTCGTAAGCTCTCACTTTCCGTGTAGAAAGGGCTTTAGACAGATATATCTCTCTGATACTTCGGTCGTAATATATCAACGGTTAATGTGACAGATTTATCTTTGAAAAGACACAAACAAAGCCAAAGCGCAGTCTCTGTTGCAATATTCTTTATTACTCCAATAACGCGTTTCTCGCTATTAGCGCATCATCAGACTGGAAACAGACAAATGTTTTATTACAGTCCGTGTGCCTGGCGGGCAGCGAATCTAATATGGCTAAATTTTGAGAAGTCGGAACTTACTTGGGCGGAGATGGAGCCGCAGAACTATTTAAAGCTGTGGTGGAAGTGGCTTAACAATTTGTATTCTTGTCATTGAGCCTCTGCAAAGACGTAAACGTACAAAGTACGTAACGAATATTTGAAGTAGAATAACTAGGGACTAAAGGGATACAGTGTGGAAATTAATAGAATGCTTTCTATATGATAAAACACACCATAGCAGCAGAGGAGTCGCTGTCGCGGCAGGTCCACGTTTACAACTGGTAATATTGTTAATAACTGCGGAACATAAATACGACCTTAACAAAGCGGTATGGGCAGAGTTACGCCTGCGAGGATGAGCGGCTTGCCAAGCGGCAGCTTAGTTATATCAGAGATGTTTGTGACGTCCGGGAAATTAATCTTGTGAAATGATACACGAACTGTAATAAAACATTTGTCTGTTCCGGTTATTGGAGTAATAAAGAATATTGCAACAGAGACTGAGAATTATTTAATTATTCACCACTATTGCTGCACCAGCCGCCACCGCCACCATGGAATGGAATGAAATTTGTAAATCCGAAGCGATTTCATTCCTCCAGTTCACACTAGGTCAGTAACTTAGTCGTAGCAAGTGATTTAGCAGCGCTACTTAACGGTTAAACCCTTGCAACTCACTCTTTCACTCCTGGCCATTAAAATTGCAACACCACGAAGATGACGTGCTACATACGCTAAATTTAACCGACAGGAAGAAGATGTGATATGCAAATGATTAGCTTTTCAGAGCATTCACAAAAAGTTGGCGCAGGTGGTGACACCTACAACGTGCTGACATGGGCAAAGTTTCCAACCGATTTCTCATACACAAACATCAGTTGACCGGCGTTGGCTGGTGAAACGTTGTTGTGATGCCTCGTGTAAGGAGGAGAAATGCGTACCATCACGTTTCCGACTTTGATAAAGGTCGGATTGTAGCCTATTGCGATTGCGGTTTATCGTATCGCGACATTGCTGCTCACTTTGGTCGCGATACTATGACTGTTGAGAGAGAGAGCGAGCAGCAATGTCACGATACTATAAACCGCAATCGCAATAGGCTAGGCTACAAGCCTATTGCTGCTCACTTTGGTCGCGATACTATGACTGTTCCACTCCCATGAACCACAGACATTGCCGAGGTGGGGTGGCTTGCGTGCCTCAACGATACAGATAGCCGTACCATAGGTGCAACCACAGCGGAGGGGTATCTGTGGAGAGGCCAGACAAACGTGTGGTTCCTGAAGAGGGGCAGCAGCCTTTTCAGTAGTTACAGGGGCAACAGTCTGGATGATTGACTGAGCTGGCCTTGTAACATCAGCTAACGTGGCTTTGCCACTCAGCTACTGCGAACGGCTGAAAGCAAGGGGAAACTACAGCCGCTATTTTTCCCGAGGACATGCAGCTCTACTGTATGAACATATGATGATGGCATCCTCTCGGGTAAAATATTCCGGAGGTAAAATAGTCCCCCATTCGGATCTCCGGGCGGGGACTACTCAGGAGGATGTAATCATCAGGAAAGACAATACTGGCATTCTACGGGTCGGAGCGTGGAATGTTAGATCCCTTAATCGAGTAGGAAAATTAGAAAATTTAAAAAGGGAAATGAATAGGTTGAAGTAAGATATAGTGGGGATTAGTGAAGTGAGTACAGGATTATAAATACAAATACAGGATTATAAATACAAAGTCAATTGGGGGTATCACAGGAGTAGGATTGATAATGAATAAGAAATCAGGAATGCGGGTACACTACTATGACCAGCACAGTGATCGCTTTATCATTGTCAAGATAGATACGAAGCCAACACCGACAACAGTAGTACAGGTTTATAAGCCAACTACCTCTGCCGATGATGAGGAAATCGAAGAAATATATGAGAAGCTAAAGGAAATTATTCAGACAATTAAGGGAGAGGAAAACTTAATTGTTATGGGAGACTGGAATTCGGTAGTAGGACAAGGAAGGGAAGGGAAGATAGTAGGTGAATATGATCTGGGCAAAAGGAATGAAAGAGGAAGCCACCTGGTAGAATTTTACACAGAACATAATTTAGTTATAACAAACACCTGGTTCAAGAATCACAAAAGAAGGTTGTATACGTGGAAGAGACCAGGAGACACCGGAAGATACCAGATAGATTTTATAATGGTAAGACATTGATTTCGGAACCAGGTTCTACAGTGTAAGACATATCCAGGGGCAGATATAGACTCTGACCATAACTTGTTGATTATGAATTGTAGGCTGAAACTAAAGAAACTACAAAAAGGTAGGAAAATAAGGAGATGGGACCTGGATAAATTGAAGGAGCCTGAGGTTCTTAAGAATTTCAGAGGGAGCTTTAGGCAACAATTGACAAAAACAGGGGAAAATAAAACAGTAGAGGAGGAATGGGTAAAATTGAGAGATGAAATAGTGAAGGTAGCAGAGGACAAAATAGGTAGGAAGGAAATACCTACAAAAAATCCTTGAGTATCACTGGAGATACTAAATTTAATCGATGAAAGGAGAAAATATAAAAATGCAGTAAATGAAACAGGCAAAATGGTTTACAGGCGACTAAGAAATGAGATTGACAGGAAGTGCAAACTGGCTAAGCAGGAGTGGCTAGAAGGCAAATGCAAGGATGTAGCAGAATGTATAAATAGGGGAAAAATAGATACAGCCTACAGGAAAATAAAAGAAACATTTGGCGATAAGAAAAACAGCTCTACGAATATGAAGGACACTGGTGGAAAACCAGTTCTCAGCAAGGAAGGGAAAGCTGAAATGTGGAAAGAGTATATAGAGGGGCTCTACAGAGGAAATGAACTTCGAGACAATATTGTAGGAAGGGAAGAGGATGTAGATGAAGATGAAAGAGGAGATACTGTACTGAGAGAAGAATTTGACAGAGCCCTGAAAGACCTAAGTCGAAACAAGGCTCCTGGAGTAGATGATATTCCCTCAGAGCTACTGAAGTCTCTGGGAGAACCAGCCATGACAAAATTGTTTCACCTGGTGTGTAAGATGTATGAGACAGGTGAAGTACCCTCAGACTTTAAGAAAAATGTTATAATCCCCATCCCTAAGAAAGCAGGTGCAGACAGGTGTGAAAACTACAGAACCATCAGTTTAATAAGTCATGGCTGCAAAATATTAACGCGAATTATATACAGAAGGATGGAAAAGGTGGTAGAAGCCGACCTGGGGGAAGATCAGTTTGGGTTCAGGAGAAATGTAGGAACACGGGAGGCAATACTCACTTTACGGCTTATCCTAGAAGATAGATTAAGAAAAGGCAAACCTACATTTCTAGCGTTTGTAGATTTGGAGATGGCTTTTGACAATGTTGATTGGAATAAACTCTTTCAACTTCTCAAGCAAGCAGGAGTAAAATATAGGGAACGTAAGGTTATTTACAACTTGTATAAAAACCAGACAGCGGTTGTCAGAGTTGAAGGGCATGAAAGGGATGCAGTGGTTGGAAAGGGAGTAAGACAGGGTTGTAGTCTTTCTCCATTGTTGTTCAATTTGTACATTGAGCAAGCTATAAAGGAAAGCAAGGAGAAATTTGGAGAAGGAATTAAAGTTCAGGGTGAAGAATTAAAAACATTGCGTTTTGCTGAGGACATAGTAATTCTGTCAGATACAGCAAAGGACCTGGAAGAGCAATTGAACGGAATGGACAGTGTGCTGAAAGGTACATATAAGATGAACAAGAGCAAAACTAGGGTAATGGAGTGCAGTGTAACAAAATCAGGAGATGCTGAAGGAATTAGATTGGGAAACAACGAAGCAATAAAGGAGGTAGATGAGTTTTGTTACTTGGGAAGTAAAATAACAAATGATGGTCGCAGTACAGAGGATATAAAATGCAGAATGGCAATGGGTAGAAAAGCGTTCTTGAAAAAGAGAAATTTGTTAACATCGAATATTGATTTAAGCCTAAGGAAGTCCTTTCTGAAGACATTTGTATGGAGTATTGCCTTGTATGGGAGTGAGACATGGACGATAAATAGTGCGGACAGGAAGAGGATTGAGGCTTTTGAAATGTGGTGCTACAGAAGAATGCTGAAGATTAGGTGGGTGGATCGCGTAACTAATGAGGACGTACTGAACAGAATTGGGGAGAAAGGAATTTCTCGCATACCTTGACTAAAAGAAGGGATAGATTGGTAGGACACATTCTTAGACATCAAGGAATTGTGAATTTGGCGTTGGAGGGAAGAGTATGGGGAAAAAGTCGTAGGGGAAGACCAAGAGATGGATACAGTAAGCAGATTCAGACAGATGTAGGTTGTCGTTCTTATGCGGACATGAAGAGGCTTGCTCAGGATAGGGTATTGTGGAGAGCTGCATCAAACCAGTCTCCGGACTGAAGACCACAACACACACACTATGACGTGTGTATTCGTCATCGCCATAGTGGCGTATCACCCGGCGTGATTGTACGGGGTGCGATTGGATACACGTCTCGGTCACGGCACTTTGAACAGTGGCCATTACATTTCAGACGTGTCTCGACCCGTGGCTCTAACCTTCATTCGATTCCTGCGAAACCCTACATTTCAGCAGGATAATGCCCGACCACATGTTGCAGGTCCTGTAAGGGCCTTTCTGAATGCGGAAAATGTTCGACTGCTGTTCTGGCCAGCACATTCTCCAGATCTCTCACCAACTGAAAACGTCTGGTCAATGGTGGCCGAACAACTGGCTCGTCACAATAAGCCAGTTAACACTCTTGATGAATTGTGGTATCGTGTTGAAAGTGTATGGGCATCTGTACCTGTACACGCCTTCCCAGCTCCGTTTCACTTAATGCCCAAGCTTATCAAGGCTTTATTGCGGCCAGAGGTGTTAGTTCTGGGTACTGATTTCTCAGGATCTATGCACCCAAATTGCATGAAAATGTAATCACATTTCAGTTCTAGTGTAATATATCTGTCCAATGAATACCCGTTTATCATCTGCATTTCTTCTTGGTGTAGCAATTTTAATGGTCGGAAGTGTATTTCAACTACATTCCACCTAATACTGTGGTCTACTAGACCCTTTTAAGGTTCTATCATAAATCAAGTATTTTAAGCTAATTAATATATACATTAAAGTTTTGTATGTATGTAGGAAGTTGTAAATAAATACATAGTTTTCTGTGATACTTTTTTTTATTATTACAACGAGTAACCTAATTACTTGCAAAATTGTGCTTAGTAGATTTTAGAAAAACGTATTTCGTAGTTTTGATTCTTAGATTCCATACACATAATGTTTATAATGCAATAGTATTTCTTTATTCACTTTATTGGTAATAACAATAAGCAAAATTGATTATTACAACAAGTAGATTTGTTACTTGTCCCACATCAACACCACACAGATCTAACGTGATTGTATAAATTAATATCATTGAATTATTTCATTTTTACTGGCCACAAAAATCAGCTTCTTTTACTGTTTATGTGTGTATAAACGCCTGTAAAAGGTGAAGAAATCAGCAATAAGGGCTTCACATTGTGGCACTACACTACACAAGATTGTACATACAGAGGTATAGACGTTTTAGTCCTCACGTTGGAAGAAATTGCAGTAGGGAGACAAATTTATAATTTGAAAATGCGTATGTACTTCGGTGTTCCATTACTTACGAACGTATTCTTTTTCTGTCTCCAAAAATGAGCTGCACAAATCTCACACTAGGGCCCTAGAGACGTACGCGCAACACCCTTTACAACAGGATAATACCACAACAACAACAATGCTATGTTCCAAACCAACAATCGCAGACTTTCAGAGATTTCAGTACTGCCACGTCGCTTTCCAGCAGTAAAAGGACATTTTATTCGTAGGTTATCGATTTAAGACTTATGGCGAAAGAGAAATATTCTGTTACTTGGTTGTGTGAGGCCAGTAGCGTGGGGGGGGGGGGGGGGGGGACACGCAGTGACAACTAACGGCGACCGGTGGCGAGCACGAGGGTGGCTCTGTTATTCGGGGGTCAGCGGTTCCCGGAAGACGCCTTACGGCCGAAGGCACAGAGTAACATTATATTTGTCTGTGCCGAATGCCACAGCAGGTAGGTAGGACTGAGGCGTGAGCCTTCCAAGTATCTGGCTGGCGCCACCAACGCTGGCGTCGTCTAGCCGAGAGCGTCTGGAGCAATACATTGCGTCTCCATGGGTAGTGTACGTACGGTGCTTTGCGAAAGGACAGCTGAGACGTCTGGCGCCGAGTTGGCGAACGCCAGGGTGGCACCCGCTAGGACATTGTACGTCTCTGGTGCCAAGCTGGCGGGCGCCGCAATTATACAACAGCGAGGGAGTTTGCCCGTTTACTGGGAACAACTGGCTGTCCGTGTTTTCGAAGGTGCCTGAAGGCCGTTCGTCGCTACCGAGAGAACGCTGGACGTAAGGGCGAGGTCCGACCGGTGGAAATGCGGGAAAGATGGCCATTGCCTGCTGTTTTCTAGTAAGGGGATTCGGCTGTCCGACTCCCGAACGCTAGCCGTGATTGGCCGTACTTTGGCGCCTAGCTGTGGATTGGCGTTTCAATAGAGATAGGCGGAGCCTGGAGGCTTTGCAGAAAGAAGACGGAGATTTTTAGAAGTAGGGAAAAAAAGACTGGTGCTTTCCTCCAATTACGCCAAGGTTTGCAGTTATATGTGGGTTGCCAAAAGTGCTTAGAATCAAATACAACGCCGGCCGCAGTGGTCGAGGAGACTGAGGCGCTTCAGTCACGGTCTCCACGGCCACTACGGTCGGGGGTTCGAATCCCCCTTCGGGCATGGCTATTTGTGCCGTCCTTAGGATAAGTTATATGGTAAGTAGTTTCTAAGTTTAGGGACTGATGACCCCGCAGTTAAGTCCCTTAAGCTTAACAATCATTTGAACATTTGAATCAAATACAATCATCTTCGACATACCAGTCACTTACTGTATTAGTGTTTATATTTTTTTGTAAATTCGTATAATTTGTTCTGTGCTCAATTGTATGTGTAGCTTGCTTTTAACTCTGACGTTCATTTGACTTCAGAGAATAAAACCAGTCAAAACAAATTTTTTTACTTAAATTATTCAAATTAGTTAACCCTCCTTTCTCAATTTTGGATGGGTTTCATTACTTGGAAACTAGAGGATAAATTAATTAAATGTTCGGTAGTGGGTCAGCCACGCCTATCCGTTAATATCAAGTGAACAAACCATTTGCATACCATCCTTTCTCCCCCCTACCTTAACCTGTATTTCCAACAGACCCACATAAATATACCTTTCAACTTTTAGGCACTGTTACCAACTTACTATACAATGGTGTTTCAAAACGTTATAGACAACCTACTCTTCGTAATGCACAATCAGAAATTCACTAGGGTCTCTAGGACCCCAGTGTGAGGTGCGAAGGTTAAACGGCCAGTAAGCAAGTTCGCGTTCACACACGATTTAGTTGCCAATCAAGTGTTCTGCTGTCCAGCGTTCACTGCAACATGACGAAAGGCGAGCGCTAATCCAGCTAGACGACATCTTGCAGCAATGGCTATTCAGGAACAGGTGGAAGAAGATATTGAAAATGTGAGCGACAGAAAGAGAAAGTCGGTACAAAAATGGAGTATCCAATGTGCTTCTGAAACAACTCGCAACTTAACACCCAAAACAATATTTTTCATATATATACATGTGGCGTGTATTCAGAAAGAATACACTTCTGATCCTGCAGTTGTTATTCTTTTATATTCACAGAATATATGACATTAACTGCGTATGGGCAAAGCCGAAAATATGCACCCAGCCGGGATTCGAAGCCGGGTCTCCCGCTTTCTAGGCAGTTGCGCTGACCCCTACACCACTGGGGACACAGTAATCACCGCACCTGCAAGGACTACCTCAGCACGCCTCCCGTCAGACACAAATTTCCAGCTCTACCTGCCCACAGTACTCAAACTCATAGTCACATTGTACTAATTCCCGTAAGAGTAAGGGCTCGAAACACTGCCCAGCCCTCCCCACTAACGAAAGGATCATTGCCCGTCACTGGGCAGGGTAGAGCTGGAAATTTGTGTCTGATGGGAGGTGTGCTTAGGGGAGTTCTTGCAGGTGCGATGATCGCTGGCTCTCCAATGGTGTATTGGTCAGCGCAACTGCCTTGAAAGCGGGAGACCCGGTTCGAGTAACGGCTGGGTACGCATTTTCGGCTTGCCCATACGCAGTTAATGTCATATATTCTGTGAATATAATATTTTTCATAACTGACAATGCTGGAAAGTTGCTTAAATTTTCAACTAGAAAAAGTACGTAGTAAAATCCAGCGTACTGATAATCATTTTTACGTAATTCCAGATAATCACGCCTGATGCATTGCTGCATAGGTGCACGCGTCAGGTGTATCGAGTAATACGGCCCTAAGAGTCAGTCGTTATAGCTGAGGACGCTGCAAACTGTTGAGGTGTTCTGCTATTGGTTTTTACTAGTGACGGACGAGAGCTATATCTATCAGCAATTAAAATGTAACACGATTCTTTAATTGAACACTGTATACGTGCAGCAGATTAAACAAATGTACATTCTGTTAACTCATTCTTGTTCAGGAAAACAATCATTATGAACAATAAGGATACAAAACTGTTGTTTTATGGTCAAACAATCCAGCAGAAGCCTTTACAAAACGTCACCAGCGTGCGCACAATCGAGGGAAACACAGACAGTTCACTTGCGAGTGAGCTGTCTACCGTAACGGTGTCATCCTAACGCATTGCATTCCTCCACGGCAGGCCGTCAATACGCAGTATTATTGTCCGTTTTTGGAGCATCACTTGCGAACAGATTTGCGAAAGGGGCGGCAACACTTCCTGCGCACCCGTATTTCATTTTGCGGGCTTTGGCTGCTCCGTTTCGGTCGATAGGAGTGGGAAGTAGTGTACTATCCACCATACTCCCTGGACTTAAGTCCCTGTGACTTTGATTTGATTCCGAAGGTGAAGAAACCACTTCGTGGCATTCGCTTCAGAACTGTTCCAGAGATTCGACTGGCAGTAGACCGCTCAATTCGCACCATCAACAGAACAGGCTCTGCTAAAGGTATACTACGCCTTTCACATCGCTGGCAACGTGTTCTACACGACGCTGGTGATTACTTTGAAGGACAGTAACAGGTGCAAACATGTAACGCTTTTGTGTCAGTTGTGAATAAACAGTTGCCACTATTTAAGTTCAAACCATCATACTTAGGATTTCAAAGTACCCCCCCCCCCTCCTGCCCGCAGAGTTGGTGCAGGGGGGAGGGGGGTCGATCTTTCTGTTAATGGATGTATGTCTTCGAGGTGAACAAATTTATTGCAACTTTCTTGAATCCGATTTGTATTTTTCCAAGTTTACCGAAAAACATTTTTAAGTGCGTCATACTGTATGATTGTGGCATGTAATGATATAAGATCACTGGAAGTATAGCTTACGCTCAAGATACCAAATTTGCTTTCTGGTTGAACATAAACATATTTTATTCGACAGTCGTAAGCTCTTATTATAAGTACAGTGATATGTTGTTGTTGTGGTCTTCAGTCTGCAGACTGGTTTGATGCAGCTCTCCACGCTATCCTGTCCTGTGCAAGTCTCTTCATCTGAGAATATGTTCGGCAACCTACATCCTTTTGAACTCTGCTTACTGTATTCGTCCCTCGGTCTCCCTCTACGATTTTTACCCCAAACACTTCCTTCTAATGCTAAGTTGACAATTCCTTGATGACTCAGAATGTGTCCAACCAATCTATCCCTTCTCTTAGTCAAGATATGCCAGAAACTCCTTTTCTCCCCAATTCGGTTAAGCACCTCCTCATTAGTCATATGATCTGCCCATCTAATCTTCATCATTCGTTTGTAGCACCACATTTCAAAAGCTTGTATCATCGTTTTGTCTAAACTCTTTATTGTCCACGTTTCTCTGCCATACAATGCTACACTCCACACAAATGGTTTCAGAAAGGACTTCCTAACATTTAAATTAATATTGGTTGTTAACAAGTATCTTCTTCTTTAGAAACGCTTTTCTCCCCATAGCCATTCTGCATTTTATATCTTCTTTACTTCAGATATCAGTCATCAGTCATCAGAAGTTATCTTGCTACCCAAATAACAAAATTCATCTACTACTTTCATTGTCTCATGACCTAATCTAATAGGGTATTTAACTGTTTTCTGGAAATCGCTTTAAATTGCTAATTATGTCATATTACGCGGTGGCCGAGGGGACTGAGGCGCTTCAGTCACGGTCTGCACGGCCACTGCGGTCGGGGGTTCGAATCCCCCCTCGGGCATGGATATTTGTGCCGTACTAGTTCGTAAGTAGTTCATAAGTAGTTTGTAAGTTTGGGGACTGATGACCCCGTATTTGAGTCCCATAAGCTGTAAAAACATTTGAACATTTTGAACATATTATGGTCCGAAAATGCTTTTTTACCACGTGGATTTCAGTACTTCTTTTTAAAAAAAGAAATGAAATTCAAATAATTTGAAAGCCCGCTAAAACGCTACGTTTGAGTCACGTGATGCCTGTGACGTCATACAACACGCTACTGCTGCTGCTGCTGCTCTCGTAAGATAAACAAATACCTATGTCCACTGAGTAAGGCAGCAGGGCACAGTGTTTCGACGAAAAATATTATGGAATATAAAAGTTTTACTAAACACAAATAAAATAACGTAAGCCTTTTCTTCTGCACAGGGCTCTACCAAACAATATTCATTGCAAGTAAATAACGTTTCAACTGATAAGCGTTTTTTAAAAATTAAAGCATGGGGCTTCGTATGTGGATGAGTAAACGTAAATGGATTAGTGTGTAGTGTCAAAAGTAGTGACACATTCATATCAAACCAAATCTTGAATATGTAAGGAAAATACTGATATGCATGGCAGAAAGTTCACTCACAATCGCAAACATTCACTCACAAAAACAACAAACCAGAAAAGCGCTGTAATTTCGGCGCTATAAATTTATTCCATGGTGTCTCGCTCGCAATGTTTACGCGAAAGTGACATGCATTTGGCTACGCGAAATGTGCGTTGCTAACCTACGAGCGTATGAAAATACCGCCGACGCAACCCGCAGTCCCTGTTCTAGACATAGATATATTGTATAACTAAACACAAGGCATTTTTGCTGTATTTGACAGGTTTTGATGATTCACTTTGCACCAGTATTGAAGTAGTTAAATAAAATTACTTCCTTAACTGCGTGCTTTACTGGGTTAAATTTTACTAACTATCCCGGCGGCTTCCTGTGGCTATGTTGGCAACAGATGCTGAATAGCGAGAATCATGAGAAGTCGCCAATAGCCAATCGCGTGACAGCGCAAGCCGCAAATATTTTGTCGTGAAACCTTTGATTTTACGAGGGCAGTTACTTTTACTGACCGGACAAGGGTACATACAAGAATCATAGAGCAGGAACAGCATTATTTATTTACTTCATGGTCCGTACGATACACTAATCTAGTCATTCTATGTGGTCTGAACATCTCGACAAAGATTTTCTATCGTGTTGTTTATGTTGCCAACATAATCACTCAAGGCCGCTTTGATAGAAGATAACATTTCACCCTTTATTGCATAATATGGTGACTTCAGATTAAGTCTACTGACATCAACAAATAGGGTACTTTTTTCCAATGGCATAAAATATTTCTCGAAATAATAAGCTTTAAAATGTAGGTGTACGAGCCTCTGGTTGCACGTACATTAAGTGAAGGCGTATAAATGTGAGACTAGAATCTCCCCATAGTTTCCACCTTCTCAATTAATCAAGACGTAAACTGAATTATAATATTTAAGCATTTATTAGTAACAGTTACACAAATGTTTCGCCAGCCGCGATTACAGTGTTACAACATGAGGAGCCTACAAGCGGTAGCCCTCTGAGACGTCCGACATGCGTCCGTTAGCGACGGAGCCTCGATACTGTCTGCCGTGCCGAGAGTCGCGCACCCAGCACAAGGGCTGGGGCGGCATCGGAACAAAGGCAGTATACCTGCCGGCGGGCCCGCGGTGGTGGTCAAGCTGCCGTGGGGGTTCCAGCATTTCTCCCAGGGGGCAGACCTGACTAGGCGGCATCTCCGCCCAGCTACCAACCACCACCAGATGGCAACTGCGAGTCCAAACAGTAGGTATGCGTTACTTACAATGCAGTTTTCACGTTTCTTAATTTGGATTGTTTTTAAAGAATGAAGACACCATAATTGCATTAACTTTAGGGAAGTTTCCGCTGTCAGCCTCCACATAACCATCTTCATTGTGGCATAAAAACTGCAAACACGTTTAGATCACGAAAAAACTGAACTTAAAGCTGCGAAATGGAGGAAACGCGTACAATAATACAGCTCCGACTTCTAGTTGCCGCGCTGTAGGTGTTCTATGACGTAACCAGTACTTCAGCCAATAACGGAGCGTTTTCGATCACGTGATCTAATCGTGAAATCTGATGATTTTTAAGCTTTAATTACGTAAAAATAACAGATGTTTTGTAAGAATTATGAGCGAAAATGCTGTCTGACTGTTATAATCATTTAGAATAACAACAATTCGAACGATATTTTTTAACAAAGGAAAATACCCTATTCCTCCAGCATCGCCTGATTTTCTGATATTACATTCCATTACCTTCGTTTTACTCTTGTTAGTGTTCATCTTACATCTTCCTTTCAAGACACTGTCTATTCCATTCAATTGCTCTTCCAGATCCTTTGCAGTCTCTGACAAAATTACTGTCATCGGCAAACCGCAAACTTTTTATTTCTTCTCCCTGAATTTTGATCCCCTCTCCAAATTTCTCCTTCCACTCCTTCACTGATTAGCGGCCTTTAACATTAATATCCAAACACTAAGCAAAATTATGAGGGGAAATATGCTGAAACTGAAAACCAAGGCAGCTGAAGTCAGCTATTGCTTAACTAACGCCGTGAAATCAGGATCTCTTGCTGACTACGTCGTTATGTGTAATACGAAAATGTCCGTGACGCTTAGAACGTGTTATTTAAGCTCATGATATGCTACAAACAAGTACCTGTATAATCGTTGTTGGACATGTTGGTCTAGCGGTATAAAATAGTGAGTGAACTTCGAGTATGCTTTCGCTGGAGTCCTCGCCAAGGAAAACTTGTCAGCGTGAAGTTAATGGACTTTGTAGCTCGTCCTGCTTCCGCATTCAGTCTGTCTCGGCAGACCAGCTGTGTCACGCGAGCCAGCGAGCTTTGATTTTATTTCCGTCCCGTCGACTATGAGAGACACATCAGCTGTTCCCCGTCGTACTTGAAGCGCACGCCACTTCCAGAGGCCGTTGTTCGTGTCTGCCGGATATAGCGGCACCGGCAAGGGTCCTGAACTTTTCATGGCCGTCTCCACGGTGGAGTGGCCGAGCGCCTTGTTGCGGGGTGCGTGGTTCTACATCTACATGGGATACTCTGCAAATCACATTTAAGTGCCTGGCATAGGGTTCATACGACCACCTTTATACTATTTATCTCCCATTCCATTCTCGAATAGCGCGTGGGAAGAAAGAACACCTGAATCTCTCCGTTCGAGCTCTGATTTCACATATTTTATTCTGATGATCATTTCTACCTATGTAACTGGGAGTCAACAATATATTTTCGCATTCGGAGGAGAATGTTGGCGATTGGAGTTTCGTAAGTAGCCCACGCCGCAGCGATAAGCGCCGTTGTTGTAATGATTCCCATTCTAGATCCTGCATCATTTCCGTAACGCTGTCTCCCGTGTATCGTGACAATACGAAACGAGCTGCCCTTCTTTGGACTCTTTCGATGTCCTCCGTCAAACCCGCCTGATAAGGATCCCACACTGGGCAGCAATACTCCAAAAAAGGACAGACAAGCGTAGTGTATACGGTCTCTTTAGTAGTTCTGTTGCATCTTTTAATGATTCTGCAATAAAACACAGTCTCTGGTTCGCCTCTCCCACGACATTATTTAAGTGTTTTTTACAGTTTGTCTGAAGTAATAGTAATTCATAGATACTTTGTAGAGTTTACGGCTTTCACTTTTGATTGATTTATCTTATAAACATAGTTTAACAGATTTCTTTTCGTACTTCACACTTCTCATTATTTAGAGTCAGTTGTTAGTTTCTACGCCATGGTGATAACTTATTCAGATCGTTCTGCACTTGTTTTTGATCTTCAGATGATTTTACTAGACGGTAAATGACGGCGTCATCTGCAAACAACCAAATCGTTTATGTAAATACGAAACAGCAGATGACCAATAACACTACTCTGTCGAACGCCCGATATCACCTCTGTTTTAGTTGATGCCTTACCATTCATTACTACGAACTGTGTCCTCTCTGACAGGAAATCCCCTATCCAGTCGCCAATTTGGGGCGATATACCATAATCACGCAATTTGATTAAAAGTCGTTTCTGAGGTACGGTGTCAAAAGCCTTCCGGAAGTCCACAAACACGGAATTAATTTGAGATCCTTTCTCGATAGCGCCCATCACTTCGTGTAAGGAGCTAGCTGTGTTTCGCATGAACGACATTTTCTAAATCCGTGTTGACCTTGGGTCAATAGATCATTCTGTTTGAGATAATTCATAATATTTGAGTATAGGATATGTACCAAAACCCTGCTGCAAATTGACGTCAATGAAGTAGGCCTATAGTTTAATGGGTTACTCCTACTGCCTTTCTTGAATATAGGTGTGACCTGTGCAACTTTCCAATCTTTTGGTACAGATCCTTCTTTGAGAGAGCGGTTTTATATGGCTGTTAAGTAAGGAGCTATCGTTGACCCGGGATCGAACCCACCACGTTCGAATTTTGTAGTCCGACTTTTACTCTGTTCTTTTTCTTTTTATTTGTTCCTCAGATAGATCAATGTTTTGCAGTCGTTTGTTCATGTTCGTTCTGGGTTGTTCATTGAGTACTTAGCTCAGCTTTTTATTACAGAGAATACCCCTGAGTCACGGAGCCATGGTAGTGGAGGACCTGCTACGGTTGTCAGGGAAACAACGTGAAAGGAGGATCATATATTTTTCATAGGCTAGGACTGCTTTTAAATTTCGTGTGGATATGAGGCATTACAAAAGTGAAAAATTTCGAGACACGGTATTACACTGTCAGCTAATTTCTGAGATTTTTTTGGCCGCAAGTTTACGAGAGAAGTGTCAGTCTGTGTGTACACATTCGTTCCATAATCAACGGAAAATTTATGCATGACACATTAATTTCCTCCGTTTCTTGCTGGTTATCAGACCCTTGAGTGGTTCTAAGTACTTGCGCATGAGACAGTTCCCTATATTATGTGATTTTTGTATTTTAGTTCCACAAAAGATGAACAGTCAAAATATGCCAGAATGAAACTTTCACTCTGCAGCGGAGTGTGCGCTGATATGAAACTTCCTGGCAGATTAAAATTGTGTGCCGGAACCGGGACACGAACCTGGGACCTTTGCCTTTCGCGGGCAAGCGCACTACCGACTGTGCCATCCCGACACGATTCACGATGCCGCCTCACAACTTTACTTCCGCCAGTACCTCGCCTCCTACTTTCCAAACTTCACAGAAGCTCTCCTGCGAACCATGCAAGACTAGCACTCCTGGAAGAAAGGATATGATGGAGACATGGCTTAGCCACAGCCTAGGGGATGTTTCCAGAATGAAACTTTCCCGGTGCCCTGTTCCGGCACACAATTTTAATCTGCCAGGAAGTTTCAGTCAAAATATGGTTCCAAAGAATAAAAATGTTGAATTTGCTCCTATAAAATAGCTCAAAAGGGTATGTGGCAACAATTTTTGACTTTCGATAAAATCTGTTGCCGAAAGTATCAAAAGAAAAATCACCAACAAAAAGAAACTATCCAGTGCCGGAATGTGTTGATATTATTTTCATTTTTTTTCCTTTACAAATTGGGGGAAAAAGGTAAATAACGTGGAATCTCAGCTATGACACTAAAAAGCATAATACTGTAGACCTTTGCGCTTTTAAAAAGAAAAAAAACTTCGTCCAAAGTATCATATTTTTAAGACGCATATAGATATACAAACAAACTTTTACGATATTTCTGATAGTCGCCTTTAGTATAAGCTAGTTTATAAGTAGTTTGTAAGTTTAGGGACTGATGACCCCGCAGTTACGTCCCATAAGCTTTACAAACATTTGAACAATTTTTTTGATAATTCTCTACTACTTTGCTCTGTTATGTGTTTACATAACTCTCACCATTTCAGAGATATCTGCAAAAATAGCGGCGATTTAACATTGATGTAACATCCTTTAAAACATCGAAACATCGAAGATGTTGGAACATCGGATCATCGATAATACAACTAGATGATCTAATAAAAAGTTTGGTTTATGATGAGAAGCAGCAAAGATCGCTTATATTTTTCTTATAATAATTCTAAGCAATCTGTTTCTCCAGTAGAGGGTAAAATTTTACTCCTGGTAGCGGTGGCGTAGTATGCTGAATGTGGCAGCGACCGCCAAATGCTGCTCGTGGGACGAACATTTTGTGACCGACATTAGAACACCAATACGACGCCGTAAGTAAAATTCCACAGTCGAATTTAAATCAGTTAATTGTAATTTCTTACGGCTGTTTTATCCAGACACAAATAGTTGTTTACACTCCCTTTAAAGTGACAGTGACACCAATTAAACTGTATGCGGTATAGCCTTTCTAGAAGTGTGCGTCAGTTGCTCTGCAAAGGGAGCTAAAGTTTAGGTTACAAGTAACGGGAGCGTCAGCAGGGCTTCCATCCCACACAAAATTTTGCACCGTACCGGATTTCGCGTAGCAAATGGCGCGTCGCTTTGATGTGACCAATGACAGCCGAAAAAAAAAATTGAATGAGTTTTTAGCACCGGAATTAAAGCGACTGTCTGGTTTGCTATATTTGCGAGTTTTTTTTATAACATCGCGACGTCACGGCAGGCCTATCGATTAAATAATCATATTTTCTTTTGTTACAATTTGCAATGCAACTTGACCCACCTACGTTCACCAGTCCACCTATCGACTTCATGTTTAAATTAAAGACGCTAATCATTTGAATCATTGCCTTATTTGTTAAGAACGCGTCATTATTTCTAACTACACAAACTAATCCGTTTACGTTCACGCATCCACATACCCCATTTTGGCCCACTTTAGGTTACGGCAGTAACACTAAAAGTGGACCTTTGCGATCGTCTTTTGCCAGCTCGAAATTTAAATAAAAATAACGGCTTAACCATTCATCTGACACGAAAACTGAAAAGCCGAATTTGTAGAGGAGAAAATTCTCTACAACTTTGCTCTCTTATGACTTTTTCATATCTCATATCGTTTCAGAGATAGTTGCAAAAATAACGGCGATTTTGGGATGTCTGTCTGTCTGCCCGTAACGTGTTCCCTGTTTTTAAGACGAACCGTTCAACCGGTCAGCACCAAATTTTACAGACATAATTGTACGCCGGCAGAGACCACAACCTTCCTTTTTCAAATTTTTTGGACAAAAAATACGGCAGTTATAACAAATAAAGCCGTTTGTAATATAATTGTAATTTCAAATGAACCGTTCATCTGACACGAAAATTGAATAGCCTAATTGGTAGAGGGGAAAATTCTCTACAACTTAGCTCTATTATGTTTTTTCATGTCTTGCATCATTGCAGAGATATTTGCAAAAATAACGGCGATTTGACGATGTCTGTCTGACTGTAATGTGTTCCCACTTTTTAGGTCGAACCGTTCAACCGATCGGCACCAAATTTTACTGATATAAATTTTGGTTCCCAGAGACTAGAACCACGCTTTTTGAAATATTTCGGAGAAGAAATACGTTAGTAATACCAAAAAAAGCCGTTTGTAATGTAATTTTAATTGCACATAGGCCTAAGTACAAACACTACAGAGTGTCGCTACCTTGTTTACGATAGTTTATTTTTGCAACCAAAAACAATGTTATCGGACATCGATATTTACATTTCGATATTTGTCGGCCAAGGCGGCGCTGCCGAGAGCATTGAGGCGCTATGCTACGATGCGCGAGGCTGTTCCCCGTCGGGGGTTCGAATCCTTCCTCGGGCACGGATGTTTGTGCTGTCTTTAGTATAAGTTAGTTGATAAGTAGTTTGTAAGTTTAGTCACAGATGACCCCGCAGTTAAGTCCCGTAAGCTTAACAAACATTTGAACATTTGATATTTGTCGTACATCGATTTCTTTTAACGATGCTAATATTGCTGCCAACATCGATACTTTTCTACTATCGATCATCCCTAGGAATGATCGACATTCATCGATGTTAAGAGAACATCGATGTTTAGTAGGAAAACATCGATGTTTCAACATTGTTATTAAGTTCTCTAAAACATCGATGTTAAGAAAGCGATATTCAACCATCATACTTCCACTTTGGCATCGTACCTCAAACTGATTTCTAAACTAATTTTTCTCTTTGGATAGATCGTTAACTCTGTTCCTTGTATGTACTCTTGTCCAATCTGCGATCGATATATCGATATCTGACCGTGAGGACAACCTCTTCGATAGCGATGCCAGCCTTGTTTTTGCAATATGTTTCACTGTAATAAGCGCTTCTCACTACGAACTGTTGGACTTAATATTAGTTCAACACTCATTATCGAGGTGAAAAAGTGGTGTTGGCAACGCAAGTAAAATTTAACAAAGTAAATTCATTCTTTTGCACTAATCAAATATTTCACCAAGGATTTGTAAACTATGTTACTTCTTTCCTTTTCTAGGTTGTGTTGCGAAAAAAGTGCTAAAATTGCTAAAAAGTAAGCTTTAGCTTTTTTCGCATTAAAGTAAAAGCTTCTTTTTTTCGGTTTCGGCGACTTTGGATACAGGTGGACTACTTAGAATACAACCTGATCCATTTACGCACACAAATCCACCTACTGTGCTCTAATATTATTAAGTTGAAACAAAGTAATCATTTGAAACACTGATCATTAGCAATTTTTGCCAAGAACGTCGCTGTCAGTGGTCTGAAGTTTTAGTTCGCGGAGGATCATTTATTTCCAGACCCGGAAAAAGCTACACAGCTTCTTGTTAACAAATCCGTTCTGTTCATTAGTAGAATTTTTAGAAATTTCCAATGTCAACCTAAATATGTAAAATAAAATAAAACTGTTACGTTAAGTGAACTGAGGAAGTCTGTTGCATGTAATAATGAGGAAATAAAATGCTCAAATTCTGTTCGTCATTCATCATTATATATATGGAAAAAGTTTATCATGTTTCTTAATGAGGAAATAAAAGGATAGTCTGGCCTTGTAACAGGACCACACTACCATATCTATGTTACAAGGCCAGACTATCCTTTTATTTCCTCATTAAGAAATATGATAAACTTTTTCCATATAAAACTTCCTGGCAGATTAAAATTGTGTGCCGGAACCGGGACTCGAACCTGGGATCTTTGCCTTTCACGGGCAAGCGCTCTACCGACTGAGCTACCCCGACACGACTCACGATGCCGCCTCACAACTTTACTTCCGCCAGTACCTCGCCTCCTACTTTCCAAACTTCACAGAAGCTCTCTTGCAAACATGCAAGACTAGCACTCCTGGAAGAAAGGATATGGTGGAGACATGGCTTAGCCACAACCTAAGGGATGTTTCCAGAATGAAACTTTCACTCTGCAGCGGAGTGTGCGCTGATATGAAACTTCCTGGCAGATTAAAATTGTGTGCCGGAACCGGGACTCGAACCTGGGACCTTTGCCTTTCACGGGCAAGCGCTCTACCGACTGAGCTACCCCGACACGACTCACGATGCCGCCTCACAACTTTACTTCCGCCAGTACCTCGCCTCCTACTTTCCAAACTTCACAGAAGCTCTCTTGCAAACACGCAAGACTAGCAGTCCTGGAAGAAAGGATATGGTGGAGACATGGCTTAGCCACAGCCTAAGGGATGTTTCCAGAATGAAACCTTCACTCTGCAGCGGAGTGTGGGCTGATATGAAACTTCCTTTCCATATATATGATGAATGACGAACATAAATTGAGCATAAAACGTCGTTGTCCCCGATGTTTTCATTGAACTGATGCTAACATCGATCGTTTTACAATATCGATCATCCCTAAAATGAATCTTTTACAAACTTGTTAACAAAAACCTCGAGAAGTTTTGCCCGATTTACCTGATATTTTTAAACGAGACTCAGATAAACAATCAGACGGACGATATTGTAGAAGTTTTCTGTTAAGAGTTGACCACGAGAAATAAAATTCCGCGCTATGCTGTGAAAGTGTGTGGCATCTACTTCTTCCCTGCAGCCAGCTTTAACTACGGTAGCGGGGCATTTAATTAAACCACGAGAGAAACCGCTTCTCTCGTACGTATAATTCCTGCTTATCAGGTGCGCCGGCTTTTGAAAATCAGGTTGCGTGCTCGTGGTTTCATTTTGCATTACATCTTGGGTCTCAATGTTTAAAGAATGGCCCAGGCAGTGAACGTGCAGAACTTGCGGCTCATTTTCTCTCATTTTTGGTCGCAAGTAAATAAAGAACCAGTCGTATTTGTAGCTCTGTCAGTAGCACTAACTTTGTATGACTTGATATCTAGAGAAAAACGATAACGAGCATCCATTAAAATTCTTCAGCTGTGTAGTTTAAATATTATAGAAAACAAAAAATAAATAATTAATTTGCATATTATCACCACTGGTTCGATCACGAAATTTTAACGCTGTTTTAAAGAAATGAGATGACTGAAGAAATTTTAAATTTTGTTAGTTACAAGGGTTAGAACTTAAATAATGGCAACACTGATGTGGAGACACCATTCAATGGAATTTACTATAGTCGCTGATAGCACACGTTATTGACATACCTACCTTACATCCGGGCGCAGGACGAAATCCTCCCAACGGCAGGTAGGCGAACAGGAGACAGGACTGAATCCTCCCCAACTATTCTAGCACAGTGGCACCTCCTGCAGGTACCAGCTCCCACCCCCACCAACCAGTGTTCAGCGTTCACTCATACTGTCATCCGGTATGGTCAGTGTTGATCACATAACAAGTGTTGAAGTTTGACATTATAAATCTCGTCTCCATGCGTAAGTTCTCTACTGCTCCTACCGTTTCTTCCAGAGTTGCAACATCATTCCTGCAGACGAATTTGGTCAGTTTTGTTGTTGTTGTTGTCTTATGGAATGTTTACGTTGGAAGCTTTTTACCCAGATACCACTAGCAATAAACAATTTTTTGTGAAAAATACGCGAATACAACTGTCATTCTCCATTGTTGTAATGTTTTTGTTGTACTTGTTTATAACGGCCTCATGCTTTCCTTATCTCTTTCACGTTTCGGCGTTGATTAATGGATTTTTTTTTCGTGTTACCTTTGTCTACTTATTACCTCCAAATTTGAAGATAGTCTTTTTATAATTTTATAATTAAAAGTTTAATTTTGCAAGAAATTTAATAAATGAAATTAAGCTTCTAGTGGAAATCGAACCCGAGTCGCAAAAATAGCAGTCTGTTCGCTTACCTACTATGCCCCAGCACCACATTTAACAGTATTGCTCATAATACATACAATATCCGCGAACGTCTTTCAGGAGTATTTCCTATTTTCCGATTTCCTATTAAGGTAAGTTTTATTAGAAACTACAGATGTTCATAACTTGCTTCTATTCAAGTTGAGTCAAGCCAGTTCAATGAGACTCATGTCCCGACCTCCCGTTGAAAGCAGAATTTCTTCTTCCTTAGGAAAAAAATTAGCCTGCCTTGTCCTCTGTTTATAATTCGACGTTGTATCAAATAAACTTGTATACCAACTGCTGAAAATGTTGCACAAGAACCAAAGTGATATTACTGTGCGTTTACTCTGACTCTAAAGTGAAGTGGGGCTTAATTCTCACTCTTACTTTACTGTACAATGTAGGAACATACACTGGAACATATGCTAGATAGCTTTGCTTGCCTGGAATTTTCATAAAGGTCTGGCCACACACTCTGGTCTCGGGCCGCCACCAACTACCTGCTTAAACAGGTTATGGGAGGATTCAGTCCCGTCCTTTTCCACGCCCTTCCAGGCTCGGGAGGATTCAGTCCTATTTTTCTGACCGCGGGAGGAATGGATCCTGTGCCCTTACATCCGAGCACATGGACTCGCCCATCCCACATCACCGGCGTGCGCACAATCGACACTTGTCAGCGGCCGGCCGCGGTGGCCGAGGGGACTGAGGCGCTCCAGTCACGTTCTGCACGGCCACTACGGTCGGGGGTTCGAATCCCCCCTCGGACATGGATATTTGTGCCGTCCTAGTTCGTAAGTAGTTCATAAGTAGTTTGTAAGTTTAGGGACTGATGACCGCGTAGCTAAGTCCCATAATAATAATAATAATAATAATAATAATAAAAACAACCAACTATGTTTCCGAAACAGGAACAACGGAGTTGGATCAAGATTGAATGTGCCAGAGGTCGTACAGCACGACAGTGTCATCAACGTCTTCAAGGAGCGGAGAATCGGCATTTCACCAGTATGGTGAAAGTTATGGTGATGCCCGTGTACGACTGTGATGGTGTTATCCTAACGCATTACGTTCCTCCACGACAGACCGTCAATTCACAGTATTACTGTTTGATTTTGGAGCATCACCTGCGACCAGCTTTGCGAAATAAGCGGCTTCACTTTCTGCGCAACCCACCATCATTTTGCACGACAGTGCGCGGGCGCATACAGCGCGAGCTGTGGCTGCTCTGTTCGGTCGATGGGAATGGAAAGTACTGTACCATCTACCATACTTCCCGGACCTAAGTCCTTGTGACTTTGATTTGATTCTTAAAATGAAGGAACCACTTCATGGCATCCGCTTCAGAACTGTTCCAGAGATTCGACAGGCAGTAGATCGCTCCATTCGCACCATCAACAGAACAGGTTCTGTTAACGGTATACTACGCCTTTCACGTCGCTGGCAACGGGTTCTACACAACGCTGGGACTATTTTTATGGACAGTAACAGGTGCAAACACGTAACGCTTTTGTATCGGTTGTGAATAAATAGTTCCAACCCTCGTACATACATACATTTATATGGATGTTTTCGTAATTGTCACCCTGTACTTGTGTGCGTATGTGTGTGTGTGTGTGTTAGTGTATCACATCTCTTCCTAAACTACTGGACCGATTTCAACCAAATTTGATACACATATTCTTTACTATCAGACAACTATCGATCAATCATTATGATAGATAGTTCCGGACACAGAACGTCATAAATAATGAAATTTGCGGAAAACTACCACATGATGCGATAATGTTCCAAATCTCATCAGAAATCAATGGACGGATTTCATCCAGATTTCGTACAAAGGTTCTTCAGCGTAAGGAAAGTCACTATGGGGGTGAAATACTTGTACGACATGACCGGCAACAGCAAGGTGCCGTCTAGGGGGCTCACGGTTCTTTCGTGAGTTCTTTCGTGGCGATCACGGGGCGCTGAGCTAGTGGAGTCCTTCTTTTTTCTTTCCTCCTGGACTGCATTTCATTTCCCTTCCCCTCCTTGCCTATGCTCACTCCTTCCCCTCCTCTCCCTGATCACGTAGGCAGTTTCTTCCCCCTGTCCCAAACAACCAATAAGGCACCTGGGCGCATGCTTGCTGCTCCCCTGCTACCTGGGGGCAGAGTTGCAGAATTCGAATGAGGGATTAATTGGGCCTTTTCCAGTCCCCTTCTTATTAAAAGTTGCCCAGTTCTCGTGTGTTGTGGAACACATGTTCCTCTCCCTGCTTTGTACGCACCTAACACTCATCGAGCTTAATATTCTCAGTCCTTTTACAGAATGTTTAACTAAAAAGATACTGATAGATACAGAACAGGGATTTCCTAAGAAAAATTGGCCGTTAGAAAGGATTTCATATTCACAGAATATATGACATCATCTGACAAAGGGCAAAGCTGAAAATGTGTAGCCGGCCGCGGTGGCCGAGGAGACTGAGGCGCTCCAGGCACGGTCTGCACGGCCACAACGGTCGGGGGTTCGAATCCCCCTCGGGCATGGATATTTGTGCCGTCTTTAGTCTTAGCTAGTTCATAAGTAGTTTGTAAGCTTAGGGACTGATGACCCGTAGTTAAGTCCCATAAGTTCTACAAACATTTGAACATTTTTGAAAATGTGTACCCAGCCGGGATTCAAACCTGGGTCTTCCGCTTTCTAGGCAGTTTCACTGACCACTACAACAGTGGGGCACAGTGATCACCGCACCTGCAAGGACTACCTAAGCACGCCTTCCGCCAGACACAAATTTCCAGCTGTACTCTGCCCACAAACTCGTAGTTTTGAAACTAATTCCCGTAAGAATAAGGGCCACATATTTCCCCACCCCTTACTCTTGCGGGAAACGACGAGTTTGAGTACTGTGGCACAGTATTGTCTGTGACTGTGGCCAGGGTAAAGCTGGGAATTTGTGTCTGACGGGAGTCGTGCTTAGGTAGTCCTTGCAATTCCCCAATGGTGTAGTGGTCAGCACAACTGCCTAGAAAGCGGGAGACCCTGGTTCGAATCCCGGCGGGTACACATTTTCAGTTTTGCCCATTCGCAGTTTATGTCATGTATTCTGTGAATCTGAAAGAATTACAACTACAGCATCAGAGTGTGTGTGTTGACCTTTTCATAAGATAGTTTAAGAAATTTGTAAGTTTAGGCACTAATGACCTCAGCAGTATTGTTCGTTAAGTTCAAAAATATTTGATTTTGATGTAGAAACTACAGTAGATGAATCTTTAGTTTCTGCTTATTCGTCCCAGTAATTTAATTACAAAAAATGAAATAAAATAAATTTATATCATACAGCCAAAAATAGATAAAATTTTGAGTGCTAAAGTAAACTTATAGTATCTATCCAAAGGCAAAATACAGAGAAGCAAACATGTGATTATAACAGGAATTAGCTTCATGATTCCACATATCAAATTCTTCTTGTTCTCTGTCATCATTGTTAGCGTTTGCACGATTTGGGAACACTGAACCGAAAGTGAAACACTGTAATTCCGTGCTACGGGATCAACTCGGCTGCTGTTTGGTGCGGGCAAGCGGCCTGCAGAAAGAAAATGCTTACTAAGCGCCTTAGCAACACAACTCGTACTCCACATTAATTCCCTTCCCGCTAGAAAACGGCTCAGACGATCGGACTAGCAAAATGAGAAAGAAAAAAAAAAAAGATCGATCTCACGGTAAATTAAAAATAGCTCACCGCTGTTCGGGAAAGAAGGTCGCTCGGTGCAAAATTCACGCACAGGTAATAACCGGGATGCGAAGCAGGCACTGAATTATTTATCAGCCCTGATTGTGAGTCTGGTGAATGTTCTCGCACACCCGTAATTACTGGTAGCATAATTTATTGAAAATCCTCCCTCGCCGCTGCAGCTGCGTAACACGGGTCTGGATTGTGGAATTGAGGTATTTCTCTTGCGTGCACAGGAATGCAGTAACGAAGTGGAAAGTATTTGTTAAGCGCGGCGAGACGTTGGACGTTTTCGTACTAGCCGAGGAAATCAAAATATTTGCATCAGCATACATATTCCACCATCGTCTGTACGGTTTGTGGCAGAAGATACCTATTACCACTACTACTCATGTTCTTTAGTGTCTACCTAAAGGTAAAGCAGTCAACAATCCGAAGATTGGTTTGAACACCACAGTGCTTTACTAGGCATGGTCCTGTTTGGAGGTGGTATGCCGTTGCCTTCCTCCGACCTTCGAACTGACTTACCCAGCCAGTAATAGGGGGACCTACAGTTTAACGTGGGTTCCGAACAACGGTGCTACTCGGTATTTTTCACATGAGCAATACTGCCAGAGGCGAAAGAAGTGGAAAGTGACAGATAAAAATCCTAGGACCTGGCGGGGATCGAACCCGCGACCTTTAGATTTGTAGTCTGGCACGCTACCACTGTGCAACCGAGGCGCACTGTCCATGCTCTGCATTGTTGTTTCTACTTCTAAATATAAATTTTCATAGATTTAGCTTTAAAAATGCGTTTCTAACCAAGTATTTTGATACAACTTGCCAGCCCCTATTGCACCATTGATGGCAGAATTCAAAACATTCCGAAACACTTTATATAAAAATAAATAAATAAAAATTCTAACCATGGTTCCAAATCCAAATGTTTGTATTTCTAGTATCAAAATAGTGTTACTAGCACCCTTAAAAGATTTTCCATTATTTCACCCGCTTAATGGTTGAATTTCCAAAAATATCGAAACACGTGTTTAAAATTCCAATCAAAAATCTAAATCTGAAGTTTTGTATTTCTTGCTTCAAAAATGCCTTAATAGCAACGTATTTTCAAAAAACCGTTCATTCCATATTTCACCCCCTTAGGTATGGGAATATCGAAAAATCGCTGATGCCTACAGTGAAAGATAAACAACGTCTACAAATTTCAAGTTTCCATCGTCTGTTGATTTACTTTTCAGCGCCGTTTTCTGTCTTTTAGAAACGGATCGAGAACGCAAAATTTCTTTCTTTCGCTTTGACATCTTTCTTGGCAGTTTTACTTTTGAAACTGCAATATGTACTTATTTTTCTTTATTCGTACGTTTGTCGCAGAAAACCAACTGAAGAACGTGCATCACGTTTCGCTGTACATAACCTCTTTGGTATTATAGTGTTAAAAGACATCGCTGGTCTTCAAACCGCTGTATCTTCCTCCCTCTTGTAGCTAGCGAGACGTAACTGCTATGGTATACAAGGGGAAACTGTATTACAACAATACGGAGTTCGTTCATCTCCATTGTGTAGTTTTTGCTGAAGAGCAAAAAAATATTGACAGCCAAATGTAGAATTGTATGTAAGTTGGTAACTTTCACCTCCCGTATCTTCCACCGCCTTATCATTATCAAACCTCTACCGCCATAGTGCACAATGTGAGACTGATACCTACGACCACATACAAACACTATTCGTTTGCGATGTGTAGTTTTGGTTGCAGAGTGAAATATAGGCATAACACCTAAAATTTTATATATCTTAAGATACTGATTTATTCACCAATATTCATGCCGTCCCCTTCAGAGTAATTCCCCTGAGATATAATTGTTCCAACGCTTCTTTCAGTCCTCGAAACACTTGTCATAACCACTTTTCTTTAAAAAAAATTTAAATTTTTATTTTTATTTTGTACAACATTGAGTACTTTAAGCGATGCTGTTTTTTCCTCAGTCGTTACAAATGTTTTTCGTTTTTTAGATTTTTGAACAGGAAAAGTCGCAGGAGGCCAAATCCGGTAACTATGATAGCTGACCACCCCCATGAACCACAGACATTGCCGAGGTGGGGTGGCTTGCGTGCCTCAACGATACAGATAGCCGTACCGTAGGTGCAACCACAGCGGAGGGGTATCTGTGGAGAGGCCAGACAAACGTGTGGCTCCTGAAGAGGGGCAGCAGCCTTTTCAGTAGTTATATTTTATTTATTTATTTATTTATTTGTTTATTTAGCCTGATCAGATTAGGGCCATCAGGCCCTCTCTTACATCGGACCAGGGTTTTACACATACAGAATTTTTTACATTTGAGTTACCTATAACATACCAATGATTTTTACAGATAAGCAATTAATAACATAATTTATAAAAGTTAACTACATGCAAAAGGATGTAAAATAAAAGGTATTGACTTAATTCTAATAGGATTAATACTAGTAGTACCACTGAGACACCTTCTGCTGCTGTTGGTGTAACAACATTGATATTAGCAGATACAGGATGTACTTTTGAATCGAGACTGGTTAAGGCAAGGCGAATTCTGACAAAAGGAAGTTAAGAAAGCTGTACCTGGCGAGAGCAATGGCAGTAAGAGAATATCTGGGAGGAGGAATGGATGTGACGTACCTGGACCGTAGGGTATTAAAGACTGGCGTAATTATTGCTTCAGTAGATAATCCATTAACTGTCGTTTGAAGCTGGCAGTGTTATTCAGTTCTCTGATATACTGAGGTAGATTGTTCCAGAGCCTCGTTCCTGCTACTGAAAAGGATTTTGAGAAACCGGCTGAGTGATGGATAGGGACAGAAGGGTTTTGCTCTGACACGAACGAGTAGTTCTGTTATGCTGATCAGATAAGAGTGTTAAGGTCGAGGAAAGATATGAGGGACAGTGTACGTTGATAAGAGAGTAGAGAAAACAGAGTGTATGAAAATCTCTGCGCTTGTCAGCACGGAGCCAGGATAGTTGCATATAAGATGGTGAAATGTGATCAAAGAGACGGATGTTACATATATATCGAACGCAGGCATTCATGATTAGTTCCAGACGTCTTGAGCTTTCCCAAGAAAGACATTGCAAGATAACATCACTGTAATCAATAATTGGAATTACAAGTGTTTGTATAAGTTTCTTTTTGAGATCGAGAGGAAAAAACTTCTTATATCTCTGTAGGGCATGAAGAGATGCTGATGCCTTCCTACACACGGCGGCTGTGTGCTCAGCCCAATTTAGTTTGTCGTCTATTATCACTCCCAGACTTTTTGCCGAGGGCGAAAAATAGATAGGTGTGTCATTTAATATTAATGATGGTTGAGATTCGCGGAATTTGTGGTTAATGAGCCTAGGATGTCCTACCAGAATTGCTTGTGTTTTACTTGGATTGAGCTTTAATCCTATATTCTGTGCCCACTTTGATAGTGCACATAGGTCAGAATTAAAATTTTCGATTGCTGTCTTCAGGTTTTTTGGTTTTGCGCTTAAATACAACTGGAGGTCATCGGCATACATGTGGTATTTACAAAAGGACAAGACCGATGATACGTCATTTACGTACAATGAAAAGAGGAGTGCACCTAATACCGAGCCCTGTGGTACGCCTGATAGTACTTTTCTCCACTGTGACTTTTTGGTGCCGGACATGACGCACTGAAGACGCGATGTCAAGTATGAGCGAAACCATTGCACCACGCCTTGAGAGAGATTTAGGCTGCTAAGTTTAGCAAGTAAAATGTCAAAGTCCACAGTGTCGAAAGCTTTGCTAAAGTCTAAGAAGCACATAATAGTCGCCTCTTGTCTATCCATTGCCTGCTTAAGATCGTCTGTCACTTTTATCAAAGCAGATGTTGTGCTGCGATATTTGCGAAAACCTGATTGGTGTTCGTCAAAAAGGTTATTAATAGTCAAGTAGCTGGTTAGCTGATCATTTACTATATATGTTCTAGAGCTTTGGATAGTGCCGGAAGAATGCAGATAGGTCTGTAATCAGAGGGTGCTGTGGCAATGTTCTTTTTTGGCAGTGGCTTAACTAGTCCACGTTTCCATGCATCAGGAAAAACACTTGTGGCTAAGGACTGATTAAATATATCTGTTATGATGGGCAGCAGTGGATCAATAATCAGCTTTACCATTTGGATAGTGATACCATCATCCCCAGTAGACGCTGATGTAATACGCATAACGGCTTTTTTGACTATACTTCCAGTAACATGCTTAAAACAAAACTTATCATGGTTAGCGTTGTTTATCCTCTTGATATGGTCAATAAGTGTTTGTTTCGTTTGGTGATCTATTGTGGTGGTAGGCGTTGTGAAATACTGATTTAGTTCCTCAATGGGGACAGTGGGTTCGGCTGCAGTTTTTACTTTTCCAATACCAAGACCGCGCAGGTTTTTCCAGAGGACGGCCGGTCTATTTATGTTGTCGGTTAATGAATAGGCGTATCTGAGTTTAGCATTTCTCACAGCCTGGCTGACTCTGTTACGTTTCTGCTTGTAAGCGGTGTGGTTTTCAGGTGTAGGGTGCAGTTTGTATGTCCGATGTGCATTGTCCCTGAGATTCATGAGCTGTTTTAGTTCATCAGTTAGCCAGGGTGCAGGTTTCCTTCTCACTTTTTTGGTCTTGATGGGCGAATATTTATCATACAGCTGGTTAAGTTTATTTGTAATTTTGTGCAGTTTCTCGTTTACGTCCGGGAGGGTGTCGGAGGTTGGCTCGAAAACTATTTCTTGTGCATCAGCTGTCAGTTCAGGTAAGTTGACGCGTCTTAAGTCACGGTATGTAGTTAGAAGTGGTTTCTTCCTGGGGCATTCTAGCGAGTATGTCATGAAAATTACATCATGGGCAGACATGCCAGGTGCAGATGTTTGTGACGTTCGAATTACTCTGTCTGGAAACCTTGTTGCAAATATAGCTATTAAAGTGTGGCTATCAGCTGTGTGATGGGTGGGTGCAAGCTGAAGTAAGGTCAGATTCGAAGACGTAAGCATACGCTTGAACTTCATACAGGACGGACTGTTGAACAGAAAATTTATGTTAGTGTCTCCCGCTATAATTATGTGCTCATAAGCTGATTCGAGGTCTGAGAGGGCAGTTTCGAAGCAGTCCAACGCACCTACCTTCGGAGGTTTATAGAGAACGCAAATGAGACACTTTTCTTTGAGGGGTTTTATCTCTACGAACATGTATTCCACTTGTTCATTTTCATCATTATTTGATGTGTGCAACACTGTAGGAGATAATTCAGAGCGTATGTAAGCTCCAACGCCGCCTCCGCGTTTGTTCAATCGGTCGTGTCTTAGGAAGACATAGCCGTCTAAATTTACGGAACTGGTGGTAATGCTTGGTTTGAGCCAGGTCTCCGATAGAAGAATTATATGAAGATCCAAGTCTTGAAATATATGGCGGAACTCAACTAAATGAGCTTGTAGAGATTGAACATTTGCGTGTGCAACGTGGAGCTGTGTGCGCTCAGTTGTAGCGCGCGCGATGATACCGCTAGTCGGTAGGGCAACGGCAGTGGGCTGTGGGGTGGCGGCGTCCTTTTCTGCGAACGCAGGACACATTGGAATGTGGCGTGGCTGGGGGCTAGCGGTCCGGGGGGTCGGGGGAGGAGTGCAGGACAGCAGAGAGAGAGAGCCGAAGCAGGTCAGGTGGGTTCAGAGACAGGGGAGGGACAGGGAGGCGCTGCAGCCAAGGTCAGCACCGCCTGTGTCCGCCGAGCGGCAGCGTGGCGCTGAGGGGGGGGGGGGGGGGGAATCTCGCCAAGCACAGTAAAAATAATCTGCACGGAACAACACTAAATAAAGATAACAATATCGATAGTAGAGTGAGCAATTGCCAATGATGCGTGAGACCAACGCTATATAAAGGTGAATTTAAACCTAATATGGTACCGTAATTAATAATGTAAGTATGAGATTAATAGTAAAACAGCACTATCCTAAAGTGAACCAGTAAGTGTCACTAAAAATATAATGATAATTTGCTAGAAGAAAGAGAAAAAAAAAAGTGTAACAACAAATCACACCAATCAAATAATGATAATTTGCTAAAATAATAAAGAGAAAGCTAACTAATGTAGTATAATAGATATTAATGTACATAAGATTTTCTTTACAAAATCGATATGAAGTGTAGCAAAAGAAGAAAAAAAAAATAGAAAAGAAAAAAAAATAGTAAGCTACACGTAGAAGTAGTGGCGGCAAGTGTTTTTATCTCCTAAAGCAGAGGCTTTCGAGTTCATTCGCATTTGAAATTGATATTTTGCCATTGTTCGTCTTCACCATTATTCTGCCATCACTTGTCCATACATTGTGTAGGCCAAATGTTGCGATTGCACTATTCAAAATTTTTAACCGCTCGGAAGTGAGATCTTCACGTATCGTCAGACCTGATTTTACCAGTTTCTTCTTGGCTCTAAAGATTTCGGATCTCTTCCTGTAGGAAACAAACTTCACTATTATGGGCCTATGTTTTGTGGATTCCCCTGTCTTACGTCCTACTCTGTGACTTCTGTCGATGTCGTTAAGGGTCACCTGCACCCCTAGCTTTTCAGTGGCCAGCTTCACTACGATTTCATCGGTGTTTTCACTACTATTTTCTGGAATCCCGAACAGTCTTAGGTTGTTACGTCTCTGATATTGTTCGAGCTCATCTGTTCTCTCGATTAGCTTCTGTTCGAGAGATCGTGCTCTGTCTGCGGTGTCCTCTAGGTTCTTTTTCAGAGCGCATATCTCGCTGGCATTCTTGTCGACCGTCTGCTGTATTTTGAGCGTCACTGAGGCAGTGACGGCGTCGGTGATGGTCTGGACCACGGTGGCGAGCGCGCCCTCCGCCTGCAGCGCGGCACTTACCTCGGCCCTGACGAGTGCGCCGATGTCGGCGGTGGCGGGCGGCGCGGTCGCGGTCGCCGGCACCGGCTCGCCTGCTGCACCCTCGCCGGACTGGCCGTTGGCGGTGCTGCGCGTTGTTCGACGACTTTCCATTTTCAATGCAGTTACACGATTACAGGCACTCCGAATACTATAGCGATTCAACACTTGGCACTTAACACACGTTTTGTGACTATTTCAAACAGCCAAACTGCTTAGTAACACCTCCAAATACCGGATAAACTTGCGAGCCTAACTAGCGTGCGTCACTCACTGGCGGCCATCTACAGACTCCAGGCAACAGTCTGGATGATTGACTGAGCTGGCCTTGTAACATCAGCTAATGTGGCATTGCCACACAGCTACTGCGATCGGCTGAAAGCAAGGGGAAACTACAGCCGTTACCTTTCCCTAGGACATGCAGCTCTACTGTATGAACATATGATGATGGTATCCTCTCGGGTAAAATATTCCGGAGGTAAAATAGTCCCTCATTCGGATCGCCGGGCGGAGACTACTCAGGAGGATGTGATCATTAGGAAAGACAATACTGGCATTCTACGGGTCGGAGCGTGGAATGTTAGATCTCTTAATCGAGTAGGAAAATTAGAAAATTTAAAAAGGGAAAAGGATAGGTTGAAATTAGATATAGTGGGGATTAGTGAAGTTCGGTGGCAGGATGAACAGGATTTCTGGTCAGGTGAGTACAGGATTATAAATACAAAATCAATTGGGGGTATCACAGGAGTAGGATTGATAATGAATAAGAAAATAGGAATGCGGGTAAGCTACTATGACCAGCACAGTGATCTTATTATTATTGTCAAGATAGATACGAAGCCAACACCGACAACAGTAGTACAGGTTTATATGCCAACTAGCTCTGCCGATGATGAGGAAATCGAAGAAATATATGAGAAGCTAAGGGAAATTATTCAGACAATTAAGGGAGAGGAAAACTTAATTGTTATGGGAGACTGGAATTCGGTAGTAGGACAAGGAAGGGAAGGGAGGATATTAGGTGAATATGGTCTGGGCAAAAGGAATGAAAGAGGAAGCCGCCTCGTAGAATTTTGCACAGAACATATTTTAGTTATGACAAACACCTGGTTCAAGAATCACAAAAGAAGGTTGTATACGTGGAAGAGAGCAGGAGACACCGGAAGATACCAGATAGATTTTATAATGGTAAGACATAGATTTCGGAACCAGGTTCTACAGTGTAAGACATACGAGAAACAGTGGAAAATAAAACAGTAGAGGAGGAATGGGTAAAATTGAGAGATGAAATAGTGAAGGTAGCAGAGGAGAAAATAGGTAGGAAGGAAAGACCTAAAAAAATCCTTGGATATCACAGGAGATACTAAATTTAATCGATGAAAGGAGAAAATATAAAAATGCAGTAAGTGAAACAGGCAAAATGGAGTACAGACGACTAAGAAATGAGATTGACAGGAAGTGCAAAAGGGCTAAGCAGGAGTGGATAGAAGGCAAATGCAAGGATGTAGAAGAATGTATAAATGGGGGAAAAATAGATACAGCCTACAGGAAAATAAAAGAAACATTTGGAGATAAGAAAAACAGCTCTATGAATATCAAGGACACTGACGGAAAACCAGTTCTCAGCAAAGAAGGGAAAGCTGAAAGGTGGAAAGAGTATATAGAGGGGCTCTACAAAGGAAATGAACTTCGAGACAATATTGTAGGAAGGGAAGAGGATGTAGATGAAGATGAAATAGGAGATACTGTACTGAGAGAAGAATTTGACAGAGCCCTGAACGACCTAAGTCGAAACAATGCCCCTGGAGTCTGGGAGAACCAGCCATGACAAAATTGTTTCAACTGGTGTGTAAGATGTATGAGACAGGTGAAATACCTTCAGACTTTAAGAAAAATGTTATAATCCCCATCCCTAAGAACGCAGGTGCAGACAGGTGTGAAAACTACAGAACCATCAGTTTAATAAGTCATTGTTGCAAAATATTAACGCGAATTATATACAGAAGGATGGAAAAGCTGGTAGAAGCCGACCTCGAGGAAGATCAGTTTGGGTTTAAGAGAAATGTAGGAACACGGGAGGCAATACTCACTTTACGGCTTATCCTAGAAGATCGATTAAGAAAAGGCAAACGTACATTTCTAGCTTTTGTAAATTTGGAGAAGGCTTTTGACAATGTTGATTGGAATAAACTCTTTCAAGTTCTGAAGCAAGCAGGAGTAAAATATAGGGAGTGTAAGGTTATTTACAACTTGTACAAAAACCAGACAGCGGTTGTCAGAGTTGAAGGGCATGAAAGGGATGCAGTGGTTGGAAAGGGAGTAAGACAGGTTGTAGTCTTTCTCCATTGTTGTTCAATTTGTACATTGAGCAAGCTATAAAGGAAAGCAAGGAAAAATTTGGTGAAGGAATTATAGTTCAGGGGGAAGAATTAAAAACATTGCGTTTCGATGACGATATAGTAATTCTGTCAGATACAGCAAAGGACCTGGAAGAGCAATTGAACGGACTGGACAGTGTGCTGAAAGGTGCATATAAGATGAACGTTAACAAGGGCAAAACTAGGGTAATGGAGTGCAGTGTAAGAAAATCAGGTGATGCTGAAGGAATTAGATTGGGAAAGGAAGCAATAAAGGAGGTAGATGAGTTTTATTACTTGGGCAGTAAAATAACAAGTGATGGTCGCAGAACAGAGGATATAAAATGCAGAATGGCAATGGGTAGAAAAGCGTTCTTGAAAAAGAGAAATTTGTTAACATTGAATATTGATTTGAGCCTAAGGAAGTCCTTTCTGAAGGCATTTGTATGGAGTGTTGCCTTGTATGGGAGTGAGACGTGGACGATAAACAGTGCGGACAGGAAGAGGATTGAGGCTTTTGAAATATGGTGCTACAGAAGAATGCTGAAGATTAGGTGGGTGGATCGCGTAACTAATGAGGAGGTACTAAACAGAATTGGGGAGAAAAGGAATTTCTGGCATACCTTGACTAAAAGAAGGGATAGATTGGTAGGACACATTCTTAGACATCAAGGAATTGTGAATTTAGCGTTGGAGGGAAGTGTATGGGGAAAAATTTCAGGGGAAGACCAAGAGATGGATACAGTAAGCAGATTCAGACAGATGTAGGTTGTCGCTCTTATGTGGAGATGAAGAGGCTTGCTCAGGATATGGTATTGTGGAGAGCTGCATCAAACCAGTCTCCGGACTGAAGACGACAACAACAACACAACAATGATAGCTGAAGCATAATTATCTTGTTGTTTTTGGCCAATACATCTCTCACAAGCAACGATCAACGAGCAGGTGCATCGTCGTGATGCAAAAGCCATGAATTATTTTTCCTCAATTGCGGACTTCTTTTCGTGTATCGCTTCTCTCAAAGGCGCATAACGTCAAGGTAATACTCGTTATTGACCAAGCGACGTTGAGGCAAAAATTCATGATGCTCTACGCCAAGGTGATTGAAAAAAAAAATCAGTTTCGTTTCGTCACCAGTTATGACTTTTTAGCAAATAAGTATCATTATTGACGTCAATCAAGAGCTCCTGTTCCAAATGAAAAGGAGTTTTGCAACAAATTCCGCTGACACACATCTCACGCCCATCACATCCGGAAGAAAAACTGCATTACACGTGCTATGCCAGCATTCTCATCAAGTTCTCTTTCGGTAATTCGACGATTTTCCAAAACATTTATCTTCACAGCTTCGATGTTATCGTCTGTTGTTGATGTTCTGATGCGTCCAGAGCGAGGTTCGTCATTGGCATCTTCTGGGCCGTCTTGTAAGGGTTTGGACCACTTGTAAGCATTTTTTTTTTTTACTTAGAGCAGACTTAGCGTATGCCACTATCATCATTTCACGAGTTGTAGAGCAATTGATTACATTTTTCATACAATATTTGATACAAATTCTTTGTTCTATTTTTTACAATAATAAAGAAATTGTAGAACACACTAAAGCAAGTCAAACCTTTCTGTGAAAAACATACGGAACTATGCTGTACATTTGAAACTGTGAACATGTGTTCGGAAAATGTGTACCGAAATAACAAGATCGAAAATCGAATGTAAGTTGACCGCGCAATTTGAAAAATCATTTTACTTTTTCAACGACCCTCGTATGTATGTATGTTCCCTATGGACGCTGAGAAGTCTGAAACAATTTCTGTGAAATCTTCGCTTATGGCACTTAACTGCTGGGTCATCAGTCCCTAAACTTGCAAAACAACTTATAAACTACCTTATACTAAAGACGGCACAAACATACCCGAGGGGGGATTCGAACACTCGACGGGGAACAGCCTCGAGCATCGTAGCATAGCGCCTCAATGCGTTCGGCCGCTCCGCAGCGACGCTATTTTCTCTTTCACTTCTCCAGTTTACCATAATTTCATATACTGCTTTCATTGTTTGCTTTGTTCTACGAAATATTATTCAATACAGTGAATACCACGCTTTTACAATACCCAGTCATAAAACAAAATATTGCTGGTTCAGCATTTTGCACAATTATATCGAAAACAAGCACACAGACTGACATAAAGCAAAGATAGCAAACACATATTCAAACTGTTGGTAACAAAGAGACATTCAACAGTTGGCAACACCGTCCAAAATAGAAACATGACACGGACAAAATGGCACGTGTTCCTACTGCTGGATGAAAGATCCCAATGAGATAAAGGAAGAGAGAGAAACGGCATCCTGAGGCAACAAACAACACCTGTAGAACAGCATCAACGAAGTCTGTATGTTTTAATATAATCAGATTATCACTAGTCATACTTAAAACACGTGCCAGAACTGTTTATAGCCTAATCTCTTAAAAATAAACGGAACAGTGTAAAACAAAATCGTGTTTATATTCCAGGCCACTGGAGATGTTTCATTTCAGTTGCATAGACGGTTCATATAAATAAATATCTGCATGTTAATATCACAATGTAACGTATACGTTACATCTGGAACGTGGAACGAAATTTAAGTCTGTAGCGGAGAAAGAACCAACCATAAAGGCACTATCTATATGTTCAACTGTGCTATCGATGGACTTTGTAACACGAAAAGTCACCGAAGCTATGCTAGTGCTCCAAGTGGCACCAGTAACAGTACCAGTACCACAACAATAATACAAACAGAGAAGTTGCAATTTTTATGTTATTTCCATATTTCCCAATGAATGCAGTGGTGAATTTTCCAATACGGGTGGGAAAAACAAATTGAAGTAATATTCATAATTTTAGAATACATTTCTGGAGAAACAGCGATCGTTAATGATATTATATTAAAAAAAACGCAGTCTCGATCGCAAGAGAATTTTTATTGTTCTTAGGCAACCGGTTACAGCCAGCTTGTGAGACCATCTTCAGGCCGACCATGGCAGCCGATTGTGGGCGGGTCGGCAACCGTTGGCTGTGGAAAAAAAAACTCCCTTTAATGTTAATGTAATATCAGTCTATAGCAACATGTACTGCCAGCCATAGGGAACTGATGTCACGCTGGCAGGACAACATACACTCCCGTGTGTAGGCAATCCAACGTCCACAATCACAGAGCGGGTAAATAAAAGCAATGTTTGCGATCCTAATAAAATTCAAATGTTTGTATATCTATCGGACCAAACTGCGTGGTCATCAGTCCGTAGCTTACAGACTACTTAAACCTAGGTAAACTAACCTAAGGACAACACACACACACACCCATGCCCCAGGGAGGACTCGAACCTCCACGGCGGCGATCCTAATAGGAACCATCTCTTGCAGAGGTCGCTGTGCCAATCATACGAGCTGCAGATCCTTCCACCTGCCTGCGACTGGTCTACGACCACCATAGGTCCGGCCAGACAGGTATCCTGGCAGTTCTCGCCTCGCTACGAAGTCAGCAGTCAGTGACTACAAAGAAGATATCTGAAGACTGAAGACCGAAGACCGTCCGACGCCGACCGAGTGGAGACCATACTCGGCAAACCTCGACGGACCTTCGAACTACAGATAGCAACATTTGAGTATAGTGTAAGAAGTCATACCAACAAACCTATGCTGACGAACCAAGTTTTAATTTATAACACAATAAAATGTCATTTCAGTGCAATAATGTGGTTGACAGACTTAAGTTCACAGTAGCAGAAATGGTCTTAAATGAAAGGGTTTTCTTCCTTGGATACAGCAAGGCACCGTACCTTTATATATGTACTAAAACTTCGTCACACGATCTTCTCTGTCAGTTCGCCAGACCCCTTCTGGCTACAGTAATTAGTGTTACCTCGGCTAATCTGGGGCAGATTGCTAATTGTTGTTGTTGTGGTCTTCATTCTGCAGACTGGTTTGATGCAGTTCTCCACGCTACCCTGTCCTGTGCAAGCCTCTTCATCTGAGAATACATACAGCAACCTACATCCTTCTGAATCTGATTACTGTATTCGTCCCTCGGTCCCCCTCTACGATTTTTACCCCACACAATTTCTTCTAATGCTAAGTTGACGAATCCTTGATGTCTCAGAATGTGTCACAGAAACCTACTCTTCTCTTAGTCAGGATATGGCAGACACTCCTTTTTCCCCCAATTCTGTTGAGTACCTCCTCATTAGTTACGTGATCTACCCATCTAATCTTCGTCTGTAGCACCACATTTCGAAATCTTCCATCATCGTTTTGTCTGAACTCCTTATCGTCCACGTTTCACTCCCATACAATGGTACACTCCAGACAAATTCTTTCAGAAAGGACTTCCTAACATTTAAACTAATATTGGATGTCAACAAATTACGCTTCTTCAGAAACGCATTACATCCTACACCCATTCTGCATTTTACATCTTCTTTACTCCGGCCATCAGAAGTTATCTTGCTACCCAAATAACAAAACGTATCTATTACTTTTATTGTTGCATTGATTAATCTAATTTCTTCAGCATTTCGAAAACTTCTATCATACTTTTGTCTGAACTCCTTATCGTCCACGTTTCACTCTCATATAATGTTATACTCCAGACAAATAATTTCAGAAAGGACTTCCTAACATTTAAACTAATACTGGATGTCAACAAATTTCGCTTCTTCAGAAACGCTTTTCATCCTACACACATTCTGCTTATATCTTCTTTACTTTGGCCATCAGAAGTTATGTTGCTACCCAAATAACAAAACTCATGTACTACTTTTATTGTCTCATTATCTAATCTAATTCCTTCAGCATCGCCTGATTTTCTGACACTACATTGCATTACACTTATTTTACTCTTGTTAAAGTTAATCTTATACCTTTTTATCAAGACACTGTCCATTCCGCTTAATTGCTCTGCCAGGTCCTTTGCTGTCTCTGACAGAATCACAATGTCGTCAACAAAACGCAGGGTTTCTATTTCTTCTCCAAATTTGTCCTTCCATTTCTTCACAGCTTGCTCAATGTGCAGATTGAACAACATTTGGGAAAGGCTACAACCCTGTATTACTCCCTTCCCAACCACTGCGTCCCTTTCATGCCCTTCGATTCTAAAACACGTGTTGGTTTTTGTATAGGTTGAAAATAAATCTTCACTTCTTATGTTTTCTCCTGCTACCTTCAGAATGTGAGAGTGTGTATTCCAGTCAACATTGTCAAAAAGCTTTCTCTAGATCCACAAATACTAAAAACGTAGGTTTCCCTTTCTTTATTGCCTTGTGTGTTCCTACATTGTCCTAAATCCAAACTGATCTTCCCCAAGGTCGGATTCCACCAGTTTTTCCATTAGTCTGTAAATTATTTGTGTTGAATTTTGCAACCATGACTTATTAAACCGATAGTTCTCTAATTTTCACATTTGTCTACACCTGCTTTCTTAGGAATTGGAATCACTATATCCTCTTGAAGTCTGAGAGTGTTTCCCCGGTCTCATAACGCCTTGTTCATATATCCACGAAATGTTGTTGTAAGAAGTTGTAGCTTGTTATTTTTCATTGTCATTTCGTATTATAATATTAAGAAAAGCTTTCTCCAAATCGACAAATGTTGAAAACGTAGGTTTGCCTTTCCTTAGCCTGTCTTCTACGATAAGTCGTAATGTGAATATTGCCTCCCGTGTTCCTACATTTCTTCTAAATCCAAACTGATCTTCCCCGAGGTCGGATTCCACAAGTTTTTTCCATTCGTCTGTAAATAATTCATGTTAGTATTTTGCAACCATGACGTATTAAACGTTTTTACATGATTAAAGAGTCAAACGACGGCTGTCGAACCTTACATTGTCAGCAGTCTTCAGCCCTCTTTGTGAGGAAGAGAACACGAGCTGTTCGCGCCTAGTGCCCACACGGTGCCTTTCAAAAATGTTCAAATGTTTGTAAATTTATGCATCCGGTCATCAGTCTCTAGGCTTAAAAAATACTTAAAGTAACTCATGATAAGGACAACACATTCACCCAAGCTAGATGAAGGACTCGAACCTCCGACGGAGAACAGCGGCGCGCTCCGCAACTAGGCGCCTTAGAACACTCGGCCATTCCACCGCGGCACGGCAACATTCACACAGTGTTGCCATGTCTAATTCTTTAGAAGGAGATGGCCTTTTTTGGGGGGAGGCTTCTAGTTTTCTACTTTCGGCTGGTTACAAAAATGCTAAATCTTTTTTTAATATCCGCGACAATCTACTTTTTTTTTTTTTTAATTCGCAGTCGATATGCAAGATGTATGACACAGGGGAAATACCCTCAGACTTAAAGAATAATATTGTAATTCCAATTCCACAGAAAGCAAGTGCAGACAAGTGTGAAAATTACAGAACTATCAGTTTAATACGTCATGGTTGCAAAATACTAACATGAATTATTTACAGACGAATGGAAAAAAACTTGTGGAATCCGACCTTGGGGAAGATCAGTTTGGATTTAGAAGAAATGTAGGAACACGGGAGGCAATACTCACATTACGACTTATCGTAGAAGACAGGCTAAGGAAAGGCAAACCTACGTTTTCAACATTTGTCGATTTGGAGAAAGCTTTTGACAATGTCGACTGGAATACACTCTTCCAAATTCTGCAGGTAGCAGGTGTAAAATATAGAGAGGAAAGAGTTATATTCAACCTATACAAAAACCAGACAGCGGTTATTAGAGTCGAAGGACAAGAAAGGGACGCAAAGGTTGGGAAGGGAGTAAGACAGGGTTGCAGCCTTTCCCCAATGTTGTTCAATCTGTACATTGAACAGGCAGTAGAGGAATGGAAGGAGAAATTTGGATAGGGCATTGAAGTGTAGGGAGAAGAAACAAAAACATTGCGGTTTGCCGATGACATAGTAATTCTATCATAGACCGCAAAAGATCTGGAAGAGGAATTGAATGGGATGGACAGTGTCTTGAAGGAAGATATAAGATGAACATTAACAAGAGGAAAACGAAGGTAATGGAATGCAATGTTAGAAAATCAGGCGATGCTGAAGGAATTAGATTAGGGAATGAGACGATAAGAGTAGTTCAAATGTTCAAATGTTTGTAGAGTTTATGGGACTTAACTACGGGGTCATCAGTCCCTAAACTTACAAACTACTTATGAACTACTTACGAACTAAGACGGCACAAATATCCATGCCCGAGGGGGGATTCGAACCCCAGACCGTAGTGGCCGTGCAGACCGTGACTGGAGCGCCTCAGTCAGCTCGGCCACCGCGGCCGGCGATAAGAGTAGTAGATGAATTTTGTTATTTGGGTAGCAAGATAACTTCTGATGACCGAAGTGAAGAAGATATAAAATGCAGAATGGCTATGGGAAGAAAAGAGTTTCTAAAGAAGCGTAACTTGTTAACATCCAATATTAATTTAAATGTTAGGAAGTTCTTTCTGAAAGCATTTGTCTGGAGTGTAGCATTGTATGGGAGTGAAACGTGGACAATAAGGAGTTCAGATAAAAAGATGATAGAAGCTTTTGAAATGTGGTGCTACAGACGAATGATGAAAATTAGATGGGTAGATCACGTAACTAATGAGGAGGTGCTTAACCGAATCGGGGAGAAAAGGAGTTTCTGGTATATCCTGACTAAGAGAAGGGATAAATTGGTTGGACACATTCTGAGACATCAAGGATGTAGGTTGCCGAACGTATTCTCAGATGAAAAGACTTGCACAGGACAGAGTAGCGTGGAGACCTGCGTCAAACCTGTCTGCGGACTGAAGACCACAACAACAACAACAACAACGATAAGGAATGCAGTCAGTCATCATCATTAGTACGATGAAGTCCTTTCCACTTGGTCTCTCATGAGAAACACACTGCGTAGTACCTCTATGTGTAGGGGACTGAAAGGGGATTTCCGTAAGAATCACAGGCAAGTCGTTCTTGCTATGCGGACACTGTGACGTAGAGGTTTCAGGTGGGGGTGGTTTCAATAGTGTAAAACACCGATAGAGGTCAGCCCGGAACTACCTCGTTTTATGACTATGCCTACCTCGGCAAACAATTGCACTGTAGCCGTTGCCGAATCTTTCTGCAATCCGCTTTGTTTGTTTGGTGCGCTGCTCATTGTTACGTTTTCTGTTTCTGAAATGAATGGATAGAGTAATATTTGTTACTGAAGGTAATGAAACAATCTTTTTTTTTTTTCTTTTTGTTTGCGACCGACTTACAGGACTGGTGAAATGAGTCATTAATGTTTCAAAGTGGACACGGTATTGGTTTTTTTCTCTTTTTTTTTTGAATTACTGTAAATAAATAATATTCAGGAAAATGTCAGGGAATTTAAAATATGTCATGGAAATTTGAATAAATACTGGAATTATTATTATTATTTAAACATCATCCTTGAGATCTCTTCAGTATTGCCATTCGAAATTCTACTTTTTGTCTCCTTTTTATGATTCGCGTCTACTTATTTCCGTGGAACAAGGTTGGCAACACTGCATTCACGCCCCCAGGCACGTGGTCAGCTTACGTGGTCACCCCTGGCCTATGGCGACTTCGGCAGCGGGGAGGGGCGAATGGGCGGTGATGGCCCTGATGCTCTGTCTGCATAACAGCCGGCTCTAAAGTCTCTCGAGATGGCCCACTTCTCGGCGGCTATCTACGTCCGGTCGAGTGGTTCTTGTCTTTGATGGCAACGCGAGCTGCGACAAAGTGGTCACCTGAGGAGATTGATGGGAAAATATACTCTCCACAAGGCGGTGAACTGAAAGAGCTCGATAACAAGTTTAGGGGCGCCAGACTGACCAGCTGGCCGTTGTCCTACTATTGTAGCTTGTTGTCCTATGCATTCGAGTAGTTCTCACTGTTGGCAACACACAGATTAGATTAGATCAGATTACACTATTGGTCATTAAAATTGCTACACCAAGAAGAAATGCAGATGATAAAAGGGTATTCATTGGACAAATATATTATACTAGAACTGACATGTGATTAGATTTTCACGCAATTTGGGTGCATACAACCTGAGAAATCAATACCCAGAACAACCACCTCTGGCCGTAATAACGGCCTTGATACGCCTAGGCATTGAGTCAAACAGAGCTTGGATGGCTTATACAGATACTCATGCAGCTTCAACACGATACCGCAGTTCATCAAGAGTTATGACTGGCGTATTGTGACGAGCCAGTTGCTCGGCCATCATTGACCAGACGTTTTCAATTGGTGAGAGATCTGGGGAATGTGCTGGCCAGAAAGGCCCGTACAGGACCTGCAACATGCGGTCATGCATTGTCCTGCTGCAATGAAGCGTTTCCCAGGGATCGAATGGAGGGTAGAGCCACGGGTCGTAACACATCTGAAATGTAACGGCCACTGGTCAGAGTTCCATCGATGCGAACAAGAGGTGACCGAGACGTATAACCAATGTCACCCCATACCATCACGCCGGTTGATACGCCAGTATGGCGATGACGAATACACGCTTAAAATGTGCGTTCACCGCGATGTCGCCAAACACGGATGAGACCATCATGGTAGTGTAAACAGAACCTAGACTCATCCAAAATATGACGTTTTGCCATTCGGGCAGCCAGGTTCATCGTTGTGTACACCATCGCAGGCGCTTCTGTCTGTGATGCAACGCCGAGGGTAACCTCAGCCATGGTCCCCGAGCTGATAGTCCATGCTGCTGCGAACGTCGTCGAACTGTTCGTGCGGATGGTTGTTGTCTTGCAAACGTCCCCATCTGTTGACTCGAGGATCGAGACGTGGCTGCACGATTCGTTTCTAATGTTCAAATGTTTGTTAAGCTTATGGGACTTAACTACGGGGTCATCAGTCCCTAAACTTACAAACTACTTATGAACTACTTACGAACTAGGACGGTACAAATATCCATGCCCGAGGGGGGATTCGAACCCCCGGCCGTAGAGGCCGTGCTGACCGTGACTGGAGCGCCTCAGTCACCTCGGCCATCGCGGCCGGCACGATTCGTTTCAGCCATGCGGATAAGATGACTGTCATCTCGACTGCTAGTGATACGAGGCCGTTGGGATCCAGCATGGCGTTGTGTATTGCCCTCCTGAATCGACCGATTCCATATTCTGCTTACAGTCATTGGACAGCGACCAACGCGAGCAGCAATTCGCGATACCGTAAACCGCAATCGCGATAGGCTATAATCCGGTCTTTATCATAGTCGGAAACATGATGGTATGTATTTCTCCTCTTACGAGGCATCACAATAACGTTTCACTAGGCAACGCCAGTCAACTGCTGTTTGTGTATGAGAAATCGGTTGGAAACTTTCCTCATGTCAGTACGTTGTAGGTGTCGCCATGGGCGCCAACCTTGTGTGAATACTCTGTAAAGCTAATCATTTGCATATCACAGCATCTTCTTCCTGTCGGTAAAATTTCGCTTCTTTAGCACGTCATCTTCGTGATGCAGCAATTTTAATGGCCAGGAGTGTAGTTGCAGCCACATCACTTTGTGTCTGTCCCACTACCAACTTTCCTGTGGCTCTCCATGCCATAACTTCGATGTCACGATTTTGTAGCATTCCACTACCAGCTCGCTACACTATCTGAACGCAACTGCTTGTGTAATTCGTTTGGTAGAGTAAACACATGTCAACGTCAACCCCCACGCAGCAACTCTCTGTTGCCGTAATGTTGTCTCCACTCCGTAGAACCGACAGAAAGACGTCAAACCTTTTTAGTTCTTTCTGACGGTGACAATACTTCAAAACCTAGATATCTCAACTGATCCCCTAATTGTTTTGACCAGTGTAGTTGAACAAATTCTTCAGGTGTCCAGCTGTGGCCTACTCATCATTTAGTTAACCTCATGTAGTTTTCCAGCTTTTAGTAGCGTTCTGACATTCCATGTTGCAATTCTCAATTATTCTTTTAGTCCTTTACTCCTTACTGCTTTGCCCACGACATTCCTCCCCTGGGCGATGGCACGAGAGAATCGAAACTCCACAAATTTTGAATTGTACGTAGACATATTGCTAAATAAAAATAACGATTGGTAAATAAAAATCTAAACATAATTGCTGGCAGCGTCTTAGATTCCGTTTTGTTTTCTTTGCGCTGTGTCCACTGCCGCGTGGAGTCTACGGTAGCATCGGGAATAGCTATTTTTTCTAATCTCTCGTCTAGAGTTACCAGGTTTAGGAATTAAAAAATGAGGACACTTTCTATATTTTAAGATGAAAAATGAGGACCTTTCCGCAGTTGAAATTTATTAGAAAAGAAATAAAACAGAATATTACATAAAACAGACATACCTATATTAAGCCTGGATCCAAGTACTCTACTCATTTTTCACTGCACCGTATCCTTCATAAAAGTTCCTTTTATTGACATAATTCAAATGTCTAAAATTAAATTTTACTTTTGCTGTCCATTTTATAGAGTCGCAGTTGACAGTCTACTTTTCTACTTGTCTATTATGTGTGTTTTAAGGAGAACAACATCTCATCACAAACCGTATTGGCTGACACTGCAAGGAACTGTGCAGTTTTAACCAGTTCACCGTATACTCTACATTTACTTTGGCTTGCTTCATATTTTCCGTTGTTTGTGGCTATGATGTTCTCCAAATTTGAAAATTGGCCGCACATTTAGCATTATCATCTGCAATATTTTTATCCAACAGAAATTTTATACATTCTTCCACGAAGATGTAAGTCCAGAACACATATTGAAAATCAAGCCTTTTAAAACAAGAAAATTGATACACTCAGACCGAAACATCTATTTTGAGCGATATAAACCGATATTTTCCATTTTACATGACTGACTGACTAGCTTTGGAAGCGTAACAGATCGATTATCAGTATATAACAAGTTATGTAATTCGGTAATCGAAGTAAAAAGTATATGCACTGCTAATGATGCGAGATAAAAACAAATATCGAAGTGTCATTTCCTAAAACTAAAAATGCGGATATTAGCAGATATCGTATTAACTGTATGCGGATGATGGAGTAAAGGTGTACAATGCGGACATGTCCGATAAATGAGAATGTCTGGTAACTCTACTCATGGCCACCTGGAGAATGTTCAGAAAAAAAAAAAATGTTCAAATGTTTGTAGGACTTAAGGGACTTAACTACGGGGTCATCAGTCCCTAAGCTTACAAACTACTTATGAACTAGCTAAGATTAAGGACGGCACAGATATCCATGCCCGAGGGGGGATTTCAACCCCCGACCGTAGTGGCCGTGCAGACCGTGACTGGAGCGCCTCAATCCCCTCGGCCACCGCGGCCGGCAGGGAGAATGTTCAAATCAAATGTTTGTAAAGCTTAAGGGACTTAACTCCAGGGTCATCAGTCCCTAAACTTACAAACTACTTATTAACTACCTTATACTAAACAGGACAGAAACATCCATACCCGAGGGAGGATTCGAACCTCCGCTGCGGGAGGCCGCGCGCTCCGTAACGTGGTGCTTCAGACCGCTCGGCTACTCCCTCATGGCGCCTCCTGGAACTTCCAGTTTTGTCGTTTCACTTATGCTTAAACCGTGGATCTTGTTTATATATATCAAGCAGAGTGTCCGTATGTGTGTACATATTGCATACAAATCTACAGTTTTGTTCCAATATTTATGAAATTTTGTACACGTAAGGTTCAGTTCATGAGGACGGTCGCCGCGAGTGTAAGAATCACGTATGCTACGTAGTTTACGAGATATGACGTCATAAACGTCAAAAAGGCGTTGACGCGGTGCCACACTGCAGATTGCTAACGAAGATACGAGCTTATGGAATAGGTTCACAGATTTGTGACTGGCTGGAAGACTTCCTAAGTAATAGAACGCAGTACGTTGTTCTCGACGGCGAGTGTTCATCAGTGACGAATGTATCGTCAGGCGTGTCCCAGGGAGTGTGATAGGACCGCTATTATTTTCTATCTATATAAATGATCTGATGGACAGAGTAAGTTGTAATATGCGGCTGTTTGCTGATGATGCTGTGGTGTATGGGAGGGTGTCGTCTTTAACTGACTGTAATAGCATACAGGATGACTTAGACAAAATTTCTAGTTGGTGCGAAGATTGGCAGCTAGCTCTCAATGTGGAGAAATGTAAGGTGATGCGCATGAGTAGAAAAAACAATCCCATAATGTTCGAATACAGCATTAGTAATGAGCTCCTTGATGCTGTCGCGTCGTTCAAATATCTAGGCGTAACATTGCAGAGCGATATGAAGTGGAACGAGCATGTAAGGACAGTTGTGAGTAAGGCGGACAGCCGACTTCGGTTTATTGGGAGAATTTTGGGAAGATGTACTTCACCTGTAAAGGAGACCGCGTATATAACGCCTGTACGACCACGTCTTGAGTATTGCTCAAGTATTTGGGACCCACAGCAGATCGGTTTGAGAAGACATAGAGGCGGTTCAGAGGCGAACAGCTAGATTTGTTACCGGTAGGTTCGACCAATGCTCGAGTGTCACGGAAATGCTCTTTTCGTGAATTTCTGTTAAGTAAATTTAGAGGGCCGGAATTTGAAGCTGAGTGTAGTACGATCTTGCTGCCGCCTACTTACATTTCGCGTAAAGATCACAAAGAGAAGGTAAGAGAAATTAGGGCTCGTACGGAGGCATATAGGCATTCTTTTTTTCCTCGTTTAATTTGGCAGTGGAATAGGAAAGGAAATGCCTAGTAGTGGTACAGTGTACCCTCCGCCACGCACCTTACAGTGAATTGCGGAGTATGTATGTAGATGTAGATGTAGAGATGCGCGAAAAACTGCTGCATTAAGCGCAATGCTGCTCATTTTGTCCTAAACTACTGGATCGATTTCAACCAAATTTGGTACACTTATTCCTTACCGTGAGGTAACAATTGCTGTAGGCTAAGAACCACATACACACGTGGTCCAGGATATATGGCGTCATAAACAATAGGAATCGTAAATAAGTTTGCCACATAATGCGACGAGAATTTATTCGTACACTGCATGAGAATTAGAGTGCTTAGTGACTTACAACACACATTCAATATAATTTCAAACCTTTATAACCCTTTTTCTCGCTGAAAACTACAGTAAAACGATGAAAGGAAAAAAGTTTCTCGCTTACTACTATTCCTCTGTTCGTGGACTGGAACTACGACATTCGCTATGAAGTTACAATTTATAATTTCCACACTACAAATTTTAGCCACAGGAAATTTTACAGACAGTATACACACATATAGCTCAATGTGCCTTCCAAATTGTATCACATTACGACACGTAGTTCTTGAGATATGAGGACATAAACAGTAAAGTTTATGGAAAACCGCCCCATCACGCACCAGTTTTTAACTTCTTTAACTTTTTAACTTCTACTAATTGTATTCGCATCAGATTTTACAGACATACAGCACTTATACAAATGAATATATACTTGATAAATGTATTTCTTTTTCGAATAATAAATTACCGGACAATCTATTCAATACTGTGGATTGGCCTTGACATGTCCATGTCTCACAAGGACAACTGTATGTCATTTGCTCAGGGGTGGGCTCACCTAAGTAATTATTCATATTAGATCCTGGACAAGTCACAAGAAATATTGTTTAGAGTCAAGTTGTGAGTTAAAAGAATGTATGACTGTTACATATTATTTGTATTATGATTACTGTCTTTCTTCCTTTGGACACTGTACTTAAAATTTTTTGGCATTCTGCTAGACAGCCTTGTCTGTATGTCCTCTATGTGTTCATAAACCATTCATCCGATTGCAATGAAACTCTGGTGAACTGTCCACCGAACGTACACGAAGGTTCCTGACCCAAAAACAACAGAGCACGACATATAGCTCAGCAGATATGACGTCATAAATAATGAACGGCCACCGCGTGAGAATGCCCAGATTTATGCGTCAATTATTGGAAAATGGGAGGAGTTATGAACGTGCAACAACGTTTGCATGTAATTTCGAACGTTTATGAAGCGTTTTGTAACTGACCCTCCAAACACACACACACACACACACATACACACACACACACAAAATGATGAAACGAAAAGAAGTCTATCGCTCACAACAGTTTCGCTGTAGATGCCGTAAAACTGTCGCATCAAGCATGACCTTGTATCAAATACAGTTAGCATTACAGAATTGAATGTTATTATTTATTGTTGTCTGCAAGTCTCCCTTAATTCTCTTGAATCCGAAATTAAGCAATCTGTTTTCTTCATCTCTATTTATACAAAATCGAAAGGACCCTGACTTACCCACTCACTGACTAAACACGAAATCTCGACAACTACGTCACCTATGAAGCTGAAAATTGGCAGGAATGTAGTTTATAGGTAGAAAAAGTAAACTAAGGCGCATGGTGTTAGGTGCATGGCGGAGCACACTTCTCCTACAGACTCACGAAATCTACAGTTTCATTCAGATTTTCACGAAATTTCGCACGCTTGAAAGTCCTTTCTGAAGGCATTTGTATGGAGTGTTGCCTTGTATGGGAGTGAGACATGGACGATAAACAGTGCGGACAGGAAGAGGATAGAGGCTTTTGAAATATGGTGCTACAGAAGAATGCTGAAGATTAGGTGGGTGGATCGCGTAACTAATAAGGAGGTACTGAACAGAATTGGGGAGAAAAGGAATTTCTGGCATACCTTGACTAAAAGAAGGGATAGATTGGTAGGACACATTCTTAGACATCAAGGAATTGTGAATTTAGCGTTGGAGGGAAGTGTATGGGGAAAAATCGCAGGGGAAGACCAAGAGATGGATACAGTAAGCAGATTCAGACAGATGTAGGTTGTCGCTCTTATGTGGAGATGAAGAGGCTTGCTCAGGATAGGGTATTGTGGAGAGCTGCATCAAACCAGTCTCCGGACTGAAGACCACAACAACAACAACAAACGACCTTCAAAACAAGAGGAACCAGTGCCGTAACTATGGGGGGGGGGGATGAGTGGGATAGAACCCCCTCCCCAGAACCCGAAAAAAAGAAAAAAAAGAAGAAAAAAGAAACAGAAAAAAATCGTATAACAGCAATCTGGTAAAGGTAAATTTTGAAAACTTGGGGAGTTCTACCATAATCTTTCATTGGATGGGAATGAATTAGTTTCTTCAGCGGGAGTGATAGATGGTAGTCTGTCTGGAAACTAAAATTTTGCTCGTCAAGCAGATCTATTCCCCCCCCCCCCCCAAAGCCAAGTCCTAGTTACGCCGCTGAGAGGAACGTCACCGTAGTCTACCTTAAGTTTCATACGGTGCTTGGGAGAGGGTACTTTGCAACATAAAAATGGATCCCTAAATTTCTTGGTCGCGCCATAACTTGAGATTTCACAGTTCCTTTGTTGTTGTTCTCGTTATTCTCAGAACAAGTGTTGTATGAAATAAAACTGGAATATTTGAGGACAACAAAGTGCGTTTTCCAATGTGTCCCTGCGTTTCTATTGCGTAGTAATATATAGTTTTGTTCCGATATTGATGAAATTTTGCTCACTCCACCTTAAAAACAAGAGGAATGTCACTGTCTGTATAAAATTTCGTTCGATGCGTGATGGAGGGTACTTAACTTACGGAATTTTACAAAATGCATAGTTTTGCTCCAATCTTTATGAACTTTTGCACACATGACCTTTAAACCAAGAGGAAGATCACTGGTTACATAAATGTTTGTATGGTACATGACAGAGGATACCTTGCAGAAAACTTTACCGAGAGAGGGAATGGTGGAGACGAACAGAGAGATGGGAGAGAAAGAGGTGGATGCAGAGGGGGGGGAGAGGGGATGTGGATTACGAGAGTGTAGGATATATAAACACACGGGCAACGCTGGGTTTACAGCTAGTTCCTTATATATTCTCCGATAAATATCACATCTTATTAGAAAAAGGAGATGGACAGAGAGAGAAGGGTAAGGGAAGTACTGACCCAAAGCTTGAATAAACAAATAAATACCCGGGCAACGCCGTGTTTTCAGCTAGTATGCCATAAATTAAGGTGGAATTAGCAATGCCGTATGAGCGCTCTCTTGTATGTATACCTCTATTACCACCTTTTATACTATTAATTTCCTGTTCCTCTCTCGAATAGCGCACGGGAAGAAAGAACATCTCAGTCTCTCAGTTCGAGCTCTGAGGTCTCGTATTTTATTCTGATGAACATTTCTACCTATGTAGGCGGGAGTCAACAATATATTTTCGCATTCAGAGGAGAATGTTGGCGATTGGAGTTTCGTAAGTAGACTATGCCTCAGCGATAACCTCCGTTCTTGTAATGATTCCCATCACAGGTCCTGTATCACTTCCGTGGCGCTGTCTCCCCTGTATCGTGACAATACAAAACGAGCTGCCCTTCCTTGGACTCTTTCGATGTCCTCCGACAAACCCACCTGATAAGGACTCCACACTGGGCAGCAATACTCCAAATGAGGACGGACAAGAGTAGTGTATGCAGTCTCTTTATAGTTCTGTTGCATCTTTTAAGCGTTCTGCCAATAAAACGCAGTCTCTGATTCGCCTTTCCTACGACATTATCTACGTGTTCTTTCCAGTTTAAGTCTGAAGTAATAGTAATCCCTAGGTATTTAGTGGAGTTTACTGCCTTCACATTCGATTGATTTATCATGTAAACAAAGTTTAACGGATTTCTTTTCGTACTCATGTGGACGACTTCACACTTCTCATTATTAAGAGTCAATTGCCAATCTCTACACCATACTAATATCTTATCGTTCTGCAGTTGGTTTTGATCTTCAGATGATTTACTAGACGATAAATGACGACGTCATCTGCAAACTACCTAAGAGAGCTACTTAGATTTCCCCCTAAATCGTTTATGCAGATAAGGAACAGCAGAGGACCAATAACACTACCCTGTGGAACGCCGGATATCACCTCTGTTTTAGTCGATGCCTTACCATCGATTACTACAAACTGTGTTGTCTCTGACAGGAAATCCCCTATCCAGTCACAAATGTGGGGTGATATACCATAACCACGCAATTTGATTAAAAGCCGTTTGCGAGGTACGGTGTCAAAAGCCTTCTGGAAATCTAGAAATACGGAATCAGTTTGAGAACCCTTGTCGATAGCACTCATCACTTCGTGTGGGTAAAGAGCTAGTTTTGTTTCGCATGAACGATATTTTCTAAATCCGTGTTGACCTTGGGTCAATAGGTCATTGTGTTCGAGATAATTTATAATATTTGAATGCAGATTATGTTCCAAAACCCTGCTGCAAATTGACTTTAATGAAATAGGCCTACAATTTAGTGGATTACTCCTACTGACTGCCTTTCTTGAATATAGGTGTGACCAGTGCAACTTTCCAATCTTTTGGTACAGAGCCTTCTTTGGGCGAGCGGTTGTATATGGCTATTCAGTAAGGAGCTGCCGCATCAGCATAATCACATAGGAAGCTAGTGGGTATACAGTCCGGACCAGAAGACTTAGTCTTGTTAAGTGATTTCAGTTGCTTCACTACTCCGATGATATCTACTTCTACGTTACTCATTCTGCCCTCTGTTCGTAACTCGAAATCTGGAATATTGGTTTCGTCTTCTTTGTTGAATGAATTTCGAAAAGCTGTGTTTAGTAACTATTGTTTAGTAACGCTACCACCTGCGGGATCGCCATTTGTATCACTTAATGAGGGTGATATTTGGTGTTAACAACTGACTCTCTTACAGAAAGGCAAAAAGGCTGTGGCACCACCACATGCCTCAGAAGAAGAAGAAAAGATAACGACCATTTTGCAAACAGAATATTGATTTCATTTATAAACAGAAAAACCTTCATCAAATTGATAGGTATTTGGACAGAAGGGATTGCCGGTGTCAGAGATTGCATGTTTTCTTAACCCTGACATTCCCCATTGACATTCCCGGCTGTTATTTAGCCACGCGGGTTGAATGACGGAAGCAATTAAAATTATCCGCTGTTGGTCCCGGGCCATTATACAATTAACTCAGTTGTAAACACGTTAACTAAAACTGCCGGCGTTCAACGTAAGATCCCTTGCGCCCACTCAATCGCCGTTACGCTGGCAGAACAACACATTAATTACGTCCGCCTAACGCAACACTACAGCCCTGAAACCACGACAACACATCAGCGTAGATATCGCTCAGGCGCCGGTTACTGCGTGCCGTGCATAGCGAACTGCGACTTTACTGCTTTATCCTACACACCACATTTATCACAGCTAAGATTAGAGCAAGTGTGACTACACGCTGTAGGAACCTGCGTTATCCGGCTGTGTACGGTTCCGATTTAGAAGTTTGGCTCGATGTTATCTTAGGTTCGAACCGTACATGTCTGCTTTCATGCCCCAGCAACTACCTTAGTTGCAGATATTATCTTATACCTGTGATCCTTTAGTTCAAAACACCCTATGCATAGGCTGTAGTTTGCGAAACAAATAAGAATTATTACATAAATATCTGGTTCATTAATAAAAACGGTTTTATAAGGAACTCATTATCGGGGCGATCTAGAATTGTTTAAAAACAGATTTGTAGCCAAGATCACTATCTTCATTTAATTACATTACTGGTTTCGGTGTCCTAGACGCCATCTTCAGACCTAATACACAAAGTTTTTTTACAAAATGAGCTTCACACAAAATAGCAATAAATAAATAAATAAATATGTCTATCTACAATTACCTAGTTACATACCTGCAGTAATTTTACATGAATTCACTGCTGTTACAGCAATTCTTTACATAGTAAAACAGTGTACATCCATAATGATGTGTCATCAGCATACCTGACCCGAGATGTTAATAGACCATGCCCTTCTTCTTATACATGCGAGATAGATGACACAAAACACTGCACTTTTCGGGATACTTTGCCTTATATAGAGTTCATCTGGGACAATGACCTATACACCCACGTACCAATAATCTACATATTATATAGTCTTATTTTGCCGTTGTCTGCCACACAAAGGGTAGAATGTAGTTAACACATTCTATCCAGTCTGTTTCCTTTCACATGGAAACTACTTTCCAGGGTATACTATTCATATGTAATCTGGTTTTACAGCTATTATATATATATATATATATATATATATATATATATTAAAAATTTAATATATAATAATTTTAAATTTCTTGTAGACCACTTGACATGGTTCTTACTTCTATGTTTGATACCGGACAGAGCACCTTACACTCTATGGTGCTTAGCATTGTACTTCAAACAAATTGTATATGTAGGCCTATGATATTCAATGCATAAAATAAAATCAGTATTCAAGTAATTTATATATATATGGTATTTAATGTAGATCCTCAAAGTCAAAGACGAATATGTAATATGTTCTACTGTAGATGAAACATCTTTGTCTATGGCTTCCCGCCTAATAATGAGTATTGTACTTGTCTTCAGTCAGTACTGAACTTGGATTCCAAGTGCCTCTGATTATGACCATAAGAAAGATGGGTTCAAACGTTTTATTGTTGAGTTGTACATTTTATGCTGATGACACATCAATGTGGGTGTACACCATCTTACTATGTAAAGAATTGTTGTAACAGCAGCGAATTCATGTAAAATTACTACAGATATGTAACTATGTAATTGTAGATAGATAAATTTTTTTGCTATTATGTATTGCAGCTCATTTTGTAAAAACACTTTTTGTATTAGGTCTGAAGATGGCGTCTAGCACGCCGAAACCGATGTAATTAAATGAAGACAGCGATCTTGGCTGCAAACCTGTTTTTAAAAAAAGGGTTTTATTCTAACGTTTGCAAATGACGTACCCAAAATCAGCCATTTAGTTGAATGAGGTTTAATCAATCAAATTATTTCCTTATTGGACGTTATCAGATGAAATATTAATCATAAATTGAATAAAATTGTAAACAGTTGCATTGTCAGCGAAGAGAAATTGTTAGCACTTTCCCCCAACTAAATAATCACGACTTTAAGAAACACGGAACTGTGTATATTTCGCGAGCACTCAGAATGAAATTGTCAACAGTTCGAAATAGTTTAAGTTTCCCGAACTCCATTCCTACACTCGTAGGTTCTTGGGAAAAAACAAACACATATCAGCTGCACTGGCGTTCTCGCCACATTTAAGGTCCCGAGAAGCGATCGTTCGCTGCGCAAGTCTTGATAGTCTCCCCGATTGATTCACTCCTATCTTCCAGGAGGCTCCTTTTTTTGCCAAGACTATTCACATTTTTTTTCTTCTTGCGCACCACATCACAGCTCCCTCAAACACACACTCTCCACCAGTTTCCGCCCCCTGTTGCTTCCTAATTGGCCGATCATCATCCCTTCCAAAACTGTGCACATCTTAACATGAGGTAAGTCATTAAGAAAAAGCTGAGCATTTGAAACCACTTCCTTACTAATCTCCTTCTATCTATAAAAGGAAGTGTCCCGATTGACTGACTGACTGATTGACTGACTGACTGACTCATCATCACCCAGCCCAAACCATTAAAGATGGAAACTTGAAATTTGTGGAGGGTGTTGATTTTACACTGTAGGCGTCATTTAAGAAGCGATTTTTCGATATTCCGTCCGTAAGGGGGTGAAATAGGGGAAGAAACGTTTCTTGAAAATACTTAGCTATTTAGGCAGTTTTGAAGCTAGAACTACAAAATTTCGGATTTTAATTTAGGGTTCGAATTTAAAAGACATGTGTTTCGGCATTTTTTGGTATTCCACAAATAAGGGGGTAAAATAGGTGACGCAAAGAATTGATTTTCAAAAATATGTTGCTGTTAACTCAAATTTTAAGCTACAACTACGAAACTTCGGATATGGAATATTGCTCATGATTAAAAATGCATGATTTTTAGTATTTTTGGAAATTCAACAAGTAAGAGGGTTAAATAAAGGATCAAAAATTCTTTTTGAAAACACGTTGTTATTGAAACAAAAAATTTGTATAGTTGGTTAGACGTTAAACAATACGTGTTTCGGTATTTTTGGAAGTTCAACCATTTTTCGAAAATATGTTGCTATTTAGGCAGTTTTGAAGTTAAAACTACAAATTTTCGGATTTGGATTCGGGGTTCGAATTTAGAAGACACGTGTTTCGGCATTTTTTGAAATTCAACCAATAAGGGGGTAAAATAGAGGACACAAAAAATTGATTTTCAAAAATATGGTGCTGTTAACTCAAATTTCAAGCTATAACTACGAAACTTAAGATATGGATTCTTCATCAGGATTAAATAGAAACAATTGGTGCAGACCAACCAGCCTATGCATGCGAAGCAGCAGGGGTTCAGCTAGTATAACATTATTTTAAAAAGGCCTGTTAATTAATATTAGTTGAAGTCTGAAATAAATAAATAGACTAACTAGCTTTCATGAGTTTGACCGCTCATGCCACACAATATTTGCACAAATTACAGGCAAATTGTACAATAAAAGGACACACTAAATTAAATACACGATAGGTAAATTAGTCTGCTTCCATTTTCAGTGTTACTGTGGATAATATGATGATCTGTTTATATTCCTAGTATCAATTTATACCAGTTAAAATCTGCCATTAAATAAATCCTAAAAGTGTGACGCTTTCAAGATAATAGCTAGAGACAATAAGTTATCATCTAAATCAGAGTTTGTTGAAACTGCATGACGCATTCAAAAGTCGGTTACTTTAAGCTTGATTCTTCTATATTTTGATCTACCAGTCACAAACATTTGTAATTTTTAAGATATTGAATGATAGAATGATGAGATGTGCGCAATTATTGCACATTCACAGATTTTAGATGTCTCAAGTGTTGATAAATTATTTTGTAGGTTATTTTATTTTATTCTTAAATAGTTATAAACCCGGCGTTGCCCGGGTGTTTATTTACCCTACACTCTCGTAGTCCACATCCCCTCCCCCCTCTCTCTACATCCACTCTTTCTCTCCCATCTCTCTGTACGTTTCCACCTTTCTCTCTCTCGACAAAGTTTTCTGCACGGTATCCTCTCTCATGTACCATTCAAACATTTATGTATCCAGTGATCTTCCTCTTGGTTTAAAGGTCATGTACGCAAAAATTCATAAAAATTGGAGCAAAACTATGCATTTTGTACAAATCCGTATGTTCATTTTCCTCCACCGTGCACCGAACGAAATTTTATACAGTCAGTGACAATCCTCTTGTTTCTAAGGCAGAGTGTACAAAAATTCATCAATATCGGAACAAAACTATAGATTTCTATGCAGTAGAAACGCAGGGCCACATTGAAAAACGCACTTGTTCTCAATTATTCCAGTTTTACTTCATACAGTCCTAGCTCTAAGAATAACAAACACAAAAAAAAGAGAGAGAGAGAGAGATCTGTAAGATCAACCGAGCCGTTCTCCAGTAATGGCGCGACCAGGTGACCTTCCTGTTGTTTTGAAGGTCAAGCGTGAGAAATTTCGTAAAGATCGGAATGAAACTGTAGATTTTGTGAGTCTGTAGGAAAAGTATGCTCTGCCATCCACCTATCACAGAATACTTCCTTAGCTGACGTTTTCTACCAATAAACAGCATCCCTGCCAAATTTTAGCTCCATAAGTGAAGTAGTTTTCGAGATTTCGTATGTAGTCAGTGAGTGAGTGAGTGTCCTTTTTCATTTGTATAGATTAAGATTAAGAAAACAAATGGCTTAATTTTGGATGCAAGAGAATTAAGGGAGACTGGCAAGCAAAAATAAATAGTAACATGCTAATCTGCAATGCTAATTTATTTGATACAAATTCATGCCTAATGCGACAGTTTTAGGGCATCTACATCGAAGCTGTTGTGAGCGGCAGACTTCTTTTTGTTTCATTAATTTGTGTGTGTGAGGGGGGGGGGGGCGTCAGTTAGAAAACGCTTCATAAACGTCCGAAATCTCATACAAACTTTGTTGCAGGTCCCTATCTGCTCCAATTTTCCAATAATTGACGCATAAATCTGGGTATTCTCACGCGGTAGAGTCTCATTATTTATGACGTCATATCTCCTGAGCTATGTGTCGTGCTCTTTTGTTGTTTGATCAGGAACCATCGTAGGTGTACGGTGAGCAGTTCACCAAAGTTTCATTGTAATAGAATGAATGGTTTATGAAAACATAGAGGACATACAGACAAACACACACACACACACACACACACACACACACACATATATATATATATATATATATATATATATATATATATATATATAATCTCCACACAATACCATTACTTATACTAATTGCGCGACTCTGCGGATATTACATTCGTAAAGTCCCAGAAAATTCGCTTTAATTTTCTGTATAAGGAAATATGCTGCCTCACAAGTGCTTTAAAACAAAATAATTAAACTTTATGCAGATTTCAGCACCGTCTTCGGATGTTTTCATCAGAAGAGTAGAACTCTGACATGATTCGGTAACACTTAAAGAGCTTATTAATGTAATCTAGTGTAAAATGACATTAAGTTTGTTTGTAAAAATACTTGCTAGTTTAATATTAGCTAAAGCAGGAACAAGTTCATTGTAACTGTGAAATAAAAAAGGAAAACAGAAACAGTTAATTGTCGAAGTGCTAGATTTGCAACATCTAACATAGTGCTAGAGCCATGTTGATGGTTATGGACTGCGATGCTGGAGTTCATTGTTCAAACCTCCTTCAGTCTGCGTATTTTTATTTTTTTTTGTTTTTTACAATATGCCTACTGTCCGTACAGTCATTGACATCTCCATTCTCTTTTTGTTGCCATGGAAACTATCATATTTCACATAAGGTATGCGGTAAGTATACAGGGTGAATCTAAATTCGCGCACTCGGGCTTCGCAGCGCGATTCCTCTCATGCTAGCAATAAAAAAATGTCTGTCACAAAATTTCGTCCTGCGCATATTTCCGGTGGTAAATGGAGCTCGAAGATTGAGATGGGTGTGTGTCCCATACGCCAGTGAGTTTCAGAATTACACTACTACACCAGCAAACGTCTAGGGGTTGTGGGAGGTATCTTGAAGAACAAAATGAGCATAGAAACCCATGCCCGGAAACATCCAATGACGCTACAGAGCGTCGAAGTTGCTGGAGGGGATGTCTAGCGGCAGGAGCTGGTGCCTGTACCTTGGACTCTCCGTAGCGTCGTTGAATGGCGTTTCCGGGCATGGGTTTCCATGGTCATTTTGTTCCTCAAGACACCTCCCACATCCCCTAGACGTTTGTTGGTGTAGTAGTGTAATTATGAAACACACTGACGTATGGGACAACACACACACCCCTCACGCTTCGACGTCCATTTACTGCCGGAAATATGCACAGGACAAAATTTTGTGAGAGACATTTTTTTTATAGCTAGCATGTGAGGAATCGCGGTGCGAAGCCCGAGTGCGCGAATTTAGATTCACCCTGTATGTTACCGTCGCAAGTAAATGTGATGATAAAGCAGACGCGACCTCTCGCAGAAATGATAACAAAGATAATAAACATAATCAACTTCCTCTCCGAAATTCCAGGACATATTCTAATTAGCTTTGATATATGCCGAATTCGATGGTGTGAATGTAAGAAATATGAAAAAAGTTAAAACACAAGTTTTGATAGCGCACAGAAAAAGTACGTTCATCTATTGCAAATAGATCGTTTTCATCAATTCTTTGGGAGTGATCACATCCACATTCATACGAAAGTATAAACCAGACAATGAGGCATCTCTCACTCACTCACCAGGCGAGCTAGTTAAGAACATCGATAAGCGATTCCTATCCTATGACGCACATACTGCCATGAATGTTGTGTTTGATCAGATGTTTTTCCACTGGAGGTTTCGGCTTTCGTCTTTTCATCAAAACTTAGTGGCCCCCATTCAAAAGCCTCTACCTATCGACTGCTAATAGAACACTTGCGCGGTACGGACTTACAACTCAGGTCAGACACAACACTGAATACAATGAACAGAAATGTCAAAAACCGGACGGACAGTTGACTATTTGTGAAAACAAAAAAATAAAAAATAACAGTCCGACGGAGTGTTGAACACGGATCTGGTGCCTTGTAGTCCGACATCATGACCACATAACGTAGAGGACATGTCTTTTGCTTTTCCTCCATGGTGCACATCATGCACTTGAACAGTTCAAAGTGTTTACCTGTTTCTTCATTTTTGACAATTACATACTATTTCTTATTGTTTTCGTGCTCAATCTGTGTTCAATTCAGGGAGAAAAAAATAAAAACTTGGCGATTAGTCGATGACATAGTAATTCTGCCAGAGACAGCAAAGGACTTGGAAGAGCAGTTGAATAGAATGGACAGAAATATAAAAAATAATTCAGTTCCTTGAGAAGAACATTGTCTCGTTATTCCAAAGGTATTAAATATAAGGAGATGCATTGAATTAAAATTTGTGCTTTGCCTGGTATTCGAACCCAGGATCTAATGCTTAATACACACGCGCGTTAGATCAGCGAGCTAACACGTATTCGATAACGTGTTACACAGGCAACATTGAGGCAGAATTAAAATATGTGGTGTGGAGGGATACCTGATTGAAGAGAATCCATGTAGTCCGTTTGTACATAACGCTGTGTTAGCTCAGCGATCGAAAGCGTCTCCCTAGTAAGCAGAAAGTCCTGCTTTCGAATCCCAGCCACAGCACAAATTTTAATTCAATAATATAATATTTAATAGAACGGACAAAGTCTTGAAAGGAGTAAAACAAGCGAAATTGAATGCAGTGTCAGAAAATCAGGAAATGCTGGACGAATTAGATTAGGTAAGAAGACAATAAAAGTAGTAGATGAGTTTTATTATTTGGGTAGCAAAATTATTTCTGATGGCCGAAGTGAAGAAGATGTAAAATGCAGAATGGCTATGGGAAGAAAAGTGTTTCTTAGGAAGCAAAAGCTGTTGACATCTAATATTAATTAAACTTTTAGGAACTCCTTTCTGGAAGCATTTGTCTGGAGTGTAGCAATGTGTGGTAGTGAAACGTGGAAAAAAAATAATAATAAATGATAGAAGCTTTTGAAATGTGGTGCTATAGACGAATGGTGAAGATTAGATGAGTAGATCACGTAACTAATGAGGAGGCGGTTCTCTGACCGAGAGAAGGGCTAGGTTGGTAGGACACATTCTGAGACAGCAAGCAATCTTCAACTTAGCATTAGGGAGAAGTGTGTGCGGTAAAAATCGTAGAGGGAGACTGAGAGACACATACTGTAAGCAGGTTCAAAAACATGTAGGCTGCCGTTCGTATTCTCAGATGAAGAGACTTGCACAGGACAGGGTAGCGTGGAGAGATGCATCAAACCAGTCTGCGGACTGAAGACCACAACAAAAAATGTGTCCAAATTTTGACGGACTACTCATTGCACCAAACTTCAGACCAAAACTAAGGGAGGGCGCCTTGGGGAGTTTCGTTTACGAGATTTACTGTATGGCTTTTAACTTAAAACAGCAACTAGTCACGTGTATGGTTTACGAAAGGTTGCAGTTGTTTTTCACATATGAAACCTTGTAGTACTACAGTCACCGTTCTAACGATGTAATTTCTTGACAAACTAACACTATTAGTACTGCTGATCTCACTAACAGGAAGAAGAACGTGATGTCAGCAAGCTGAATATAATGTCTCTAATTGAAAATTGCGTTACACGGAAACCTCACGTACAAAAATATCAACATTTATGTCATTGCCCCGGTGCAGTGGCCGAGCGCTGTAAGGCGCATTGCTGCGGAGCGCGCGATTGGTCGCCGTCTAAGGTTCGGGTCCTCCCTCGGACATGTGTGTGTGTTGTCCTTAGCATAAGTTAGTTTAAGTAGTTTGAAAGCTTAGGGACTGATAACTGCAGCGGGTAAGTCACTTAGATTTACAAACATTAGAACATTTGAATTTGTCTCGGTTAAATTTGCACATCATCACCCTAAATACAATAAATGGCGAATCCAAGATATTTATGTCTGGGGGAGGGAGCCGAGCTCATAGAAATTTTGTGACATCGTACCTCAAGGTGATGTAAAAAAATGGTTATAGCAACCCCCCCCCCATCCCCTCATCCATGGATTCGTCACAGAGGACAACTGGTACAAAATGACATCTAGTGAAGGAATCAAGTGCGAGAATTCGAAACTAGTGTCCTATCGACTGCCAGAGGAAATTTCTCCTTATTATTGCTGTTGCCACCGTTCGTAATCAACCTTCAATGCGACTTCCTTTTCTACAATGGAAGACTTGTCAGAGGCTTTAGTTCGTGAAGTCTGCATTTTGGCTGTACAGAAACGTCCCAATTTCAGAATCACGCCCTCGTCATCCTGGAAACGCCTGCTAGACTACGGTTTCTTCATTCATAATACAACCACATACTCTTACACTCTTGTTTACTAATGTAAATTATGTTGTTTAGACGTTACATTCTCTTAATTTGCTCATCGCAAGGAGCGATTTATTACAGGAATATAATTAGGAAATGTCAAGACCGCAAAATTTTGTTTCCATTTTTTTTTTCTTTACGCAAGACGACCGGTTTCGACATTCAAGGGTATCATCTTGTGGTCTGTGGAAAAATGTACAAAATGAATTGTTAAATAAAATAATTACAACGTAAGTTTAGTTAGTGTAAAGATACCTATGAATGCCGCTGGTGTGCGGTTCTATAAGTGAATTTATTTCTTCTATTAATACCTATTGATTTATAAAAATCTACTAACAACACGTAAAATTTTCCTGGAATGTCATAATCTTATATGTTGTGTGTCATGTAATTTACAGTAAACCGAAAGGAAATAATATTTTTATAAACATCCAATATTGTAACAGAACAACAGCTGCAGTACTCAGCTACAGTACTCAGACATATTTCGTCTAGTTCCTATAATGTTTTACAACAGCACCTACCTCCTTGATAAACTTCAAAGCAAAAAAGTGTTTCCAAAGAGACATTAAATGAAAGACAAAAAGTTCCTGCACACGTTCTCGTCGCTACTGAAAACTAAAAACCTAAATCAGTAGTTTAGGTGCAATGACAGTAATCACTATTTATGTAACATTACTTCTAAAAAATTATGAAAAAGTATTCAATAAAATAACAGAAAGTTGTACATGTCTCGACATTTCTTACTATTATTATTATTATTGCTTCAGTGAACATACTACTATGAACAGTTCAAGTGCTAAGTGAAAAATTTGACGGTACTTTCTATATAAGTAAACAATAATTAAGAATTTTTTTCCAAATCGTCATACAATAAAATACAAAACTATTTGTACATTTCTCATCATTTCATGATTAACTATAGTGCAACAATGTACACAGTAACATGGATAGCTCCAGGTCTAAGTAATTAGACTAAATAACAATAATGACAGTGGTTCTCTAAATGACACCTGATATATAAAGCTTTTTAAAATGTAATTAAATAAAGTAATAAAAGTTGCAGTTACGTACACATCATTACGTGCCCTATAGTGTGAGTACGTCGAGGTGTTGGCGAACAGTTTTTATGAATAATGACAGTTATTACCATTTATGCCACATTACATGTGAAATTTTCCAAATGGTCATGCCATAATAAACAGAAGTAAATGTACATGCTCGTGTAGCATCACATTGTTGACAAATGTGCCGCTACGTACGTAGACCTTGAACTACTCATTCTGCTGTGTACTATTTCTTTCTTAAGAACACGAAACAAATCCTCAGATTAAAAATATTGTTTCCGCCCGGGATCGAACCGGGGACCTTGCGCGTGTGAAGCGCACGTGATAACCACTACACTACTTTTTTTTTTTTTTTTTTTTTTTTTTTTTTTTTTTTTTTTGTTCTATGGGTAGTTCTCTTCGTTGCGGACGCTGATCGTTTGTGTTCGTTGTTGTTCGGTGTGTTGTTGGCTCAGCTTTTTTATTACAGAGGGCGTTGAGCCCTCTGACCGGGCGCGCTGAGCCACGGCGCCCGGCTTTTTTTTGTTCTCTGGGTAGGTCTCTTCGTTGCGGACGCTGATCGTTTTTGTTCGAGGTTGTTCGTTGAATGTTTGGCTCAGCTTTTTTTATTACAGAGGGCGTGCAGCCCTCTGACCGGGCGCGCTGAGCCACGGCGCCCGGCTACACTACGGAAACGCACGGTCAGAGGAGTCTAAGACAAGGTAGTGAGTGCTTCATTGCATTCAACACATTCTTTGCCTTTCTATAGCGGCATGAATCGGGTTCTGACGTATGTGGTGGGGCTAAACCGACACCTCAATTCGGAATCAGAGCCACAGACGTGTGGTGCGCAAAACACAAACACGCGCGCGCTTACTGTTTTTTCCCCGCTGTTCATGACCAAGGTGACCAGACGTGCGGATTAATCCGAACATGTCCTTCTTTTTAGTTCTTTTTTTTATAACCGGTTTCGACGTTACTCAGACGTGATCTTCTGATCTATAAAAATAAAGTTTGTACAAAAGAACTTATTTACCAAACAAAGACAATAACAAAAAAAATTTCTCTATAGAAAAAAAAAGAAAAAAAAAACTATGGGTACATATCTAATATATAAAGCAGAGTGTACGTATGTTTGTACGTGTTGCATACAAATCTACAGTTTTGTTCTATTCTTTAAGAAATTTTCTACACGTAAGCTTCAATCCATGAGGATGGTCGCCGTAAGTGTAAGGCCGGATCCACACATTGGACCCAACGCTGGCGCCAACAGTGTTGGTCCAATGTGTGGATCGGTGGAATAGCGTTGGAACCAACGCTGGCGCCAACGTTGGTACGGCTCCGTTGCTTTTCGGTATTTCGGCCAAACATCAAAGGACGTTGGGCCAATATGGGTACGTCGTCCACACATTGGCGCCAACGTTTCATTCTGTCTTTGTCGTCTGCTCATCTCGAAACTCTTTCTTTCTTCGTTCGTTCTTCGTCGCCGTTTTAAAGTTTCGAAATCTCTTTGTAAATATTAGAACTGTGTCAGAAATTGATTCATTTTTTGAAATAAACCTCAAAAAACGAAATGCCACAGCAAAACTTAGGCGCGAACTGTGAAATAAAAAACTTTCTAGACTTTCGACACACTCCTATCACTCAATTTAATTTTTAAAATTAACAGTACAGTACTTAATATTTCCTGTCAAGTTTCAAATATCGTTTTGCAAACTTCAAGCACTACTAGTGATATCAATTACATGGTTATTTGAAAAGGGAAGTGTAGGCTTCTAATATTGTCTCATTTAGCAAGAAATCGAAACGTAATACCAAAAGAATAGCATCCCTCCAAAACATCTTTCTTTTTTTTTTTTTTTTTTTCAATCATTTATAGTAGCAGGTCTAAGTTTTTATAATGTGTATCGATTACTTGTAGCATATTTAAAAAAAAATTAATGATTTCGTACCGTAATTAATGTTCGATAGGAAGTGATAAAACACCCCATCATCTTTTACATATATTTCCCACTTTGATTTACAATGACGAAATGTAATTATTCACACTCAAATCGTTAACGCATTGGCCGCGATTTGTGCGTCAGATATGTTTTCGTTGGCTCTCGACGAATTCAACTGAATGTTGGCTCCAATGTGTAGACGCTGTCTCAAAAATATTGGCCAATGTTGGCGCCAACATTGGTACCAATGTGTGGATGCGGGGTAAGAATCACATGCGATATATATTTCACGAGAAATGACGTCATAAATAAGGAGATGCGCGAAAAACTGCTGCATTTTGCGAAAATGCTGCTCATTTTCTCCTAAACCATTGAACCGATTTCAACCAAATTTGGTACAAACATTCCTTACCGTGACGTAACAATTGCTGCATGGTTAAGAATCACGTACGTCACATGGTTCAAAAGATATTACGTCATAACCAATAGAAATCGCAAGAAATACCATGTATTGCGGCCAGACTATCGAAATACACCGTATGAGAATGACAGTACTTAGCGACTTGCAACAAACTTTAAACATAATTTCAAACCTTTATTAAACTTTTTCTCGCTGGCAACCATAGTAAAATGATGAAAGGAAAAAAGATTCTCGCTTACTACTTTTCCGCTGTTTATGGAGTAAAACTACGGCTCTCGGTATGACGTTACAATTTATAATTTCTACACTACAAACTGTAGGAGCAGGAAATTTTACAGATAGAATACACGCATATAGATGAGTGTACCTTCTAAATTGTATCACAGTATGAGACGTAGTTCAGGAGCTATAAGCACATAGAAAGTAACTTTTGTGTCCCAACTTCGTCGCCGCTTTTGTGTCCCAGCCTCGTCGTAGGTGTCGGTGGCCGAGTGGAATGAGCCCGACACAGGAACAAAAATAGCACGCTGGTGCAGGTACGGAGGGGAGCAGCCAGAAACTATAAACACTAGAGTAAATTAGAAAGAGATATATATTGCACAGAATGTAACAATACTTAACTTTTACATAGTACTGCAGAATGTTGATACATAGTTGTTAGAGGCCTGCCTAGTGCCTGTACGATAGCAAAGTCTTCACTGGTGCCTATCTGATTACGAAGGTCCTAACTCGTTGCTATCTCAGTCCGAAGTGACCGATGTCCTTCAGTGGTGGCCACGAGCGGCGTTGTCTCAGAGGGCGCTCGTGGCTGTCGTCGTGAAAACGCCGCGCCGTGCGTGCATGGCGGCGCGCGGCGAAAGTAGGTGGCGCGCACTTTGTACTTGTGCGACACCACACCCCTCCCCCCGAAACCGCCGCGCCGTCGTGGCGTAGGGCTGAGGGCCACGGCGACGGCACTGGGAGGAGGGCCTGGGCGGGGGCGTTACTGGTGGGACGGGCGTCGTAGCTGAGGCTGGGATCGAGACGCCGTCCGCGCCCCGGCATCCGCCTTGCGATCCTCCAGGGAACCCACCGAAACCTTGGGGAAGGGCGCACCCCCCCGCCCAGAGGGAGCAGGTCATCTTCTTCTGAGGTGCGTGGCCCAGGCGGCGGCGGCACGCACGGTCCCGGAGTCCCTCTCGGTGACGCTGTCATCTGCGGCGGCGACAGCGGCGGCGTCGCGTCGATCTCCATCGGGACGATCTCGTAGTCCGGGGACGCTGGACCCGTTGACGAACGATGTGTTTGTGCTCCCTGGCGGTGAACTGGGTCTGGAATCAAGAAACCGGAGACAGGATCGCGCGGCCTATGCAGACGCAATTGGTTTGCGTGGCGCCGCAACTCCGACCCTGTGGAAAAACGTACAACATACATATTGCGACCGAGCACGCGCTGAATGATGCCCGGCATCCATAGTTTCTTCTTGTTTCCAGCAAACACCCTGTACAGCACCGGCGTGGAAACCTGAAAACGCGTAGCGCCATACGAACCGACTCGGTGCGTGGGAGGCTGCAGCAGGTGAAGGAGAGTGCGGTGACGGCGGCCGTGTAGCAGCTCGGCAGGAGACGGGCCGTCACGTGGCATGCACCGATACGTAGACAGGAAAATTTGAAGAGCTTGCTGCCTGGAGTTCTGACCTTTCATCTTTTCCATGTGAGACTTGAATGTTCGAACGAAACGTTCTGCTTCACCATTGGACTGAGGGTGAAAAGGTGCAGTGGTAATATGCTGAATGCCATTCACACGACAAAACTGTTGAAATTCCGCACTAACAAACTGAGGTCCATTGTCACTGACGATAGTTTCAGGCAAGCCTTCGATGCAAAACACTGATGTTAAGGCACTGATTGTACTAGAAGCTGTCGTTGAGTTCATGGCAATCACAAAAGGAAACTTGCTGAAAGCGTCTACAACAATTAACCAGCGCGTATTCCAGAAAGGTCCGGCAAAGTCAATATGTAAACGTTGCCATGGTCCCTTGGGGCGTGGCCAGTCTGAGAAACGTTGCGGAGGAGCCGCCTGATGCTCCGCACAAACAGTACACTGTGATGTCATGCTCTCTATCTGAGCGTCCATACCAACCCAGGTACAATGACGTCTGGCCAGTTGCTTTGTCCTAACAATACCCCAATGTCCTTGATGCAGGAGGCGTAACACTTCTCGTTGCAGGGAACGAGGAACAATCACTCTTGTTTGGTCGTTGTCCGTATGTAACAACAGAACACCCTGACTTAAAGACAATGCATGACGTTGTGCAAAATAACGTCGAACAAGAGGCCGATCAATGTCTTTGGCTCTGGCAGGCCACCCTGAGCGAACAAAACGTGCTACCACACTTAGGTCTGCATCCGCAGCTGTTTCCTGTGCAACCCGACGAGAGTTCAAAGGAAAGTCTGCGACAGCGGAAGCATCTCTGGAGTCTATCTGACAACATGCCATTTCTGAAGAATCAAATGATACATCCTGGCCAACCGGAAGTCGGGAAAGTGTGTCCGCGTTAGCATGTTTAGTGGTAGGTCGGTACAAAATCTCATACTGATAATTAGACAATATCAAGGACCATCTCTGAAGCTTTTGTGCCGTAAGTGGCGGAATCGGCTTTGTGGGTGAGAACAACGACGTGAGAGGCTTGTGGTCTGTCAACAAATAGAATTTTCTGCCATAGAGATAATGATGAAACTTTGTGACGCCGTAAATGATTGCTAAGGCCTCCTTTTCTATCTGACTGTAATTCTGTTGCGTTGGCGTCAGTAGCTTGGACGCAAAGGCAATAGGACGATCGTAAGAACCAATACGATGCGACAGAACGGCACCCAGACCGTACGACGAGGCGTCAACTGCTAACACTACAGGCTTCTGTGGGTCAAAGGGAATCAAACATGCATCACTGAGTAGTGCAGACTTTAGTTTGTCAAAGGCAACCGGACAATCTTTAGACCATACAAAAGGAACATTCTTCCTACGTAAGTGATGCAGTGGAGCTGCAATCTGAGAGGCATTGGGAATAAATCTGAAATAATAGTTAAGCTTTCCCATCACTGCTTGCAATTCATGCACATTCTTAGGAGGAGGCAAGTCTTTGATTGCTCGAAGATGTGACTGTAAGGGATGAATTCCTTGGGCATTAATCACATGGCCTAGGTACTCTATTTCAGTTTGAAAAAACGAACACTTTGCTTTATTGCAACGTAGACCTGCTGCAGTCAAAACTTTGAAAAGGCACTCCAGGTTTGCTAAATGTTCTTCAACTGTACGTCCGAATACCACAATATCATCTAAATAGTTCGAACAACACAGTACAGAAACTGTCAGCTGTTCAAAAAAGCGCTGAAAAATAGCAGGGGCGGAAGAACTGCCAAAGGGTAGGCGTTGAAATTGAAAAAGGCCCATGTGAGTATTAATGACGAAAAACTTTTTTGACTCGTCATCAAGTGGAATCTGTAAGTATGCCTCTGCTAAATCAATCTTAGAAAAGAAACGAGACTGTCCTAATTTGTCCATTAGTTCGTCAGGTCTGGGCAGGGGATAAGTGTCTACAATTGTTTGACTGTTCACTGTTGATTTGAAGTCCACACAGAGACGAAGTTTTCCTGACGGCTTGGGTATAATTACTATAGGCGAGGCCCACTGACTCGCAGAAACAGGAGAAATCACCCCACTATCTTGCCAACGTTTAAGTTCTTCGGCAACTGTATCACGCAAGGCGATAGGCACTGGTCTAGCTTTACGAAATTTTGGAACTGCAGAGTCTTTTAAAGTTACATGTGCCACTAAGTCTTTTGCACAACCTAGTTCCGGCGAAAACAAGTCACTATATTTGTCACACAATGCATTGATTTTATCCTGAGGCACTATTGACGAAATTTGAAGCACATCTCTTTGAACTGATAAACCAAACAAGTCAAAATCATCTAGTCCAAAAATGTTCTGTGTCGATTTGGCCTGAGGAACTACAAAAGCAACTGTTTTTGTTACACCTTGAAAAGAGGCGGGCAGGCTACACGTTCCTAGCACGGGAATATTTTGACCGGTATAAGCTGTTAGCACTTGTTGACACAGCGATAATTTTGGAGAACCCAGAAGTTCATAAGTATCTTTATTAATTAAGGTAACAGCGGAACCAGTGTCGAGCTGAAATTGCACAGTCTTAGTTTCTATGGAGAGATTTACAAAAAGTTTGTGCTTCTGGCGCACGACAGGTGCGCGAATGTGGGCAACGTCTGCTACGGTTTGTTTACTGCCCTTGCGCGGGCCGCGTAGTGAAGTGAGCGGCGCAGACTCGGCACGCAGCGGATTAACAACACTGTCACTAGATGGCACTACCGCCGGATCGGCGTCCGCGCAATGCGAGGCTACTGCACTAAAATTACTTTCAGTATCTACAACAAGTCTACTGTCACTAGCTACACAGTACTGGGCACTATTACAAGGAGCAGTTGCAGAAGGCACTATTTTCACTACAGGAATGCACTGTTCATAGTCATTTTGCTTGTCCCGAACCCGTTTCCGTTGCACTGTTTTACGCGCTCGTTGGGGCTTGCTACGTGGTGCACTATATAGTTTTGCCATAGGCGCAGAACTACTTTCTTGAAATTGAGATCCAAGGAAAGCACTGTTCAATTCCACAGCCCGTATAACATTTACAGAATGAACTGTTCTCGCACTTTGCGAAGCACCGTTTCTAACGTTACTGTTCTTTGAGTTTTTAATTTGCATACACACAGACTGCACATGTCCCGATTTGCCACATTGATAACAGGTTGCGTTGCGACTAGGGCAATGAGCACGCTTGTGGCGAGACACACACTGGGGGCCAAGACTTACGAACATTTTTCTGAAATGAGCATTGACGCCCGTTATGCAAATTACTGTGTCTAACACTACGGGGCGACCTTTGCGTCGCACTTTTACTCTGGCTACTGTTCACTGTCTGTTCAGTACGGCCGGTAGAAAAATAAGAATCACTAGTGCTATACTGAGAACTACGGCTAGGAAAGCGTCCGTTGCGGCGCACTGAATTTACACTGTGGCTTTGCATTTCTACATCTGCTAAGTCAAAAGTATCATGCGCTTCTATAAGCTGCAGTACACTGTCTAATGAGGGGTCAGACTGTTTCAGAATTGCTGCTCTAATTCTGGGGTCCTGAATATTCTGCGTAATCGCATCCCTCAACATCACGTCACTATACGAAAGTCCACAAGAGCAAGTAAATTTACATTGGCGGGTTAAGCCCTTCAATTCCGTAATCCACTCTTGGTGTGACTGCTGCGGTAATTTTTTAAGTCTGAAAAATCGGTATCGTGCAGCGGCTACAAGAACTTTTCTCTCATAATGAGCATTCAGTGCATCTACAATTTGTTCAAAGACTACATCACGAGGAGATGCGAGAGGGAAAAGTTTTTGCAATAGTACGAAGGTCTGGGGGCCCACAATCGATAAGAAAAGGTTCTTCACTCTCTGACCTGTAATTTGATGAGCCGCGACGAGTTCTGGAAACTGTGCGAAATAGTCGCTCCATTCTTCCTCACGTTCGTTGTACTGGCGAAATGTAGGAAGCGGTACAGCGGCAGGTGTGGGCTGCTGATGTGACGGCTGTTGTTGTTGGTGAGCAGCCTGTGCCGTCAACTGCGACACGGCCTGCAGTAGTTGAGTGATTTGCGCCGTCTGTAACTGAATAATTTCCATTAAGTTTGGGTTCGGGGTAGTGGCCATGCTGACCGATTAGGCGCCGCGCATACAAGTAAATTATAACAAAACACAAATGCAATATGAAAGAGGACACTCTGCAACAAAAAAGTCCACAAAACACGCAACTGAATATGTTCCCCCAAAATTCTTATAATAAGGGTGGGTGAGCGGGAGCAATTTCTGCGTGCTCCGACTGCTGCTGTCTGGCTGCTGCAAGAGAGCTGGTCCAAGGTTCTATCACTCCTCGTCGCCACTTTTGTGTCCCAACTTCGTCGCCGCTTTTGTGTCCCAGCCTCGTCGTAGGTGTCGGTGGCCGAGTGGAATGAGCCCGACACAGGAACAAAAATAGCACGCTGGTGCAGGTACGGAGGGGAGCAGCCAGAAACTATAAACACTAGAGTAAATTAGAAAGAGATATATATTGCACAGAATGTAACAATACTTAACTTTTACATAGTACTGCAGAATGTTGATACATAGTTGTTAGAGGCCTGCCTAGTGCCTGTACGATAGCAAAGTCTTCACTGATGCCTATCTGATTACGAAGGTCCTAACTCGTTGCTATCTCAGTCCGAAGTGACCGATGTCCTTCAGTGGTGGCCACGAGCGGCGTTGTCGCAGAGGGCGCTCGTGGCTGTCGTCGTGAGAACGCCGCGCTGTGCGTGCATGGCGGCGCGCGGCGAAAGTAGGTGGCGCGCACTTTGCACTTGTGCGACACCACAGTAACGTTCATGGAAAACCGCCCCATCACGCACCAAGTTTTCATCAATTACTTCTTTACTACTAATTGTATTCCTATATCTCACAATGTGGTATCTCATATGGCTTTAGCTATATGCTCTCATTACAACTTTCATTGTACAGTTGTATGCAGTAATACAAACGTGAAATACAAGCACTGATGGTAAAGTTGATTACATCATTAGATCTACAATATACATATCCACAACGGTTGCACAAAAGTCACTAATTGCAAGGTACATAAAGGACTAATATGCAAAAAGACACAGATATTGCATATGTACAGCTGAGTCCATAATAGAACAGAGTCTTTGACCTGTTGGGTTGTCGCATATAGTTAATAACCTAAAGTTAGTTTCATTTGTGACTACACATTATAAAATCATGTCGTATTTACAAAACTGTTGTATAAACTAGCGTGTAATATTCCTTTGAGGGGTAGTTGGAGTAAGCCTGGTGTGCCAGGTATTTTACATGAATAATATACATTACAATCTGTTTATTCTTAAGCTAACACTTCAATAAAATTATATACGAAGAAGGTCAACAGCAAAATTATTATCAATAAATTGCATTATATAACAAGGTTATAATGTCATAAATAAAAAAAAGTGTTTCGGGATGTTTTGAATTCTGCCACCAACGGTGCAATAGCGGGTGGCAAGTTGTATCAAAATACTTGATTAGGAAAGCCTTTTCAAAGCTAAACCTATGAACATTTATATTTAGAAGTAGAAACAACCAATGCAGACCATCCAGTCTGCGCGTGCGAAGCAGCAGAAATTAAGCTATTGTAATATAAAATCATTGGTGAGTAAAATTTGGATAGTTTATTTCTATACTTTGACACATTTGTGCAAACGGCAGATATAATTAATAATGTGCTTTAACATAGTTAAGCTGGCTTAGCATTCATCTAAATGTTAAGCTACTGTTAGAAAGTTTACTACTACATAGCATGCCACCATCAAAATCGTTCCGTAAACAGCCTGTGAATTTTTTCGAGGTCAGCTGAGAATATAGTTTTATACGATGACGGTATTTCACGATATTTCAAGTCGTTCACATTGATCTAACCGTTATTGTGGCGAACTTTGCACGTCCACTGGACTGAAACAAATGAGTGTTGATAGAACATGAAGGGATTGTTAACAGCACACCACACAAGTATATTATTGGTATGTAGCATTTTTAATAACTACCTCAGGTCTGCTTTAGTAGATTTATAGACTTACCATATTCGCCTGATTTTCCACACCATAACTGAACGTATTGTTTTGAAGCATTTTCCATAGATCTTGGTTGAATGGAAATTGAGTTCCAAAATTTTCGCTGTTCCATTCTTTTTTTTTTTTTTTTTTTTTTTTTTCTATGTTCGAAAATGTATAGTGTTATCAACAAATATATTCGTTGATATCCAATTTCTTTTCTTTGACCATGCAACTGTTCGCTTTGCAGCTTACACGTTCGATGCACTGTTGCATCGGCTTCTTAAAATGTTTTACATGTTGTTTTTCATTGATGGGGCGAATTGCAATTATAATCTGATCTTGGATCTCGTCTGTAGTTGGGTGTCCGCAAGCTCTACATTGACGGCGTATTTTTTGGAAGCAGGGAAAAACTGTAGGAATGAATTTGTCTCGCGGCGATAACTTCGAACAAAAATTTTTGCGTTCTGTCCGCGTCAGGTGGTTAAAACTCCACGAGCTTTCGGCCAAGCACTCCTTGGCCATTGTCAAGTGGTATTGACTGCCTAGTGGCTGCAAGTACGGGCTCATATACAGTATCTGCCGGCTGTGACGTCACTGTTGCTCCGAGACATCGCCACATACGGGCCTGCCTTGAGTCGGTGTTGGATGCGCCCGTTTTAACTGTGCGATCGCTGGATCCCACGCCGCGCTGAGCTGCAGGCCGCCGTCTCTGTTAAGATTGTTATCAGATGTTTTAATTTCGATGGCTCCTTTAATAATACTGTCCCAGAAGCCGTTCGTGCGAGCCACGACAGCAGTTTCATTGAATGTGATGCGATGACCGTTTACTAAAGCATGCTCAGCTAAAGCAGATTTGTCTGGGTACCCAGTGGGGTAGCTATGTCACCGAGGGCCCCGGGGCAAAAATGACACCGGGGCCCTCTTTACACTAATACTGTACAAATGCAAAACTACTTCATCATCAGCTCCTTACCGCCCACTGGAAGACATAACAAGGCAAACCTAAATATTTAATCGTACTCTCTAATATAATTGTGAAAGTTTGTTTGTTTATGCTTTTACGCAAAAATTACTAGGTGATTTGGGTGAAATTTTGCAGAGGGATAGAGTTTGACCTGGGTGGGACATACAGATGAAAATGCCCCATGGGAAATTTTTCGTCCGCGGTGAAAGCAGGCGGACTTTTGTCAGTGCCGACAACTCACTCTCGCTAAACTACTGCGCTGTTAGCTCATTTCGTTGCTAGCCCAGTCAAAGAAGGAAAATAGGGGAAACATTCGTGTAGGATGGTCTCATCAAAACTAAGTTGCCAGATTTTGTTTGATGAGGCACTTTGGATTGAGTCTTGCCCCTACCAGGCTTCTTGAAGTATATGTTAGTGTCTTGGCCAGGAAAAAGTAATACATAAAATAAGTCGATATCTTCGCTTATTATCGTGACAGTGGGGTAGAGGGCAGTGTGTTGGTGCACAGTTCACTATTGAGACAAAGTAATTATTACATGAAACTTCTGATCCGTGAATGTAATGAAACTTTTAAATGGCAGAATAAACAAATAGTGTGCGGATACAAACGTACCTTAAAAGATTGCGTGAAGTGCTGAATTCTCACTATTACTTTAAACACAGTGAAGTTGTTTGTTTTTCACATAGAAGAACTAAGCAGAATGTGGCGGATGGTATAGTGTTAGTATGAACGTAAATTGAAGAGCGAATAGTTCTTACGGTGTGGGAAGGCGCCGTTCCCAGAAAAAAAAAAAAAAAAAAAAAAAAAAAAAAAAAACACTGAATGTCGAATCAATTTCCCGCCTACCATTGCAGGGTAGAGTGTAGAAAGATATGTAGATTCTGTTTGGTATTCCTTTCAGAATTAACGCATTTGTGGAAAATGCGCACTCTCCAGGTCTGTCTGCACAGTACGTCATCTGTGATTTATAAGGTGCACTGTGGAAGGGTCGGTATAACTTTGTGAAACACCTAATTTCCTTTTGCGACGTAATGGGGTAGACAGAGTGAAGGCTCGCTTTCTGGCTATTCGTTTTGCAGGCGCACAAAGAACGGCAATGCCTGACCATCCAGCGGTCTGCCCTTTCCCGCACCTTCTGCCCTCCAACCCCCCCCCCACCCCTTCCTGCTGTCACCTGTCACATCCCCACAACAAATCATATGCCCAATACTGTTCTACTGTACTTAAATATGCTGTATACATTTAATACTTTGTCTTAGTCCATTCTGTTTAACAATAACTATTTTAACATATTGGCTGCCAAAGGTATACTTGGGTTATAGACTGCCGGGGTCCATTTACTTTTTTCTTTATTTCCATATTCTGCTTTAGTTTGCTTGAAGTGAGCTATTTAAGTACAAATAAGTTGAAAATATTGCAAGTAAGTACCTTCGGTTTCTTTTTTGTTAGTTACATATGCCTCACATAGCGCCAGAGTAAAGTGCCAGGTGTGTCATTAGCTATGTCGCTAATAATTTTGGGTTGGTACTCATGTAAGTTTTTCATTCCAGAACATTATTTGCGTACGGTTCCATTATTGTTTTTCTGCATTGTTAATATAGTCTTTATTCAGTGTTGTTTGCTCCCTAAGGTAAGGCAAAGCAGTCAACAATGCGAAGATTGGAGTGCTTTACTAGGCATGGTCCTGTTTGGAGGTGGTATGCCGTTGCCTTCCTCCGACCTTCGAACTGACTTATCCAGCCAGTTATAGGGGGACCTACAGTTTAACGTGCGTTCCGAAGCACGGTGCTACTCGGTATTTTTTACATGAGCAATACTGGCGGAGGGGAAAGAAGTGGAAAGTGACAGATAAAAGTCCTAGGATCTGGCGGGGATTGAACTCAGGATTAGTAGTCTAGCACTCTACCACTGTGAAACCGAGGCGCACGTAACAAAGTGATATTTAGCAGGAGAAAGTGTCTCGTAGAAGTTATGTAGATTAACAAAGGCATGTACAGAAGCTTTTAGATGAAGTTATGGACATAAGTGAAGAAGATCAAGATACTACTGAAATGGAAAAATAAGAGGAATGTGTTGATGCTGAATACTGCTCACGGAGAGGAAGAAGCTGAAGTTCAAACCAAGAGGGGCACAAAATTATATATATATACAGCAATGATAACTGACAATAATCATTCATTTATAGATCTCTCTCACAAAATGAAGGCCTATAATGTCTAAGGCGGGGTGTGAAATGGTACAGGAAGCTTGCAATTGAACTGTTGACAGGGTCAGCACTGGTAAATGCTCTTGTGATTTACCGATACATCAACAATAAGATCATCTCAATCACAGAATTCAAAGAGAAAGTGACTTTGAGACTACTCTGTACAGAAGATGCCGATGCCCTTGAGAAATCTCTCACCGTAGCCACCGAGCTGTCTGCAGATTGTGCTCTAGTGAACATGGGAGCAACAAGTCATATGTACGGATGCTACGAAAAAATGAAGAAAGAATTTGGACTGGAGCAAGAGTGTTTCTTCATAAAGCACAGTGCATGCAGGTTTAGAGATACAAAGTGGAATTCCCCAATTTTTTCAGTCTGTTTCATTAATGTTGCAATTAGAGTTGGAGAATGTAATTAAAACTGTATGTGATATATAATCTACTGTATAAGTAATATGAAACACCAAATAATAAATTATAAAAACAAGGAAACTCGAATATGACTTGGCCATGTGTGTTATATATAATTCACAATTTCAAGTGTCAATAATTACTCTTGAGCTATTGAAAACTGGAGGCCAGGAACATGATTTGTTACTGGGGCCATAACGTACTGTAACACCAAGTCACAGCACGCTACTGTGAGTTACAACTGCACCACGGAGCTATAAATGGAAAAATGTCCGTGAGTTGTATTTACTTCACGTGGCCCAAAGAGAAGTCTTCCTGTGACTTATATTTAACTCACGTGGTAGTCAATGTGCTAAAACATAGTTTTCTAAAAGTTTGGAATTTTTCTATTTCTTGTAACACGAATACTATTAGTCCTTAAAAAAATTCATAATTATTTTTAGCGCCTCATTGTCTATCATGAAATCAATGAGTGACGTTTTTCGAGTCGTGGGGATTTCGTTCGTGTTTCCTCAGGCACGAAAGTCAGAATGAAAGAATACCTACTGGAGTAATAGAATGCTTCAAACTGTTAGATTGCAGATGTTGGCAAAGATATGATTTCTGATCGGTAATTATCGATAAGAGTTTTTGTGACTGCAGTACATTATAGTAATAATATGGGTACACAATTAAAAAGTAGTCAATTTTATTTTAACAATTGTTTTACAATCTTTTTCTGGCTTTGGTTTTTGCAAAATCATCAATAAGGTTTGTTAAATCTAGACTTGATGCAGCCTTGTTTTCGATTGCTATGAGTGCCAAATGTCCGAGTCGAGCTTGAGCCATACTGTACCTCAGACGCGTTTTGATGATTTTTAATTTGCTGAACGACCTTTTGGGCTGCTGGAGAAGAATAAAACTGCGGTAAATACATCCTCGCATTCTAATAATGCATATTTTGTTATAATTTCCTTACATCATTGGCGAACTGTCCATGTTGGGGGAAAATTCGGCAGAAGAAATTAAAAGTCGAAATTCCTTCATTCAAGTAAACAGTATATAGTATACAGTATAACGTCTATTATCCGAAGTAATTTGGGCTCATGGATATTCGGAAAACCGGTTTATTCGGATATTCGAACTGTACACTTCTGTTTGCCAATAAGAAGTACTGTACAGTAAATGTATTTGTACTGTATTTGGAAGAGCGCGATCTTTCACATTGCACGCCACAACACTTGGAAGACGCAGCTGTTGCCGTGTGCAGCTCTGATGCTGCCGCTACTTCTGCCGACTGAAGTGTGCCGATTGCTGGACACATTGACTGGCAGTTCCGCCTGTCAACAGCGCCACATAGTGGCGTCTTGTGAAGGCCCAATTAGAAGCATTGTTCCGCCAGCCGGTGGCCCATCGCGGCTACTGTGGGAAACTTGGTATGAGGGGAAGGGGATATGATGGACGATAGGGTAGGAGGGAAAGAAATCAGATAAGAAATTCGATGCTCTACTGTAACTTTTTTTCGATCGTCACTCACGAAGGCCGAGGGGCCCCTGGAGCTCGGGGGCTCCGGGGCACTGCCCCGCCTAGCCCTATGATAGCTACGCCACTGTGGGTACCGTAAACGATAAAACCTTTCATGTTCCTTTCCTTCGTTGTTCAACGGTTCGTACTGTTTGTCCGACATATTCAGGGAAAAAACTGTTTATTGAAAGGGATGCGTCTATCTTACTCAGAGAGCTCATGTCAGATTCTGATGCACCTAACTGCACTTGTTCATCAAATTTAGACTCGCAATGGTTGCTGACGTATTTTCAACGATTGTCAGCGTACCTTCGTTTTCTAGCTTGTCCAGGCAGACTGTGAAATTCCATGAGCATATTTTTGGAGGCATCGGTTTCTGTATCATTACCCTCAATCACGAAGTTTTGAATGTTATCGATAAACAGCGGTAACTGAAGCAAACACTGATCACCGTAATTGCGTATCATGATACACCGATTTTATGGAGGTTACACTGATTCGCGAGAATATTCGGTGTGGATGTAATTTTTTTATTTTATATGTGTTCTTAGATATACTGACTGAGAGAAATTATGTTTCTTCCCTGGAAATTAAAATGTATTGTAAGTGGTTGGAATTGTAACGGATCGTTAATATGATTGCAAATATATCTTATCTTTTTGGTAATATTTCGAGTTTGAAAATATATCTATTCAGTTTGACAATTTTTATCAACATTTTTCGAATGTGAAAACCTAGTGTGTGAGCGCGATGACCCTGCAGTTATTAATAATTCATTCAAAGATAAACAGCACTCGATCCTATCGCCGAAGCACAAGAATTATGCACAGACAGACTTGGCACACTCAGTCGACCGAGGGGCAAAGCTTTCAAGTTCCTTGACTATAGATAAAGACCCAGGAAACCTGTTCCTTAACTATAGATAAAGTTCCAGAAAACCTGCAAATTGTGGCGGAGTCTTCATGTAACAGCGAGAATACGCCGAGTTGCAACACTGCTAAAGAATTTCTACTTTTCAGATCTTTCCACATTACTAACATTTTCTTTTGCTGAAAGACGTTGACTTCAACTGGAGGCGACTTTCTTTACAAAAACTTCTCTTTTCATTCTCCACTCCGAGGAGTGGAGCGGGCTGTTTGAGATCCGGCCCATAAAGAGTCGCGGTTCTATTCAGCCAATATCAGACAAGCTGATAGTGGGGCAAAGGGGAATCCCAATTGGGAATAAGTGGGAGGGGCTTACCAGCTCCGGCATACGCCTTACAACCAAGGAAAACCTCCCGAAAACCTTGGTCGGAGCCGGGGGATTGGGACCAATTTAATTTAGCTCCGGGACTTGCCCCGGTCAAAAATGGATTATCGAGAGAACACGAATGCACTCACAACAATCAACGAATGCACTCACAACAATCAAGGATCGGACGCACGAGTTACTCTCGTAATCTCGTAGAGATCAGCTCGACCAACAGTGGACAAGCATCTCCCTACAGGAACCGCACCCGTGGGCACGGTATCCTGTGCGTCGACTTTCTTTACGAACAGTTTCAAATTTAAAGTGGCGGAGTCTTCATTTAACAGCGAGAATACGCCGAGTTGCAACATTGCTAAAGAATTTCTACTTTTCAGATCTTTCCACATTACTAACAATTTCTTTTGCTGAAAGACGTTGACTTCAACTGGAGGCGACTTTCTTTACGAACAGTTTCAAATTTAAAGTCATACCAGCACTAGATTGAACACAATCAGTAGAAATTAATTAAAAAACTGTAATTTAGGCAACACGGTCAGAATACTATAGAAGACTTTGAGTAATTTTTCCCCAACTAATAATAAGATACACACCAGTTTATCTTCACCTGATCAGACAATATATTTTAAGGTACACAATGTTGTATCTATCGGTTGTATGTAGCTGCTTTTCTGCTTATTATTTTCTTTTGTTTATTGGTCTTTTGCTGCACTGACTTCGTACGTCATCAATGCTGCTGATGATTTTCTGCAGCCTTTGTAAATGGTCATTGTGTTCTGCTGGTGATAAGTTGTGAATGTACCTATTATCAAAACTATAAATTTTTTCAATGCAGTCTCTATTAACGTCAATATGTATCTTGCATAACGTTTTAGTTACAGAATGTTTCGTCACAAACACTACTTACGGCGACATGTGAGGGGTATACCTGTGTAGTGTAAAATGTTTGTCATGGTGACGCTGTATGGCAATCTGTGACTAACGCAACTAAATCAATAAATTTTCCATTCCAGACAAAAATTTATGATGAGTTGCGACTTTTATAAATGACTAGCTTCTATGCCCGTGCTTCGCAACGATTATTAGAGGGACGTGTGTATATCATAGTTTTTTAGGGTTCCGGACCTAGGTCAGCAAAAACAGAATCCTTGTTGGATCGCTCTGTCAATAAACTCGATTCTCCTAGCCAAGATGTCAAATTTAAGTAGAAGTCATTGTCGAATACGATGAATATTCACAAGGTTTTTCAGACAAAAAGGGAAATTACTTAAGTTCGTACTCCGGAACGATGGAAATTCGTTGTTAGTTTGTGTTCATAAAGTTAAGACTGAGGTGAGTAATTGTCTGTCTGGTATAAACTTCTGAAAACACTTCTATCGTTGAGATGAGAAATAGTAATAATAATAACAGCGTCATGTATTGGTTCTATGGCATAGTACTAAACCGTTTATCTCTCACGGTAAATGTACGCTGAAGTATTACAATGTTGCAGTGTTACACTAGGGACAATGTAGTTATTTTGTATGCAGTGCTCCATATTATCGAAAACTCGACGAATACTGAAAGTCTGGTAATTAAATCTACAGAGCAGTTCATGTCTGTTTATGTAAGACGTCATGGTGGTGACAATGTGTGATAAAGTAAGTCCGGGTAATCGTTGAAGAAATGGCGTCAGCTAATCGTCTGTATAGAACTTTCCATTAAATATAGTAATATTTCCAGTAAATTGTCTTGACTGTGCTAACAGCATCGGCCACTGTTTCAGCTATTACATGTCCTCACGTCCTGCAGTGATTACTTCGTAAAGCACGAAGTTGAAATCAAACTTCTGTAATAGAACTATATATTCAGAAGTCGGATTATAACTCTAACAATAAGTACAATTGTCTCCGCAAAAGAAGAAGACTTTCCCTATCTTAATGTAGTCCGCACCAAAAGTAAGTAATTGCAAATTTTAATCACAATATTGTACCGAACAATTATGAAAGCAGGGAGGGTTCTGATGAGTTTGTCGCTTGCGTGTTAAAACGTTTTACTATATTTTTAAGTGATTACATTTCATTCTACCACTTTCCAACATAGTACTCATCTTTTCAACATTCCGATGTATGGGGGTTCTGCTCGCTGCAACATTATTCTCCTGGGGCGTCGTGGTAGAAATAAATACTCTATATGTACAATTTTTCACTTCTTCTTTAATTTAAATCAAACTTCTCCACCAAAACATTACAATAACGTACACAAATTACCACAACAACACAGACTGACAGATTCCAAAGTACTCGACAAAAGGCAAAACTCGAACTCCGCCAAAACTCGAACTCCCCCACACCAGGCGATGAGGCAAATATATAAAATTGGCAATAATGGCATTACATTACGTATTGTTCATAACAATTGAATATACTAATTTACAATTAACAAACACACAAAGAAAACATTTCATGTACACAAAAACAATCACAATATAAAACGAAAACTATACATACAATAATTTTAGATCGCACCTATCTTTTTAAGTTTTAATCACGCTACTTTTTTGTTTGACAACAAACCAAAATGTTAAATGTCAATTAATTAGTTAACGAGTACATCATACATGTTCCTAACATATATTGAACTATCAAATCTCATGGCCATTCTCAAAATATACTCCAAACCTTACGTCAGTCAATATATACAAATAACTACAATATACAAATCTCGACTTACATTAATTAACATAATTAGTTGGTCAACACAACTTGTTTATGAGCCTGACATATATACAATGCTATTTATTTTCCATTTCTTTTTGTTTTTCACAAATTTTTTTACAATTCGTCTGTTTAAGTCTTTAAATAACATACAATGACGAAAATACTGTTTATAGAACTGCTTAGAAAGCCACTAAACAAATCTCTTAATTAATGAAATCTATCACTTGTTTTAATCACAGTATCACCGAGACACTGTCCTACACTGATTCCTAGGCTGGCAATTTCGTTGGTAACTTCACACGCAAGATGTATCACTAGTGAACCACACGATTCCGGATCCGACGCAGACGGTATCGTACAATAACATTGAGATGAGAGGGCCAGCAGTAATGTCACAGTGCATATATTATCTCTAGTAGCAGACACAGAGCAGAAATATCTCTGGAGTGAGCATTCAGATGCGCAGAACAGATTTTCTGTTCTGGAAATATCACCTGATATTGGGAAAAGTCTATTAATCCCTGAATTCATCTTGGTCTTGTTTTGTTCGGTTAAGACGGATGACTATATGTAAATAGCCCTTTTAGTGAAGCTTCCTCAACTTTCTTGTTGCTTCTGTGACTTATTTCTTTAGATATAGTTTCATGTTCCGTGGTTGCTCTGCGAAAAGGAGGTGGGGCTTCTTTGCAGCCAATGCGGTACAAACCAATCCTAAGAACAATTAAATGTGTGGACCAAGTGGATTTGTCATAGTATTACTTGGTAATTCCAGGTTAATGTTGAGAAGATGGACAGAAATAACGGCCGTAAATAAAAAAAATTGAACTTACGATATTATTTGTTTCAGTGATCCGACTTTTATGAAACGTAGTCTATGTACTGTCCAGTTACGCTCAAGTTACCTGTGAAAGCCCCAAACAAATTCATGAAGTAATTTTGGAGATAGAGGTTTTTAATAGTTGAAAAACAGAAACGACGGTTACTGAAAACACTTAAAATTACGATATCTGTTTTCTTCGGTGATCCGATTTTGATAAAATTATGCCTGTATGTTGACCCAATCTTTTCTCATGTTTCCTGTGAAAACCGCATGACGATTCGTCCAGTAGTTTTAAAGATTGAAGGGAACAGCGAAAGGCCTACATTTACAGATTTATTATTAGTATAGATATCGGAGAGTATACGGCGACTAGAAACATATGTTTGTGACCTACGAATCAAGACCCCTTGCTGTACGTTCTCTATGTTAGTTGATACCATAATTACACGTCTGACCGGAAATGACGTGCATATTTGACAGCATATTACGGTAACTGTGAAACTACGGATCTCGGTAACGGAACGTATTATGGAAAATACTTTCAAGGCTTGCCGGGATCAATATCTTAGTACCTACCATAAAAACTTCGACGATATGCATTGAATAGAAGTGTAGATACGCCAATCCACACAGTTGGTTCTTTTGATACAAAACGTATGATGACAGATTCAGATTTTAGAAAACGGGAAAAGGATTTTCGCCGGCCGCGGTGGCCGAGGTGACTGAGGCGCTCCAGTCACGGTCAGCACGGCCACTACGGTCGGGGGTTCGAATCCCCCCTCGGGCATGGATATTTGTGCCGTCCTAGTTCGTAAGTAGTTCATAAGTAGTTTGTAAGTTTAGGGACTGATGACCCCGTAGTTAAGTCCCATAAGCTTAACAAACATTTGAACATTTGAAACGGATTTTCTAGAAAAACATGAAAACTACGTACATCTCTCTATATAAAAATGTTATGTTGGTTTGTGTGTATTTGAAAATCTCAATAAGTTCTTCACCGATTGAGCTCCAAATTTGTCACAACGTTGCACTGTAACACAGGAAGGTTTTTAGATACTTAATCACTTAATATATTACACATAACCTATATATGACACTTTTGCAATTTTTGGCAACAACTTTTCGACATTGTAAAATTTATATAAATTCGTATATGATGTAGATTTAAAAGATAGGTATGTAAAAAGATGCGTGTAATCCAGTACTACGTTGTATCAATATTTCAAAGCATTCGGTCAAGAACTTTCGGAGATATAAGATTTTTGAACATAAGACTAAACATGGTTCTAAGTTAGATTTCTAAGACGAGATACAGGAAGGGCAGGCGATGACGAAGAGTTGGAGGGGAGATATACACGTACTTTTTTAATTGTAACCAAGACTCCAAATACCAATTTTTGTAGTTCAGGTTTCAAAACTGGCTTAATAGCAGCATTTTTCAAAAATCGTTTCAATCTCTATTTCTCCCCCTTAATGGCCGATTTTCAGAAAAAGCTGAAAGAAGCCTTCTTTTAATTCTAACTAAGAATCCAAATACCAATTTATGTAGGTCTAGCATCAAAATTGACTGGATAATAGCGTATTTCCCAGTAAACTTTCCATCCTCTATTTCACCCCCTAAGGGACGGATATCGAAAAATATCTTCTTCAAGGACAACAACAGTGTAAGATGAACACCCTCTGCGAATTTCAAATTTTTATAATCAGCGGTTTTGGCTGGGCGATATGCGTCAGTCATTTAATCAGTCAGTCAGTCGGAACATTGCCTTTTATATATTGATATTAAGCGTTTCAAGTTGTTGTGATCTCTCTCGAAGGTGGCTAGTGGAGTGTCCTCTGTTATATACTGAGTATTAAGAAGTGGAGCGCAGCGGAGTTGCTTACAAGGACGACCCGACGACTTGGTAATGTTGGCAACGGAATGTTCACTGCATGAGTATAATTAACTTTCTGTCAGGACAACCTATCAACCAGAGGGCAAGCACTGACTTAATTGTTTTTTAAATTGTAAGCACAAAGAAATGTTCCCCTCAACCTCTAGTTATTCGTTGCTCAGCTCAATTTCACTTACAGTGTCAGCAGGGTAGAGTAGTAATGTTGGCAAAGAAATGTTCAGTTTACAATTGATTTATTGACAGTGGTTGTACAAGAACGTATTAACGACACAGCAGGAACTACATTAAATGGCTGTTTTATGGTTTAAAAAAAAGATTAATTCAAAATATTCAATCTGATAAGAATCTCCTTCGAATTACCATTGGTAGTGGAAATCAAAACACCGTAGAGACGAATTCTGAGCAAAACGTTGTTGATAGGCGTCGTTATTTCATTTAATTTTATGTAACAGTAACTTTGTGATAGTTTCCAGCAGACAACACATAATTTGAAGCAATTACCTAATTTTTAATTTCTTCATTTTGTATAGGTTCTGCGAGCGAAAGACGATACGTGCATAGAGATAGATGGAGGAGAAGATTGAAGATGGGTAGAAGGAAAGAGAGTGATGAACAGAGGCCGGGGATTAGATAGAGGGAGAATGAAGAGGTAGATAGTGGAGAAGCAGGAGATAGACACAGCGTATAGGAAATAGATGGAAAGAATGCAGAAAACAATAGCTTTTTACTAAGGTGAATTATATGTCACATGGTCCAGAGTCAGTAAACTGGTTTGTATGTTTATGGAGAAAACGAACGGCAAAAAAAGTAATCTATCTTATGGGTTTAAAATACTGAGTGAAACTATACATTTTATAGCTTTCTCTTCATATAGCTACAGTAGCTATTACAGTAACTGACTGTAACAGCATACAGGATGACTTAGACAAAATTTCTAGTTGGTGCGAAGGTTGGCAGCTAGCTCTCAATGTAGAAAAATGTAAGGTGATGCGCATGAGTAGAAAAAACAGTCCCAAAATGTTCGAATACAGCATTAGTAGTGAGCTTCTTGATGCTGTCGCGTCGTTCAAATATCTAGGCGTAACATTGCAGAGCGATATGAAATGGAACGAGCATGTAAGGACAGTTGTGAGTAAGGCGGACAGCCGACTTCGGTTTATTGGGAGAATTTTGGGAAGATGTACTTCACCTGTAAAGGAGACCGCGTATAAAACTCTTGTACGACCACGTCTTGAGTATTGCTCAAGTGTTTGGGACCCGCAGCAGATCAGTTTAAAGGAAGACATAGAGGCGGTTCAGAGGCGAGCAGCTAGATTTTTTACCGGTAGGTTCGACCAATGCGCGAGTGTCGCGGAAATGCTCCGGCAACTCAATTGGGGATCGCTGCAAGAAAGACGACGTTCTTTTCGTGAATTTTTGTTAAGTAAATTTAGAGAGCCGGAATTTGAAGCTGAGTGTAGTACGATTTTGCTGCCGCCTACTTACATTTCGCGTAAAGATCACAAAGACAAGATAAGAGAAATTAGGGCTCGTACGGAGGCATAGAGGCATTCTTTTTTTCCTCGTTCAATTTGGGAGTGGAATAGGAAAGGAAATGCCTAGTAGTGGTACAGTGTACCCTCCGCCAAGCACCTTATGGGGAATTGCGGAGTATGTAGGTAGATGTAGATGTAGCCTAACGAACGATGTTGATATGACTCTCGGTGATTCTATGTTCACATGAGTAACAGTATTTCGTTTTCTATTTATTTCATATGAGAGTGAGCCACAGTGAAGCGTGGATGGACTTAGCTGGTATAAGATTTGCTATTCCAATACAATACCTCACATGCGGTGTTTTCGAATCTATTTCAATCGTCCACGGACCGATATGTCACGAACCACCATAAAGCACTGAAAAATAAAATTTCGATGGTTATCTACATTTGATAACTTTTTTTTTTTTTGCTCTGTAGACTCTTTAAAGTATGTTGCAGTACTTCACTAAGCTCTGGATGCTGCATATTAACTGTGATCAATAACGAGAATAAAATTCACCCCTTCAACGAGCGAAGATTTCGATCAATAAGATGTACAAAAATCATATTTTTTCGCACAGTACTTTTTTTTTAATCGCACAGCACAATTCGCACTTTTTCTTGCGAAACATCGCGGTTTTTCGGTTGTATCTTGACAACGGACAAAGATTTACGAAAACGGAAACATTCCGTTTCGAGATAAATGTCTACAATATGTACTGTAAATATTTGAACAGTTTTCTGTGGTTAGCTATTTAGATATTTGTGACTCACAGTGTAAAAACGGTTACAATTGGGTTTTGTGCAAAAAGATGATAAGTTTCAACATTTGGATGTCGGTAATGGATAAAGAAATTGAAAACATTTATAAAACTGTATTGAGAATATCATCAGAAGAATATATGGTAAGAATTTCGAAGATTTGCAATGAATAGGAAGTATCTAAGTGATCATCCGCAAAATTCGTATTTTATTGCCCAAAAACCACGGTTTTTCTTGATTTTGTCAGGAACCGCCCGTGAGTGAATGATGCTTTTGTAAGGCGTATAAAGCCCGCTATTGAACACACGTCATGTACAAAAGCCAACCGATTTTTTCAGTTTGGATGGGCTTCAGAAAGAGTGTTACTTTGAAAATTTTGACACTGTACTATATTACAGCTGCGGTATCGCCATTCTTCTAACATGTATACAAATGATCACTATGCACAGGGCTACCCAGAACACTTTGACCTATTAACTCCGTGGTCAACAGAACCCGAAGCGTGCGTGGTATGATAAAAGCAATCATTTTACACATTTCTAACCACACAGAACAAATAAATTACGCACACAATATATTTTACAGGTTGATACACAAGTGCATATTTCGGTCACGTTCACAGAAAAATCAGAAGGCAATGCTAAAGATGCAAATGTTTTGGTTGATTGTAACCTCTATCGCTATTGGTTGACTGAAGCATGCAGTTAATCCCTCTGGACTGGAATGTATTTAAGTCGAGGAAACATCATTCGTCTAAATCTATTCCTCTTGGAACACTGTTCAACGTGATATGAGTCAATTCAAATCTGACATAACGTTCTACAGCAAGAAAAATAAATGCGATGGCCGGGAATCGAACCCGGATCAACTGCTTGGAAGGCAACTATGCTGACCATTACACCACCATCGCAAGATGAAACACTCCGCGAGTTGCAGACTCACCAGGACGAACGCAGAGCTTCTGCAGCTTTCACCGTGACGTCAGACGGCCATATCCGAGGCCGAAGAGAAAGACGGCCATATCGCAGTCAGAAAAACTGTTGCGAGCGGCACGCTCTGCTTGTTTTCATTCCCAGATTGTTTTCATTCCCAGCTCATCTTCCTCGCCTTACATAGCCTGCTATTTTTGAGTCATAGGTTTGGGTAATTTGCCAGACCGCTTGCGAACGATATACAGGGTGAATCTAAATTCGCGCACTCGGTCTTCGCAGCGCGATTCCTCACATGCTAGCAACAGAAAAATGTCTCTCACAAAATTCGACATGCGCATACTTCCGGCAGTAAATGGACGTCGAAGATTGAGATGGGTGTGTATCCCAAACGTCAGTATATTTCAGAATTACAGCACTAGACCAACAAACTTCTAGGGACTGTGAGATATGTTTTGAAGATCAAAGTGAGCATAGTAACCCATGCCCGGAAACGCCATTCAACGACACTACGGAGAGTCCAAGTTAGAGGCACCAGCTCCTGCCACTAGACATTCCCTCCAGCAACTTCGATGCTCTGTAGCTTCATTTGATGACGTTTCCGGGCATGGGTTTCTATGCTCACTTTGTTCCTCAAGACACTTCGCACATCGCGCATTGTCTCATTAATCGCGAAAAGTTGTTTTGTGTACATTCATAGGCCAAATTTCGCGAGTGTGAAAATTTAGTGTTATACCGCAATTTTAAGTGCATTTACTAACAGCTTACACATATTTTAGTGTCCTAAGCAAATCTAGTAACCCTTGTATCTTTAGTTAATATATATTGTCAATATCACGTAGTAACAATCATGAATGCAATGTGTTTGAGCTGCAGTAGGTTTGTTCGTTTTGGGTTTCAATGCAGCTGTTGTAACAAGTGGTTTCATTGGGGGGGATGTAGCGGTGTGGGAAAGAGGGAAGCAAACGAGTCTCTTCCTTTGTTTTGCAAAGTGTGTTCAAGGGACAGAAAAATAGCTGAACAGGAAGGGAAGATTAGGGCCCTTCAGGCTGAACTGGATAGTGCTAGGGAGGAACTTACGAGGTTAAGGGGGGAGAAGGGTGAGCATGGGTGGGAAGTGGTAGCAGGGAACAGGGGCCACAGAGAGAGTATAGTTCCTGACAGCTTCACAATTGGTACAACCAATAGATTTGCCTTGCTACCACAGTCAAGTGAGGAAGAGGCTCCTTTAGAAGTAGGTGCAGTTAGGAAGCAACAGACTTTCACAAGGAAACCAACGGTTTCAAAAAAAGTAGATAGTAGGAGGAAAGTTCTGTTGTTAGGAAGTAGTCATGGAAGAGGTGTGGGCCAGATTTTACAGGAAAAACTAGGTGACAGGTACCAGGTCACAAACATTTTCAAGCCCAGTGCAGGTCTAAGCCAGGTGGTAGAGGATATAGGTTCCTTGTGTAAGGGTTTCACAAAACAGGATCATGTTGTTATAGTGGGTGGGGTGGGAAACAGCATTGATAGGGATCAGGGCTACAATATTGAGTGTGACCTGGTTAAAATAGCTTCTGCAACGACCCAGACAAATGTTGGACTGTTGCCTGCTTTCATGCGGTACGATCAACCCCAATTGAACCGCTCCGTCAGGAGAGTCAATATGGAGATTGATCAACTGCTTAGGGCGGACACTCTGTCGGACATCGGTTTGGTTCCTGTGGATGCTATTGATAGGTGGGATTTCACTAGACATGGCCTACATCTCAATAGGAAAAGGAAGGGGAAACTAGCTGGGTTGATAGCAAAGTCCTTAAGGGGGGACACTGCAATTCATGAAGGTACTTCTTTTTTAGGCTAAGATCAGTGTCCAGTGAGAAGCTCAGGCAGGCAGGTGCTAAAAATGTTGAAAAATCAAATATTTCTCAGAGAAGTAAAGTAAAAAATAATGTTTGCATTTTTCACCAGAATATTGGGGGACTAAAGAATAAAATAGATGAGCTTTTAGTTTGTTTAGATGCTATAGAAACTGATAATGTAATAGATATACTATGCCTGTCTGAGCATCACATTGTCACCGGTATGGAAAATGTGAATGCCAGTGGATATAAATTAGTCTCAAATGTAAGTAGAGATAATAAGATAAGAGGAGGAGTTGCCATATATGCCAAAAGCTATCACAGTGTAAAAAATTTAAAAACAAAAAAGTTTTGTGTAGAGCAGCATATTGAAGCATGTGCCTGCCAGCTTAAACTTAATGATGATTATCTTATAATTGTAACAGTATATAGGTCCCCTTCAGGGAACTTTCAGTTATTTCTGGAAAACTTGGATGCCTTGTTGTGCTATCTGTCAGATAGGGGGAAGCAAATTATTATTTGTGGTGATTTCAATGTAGATTCACTGAAAGAGTGTAATAGGAAGAAAGACCTGGAAGTCTTACTTGGCTCATTCAATCTGACATCCGTTATTGATTTTCCTACTCGGGTAGTAAAGGACAGCAGTACATTGATAGATAACTTTTTTATAGACCAAGATAAGTTTAACAACATAAATGCTTGTCCCATTGAGAATGGTCTTTCGGATCATGGTGCACAGCTAGTAACAGTATATGAAATAGCTCCGTTCAGTAATTCGAAACAGTCCACCAGAATGGTGCGCTCGATTAATGACTTAACAACTAAAAATTTCAAAGAAAGTCTACAGCAGTTAGACTGGGATGAGGTTTACAAGGAACCTGATGTTAATTTAAAACATAATTTATTTCACGATACATTTGTAAGGGTATTTGATAACTGTTTCCCCAAGAAATTAGTAAAATTTAATTCTAAGAAACCATGCAAAAAACCATGGCTTACTGAAGGTATAAAAATATCGTGTAACCGAAAAAGGGATCTATATCTGTCCGCAAGAAAGAGTAATAACCCAGAAACAATAAAATATTATAAAAGCTACTGTGCTACATTAAGAAAAGTTATTAAAAAATCAAGAAGCATGTGCATCATGTCTGAGATTAGCTCCTCTGATAATAAAATTAAGACAATTTGGAATATTATTAAAAGGGAGACAGGGCAACCAAGAGCAGAGGAAGAGGGTATTACCATCAAAACAAATGAAAAATTTATCAACAAAAAGTCAGAAGTTGAAAACATTTTTAATGATTACTTTTTAAATGTTGTGGAGAAAATAGGATCTAAATGTTCATTAGAAGGAGCAAGGCAATTAATGGAAGAGGCCATACCCACACAATTTGATACAATTGAAATTCCACCCACCTCACCTTCAGAAATTAGGAAAATAATAAACTCTCTCAAGAGTAAACGGTCATATGGAATTGATGGCATTTCCAGCAGGGTATTAAAAACTTGTTCCCAGGAGATAAGTAGGATTCTCAGTCATATTTGTAATAGCTCAATAAAGCAGGGGATTTTCCCAGATAGACTGAAATATGCTATCGTTAAACCTTTGCATAAAAAAGGGGATACATACGATGTCAACAACTACCGGCCCATCTCACTTCTGACAGCTTTATCAAAGATTTTTGAAAAAGTCATGTATTCTCGAGTTGCTTCACATATTAGTATAAATAAAGTTCTAACAAAATGTCAGTTTGGTTTTCAAAAAAGCTTTTCAACTGAAAATGTTATATACACCTTCACTGATGAAATATTAAATGCTTTGAATAACCGGACATCACCAGTAGGGATTTTTTGTGATCTTTCTAAGGCTTTTGATTGTGTAAATCATGGGATTCTTCTAGATAAGCTTAAGTATTGTGGTATGAGTGGGACAGTGCACAAATGGTTTAAATCATACTTAACTGGAAGAGTGCAGAAAGTTGAAATAAGCAGTTCACATGATGTAGATGAGACAATTAATTCTTCTAACTGGGGAGTTATTAAAAATGGGGTCCCACAAGGTTCGGTCTTGGGTCCTTTGCTGTTCTTAATATATATTAATGACTTGCCATTCTACATACATGAAGATGCTAAGCTAGTACTTTTTGCTGATGATACAAGTATAGCTATCACACCTGACAAACAGGAATTAACTGATGGAATTGTAAATGATATCTTCCAGAAAGTCATTAAGTGGTTCTCTACAAATGGACTCTCATTAAACTTTGATAAAACCCAGTATATACAGTTTCATACAGTAAATGGCATGACACCATTAATAAATTTAGACTTTGAACATAAATCTGTAGCTAAGGTAGAATATTCAAAATTTTTAGGTGTTTGCATTGACGAGGGACTGAATTGGAAGAAACATATTGAAGATCTCCTGAAACGTCTGAGTTCAGCTACTTATGCTATCAGAGTCATTGCAAAATTTGGTGATATAAATCTCAGTAAATTAGCGTACTACGCCTATTTTCATTCACTGCTTTCATATGGGATCATATTCTGGAGCAATTCAACATTGAGTAAAAAAGTATTCATTGCACAAAAGCGTGTAATCAGAATAATTGCTGGAGCCCACCCAAGAGCATCCTGCAGACATTTATTTAGCGATCTAGGGATACTCACTGTAGCTTCACAATATATATATATATATATTCACTCATGAAATTTGTTATTAACAATCAGACCCAATTCAAAAGTAATAGCAGTGTGCATAGCTACAACACTAGGAGAAAGGATGATATTCACTATTCAAGGTTAAATCTAACTTTGGCTCAAAAAGGGGTGAATTATGCTGCCACAAAAGTCTTTGGTCACTTACCAAGTGACATCAAAAGTCTGACAGATACCCAACTAGTATTTAAAAAGAAATTAAAGGAATTTCTAAATGGCAACTCCTTCTACAATGTAGATGAATTTTTAGATAAAACATAAAAAATAATAAAAAAATATAAAAAATAAAAAAAAATAAAAATAAAAAAATTATACAAAAAAATTCTTAAAATATAGATTGTCAAGTATAGACAAAATTTACTAAACTGACACGTTCCACATCATTACGAAATGTCGTATACATGATCTAAGGAACAAGTATTAATCTAATCTAATCTAATCTAATCTAATCCCCTACAAGCTTGTTGGTGTAGTAGTGTAGTTCTGAAAAACACTGACGTATGGGACACACACCCATCTAAAATCTTCGACGTCCATTTACTGTCGGAAATATGCGCAGGACGAAATTTTGTGAGCGACATTTTGTTATTGCTAGCATGTGAGGAATCGCGCTGCGAAGCCCGAGTGCGCGAATTTAGATTCACCCTGTATATCCAAGGTGCGACTGTGACAGATCGATATATCAAACAATCGAGCGTTGACACATATAGAACGACGGACATTTCATGGTTCGAAGACTACGAGCTAGAAACATGACTCAAGTAGAACATGGTTTACAGATTAAAATTTTGTGTTTAGAAAATCTGTAGCTTTACTCTTATAGTGAGGTATAGGTTAACAGAGAGGTATTTTTTTTTTTTTTTTCAAGTGAGAACCGAAGGCACGTATTTTTTGGGCTGAGACCTGTGATCGAGGGTCCACTCTGTCAGTGGCGTAACTATGGGGGGGATGAGGGGGATAGAACCCCCCCAGAACCCGAAAAGAAGGAAAAAAGAAAAGAAAAGAGAAAGAAAAAAAAGAAAAGAAATTGTATAACAGCAATCTGGTAAAAGTAAAGATTGAAAACTTGGGGTGTTTTACCATAATCTTTCATTGGATGGGAGTGAATTAGTTTCTTCAACGGGAGTGGTAAATGGTAGTCTGTCTGGAAACTGAGTAAAATTTTGTTTGTGAAGCAGATCTATCCCCCTCCAAAGCCAAGTCCTGGTTACGCCACTGCACTCTGTTATGGTAATCTGTTATTTGTGAGGATAATCACTGATTACTTATTAACTACAATACAGATTACTATATTATCCCGTATCTTTATATTCGTTGATAGTGTTTGTTTTGCTATTTGGTTTATCTACGTAGCGGATCTTCTGAGACTCAGATGACGTCATGGGTCAAAGCTGACGGGTTGTATCGCGGTCGTCAGTTATGCCGAATCATAACATATTCTTATTCACTCGCAACAAGTTAAACTGTATTATTAGGTTCCTGCCTAACCACATACTTTAAAGTCATGACATTAGTAAAAATCTTAACATTCGTTTGTTGGATACCTATCGTATCGCTATGAACTATGCTCCCTTGTCCTGCCAGTAAATTAATTATCATCATAAAGCGAACACTTCGTATACCGAGACCCGCTCTTCTGAATGTCGTAAATCTTGCTCGTATGTTTGGCTTCGATGCTACATTGCTTGATATATCGATTCGTCACAGTCGCACCTTTATATATATATATATATATTAGTTTTCAAACTGAGGTTTGGTGTAAGAGGAACGATGATAAGCATTCAACTTCTTTTTTGAAACTGGAATATTCGAGACGGCGCATATGTACGAACAAGGATGGTAAGGACATTGTCCATATCCGTGTCAAAAAGTCTCTTCCATCGTCCATGGTAAGTGATATGTGGAGAACAAAGGATAACCTTGAGTACCATACTGCAGATATCAACCAAATACTTTCATTTAACCACTGAGCTACTTGGTCAGCGCGTAATAAAGACATTAGTCTTTCTGGTTTAAGGGGTACTAAATCTTATTGCTTTGATATTACAGCCTATAGTGAGTCTGAAACACAGTGCTAGAAAAACATAAGTAAACCTGTAAATCAGAAACGTAGATACCACTGGAGTATTCTTATTTTCTTATTCATTATCAGCCCTACTCCTGTAATACCCCCAAATGATTTTGTATTTATAATCATGTACTCGCCAGACAACTAAAAGAAATACGTTGAACTTCAGTTATACGATAAAACAGTCAAACCTACAGACCGTCATTTCTACTAAATATCTAGGAGTAAAAATTACGAACACTTTAAATTGGAAAGAGCACATAGAAAATGTTGTAGGAAAGGCGAACCAAAGACTAAATTTCATTGGCAGAACACTTAGAAAATGCATCAAATCTACTAAAGAAACTGCCTAAATTACACTTGTGCGTCCATTTTGGAGTACTGCTGCGCATTGTGGGATCCAGACCAGGTGGGACTGACGGACGAGTTAGAGGAAATTCAGAGAAGGGCAGCTAGTTTTGTATTATCGCGATATAGGGGAGAGAGTGTCACGGAAATGATGCACGAGTTGGGGTGGAAATCATTAAAAGAAAGGCGTCATTTGTTGCGGCGAGAGCTATTTGCGAAAGTTGTTTCACCAACTAAATTTTGAGAAAGCGAACATATATTGTTAGTACACACGTACACAGGGAGACATTATTATCATAATAAAATAAGAGAAATCATATAGACAAAAAAATATTTAGATGTTCCTTCTTTCCGCGAGCTATTAGAGAATGGAGCTATAAATAACTATCATAAAAGTGGTTCGACTGACCCTCTGCACTTTATTGTGACTTGTAGAGTATCTATGTAGAATAACTTGTTGGTGAAGAACAGCAACCAGGACAATTAACTTCACCAACAAGTTATTTCAAAGTTATTTCACATAACAGCCATGGCCTCAAAAATGTCAGTTATCTATGTAGATGTAAACGATATGGATTTTTATCGTATGACGGCAGATAACTCCCTGTGGATAGTACACTACTAGCAATTACAATTGCTACACCAAGAAGAAATGCAGTTGATAAACGGGTATTCATTGGAAAAATATATTATACTAGAACTGACATGTGATTACATTTTCATGCAATAGGGGTGCACAGATCCTGAGAAATCAGTGCCCAGAACAACCACCTTTGGCCGTAATAACGGCCTTGATATACCTGGGCATTGGGTCAAACAGAGCCTGGATGGCGTGTACAGGTACAGATGCCCATGCAGCTGCAACACGATACCACAGTTCATCAAGACTAGTGACTGGTGTATTGTGACGAGCCAGTTGCTCGGCCACCATTGACCAGACGTTTTCAGTTGGTGAGAGATCTGGAGAATGTGCTGTCCAGAGCAGCAGTCGAACATTTTCCGTATCCAGAAAGGCTCGTACAGGAGGACCTGCAACATGCGGTCGTGTATTATCCTGCTGAAACGTAGGTTTATGTAGGGATCGAATGAAGAGTAGAGCCACGGGGCGTAACACATCTTAAATGTAACGGCCACTGCCCAAAGTGCCGTCGATGCGAACAAGAGGTGACTGAGACATGTAACCATTGGCACCCCATATCATAACGCCTGTTGATATGCCAGTATGTCCATGACGAATACACGCTTCCAATGTGCGTTCACCGCGATGTCACCACACACGGATGCGACTATCATGATGCTGTAAACAGTAGCTGGATTCATCCGAAAAAAAGCCGTTTTGCCAATCATGCACCCATGTTCGTCGTTGCTAATACCATCGCATGCGCTCTTGTCTGTGATGCAGCGTCATGGGTAACCGCAGCCATGGTCCCCGAGCTGATAGTCCATGCTGCTGCGAACGTCGTCGAACTGTTCGTGCAGATGGTTGTTGCCTTGCAAACGTGCCCATCTGTTGACTCAGGGATCGAGACGTGGGTGTACGATCCGCTACAACCATGAGGGTAAGATGCCTGTCATCTCGACTGCTAGTGATACGAGGCCGTTGGGGTCCAGCACGGCGTTCCGTATTGCCCTCCTGAACCTACCGATTCCATATTCTGCTAACAGTCATTGGATCGCGACCAATGCGAGCAGGAATGTCGCGATACGATAAACCGCAATCGCGATAGGCTACAATCCGACCTTTATCAAAATCGGATACGTGATGGTATGCATTTCTCCTCCTTACACGAGGCATCACAACAACTTTTCAGCAGGCAACGCCGGTCAACTGCTGTTTGTGTATGAGAAATCGGTTGGAAACTTTCCTCATGTTAGCACGCTGTAGGTGTCGCCACCGGCGCCAACCTTGTGTGAATGCTCTGAAAAGCTAATCATTTGCATATCACAGCATCTTCTTTCGTCGGCCGCGGTGGCCGAGGAGACTGAGGCGCTTCAGTCACGGTCTGCACGGCCACTACGGTCAGGGGTTCGAATCCCCCCTCGGGCATGGATATTTGTGCCGTCCGTAGTTGTAGCTAGTTCATAAGTATTTTTTAAGTTTAAGGACTGATGACCCCGTAGTTAAGTCCCATAAGCTTAACAAACATTTGAACATTTTTGAACATCTTTCTGTCGGTTAAATTTCTCGTCTGTAGCTCGTCATCTTCCAGGTGTAGCAATTTTAATGGCCAGGAGTGTGTATATAACCGTTTTCATCCATCTTTAATTCTTCCCCAGTATTCATGCATTCGTATTATGTGAGACTCCTTTCCGTCATCGTTCCACGTCTTGCCCATTTTCATCTTTTTTGAAAGCGTTTTTCTGTCGACGATTATTTCTGGTACGGACCACGCGCCTGGTTGTCATCGAGTGTCATTCCTATTTTTTCAAGGTCTTTATTAACCTTGAGGACGCTGGGTCCCTTTGTTTTCTAGTTATATATTTATTATGTACTTATTTTTATTATATTATTAAAATTTGTTAATGTATTATTATTTTATATGTAATTTTATACATTTATATTTTTAATGTTTTTGTTCGAGATTTTGGCAAAAAAAAAAAACCCTACAGGATAACCTAAAGCGGAGGATAAAACACGTCGATGCGTTTTATTTTTGCTTTCTTTTTGTTCCGCATCCTCTCCTCGATACAGAGGTGTCCTCCCCCCCCCCCCTTGGCCAATGACTCACCATCCCCCCTCCCCCAAACTGCGACCCCCCAACCACCACACCCAAATATTTGGATTTCTAGTTTATGACCTAATAAATATGGTTTTGCCATTTAATTTGGAAATTAAATTCCGGGTAATCAAAAACTCAGTATGAATTTGAAAACTTTATAGTCACGGAATAATGTAGACAGAGAGGTAATAATTGACTCACATGCTTGGAATAAAATAGGATCTTATTAGAACCAAAAAGAAAAAAAAAAATAATAGAAAAAAAAAAGTATTGCTAGACGCATGAAAGATCCCTCGCGCGCGTCGTTTGGTGGTGATCGTGTGCTCAGCCGCTACTTTCGTCTTGGCCTCCCAGGTCCTCTGACCCCAGTCCGTGCGATTATTGGCTTTGGGTTTACCTGAAGTGACAAGTGTATCGTGATCGACCGACATCTCTAGGGATGCTGAAAGACAACATCCGACGCCAATGCCTCACCGTAACTCCGGACATGCTTTACAGTACTGTTCACAACATTATTCCTCGACTACAGCTGTTGTTAAGGAATGATGCTGAACATATTGAGCATTTCCTGGAAAGAACATCTTTGCTTTCTGTTAATTTGTTATACTAATTATTGCTTTTCTGATCAAATGAAGCGCCATCTGTCGGACATTTTTTGAACTTTTTTTCCTAATAAAGCCCCATGTCATTCCAAGTCTGTGTGTCACTTTTTACCTCTCTATCTACATTATTCCGCATTTTATTAAGTTTTCAAATTTATACTGACTTTTTGATCACCCGGTATCTTTTATTTCACATTTTGCAAAGTGTTTTATGAAGCCCCGCCAGGCTGACGAAAAGTGTTGATTTTTCACCCCTCCCCAAAAATTTCAGTGACGCAGTTTGCGTCATAACCACATCCTGTGAAAGCGGGCAGGCCCGAACTGGGCAACTTTTAGTGGCCATTAGAAGAGTATTCTGGGAAGGACAGTTAATCCCACACTCAAACTGGGCAACTTACGCTCGCAGGTAGCAGGACGGTCCGACCCAAGGCGTTCCTGATCCTAACTGAACTCGTCAGTCCTGTGAATAAGTTCAGCTCGTTGACATATGTGTAGAATCGTTTTGTACTTCAGCGAAGCGAATAATACGACAGGAAGTCACGATTTGCAATCTGTTATTAGTGATCCTGGTAATACACCTTTGACCTGTGACGGTTATAAATTGAAATCTTACAGAAGAGTTGTACCAACGGAAGAACGTGGATGGCGATGCTGCGGTAAACGTGCGCGGTGTGCTGTTAACGTTTTTACAGTAGGCAGCGAACACATATTTTCGCGTTTGGAAGGCACTCATGACCATGCACCTTTTACAGAAGACTTGTTAAACAGGAGAATGATATCTAATTCTTTAAAAACAAAAGGCGACGGTTTGTTGAAAGACCGTCAAAGCTCATACGCAATGCAGTTGATCCAATCCAACAACTTTGAACACATCAACGAGGAAGGACGTAAGGTTTTTTCGTAACAGTATTATTCGCACTCGTCTAAAGAGTATGCTAAAACTGCCGAAATCGGTGATGGAAGTGCAGATTGCTTTGTCACAAATGGAGGTGACAACTACAAATCTACAAACCGTCTCAAATCTACAGTATTTGTGTCAGCAGGATGGTACTTTTTAGTACGCAGAGAAACTTTTCCTTCAGTTATTCACGACCCACAGTTACTCTGGTGGCTCTTACATGCCGTTATTGTTCAGTCTTATAAGATACTAGCTTAAACCCGCGGCTCCGCTCGCGTGTTGGTTGATATGATAGATAAGCTATCTTGCAGTAGTGTGCTAAGAGACTGGTTTCGAAGGATGAAATGAAGTACAATACCTTCTTTAGAAAGAAACATTTTTAATCACTTGATGTAATGCGCGAAACGTCGAATCGATTTTTTTTAAAAAGAGATGTATTAAAAGAAATTTCTTTTTTACTGGTTTACTTATTTATTCTTATATCTCCTTATTCGTATGCTTATCCTTAGAGAGAAAGAGCTGAAGACGTTGAAGCACGCATAGACCAAAGATATGGTCAGACCATTCGTTTGCGTTCTGTAGTTTTCGCTGCAGAGCGAAATATTAACACCCACACACACACGCGTAGAATTTTAAATACACCGATAACTTTCCATCCCAATATACTCCATCCTTTTATCATTATCAACCCTCAAGCAACCATGCAACCAATAAAACATTTTCAAATAGTAAATACAGTTTTCAAAGAGTAATTATTGTTCCGCATTTCGCGTTATAGTCTTCAAATTACTAAATATCTACCAAATCGGTATAAAACCGTGCCTATAACCTTTCTCACGTAGAAATTAGTTCAAATGTTCAAATGTTTGTATCGCTTATGGGATAAACTTACAAACCACTTATGAACTAGCTAACCCTAAGGACGGCACAAATATCCATGCCCGAGGGGGGATTCGAATCCCCGACCGTAGTGCCCGTGCATAGAAATTAGTAACTATACAAATATTAAAGTCTCTGCGTCTTGTCGTTGAGACGTAATACAGCGTACACCGAACAGACATTCACATTAATATATATATATATATATATATATATATATATATATATATATATATATATATAAATAGCTATTCGAGCGCTATAAAACCGTGCCTAAAGCCTTCCCCAGATAGACATTAGTAACTGTACAAATTTTCAGCTCTTTATGTCTTGTGGTTCAGACGTGATAAACGTACACCGAACAGACATTCACATTTATAGGTATAGATAAGAAGAAGGAAACATATTTGAAAATTATAGTGTGTTCAGGATGAATGCAGGAAGAAACAACTGTCTTCTAATACAAAGACAGTGGTATTGATTTCGAAGAGTCCATCCACGAGAGTATCAAGGTTACATTCTCTTCATTCAAGGTGTAAAGTGCGTTTCATACCAAGCAGTCGTGAGCAGAATATGAGCCAAAGTATATGCATTTGTTTTCTGCAAATATTTTTGTATGTGAAATTTGTAATAAAATCTTTGTATTTGTATATAATTTGTTTGTCTTTTATATCTTGTTCCTTGGCACAGTATGCACATTATTCCTTAAGTACTCTACAGAGGCAGGGGCAGAGGTTGCGCACTTGGTAAGCTTAGATTTGGAAGCATTTTGCGAGATTGTGCAGTCGGTCTGCCAGAAGAAGGTAGCAGTTGCCTGCCGAGTTCGTCTGTTCCTGTCAGTCTAGCCGGAGCAGATGGCCAGTTCGTGCGTGCCACTCAGGGGGCACTTTGGGGACAGTTGACCAGTTCGAATCTTCCGTTTATAATCAACAGGTAGAAGTTGCCCAGATCGTACGAACCCGTGGGAACCTCTGCCTCGATGAATCTCCAGCGTTTGTAAACGTAGCATTCAAGAACCATCAATGATTTTTGTATTCAGAATGAAACTGTCACTCTGCAGCGGAGTCAGCGCTGATATGAAACTTCCTGGCAGATTAAAATTGTGTGCCGGAACTGGGACTCGAACCTGGGACCTTTGCCTTTCGCGGGCAAGCGCACTACCGACTGTGCTATCCCGGCAGGCCGCGGTGGCCGAGGTAACTGAGGCGCTCCAGTCACGGTCAGCACGGCCACTACGGTCGGGGGTTCGAATCCCCCCTCGGGCATGGATATTTGTGCCGTCCTAGTTCGTAAGTAGTTCATAAGTAGTTTGCAAGTTTAGGGACTGATGACCCCGTAGTTAAGTCCCATGAGCTTAACAAACATTTGAAAATTTTTTTGTGCTATCCCGACACGACTCACGATGCCGCGTCACAACTTGACTTCCGCCAGTACCTCGCCTCCTACTTTCCAAACTTCACAGAAGCTCTCCTGCAAACCATGCAAGACTAGCTTCAAATGTTCAAATGTTTGTACAGCTTATGGGACTCAACTACGGGGTCATCAGTCCCTAAACTTATGAACTACTTACGAACTATGACGGCACAAATATCCATGCCCGAGGGGGGATTCGAACCCCCGACCGTAGTGGCCGTGTAGACCGTGACTGGAGCGACTCAGTCTCCTCGGCCACCGCGGCCGGCAAGACTAGCAATCCTGGAAGAAAGGATATGGTGGAGACATGGCTTAGCCACAGCGTAAGGGATGTTTCCAGAATGAAACTTTCACTCTGCAGCCGAGTGTGCGCTGTTGTGAAACTTCCTGGCAGATTAAAATTTTGTGCCGGAACCGAAGTGTCTGCCCTGGGCGGCAGGTTCCGGCACACAATTTTAATCTGCCAGGAAGTTTCGATTTTTGTATTGTTTACTTGCCTCATTTTTTTTTCTTTTTTTTTCCGAATATGTCGTTAAGTCGTGAACTCCCCAATCATTTTGGTGAACAGCCACCACTTTTCAGCTACAGCTGAAGTCTCTGCCTCATGAGAGTCAGTATTGCACCACGGAGTGTGTAGTTGCTGGCGCAGAGTGTGTGATGTGAGCTTGAGTCCTGACAGCACGCGCTGCCCAGCCAAGCAGACCTGCTGCTGGAGGCCTTGAGTGACCTGGCCCAACTTGGGAACTCGCCGCAGACCGCAGCTTTGATGTAGCCGCGCCGCGGGCCACGCCCTGCCCAGCGCTGGGCAGCAGCTACACCGCAGACCGTCCGCCCTGCTCTGCCCTTCCACCAGCCACGGGCCTAAGTGGGCGGGAGGGGGAAGCGGTCAGGCAAACTGGGGTGTCTGCCCTGGGCGCCTGGTGGCATTCCGACAGGGCCCCAAATGAGTTCTGTGAAGTTGGCACCCCTGTTTTGGAAAATGTACATTTTTTTCAGAGTTCTAGACAGATATGCAATATATGGCGTCTGTTCCAAAAGAATAGACGTCACTTCCGATCCTGCAGTTGTTATTATTTAATATTCACAGAATATATGACATCAACTGCAATTGGGCAAAGCTGAAAATGTGTACCCAGCCGGGATTCGAACCCGGGTCTCCTGCTTTCTAGGGCGTTGCGCTGACCCCTACACCACTTTTTTTTACGTTCAATTTATTACATTTTTTATTTTATTTATTTATTTATTTATTTATTTATTTATTTATTTATTTATTTTTTTATTATTTTTTTTTTTTGTCTCCTTCCTCCCCGTCAACCCATTCTTACGCTCGCCAAATTTTGCCTTCTCGGCCCGGCTTCTTCGCCTTTAAAATAATTTATTTCCTCTATATAAAATAATATCGTAGCTCTCTACAAAAGAAGGTGCATAATCTTTTTCCGTCAGTGAAGTCACTGCATAGAAACTGACATTAACAAAGGAAACTTAAAATTTCTTCGGGAAAGAAACTTGGGAACGTTGTACCGCAATACCTCTTAAGTCACTGATTTAATGTGTGTTCTTTTTATTTTCTCCATACTTCAACCTCAGCATATCGACAGCACTCAAGGCTCGTCTTCTCGATATGTGCTTTATTATGTTTCCCCAAGCAGTATGCCTGGTCTCATTCCAGGGACACAGTGATCACCGCACCTGCAAGGACTACCCAAGCACGCCTCCCGTCAGATACAAATTCCCAGCTCCGCCCTGCCCACAGTACTCAAACTCGTAGTTATGAAACTAATTCCCGTAAGAGTAAGGACTACAAACTTGCCCACCCCTCACCACTAACGATAGGATCATTGCCAGTCACCGGCATATTATTATATATATATATATACATGTGGCGTCTGTTCCGAATTACGAGAATTAGTTTCATAACTGCGAGTTTGAGTACTGTGGGCAGGGCGAAGCTGGGAATTTGTGTCTGACGGGATGCGTGCTTAGGTAGTCCTTGCAGGTGCGCTGATCACTGTGTCCCCAGTGGTATAGGGGTCAGCGCAACTGCCTGGAAAGCAGGAGACCCGGGTTCGAATCCCGGCTGGATACACGTTTTCAGCTTTCCCCAATCGCAGTTGATGTCATATATTCTGTGAATATTAGATATGCAATAGTTCTGGAGTTCTCTGTACAAAATTTATTTAGTTCTGCAAAATTTCGCCGAAAAAATACGAAAATTTACCACAAATTTTAGTTTTTTCAAAATATTTGTAGTGTCGCACAAGTATGAAGTGCGCGCCACCTACTTTCGCCGCGCGCCGCCATGCACGCACGGCGCGGCGTTCTTGCGACGTCAGCCACGAGCGCCCTCTGCTGCAACTCCGCTCGTGGCCACGACTGCTGCATCGGTTACTTGGGACTGAGATAGGAACCAGTTAACACTTGAGAATCAGATAGGCACCAGTGAAGACTTGGCTATCGGATAGGCACTAGGAAACACCAGTAGGCAGGCCTCTATCTACTTCAACTATGTATCAGCATTCTGCAGTAATGAACTTTGTAAAATTTAAGTATTAGAACGTTTCTGTGAAATATATATGTCGTTCTAATTTACTCTAGTGTTTCTAGTTTCTGCTGTCCCACTGGCTGGTCACCTCCGTACCAGCACACGCATGCATCCTATTTCCCTGTGTCGGTCTCTCTCTACTCGGCCACCGACACCCACGACAACCGGCGGAAACGAGACAAAAGTGGCGACGAGGATGGGACACAAAAATAATTATTTGCCTGTTAGTACAAATATAGTTATGATCACAGTTCTAAATAGCTCTCAAAGAGTTCAATAGGAAATCCCAATGACATTTTCCTGTGCAGATTATACTTCATGAGATAATTGCAATAATGGGGAATCCATTTATACGCTACTGTAAAGTTGGCACCCCTTTTCTCAAAAATGTACAATGTTTCAGAGTACTAGGCAGATTAGCTATAGCTCTGGAGTTCTCTGTACAAAATTTAAATAGTTCTGCAAAATTTCGCCGAAAAAATACGAAAAATTACCACAAACTTTAGTTTTTTCAAAATAATTACTTGCCTATTAGCGCAAACATAGTTCTAATCACAGTTCTAAATAGCTTTCAAAGAGTTCTACAAGAAATCCAAATAGCATTTTTCTGTGCAGATTATACTTTATGAGATAATTGCAATAATGAGGAATCCATTTATACGCTACAGTAAAATTGGCACCCCTTTTCTCAAGAATGTACATTGTTTCAGAGTTCTAGGCAGATATGCAATAGTTCTGGAGTTCTCTGTACAAAATTTAAATATTTCTGCAAAATTTCGCCGAAAGAATACGAAAAATTAACACAAATTTTAGTTTGTTCAACATAATTTGCCTATTAGTACAAACATAGTTATGATCGCAGCTCTAAATAGCTCTCAAAGAGTTCAACAGGAAATCCCAATGACATTTTCCTGTGCAGATGATACTTTATGAGATAATTGCAATAATGGGGAATCCATTTACACGCTACTGTGAAGCTGGCACCCCTTTACTCAAAAGTGTACATTTTTTTCAGAGTTCTAGGCAGATATGCAATAGTTCTGGAGTTGTCTGCACAAAATTTAAATAGTTCTGCACAAATTCGCGAAAAGATTACAAAACATTATAACAAATTTAATTTTTTTCCAAATAATTATTTGCCTATAAGCGAACATCAGCGATCACAGATCTAAATAACTCTCAATGAGGTCTCCAGAAAATCCTAATGATATTTTTTTTGCCCAGATAATAGTTCATGAGCTAATTGCGTAAATGAGGGACATAAACTACACAAAATTGAACCAGAATCGTGTGAAGTTGGCACCCCTTTTACGTGGAATATACATTTTTTTCAGAGTTCTGGGTAGTTGTTCTATAGTTCTAGAGTTCTCTGTACAAAATTTAAATAGTTCTGCAGAATTTCGTGAAATATCGCAATTATGAATAGTGGGAGAGCTGTGAAGTTGGCACCCCTTTTTTTCAAAAATGTAAATTTTTTTCAGAGTTCTAGACAGATATGCAATACTTCTGGATTTCTTTGTACAAAATTTAGATAGTTCTGCAAAAATTTCGCCGAAAAAATAGTAAAAATTACCACAAACTTTAGTTTTTTCAAAATAATTATTTGCCTATTAGCGCAAACATAGTTCTGATCACAGTTCTAAATAGCTTTCAAAGAGTTCTACAGGAAATCCTAATAGCATTTTTCTGTGCAGATTATATTTGTCTGTGACATGGCCTCAAATCCTGCGAAAATCATCGCTTTAGTCACCGCCCACCGGATTCTAGTTCCACCCCTCAGCGGAAAGGCGCTCAACCATAGGACTGGGCAAATGATACACGCCTTCACACATGTTCGGGATTTCCCGATACAACAGAGAACTCGATACAGTATCGAACTGTTCCAACACACACAAGGAAAGTCCATGGGCTCGAACCAACATATCTGTATGAACGTTTGCTTACAGGATCTCTACGTACAGCTCACTGTGCTGGTGAGTGTCGTTTTTATGCAAAACTTTGCAATCATGCTCTAGATAGCACTGTAGATGTAATTGTAGACGCCATACGTAATGCAGATATCGTAACTATAACTTATGCAATAATCATCGTACATGTTCTCTAGCGTACTGTCATCAAAAGCCGTGATGATAGTTGCAACTATAACCTTCTTCTCGGAAGACCGTTGGTATTCACTGCCACGGCTTCCATCGCCTCTTCCCGCACTTACCGTAGCACTGCCGCTTGCAATGAGTTGTTCGTCATTGTCATCCCTATTATCATCATTATGTGTTAGTGTTACAACAGTATCTAACTTAAGCTCATATTTCTGTACTATAACAGATACGAGAAAGCATGCAAATGTGGTTTGAAAAGCTCTTCAATCTCCGTGTTTGCTTACAAAATAAATTTGCTTTATAGGTAAGGTCCGCATTGAGCAAACACAAATGTGTTTTTATTTCTCCCATACACGTTTCGCTGGCGTTGCAGCATCATCAGTGGGAATTTTAATTTAGTATTGTCTGTCAAATTAACAATGAAATGATTGTTACTTTTGTACATTAACAGTAAAACAGATAATTGTGAGACTATTATACATCGTTTCTTATTTTATAGGTATACTAGGCCTACCTTAATACCACATGTCGTTATATTTGTGGTTCTTCAACTCACAGAACGTCACTGATATTTTTTGACAGTTCGTCATCTGCAAACCAAAACGTGTGTATTTAGTGAGGTGAATGGTAAGCTTGTAAATATCGGGATTTTTACGAAAATATAGAACGTCGTTTTCGTGTTTTGGTTTAATTTTATTGTAGCTACTGCTTCTATAACAAAATGTCTAAGTGTTTATAGCAATCTTTTGTCACTTACTTTGGTGGATATGCGCTGTTTTCACGAAAACATTATCTCTCACACGATTTTGGTGTATATGTGTTTGTTCGAGCCAAAGTACTTTCCTTGTCAGATGATAAATGACTGGGCGCTGCTTATCTGCCAACGATACGTGGGAAATTTTGAAGTTAGCGTGCTATCGCTTTGCTCAGAACTAATTTCATAGAAAGTGCAAGTACGTGTAAAGTAAAAGACGGGTAACACTTTGAAAAACTGTACATTTTGTTTAAAACAGTGCATACGTTACGTGTCTGGTGACACTGCAAGATTATGATCCAGTGATAAAATATCTGCTACTAGAACAGAACTACTGCACCTCATTACTGACGGCTAAAAATAATGGAAAAATGTGAATCATTCATAAGTAGAAATTACATTTAATGTGGTTATAAGAGATATGTTGCAAATGACCATGCCAGTCCCTGTTGATACTAGTGATGGGAACAATCGAATGAAAACAATCGATTCATTCGATTGTTGGGAAAAAATCGATCATTCGGTTGTTTCTCGTATCGGTTGAATTATTCATTCATTCTTATGAGTGAAACCAGTCGGTGGGACCAACCGAATGAAACAACCGATTCAATCGGTTGGACTATTCATTCGTTTTTTTGAGTGAAACCAGTCGATGGGATCAACCGAATGAAAAAATCGACGTTGTCGGTTGGACTATTCATTCTTTCTTTTGAGTGAAACCAGTCGGTCGGAGCAACCGAATAAAATCGACACAGTCGGTTGGACCACTCATTCCTTTTCTTTTGAGTTAAATCAGTCGATGGGAGCAACCGAATGAAAAAATTAATACAGTACGTTGGCCTCTTCATTAGTTCTTTTGAGTGAAACCAGTCAGTGGGAGCAACCGAATGAAACAGTCAGTCGGTCGTAGTTTTACTGTGTTGGATTAATATTCGTTAATTTTTTTCGAATGAAAGTAGTTTGTGGGAACAACTGAATGAAAACGTGCGACACTTTTGCAGTTTTGTACATTGACTGAATTACCTATTCTTTCTTTTTAAGAAATTATGTACTGAATGAAGTAATTTTTCGATTTATAATATACAGTAACAGTGCATCATATTTTGTTGTAGATTAAATTGTTCAAGGTGCCATCAACGAGTAACTAATTAGATGTCATATCGCTGGAGCAGGTCTTGCAATCACTTTAATTTCCCACCACAGATTTCAAAAACGCCTATCATCTGGGCCGGATTAGATTACTTTCGCAGACACCGACCACGGGGTACCGCGGGGAGCGGGGACACGAGAGGGGGCGCTGCCTCGCTTGCTGACAGCGCCAGCAGGCGCGCGCCAAACTCCACACAACAGTGTCTGGCGGGCGGGGCGTGCCATCGCCGATTGTTGTCGGTTTCTTACTGTCTCAATAAAGAAGCGTGGAAACTACAGGGAGTTCCAAAATGATCGCTACAAGTTTAATCTGGCATACTGTATCTCCGAAGTGGGAACAGGTAGAAACATGCGGTTTGCGGCTTCTTGTTCATACATATCTAAGGTTCTATAAGGACAGAGTTAAGTATGTTAACTTTGAGCATACGTGCTAGATCCAAATTCGAAGATCACTAAAACATTAGGTATTTTATAAAAATGCCTTCATTAAAGTATTTTGTATAAAATATTTCCTATAAAAATATTTTTTTTAATTCCATCTAATTTGAAGGAGTACGAGAAGACATACAACATTTATCAGTGCTGTAAATTTTCTCCAGCGTGTCTATATTTGTCAACAGTATATGTAAACATTCATCTCAAGTTTCATAATTATTCACTCTTGTCACGCCGCGGTCTAAGGCACTTCGCTGCGGAGGGCGCGGTTGCTCGCCGTCGGAGGTTCGAGGCCTCCCTGGAGCATGGGTGTGTGTGTTGTCCTTAGGTTAGTTTACCTTAGTTTAAGTAGTTTGTAAGCTACGGACTGATGACCACGCAGTTTGGTCCGATAGATTTACAAACATTTGAACTCTTGTCACAGATATTTCTGTGGTTATCAGTGAAACGGTGTGGAGGTTTATTCCACCCCTCCGCCATATAACATACAAAATCTTAGTTGAACAGTGAACTGCTACTTGTTTTGAAAGTCAAGTGTTCAACATTTCATCAAGATCGGAATAAAACTCTATATTGGTCTGGAATACCTTCTGTCATGCATCGAACTAAAGTAGATGTAGACGGTGACCATTCTCTTTCTTTGAAGGTGAAGAGTGAAATATATCATTAAAATTCGAATACAAACGTAATTTATCGAAGTTAGTAGGTAAAGTACCCTCAGCCATGCACCTGCGAAATTTATTGTACACAATTGCCTTCGTCTTGTTTTAAAGATCAAGTATACAAAATTTCATCAAGATCGCAGCCAAATTGTGGTTTTTGTCGAAGTCAGTATGTAAGGTACCCTCCGCCATGCACCGAATGAAATTTGATGTAGACAGTGACTTTCCTCTTGCTTTCAAGGTCAAATGTGCAAAATTTCATCAAGATTGGAACAAAACTGTAGATCTGCATGCGATAAAAACACACACACGGACACACTGCTATATTTATAAGATTTGTCTCTAGGAAAGTTTCATGCTGAATCACGGTTCATTTATACCCGAAAAGACTGAAGAAGTGTTGTTGTTGTGGTCTTCAGTCCGGAGACTGGTTCGATGCAGCTCTCCACAATACCCTATCCTGAGCAAGCCTCTTCATCTCCACATAAGAACGGCAGCCTACATCTGTCTGAATCTGCTTCCTGTATCCATCTCTTGGTCTTCCTCTTCGATTTTTACCCCACACATTTCCCTCCAATGCTAAATTTACGATTCCCCGATGTCTAAGAATGAGTCCTACCAAGCTATCCCTCCTTTTAGTCAAGGTATGCCAAAAATTTCTTTTCTCCCCAATTCTGTTCAGTACCACCTCATTATTACGCAATCCACCCACCTAATGTTTAGCATTCTTCTGTAGCACCATATTTCAAAAGCCTCAATCCTCTTTCCTGTGCGCACTGTTTATCGTCCACGTCTCACTCCCATACAAGGCAACACTCCATACAAATGCCTTCAGAAAGGACTTCCTTAGGCTTACATCAATATTCCATGTTAACAAATTTCTCTTTTTCAAGAACGCTTTTCTACCCATTGCCATTCTGCATTTTATATCCTCTGTACTGCGACCATCATTTGTAATTTTAATACCCAAGTAACAAAACTCATCTACCTCCTTTAATGCTTCGTTTCCCAATCTAATTCCTTCAGCATCGCCTGATTTTTTTACACTGCACTCCATTACCCTAGTTTTGCTCTTGTTAATGTTCATCTTATATGCACCTTTCAGCACGCTGTCCATTCCGTTCAACTGCTCTTCCAGGTCCTTTGCTGTATCTGACAGAATTACTATGTCGTCGGCAAAACGCAATGTTTTTAATTCTTCACCCTGAACTTTAATTCCTTCTGCAAATTTCTCCTTGCTTTCGTTTATAGCATGCTCAATGTACAAATTGAATAACAATGGAGAAAGACTACAACCCTGTCTACCTTTCCAACCACTGCATCCCTTTCATGCCGTTCAACTCTGACAACCGCTGTCTGGTTTTTGTACAAGTTGTAAATCACCTTACGCTCCCTATATTTTACTCCTGCTTGCTTCAGAACTTGAAAGAGTTTATTCCAATCAACATTGTCAAAAGCCTTCTCCAAATCTACAAAAGTTAGAAATGTAGGTTTGCCTTTTCTTAATCTATCTTCTAGGATAAGCCGTAAAGTGAGTATTGCCTCCCGTGTTCCTATATTTCTCCTGAACCCAAACTGATCTTCCCCGAGGTCGGCTGCTACCAGTTTTTCCATCCTTCTGTATATAATTCGTGTTAATATTTTGCAACCATGACTTATTAAACTGATGGTTCTGTAGTTTTCACAGCTGTCTGCACCTGCTTTCTTTGGAATGGGGATTATAACATTTTTCTTAAAGTCTGAGGGTACTTCGCTTGTCTCATACATCCTACACACCAGTTCAAATAGTTTTGTCATGGCTGGTTCTCCCAGAGACTTTAGTATCTCTGAGGGTATGTCATCTACTCCAGGGGCCTTGTTTCGACTTAGGTCTTTCAGGGCTCTGTCAAATTCTTCTCTCAGTACAGTACTCCTATTTCATCTTCATCTACATCCTCTTCCCTTCCTACAATATTGTCTCGAAGTTCATTTCCTTTGTAGAGCCCCTCTATATACTCTTTCCACCTTTCAGCTTTCCCTTCTTTGTTGAGAACTGGTTTTCCATCAGTGTCCTTGATATTCATAGAGCTGTTTTTCTTATCTCCGAATGTTTCTTTTATTTTCCTGTAGGCTGTATCTATTTTCCCCTATTTATACTTTCTTCTACATCCTTGCATTTGCCTTCTAGCCACTCATGCTTAGCCATTTTGCACTTCCTGTCAATCTCATTTCTTAGTCGTCTGTATTCCATTTTGCCTGTTTCATTTACTGCATTTTTATATTTTCTCCTTTCATCAATTAAATTTAGTATCTCCTGTGATATCCAAGGATTTTTTGTAGGTCTTGCCTTCCTACCTATTTTGTCCTCTGCTGCCTTCACTATTTCATCTCTCAGTTTTACCCAGTCCTCCTCTACTGTTTTATTTTCCCCTGTTTCTGTCAATAGTTGCCTAAAGCTTCCTCTGAAATTCTTAAGAAGCTCAGGTTCCTTTAATTTATCCAGGTCCCATCTCCTTATTTTCCTACCTTTTTGTAGTTTCTTCAGTTTCAGCCTACAGTTCATAACCAACAAGTTATGATCAGAGTCTATATCTGTCCCTGGGTATGTCTTACACTGTAAAACCTTGTTCCGAAATCTATGTCTTACCATTATAAAATCTATCTGGTATCTCCCGGTGTCTCCTGGTCTCTTCCACGTAAACAACCTTCTTTTATGATTCTTGAACCAGGTGTTAGTTATAACTAAATTATGTTCTGTGCAAAATTCTACCAGGCGGCTTCCTCTTTCATTCCTTTTGCCCAGACCATATTCACCTACTACCTTACCTTCCCTTCCTTGTCCTACTACCGAATTCCAGTCTCCCATAACAATTAAGTTTTCCTCTCCCTTAATTGTCTCAATAATTTCCTTTAGCTCCTCATATATTTCTTCGATCTCCTCATCATCGGCAGAGCTAGTTGGCATATAAACCTGTACTACTGTTGTCGGTGTTGGCTTCGTATCTATCTTAACAATCATAATGCGATCACTGTGCTGGTCATAGTAGTTTACCCGCATTCCTATTTTCTTATTCATTATCAATCCTACTCCTGTGATACGCCCAATTGATTTTGTATTTATAATCCTGTACTTACCTGACCAGATATCCTGTTCATCCTGCCACCGAACTTCACTAATCCCAACTATATCTAACTTCAACCTATCCATTTCCCTTTTTAAATTTTCTAATTTTCCTACTCGATTAGGGATCTAACATTCCACGCTCCGCCCCGTAGAATGCCAGTATTGTCTATCCTGATGATCGCATCCTCCTGAGTAGTCCCCGCCCGGAGATCCGAATGGGGGACTATTTTACCTCCGGAATATTTTACCCGAGAGGATGCCATCATCATATGTTCATACAGTAGAGCTGCATGTCCTCGGGAAAGGTAACGGCTTTCAGCCGTTCGCAGTAGCTGTTTGGCAAAACTACATTAGCTGATGTTTCAAGGCCAGCTCAGTCAATCATCCAGACTGTTGCCCCTGTAACTACTGAAAAGGCTGGTGCCCCTCTTCAGGAACCACACGTTTGTCTGGCCTCTCCACAGATACCTCTCCGCTGTGGTTGCACCTACGGTACGGCTATCTGTATCGTTGAGGCACGCTAGCCACCCCACCTCGGCAGTGTCTGTGGTTCGTGGGAGTGGACTGAAGGAGTAAGCAAATAAAAGTCACACAAAGTCGGTGAATTAATAAAAATATCCATTTAACTGCAGAAACCGACAGAGACTTTTTTCCAGCCGGTTGTATCGCATCAAGTGAAACCACTCAATGCCGAAAACATTCATATAAAGGGCAGAGACTTGTTTAATTTGGTGGTCGCGCATCGTCTGAAACCACTCAAACGCACTGAATGAGTGAAAACATTCATATAGCGGTTGCAACCGAGAGCGACTGGTTTCATTCGATTGTTTCGCATCGACTGAAACCACTCAAACCCCGCCAGCGATTGAAAACATTCATACGGCCACAGAGACTATTTTCATTCGGTTGTTTCATTCGACTGTAAAAACCGATTGAACGAAAAAACAACCGATTGACCATCGGTTGTTAAAAACAGTCGGTTGTCCCATCACTAGTTGATACGGTACAGTAACAGATAAAAATGTTACCACCTTTTAATCACCTTGAAAACAAGATTAAAAGAGATGCAATTGGGAAAACATTAGACATTTAATACCCAATAACGGAAATAAGTCATATAAAAATAAACTGTAATTGCAACCTCGGAATAAACGGTGACCGAACTCACAGTCTAACATATACAGTCACGACACACCCACAGATTATTGTTAGACTCTACGATAGCAGCGCTCCAAGCGGTCGGCAAGCTACGTTTCTGAATACGATAGTTGATGAGTGCGAATAGTATCGTTTAGATTGGCTTCAGCATACTTTTTACATTAGGGAACGTATGTAGTGCCTTATAAATAGGTAATAATTTTAAAATAGCTCCCCATTTGTCTTAGGTTTCTTAAGATCCATTATAAGGTACGAAACGGTATATTACAGGACAGTTAATTTAAATCATCCTGTAACATGCAGGCTTTAAATGAGTAATTTCATTTTCTATTAAAAATAAAAATGCCTCGGAAACACCAGGAGACGTACCCTTTAGCAGAGAGACGTCAATTTCTACGCAGGAACGTTAAGTATTCTTCATTACAATTCCAGTAAAATCGGTGAGGGTGAAACATAGGAAACGTATATAGAAGGCAATAAATACGGTATTTAACATACCAAATCAACCATCACAGCTGTAACTGAAGGAAAAACGTCACAGACATTGCAATATAACGATATAAGCAACCAAATTGTTTTCCAACAAAGAAGAACCCAATTCTGCAATTGTTGCTACATCTGAACCACAAACGGCAAGGATAATCAAAACTTTGGTTTTTTAAAGCTAAAGTAATTACACTTAAAAGCATACGCACGTATAAGAAAGACGAGTGACGTGTAAAAATGTGAGAATCATTAGACTCCGTACCGAATTGATACACGTCTAAAACTGGCTGCCATAGTAAGAACAGACCATAATAGAAATTTATTATACCATTATGTTTATATGCAACTTACTTTCAGCGGAATAAGCTGCAAATATACACATATTCGTAAGTATCTTTTCATGACAGAGTCGTTCTTTATTTCACTGAATCATGTAAATGAAGCTGTTTTATTATTAATTTCCGTATTATGTTTGTCTCTCGATAATTTAATAATGCTTGTAACGCAAAAATTGTAGTAAGTATTTCGTTAATTATGTACAAAAGCGATTATAAACAAACATCAATACTTCGGCGGCTTGCCCACCGCTAGGAGCGCTAGTGTCGCAGCAACTGTCAGTTGGTAACAACTTTTACAGCAGTGAGTGTCGTGACTGTATATGTTAGACTGTGTGGAACTGCTCTGTACGTAGTATCAACAGCAGTCGCTAGATCGCAGCACTGTAATTTTTAATCGCGATTTCCTTTGTTCACTTATCTATATCAATAAATGTGAATGTCTGTTCGGTGTATGTTTATCACTTCTGAACCACAAGACATAAAGAGCTAAAAATTTGTACAGTTACTAATGTCTACCCGGGGAAGGCTTTAGGCACGGTTTTATGTCTATTTGGTGTACGCTTATCACGTCCGAACGACATGGCACAGAGACTTAAATATTTGTACAGTTACTAATTTATAGCTGAGGAAGGTTTTAGGCACGGTTTTATAACGATCTGATAGATATTTAGTAATTTGATGAATATAACGCGAAATGCGGAACAATAATTACTCTTTGAAAATATATTTACTCTCTGAAAATGGTTTTATTGGTTGCATTGTTGCTTGAGGGTTGATAATGATAAAAGGGTGGAGTATATTGGGATGGAATGTTATCGGTGTATATAAAATTCTACATGTGTGTGTGTGTGTTAATATTTCGCTCTGCAGCGAAAACTACAGAACGCAAACGAATGATCTGTGTGTAACTGTTGTCGGAAGTCTCCTGTTGTACACCATAGCAGTTTCATGCCGATAGCTATAAGGGGGTGGAAGATATGGTGGTTGAAAGTCTTCAAATTATATAAAAAAAATACGGACTGAAGGCCAGCAATGTGGTTTTGCGACTCTATAGCAAGGAGGTTACATACAGCGAAACGTGATGCCACAGACCATATCTTTGGTGTGTGCGTGCTACAATGTGTTCAGATTTCTCTGTAAGGATAAGCATACGAATAAGGAAATATAACAATAAATAAATAAATACCCGCGCAGCGCCGGGTTTTCAGCTAGTAGCCTATATTTGCTACTGTTTTTACTTATGACCTGCATCCTAGAAGCTACTATAGTCGGAATTTCACACTTATTAATCCCCATAGCACCTTAATGACACCCTATCTTCGTTATAAATCATATACTGCACAGCACATAAAAAATTAATGAATATCATCGTTGTAAATGGTAGAGATAGTACCTGCTGACATTGCTAGATAGCGTCGTGATCGAAAGTTCGAACATCTCCCGATATTTCTCCAACCATTACGTAAATTGTTCGAACAGTTCGAGTCACGTTCAAACCTAGCACTACTCAATCCAGTACCATATATGTGGCACTTGTTCAACCAAACCACAAGGAACTCTGAATGACGAAGACAAGTTACAGAAAAACAACACTTCGTAATGCAGAGTTTAAGTTTTCAAGTATAACATTTTTACAGATACTGTGTATTAACAAAACAGAAAATTTATAACCTGAAGCGGATTGCCTAACGGTATTTACATGAGTAAGATACGACTACTGTTTTTTGTTACAAGTGAATAGCATTTTCTATAGTTCTGTTTCTTAAAGACAACTCTTTATCTGAAATCCTCAATCTCCCAACATAGTCAAATTCTCAAATGTTTATAATCCTATGGGACCAAACTACGTTGGTCATCAGTCCCTAGTCTTACAAACTACTTAAACTAAGTTAAACTAACCTAAGGACAACACACGCATCCATGCCCGAGGGAGGATTCGAACCTCCGACGCGGGAGGCCGCGCGATCCGTAACGTGGCGCTCTAGACCGCTCGGCTACTCCCGCGCGTCTCTCCCACATAAAGCAAAATTTTGCAATATAAAGAATCTACTAAACTTTCCTTACTAGTATAAACATTGCTAAGCCGAGGCAGCTATTGGTTTTAGCAGTGTGTATTTTTACCATAAGCTGTAATATATCAACATGTTTCTTATTGTTTGTCGTTTGTTTGGATGCCATCTCACAACTGTATGAACTATCGCACTAAAGTTTCCGCTCCAATTTTCGCAATATAAAAATGTCCGAACGACATGTTTCGGGCCTACATTAGCCCATTCTCTGGTTCTAAAAAGAAGAAAGCCAAGGAAAACGCAAATTAAAACGAAAACACTAAAACCTTAAATACGATCCATGTCAATATAACAAAGTATGTTCATCCTAGACTGGCTTACCTTGAATTCTAAAACAATCTGCCCTAACGCAACGTCAAGCGTAAAATATTTGCGACATATGCGCAATATCAACCGATTAACATTCCTCACAGTATAACATGTTACTAGTTGGAGGCACAGTTGTGGACTGCTAACTATCTGCTCTGCTATATCAGAGATAGTCCAAACGCTACCCACTACCAAAGATAAACCTACCATACTGCTACTATCTAAAGTAAAACCGTCTAAAAACACAAATGTAAAACGTCTAACAGTAAATCAGCCAACCCCAACCCAAAGGAACCAAATGCGAAGGGAAGTTTTACTGTTTATCGAGAAGGGCATTACCAAAATGAGACCAGAAATGTCCTTTAGACAATTCCGTCTGTTCATTTAATATGTTATTCGGTTCTTTTCTTAACGCAGAAAAAGTTTCAACCTCCTCCAGGTTAGACAGCAACCATCCCTTATCCTCATAATGTATTGGCCTCATACTGTTATTAATATTGGCCAACGAATGCCGTTCATCTTTTAGATGCTTCGCCACCGCCGAAGAGCCATTCTGAACGTTGTTATGTTTATCGGTTGATATTGCGCATATACCGCAAATATTTTACGCTTGACGTTGCCTCAGGGCAGATATGTTTTAGAATTCAAGGTAAGCCAGTCTAGGATGAACATACTTTATTATGTTGACATGGATTGTATTTAACGTTTTAGTGTTTCGTTTTAATTTACTTTTTCCTTGGCTTTCTTCTTTTTAGAACTTGAGAATGGGCTAATGTAGGCCCGTAACATGTCGTTCGGACATTTTCACATTGTGACAACTGGAGCGGATACTTGGGTGCGATGTATCTTATTGTAGGAATGCACTGTCTCGCGGCGATAACTTTGAATTAAATGTTCTCGGGTTTCCGTGCGCGTCAGGTGGTTAAAACTCCACGAGCTTTCGGCCAAGCAATCCTTGGCCATTGTCAAGTGGTATTGTCAATACCAAGGATTGCTGTGCCGAAAGCTCGCGATGTTTCGTATTATTTATTACTTAGACAGATGCGATTTAGGTCTATATTTCTTTTGGAGTTGCTACATTTCTTAGTTGTGTTTAAAATATTACCAAACAATCTTGAGAACATGATTTATCTAAAAAAATAAATACCAATTGATTCTTCTGATACTGTCTGTCTGAATATGTTGAATAACAGCTGCAACAGCACAATACACTTTCTATGTATGTAAACATACTAATCTCACGTCCTTTAGAAAGTTGACATATTCTGTACAGTAAAACTTACTTCTCCTTTAGAATTCGACGTGAGTTATATGGAAGCTGTTCTAGCAGAGTGAGTAGGGCGATTTGTTGCCTATCTTCTAGAAAGTAGAAGAGGATTTCCTCGAACTGCAGAATGTGCTGCACGAACATTTATATTGATGGATAAACCGATGAACTAGCTGTATAGTCTAGTGTGACCAGACGACCCGTGTTTTAGGGGATCGTCCCTTATTTAGCTAAAGTGTTCCGTTGTCCCGACAAAATAAACACGGTACGTATATTGTTCCGTATTTTACGAACCGTCCTATAAATTTTGAAATGACATTGCTACGGACTGTAAAGCGTAAGCAAGTGGAGAACGTATGTGTTCATTATCAACCAATAAAGAAAATAGGCTTTAATTCAAATCAATCACAATTTTACAATTCCTTTGGTTAGTAATAAATAATGCTTTGACATGGTATGAGCACCCTTTCAACTATAAAATTTTAGCTATTAATTAGTTTATTAGAAGACGATGTGCCGAAGATATCTGATTCCTTGGACATTTCAAGTTCATTTCATGAGGCGTTACCATTTCGTTTGCTTAAGCTATCTCAGTTAGTTCAGCTAGAATATATTCTTCCCAGGATTGATCAGTAAAGAATTAAAACTTTACCAGAATTTGATGAAAATATTTGGAAAGAAACACGTCACAATCGGATTTTTGAAGAAGAGAACAACGCTGCATCTGCAGATAACTACTGCTAAAAATTGCTGTTCGTTGCTGGGTTTATGACGGCTCTATCTGACAGTAATGTTGGTGCAGAATTAGCATTCTCTATCACAAATAGTGCACCGCGAAAACATTATGTTTGTAGACTTGTGAAAGAAATGCTAATAAGAAATTTTTCAGACGTCCAAAAAATGCTCAATTTTTATGATTGTCTGGTTGGTTTCATATTATTTCATCAAATTCTTTACGGGTTGCGGTAATTCTCTTAAAGAAAGGCAGGAAGAAATTTAGGTTTTAAAGTCCCGTCGACTGTTTGATCAGTAGAGAAGCTCAAGATTTGATTTTTCAGTAAGAATAGAAAAGGAAATCGGCCGTGCCCTTTCAACGGAACCATCCCGGCATTTAGGAAAATCACGGAAAGCATAAATCAAGATGGCCGGAAGTGGATCTGAAGCAACGTCCTCGCGAATACGAGAGTTTTACATCTACGAAAACTCGCTCGTTTTATCTAATATATAAAGCAGAGTGTCCGTATGTGTGTACGTGTTGCATACAAATCTACAGTTTTGATCCAATCTTTCTCTATTTTATACAAGAAAGCTTCAATCCATGAGAATGGTCGCCGTAAGTGTAAGAATCACGTACGATACATAGTTCACGAGATATGACGTCATAAACAATGAGATGCGCGAAAAACTGCTGCATTTTGCGACAATGCTGATCATTTTCTCCTGAATCACTGGACCGATTTCAACCAAATTTGGTACACACATTCCTTACAGTGAGGTAATAATTGCTGCATGGTTAAGAATCATATACGGCACACGGTTCAAAAGATATTACGTCATAACCAATAGAAATCGCAAAAAATGCCATATAATGCGGCGAGACTTTCGAAATACACTGTATGAGGATGACAGTACTACACTACCATTGTAGCCGCAGGAAATGTTAGACGATATACACGCATGTAGTTGAGTGTAACTTCTAAATTGTATCATAGTACGACTCATAGTGCATGAGATATTAGGACATAAACAGTAACGTTTATGGAAAAACGCCCCATCATGCTCCAAGTTTTAATCCATTACTTATTTACTACTAATTGTGTCCCCAAGAGATGTTACCGACATTCAATACTTATGCAAATGAATATATACCTGAAAAATTATACGATTCTACAACATACAACTCAATAAATATGAGATCGTACGCATTTTATATGTCATTTGTATTTTGATTACTATCTGCCTTTGTTTGGATTCTGCACTTATAATTTTGCATATTATGCGAGACAGCCTAATTTCTTATTTATTCTTCCATAAATATAGCATGTATTTTTTTTTTTTTTTTAGAAAAAAGGACATGGACGGAGAGAAAAGGGATAGGAGAAGGAAGTACTAACTCAAGGCAGGAATAAGTAAATAAATAAACACCCGGGCAACGCCGGATTCTCTGCTAGGTTTTATAATGAAAAGTCGCACTTTCTGAACACAATATACAGTAGTTAAAAAGAAAGATAAGGAAATTTAAATACGAGAATCACGAAATATCACACGTTAGCTTTGGGGTGCCGGAGAAATAACAGGCCTTCGTTTCTTACCGTACTGTCTGTATATTAATTCCTGTGTTCATTACTGCGTTAATTAATAACGCCGCAGGTAAAGCTAACACTTGATTTCGTAGTCTTCAGTACCCGTATGTGTCCCGTATTTTGATTTTGGAAAACTGGTCACCCTAGATTAGTCCCCTCAAAATAACAACAACAACATAATATTTGAGAAATACGAAAGGAAAATCTACATCCTTCCAGGCATACCTGCAGGAACCAAAGAAGCAACTGGTTTGTATCGTTTGCAAACGACATCGAACATAGAAAAACGTACAAACGTTACATAAATGAGAAGTCATAACATTTGTTAGAAATGCGAAGATGAAAATTTAAAAATCACGAATGGGATGAAACACTACTGTGAGATAGCACGCTGTCATATGTAATTAACAAAATATTTCGGAAAATACTGCTATTTCACTAACAAAAAGTATTAGAACGCATTACAAAGGAAAACAAAAGGAGAAAAAGTAATCAACTCGCAGGATTTGAACCACCAACATTTATCTCCTCACCCATACGAGAAGGCAGAACAAACATCCACCTTTGGGGAATCACGCTCAAATTCAGTGCATTCGTGTGGATGCTTTGTACCTCAGATTCGACAATTATGCCTGTTCACTTACCCATTAATGTGATAAGTGGCATCGTCACTAAAAAATAAGCAATCAACAATGCCATCGCCATCCTCGTTCAATTGTAGCAACAGCGAAAAAAGTCAAAACGCTTGTCTTTATCGACGTCATTGAGCTTCTGCAGTGTCTGAAATTTGTGTGGTTTCATAGACATCTTCTGTCGCAGAACTTTCCTTACTGCCACTGGATGCACGATGCACCTATTTCTTTGGACTTCTTATAGATGTTTCTCTGTACGTGTTTCACTCACACTGGGACGTCCGCTTTTCTTTGCCTCGCACAAGCCACCCGTCGTAATGAATTTGTTGTGCCAGTGATAAATGGCCTTCCGTGTTGGTGGCTTCTTACCGTACTTGGTTCTAAACATCTGTTGAACAGCTGTAGCACATTTGTTTTCTTCGACCTCCAAGATTAGATTAGATTAATACTTGTTCCATAGATAATATATACGACATTTCATAATGATGTGGAACGTGTCAGTCTAGTGAATGTTGTCTACACTTGACAATCTATATTTTAAGGATTTTTTATTAAATTTTTGTTGTTTTTTATTTTTTAAACTTTTAAAAGTTTTACCTATAAATTTATCTACATTGTGAAGGAGTTACCATTCAGAAATTCCTTTTTAAATACTAGTTGGCTATCTGTCACGCTTTTGATGCTACTTGGTAAGTGACCAAAGACTTTTATGGCAGCATAATTCACCCCTTTCTGAGCCAAAGTTAGATTTAACCTTGAATAGTGAATATCATCCTTTCTCCTAGTGTTGTAGCTACGCACACTGCTATTAATTTTGAATTGGGTCGGATTGTAAATAAAAAAATTTCATGAGTGAATATATGTATTTTGAAGCTACAGTGAAGATCCCTAGATCCCTAAATAAATGTCTGCAGGATGCTCTTGGGTGGGCTCCAGCAATTATTCTGATACACGCTTTCGTGCAATGAATACTTTTTTACTCAATGTTGAATTGCCCCAGAATATGATCCCATATGAAAGCAATGAATGAAAATAGGCATAGTAAGCTAATTTACTGAGATGTATATCACCAAATTTTGCAAACACTCTGATAGCATAAGTAGCTGAACTCAAACGATTGGTCAATCGGTTGTTTTATCTTTCAGTCGGTTTTTTCAGTCGAATGAAACAACCGAATGAAAATAGTCTCTGTGGCCATATGAATGTTTTCACTCACTGGCGGGGTTTGAGTGGTTTCAGTCGATGCGAAACAATCGAATGAAACCAGTCTCTGTCGGTTGCAGCCGCTATATCAATGTTTTCACTCATTCAGTGGGTTTGAGTGGTTTCAGTCGATGCGCGAGCACCGAATGAAACAAGTCTCTGTCCTTTATATGAATGTTCTCGGCATTGAGTGGTTTCACTTGATGCGACACAACCGACTGGAAAAAGTCTTTGTCGGTTTCTGCAGTTATATGGATGTTTTTATTAATTAATTGACTTTGTGTGACTTTATTTGCATACTCCTTCAGCCTTTTCGGGTATAAATGAACCGTGATTCAGCATGAAACATTATTAGAGACAAGTCTTAAAAATATAGCAGTGTGTCTGTGTGTGTGTTTCTATTGCATGCAAATCTGCAGTTTTGTTCCAACCTTGATGAAATTTTGCACACTTGACCTTCAAAGCAAGAGGAACGTCACTGTCTACATCAAATTTCATTCGGTGTATGGCGGAGGGTACTTTACATACTAACTTCGACATAAACCACAATTTGGCTGGGATCTTGATGAAATTTGGCACACTTAACCTTTAAAACAAGGCGAAGGTAACTGTGTACAATAAATTTCGTAGGTGCATGGCGGAGGGTACTTTACCTACTAACTTCGACAAAATCCGTTTGTATTCGAATTTTAATGATATACTTCACTCTTCACCTTCAAAGAAAGATAATGATCACCGTCTACATCTACTTTAGATTGATGCATGAGAGAAGGTATTCCAGACTTCGACGCCAATATAGAGTTTTATTCCGATCTTGATGAAATTTTGCACACTTGACTTTCAGAAGAAGTGGCAGTTCACTGTTCATCTAAGATTTTGAATGGTACATGGAGGGATGGAATAAACCTCCACACCGTTTCACCGATAACCACAGAAATATCTGTGACAAGAGTGAATAATTATGAAACTTGAGATGAATGTTTTCATACACTGTTGACGAATAAAGACGCGCTGAAGAAAATTTACAGCACTGATAAAAGTTGTATGTCTTCTCGTACTCCTTCAAATTAGATGGAATTAACAAAAATATTTTTATAAGAAACATTTTTATACAAAATACTTTAATAAACTTTTTTTACAATATCTAATGTTTTAGTGATCTTAGAATTTGGATCTAGCAAATATGCTCTGTCCTAATAGTACCTTAGATATGTATGAATAATAAGCCGCAAACCGCACGTTTCTACCTGTTCTCACTTCGGAGATACAGTATGCGAGCTTAAACTTGTAGCGATCATTTTGGAACACCCTGTAGTTTCCACGCTTCTTTATTGAGACAGTAAGAAATCGGCAACAATCGGCGATGGCACGCCCCGCGACGCCGCCAGACACTGTTGCGTGGAGTTTGGCGCGCGCCTGCTGGCGCTGTCTGCAGTGGAAACGCAAGCGAGGCAGCACCACCTCCCGTGTCCCCGCGGTACTTCGTGGTCATCGGCCACTTATCTTCTACAGATTGTGGGTGTCTGCGAAAGTAATCTGATCGGGCCCAGATGATCGGCGTTTTTGAGGTCTGTGGTGGGCAATGAAAGTGATCGCAGGCCTGCTCCGGCGATATGACATCTAATTAGTTACTCGTTGATGGCAACTCGAACAATTTAATCTACAACAAAATATGAATCACTGTTACTGTGCATTATAAAACGAAAAGTTACTTCATTCAGTACATAATTAAATGAACATTGTAATACGCATTTTAACTTTGACATACCCCTTTTACATGGCGGTATAATGTAGCACTGCTGTAGTTATCTGATGTGCATATCAGTTTCATTCATAGAAATGTAAGCTAAAACACTAATGAGTCGTTTCAGTTGGGATAATGATTACATGGTTCAACCGTCAGAAAAACTTACTGCCTCTTTTCACTTGAAAAGAAAGAATGAGTAATTCGGTCAATGTACAAAACTGCAAAAAGTGTCGCATGTTTTCATTCGGGTGTTCCCACAAACTACTTTCATTCGAAAAAAAAAAAATAAATAAATAAACGAATATTAATCCAACATAGTAAAACTACGACCGACTGACTCTTTCATTCGGTTGCTCCCACTGACTGGTTTCACTCAAAAGAACTAATGAATAGGCCAACGTACTGTATCAATTTTTTCATTCGGTTGGTCCCATCGACTGATTTAACTCAAAAGAAAAGGAATGAGTGGTCCAACCGACTGTGTCGATTTTTTATTCGGTTGCTCTGACCGACTGATTTCACTCAAAAGAAGTAATGAGCAGTCCAACCGACTGCGTCGATTTTTTCATTCGGTTGATCCCACCGACTGGTTTCACTCAAAAGAACGAATGAATAGTCCAACCGATTGAATCGGTTGTTTCATTCAGTTGGTCCCACCGACTGGTTTCACTCATAAGAATGAATGAATAATTCAATCGATAAGAGAAACTACAACCGACTGATCGATTTTTTTCCAACAACCGAATGAATCGATTGTTTTCATTCGATTGTTCCCATCACTAATTTCAACAGATATCGCCATGCTTGCGAATAGTGCGACTATCAGCAAATTACCAAACTACACTGTGACTGTGGCGGTATACAATGTTTGGTTCATATGCAAGAAATAATTGGAAGCGAAACTTCCTGGCAGATTAAAATTGTGTACCGGAAACGGGACTCGAACCTGGGACCTTTGCCTTTCTTGGGGAAGGGCTCTACCACTGACCTATCCCGACACGACTCACCGTGCCGCCCCACAACTTCAAATCTGCCAGTACCTCGCCTCCTACATTAATCTCTCAGGAAGTTTCACATCAGCGCACACTCCGTTGCAGAGTGAAAGTTTCATTCTGGAAACATCCCTTAGGCTGTGGCTAAGCCATGACTCCACCATATCCTTTCTTCCAGGAGTGCTACTCTTGCACGTTTCGCAGGAGAGCTTCTGTGAAGTTTGGAAAGTAGGAGCCGAGGTACTGGCCGAATTAAAGTTGTGGGGCGGTACCGTGAGTCGTGTCGGGATAGCTCAGTGGTAGAGCGCTTGTCCGCGAAAGACAAAGGTCCCAGGTTCGAGTCCCGGTTCTGGTACACAATTCTAATCTGCCAGGAAGTTTCATATCAGCGCACACTCCGTTGCAGAGTGAAAGATTCATTCTCGAATAATTGAAAGTGTTTTCGGACTTTAGTACACCCTGTACTTCTGGTATGAATACATTTTTCTACGGCAAATCGTACGGAACTAAAATAAAAGTGGTGTTTTGGAATTTAATAACTGGAGTTTGGCGTTTAGTTGTTAATAAATAATTCTATACTAAAGAGTAAAAAATAAATAAAAAAATACTGTGTGACATAATAATTAAGAAGAAGAGGTGTCCACTTGTAGATCGACGTTTTGAAACCATTTATGATACGCTGGTGTAGGTTGGTTATTCACCCTGGTGAACCCTCATTTATAAGTAATCGACGAGAAAACATTCGGAATTTGCACAGATCTCTAGCGCCGTGAATCAGAGTAGACATTCATATAGCTCGTGAAGTGCCTCTTTACGATTCATCGATGAAAAACGATTTCGCAATTTCACTTGAGAGTCTAGATCTTTAAAACCGACACATGGCATTCTCAGTTGCTATAGCGTAGTGGGTAGCGTGTCTGTTAGATTCGACTCTTATCACCTACTCAGTATTTTTCCATTTCCAAAATTAATGCTTATCGAAATTACGTTCATCACTGTTCTTATTCAGTTAATTGGTTTAAACGTCTTTATAATTACATTAATATTAATAATAAAATTGAAGTAATTAAATCGAACTTAATACCTAAAAGTAATTACAATTATACACACAAGGATTCCAAATAAATAATGACGAGAACAAAAACCTGACCCGACAAAAAGGTTAGTACAATGTATACAGTACCGTGAAAAAGGATGATGACTAAAAATCACATTACTATCAATCAATCAATAAAAACTGCGATCAAAGTCATTTCGAAAAAATATGAAGATCTTAAGGACAACAAGATCTGTACCTCTTTCTTGCACATTAGGCAGACGAGATATCCACTGCGCTATGCTAGCAAGTAAAATTGACGTTCTGTTTTAAAGCTTCAGAACGTGTCCAAAATCGGATAATATCTTTTCGTCGATTACTGTTGAAGAAGGGCTAACTGAACAACATTATTTATTAGAACTTTTCCACCTAAGCGTACTCTTTGATTACGTGTATTTGCGCGATGGCTATTCATTTCTGCAGACGCTAAGAATAAACAATCGCACTAACAAAGAGGTTTGAACAAAGGGAGATGGCATTATCTATGCCGAGCACATACGTCAGTAGAAGCCTGTCCGTCATCTTGGTCAGTATTGGAATGTTATTTCTGCGTTAAAACTATGCGTAAAGCCGGCCGCGGTGGCCGAGGGGACTGAATCGCGCCAGTGACGGTCTGCACGACCACTACGGTCTGGGGTTCGAATCCCCCCTCGGACATGGATATTTGTGCCGTCCTTAGTGTTAGCTAGTTCATACGTAGTTTCTAAGTTTAGGGGCTGATGACCCCGTAATCACATCCCATAAGCTATACAAACATTTGAACATATTTTTATGCGTTAAGTAGACCCTCTTACTGCTAATGCAATGAGCTGACAGTCAGCGCAAAGTTTGTACTTCCAAACAATATACTTTCTTGAATAACTAGTAATAAATACCCATCACAATATATTTGAAAAATTAATTTTAACGGCTAATTTGCACTCTTTTAACACGTTGTACATCACGGAAAAAACGTCAGACGTTTTATCCCTGTTTTAAGTGACATAAAAATCAGGTCTCCAATACGAACACTTCTCCAAAACTTCACATCTTCACTTTTTCAGCGTAAGGACGTCTCCCTGTATTCAAACCGCCTTGAGCACTGTTGTTGCTGTTGTGGTCTTCAGTCCGGAGACTGGTTTGATGCAGCTCTCCACGCTACCCTGTCCTGTACAAGTCTCTTCATCTGAGAATACGTTCGGCAACCTACATCCTTCTGAATCTGCTTACTATATTCGTCCCTCGGTCTCCCTCTACGATTTTTACCCCACACGCTTCCTTCTAATGCTAAGTTGACAATTCCTTGATGTCTCAGAATGTGTCGAACCAATCTATCCCTTCTCTTAGTCAGGATATGCCAGAAACTCCTTTTCTCCCCGATTAGGTTAAGCATCTCCTCATTAGTTACATGATCTACCCATTTACTTTTCATCATTCGTCTGCAGCAACACATTACAAGAGCTTCTGTCATCTTTTTATCGGAACTCCTTATCGTCCACGTTTCACTACCATACAATGTTACACTCCAGACAAATGCTTTCAGAAATGACTTCGTAACATTTATCTTAATATCGGATGTTAACAAGTTTCGCTTCTTTAGAAACGCTTTTCTTCACATAGCCATTCTGCATTTTATATCTTCTTTATTTCGGCCATCAGAAGTTATCTTGCTACCCAAATAACAAAATTCATCTACTACTTTTATTGCCTCATTACCTAATCTAATTCTTTCAGCATCGCCTGATTTTCTGACATTACATTCCATTACCTTCGTTTTACTCTTGTTAATGTTAATCTTATATCTTCCTTTCAAGACACTGTCCATCCCCTTCAATTGCTCTTCCAGATCTTTTGCGCTCTATGACAGAATTACTATGTCATCGAAAAACCGCAATGTTTTTATTTCTTCTCCATGCACATTAATGCCCTCTCCAAATTACTACTTCCATTCCTTCACTCACTGCTCAGTGTACAGATTGAGCAACATTGGGGAAAGTCTACAACCCTGTCTTACTCCCTTCCCAACCTCTGCGTCCTTTTCTTGCCCTTCGACCCTAATAACCGCTGTCTGGTTTTTGTATAGGTTGAATATAACTCTTCGCTCCCTATATTTTACCCCTGCTACCTTCAGTTTTTGGAAGAGTATATTCCAGTCGACATTGTCAAAAGCTTTCTCCAAATCGACAAATGCTAAAAACGTAGGTTTGCCTTTCCTTAGTCTATCTTCTAAGGTAAGTCGTAATGTGAGTTTTGCCTCCCGTGTCCCTACTATCTATAAACAGAGATTAGTTCCGCGTTCTGCCGTCGGAAATTGTAAAATAACTTGATAATGAATGAAAACAAAGAAGTAAAAACTCATGTTCTCTTATTTTCGGGCTCCACACAGTTAGCGGTTCGCTTCGAATGAATGCTGTCATGCAAATATCCCGGCACTTTCTTCGAATCGTGTTTCTCGGCTTAAGGGTGACGCTGGTAGACTTCATTCACGAGGGGTGGGCGGATGGTGGTGGTTTCCTTGCTCGGGCGGGTCATGTTGCTGGCTTCCTCTGAGTACGCCGTCAGTCGCGTTTCTTCCTACCCCTTCGCTTCCACGGGTTCTGCAGCGGTAGAGCGGTAAATTCGACGAACAGCGGTGCACGTCACCCCCTTTCTATTCCGGGAATCGCTTAATTAATGAAGCACTGTGACGTCAGCACGTTGCCGGTATACAGATTCCTGGCTTTGTTCTTCCAGTAATTGCACGTTTCTGCTGTTTGGAGGAACTGTGTACTAGCCACCTTATTCACTGTCTGCCAGCAGTTGCTTATTCGGTTAAAGGTTTGCTATTACTGCGCTGCCGGAAATGAAAATTAGTTCAGTCTCTTTGAGTTTCCCAATTCACTAAATATTTATTGTCGAAACAGTCCGTATGGAGTACTAAAACAGAGGTGATTCGGGCGATCCACAGGGTAGTGTTATTGGTCCTCTGCTATTCCTTATTGACATGAACGATTTGGGAGAAAATCTAAGTAGCTCTCTTAGGTTGATTGCAGATGACGCCGTCATTTACCGTCTAGTAAAATCGTCTGAAGATCAAAACCAACTGCAGAACGATCTGAATAAGATATCACTATGGTGTAAAAATTGGCAATTGACTCTAAATAATGAGAAGTGTGAAGTCGTCCGCATGAGTACGAAAAGAAATCCGTTAAACTTTTTTTACAAGATAAATCAATCAAAAGTGAAGGCCGTAAACTCTACAAAATACCTAGGAATTACTATTACTTCAGACTTAAACTGGAAAGAACATACAGATAATGTCGTGGGAAAGGCGAACCAGAGACTGCGTTTCATTGGCAGAACAAATGTTCAAATGTTTGTAAATCTTATGGGACTTAACTACGGAGTCATCAGTCCCTAAACTTACAAACTACTTATGAACTACTTACGAACTAGGACGGCACAAATATCCATGCCCGAGGGGGGGATTCGAACCCCCGACCGTAGTGGCCGTGCAGACCGTGACTGAAGCGCCTCAGTCCCCTCGGCCACCGCGGCCGGCTCATTGGCAGAACCCTTAAAAGATGCAACAGAACTACTATAGAAACTGCATACACTACGGCTGTCCGTCGTTTTTTGGAGTATTGCTGCCCAGTGTGGGATCCTTATCAGGTGGGTTTGACGGAGGACATCGAAAGAGTCCAAAGAAGCGCAGCTCGTTTTGTACTGTCACGATACAGGGGAGACAGCTTGGAACAGGGGACTGATGACCTTGTAGTTTAGTCCCCTATAAACAACAACAGCGTTACGGAAATGATACACTATCTGGGATAGGAATTATCACAACAACGCCGGTTATCGATGCAGCGTGGGCTACTTACGAAACTCCAATCGCCAAGATTCTCCTCCGAATGCGAAAATATATCGTTGGCTCTCACTTACATAGGTAGAAATGATCATCAGAACAAAATACGAGAAATCAGAGCTAAAACGGAGAGATTCAGGTTTTCTTTCTTCCCGCGCGCTATTCGAGAAAGGAATGGGAAATAAATAGTGTAAAGGTGGTTCAATGAATCCTCTGCCAGGCACTTAAATGTGATTTGTAGAGTATCCATGTACATGTAGATGTAGATACAGATCAACAGCTCAAGCGGTAGTGAGGTAGCCATTGTTCCGTTCTTTACGAATGAAAAATATAGAATTTGTACTGGCAGTTGGCTGATGCAATCCGATCAGATGCAATTTCATTGCTTTTCCTAAACTTAGAAAAAGAGGCGCGTCACTGCTTGTGTTGTTGTTGTTATGGTCTTCAGTCGGGAGACTGGATCGATGCAGCTCTCCACCCTACTATATCCTGAGCAAGCCTCTTTATCTCCTCATAAGAACGGCACTCTACATGTATTTGATGTATTCATTATAACTGGCGATTGTAGGGCTACAACTTTCATAGATGTAATAGGAAATGTTTTCATGCCCACTACATTTAGATTGTCAGATAGGAAAAAAATTTAAAATGTTCAAATGTTTGTAGAGCTTATGGGACTTAACTACGGGGTCATCAGTCCCTAAACTTAGAAATTATTTATGAGCTAGCTAATACTAAGGACGGCACAGATATCTATGCCCGAGGGGGGATTCGAATCTCCGACGGTAGTGGCCGTGCAGAACGTAACTGGCGCGCCGCAGACCGCTCGACCACCGCGGCCGGCGAAAAAAATTTCAGAAAGTCTGTATTTTTGAATTGTTGTCGGGAAAAATAAATTTTATAAATAAACATGCTACATTTCACTTTTCGAACCAACTGCCTAGAGAAAGTGTTAACATTACTGGCAAATAATTGATTTGCATTTCATTTTTACGTTCCCACTCGTATTTGGTATTAAATTTAACAGACCCTATAATACCATCCAGAAAATATATCAGATTCGAACAATTTGAATCAAATTTCAACCTAATTATAACTCAGCCTTTATTAAAGCAGGACACAACGAATTTTAGACTTTAGCTGCCGCTATAATAAATTGTGGATCCTATTAATTCCTGAAAACTGTATTTTATACACTCGATAGTTTCGCTCCTCATTCTATACGGAATGATCCAGTCATTCCTGTAGTAGTGTGTATTAGAGCCTCACCTTCTTTCGAATAAAGTCAGCTGATTGGTATTCCTGCGTATGGAAGTCCCTTTAACATAGGAAACACTTCCGACAAAGGTCAGGTATTTCATCAAAATATACAAGACATTAGAGATAGAGCTAGTCAACTACGCCGAGGTTATTGCTATTTCGGAACACTTCTGGGGCTTCCTTTACCAGAGTACAAGTTAGGTATCTGTTTTTCCAGTTGTTTACAATGTGCCGGCCGCGGTGGCCGAGGGGACTAGGTCCGCACCCTGGAAAAGAAACTGCAGCGAACCATCAAGCAAATCAGAACTGAGGGAACCACAAACGTTAAGGACGGCGGCCAAGTCTCACAACATGTGGGGGAAGGCGAAGGTATGAACGTAGACAGTTCGGGACCTGAAGACACGACGCCGGTCGCTCGCGTAAGTCGGAGAGGGCCAACGCCTGGTCTGAGGATACGGAATGACGTGCAGTTCTCTCTTACATAATGCAAGATTATAAAATAGTGACTGTGAACTTAAACCGAATCGAATCTGACGTTAAAATTAACTGCTTGACAGACTATTTGTATGCCGCCGATGTGGACATTGCTTTCCTTCAGGAAGTTGTAACAGCGAACATAAGTAAGATTCCGGGTTATGATGTCATAATAAATATCGGCGATGAAGCAGGTACGGCAATTCTCTTTAAAGAAGGTATTTCTTGTACATCTGCCGCCATTCTACCAACAGGACGGGGCATTGCTGCTCTATTACCGGACAACTTGCTTATACTAAACATTTATGCTCCGTCTGGATCCAGTGCCAGAAGGGAGAGGTCTGATTTTTATCGTGACGAAATCATAACCCTACTAAGCCGTGCTCGCGCAAATATCATACTCGGTGGCGATTTTAATTGTGTCTTACGCAAAGAAGACCAGCAGCCAAATCTTAATTTTTGCCACGAACTACAGTGTTTAACTGACGGTCTGGAACTGAAAGATAGTTGGTGCCACCTACGCCCTCATACTATAGGGTACACATATGTTACCGTAACGTCTGCAAGTCGTCTGGATAGGTTTTACGTGTCCCAAAATATTTTAATGGACGTCCGTGACTGTGAAATATGGCCGCTTAGTTTTAGTAACCACAGTGCCTACCATATCACGTTCAGACACTCGCGACAGAACACCTTCTTGGGTCGTGGGGTGTGGCAGTTGAATACCTCATTGCTGGAAGATGCCGCCTTGCGGCGAGATATTGCTGCTACCTGGCGGCACTGCCTCCAGAGGCAGGCACGGTACAGGGAGCGCGTCGTCTGGTGGACGGAGCTCGTGAAGCTCCAGTTTAAGAAGTGCATCTCTCAGTTTGCCAGGGCCAAAGCGTATTGGAGGAAACAAACTTTGGAGTTTTACTTCACCGGTTTACGTCAGCTGTATAGTTGCCCTGCAGCTCTGACGGACAATTTGATCCATATTAAACGTATGAAAGCTAAAATCACTGCTTTGGTCAGAGAAAGTATGGCTGGTACACGGGTCAGGGCACGTACATCAGACGACATCGCCCATGAGCGGACATCATTGTTTCACGTCATTCGGGAACATAGAAGAGGGAAACAAAAAATCATTACACAACTTCAGGATGAAGGTGGAACGATATATAATGAGCAATCTACTATTAAGGCCTTTGTCTTCAATCCCTTCAGACACCTTTACTCCGAGCATGAAGCAGACGCGCCGGCTGGGGATGATTTTTTATCCAACATTACATCCGCGCTTAATCAAGACGACAACGCAGAAATTTTAGCACCTATAACCGACGCAGAAATAAAGTCAGCCATCACGTGCGCTCCAAAGAAGAAAGCTGCGGGTTTGGACGGCCTACCACTCGAATTCTACACACATTACTGGGACATTTTTGGTGATGAACTGACACGGATGTATAACGACTTGCTATCAAGCGTTTCATTCCCTCTTCCGTTCACCGAAGGCATGGTGGTTCTCGTACCAAAATCGTCGAGACAGGATAAGCTCGATAGCTTTCGGCCAATAACCCTGCTCAACGCAGATTTCAAGATCTTGACAAGACTTATAAATGCCAGATTGAAAACTGTTCTTAACAAACTACTGGGCTCTTACCAGACGAGTGTGGTCAGTGGTCGATCAATGTTCAACGCGCTTTGTGAATACCGGGACATAACATATTTATCATGGATATGCAAAACTAAACTGGCTGTCCTATTCTTTGACTTTGACAAGGCATTTGACAGAGTCAGTCACGGATTTTTATTAAAAATAATGGAGAAAATGGGGTTCCACCAGAATTTGCGGTATCTCATCAGGAATTGTATCTGTGGAACATCCTCTCGCATCAAGATCAACGGCCAGCTGACTGCTCCTGTGCCCATCCAACAGGGCGTGCGACAAGGGTGCCCCCTTTCCATGACCTTTTACGCCATTGCAGTGGAGTCACTTCTTAGGACATTTGACGTCACTCTCGGGGGTCTACAGACGCTGAATACGAAAACAGTCTGCCACGCCTATGCCGATGATATCAGCGTCATCATCAACAACAATGACGAGATGGCGACTGTCAGACGACTCGTGCAACGGTATGCCAATGCAAGCGGAGCGAAACTTAATGAACGCAAATCCAAAGTAATGATGCTAGGACCTCATGTTAACTATGTTGACACCGATTGGATTGACAGTACGGCAGAGTTAAAACAACTAGGACTGATTATTACACCGAATCCGCAGGAGATGGTGAAAGTAAACTGGGAACGCAAGCTTAATGTTTTACGGGCAATGATCAAAGACCACAAGGTACGATCCGTAGATCGAATACAGCGAGCGATCTTTGTCAATACGTATGTTCTCAGTCAGGTCTATCATATTACTGCTGTTCTACCTATTCCCGCAGACGTAGCGCATAAAATTCTATCGCTTGCTTGTTGGTATGTTTGGAGGGATAATATTTTTAAAGTCTCGTTCAAGTCGACGTCGCTACCTCGGACCAGAGGTGGATTGGGTATTAAAGATGTTCAGTCACAATGCATGGCGATCTTCATGTCCCGTACTTCGCGCATCATACAGAGCGATCAAAGCAGTCTCACCGCTACTCTCTTCAGGCAGTTACGTCCTGTGGACTTGACCGTGCCGACAAATGTGGGTAATATACACGCCGACCTTGACTATATCCGAAAGTATTATGTAGAGCTTAGCTATTTTCCTGAACATCAACAACAATGTCAAACTGCGACGATCTATAAGGAACTAATTAAATGGCAGCCACCAAACCGTATCGAGCAAAAATACGTGAGCAGAAACTGGAAGCAGATCTGGCAAAATATTAGTAATCCTTTTCTTCGATCTGCCGTCAGTTCGGTTTGGTATGACGTGGTCAATGAAGTAATCCCCACCGGAGAAAAACTGTTCAACATTAAGCTTCGACCATCACCACTCTGTACAAAATGTAATCTCGTGGAAACACTGCATCATATATTGCTGTGTAGGGATCAGAATCAAATATGGACTTGGACACGCAAGAAACTGGCACTTATCAACAGAACGTCAGAGAATTCCATACAGTTACGAGACTTACTTCACCCTGATTGGCGGCTCTTTCCAGAATCTAAGAATAATAGCTATACCTGGTTAACGGGCCAATTTCTTTATTACATGATGACCGACAAAACGCCTACTCTTAATGGTTATCATATGTACCTGACTGCGGAATATTTTACGATCAAAAAATATCGAAAGTATAAAAAGACGTTTCGTTTCAGAATTTCCTCTCCATTGCATTAAACGATGGACGCCTTTAAGTTATCGACAAACTAAGCAGTTTCTTTTTTTTTCTTTCATTTCATTTTATTGTTGATTACTATTATTTCTAATGCTGTGCGTTCCTAGCCGTATGGTCTATCCGTACTCTGTGTTTTACGCCATCGACGCTGCACTAAATGTTCAAGTGTCCTTCCTTCTGTTTAAGTTGGAGAATTTCTTAAAGGTTGCGGAAGTTACGCACCATTTTTGTTTACAAAACTGAAGTTTGTAATATTTGATTTATTATGGAAATCATATGCTTCATTGGAGAAGTCTTTCTTTATTCCTGTATACATTGAAGAGGAAATAATTCTTTGCTACAAACTTTTCATTTATCTATTTGTTTATGTTTATTTCTGAAACAGAGAAGGTCACGGAGATAGCAGCAGCTTTCAGCCAATTGTAGGCACTAAAGTCACAGACCACTGACAGTACGGAGGTCTCAGCAGGTTCTACCCTCAGAGTTAAGAGCAGAGGAACAAAATATATCCAGAATTAAACATAGGCTTCGGGAAACTGAAGAAAATGCGACAGATACGACACGGAAACCTAGAACTTCGAGAAGACGAACTCTGAGTCCTGACGTCGCTTGCAAGACACCGTACTGCGGAGACCGTACGACACAACTGGAAACACTCGTATATTTTATGGCTCCAGGATAGAAGATTCCACTTTCCTTTACATATATGGCGTAAATAGATAAGGGACAACAATTTGATTTAAACGGCATTGAAGCCGACGCCGCAGAAGGCGATATTGGCGAGCGACAGGATCGGCTGTAAGGGGAGAAGGGAGGCCCATTAAAAAAAAAAAAAAATAAATAAAAAAAATAAAAAAATAATAATAAATAAAAGAAAAAAAAGGGGACTGAGGCGCTCCAGTCACGGTCTGCACGGCCACTACGGTCGGGGGTTCGAATCCCCCCTCGGGCATGGATATTTGTGCCGTCCTAGCTCGTAAGTAGTTCATAAGTAGTTTGTAAGCTTAGGGACTGATGACCCCGTAGTTAAGTCCCATAGACTATACAAACATTTGAACATTTTTTGTTTACAATGTATGGGTTGGTATGTATGTTAAAAGCTGTGTTCCTATTAAGTCCCACGATGTTTCAAAACACTGAACTGAAAGTATATGATAGTGCATGCAGAAATGATTAATTTCAATGGAACTAAACGTCTAATTAATGTTATTTGTAGAACTCCTATCTCTGATTTTAAAACATTTCTGCTCAAGGTAGAGAGAGTTCTATGTAAACTTCATAGGAAATTAAAAATTGTTTCAAGTGGAGATTTCATCATTAATTATGTAAGTGGTATGCAATAAAAAGGACGCTATTAGAACTCTAATTCTTATACTTGTTGCAAACAGTAATATATCCAACAAGAGTGCAAGGGGCACAGCAACACAACCATAGACAAAATTTTTGTTTATTCTTTATTATTAGAGGGACTTTCTGTTAGCAGAATAATGAATGCACTTTCAGACCATGAAGCACGAATTTAAATGTATAAGATTTTCGTGCTCAAACACCTGTTAAATTTAAACTGTTTAGAAAAGCAGATACAGTTGCTGTACAGGACTACAGTACATTGTCTTTCCTAGATATTCACATTATACGCGACAAAATGAAAACAGGTCATATAGCTTCAAGTTTTATCTGCGATAACAGTCCAGTGAAGTTCATTTTTGTATGAAACTGAGAAAAAACAAAAATAATGCTCCTGACTCTTTTGCAAGGGATCGTGATTGTTAGATGTGCTGTGGGGCGAAAGTCGGCCTCAAATGAGCAGGAGGACTTATTCAATAACGAATAATTAGCAGCCTAAGAAACTCGGTCGATGCTGATGGTATTAGATTAGGTAACGAAACACTAGAGGTGGTAGATGAGTTTTGTTACTTGGGTTGTAAAATAACATATGAAGGTCGCAGCACAGAGAAATAAAATGCAGAATGGCAATGGCAAGAAAAGCATTTTTGAAAAAGATAAATTTGCTAACATCGAATATTAATTTAAGTGCAAGGAAGTCTTTTCTGAAGGCATTTGTGTGGAGAGTTGCCTTGTAAGGGAGTGAAAAATGGACGATAAACATTGCGGACAGGAAGAGATGTTCAAATGTTTGTAAAGCTTATGGGACTTAACTACGGGGTCATCAGTCCCTAAACTTATAAACTACTTATGAACTACTTACGAACTAGGACGGCACAAATATCCATGCCCGAGGGGGGATTCGAACCCCCGACCGTAGTGGCCGTGCTGACCGTGACTGGAGCGCCTCAGTCACCTCGGCCACGGCGGCCGGCACAGGAAGAGGATAGAGGCTTTTGAAATGTGGTGCTACAGAAGAATGCTGAAGATTAGGTGGCTAGATCGCGTAACTAATGAAGAGGTACTGAACAGAATTGGTGAGAAAAGGAATTTTTGGCATACTTTGACTAAAAGAAGGGATCGCTTGGTATGACACATTCTTAGACATCGAGGAATCGTAAATTTAGCATTGGAGGGAAGTGTGTGGGGTAAAAATCGCAGAGGGAGACCAAGAGACGCATATAGTAAGCAGATTCAAATGGATGTGTGTTGCCGTTCTTATGAGGAGATGAAAAGGCTTGCTCAGGATAGAGTAGGGTGGAGAGCTGCATCAACCCAGTCTCCGGACTGAAGACCATAACAACAACACAATTTCAAGTTAGTTGTTTGGACTTCAGTAATTCATGTATCTGGTGATGTGGACATATTTAGTCGATTCTGATCGCAAAGTTTCCGTTAGCACTACATTTATTCATGTACATTTCCAGAATCACAACCGTAAAAACACATTAACTGCTTCTTCACCCTACGTCATTTAGTATTATTAATTTAGTACCCCCTACTTCCTATCATAAAGATGATCTTGTTATAAACGTGATTAGAAGTGTCATTATAAATGTTTTGTCTTATTATTAATGCTACTGTTTTCACAAGGGATGAAACTAAAACTCTTTTACAACTTAAAAACTGCCATTTGTCTTCTAAAATAATACACTTAGGACTCTCCCCACCTTTTTTTAATAACTGTCATATGGGGGCTGTTGTTAACATCCAAACAATGGATCCAACAGTGTTATTCAGGTGAGCTTAATTTGATATTCCACCTCTACATACACATACTACTTCGCTGCTTAAATTAAAATACACGCTATGGCCAGGAATCGAACCCGGATCAACTGCTTGGAAGGCAGCTATGCTGACCATTACACCACCATCTGACGTCACGGATGTAGCGCCAGTTTGTTGCTCGCTGAAACCAAATCAAATGTTCAAATGTTTGTAGAACTTATGGGACTTAACTACGGGGTCATCAGTCCCTAAGCTTACAAACTACTTATGAACTAGCTAAGACTAAGGACGGCACAAATATCCATGCCCGAGGGGGGATTCGAACCCCCGACCGTAGTGGCCGTGCAGACCTTGACTGGAGCGCCTCAGTCCCCTCGGCCACCGCGGCCGGCACGCTGAAACCATTGTGCATGGATGCTATACCGCTCTTCCAAGATCGCAAGGCAAACGCTGTGAGCTTGCTCGTGGCTTTAAACTTGTAGCTCTAGCCTTTATACACTCTGTCACTTGAGACCGTAAGTACAATCCGGTCTTTCGAATCTTGATGTGTCTTGCAACAGGCACGGATGTTGGGTTCAGGTTAGCGAAGACGGATTACAGTTATAGCTTGTTGCAGTCCTTTCTTTCACTCCTCCTACATTTCTCTCATCAGTTCTCGACTCTTCCCGTGTGAATTTCATGGAAATCTTTGAGTACCATAATATCTTTTTGCAGTGGCCCCCAGCAGGCTAATCAAATTTTACCGCCCCTACCGAACTCTACTGTTCGGTACCCTATTTCATAAAAATATTAATTACAATGTATTGTTAATGAAATTGTAGCTTGTTGTTTTGTGTACTAGCGTTCTAATTTTACCACGTTTTCTGTAATTAGTAGCTATGACTGTGAACTAGGGGATCGAGGTGTCATTCCCTAGATTATTTTTACAACCCAGCTATTTGGTTAAGATTGCACAAGGAACAGTTTCCGTGTATATTTCTGAGCTAATAAAAGCACAGTCATATACTACTAATAATGCGGGGTAAGGTGTGCCTTAATACTTCTTACACAATAATGTACATTTTCTAAACGTAATTAAATTTCTTTTATTACACTTACCTAGAGTTTGAAAATTTTGTCCTCAAATTTGCCGCCCCTAAAATCTGTCACCCTAGGCACCAACCTAGTCCGCCTACTGGTAAATCCTCCACTGTCTGAGTGGCAGTCGTTCATCAATATCTTGTCGAGTAATTTGGAGTTCGGTCATGTCTTTTCTAGCTTCTTTGCTGCAAGAATTATCCGTTTTTAATCACCAAAGTAAGCGATCAACGTTTTTGTCCGTCTGCTGGGACTGATCCTATCCTTTGGATATGACCGTAGAAAGCTATTGTTCTTGTCGTGACCGCATCCGTAATTTTTTCAGTATGTATAACTTGAACATTTTTGGGGCGATCTGGTCTGATTTGCTATTGCCAAGATCACTCTCTTGAAACAATTTTTTTTTTTTTTTTCAATTCATGCTACGTTCGGGGGTTCGAATTCCCCCTCGGGCATGGATGTTTGTGTCGTCTTTAGTATAAGGTAGTTCATAAGTAGTTTGTAAGGGACTGATGATCCCTTTAAGCTTAACAAACATTTAAACCTTTTTTTGTTTTTAATTCATGACCAGTTTCAGCTTGCTGTCATTCTCAGATGCTCTCTTCAATGTGCACATAACATGAATAAGTTTACACGAAGACACTACGTTTCATGAAACTGCGCTACTGGCCAGTGCGCATGCGCGGCGGGCTTTCGCGCAACTCGTTGGCGAAACTAAACAGTTTCGGCACCTTCCAACTTTGGCGAAACTGATTGCGCGTATTTTTAGGTTAGGTGATAACCAATACAGAACAAAATACAACATAAAGGGGGGAACGGAAGACATAATTCGGTTTTTGAACATATATGCGATGCATAGGTGTTTGTGGCATTTTAACAATGAAAATTTCAGGAATAAGCAGCGGCATGTTAGTGCTCTTGAAGCAATTATCTGTGAATTAAATATTGATGGGTTGACGATTAGTGAATTGCAGACTAAAATACATTCAATTCCCAATACCTATACAAACGAACTATGGCAATTGTGGATCTGGAAACACGGTACAGGCTGTAGAGACGAATGTCTACTTGACATGAAACGTAATGCAGTTTGTAATTTTAGTTCTGGTAACAGTGTTTCACGCATAACAGTATCTTGTTTTTTTTTGTTTTTTTTTGGTTTTTGGTTGTTTTTTTTTTATTGCATTGCTAACTCTGTTTAAAAGGAACGTAAACTGCTCTGGTGACATTCTGAGTTGATTAAAATAACATCTAGGGTCTTCGATCACAATTTCTTTCAGCAAGGTCGCTAAGCAACCGAGCTGACGTCTTTTTTTTTAATCCAGTCACGAACCCAAACACGTTTCTTACTCTTTTTACGTTTAGTCTTATGCAGCGACTTCACATAAAGAAGCAATAGCTCCGCCACAACTTTTACAGCTACCAAAACTTTCATTCTACGGCGATTACGGCACTTACAAAACAACGAAACTGAAGTGTACAGTATTGGCGCCGTGTCTACAGACACACACGAAACCAGTTGCGCGCAACTCATTTCATGAAACGAGTGTCGCAACCTAGTGTCGTCGTGTAGACTAGCCTTTAACCTACAATCTGCATCTAAATAATACCGCAACATAAAAGTACATACCACTTCATTGTCGTCGAGATGGGATTGTGCACCAGTTATAAAATATATTACCATTTTGGGTCATCACACTGACAAAAAACTCAAATAGAAATTTTGAATCCGTCAAATGTAAAATCACTAGCACAAATGGTTGTATTCTTGTACATTTTCTCTCGAAATGTTCAAATGTTTGTAAATCTATGGGACTTAACTTCTTTGGTCATCAGTCCCTAGGCTTACTAACTACTTAAACAAACTTAAACTAACCAAAGGACAACACACGCGCATTCACTCATACCCCAGGGAGGACTTGAACCTCCGCCGGCGAGCTACTGCTTGCTCCTCAGTAAGGCGCCTTAGGGCGTTCAGCCACTCCACCTCGGCATTTGCCTTCGACGACGACTGGAGAAGACTGATACGCTACTCAAAGAGCGTATGTTTCAAGTTATAAGTTTGGCCACTAGGCAGCTATAACCGTCCTAAAACATTGTGAATTTACATGATATATGTTGGGAAACACTACTACAGAATAAATAATGGCTTCCATTGAGCACTAAACAATAATAAGCTCACATCAAAAGACAAACCACAATATAAATGTAGACATACACAGACAGTACTCTCACAGCTTGGGTGAAAAATTTACGAAACTAACAGTCATCTCATAGTATAAATAAAATGTCTGGCGCTAAGCAGCTTTTATCTCTATATATAAAAGGAAGTGTCCCAATTGACTGTGACTGACTGACTGACTCATCATCGCCCAGCCCAAACCACTGAAGATAGAAACTTGAAATTTGTGGAGGTTGTTGCTCTTACTCTGTAGGCGTCATTTAAGGAGCGATTTTTCGATATTCCGTCCGTAAGGGGGTGAAATAGGGGATGAAAAGTTTTTTTGATAATACGTAGCTATTAGGTAATTTTGAAGCTAGAATACAAAATTTCGGATTTGGGTTCGGGGTTCTAATTTAAAAGACACTTGTTTCGGCATTTTTTGAAATTTGACAAATAAGGGGGTAAAATAGAAGACGCAAAAAATTGATTTTCAAAAATATGTTGCGGTTAACTCAAATTTTAAGCTACAACTACGAAACTTCGGATATGGAATCTTGGTCAGGATTAAAAATCCATGATTTTTACTATTTTTGGAAATTCAACAAGTAAGAGGGTTAAATAGAGGATCAAAAATTCTTTTTGAAAACACGTTGCTATTGATACAATTTTGAAGCTAGAGCTGCAAAAATTGATATTTGTATATTTGGTTAGACGTTAAAAAATACGTGTTTCGGTATTTTTGGAAATTCAGCCATCAACGAGAAAAATTGGAGAGAGGGTGTTTTTCGAAAATATGTTGCTATTTACGCAATTTTGAAGTTAGAAATACAAATTTTCGGATTTGGATTCGGGATTCGAATTTAAAAGACACGTGTTTCGGCATTTTTTGAAATTCAACCAATAAGGGGGTAAACTCAAATTAGACACGTGTTTTGGAATTTTTGGAAATTCAACAACTAAGGGGCTAAAAGATGGGATCAAAAATTCTTTTCGAAAACACATTGTTGTCAAGACAATTTTGAAACTATGACTACAAAAATTTGTATTTGTATTGTTCGTTAGAATTTAAAAAATACGTGTTTCGGTATTTTTGGAAATTCAACCATCAAGGGGGTTAAATTGGAGAGGGGATGTTTTTCAAAAATCTTTTGCTAATAAGGCAATTTTGAAGCTACAACCACAAAAATTGGTATATGTTTTCTTGGTCAGAATTAAAAAAACACGTGTTTCGGTATTTTCAGAAAATTAATCAATTTGGGGATGGAATAGGGGATGAAACATTTTTTGAAAATACGTTCCTACTAAGCAAATTTTGGTGCTGTTAACTCAAATTTCAAGCTATAAGTACGAAACTTAAGATATGGATTCTTCGTCAGGATTAAAAAGAAACAAATGGTGCAGACCAAACAGCCTACGCATGCGAAGGAGCGGGGGTTCAGCTAGTTTATACTATGAGATGACTGTTAGCTTATCAATGTAATAGTTTTAAATTTTGACGCATTTAACATTTTTTTTAATCAGTGAGACGACCCAAAATGGTAATATATTTTATAACTGGAGCACAGTCCCATCTCGACTACAGTGAAGTGGTATATACTTTTATGATGTGGTATTATTTATATGCAGAATATGCTCCTTGTACATAAGTCTAAGCAGGTTACTTCATTTATGGTATGTGTACGTATTAGCGAGCATTTGAGGAAGGCAGCACGGATTGCTGAAACTGGTTATGAATTGAAATAGAATAGTTAAAAAAGGGGACCTTTGATAATCCACATAACATTTTCAGTATGTGTGCGGTATAATGAAGCAATTTTTATATTGTTTGCTCATTTTATCTTTAGAACGTATCTTTCTGTGATTTGCAGTGCTCCCTTAATCGCCTTTTTCTTCAGAGTTAAACGTCCTGTTGCATAAAAGGCTCCTGGTTGAATCACTGTTGAGTCATGTGTAAGTTTAGCATTGACGGATAGTGAATTGTTGTTGTATGTATGTATCCTTAGTGAGGTAGTATGATTTCTTCCTCTCATTAACTCTTGCTTTCATGTTTTTTTTGTTTTTTTGTTTTTTTTTTTGTTTTTTTGTTTGTTTTTTTTTTGTTTTTTTTTTGTTTTTTTTTTGTTTTTTTTTTTTTGTTTTTCAAATTGCGTATTTCAGTTACTTGTCCTTGACATCTGAATTTTGTTAGTTCTCTCAGTATTTTCATGTTTAGTACTCATTATTTTTTAATTTTTGTTGATATTCGCAACAACTTTGGCTTGTTCATGGGAGATCTGTAAGCCTGTTTTTAAGGTTTTACGTTCAAAAATTCTATTTGCTATTGATATGGCATCCGTTCTTTCAGACATGGCTTACAGATCAGACACCATATTCCCGCGGTGCTGAAGGGCGCCGGTTCAATTCCGTCTACCGGCAAAAATTTATTTCTTTGTAATTAACAATTCCAGAATGTTCTACAACTTTCTTACGTGCACTTGTAAATTCTACTTGTTTCTTATGTTAACTATTATTCTAATTTCTGGTACATTCTGTCTTTGTATAAATGGCAGAGCACTCTGCCCGAGAGTCAGCCAGTGCTGCGTGTACTTTCAGTTCGCAATAAACCTGCTTTCAGTATAAGTGCTGTATTTACTCTACAACCTTGTCTTCGAAATCAATCCTGCTTCCATTTCAACGAGACAATATCAATAAATTGTATACAGGGTGAATCATTTAACACTTGCACCTCAAATATTGCCGAAACGGCAAGTGCGATTGATGTGCGGTTTTCAAAGAATGGGTTGGTAGTCAAGGACTCGTATTGTTAGCCAATAAACAAATTGTAAAAATATCTGGAAAGTGTATTTTTTATGTAAATATACATTTTTTTCAAATGGAACAATGATTGTTTCTATCATGCACTGGAAATTTTTGACACCAGTTGTGTACAAAAAATTTTGAATGACATTTTTATCACGTTTAATTTGACAGCTACAACCATTCAAAGTTTTGGGGGCGGAGGCTACGCAGCGAAGCTGACTGGCTGGTGGTCATGAGACAGTGGGCCGTGCCCCAGGGGCTAGCCACTCGGCCAGTTAGCTACGCTATCGCAGCATCCGCCCCCGAAAGTTTGAACGGTTGTAGCTGCCAAACTAAACGTGATAAAAATGTCATTCAAAATTCTTTATACAGCTGGTGTCAAATTCCAGTACATGATAGAAACAACCATTGTTCCGTTTAAAAACTGTATGTTTGCATAAAAAATACACTTTCTAGCCCCTGACTACCAATCCATTCTGTGAAAACCGCACATCAATCCCACTTTCCGTTTCCGAAATATTTGCGGTGCAAGTCTACATCTACATCTACATGGTATACTCTGCAAATCACATTTAAGTGCCTGGCAGAGGGTTCATCGAACCACAATTATACTATTTATCTCCCATTCCATTCTCGAATAGCGCGTGGGAAGAATGAACACCTGAATCTCTCTGTTCGAGCTCTGATTTCTCGTATTTTATTCTGATGATCATTTCTACCTATTTAAGTAGGAGTCAGCAATATATTTTCGCATTCGGAGGAGAATGTTGGCGATTGGAGTTTCGCAAGTAGCCCACGCCGCAGCGATAAGCGCCGTTGTTGTAATGATTCCCATCCCAGATCCTGTATCATTTCCGTAACGCTGTCTCCCCTGTATCGTGACAATACGAAACGAGCTGCCCTTCTTTGGACTCTTTCGATGACCTCCGTCAAACCCACTTGATAAGGATCCCACATTGGGCTGCAATACTCCAAAAATGGACGGACGAGCGTAGTGCATGCAGTGTTAAGTGATTCACCCTGTATACGAGCCCAACAGACAACTGACCATTTCTGTGCGAATGCACAACCACGACCAATCCCTCGAGGAAAGGGAATACGAGCAAGAGGAAATATTGAGCGGGGTACACTACCATCGTAGTGTGCTAGAAGTTGAGAATCTGGGCAAGAAGGAAAGCGTGTCTGGATTGCCTAACGCGGAGACTCTGCGCGTTCGGTGAAAGGGTTGAATGTTCTCTCTAATAACCAAAAATAAAAAATAAAAACTGAGCCAAGAACTGAATGATGAACAACCAACGTAAACGAACACACAACGCAAGAGACCGAACCTAAGGTAAAAAAAAAAAAAAATTAAAAAAAAAAGAAAGAACAAAAAGAATGTGGTTAAGACGACCGTTGGCCCGAAGCGGGTTATCCGGGTTTGAATACCACTCCAACACCAATTTTCAATTTCGGCATTGAATTGATTCAATGCCGTGCAACGATCGAGATTCTTCAGTATTTCTAATTCATAATTATGTTTGTCCAGCGGCTGTTTCCTTTAGGTTTGAAAATATAGTTAGGTCATCCACAAATGTTGAACAGTCTACTTGCAAGTTTTCCATTTCGTAACCTAATCTCTCTCGGTAATTTGGCTTTCTCTTAATGAAAATCTCGATTCTCTTACAACTTGTTTTACAACTCAATTACAGAACAACTGAGAGAAACCAATTCCCTTCCTCATGTAAGTTGTGATCTCAAAACGTGGAGGAATTTTGTGTTTAAATTTCAGTTTTGAAAGTACAGTAGTTATTGTGTTCGGTTGTGTCGCCATCTTCCGCAGCAGCTCTTAAAATTAACTATATGAGTTTTTACGTCGTATGCTGTCTGCAGTTTAAACAATTTTCTCACACCAGACACGTTTCGATTTTCATTTGTAAAGCATCTTCTGTGGTTCTGTAAATGATACATAGGTTTCCAGAATGACATTTTCACTCTGTAGCGGAGTGTGCGCTGATACATCAGTTTGTTCAATTCGTTTCTCATATATAGATTAAAAATAGTTTAACTTTTTGTGCACGCTATGTCTTTTTATATTGCTGTATAATATAATCACGGTGTTATTGCCTCTTCCTTACATTCCACTTCTGTTTTTCCGTTTTGTTGGCCTGAGTCGGTCGGTTTGTGATGTGCATTTTTTGATTGTACACGGCAAATTTCGGCTATTTTTGTATCTTTTTTTCGTTTCATTTGTTATTACTTGACTTTTTCTAAATTTTGCGCATCACACATTTTTAATAGACTGCCCTTCAGTTTATATAATAAAAGCCTTCTACTAAAAAGAATGGCATGTGCATTCTAACTATTTCCGATAATGACGACTCGGGAACTAACACATACCAACTGATTTGATGCAATTTGCACTTGTAAATGACCTTAAAGCCAAAATCCGGAAAGTGTATCAGAATAATAAAGATACAGTAGAGACAACGTACTCAGACACATGGGACTGGGATATGTCGGATTACAGAAATTGTCGGATTACTGGATTTTCAATGAGAAATGCTCTTTCTTATATTAAAACATTTGACTCACAAAACAAAACAACAATACTACGTAAAACACAAATAAAATGTAAACAATAATTTATTTACATACTTACAGCAACAGACTATCAATTGGAAAACAGAAAACAATTTTTAATGTAGTAGTTAATCGTTTTTACGTTCATCTTCCTCAACAGGCCAACGCCCAACGCCATAAAATTAAGCAAATTCGTTGTTTTTTTTAATAAGTTCTGATTTTTCAGCCAAAGTCAATGATTTGTGTTTATGTTTCTCACTATCTCCTGCTTGAGACATTTTGAAGGAAAAAAAAAATGTTCAAATGTTTGTGTAGTCTATGGGACTTAACTACGGGGTCATCAATCCCTAAACTTACAAACTACTTATGAACTACTTACGAACTAGGACGGCACAAATATCCATGCCCGAGGAGGGATTCGAACCCCCGACCGTAGTGGCCGTGCAGACCGTGACTGGGGCGCCTCAGTCTCCTCGGCCACCGCGGCCGGCCATTTTTGAAGGGAAGATACAAAACACGCACTACTACAGTCAAGTTAAAGGGGGTTCTAATTCGATTGTACAATATACGCAATAATCAAAATTTGGTAGCTGTCAACGTATTGTTTACTAAACTGTTCACTTCAAGTGCTCACCCATCCACGCCAGATGATCTCAGTTCGTCCTGTCGGACTACCGAACGTGTCGGATGGTGAAGTGTCGGATTCTAGAGATTCTGCCGTACTTATACAGTCGAATGGCGGTAAAATCATTTATAAATTATTCTATGGCTGTGGTTCATCAATATAACAATGTACTTGAAGGTAAAATTTCAACTTAATTCACCTAAATTCAACGGAATTGGAATGCTTTCGATAGTTGGAGCTATACGCAAGCTTGTTTATGTTTTATGACAGTTCAGAGAATCCAATTTTATTGTTATTGCGAGAGGGGTGACAACTACATCAATAAGCACACAATTTTTATTATAATTTATATTTCACGGCTTCACAGTAAAACCTTTCATTCCCAGTGTTGTTCCCAAACAACATCATGTTAAAAGCTGCGTTACACTGTATTATGTGTACCAACACTTCAAGAGCCATTCTTGTTAAGCAACAACATGCTCCTAAAACGACATTTCGCAGCTTGGTGGGGCATGTACTAACTTCGATTTAATTTTACAGTAGACGACACATGAGCAGCATGCAGTGTTGGCAACGGCGGTTGATTCCCGGCAAATTTTTTAGCCAGTTGGATGATAGTATACGATATACAATGAGATTTGTTGATTTCTTTTCGCGGAATATCTGAATGCATGAAAAACATTGATCAGGGAATGTTTGTGAGCGGAATCAAACACACATTTGTACGCATCCCATGAGATTTTTTAAAACTGTACATTGATCTGGGTATGTCTGTGATAATTTATTAACCCCACGATGTTACATACAAGTAAATGATATCTATAGAGCTGGAACAACGCGTACTTGCTATTCGATTTCTCAAGAGTATTGCTATGTTGCCAACGAATTTCTAGCGTGTTGTTGATTATAACGTTGGATGTCGCGAACATTGTAGTGTTTTTCTCCTCAACGTCTTCTCACTTGCGAATACGAATTACTACACCGCCATGACGTAAGTAAATAACAGAACATTGCGGAAGTTGTATTACGTCTCTCGTTCATGGAAAACATAGATTTCTCTTGTGATGATGTTTTCTAAGAAGCCTATTTCCACACAGGTCGTCCATTAAACCCGTATACATTAAAAAATCATCTTCCGTATCAGTTGTAATGTGTCGGAAACTTGTTACGCGTATTTCCAATATAATATTGTTTGCTATGAACAGTAAACAGATGTCGCCGTCTAAAATTTCATTCGCTATGTCAAACTTCGCACCGACTGGTCCGCTTCATTTCAGCGATTCGAGAGGTGTTGCCAACAGTGCCTGCTCGGCCTGTGTCTTCGATTGTAAAATTTTACCTCAACTTGAGACGCATCCTTAACCAAAAAGAATACGGACATGTGCTCCATCTCTAATGTCCACACTGTCGACGGGCCATTAAACAGTAATCTTACAAACTTCCTTCTTTTAATCTCGCCGTTATCAACATCTGCAAGTCGTCTAGAAATCTCATAACTCGGGACGACGGCGGTTCAACTCTGACCAGCTGCATACCTTATTTTCTCATTATCTCTCAAACTGATCAAAATTTTACCACAAATTCATTTGTAGCTGCTTCTATACATAGTGTTACACATGCAAGTAGCTCGTCCTAGAAATCATAAATTCACCCCGTTTACATGGGCTCCCAAAACCGTATTTCGTAAACCGATTTCCCAATTTCGCAACTGGTTGGTCATGTAAACACTAAAAAATCGATTCTGGAAATCCGCTTCTCTAAAGCGGTTTTTCAGTTACACAATCGATGTTCGTGCCCATGTAAACGCAACCGTTTTTGAAGCGCTCTTGGCTTGTCAGATTGTGTATTGTTGTTAAGAATCTTTGGCACCTATGGAAAGAGTGATGTTTTATAATTTGATGATTTTAAAAATCATCACTTCTAGACACTCCGACATAGATCTAACGGCAGTGGCGGATCTCAACCACGCTATACTGGCCTACACCAAGTACCGACCGCACAAAGTGTTTTCTATAGAAAGACGAGTCACTGTCTTACTTCATCGATTCTACAAGTACATCTGGTAATCGTGAAAGCGTTACGGAGATGATCGATAAACTCCATTGGAAGACTTTGCTGGAGAGAAGCTCTGTCGCTCGGTACGGGCTTTTGTCGAAGTTTCGAGAACATACCTTTACCGAGGAGTCTAGCAGTATATTGCTCTCTCCTACGTATATCTCGCGAAGAGATCCTGAATATAAAATCAGAGAGATTAGAGCCCACACAGATGCTTACCGACAATCTTTCTTTCCGCCGTGACTGAAATAGGAGGTATGTAAGGGCAGAAGGAGGGAGAACCGATAGTGGTACTCAAGGTACCCTCCGCCACACACCGTCGGGTGGCTTGCGGAGTACGGATGATGTGGTGTCGCACAAGTACAAAGTGCGCGCCACCTACTTTCGCCGCGCGCCGCCATGCACACACGGCGCGGCGTTCTCAGGACAGCCACGAGTGCCCTCTGCGACAACTCCGCTCGTGGCCACCACTGAAGGACATCGGCCACTTCGGACGGAGATAGCAACCAGTTAGGACCTTCGTAATCAGATAGGCACCATTGAAGACTTTGCTATCGTACAGGCACTAGGCAGGCCTCTAACAACTATGTATCAACATTCTGCAGTACTATGTAAAAGTTAAGTATTGTTACATTCTGTGCAATATATATCTCTTTCTAATTTACTCTAGTGTTTATAGTTTCTGGCTGCTCCCCTCCGTACCTGCACCAGCGTGCTATTTTCGTTCCGGTGTCGGTCTCATTCCACTCGGCCACCGACACCTACGACGAGGCTGGGACACAAAAGCGGCGACGAAGTTGGGACACAAAAGATGTAGATGTAGATACCTCGTAAGTCAAGTATCACAATACCTCTTGTTAAATACACGAAGCAGGAGGATTTAGACATTTTCAAAGGACAATTGAGTTATATAAGTCTACGTAATGGGACTTTATTCATAAGAATGGCGCATATTCTGTGTGTTTTCGTGCCAGTTTAGGAATACAAACATTTCAGTAGTCTTGTGTCTTTCATCCTGAACCAACAGTTTCGGGTGGGTGCCTATTTTACAGAGAACAAATCCAGCCTCGAGATGGAGCAGAAGTAGCAGAGAGTAAATCCTCATTTTGTGTGAGGAAGCTAAATTAATAGTTGGCACTGGTGTTCGCGAGGGAACAATTGGCGAGACGAGGTGGAGTGGCTATTATCTGCGTGTGAAGGCATCGGCAGACTGAGCGACTGCAGACGCCATTGTGCGGGTCTTAACGAGTCCCGGCGGTTCAGACGCAGTAATAGCTAGTAGCCCCGCACAATACGCGGCAGTCTGCCGTTACAGCTGGAAAGCCACGGTCCACAGGATCAAAACAAGCCGATTCCAAAGGATCTGCCCGCCGCGTCAGCCTGCAAACGTTGCTGGGAACAGACACATGTGAACGTTCAACACCATTCCGGGCCACTATTATAAGTAACTAGTTGAAAATGCAGTGGTGCCCGGGTATTACCTTACTCTATATTTGTGTAATCCCACCCACCCACCCCCCACCCACCTCTGTTTCTATCCATCCCTTCTTCTTTCATCTCTCTATTCATATCCATCTCCGCCTCTAACCATTTCTTCCACTTCAAATGTTTGTAAATCTATCGGACCAAACTGCGTGGTCATCAGTCCGTAGCTTACAAACTACTTAAACCTAGGTAAACTAACTTAAGGAAAACGCACATACCCATGCCCCAGGGAGAACTCGAACCTCCACGGCGCGCAACCGCGCGCTCCGCAGCAAAAATGTTCAAATGTTTGTAGAGTCTATGTGACTTAACTACGGGGTCATCAGTCCCTAAACTTACAAACTACTTATGAATTACTTACAACTAAGGACGGCACAAATATCCATGCCCGAGGGGGGATTCGAACCCCCGACCGTAGTGGCCGTGCAGACCGTGACTGGAGCGCCTCAGTCCCCTCGGCCACCGCGGCCGGCCGCTCCGCAGCGAGACGCTTTAGACCGCTCGGCTACTCCACCGCGGCTTTCTTCCACTCCCTACGTCTACATCTACATGGGATACTCTGCAAATCAATCTGTTTATTGGCTAAAAATACGAACCCCTGACCACCAATCCATTCTGTGAAAACCGCACATCAATTGCAATTTCCGTTTCCGCAATATTTGTGGTGCAAGTGTTAAGTGAATCACCATATATATATATATATATATATATATATATATATATATATATATCTCGACTTTCGTGGTGCGATCTACCCACCTAATCTTCAGCTTTCTTCTGTAATACCACATTTCAAAAGTCTCTAGCCTCTTCCTGTTTAAACAATATGTCGTCCAAGTCTCACTCCCATCCAAGGCAACACTCCACACAAATGCCTTCAGAAAGGACTTCCTTACACTGACATTAATATCCGATGTTGCGAAATTTCTCTTTTTAAAAAGAAAATGCTTTTCTTCCCATTGCCATTCTACATTTCATATCCTCTGTACTGCGACCGTCGTATGTTATTTTACTACCCAAGTAACAAAACTCATCTACCACCTTTATTGTTTCGTTATCTACTCCAAGCCGTGGCGGAATAGCCGTACGCACTGAGGCGCCCTGTTACGGTGCTTGCGGCCGTTCCACGCTGGAGGTTTGAGTCCTCCATCGGGAATGTGTGTTTTTGCTGTTCTTAGGATAAGTTAGTTTAAGTAGTTTGTAAGTTTAGAGACCGATGGCCACTACAGTTAGGTTCCATAACTTATCAAACATTGGAACATTTTCGAACGTAATCTAATTCCTTCAACGTCGCCTGATTTTCTTATACTGCCCTCTGTTTAAATGTTTGTAAATCTAAGGGACTTAGCTACGTTGGTCATCAGTCCCTAGGCTTACAAACCTTAAACTTGAAAGACGACCGTCTGTCGTCTTCCATATTTTTTTTTTAAATTGTAATTTATTTGATGTCGCTAGATTAGCATTATGTTAAAACTAGAACCCCACTCTTTTCAAGGAAGAGATATAGCATTTTTATTTCATGTTTTAAAATATTAGTTTCTGAAATGTTAGTTAATATTGCTAGGATTTTGTTATTTTAATAATTTGTTATTGTGGTTATGAATGTGGCAATAAGTACGGCTTCTCTGCTACCTCACTGTCCCTGTGAGAATGTGTACGTGTTTTACTTTTAAGTGGATGTGCGAGAATCTAATGGCTGTCTGAATGTAGGTTTTGATAGCTCACTTTGCATGGTTTTCTCTCTGGCTCAGAGTCGATAGTTAGTCGTTACCAACCCTTGCTGCTGATGCAGCCAGTCGACGAGCCGTCTCGAGGGCAAGTCACGAAATCTTCGCTCCCCACCACCGCTGTTTTCTTGGATTTTCCAGTTTCCGGCAGCTTTCCCGCGTCTCCTGACCTCTCGAACTTCACTTGGTGCTGGGACCGCGGTGAGGTAAGATTGGTTCTGCCCTCGGAGAAGGTCGCGATTCGTTGCCTAGCATGTTTAACTTAGACTCTTGAACTTAGATTCATTTTTTGGAATATTCCTTCCGATCGTGCGCGGAAAAGTGTTCTAGTTTTTCAATCCAGTGATTACCAACAGATAAACACAGTGTATGTGTTACTAGTTGCAGTTTGATAAAGGCAGTTCGATAATCACCTTTAGTGATTATGTGGCGATGTACGAACTCTGTGTAAATTCTTTCTAGCTTTGTGGGGCCCGGTTTCTAACAGACGATATGTACATTTTTGCACAGTGCATGTAAAAATTTTCTTATCGTTTCCTTCCGTGAGTGATATGTGTTCTACGTGGTCGGTTATTAGAACAAAGCCTTCAGCTTCCACTATTGTTTGTTCCATGCCCATCAGGCAGGTAACTATGCGTGTATCCTTCTGATTTCCAGTAACATTTCGCGGTTTCTCTGCCCGCCTATTTTAATTTTGCCGTTTCTTCTCCGAACTTGTAGTATGCACTCAGTCTTTGTCAGTAATTCTCTCCGAGCCTAGTGCAACCTCCTTCAATAGCTTGCGTATAAAATTCTAAACATTTCTATGGGTTGCATATCGTAGTTTTTATTTTCATTTTCCCGTCTTTGTAATTATTCCACTTATCCGGGTTTTGAGACTGGACTTTTTCCGTCTCTGTAATCGCTCCCTATCGCGTGTAGCTACATTTCATTCGCTTCCTTTTGGAATTCTAAACAGTACTAGGGGTTGCATTCAGTAGTTAATTTTCTTTATTTTTCGGAGATGGAATTTATACATTTTTATCGGTTTTCAGAACCACGTGGGTCCAAACTACGACATCAGGGGTTTGCAGCTAGTCACCTGAATTCACGCCACTTCTCATTAAACCAGTGCCTAGATAGTTTATTCTCAGATTGCAACTTAAGACTCCGCCGTTATTTTGTGTAATAAATCCGATTTTTAATCACTTCCCCTTCAGTGGAGTGCGATTATGTAACGTAGCCGCGTGTCGCCATTAGCGTGTTTGCTCGCGGTCTAATCTAAATGCAACTTAACCTTGCTACACTCACGCATCATCTCAAATCAGGCACGACAGACCAGAGCCATCTTCGCAGTTTCATTGTATATTGTGTTCTGTGGTACCTCAGGGCTTGTCGAATTTCGCCTACGATAGCGGCGCCTGCTTCTGCCTCGTCTCAGCAAGATGATTTTGGAGAGTTTCGCTATTGCATTGCGTGTGTGTTAGCGAGTGAGTGTTGTTTGTAAATCTCCCCCCCCCCCCCCCCAGTAGCGTTACTTTCTGTGTAATTTATGTTAATTTCAATGCTGGGCATCGTCAGTATTAGTTCCTGTAAGGGGATGCATTTTTATTGTAATAACAAAATTGGTTCCCCATTTTGCTTGCCTTCGACCTGAATAAACAAGTTCAGCATAATTTTGACTTGCCTATAAATTGTAGTTTGCGAGCACCTTTCCCCTTTTATTTAATATTACCTTTCACCAGTGCTGAGAACAAGCTCAGATGCATTTTTTTATGTTTAAGTTCCGTTGCGCCATAGATGTTTTCTTAGCCACCTTTATGAAATAAGTTTAATTGTGGTGGCTTGTTTATTAATGCCTGTGTGTAATTTCGTGTGAACTGTTACGTATATTGTCCACTGTTTCGCTAACCTCCTGTAATTAGAGTAATTTGAACCAAGTCAGTTCTCAATTTGCGCCAGGGAACGATGTTTTCCAGCAGAGAGTAACCGGTAGTTCACACGCATCTTTTGGTAATTTTGCCGCTAAAATTAAGCTTTTTTTAATAAAAATTCTTGTCTGAGTACCTCCTACCAGAATTGAGCTTTTATATCGTACAGTGGCCTACTATTAAACTAACTTAAAGTAACTTATGCTAAGGACAACACAAACACCCATGCCCGAGGAAGAACTCAAAACCCCGACGACGAATGGCCAGGCGCACCTCAGCAAGGTGCCTTAATGCGCACGGTTATTCTGCCGCCGCCACACTCCATTACCCTAGTTTTGCTCTTGTTAATGTTCATCTTATACACACCTTTAAACACACTGTCTATTTCGTTCAACTGCTCTTCCAGGTCCTTTTTATTTCTTCACCCTGAAATGTTTTTATTTCTTCACCCTGAAATTTAACTGCTTCTCCAAATTTCTCCTTTCTTTCCTTTATAGCTTCCTTTAATGTATAAATTGAATAACGTTGGAGATAGGCTACAACCCTGTTTTACTCCATTCCTAACCACTGCACCCCTTTCATGCCCTTCAACTCTGACAACCGCTAACTGGTTTTTGTACTAGTGCCGGCCGCAGTGGCCAAGCGGTCTGCGGTGTGCCGGTCACGGTCTACACGGCCGCTGCTGTCCGGGGTTCGAATCCCCCCTCGGACATGGATGTTTGTGCCGTCTAGTTCATAAGTAGTTTGTAAGTTTAAGGACTGATGAAACCGTTGTGAAGTCCCATAAGCTCTGCAAACATTTGAACATTTTTTTTCGTTTTTGTACAAGTTGCATATAACCTTCCGTTCCCTATATTTTACTACTGCTTGCTTCAGAATGTGAAAGGGTGTATTCGAATCAACGTTGCCAAAAGCTCTCTGCAAATCTACAAGAACTAGAAAAGTAGCTTTACCTTTCCTAAATCTATCTTCTAAGATAAGTTGTAAAGTGAGTATTGCTTCTCGTGTTCCTCCATTTCTCCTGAATCACAACTGATTCTCCCCAAGGTCGACTTCTACCAGCTTTTCCACCCATATATATATATATATATATATATATATATATATATGAGGAGTAACTTTTCAAAACGTGATTAGTCCACAAATAAAAATTTTACAGGAGGAGCAAAAAACTAGTATAAGGTACAGTTATACAGTAAATTAAGATTTATGTATGAGAATTTACTAAGCTTCAAGATGTTAAAAGAATGGAATCAGTGAGACAAATCTCACTCGTTATTAAAGACAGTGTTGCCAACAGAATTTTTGAAATCTATGGTCTTTTCTTGATTTGACCAGCCGAAAGGACATAAGGTGTTTTGAAACAAATTTAGATAGTAAAATAACAAAACTCGAGTCTTTGTCATTTACTTACACCAATAAGACACAACAAATACGAAGCAGGAACAAGTGTCCTGCCCTGCTGTAGTTTAAGTTTCTGTAGACTTTCATCATTTTTCGATTAGGTGGTATACAGGGATGCTATAGCATTTGAATCTGCCCTCTTTGTGTCCACGAGAAGGCTCAAACTATAGAATTTCAGGGTCCTTATCACGGTATCTGAAAGATATTAATAGTACATGTTTAAATGGATTCCTATCCAGAAATTAAATCGAAACACGTAGTATGTGTAGTAAAATCAAATTAGCAAGAATCTCACAAAAAATGTCTCCATCTGCTCTATCTTCCTTTTCATAATCCAGAGGTGTGGTCCCCTATACGTACAACTCCTTTTTCACAAACTGCAAGCTCCTACTTAAACAAGATACTGGCGAGCCAATCTTTTCATGTGATAGTATACTGGTCACAACAATAAGTGGTACGGTTATACAACAGATACATTATAGTGAAGTTTTAAAACGTATTGTGTATTGGCGCCAAAGATTTTATTCGTCTAACTCAAAAACTTGCATAGTAATCGGCAGTAAATGGACTTATCATCATTTGAATCATTTTCACTGATTGACTTATTGCACTTTGAAACGTTTATCAAATTTTGAACCAGGTTTAAACGGTTAAAAATATCGTTTTCAATGAAGAAAACACCATAGCTCAATGTATCACGCTTTGTAGAGTAGAAATTCAAGTTTTGTCCGCGAGTGGACTTATCACGTTTTGCGTTTTGAAACGTCACTCCTCATATATGTCATAAATAAGGACATAAGCTATTACCAAATCTATGTTGCGTTTTTAGCGTGATGCGATAACAAACATACAAACTTTAGAATTTATAATACGTTTAGGATAAATAAAATCAGAAAATGGTTAACTGTGAATGTCACTTCGCGTTTTTTCGCTGATTCTCACGTGAAATGTTCCACTAGACAGGTCCTACTGGCGTCCGAATTTTCCTGTTTTGTATATCGCGGCTGGAAAGAGACACATTTGAATGCTTTACGCCAGAAGTGACAACATCGTCACTCCATCACCTTATTGTAAATCTGTGTATGCGTGTTCCCAGCAGGTAAAACTGCCCTGCTGCCTGTTGCAGAGACAACAGAATAATTTTTCACTCTTTGGATAGCACGCTGTTTGCGCAGTCGCAGGAATGACTGACAAACGGTGCTACTACACAAGGTTGGCAACATCTCTTTGTCCTGGCAGAAGGTGGAGGCCCTCTCGCCGTTCTCTTTCAGACGCTACCAATTTGTTCGTTCTAGGTCACTGCATTTCACGCCGTGCTCCCTTACATGACGGTGACTTCAGAACAATACGCCTTCGGGCGGCTGAGAAACGAAGTGCGACATCCGCATTTTCATATGATGCGACCTTCACCTACAACACATTTACTTTTTTTTTTCATATACGAGTAGTCAAAGTGGCTACATCTACATGGGATACTCTGCAAATCACATTTAAGTGCCTGGCAGAGGGTTCATCGAACCACCGTTAAACTATTTATCTCACATTCTATTCTTGAACAGCGCGCGGGAAAAAAGAACATCTGAATCCGTTCCAGCTCTGATTTCTCGTATTTTATTCTGATGATCATTTCTACCTATGTAAGTGGTAGTCAACAATATATTTTCACGTTCGGAGGAGAATGTTAGGGATTGGAGTTTCGTAAGTAACCCACGCCCCAGCGATAAGCGCCGTTGTTGTAATGATTTACATCCCAGATCCTGTATCATTTCCGTAACGCTGTTTCCCCTGTATCGTGACAGTACGAAACGAGCTGCCCTTCTTTGGACTCTTTCGATGTCCTCCGTCAAACCCACCTGATAAGGATCCCACACTAGGCTGCAATACTCCAAGAAAGGACGGACAAGCGTAGTGTATGCAGTCTCTTTAATAGTTCTGTTGCATCTTTTAAAAGTTCTGCCAATAAAGCCCAGTCTCTTGTTCGCCTTTCCCACGACATTATCTACGTGTTCTTTCCAATTTAAGTCTGAGGTAATAGTAATTCCTAGGTATTTTGTGGAATTTACAGCCTTCACTTTTGGTTGATTTATCTTGTAAACAAAGTTTAACGGATTTCTTTTCGTACTGACGTGGACGACTTGACATTTCTCATTATTTAGATCAATTGCCAATTTTTACACCATAGTGATATCTTATTCAGATTGTTCTGCATTTGGTTTTGAACTTCAGATGGCTTTACTAGACGGTAAATGACGGCGTCATCTTCAAACAACCCAAGAGAGTTGCTTAGATTTTCTCCCAAATCGTTTATGTAAATAAGGAACAGCAGAGGACCAATAACACTACCCTGTGGAACGCCCGATATCACCTATGTTTTAGTCGATGCCTGGCTCATTTTATCAGCGACAATCAATAGCAGAGAGCTAAGTTCCGTACATCATTTTAGTAGTCGAAACACACTGGAGTAAAAAATTGACTCAGAAAACGAAAACTTTGCAAGGTGGGTTTATTTTATGTAATCTAAAAAAATAAAATAAAAAATAACAAGAACAATATAAAAAGTCGATAGTATAGCAGGATGCCACTCTCGCACCATCCTAGTATACGGGGTGATTATAAGCTTTCAAAATTCTGTAACTGGTCAGAATGACGTCAAATTTCAACGTGATATTACCGAAGAAGGGGGAAAATTTGCAGGCCAACAATTATTCAATGCCGAAGGCTACGAGGCTACAATGAATGCTGCGCCTTGCTGATTGCAACGCTTCATTGTTCCTCGGAAAAACTAAAGAAATAGATTTACGTTATTGTAAAACGTTTAATGAGTTTGTTACTACCTTGCCATGAGATAAGACATATGTTGATACAGTTTACTGGCATTAATAAAACTACGTGTTCAAAGTTATTTTCCTACGATTAACTATTATGTGTTTCTATCAGGGATCTCTGTACTGTACTACAGACTAATATACACCGTCGTGACACTCACTGCTTTGAAAGTTAACTGACAGTTGCAACTACTCTAGCGTTACCAGTGGTGGGCAAGGTGCCGTAAGAGTAATGTTTGTTTTTAATTACTTTTCTATGTAATTAACCATATAGTTTATGTAATGTTTGTGTTCCAAACATTAGTAAAATATCGAGAGACATAAATAATCGTGAAACAAATGTAAAAAACAGCTGAAGTTACCTGATTCAGTGATATAAACAACAAATTATTCATGAGTAAATACCACTGTGTGTATATTTTGTAGCCTACTCCGCCGAAAGTAAGAGAGTTAAAAAAAAAAAAAAAATACCACGTGAAACATTAATTCCTGTTATGGTCTGTTCGTATATGACAGGAACTTTCTTTGACGTGTAAAAAATCGATATGATGTCTAATGATTCGAGCATTTTTACATTTCACTCTTCCGTCTTATGAACCCATATACCCTTGAGTTTAATTACTTTTGATTATAAAACAAATGTCTTGAAGATTCTTGCCGTTTGTGGCTCAGAAGTAGTAACAATTGTGGGATTGGTTTCTGCTTTGTGGGGAAACTGTGTTGTTACTTTCGATGTTTTACTGTCACGTTTGTGAGGATTCCCCTTCAACTACAGTTGTAGTGGGTGTAGGTAATGCACTCCATATGTTTCTTACGTTCAACACCTACTGATTTCGCTGGAATTGTAATGAAGAAATACTGACCTCTGAGTAGAAAACCGACGTCTTTCTTTAGATGGTTAGCTCTTCTGTTGTTTATCGGCAATTTTTGCTCTTTATAGAAACTGAAATTCGTGATTGAGAAGTCGCAGATTTCAATACAATCTTAAATAAACTGCCTTGCAAAGTACCATTTCATACCAATGGTTCTTTGGAGACCTCATAATGAAAAATGTGGTTGTATTCTCTGCTTATTACCTACATACCCATCCCGTTGTAAAAAGTAGGTTAAAATCAATTTAAACGGTACTATTCACAATTTGCCCGCGAAAGGCAAAGGTCCCAGGTTTGAGTCTCGGTTCCGGCACACAATTTTAATCTGCCAGGAAGTTTCATATCAGCGCACACTCGCTGCAGAGTGAAAGTTTCATTCTGGGTACTGTTCACACTCATTCGGTACAGTATTCAGAAATGTACCTCGCCAGCCGCTGCTGTCGGGGCATATAACAAAAATCAGTACAAGTGCTGTGACTGTATATATTACACTGTGTCTATTCCAAGGAGATACTAACCTCCTTGCTCTATACAAACGGGATGTATAACTCTGATCTCTGAGCATAAAACCGCAGCACAGTCTAAAGTACACAGTAACCAACTGAAAATTGCAACGACACTAGCGCTCCTAGCGGTGGACAAGCTGCCGAGGGAGTAATGTTTGTTTATAATTATTTTTGTACGTAATTAACGAAATGATTACTATAATTTTTGTGTTACAAACATTACTAAAATATCAAGAGACATACATAATCGGAAAAATAATGTGAAAACAGCCGAATTTCATTTATTCTGTATAAAGGACAACTTCGTCATGAACAAATACGAATATGTGAGTATTTGTAGCTTATTCCGCTGAAAGTAAGTAGAATATAAACATAAAAGAAACCTACATTTCTATTACGGTCTGTTCTTTCTATGACAGGCAGATTTTTACGCCTGTCAATTCGGTATGGAGTCTAAAGCTTCGCAAATGTTTACACTTCACTCGCTTTTCTTGTACTCGCATATGCTTTCGAGTGTAATTACTTTAGCTTGAAAAGCCATTTTTAATTTTTTTAGATTCTTGCCGTTTGCGGTTCAGCTGTAGCAACAGTTGTAGAATTGGTTTCTTCTTTGTTGGGACATACTGTGATTTTTTTATTATTATTATTTTTTTTTTTAATGCATAGTCAACCATCAGCTGTTTATTGTTTTCAGAACTTTACCGGTTTCGGACATTAGAAGTGTTTGTAAACTTATAGATACATACTGTTAAGCATGCTATGTTATAATACTATGCTCAGTATCATCCATTAGTGTACATCTGCATACCGTTCATTATGCAGATTATATGCTGATATCCTTGTATTTCATTATTTGTGGTCTGTCACAGTATAGCATTCTGCTATATTCCCTAACATAACGTTTTTGTGTTATTTCATTTACCTTACTTTGTGCTTTGACAAACAATGATTGTTATGGGACATATTAATTTCTTTTCATGGTCCAGGCTGTCATTTTGCGTAATGTTTACATAACACTCTCTGTATCAGTCGCCATGACACTTCATCAGAGATATGTCCTGTGATGGCGGTCAAAGATATGTTATTTTCGCACCATGAATACTTCGATCTCTCCTAAGTTTATAAGGTCAACTATGTAGTTCGCAATCAGTCTGTTTAATTTTGTAAGTATCTTATGGATGACACTACTGGTTTATGTCGTATTTCATTATAATTTGTGTATAATTCATGATTGTAAAACTTTTAACAGACTCTTCTGATGATGGATAATATACGAAACTGGTAAAGTCCTGAAAACAATAAACAGCTGATGGTTGACTATGCATTTAAAAAAAATATATTACGGCTGTTAACTCACACCTAAGTAAAAATTGTGATTGCTTTTGCCGTTTTATTGCCAAGCCTGTCACTATTTTCCCTTCAGTTACAGCTGTGGTGGCCGATTTTGTACGTAAAGTACTAAAAAAAATGTACAAATGTTTGTAAATCGAAGTGACTTAACAACATTGGTCATGAGTCTCTAGGCTTACGAACTACTTACACTAACTAAAAGTAAATTATGCTAAGGACAACACAAACTCCCATGCCCGAGGGAGGGCTCGAACCTCCGACGGCGAACGATAAGTTCTACAGCTATTGCGTTCTATATACGTTTCATACCAAAGAGGTCTTTGTTTCACACCCTCCACGCTCTACGATTTTACAGGTATTGTAGAGAAGAAACCTTAACGTTCTTGACCTCCAAATAAGTGAAACCTGCGCCCAGTAACTGCTCGCTTTGTGGCACGAATTATCTGCGTTAGGACCGTCCTAATGACTCTGAACTACCTGCTCTTTAGACACAGCCGAAATGCGCCTCTGCCACATTAGCCGAGTGTCTGAACTAATAGAGCTAATACTGCTCTAGCTTTCGTACAGTTCACAACGTGCGACACTTGTATTTGTGCCACAGTAACTCCGATATGCAAGTTTCAACGACCATTCGCAGCACGTTATGCTATGAAAGTTTTTCTTACATAGTGAAGAGAACGAAGGCAGACGGATCTCGGATGTGGCGCTGTTCGAGACGGAAAGCAAACAACTGCCGAGGAATGTCAAAAAGCTGGGTTTCGACTGTTCTTTTTCACTGTGTCATTAATATGGAGCTACGGATGACGCTCTGTCGGGAGTAAGGGACACTTTGATCTGGGAAAAGAAAAAGGAATAGGGCGAAAGAGAGGAAGAGACTTCTATTTCTAAAGTATATCCAAAGTAGCTGGGTTGCCTGCACAATCGTAGACATGATTTTGTCTCCTCAAAAGGGAGATAAACACGCAACGAAGTAAAACTTTATACTACCGGCGGGCAAGATCACAGGGGAATGAGAAATGGCAACATGCAAACGTGACTGCAGATTTAAAATTAGCAGCGATTTTTGCGATGAAAGTTGTGCTGTGGGCAGCCGAAGTGCATGGGTTATTCACATATGAAAACATCTTGCTAGAGAAAAGTGCAAAATCTAAGACTTACTCGTGTATCCACCCCCATAAAAAAAGAAAAATAAATTAAATAAAAACGGAAACCTAGTACAACAAATACGCATATATACCGCGCCGGGGTTTCTACAGTGGCTGCTTCGAGATACAATAGGATATCGCCAGGCTTTCTGAGGTTTTTGAGTACCTTATAGATAGATGGTTAGAAAAATGAAGAAAATCCTGTCTACCCTTCGACTGCTCAAAACGGCGCCATCAAGCGACCAACGCTGTAGAAGACTGGCACCACAAAATATCATGCTTCCTAAACCAAATCATATAATCAATTGGGGGCCTAAATAATGAGTTGCATTAAAAGAGAAACAGGAAATTCCGCATGCACGTGAGAGCAGAGTGGAGCACGGAAGTTTAAAACTAACACAAAAAATAAAAGTTTACATAAAATGGGGTGAAAGGTTGGAGAAAAATAGTAAAAACGCACGCAGATTGTGATGAGATCAATAGTAGTTTGAAAGATATCTCCTACCAAGGAAAACGTTACTAATTTTATCAGAAAACGTATATACATAAAAAGAACGTACACTATGTAAATAGGTACTTAAAAAGACGATGCTAATACGGTGATTTTAAACATGCCTAAATCACAATCATATAAATGTGCTAGGAATCCAATTATTTTTCAAACCATTTGTGACTTCCATCGTACCAGAAAGAAACGAGTACTCTTCAAAGCAAGTTCTTTACAATTACAGTTCTTGTTCAAGTGCCTCCAATTCCACGCCTTTGTAATTTTTGTGAATTAAAAGATAAAATTAAAATACACTACTCATCTGTGAACATAATGCCACTTGATATTGCAGACTATTCAATAAGAGAACTTTGTATAAGACCATATCTTGTGCTTATGGTAGACTATTGATAATGACTGCTGACTTGTATAGCACGTGACGCAGAGGCATCTAACCTCCCTCACTGTTGCAATTTTCTAAGTGTCTGTGAAATCAAAATCGATTTTTATCTTTTCACTGTTGATCGACTTGGTCTGTTTGTTGTTAATCGCACTAAGCGAGGGTTAACGCATTAAGGAAATCTGGGCTTTATTCTCTTGACGCCCATACCGCGGTTTCTCAGATGATCCCAGGAAGATTGTGGGGTTATTCGTTAAGGAGGCCATGGTTGCTTCCTCTCTCCTACAACCAAAAGTCCCGCCGGCTGCGGTGGCCGAGGGGACTGAGGCGCTTCAGTCACGGTATGCACGGCCACTACGGTCGGGGGTTCGAATCCCCTCTCGGGCATGGATATTTGTGCCGTCCTTAGTCTTAGGTAGTTCATAAGTAGTTTGTAAGCTTAGAAACTGATGACCCCGTAGTTAAGTCCCATAAGTTCTACAAACATTTGAACCAAAAATCCGAAAGAAAGCTGAAAATAACGATAATAAGAATCAAAATGTTTGTAAATCTATAGGACTTAACCAATACAATCATCAGGCCCCAGGCTTATAAACACCTTAACCTAACTTATGCCAAGGATAACAATTACAGCCATGTCCGAGGGAGGACTCGAGCCTCCGACGGTGAGCAGCTGCGTACTCCGCAGCTAGACGACTTGGAACGCTCGGCCACTCCAGTCGACGCGCCGGTGAACACCAAACGCAAAGTTTATTTTTAGTAGGTTGTTATGACGTTGAATGAATATGTACTGATATGAAATTGTAACCTTTGTTTCTGTGAGTGAACTCTTTATGCATTCTATAAAGCTTCGAATACCCATATTTCAATTACGTGGAATTACTTATTTGATTACATTATACAGTGCTTTACTCTCGTTGAGAATTGTGTAAATCAACGGCGTACCTAGGTAGTTTGGTACCCCTTGCAGACGTTTGTCGCCTCCTTTCCAAATTGGCACCATTACAAAAGCACGTACGTGATAAAGTAATCAAAATATAACGTTAACAAAATCACAGACATTATGTAGTGAAACAGGTGACTATAGTTGGATCGCCGTAAGTTGATCCCAGACAGCTTGTTTTGCTATTTAAATTTTTCAACAATGAAATCCAATCAGCTTCCGTCGAAACCTCTTGTGTGGAGTTACCACATGTATATTTACAAAATCGCATGATACAACTGGTGAAAGCAGACGCATGAAGCCATCATGATCGAAATACCACAACTGTCAGGGATTAACTTACAGCGACTCAACTGTAGCACGTAGCTTAGAATTTCTTCTTTCTTTTACGGCTGCAGATTTTAAAATTTCCTCATGAATATAGACAACTTTGTCTACGCTATTTTTTTTCTTTCTTTACTAACTGGTTGACTCTTAGTGGACCCAAGATAATTCTTAATCAACCTTGCTTGAAAATTTTTTCTCTTGCATAACGCCATCGAAACAAACGAAGTTAAGAAAAATACTAACACTAAAATAGAGCTAGTAACTATTTAGAAAACAAAAAAACTTCTTTGTACTGAAATTTGTGCAAGGATGCCGTCCTTACAAATCTCATAATAATTGTCAAGTTATTTGTATAATTTCGTTTCTGAAATTTTCATCAAATGACTAGGATCTAAAACAACATCTGATATTCGATCTATGGTTTTGAAACGTGTATCGATTTCTTGTAGAATGCTGTCAATGCACTCTTCGTGAGGTCTAAAATGAGTAAAAACAATCCAATTTTTTCCATACTTTAAGATCCTGCTTTAACAATTGTGTCCAGCGGTACGATACATTCTTTTTGCGTATTCGGGTACAAATAGTGCGTAAGTAGTTTGCCAGGCTGTGGGTGTAGAATGGATGATTTTTTCAGTCAAAATCGTATTGATGTCTGGCAAAAGTCACAATATTTATATTGACAGGCTCCTTTTTAAGATCTTACAGTTTTACGTTTCGCCTATAGGCTTACTTGAAAACCACTAACAAATTTACGTACATTGTTCAAACTCGCCTCTGTGGTAAATAAGCCACAACAAAAATAGTGTAAAACAATGATTTTTTGTTGAGTGAACATATAAGTTCTAAAAACATTATCTTCCGATTATGTGATAGATACAGAAGCAGTTAGGCGTCAAAATGTTGTTAGCAATTTCTTCTCATTACCTCCTTGTCTGTTGACAGAAATAAATCAACAATCGCCGCGGCGGAGTGACCAAGTGCATTGAGGCGCTATGTTCCGATGCGCGAAGCCGTTCCCCGTCGGGGGTTCGAATCCCTCCCTCGGGCATGGATGTTTGTGTCGTCTTTAGTATAAGGTAGTTCATAAGAAGTTTGTAACTTAGGGACTGAAGAAAAAAAAACAACCATCCGTCACTCAATATTTTAATAAATCATCCCTCACATTTTCAGGAGCAGGCGAAGGCCACTCCAGTGAGTGATGTCAAAAAGAAGATATTTTTACTTTCAGTGTATCTTTCTTCACTTGCCCTCTTCTTCTAGCATACTGCCATACAATTCATTTCATTACAATTACCTAAAAGAATGTCTATATTTTAAACTATTCAGTTTCATAGAGAATAACCTCCTTAATAAATTCTTGAGATTTATTACCTACTAGCTTACTCCCCGCTGCTTCGCACTCGGAGACTGGATGGTCTGCATTGGTTGTTTATACTTCTAAATATAAAATGCATAGATTTAGCTTTAAAAATGATTTCCTAATCAAGTGTTTTGTTACAACTTGCCATCCCCTATTCCACCATCAATGGCAGAATTCAAAACATGCCGAAACACATTTTTTTTTTTTAAATTCTAACTATGGTTCCAAATCTAAATTATCGCATTTCCAGCATCAAAGTAGCCTTAGTAGTACCCTCAAAAGATGTTCCCTTATTTCACCTGCTTAATGGTTGAGTTTCCAAAAATATCGAAACTCCTGTTTTTAAAATTCCAATCAAAAATGTAAATCAGAAGTTTTGTATTTCTTTCTTCAAAATTGCCTTAGTAGTAACGTATTTTCAAACAACCGTTCATCTCCTATTTCACTCCCTTAGGGATGGAAATCTCGAAAAATCTCTGATGTCTACAGTGTGACATAAACAATATCTATAGATTTCAAGTTTTTATCGTCTGCAGATTCACTTTTCAGCGCCGTATTCTGTCTTTTAGAAACGAACCGAGAACGACAAAGTTCTTTCTTACGCTTTGGCATCTTTCTTGGTAGTCTTACTTTACAAACTGTAATATGCACTTATTTTTCTTTATTCGCACGCTTGTCGCAGAAAAATAGCTGAAGAATGTGCATCACGTTTCGCTGTATATTTCCTCTTTGCTATTATAGTGTCAAAAGTCATCGATGGTCTTCAGTCCGAACTTTATATAAGCTGCCGCCTTTCAGCCACTATATCTTCCACTCTTATAGCTATGGTGTACAACGGGAGAATTTGTACCACAAAAACACAGAGATATCGTTAGTCTCCATTGTGTAGTTTTGGTGGAGAGCAAAATTTTATATAAGTCGGTAACTTTAACGCTCATATCTTCTACCCCTTATCGTTATCGACCCTCTACCACCATAGTGCACAATGAGGGACTGATACCTACTACCACATACAAACACTATTCGTTTGCGTTGTGTAGTTTTGGCTGTAGAGTGAAACATAGGCAAAAATATATATACACTTCTCACCATTAAAATTGCTACACCAGGAAGATGACGTCCTACAGACGCGAAATTTAACTGACAGGAAGAAGATGCTGTGATATGCAAACGATTAGCTTTTCAAAGCATTCATACAAGGTTGGCGCCGGTGGCGACATCTATAACGTGCTGAGATGAGGAAAGTTTCCAACCGATTTCTCATACACAAACAGCAGTTGACCTGCATTGCCTGGTGAAACGTTGTTGTGATGCCTCGTGTAAGAAGGAGAAATACGTACCATGACGTTTTCTACTTTGATAAAGGTCGGTTTATAGCCTATCGCGATTGCGGTTTATCGTATGGCGATATTGCTGCTCGCGTTGGTCGCGATCCAATGACATGTGCACGAACAGTTCGACGACGTTTGCAGCAGCACGGACTATCAGCTCGGAGACAATGGCTGTGGTTACCCTTGACGCTGCATCACGGACAGGGGCGTCTGCGATGGTGTACGCAACGATGAACCTGGGTGTACGAATGGCAAAACGTCATTTTGTCGGATGAGTCCAGGTTCTCCTTACAGCATCATGATGGTCGTATCCGTGTTTGGCGACATCGCGGTGAACGCACATTGGAAGCGTGTATTCGTCACCGCCATTCTGACGAATCACGCGGCATGATGGTATGGGGTGCCATTGGTTACACGTATCGGTCACTTCTTGTTCGCATCGCCGGCACTTTGAACAGTGGCTATTACATTTCAGATGTATTACGACCCGTGGCTCTACCCTTCATTCGATCCCTGTCATATCGTACATTTCAGCAGGATAATACACTACGATCGCATGTTGCAGGTCCTGTACGGACCTTTCTGGACACGAAAAATGTTCGACTGCTGTCCTGGCTAGCACATTCTTCAGATCTCTCACCAATTGAAAACGTCTGGTTAATGATAGCCGAGCAACTGGCTCGTCACAATACACTTGTCACTACTCTTGATGAACTGTAGTGTCGTGTTGAAGCTGTATGGGTATCTGTACCTGTACACGCCATCCAAGCTGTGATTGACTCAACAATGCCCATGCGTATCATGCCCGTTATTACGGCCAGAGGTGGTTGACCTGGGTACTGATTGCGTGAAAATAGTAATCACATGTCAGTTCTAGTATAATATATTTGTCCAATGAATACCCGTTTATCATCTGCATTTCTTCTTGGTATATCAATTTTAATGGCCAGTAGTGTATATATAAGATATGTCAGATCTTTGATTATCTAACAATTCACACTTGGACTGAGATAATTTTACAACACATTCTGCTATGTTCTTTGGGTCAATTGCTTCTTGACTACTGATCCTGACGTAGTAGATGTAAAAATTTTCAGAAGTGAGCCGGTCGGCTAGTGTTCCTTTAAAACTTTAACATCAGTTTTTATTTATTTTTTTTGTGTGTGTGTCGCACTTGGACAGTGTCGCTTATGTTTGTGTATGTATTCTAAAGTACCTTTCTTCAGAAATGAATAAATTAACGTAATTTTTAAATCTTAATCAATGAAACCAATTGCTCACTGATATCAACAAAAGAAGTGATAAAATGCTGATGTTTCTCTCATGCTCACTCTCCCCCTCTCTTTGACTCTCTCTCTCTCTCTCTCTCTCTCTCTCTCTCTCTCTCTCTCTCTCTCTCTCTCTCTCTCTCTCTCTCTCAGGAACTCGGAAACCTCCAGTAGTACCCCTCGGCTCTTTTAGCTGCGGGGCAAGAAGATTAGTCGATCCTCCCTGTTTTCGCGACACCGAAGGGTATATATACATTGCAACCAGAGAGATGCCCAATCCTACTGACCTAGCGTTAACATTCCACCAGTAACTGCCAACGGCCTTGTCAAGCCTAGGGACTGGTGGCCAACGTAGTTAAGGGGAGACGGAAGGCAATTTTATCTCTATTCTGCCAATGCTATTTTGCCCTTTGAATAGGTACACTATTCAAAGGATCTATAAGTGACAAAACAACGATATTTTTACTGCATATATGTAACATACATGTCTGGATTTACAAAATGAACATACTCTAACGGTATTGAATTTTTTTTTTTTTCTTTCACCAGTAAAATTTAACTTTTTTAGTACATTAGATAAAACAGTTTATGATTGTTTTGTGGTTCTCAATTTACTTGTAATGAATGATTTATTACTATCTTCAGTACGAAAAGACAAAATTTCATCTTTCTAACGCCATTAGTTTATCAAATAATGGTACCAAAAAAAATGTACTTTTGAGAAAAATCAATTTAAAGTTTAATATTGCAATTCTAGTACAGTTATTGATGAGAATTACATACCACTAATATTTTTCTGCACCATATTGAGCATCATCTGAATCATACCGATCTTTTCTTCTCTTGGTCCCTCTTTTCTGTGTCGCTTCTTTTGTGCATTTTAAATTAGCAATATCGGCTTTGCGGATTCTCTCTTTATCTATTTGTACCAAGGATTTTGCAGTATGTCCACTAGAATGTATGCCCAATAATTCCAAAACATATAATTTTCTAGTTACACCATCATTGAAGCATAAAATAGCATAATAAACACCAAATTTGAGGGTTGTGATCTGAACAAATACAGTTTTTGGTAACGTTCGAAAACAATAACAAACACGGTCGGAACAAAACGTATCGATAGTAGATACAGGGTAGGAAACATTGAAGCGATAAAAACAATAGAAGCATGAAATAATATACAAGGAGTAAAAGACTGTTGTGTGCATTTTCTGCGCAAAACGGTAGGCGTGGCCAGATTGCACAGAGCGCCAGAAAAACCATCATAACTCACGAAAAAATTGTCGGATTTATATAAAACAAAAACTGTTGCACGCAAGAAATACCAGGCATTTCAAATACGCTAAAATATAAAAATGGAATTTTTGAGCCCAGCTGCCTTGCGTCTCCCCGTCCCCTAGATTATCAAACATTTTTGAAGAAAATAACATGGGCTTCCATCATATAGAAGGTGAAGCGGCATTCGGGCATTCGAGCTTCGCAGTGCATTGCCTCACTTAAAACAGCAATAAAAAATTGTATGTCTGTCAGAAAATTTAGCCCTGTTTATATGTCCTGCAGTAAATGCACACTGAAGACCGAGATGGGTGTATGTTCCATACGTCAGGGTGTTTCAAAATTACGCAATTACACTAATACACTTCTAGAGGATTTAGAAGGCGTCTTGAGGAACAAAATGAGCGTAGAAACCCATGCCCGGAAACGACATCCAACGACGCTGCAGAGCTTCGAAGGTGATGGAGAGGATATCTAGCGGCAGGCGTCGGTGCCTGTAACTTGGACTCTCCGTAGCGTCGTTGAATGGCGATTCCGGGCATGGGTGTCTATGCCTGAAGACGCCTTCTACACCCGTAGAAGTTTTTTGGTTATACGTGTGTAATTCTGAAACACACTGCCTTGAAACACATACCCATGTCAGTCTTCGACGTTCATTTACTGCCGACAATACGCGTACGACTAAATTCTGTGAAAAACAATTTTTATTCCTGACGTGTAAGGAACGCAACGACGTCTGAGTGCGCGAATTTGCTTCGCCCTGTATAGTTTCATTCACTTACAACTACTCCATGTGAGTGCACTACTGTCTCTACCATAGGGGCACAAGGGGCACAGGCCCAGGGCCCCCAGCCTGATGGCCCCCCCGAGAAACTCGTTCCTTTCTCCTAGCCAATGATGTGAATTTTTTGTCGCTCTTATTCATTTTAGAGACCCAGAAATTGTCGCGAAACGTGTCATATATGGTGTGGCAAGTGACTTGGGTTGCTGTCTGCATGCAAAATCGTAGTTATTATTGCGGGCCTTAGCTACAGAACACACGGCGACAAACATTTTAGTTTCCTTTCTCAGTTAAAGCAAATCGATTCTGAACGGTTGAGAAACAGGTGCAAATAATTTGCAGAATCTTATCATGCAGACGTTAATGCTGATGAGCTCGTAATAGAATGTTTTCATTTAAAACAAAATATTTGAAAAACATTCCAGATGAATCTCCAGAGCTAAGTATATCAACCTTACATTCTTTAATAAAAGCAGAAGAAACCTTTCCAAATGTAAAAGTTGTTACCCGGATATTTCTTTGTCTAATGGTAACCAATTGCCGTGGAGATCGTTCATTTTCCCAGTTAAAGAGAATCAAAAATGAATTATGAACGTCTATGCTACAGGAACAATTTACTAATTTGTCAATCATGCGCATAGAAAGTGACGTCCTTCAACAGTTGGACTTTGAAAACGTAATAGAAGATTTTGCATTTCAGATATACCGTAAGAAACCTTTAACAGCAACCTAAGTCCAATTTGCAAAACAGTAATCACTAGAATTTTAATTTTAAATTTCTAACCATACTAACCAATAAAGTCACTAAACAAATGCACATCCTTCTGATGAGTTCATTCAAAGGAAAATGCTCTTTTGTTGTAGGGTCTCCTAATCTGTGTGCCAGTCATCTGCATAGAAAGAGACATACTCCAAAAACTGTATTCTTTGTATTCTGGAAATCTGTAAAGTGTAGTGTAATTGTTTGCCTGACTATTTAGGTTTGAAAAATTGGCCGTACAGAAGTTGTTGAACTATTTTAAAATAATAATCAGTGACTAAGCCTTCAATTTAGACGAACTGTTAATTTTAAAAAAAGAAATGAAGTGAAATGGCCAAACATTTAATTGTTTAAAACATCTTGCAGAGCAAGCAACCTACAGAATTCGACGAATAGTTGCCTTAAACAGCGGTGTAGTTGATCTCGTTGATAAGCTGTAGTGAGATTGGTTGTAATCCGCGTAACTATCCGCCGACATTGGATGGAGGTTCGGAATATTAAGATACAATCCACGTGTAGCATAAATTTGAAAAAAGGTAATTTAGTGAATGAAAATTAATAATTAATACAGATTAATGGCTAATCATACTTCGAACGGTTCATTACATAAAAGTGATTGCAGGTTCTAAGCCAATAAATATTGCAAAATGTTTAATTACAGTCAAAGATACTATGGCAAGCTACACGAGATACGTAAGTTTAACACGTTTAATTACCGAACCATCCAAAGTCGTAATAGTTAGTTATACCTGTAAACAGCATGATCACTAAATGGAGGGACTGGAAAAATAAATAACTAACTGAACAACTGACTGAAGTTAACTTCAAATAAAGGGATTTATTAATTTGAACAGAAAGCAATTACTGCATACCTGAGTATCCATTTTATATCTGAGGAGTTTGTACAATCAGTTAAGAACAATAATGAAGAGTTAATAATGTTCGTTTCAGCATATTGTAGTGGCAGATCTTGTCGGTAAAATTCAGACAACAGAACAATCAGAACAGAGCAGACAATAGAACAGAGCACACACTAGAACAGAGAGCGAGTACGACGGGATTATTACTTTTATAGTAAAAGTCAGAGATTTTAATTAGTTACACTGATATTATTATTAGAGTTTCTTTGTATATCTTTTACGTAGCTCAAGGCAGAAAAAAATGAATTGAATATTTATCCTAATTACATTTTATCTGATTTAATATTTCAAATGACTATAAAATATGTTATTTATGGGGCTCTTGCTATATGGTAATATTAAAAAAGAAATCATTAATTTTACTGAAAGATTAATTTGTGGAACTGATCCTTAGTATTTGGTTTGTAATATTTTAACCAATTAAGTCGCTAAATAAATGTACACCATTCTGATGCATTCATTCACTTTGTTTTAAGGGCCGCAAAACACTGAGTGCCGAGGGGCCCCTGCATGGCTAAAGACGGCCCTGTGTGGGTGCATCACTTATTTTTATTTATTTATTTTTATTTTTGTCAGGTACAAGTGACAATACCTACGCAACAGTATAAATGTCGACTAATTGCGCTGTGCCCCTCGTTTGGAAACTTCTGTTCCATTCAGACTCAGTACTTTCTGTTGACCAAAGTAATCTACATCTACATCTACATACATACTCCGCAATTCACCGTAAGGTGCATAGGGTACACTGTACCACTACTAGGCATTTCCTTTCCTATTCCACTCCCAAATTGAACGAGGAATAAAAGAATGCCTATATGCCTCCGTACGAGCCCTAATCTCTCTTATCTTGTCTTTGTGATCTTTACGCGAAATGTATGTAGGCGGCAGCAAGATCGTACTACACTCAGCTTCAAATTCCGACCCTCTAAATTTACTTAACAGAAATTCACTAAAAGAACGTCGTCTTTCTTCCAGCTATCCCCAATTGAGTTGCCGGAGCATTTCCGTGACACTCGCGCATTGGTCGAACCTACCGGTAACAAATCTAGCTGCTCGCCTCTGAACCGCCTCTATGTCTTCCTTCAAACCGATCTGCTGCGGGTCCCAAATACTTGAGCAATACTCAAGACGTAGTCGTACAAGCGTTTCATACGCGGTCTCCTTTAAAGGTGAAGTACATCTTCACAAAATTCTCCCAATAGACCGAAGTCGGCTGTCTGCCTTACTCACAACTGTCCTTACATGCTCGTTCCATTTCATATCGCTCTGCAATGTTACGCCTAGATATTTGAACGACGCGACAGCATCAAGAAGCTCACTACTAATGCTGTATTCGAACATTATAGGATTGTTTTTTCTACTCATGCGCATCACCTTACATTTTTCTACATTGAGAGCTAGCTGCCATTCTTCACACCAACTAGAAATTTTGTCTAAGTCAACCTGTATGCTATTACAGTCACAGACGACACCCTCCCATACACCACAGCATCATCAGCAAACAGCCGCAAATTACAACTTACTAATCCTTTGTGTACGCTTCGCCCTAGTGCTCGCATAAATTACTGTTCGGCTCATTGTCGTATTTGTTTTTCGGGTAATGTTAGTCGTACGTAAACAGCGGTACGCAGCAGTGTGGATAGGTGAAGAGCTTTTCGTGCGTGAAATCAGTAGTTGCGATCAAAGAGCGGTCCAACGACCGCGTGAAATACTTCCGCATCACTACACAGGCGCGTTAGACTTGAAAATATTGTCCCTGCGGGGTATGCCGAAATATCTGATTGGGAAGAGAACGTGTTACAAGCGAATGGCAATGGTTGTGCCACCAGCATTCGGTACGTTGCATTTTGAGGCTATGCAATCAACAGCAATTGCAACCGCATTAACTGGGCCTGTATTCATTACGGAAAGCGGATTTCCCCCACCGATTGTCGTTTTCTAATTAGTTCCTGAAGAAGTGCGAATAAAAGCCAATTTCACTGGTTTCGTGTCGTTTACAAAAGTTGCCACGTTAGCGAGGATTAGTTATTTCAGGCGCGACAAAATCTTGCACGCGCTGTTCTTTTATCCTGCCGACACAGCACACACGTCTATTGTGAATGCATGAGGTGGTCAGCAATAACAACATTGGGTGTTAACGAACTTTACAAGACACTGAATAGAAGTTGTACATAATTATCCAAGACCAGCCCGCGCATCGCCGTGGCCTGTTAGTCAGAGAGGAGAAAGTACACACTTCTAATATGAGTAATTTCATGGGAATAAGATATAGTGCACATTGTGGTGGAACGGAGACAGGATAACTGCGATGTTTAATATTGTTTTTCATGTTCTTCTTTACTCTCTAATCATGAAATTATTCTGACACTAGAAAAGTTTTATCAGTTGCTAGGACGTTGTTGATTAGTTATTTACAGTTCCCTAGCACAACCAACTGTCATAAACTAACGCTGTAAATTCTCTAGACTTCGTCCGAAGTGTCCCGCACCACAACATAAATTAAAATTTGTAGAAATAATTCCTTTAAACAGTTCATCAGAAATAAATAATGTTCTTGTACGAGCGGGGCATGGAAAATAGTCTGTAGCCGTTACTAAAATTTCATCAAAGTTAAACAAAGGCACTTCTATTTGCTGTCCTTAACTCGTACTGAAAAATATTAATAATCCACTGCCTTCTAAACACTGGTTTTCCACATTCACACTAAATACAAATATAATGTCTGCCACATTCGAAGATAATCAGTAGTGATTCAATCGAATTAAATTGTTTTCTGAAATAAGTCGAGATTCTTCACAAGAATCAAATTTCTCTTGCTATAAAATACTCAACATTAACAAATATTTATTCTTCTTCATGTTAATACAGCGTCAGTTTAGCAAGAAACGTGAACATGGACAACTAGCTTGGACTGAATCGCAAATAAGACTAACAATAATTTAACATTCTTTTCTTTTCTTTTTTGAAACGATTGAAGCGCGGCAATAAAGAAGGCGCAGCAGCATTCGTAGGCCCGTAGCTGTCGGTTAAATTTTCATAGTGGCCGTCTGCTGTAATGTTGGCTGCGGCGGCGACGACGCTGCCCTTGTTGATTGCGGCGCCTCGATCGTACATGAAACATACAGAAACAAAACATTTTAAGAATCATATCATAAAAAATAACAATATTTACTTAAACATCAAATATGTATGCATTCTAAATAAAAGGTTCGTTTCATTTTTTATTTGTAACTTCAAAACAGGGCTGACATAGGAAAATGCAGTACGACTATCTTGTCGCACTACAACATCCTGCATTACACCCTCCCCTTGTCCCCTCTCTCTGCCTCTTTCTTCCCCTCTGAATCACCTACCCCTCCTTCCCACCCCTTTCTTTGTCGTTCCGATTCTCCTCCTTCCTTTCTATGTATCTCCACTTCTTCCCTCTCCCTGTCACGCTCTACTTCACCCCCTGTCTCTCCATCAATTTCCTTCGTCTCCTCCATCACCTCTTACAACTTAACATTTTATGCATGGCTGTTGATCAGCGACTGTACAACATTTGATAGATTTTTAAAAATACAGCCCTCAGTCGCAAGTCACACTTAAATACGTAACCTAGGTTTCGATGTCGCAAAGGACACATTCTCCAGACAATGTGGGATATAGGTTAAAATTTACATGTCAGATGTTAAAAGAAAATATGTATTGTAATCAGACATGTAAATTTTAACCTACATCCCACATTGTCTGAAGAAGGTGTCTTTGCCGGTCACAACGGCCGAGCGGTCTGCGGCGCTCCAGTCACAGTCTGCCCGGCCGCTACGGTCCGGGGTTCGAATCCCCTCCTCGGGCATGGATGTCTGTGTCGTCTTTAGTATAAGGTAGTTCATAAGTAGTTTGTAAGTTTAGGGACTGATGACCCCGCAGTTAAGTCCCTTAAGCTTAATAAACATTTGAACATGTTTTGAAGGTGTCTTTGGGACATCGAAACCTATTTAACTGTAAACTGCCACTGAGGGCTGTATTTTTAAAAAGTCTATTACCTCTGCGGTAATTCTTTCAGCAATCAGTCGTAAAAAATATATATTTATTTGTTTGCAAATCTAGATTCCGACCACTGTGTGGTCATTATCAATGCTTAAAACCAATTAAAATACTTATAACATCTCGACCTCCATGTTGGAGGTTGCGTTCGTACTGACGCAACTGTTACGTAACAGTGGTCGAACTCTAGATTTGCAAACAAATAAATATACATTTTTTTCGACTGATTGCTGAAAGAATTAGCACAAATCAAATACAGTTGTGGAGCACCAATTCCAACATGGAATCAAGCCTGATCTACTACCTCTTACAACCCTATAACTACATCCTTGTTTATTTTTAAGGGTCGTCCTTTAATTACTGAAATGATTGTGGTGTTTTTTCGACACCCTCTACCCAGGTGAGATGCGAAATTTTGCCTGACGCCACCAAATCTTACGGGAGATTTTTCAAAATGCGAATTTTTGTGTAAATACGTTAATCTGTGCTTCAGTACTTTGGATATATTTTAAAAAGAAAAAAAAAAACATATTTTCCTTATTTTGTATTTTAGACTAATTATGACTTGTATTTAACAAAGAATGTACAGAATCACAAAAACCTGAACATTAATATACTTACACAAAAGGATCTACTAGAACTGCTACAACACTATTAACTAGAATATAAAAAAGTCAGTCAAGTTCACAGAAATTATCCATTTTTATACGTATAGGAGACCGGTTTCGATCTCACGCCAAATTATTATGAGACCGATTTGACTGCAAAATCAAATACAGTTTGCTTTCGAGCTAAATAGGTATAACAGAGATACCAGCTATAGCATTTTACAAAAATAAATTACAAGATTAAATAAAATAGTTGGCCTCAAGTTGGTGCTGAGACGATGAGAGTGCGGCGACTGCTAAACAGTGAGAGAAAGCTGCGGGATATAAAGTCCGCCCCATCGCCTGCAGCATCAGCACATCGGGAACCAATGAGACATATCATCTCTAGTCACATATGTCAATGCACGGGGGTTGGAACTTAAATACGGCCGGCCGCGGTGGCCGAAGAGACTAAGGCGCTCCAGTCACGGTCTGCACGGCCACTACGGTCGGGGGTTCGAATCCCCCCCTCGGGCATGGATATTTGTGACGTCCTAGTTTGTAAGTAGTTCATAAGTAGTTTGTAAGTTTAGGGACTGATGACCCCGTAGTTAAGTCCCATAGACTATACAAACATTTGAACATTTGATTTGAACTTAAATACGGGCAACTATTTATTCACAACAGCGTTACATGTTTGAACCTGTTACTGTCCTTCAAAGTAGTCACCAGCATTGTGTAGAACCCGTTGCCAACGATGTGAAAGGCGTAATATACCGCTAGAAGAGCCCAAGGGCGGATTCATGGGGGGAGGCGCACTGGGGCACATCCCCCCCTCCCCAGACGACCCGACGCAAAAATGAGAGAGAGAGAGAGAGAGAGAGAGAGAGAGAGAGAGAGAGAGAGAGAGAGAGAGAGAGATTGAGGAAGTTAGGGAGGGAAAGAATATCACCATTAGAATAATTAACTTAGGGGGAACAAGAAATTGTTAGTTTAAAAATTCCTGTAATTGACATAATGTAATCTGACTTTTTGTGTTATTCTTCCATTTAATTGCTTCTTGCTCTTTTTTGTCAGTAATTTACGATAAAAATAAAAGTTGTTTATTGTATCGTGATTACTTTGGAGATAAATGAGCTATTGTGCATGGTTTATTTCTTGCAGAAAATCCAAAGAAATTCTGGTCATATGTGAAGTACACTAGCGGCAAAACACAAACAATACCTTCACTACGCGATAGCAATGGTAATACTACCGACGACAGTACTGCTAAGGCAGAATTACTAAACACAGCTTTCCGAAATTCTTTCACCAAAGAAGACGAAGTGAACACTCCAGTATTCAATCCAAGAACAGCTGCCAGCATGCGAAACTTAGAAGTAGATGTTCCTGGAGTAGTAAAACAACTTAAGTCACTAAACAAAAATAAATCTTCCGGGCCAGATTGTATACCAACTAGATTCCTCTCAGAGTATGCTGATGAAATAGCTCCGTACTTAGCTATAATTTACAACCGATCACTCAGCGAAAGATCCGTACCCAAAGACTGGAAAGTTGCCCAAATTACTCCAATATTCAAGAAAGGCAATAGGAGTGATCCCCAAAATTACAGGCCTATCTGATTGACGTCGATTTGCAGTAGGATTTTGGAACATATACTTTGTTCGAATATTATGTACTACCTCGAAGAGAACGACCTATTAACCAATAGTCAGCACGGATTCAGAAAGTATCGCTCTTGCGAAACACAGCTTGCCCTTTATTCACATGAAGTGTTAAGTGCCATCGACAAGGGATCTCAAATCGATTCCATATTTCTGGATTTCCGGAAGGCTTTTGATACTGTACCCCACAAGCGGCTTCTAATGAAATTGCGTGCTTATGGAATATCTCCCCAATTGTGCGATTGGATTCACGATTTCCTATCAGAAAGGACACAGTTCGTTGTAATTGACGGTAAGTCATCGAGTAAAACAGAAGTGATATCTGGCGCTCCACAGGGAAGCGTTATTGGTCCCCTACTCTTCCTCGTGTTTATAAACGATTTAGGAGATAATCTGAATAGCTCCCTTAGACTGTTCGCGGATGATGCTGTCGTTTATCGGTTAGTGAAGTCAACAGAGGATCAAAAGCAACTGCAAAGCGATTTAGACAAAATTTCTACTTGGTGCGAAAATTGGCAATTGACACTAAATAAAGAAAAGTGTGAAGTAATACACATGACCACTAAAAGAAATCCGCTGAACTTCAATTACGCGATAAATCAGTCAAACCTTAAGGTCGTAAATTCTACCAAATACCTAGGAGTTACAATCACGAACAACTTTGACTGGAGAGAACACATAGAAAATATTGTGGGGAAGGTGAACCAAAGGTTACGTTTCATTGGCAGAACGCTTAGACGATGCACCAGCTCCACCAAAGAGACTGCCTACATCACACTTGTGCGTCCTCTCTTGGAGTACTGTTGCCCCTTGTGGGACCCTCACCAGGTGGGACTGACGGAAGATATTGAGAAGGTTCAGAGAAGGGCAGCTCGTTTTGTTTTATCACGTTACGGGGGGGGAAAGCGTCACGGAAATGTTGCACGAATTGGGGTGGAAATCATTAAAAGAAAGACGTTATTCATTGCGGCGTGATCTGTTTGCGAAGTTTCAATCACCGACTTTTAGTTCTGAATGTGAAAATATTTTGCTAGCACCCACCTACTTAGGGAGACATGACCATCCCAATAAAATAAGAGAAATCAGATCGAAAACGGAACGATTTAGGTGTTCTTTCTTCCCGCGCGCTATTAGAGAATGGAACGGTAGAGAAAAGTTATGAAGGTGGTTAATGAACCCTCCGCCAGGCACTTAAATGTGATTTGCAGAGTATCGATGTAGATGTAGATGTAGATGTAAAGGATTTAACTATGTGAAAATACTGTGAATTTCGAGAGCTGTGTTCAGGCTGGCGCATTCAGTTATTTTCGGTAAACGGTTTATCTCTCTGGATTCTTTTCCTAGACACTAGGAGATAGTACAGCCACCCATTATAAACAGTTTTATTTGAAGCTACAAGTTTCGATTTTCCTGTTATTGGAGGAAATTAGAAAAGTCAACGGCATTTTTCTACACATCAGATACAAAAGAGCCGCGGTGGAGTAGCCGAGCGGTCTAAGGCGCCTCGCTGCAGAGAGCGCGGTTTCTCGCCGTCGGGGGTTGGAATTCCCCCTCGGCCATGGATTTACAAACATTTGGACGAACCGTGAAGCGTGCCAGGATAGCTCAGATGGTAGAGCGCTTACCCACGGAAGGCAAAGGTCTCAGGTTCGAATCCCGTTTCTGGTACACAATTTTAATCTGCCAGAAGTTTCACGAGTAATTTCTCTGATCGCGCAAGCCTTCTTGAAAACTTGTCTCGTTATGCGTAGCAACTTTACAAAGCATGAAGAAGAAATTGATTTGGTGCAACGCAAACACAGGAAATGTAATTTTAGGTTTCAAGGGAATATCAAACTTAGCGTGACATATTTACTGACTGTTTCTGACCCGTAATAGGGGGGCCTTTTAGGATACGCTGTTTTTCCAATTTCTGCATTCTTTTGTAATGACACAGCTGCTCTGGATATTATTCGTCCACGCTAAGTTGACGATTCGTGCGGTGGGTGTTGGCAGTGGCAGAAGGCTTGTACCATGGTTGCCGAGGGGGAGCATCAGCGAGCAGAAGGTAGCATCGCAGTATTGGAAACATTAACAGTATCAATGTATGGAGTAATTTTTCGCGTCTAGGGGCAGCGCTCCGATATAAATGCATGTTCTTCAAGTAGTGCAGATGTTTTCTGCTGCTGACATGACCACGTAAAATTATTTTCACTTGTCAAATTAAAATACTATGGCGTCATTCTCAAATTCCTATGATAACAAAAAATATTAGAATGATTCAACCACATTCAACAGTGATAAATTTACCAAAAAATAATTTACCGCAAAATAAACAGAGTATCGTAACACTATATTTACCAAATGACAATCAAACCATGTGCATCGCACGGGAATGGCCGTGTGATCTGGGGCGAATCGTCGCGGAGTACGTGGCCACTCCCACCAGAGGTTCGGGTCCTTCCTCGGGCATGGGTGTGTATGTCGCCCTTAGAATAAGTTAGTTTAAGAAGTTTGTAAGACTAGGGACCTATGACCTTAGCAGTGTGGTCCCATCGGATTACAAACATTTGAACTTTTGTTTATATTGTATTTATTTTTTAAACCATATGCCCTAGGTTTTGTACAATCACCATTAAGTGATTTGGTTCATTTATTATCACAAAACTGTTATTTTTTGACCATATTATACAACTGTTTGAATGTTCAAGTGGTCAGTCTTATAGTCCAACTATTCCAAAGTTGTAAATATGTAGAGAAACCTATGCCAATTTTGCATGGCTTTAGAGATTCGCATGTATCCATCTGGGTCAGAAACGCATCCATTTCTATATTTCCGTCAATTCATGTTGAACCCATCGTGATGCAATTTTTTGCATGTACAGGCGTTCCTTCAGAATGCTACTCCTATTTGTGGGCGAGCTCACGATTCGTATGGCGTCGATCACTGTCGACTAACACGGCAACATTTTTATTTTTTATTATTTATTTTTATTTATTTATTTACCCTTGTTGCGGACCAGCCGCCTTTGGGTATATGGCTGGTCGTGATTACTAAAACTATGTGATACATTTATGCGACTGTGATACATTATTTTCTTAATCCATTTACAGTAATTAGATAAAAAAAAACAAAGAAAAACGTAAAAACTTAATATAAGGAAAATGGAAAGGAAACTTAAAAACATCAACTATTTTAAGAAGAGAATAATAGAAGATAGGAAGGATTGGTTTGAGTGACAGTCTGAAGAATAAGAGTGGAAAGTCCAGGGTGTGAGTCCTCGGAATTTACTTCGAGCCCTGCCATCCTGGAGTTTTCTCATTTGGAGACTCCTATGATGGGCTATATCTGTAAGTTACATTTCTCATGTGTTTATATCGTCCTCTGCCGGCCGCGGTAGCCGAGGGGACTAAGGCGCTCCAGTCACGATATGCACGGCCACTACGGTCGGGGGTTCGAATCCCCCCTCGGGCATGGATATTTGTGCCGTCCTAGTTTGTAAGTAGTTCATAAGTAATTTGTAAGTTTAGGGATTGATGACCCCGTAGTTAAGTCCCATAGACTATACAAACATTTGAACATTTGAATATCGTCCTCTGTGTCGGGGCTGTCATATGTGGTGTCATTTATACTGTTTGCGCTTTCAGTGTCAGATTCATCATAAGTGTTTTGTCTTCTGTTGTGGGCGTTTCGTGTTGATTACGTCTTACGTTCTGTGTGTACTCGTCTTTTTTTCGTAGTGAGACTTCGTCCGTCAGCCTGTTCATTATGTCCCATCCGTTCTTATCTCGTATTAATTCGTTTAGGTCTTTAGTCGTGTCAAACATAGTATGTGTGTGTGTGTTTTGTAGAGCTGACAGTGTATGACAGTGTGTTCTGGGGTCCCAGATTCTCCACACGTACAGCATGGATTGTCACTGAGACCCACACGCGTGAGGTGCGTGGGGTAGGGGCCGTGTCCCGTTAGGAAGTGGATCATACCCCGGCTGGGATGCTGGGATGGCAACAGTACATCTACATCTACATCTACATCTACATACATACTCCGCAATTCACCGTAAGGTGCGTGGCGGAGGGTACACTGTACCACTACTAGGCATTTCCTTTCCTATTCCACTCCCAAATTGAACGAGGAAAAAAAGAATGCCTATATGCCTCCGTACGAGCCCTAATTTCTCTTATCTTGTCTTTGTGATCTTTACGCGAAATGTAAGTAGGCGGCAGCAAGATCGTACTACACTCAGCTTCAAATTCCGGCCCTCTAAATTTACTTAACAGAAATTCACGAAAAGAACGTCGTCTTTCTTCCAGCGATCCCCAATTGAGTTGCCGGAGCATTTCCGTGACACTCGCGCATTGGTCGAACCTACCGGTAACAAATCTAGCTGCTCGCCTCTGAACCGCCTCTATGTCTTCCTTCAAACCGATCTGCTGCGGGTCCCAAATACTTGAGCAATACTCAAGGCGTGGTCGTACAAGCGTTTTATACGCGATCTCCTTTTCCAGGTGAAGTACATCTTCCCGAAATTCTCCCAATAAACCGAAGTCGGCTGTCCGCCTTACTCACAACTGTCCTCACATGCTCGTTCCATTTCATATCGCTCTGCAATGTTACGCCTAGATATTTGAACGACGCGACCGCATCAAGAAGCTCACTACTGATGCTGTATTCGAACATTATAGGATTGTTTTTTCTACTCATGCGCATCACCTTACATTTTTCTACATTGAGAGCTAGCTGCCATTCTTCACACCAACTAGAAATTTTGTCTAAGTCAACCTGTATGCTATTACAGTCAGTTACAGACGACACCCTCCCATACACCACAGCATCATCAGCAAACAGCCGCAAATTACAACTTACTCTGTCCATCAGATCATTTATATAGATAGAAAATAATAGCGGTCCTATCACACTCCCCTGGGGCACGCCTGACGATACACTCGTCTCTGATGAACACTCGCCGTCGAGAACAACGTACTGCGTTCTATTACTTAGGAAGTCTTCCAGCCAGTCACAAATCTGTGAACCTATTCCATAAGCTCGTATCTTCGTTAGCAGTCTGCAGTGTGGCACCGTGTCGAACGCCTTTTTGAAGTCGAGAAAAACACAATCCGCCTGTTGCCCTTCGTCCATGACTCGCAAGATGTCATGTGAGAAAAGAGCAAGCTGAGTTTCACATGAACGATGTTTCCTAAACCCGTGCTGTTTCATGGAAAGAAGCTTTTCCGTTTCAAGGAAGTTTACTATGTTCGAACTGAGAATATGCTCCAAAAGTCTACATGAAACCGATGTCAACGATATTGGCCTGTAATTGTATGGGTCAGTTCTCTTTCCTTTCTTATACACGGGAGTCACCTGCGCTTTTTTCCAATCACTAGGAACTTTGCGCTGAATTAAAGACTCGCTATAAATGCAAGCTAAGTAGGGGGCCAATGCCGCAGAATAGTCTTTGTAAAACCGAACTGGTATTCCATCCGGACCAGCAGACTTTTTCGTATTTAGCTCTCTCAGCTGCTTCTCTACACCGGAAATACCTATTGCTATGTCCCCCATTTCGGAATTAGTACGTTGATCAAATGATGGTATATTTGCGCGGTCCTCCTGCGTGAAAGATTTCTTAAAGGTTGAATTTAGAACTTCAGCTTTCCGTTTGCTTTCTTCTATTACTGCCCCGGAATGATCAACTAGTGACTGGACAGTGGGCTTTGACCCGCTTATCGATTTTACATAGGACCAGAATTTTTTCGGGTTCTCGGAAAGATCTTTTGCTAAGGTATGGCTGTGATAATTATTGTATGCTTCACGCATCGATCTTTTTATAGACGCACGAATCTCTACTAACTTTTGCCTGTCATCATTTGCGTGTTCTTTTTTGAATCGAGAGTGCAACAGCCTTTGCTTTCTCAGCAGCTTTCTAACATTATTATTATACCACGGTGGATCTTTTCCATCCTTAATCGTCTTTACTGGCACATATTTCTCTAACCCTTCATTAACAATGCATTTAAATTTAGTCCACAAGTCCTCTACATCCATAGTCCCAGAATTAAACGATGCCCATTCATTTTCTAAGTGCGATCGTAACATTTGCTTGTCGGCTTTTCCCAACAAAAACACGCTCCTAGCCTTCTTGACTGGTTTATGAACTTTGGTCACCATCGACGCTATGATGATATCATGATCACTAATTCCTGTCTCTACACAGACATCGTTAATAAGGTCAGGCCTGTTTGTGGCTATAAGGTCTAGAATATTTCCATTGCGCGTGGGTTGCCGGTTTAACTGCTCAAGACAGTTTTCGGAGAATGTGTCCAAAAGTAGCTCGCAAGACTGCTTGTCTGTACCGCCTGAAATGTAACTAGCGAGGTCCCAATCTATACTCTTAAGGTTGAAGTCACCTCCGACTAATATTGCATGGCCCGGATACCTATGCACTACCTGGTGTAGACTTTCCTTGAATGATTCTAAAGCTGCTACAGCAGCACTGGGGGGCCGGTAAAAACAACCAACTATTAACTTTACTTCTTTTAGACCTGTTATGCGTGCCCAGATAACTTCACAATTACTTTCAACCTCGATCTCAGTAGAAACAATATCTTTGTCCACAGCGATGAACACTCCTCCTCCGGTTGTATCAGATCTATCTTTCCGATATACATTCCACGCTTCGCTAAATATTTCTGAACTTTCCACATCATCATTTAGCCAGCTTTCGGTGCCTAAAACTATCTGAGCGCAATAACTTCCATGCAGCGCTGCAAATTCGGGAATTTTGTTTCTAATACTCTGTAAGTTCGCGGCTAATATTTTTATGTTCGAATTTTTGTTCCGAACGTGGCCTGAATTCGCTGTTTGAATGCTGACAGGCGAGTGCTCATCAGAGTTAGCGCCTAGCCTAAAAAAAACCCCATGTGCACTCCACAAGTACTCTGCTACCCGAGTAGCCGCTTCCTTAGTGTAGTGCACCCCTGATCTATCTAGGGGCACCCTACAATTCCCCACCCGATAACGCAGATCCAGAAATCTGCAGCCATGACTGTCACAGAGTCGGCGAAGCCTCTGGTTCAGACCCTCCACTCGGCTCCAAACCAAAGGACCCCGATCAACCCTGGGAACAATGCTGCAAATCGACAGCTCTGCTTGCACCCCGCGTGCGAAGGCAGCAGCCTTCACCAATTCCGCCAGCCGCTCGTAGGACCTGAGGATGTCCTCAGAACCCAAGCGACAAGCGTCATTGGTGCCGACGTGAGCTACGAATTGCAGTCGACTGCACCCCGTACCCTCGATAGCCGCCGGCAAGGCCGCCTCCACATCTCGGATGAGGCCCCCCGGCAAACACACCGAGTGCACGTTGGAATTCCTTCCAGATCTGGACGCTATCTGCCTAAAGGGCTCCATCACGCGCCTGACATTGGAGCTCCCAATAACTAATAATCCCCTCCCCCCGTGCACCTGCTCGGACCCTGCTGGAGGAGTGGCCACACCTCCACTCACAGGACGAACGGGCGCGGACGGACGTCCAGCCTCCACATTGGCCTTCCGCCTCGAGCGACGCGAACGCCGTACAACCCGCCACTCCCCTTGCGGAGAAGGCGGCTCGACGACGTCCGGTACACCTGAAGGTGCCTCGGTAGCAGGGACAGAGAGCGAAGCGTGAGACACCTGAGGTGTCCCACTCGACGCACCAGACTCCCCACCATCGCTGCACCCCGAGACAGCAGCCTGAAGACGGCTGACCGTAGTCAACAGCACGCTCAGCTGTTCGCGAACCGCGGCCAACTCCTCCTGCGTCCGCACACAGCAGGCACACATCCTATCCATCCTATCGATACAATTAACAGCAATTAACAACTTTAAAGGAGCCTAGTATTCTAATGAAGGCGGCTGGCTGCTGACTTAACTGTGGTCAGTGGTAACTACACTGTCGAATCAACAAAACTGAGTCCGGCAGCTTAGCGCTATTAACGCTGCGGCACTCGTGGCAGCTGGCACTGGACTGACTGATAACGAGCTTAGTAACGGTCTCTGACTTGTTTTGAAATACACCGGTCAAAGACGAAGACTATACACAACGGTATTTATCAAATACGATAGAATAAACTATTAAAACAGTAGTACAAACGAAATCTGCAAGTACGCGGGAATAAACCTCTTAAAACAGTACTACCGAAAATGAACTAGACTGGCAAATTAAATTTGACACAAATTAAATTCAGATACTTAGCGCTGTAACGATGTGGCACTGGTGACAGCTGGCACTGGATGCATGTCTTCTTCAGAGACGCTAGGACCACCTACCCGATGCATGTCTGCCACCGTTTGCCGACCTCTGGTTGAAAGCTTGTACCCAACGTGCCACTGTTCTGTAAGGCAATGCCGATTCCCCGCACACCTCTTGAAGAACTTGGTGACAATGTCGTGCTGTGCGATTTCTGGCACATTCAATCTTGATCCAACTCCGTTATTTCTGTTTCGGAAACATAGTGACACCGTTACGTTAGACCACTCTTTCAGAAGTGACTATGATTCCCCGGATTCTGCGCATGTCGGTGACGTGAAACGAGCAAGTCCATTTGCTCGGAGGTAATGTAGGTATGTCACCAAAATGTGCTATCAGCGACAATAGCAGGTACCATTGCATAGTGTCTCCACAGCAGTGTTCTCACTATTTAAGATCCAGCCCTCGTAATTTAAAAATATAAATAACCCACTGTGGGTTGTTGTTGTTATGGTCTTCAGTCAGAGAACTGGTTTGATGAAGCTCTCCATCCTACTCTATCCCGAGCAACCTACAACCCTTTGAAACTGTTTACTGTATTCATCTCTTGGTCACCTTCTGCGGTTTTTACCCCAAACACTTCCCTCCAATCAACTGCCAAAAGATGGCAAGTACTTCTTACACAATGAATTTCTTTTTACTCTTAAATACCTGTAATAACAAGGAAACTAAGTTTTATAGATAACAAAATCCTATTTTATACCCACAATGGCCACTCCCATGAACCACAGACATTGCCGAGGTGGGGTGGCTTGCGTGCCTCAACGATGCAGATAGACGTACCATAGGCGCAACCACAGTGGAGGCGTATCTGTGGAGAGGCCACACAAACATGTAGTTCCTGAAGAGGGGCAGCAGCCTTTTCAGTAGTTACAGGGGCAACAGTCTGGATAATCGAATGAGCTGACCTTGTAACATCAGCTAATGATGCTTTGCCATACAGTTACGGCGAACGGCTGAAATCAATGGGAAACTAAAGCCATTTGCCGAGGACATGCAGCTCTACTGTATGAATATATATGATGATGGCATCCTCCCGGGTAAAATATTCCGGAGGTAAAATAGTCCCCCATTCGGATCTCAGGGCGGGGACTGCTCAGGAGGATGTTGTCATCAAGAAAGACAACACTGGAATTCTACGGATCGGAGCGTGGAATGTTTGATCCCTTAATCGGAAAGGGAGATTATAATATATAAATAAAGAAATAGTGGGAATTAGTGAAATTCGCTGGAAAGTGGGATTTCTGGTCAGGTGAATACTGGATTCTAAATAAGAAATCAGTTGGAGGCATTACAGGAGTAGGACTGATAAAGGCTAAGAAAAAGGGAATGCGGGTAAACTACTATGGGCAGCGCAGTGATCGCATTGTCGTAGTCAAGATAGATACGAAGCCAACACCGATCGCAGTGGTACAGGTTAATATACCAACTAGCTCTGTATATGATGAGGAGATCGAAGAAATGTATGAGAAGGTAAAGGAAATAATTCACACAATAAAGGGAGAGGAAAACTTAATTCGGCTGTAAAAAAAAAAGGAAAGGAAGAGAAGATTCCTCTATGTCTAAGAATGTTTCCTATCAATCGATCCCTTCTTTTAGTCAAGGTATACCAGAAATTCCTTTTCCCCCCAATTCTTTTCTGTACCTCCTCATTAGTTACGCAATCATCCCACCTAATCTTCAGCATTCTTCTCTAGCACCAAATACCAAAAGCCTCTGTTCAAATGTTTGTTAAGCTTATGGGACTTAACTATGGGGTCATCAGTCCCTAAACTTACAAACTACTTATGAACTAGCTAAGACTAAGGACGGCACAAATATACATGCCCGAGGGGGGATTCGAACCCCCGACCGTAGTGGCCGTGCAGACCGTCCCCTCGGCCACCGCGGCTGGTTCAAAAGCCTCTATCCTCTTCCTGTCCGCACTGTTTATCGTCCATGTTTCACTCCCATACAAGGCAACACTCTACACTAATGTCTTAAGAAAGGACTTCCTTACGCGGAAATTAATAATCGATGTTGACAAATTTCTCTTTTTCGAAAACACTTTTCTTGCCATTGCCATTCTGCATTTTAAATCCTCTGAACTGCGACCATCATGATTTATTTTACTGGGCAAGTATCAAAACACATCTACCACCTTTATTGTTTCGTTACCAAATCTAACTCCTTCAGCATCACTTGATTTTTCTTAGACTGCACTCCATTAGCCTTGTTTTACTGTTGTTAATGTTCATCTCCACTCCAATAAACCACAGACATTGCCGAGAAGGGGTGACTTGCGTGCCTCAATGATACAGGTACAGGTACCGTAGGTGCAACCACAGCGGAGGGGTATTTATGGAGAGGTGAGACAAACATGAGGTTCGCGAAGAGAGGCAGCAGCCTTTTCCGTAGTTACAGGGGCAACAGTCTGGATGACTGACTGAGCTGACCTTGTAACATCAGCTAATATGGATATGTCACACAGTTACTGCGAACGGCTGAAAACAAGGGGAAACTACAGCCGTTACTTTTCTCGAGGACATGCAGCTCTACTGTATGAACATATGATGATGACAACCTCCCGGGTAAAAAATTGCGGAGGTAATATAGTCCCCCATTCGGATCTCCGGCCGGCCGCGCTGGCCGAGGCGACTGAGGCGCTCCAGTCACGGTCTGCACGGCCACTACGGTCGGGGGTTCGAATCCTCCCTCGAGCATGGATATTTGTGCCGTCCTTAGTATTAGCTAGTTCATAAGTAGTTTGTAAGTTTAGGGACTGATGACCCCATAGTTAAGTCCCATAAGCTATACAAACATTTGAACATTTCCAGAATGAAACTTCACTCTGCAGCGGAGTGTGCGCTGATATGAAACTTCCTGGCAGATTAAAATTGTGTGCCGGAACCGGGACTCGAACCTGGGACCTTTGCCTTTCGCGGGCAAGCGCACTACCGACTGTGCTATCCCGACACGACTCACGATGCCGCCTCACAACTTTACTTCCGCCAGTACCGCCGGAAGTGTTTCCTCTCCCTTAATTGTGCGAATAATTTCCTTTACCTCCTCATACATTTCTTCGATCTCCTCATCATCTGCAAAGCTAGTTGGTATATTAGCCTGTACTACTGTGGTCGGTGTTGGCTTCGTATCTATCTTCACTACGATAATGCGATCACTGCGCTGCTCATAGTTTACCCGCATTCTTATTTTCTTATTCATTATCAGTCCTACTCCTGTAATACCCCCAACTGATTTCGTGTTAGAATCCTGTATTCACCTGACCAGAAATCCCTCGCCATAAAACTTTGCTACCAGTTTTGTAATTGGAAAGATCTGTAAAGCTTTTGAGATAATGCAGAAGTTGAGGAAGCTTATTCATTGCACCTGGTCCATAATACGGTGTAAGTTTTCCAGGACAGCCCCATGAATCTTCTTTCGGACATCTTTCCAGTTAAAAGCAACCATTTTCATCGGACATGGCATTACAGTTATTCCCAGGGTTGCATGTTTCGTGTCTGTTTGTGCCCATGCCAGTCGTAATTGATTCAGACCCCTCAGATTTAATATTGTGCTTTTATTTGCGTTTGTTGTCACCCCAGAAGCCAGACAGTACTGTCTGATCAGCCTTTCTAACGTTAAGGTTTCGTCCTCGTTTCTAATTACCACTCCCACGTCGTCGGCATAAGCTTTTATGACCATTTTCTCGCCAGATAATGTTCTGCCTGTTAGTCGTTCGTTAACATGGAGTGAAAGTGGTTCCAAGAAGACGGAAAATAAGAACATAGATAAAGGACTGCCCTGGGGAACCCCTCGTCTTATCTGGATAGGCTTAGATGTTTGACCATTAATTGCTATTTTCGCACATATACCTGTCGCGATATTTGTGATCATGTTAATAATCTGAGGGTGGAAGGCCATTTTTTCCTTTGTAGCAACTAGATATCTATGACTAACTAAATCAAAGGCTTTATAAAATCTAAAAAGATAAAGCACATTTGCTATTGGTCCCGAAATAATGGCAATAATGTCTCTGTACACTGACATGCTTTCGAAAATTGTTCTTTTGGAGCACAATATTAATGGTGACAAGTTTTGTGGCGCATAATGAAAGTCTTCGAGTTATAGCCCGGGAAATTATTTTGTAGTCCGAATTAAGGAACGAAATAGGTCGATAATTATTCAGATCTGTTTTACCTCTTTTCTTGGGAATGAGAACTATTTTTACGGTGTTCCTGTGGTCAGATTGTGGTCGAAGTTGCCTATCTTTCGCATGGACCGTTCAGTTTTTTATATTTTCTTTTCCTTTTTTCATAGTTCTCCACAACTTCTTTCAGTTTTCACGATTTGTATGTGTTCAGTTTTTCGAGACCTATTCAGTGCGCCAACTTATAACTAAATCTGAGGGGGGTGCGATGGGGAGGTACCCTTGTCAGTAAGCATCGCTCCGGTAGGAAAAGAGAAGACAAGCGTATACAACAATTTACAGTCCCCACAGAAGCATTTAAAAATTCGTCCTTCCCGATCTCCGTATATGAAAGAACAAGAGCAAAAAACTAGGAGAAGTACATCCTTTCATTCATTTCTCAGTTGGTTACTGAGTCTTGAAGTAAATGTAGGAGTTAACCAACCTTATGGCTTTCTAACGACATAAACCGCGTTATGCGTCACTAACGCTCATAGAAATAAATATCTAAATGGATGTTTGAATCATATCGCTAAGTGAACATAAAAACGGAATAATAGAGTTTACTTTGGCGGGCGTCTGCAGCAGTGTGAGATATTATCTGAAAGAGAATGAAGAAACGGCACAATGTTCAACGCAAATGTTATGTTTTGGAAGTTGCAGGCCTACAAAAAGTAAGCCGCATTCGCAACCTACAGGAAAGCACACAGCTCGAACAATTCCGCTGCTCTGACTGCTACTGTTAAGAGAAGACGCAGCACGCCGTCCGTCTGTGACGTCATGGTGAAAGGAGAGACGATGATCCGCGTTTTGTATTAGCTGTGGATGGTACTTGCGCAGACATGCGATGGTGGTGTAATGGTCAGCATAGTTGCCTTCCAAGCAGTTGATCCGGGTTCGATTCCCGGCCATCGCATGTATTTTTACTTGTGTCTCAGTAATAATAAGGAAGAGACGTTTACAATATGAGACACAAAAATCTTTTATATTTAAGGTTGGACACATTCTGCGACATCAAGGAATTGTCAACTTAGCATTAGAAGGAAGCGTGTGGGGTAAAAATCGTAGAGGGAGACCGAGGGACGAATATAGTAAGCATATTCAAAAGGATGTAGATTGCCAAACGTATTCTCAGATGAAGAGACTTGCACAGGACAGGGTAGCGTCGAGAGCTACATCAAACCAGTCTGCGGAGTGTTAACCTACATGTTAACCTACATAGTTTTCGTGTTTTTCGGATCACAGATGTTAGCCCCGAAAACACGGTGAGCAGCATCGTCGACCCCGGGGCACTGGATTTATGGTTGTCTTATATCTTTCAACGAGAAACGCTGGGTCACGCGATATTGGGAATAATGTCAACAAGAGCCCCTTATGAGCTTCACAAACATTTTGAGAAATATTTCAGTCTGACAAACTACAACTGAAAGAATCGTCAAGCAAATAATTCCATGTAGAAGGCAGATTAAATATTTATTTTTTTACTCTTTGTTTTCCTTTTGTTCCTACTGATACTCCAACACTTGATGTCCTAATATTCAGTGTAGTAAAATGAAACGTATCCTGCATCAGTCTCTGACCCTGGTTTCGGCTCTGACTGGGAAGAAATCACAGGTTTTTTTTTCTCACCGTCTCCCGCCCCCCTCTCTCTCTCTATCTTACTCTCTCTCTCTCTCTCATCTCTCTCTCTCTCTCTCTCTCTCTCTCTCTCTCTCTCTCTCTCTCTCTCTCTCTCTCTCTCTCTCTCTCTCTCTCTCCCGTCCCCTTCCTCATCATCCTCTCCCACTTGTAATGTATATACCGTAGAAAACCCCGTTTGTTTGAACATATGAAGTATTCGATACCACATTTGATCGTAGTATTGTGCCCTAATATTCCGCGTTTGTATTATATAAGCATTTTATGGCGCTTCTGGCTGGTCACATTATCACTTGGATTACTTGGGACTTTTAATGAACTACATAAATTAATTATTGAAAGTTGTAAGCTTCGTGTTGGACAATAATGTATTTGTTAATGAAATTAATAGCTAACAATATCTGAGGTCCTCTGTAATGTATTGACTGTAATGTAATACTTTGCTGACCGTAAAAGTAAATAATAACTCTAGTTTAACCATTTTAAATAATGTAAACATATATTAACACTACAATAATTGTTAGTTACTTTGTACACAGTCAGTCTCAGATCAATATTGAGTTAGTTGTGAACCAATGTTACTTTTGTCATATTACTTCTATTTGTGCTTTATCAAGAATGAAAAATAGTTTATTTTGAAAAGTGTCACAAATGTAGTTTCCATGTGTAACAAAAACCCGACGTCCTAATATTTTTTTGATGTTTTAATGGCAGACGAGCTACGAAATCTACGAGACCACTGCACAACTGCAAAAGGTGAAGTATTCATAATGTGGCTTTAGTGTAGTGCATAAAAAGCGCAACACACTCCATCACAAGATGGCATAAATGCCTGCGATTTTAATAATGATAACAAAATATAATTAGAATAATGTACACGGTATTCGGAAATTCCCCGTTGAAAACTTCGAGGACCTGTAGAGGGGAGTCGTAGGTAATATTTCGATAAGGAATCCAAGCGCGAAAACGTCATCCAATGACTCTGAGCACTTTTTTTCTCTTTTCTGCTGCAAGCTCCTTACTTTCGATATTTTGGGAGGAAGTAGTGTTGACCAAAACTAGAAGAGAAAAATCCAGAAAACATGACCTGTAAACTGCAAACCTAGGAGCTATAAACTTTGGCCTGTGGAAGCGGCGTGTCCACAGTGCCAGTAGCTCTTCAGGTATGTACTTTTACAGCCCATGTTTATTAGACTTTTGTTGCTGCTTTGGTCCGTAGAGTAAATGTCTCTGCGCATCGTATTCATCTCTATACTGTATGGATGTTGCAAATGTTTGTTAAGCTTAAGGGACTTAACTGAGGGGTCATCAGTCCCTAATATTACAAATTATTTATGAACTAGCTTATACTAAAGACGGCACAAACATCCATGCCCTAGGGGGGATTCGAAACCCCGACGGGGAACGGCCTCGCGCATCGGAGCATAGCGCCTCAATGCGCTCGGCCGCTCCGCCGCGGCAGGATGTTGCACTTGGCCGTCTGAGTGTGTTGGCCTTTGACATATTTCGTTTCTTGCCAAAGTAACCGGGATCTCTAGGCTAAAAATACCAAACGATCGTTTCATTTCAGAACGCGGTTGATACGAAATATTAATATATAGAATACTTAGGGCAGTACGGGAGTAGACGAGCGGTTCTATGCGCCCTGTGCGCCCTGTCAGAGACTGTGTGGCTGCTCCCGCCAGAGAATCGAGTCCTCCGTCGGTCACGGGTGTGTGTGTTGTGTGAGCGTTACTTGAAGTTATTACTTTGTAAGGCTAGGGTCCAATAGAATTACAAACATCTGAATACACAAAGAAAATGTATCTCGATTCGCCTCCCATGCCAATCTAATACGTCGCGTATTATCGTTATATAAATACACGATCAAGAAAATTGAAGTTTTAATTTTTAAGATTAATTATACAAGGAGGCCAGCAAACGTGATACAATTCGTAAGGGGCTTTGCCGTAGATACGCAGAAAACAAACTCAAGCGTTTATGCCCGGTTTCGCCAAGCTTGGTTTGCGAATTTGACGGATGTCTGTTTTGTGACGATCTTATGATTTTAATTTTTGCGTTTCATCGATGTCTATCTTTTTTTTTTATTATTTAAAAAAAGTCAAGTGTGCAAAATATCATCAAGTTAGGAATAAAATTGTAGAATGGTGTTGAAGTCTGTTGCAAAGTAGACAGTGCCGTTCTTTTTGTTTTGAAGTTTTTATTGCAGTCCGATGAACTGTCTGGCAGGTCAGAAAATACGAATCTAATCCGAAGTAGCGTTGCCCCCTAACAAAATTAGCATTTTTTTTAAATTTTTCAGCTGTTCCTTTGGGTATTCCCTAGTTTTAAAACCAACCCTGCATTAAAGAACAAAAATATATATTATTCAAATCGGTGTAGCCATTTGTCAGTTTCAAGTAGACTACCACACAGCAACAGATGTTATATATAGCGATAATACACAGCAAAATTAGAATAAAATGAAATACTGAAAAGTACGATGACGCATTTTGTACATTTGGAAAAAATATGTAATGTGAAATAAATTCTAGCAGAAAGGGAACAGCCTAAATCGAATATTATAATAATTTCGTGCGGCTCAGTCATATGGTGCAACTCTTTCGACTGGACATCACTTCGGCGCCTAACAACTTGTCCCTAACCTACCGAGAAAAGGGGAGCTATACTGTAACGTGGAATCGGAATCACGTGTCGTTTCTTGGCGACTCCTCACATCGTTGAGGGGTTAAAACTAAGTTAAAACTGGAAGTGAAAAAACCTTGATCCTAGCGAGTTTCTATCTCGTAACTATTCGCTCGCCAACTAAGCACTTCACTACTAGCCCAGACTTCAAGAACAGCACCAAATATTGTATAGTACCCAAACCAGAAAAAAAATTCATTTGCAAAAATAAGTAATATGGCAGTTATTAATCTAGATAAAATCTACCCTGTGCAAAATTTCATTAACATCAGTTGAGTAGTGTTGGAGACCAACGCGAACAAAAAAAACATGACATCAACATCCTCACGCCTCCTCCTCCCTCCATCAACAAATAGAAAATAAGCGAGCTGATATTTGCCTTTGTAAAATTTATTCAGCTAAGCCTACAGATTTCATCTGTTGAGCCATTGAGAGTTAAAAGATGAAAAATGACACACATCAGGGGATTCATGGTATCTTAAGTACTAAAATTTTATAAGGCTAGAAAAATAAAAATACGTAGCAACAAAGAAGCTGAATTTGTAGTTGGATTTGTGTGTTTTTTCTCTGATTTTTGTTCCCATTATTGTGACACATATCCAGTCTGTTGATTTCGCATTGATGTGCAATATATAATTAGAATACACAATCTAGACGTGAGGATGCCAATGGGAGTATGTAATACTTTCCAGCTTTCATATACTTATTAGCATAAATTTAAATTTCTGTTTACGTTTAATTTTTTGTACTCTCTCTCTCTCTCTCTCTCTCTCTCTCTCTCTCTCTCTCTCTCTCTCTCTCTCTCTCTCTCTCTCTCTCTCACACACACACACACACACACACACACAGACTCGCACATACACACACAGTTTTCTATTATTCAAAACATCGTCCACAGACAAGAGTGAAACAATGCACAGATCTTGCTTTCGCATAAAACACAAAACTGTCTTCTCGTGTCACAAGATACGTACATTCTGGTTTCTAACAGACAGACAGATCACACGATATGCAGATGTGAGCCATGAGAAGTGTACCAACACGAATAAAGACTTCCTACGCAGTCATTTGATGTTCACTACTGCAGAAATGAAATGGACATTTTCGAAGCTGTGGACTTCAGTTGCCTTTTATGTCAGTGAACAGCAGTAGTAGAAAGGATTGGAGCAGGTGGCCAAAGGCTTTGCATTACGATCCTACACATTTTGCACACAAAGTGATATATTTAAAACGCTTGTACAGAATGCAACCAAACCCGCACATTACGTCAAACTACTTATTTAGCACACGCCGTTCTTGCTTTGACGTATTAGTCTTTGCAATTACTGCAACGGCAGTAACTAAGCATTGCTGGTTAGAATAAGAAGTAGTGAAAGCGCCACAAACAGAAATAGAACAGAGTTTACATTTCATAGTGTGACTCTACATCCGCCATGTTTGAGGCAAACTGAAACGTCATGCTTTTTGTCGTGAATGCTATTAGTATGTCAGAGCAATATCGGATGACCGAGAGTTGCCCGGGAACTTTTTTTCTATCGTATTGTGTTATTGTTATGTACATATTTTGCAACACTACCTACGCAGGAATTGCAATCAGTAAACAAAAATAACCATAAATTTACCTAGTAAAGTGCCACAGTAAATATTTTTGTGCTCAATATCATGGATATTTCGGAGTGCATAGTTTGGCTACATATGCAGGAATTGTTTCAGTTCGTTAGTGCAGCCGAAGAAAACCGTATCTTTTATTGTAAAAAGCAAAACGTGATACAGAATTTTAAAGCAAAACGTTAGAGTGGCATGAGAGGTACACGAAATAAAAATGTACTGCGGGTTTTATTTATTTCATGCAGTCACAGTCACAGTCGCATGCGTGATACTCGTTTAATGATAAGCGATACGTCATTGCAATGGGTGATGACGTTCCGTCACAGGACGTAGTCTTCCTTGGAAGATGAAAGCAAAGCTCACCATCTGCAGCATAGTTGAAAGGACCGACTATGGACCTCTGCTACAGAGCCGAGTGGAGACTCATTCTGCGAACATATGTGCTGCAGATTACGCCACTTGCGCCATCGGGTAGTGGGGTTCTGAGGGAAGACGGCTTTTGGGAAACACTAAATGGGCTGTCTCAAAGGGTGCACGTCGATCACAGGAGAAATGTAGATCTAGCAACTATCGGTATAACAGTTGTAAATTATCGTAGCTGTGTCGGGAAAGTGCCAGAACTCAAAGCATTAATATATAGCACCGAAACACACATCATTATAGGCAGCGAAAGTTCGCTAAGCCGGAAATAAGTTCATCAGACGTTTTTGCAAAAGATCTGTGTTCAGAAAGGATAGATTAAAAAAATAGGTGGAGGCGTGTTTGTCGCCGTCAAAAGCAGTCTATCGTGTAGTGAAGTTGAAGTTGATAGTTCCTGTGAGTTGTACTTGAAAATCATAAAAAGTTAATAATTGGTTCCTTTTACCGGCCTCCCGACTCTGACGATACAATAGCAGAAACGTTCAAAGAAAACATGTCTCAAATTGCAAACACGTACCCGACTCACACAATAATAGTTGGTGGTGAGTTTAATTTACCCTCAATCTGTTGGGGAAATTATATTTTCAGACAAGAAGGTATGCATAAAACATCGTTCGAAATTGCACTCAATGCAGTCTCTGACATTTCGAACAATTAGTTCATGAGCCAACTAGAATTGTAAATGGATGTCAAAACACTTGATCTCAAATAATCCTGAGCTCATAACGAGCATCATAACGGATACAGGTATTAGTGAACAAAGAGCTGTCGAAGAGATATTGAATATCGAAAGTACCAAAGTTACCAAAAATAAACAAAAGTATATTTGTTCAGGAAAACATATAGAAATACAATACATTGTTTCTTGAAAGTCAGGTTCCACTCGTTCCTAACACTGAGCCTAAGTGTAAACCAGATGTGACTAAAATTCAAAGAAGTGGCATCGACAGCTAATTGACAGTTTTATACCAAATAAACTAATAAAAGAAGGTGGTGATTCCCCTTTGTACACAAAACAGGTTCACTGTTGCAAAACCAACGGAAAAGGCATGCTAAATTTAAATGAACACAAAATCCCCAGAATTGGCGATGCTACACAGAAACTCGAAATTTGGTGAGGACCTCAATCCGAGATGCCTACATTGCCTACATGCCTTTCGAAACTCAATCACTAAAGTAGACGAAACCAATATTCCAGATTTCGAATAACAAACAGAGGCCAGAATGAGTAAGGTTGAAGTAGATATCGTCCGAGTAGTGAAACAACTTAAATCACTTAACAAGAACAAGTCTTCCGGTCCTGCCTGTATACCCATTAGATTTCTATTTGGTTTTGCTGAAACGATAGCTCCTTACTTAACAGCCATATACAACCGCTCGCCCAAAGAAGGATCTGCACCAAAAGATTGGAAAGTTGAACAGGTCATACCTATATTCAAGAAAGGAAGAAGGAGTAACCCACTAAACTACAGGTCTATTTCATTTACGTCAATTTGCAGTAGGGTTCTGGGACATATCCTGTATTCATATATTATGAATTACCTCGAACACGATGATCTATTGACCCAAGGTAAACACGGAAAATACCGTCCATGCGAAACACAACTAGCTCTTTACTCACACGAAGTGATGAGTGCTATCGACAAGGGTTCTCAAATTTATTCCGTCTTTCTTGATTTACAGAAGGCTTTTGACACCGTACCTCACAAACGGCTTTTAATCAAATTGCATGGTTATGGTAAATCGCAGCAAATTTGTGACTGGATAGGGTATTTCCTGCAGCATGTCATAAGGCTCCTTACAACATAATAATCTTAACAACATCGCTATCTCAATTACCCGCTTTACATCGCTTATTACATTGTTGGAAAGATGAATGCCGAAAGGAGCTATGGGAAATCGTAGCTCATTTTGATAAGACAAATTTAGGGAGGAAGGAATTTCTTAAGCTTATTTGTATTTTGTACACAACATAATGTTGGAATTTCAAGCAATAATTTCGTTCATTGAAATGTGATGCATACACCATCAAAGAAACAGTAAGAACAGGGTGCCTGATGAATTATTCGGGAACAAAATTAGCCCAATATTGAGATATGTTTTCGAGAGCGTCGAAGCTGAACAGTTTCTTAACCGAGCAATGCAGTGATAACAAGATCATGAATTTTCTGAAAACTCTTTACATAGGAAGGTTGCCGTGTTGTTACTAAGAGGATAAAATTGTTTATTTGGTAACAGCTCTCCACCTTGGCTTAAGTGCTTAATATTTCGAATGGTATTGATAGTGATGCCTTGCTCACCGATTACTGTTGTCTTGGAGACATACCTGAAGATTTTTCATAGGATGTGGAAAATGATAAAATCTGAACATATTTCTTTTAAAAAAATTCGGACAAAACGAACTCAAAAATTTAAATAAGATTATCTCATTTGTATTGCCGTTCCTTAGGGCAATGCTTATTTTAAAAAGGTGTTTAGCCTACAAAGCGATTTATTTACGAAAGACAGAAACCGCGTATCTCTGATTAGTAAAGGCCGAATTAATCAGTAAGTCGAACTTTGATGAAAACACTGAATTAATTGAAAATCATTTCTCAATACTACCAAAGGATTCAAATTAGACGACTTGGTAAAATTGTACCCAAAGTACAAGTGACAAAGTGAAAATTGCACATGTTTTTTGTAGACTGTTGATTTGACAATAAAAAAAACATTTTCAATTATAATTTTTATTTCTCCCGAATACAACTTCAAAATCCCGACATTTCAAAATTGTCTCCCGATATTGTAGTTTTCGGAACTCGCAACCCTACTTCAGACCCTGTGCAATACAACAATGACAGATTACAACAACGTAAGTGTAAAATGTAATCTAATCTTTTGTTATGTTGATTTTGGTTTTTGTGACCTATCAAAATCGTTTGGCCCTCTTTCATTTATAATTTTCATTATGTTATATTATAATCTTATTAATTACCTCGAGATATGATTAATATGAACATGCTTCGTTAGACTGTAATAAAATATAGAATATTGCATAACAATTCGTTACACATGGTTAATCAAAAATGTTCAAATGTTTGTAGAGCTTATGGGACTTAACTACGGGGCATGGTTAATCAATTGTATATTTTAATAGTAATTAAACAAAGAAGAATTGTACATATAACATGTAAAACTGCAAATGTATGTTCTGTTTTATATTAAAAGGCAACAGGGCTGTAATCGAGAAATAAATGAAATAAAATAAAATAGGGCCTGAAGATGGTAATATTGTATTACTGAAACTAGGTTTCATAACTTTCTGTTCTGGAGCCACTGTTGTTTCTCATTTTTATAAATGATATGCCTTCAAGTATAACTGGAAATATTGAGATACTTCTGTTTGCTTGGTAGTGAAGAATGATGTTGGCAATAATGGTACAGTATCAAGTAATGCAGCTAAAGGAATAAGTACATGGCTTGTAGGAAATAAATTGATGCAAAATCACAGTAAGACTCAGTTTTTACAGATTCTAATACACAGTTCAGCTCAGTCACACAGATTGGGCACATGATAAATGAGTGAACAGTTCAAATTTCTAAGGGTTCAGACAGACATTATCCTGTCGTGGAAAGCTCAAGTTAAGAATCTTGTTCAAAGACTAAATGGTGTGTTGTTTTTACAATTCGAAGAGTTTCTGGAAAAGTGATTGTTCAACACGAAAAGTAATCTACTTTGCTCATTTTCATTCGCTTATGACGTATGGTGTTATTTTTTTGAATAACTTCTCCGGTTCATTTACTCGTACTGCGCAGAAATGAGTGGCTCGAGCAGTATGTGGTGTAAGTCCACGTACCTCTTGTCGACCCCTGTTCAGTTGCCTGGTAATTCTGACATTGGCCTCTCAGTACATACTGTCATTAATGTCGTTTGTTATTAATATTTGGCTATTGCCAACTTATAAACATAACAGTACTACTAAGCTACTATATTTTAGTGTTAGGGAGGACTTCTTTGATTACATGTGTTCATTACTCATATTTATAGGCTTGTGATGAATAACCGAACTAACTTAATACAACAGAAATGTGTAATACTGGTAATTAACGAAAACAGATAAAAGTAATCAATGCCTTGTTTACACATATAAGTCTTCAAACACATTTATTCAATTGCTGTAATAGTGTGTTACATCACCAATTATTTTTACTCTTGAACAACAACAAAATCCCTTATACCATATAGCCACAGACTCCATCTCATTGATTCTCCGTGGATTCCTAGTCCTTATAACAAATGGCATGTTAGATGACAAATAACTCTTTTCGTAGTCTTTGTTAACATCGCAATACACGCTCCACGTAAATATGCAATTACATGTCGAGTATTTGCACTCTCAAGTCCAGACAATGCTTTCACTGTAGCCCCATTACACTGCAAAACAGACACAGTTAGCCGAGGGGACTGAGGCGCTTCAGTCACGGTCTGCACGGCCACTACTGTCGGGGGTTCGAATCCCCCCTCAGGCGTGGATATTTGTGCCGTCCTTAGTCTTAGTTAGTTCATAAGTAGTTTGTGAGTTTAGGGACTGATGACCCCGTAGTTAAGTCCCATAAGCTATACAAACATTTGAACATTTTGAACAGACACAGTTAACAAGCCGTTGCCGGGCTGAGGATTCGCACCTTTAGGAAATATGGAAAAGTACACAACACACCCTTGAAACACAGACGGTCCATTCAGTATTTCTTGAGCACCAATATTACTTACGCTGGTAAAGTCCAAATTGTCGATAGCTTTATACACGAGAGCACGAGTCCTTCGGCTTCTGCGGCGCGGCATCTCCGACAGGAACGTACTTCACGGCAGCAACACGACGACTACGTCACTAGTGAACTCGTGCTCTCGTGTATAAAGCTATCGACAATTTGGATCTTACCAGCGAAAGTAATATTGGTGCTCAAGAAATACTGAAAGGACCGTCTGTTTTCGAGGGTGTGTTGTGAACTTTTCCATATATCCTAAGGGTGCGAATCCTCAACCCGGCAACGGTTGGTTAACTGTGGCTGTTTTGCGGTGTAATGGAGCTACAGTGAAAGCATTGTCTGGACTTGAGAGTGCAAATACCCGGACGGAGTACGCACCTAAAATAACTAGTGCGCGCGTCCGGGATATCACCAAAATTTGAAGTTGTCGATTTCGGAATTTTTGAAGTCTTTATTTGCATCAGTTTTTGACGCTTATTACAATGGTATAACTTTTATTTACGTACTATTATTATTGCGGTAGTTACAATCCCTTGAAATTCTCGTAGTTAAAGTCCTACTTAAAACTTTAACTTTCGTCGCTTAATCTCGGCGTCTTATACCGGACGGGGTGACGCCATATTGGATTTTGTAACGCGACATAATTTTTTATTTAGGTTGTGAGAAGGCTTGGACCAACTTAAGGATGCAACAGCATGATACATGATACATGATACATGATACAATCCAGCACCTTTTATTTTTAGTTTTGACAAAAATATAAATAAGAAGATTGAAAATAGTTTCGAACACGGAAGCTATAATATTCCACACCATAATAAAGTATGCAACTTATTTGGCTACGCTCACAACTACCGAAACATGTCGGCCTACTCACAAGAATATTCTCTTTTTTTATTTGTTTAATAAAGCTGTCACTTTCATGCTTTGAAATAAAGATATCTTCTACAACTGTATTGATTTCACCCACCGAATAAGCAAGGAACAAATGCTTCAATTCGTCAGTAATGGCTGCACCCTCAAAACGTATCGAACGATACCGAAATTCGATACACGCTCTCTGTCGTTTTCAATACAGCGTGCATACGTCAAAATGACGTCACGTATAACCATCAGTGCACAATACGCCTTACTCGCGTTACGTGGCGGACCATTGTTTTCCGTTGTATTCATCTCCATTGTTCTGCTTTTGTGTATTTAAATTTGGTTAATAACTTGTATAATATTGAATGGTCATACATGGAGCGACACAGAACAATATCAGAAGAGAAGAAGAAGAAATAAGTCAGGTATGGTCTCGAACACAAAATTGGATTCGTTTTCACAATGCCTGTTGCAGTAATGAAAAGGTAAGATTTTTATAATGCAAATGATTCTTAAGGGATAACCTTGAAACAGTATTAATATCGTCATTTTATCCGTTTTCCGTCGTTCTTAAGTTTCTTAAAAATTCGGAGAGGTGTATTCCATCTTTGAAACTATATGAAGGCATTTTGTTTTATGTCATGCGCGTTTCGCTTTCTTTATTAGCGAAGCATGTTTAGAGGCGATTATAATTATATAATAGATTTTAAAGAGATATAAAACGAGAATATATTAATACAAGTAAATATTTTTCTGATATTGCTTATCCATCTGTGTCGTCCTGCCGTTGTATTTAATCTGTTTGTACCGCCCACGTTATTACGACGCTTCACACTTCAACTTTTTTTGTGTTTTGAATAATGTAACCTACAAACGCCGAAAACAGGCCGTTTGAGTTTGCAGACCGACTAAACAAAACTCCATAACGACACACATTAGCGTCACCAGAAAAATATTTACTTGAATTAATATATAGCTTTAAAAACACATTTATAATGATATTTATTTTGATTTCATCGATATTTCCTTTTTATCAGGTTCAAGTTATCGAAATGAATGTTATGTGCCAGAAAAAGAAACACAAAGTTTAGAATTATTAGGTGGTTCTCTGTAAATGGACTCTCTTTAAATTTTGAAAAAACACAGTATATTCAGTTTCACACAATAAATGGCATCACACCATTAATTAATATTGACTTCAACCAGAAATCTATAGCTAAGATAGAATATTCAAAATTTTTAGGTTTATGCATTGATGAGGGATTGAATTGGAAGAAACACATTGAAGATCTGCTGAAACGTTTGAGCTCAGGGTGATTGCAAACTTTGTTGATGTACAACTCAGTAAACTAGCCTATTTTCATTCTTTGCTTTCTTATGGCATCATATTCTGGGGTAATTCATCATTTAGTAAAAAATTATTTATTGACCAAAAGCGGGTCATCAAAATAATTGCTGGAGCCCACCCAAGATCATCCTGCAGACATTTATTTAAGGATCTAGAACTCTTCACTGTAGCTTCACAAATATATATATATATATATATATATATATATATATATATATATATATATATATATATATATATATATTCACTTATGAAATTTGTTATTAACAATCCAACTGAATTCAAATGTAATAGCAGTGTGCATAGCTACAACACTAGGAGAAAGGGTGACCTACACTATTCAAGGTTAAATTTAGCTCTGTCACAGAAAGGCGTTAATTATTCTGCCACAAAAGTCTTTGGTCACTTACCAAGTAGTATCAAAATTCTGACAGATAGCCAACTAGCATTTAAAAATAAATTAAGAGAATTTCTGAATGGCAATTCCTTCCACACATTAGATGAATTTCTAAATAAAAGAATTTCTAAATAATTCTGAATGGCAATTCCTTCTACACATTAGATGAATTTCTAAATGAAAGTTAGTACTTTAGGAAACAATAAAAATAAAATAAAAAATACACAAATATTGAGTGTCATGTAATATTATGTATAGACACATTTCATTCAACTGACACGTTCCACATCATTACGAAGTGTTGTATTCATGATCTATGGAACAAGTATTAATCTAATCTAATGCTTTTACTCTTTTATTATTTATTTATTTATTTATTTGTTGTTCAAGTCTGTTCACGTCGCGAGTCTTCATTATGTTTGGGTATGTGAAAGATCGGAACAACGCAATGCATCAGTTCTGTTTTACGATTAACATACTTACATAAACGTATCGATTCTTATCTAAATATAAAGCTTAAAACAATGGATCCAGAGGCTGACTGTTACAAAAATTGATGTATAGATATAAAGTGGAAGATTAGAAAATTAAATTTAGAAATGTACGAATTTTTTGGAAACGGTCCATCGTTTATAACCATTCTTTGTGAGTTCAAAATGGGAAATCTTACAGAAACTGTACTTTATCGACAGGTGAACTATTTGGTTTGCTGAAAAGTTAATGAAAATGTGTGTCCACGATTGCTACAGAGATCCTCTGTATGTTTAAAGTTTAGTTTTAGTATTTTGAACCTAGATTTAATTTTCATTTTTCTACTTTAATACTGTATATATTGTCAAGCAGATAAATTTGAAAATAATATGATGGTAGGGAATCGAAAATTTCTTTTAACCAAAATATATATTTTTCAAATTCTTACTAATTACATTTTAAGATTACTGGACACAACTTTTCTTTTATTTGCGCATTAAGAACATTCAATACAGTTTCAGCAGATTGTAATCGAAAATCCGTAAATGGTGTATAGCATATTTCGTTAACAATTTGTTATTAAAATGCATCTGACATATCCTTTCAGTATTGATTTTACTATTAGGTCTAGAAATAGAGGAAAAATTAATTCTGATCTTGATACAACAAAACAATTAATAAACAATAGAATTAAAAAATATATCAGAATTGTGCGTCAGAAAACACAATGCATAGTTTGGACATGAATCGGGAGTAAATGCATCTAGCAATATGTGTATCAGTCTGGATAAATAGTGGATGGATGAACTGAAGGAAACTGAGTGGAGTCCTGTGTGATAAGAAGGTTAGCTGTAGAAGAAAAGGAAAGCTTTATAAGTTTGTGATAAGGCCTGGGATGGTGTATAGTGCAGAAACTTGGGCAGTTACAAAAGCCCAAGAGAAAAAGATGGAAGTGGCAGAAATGAGAATGTTAGCGTGGATGAGTGGGGTGACACGGAAGGATAGACTAAGGGGGCAGCGAAAACGGGACCCATAGGGAAGAAGAGCCTAGAAAGTGGGCTGAGATGGTATGGACATGTGCAGAGAAGAGGGGAGAACTATGTGGGGAGAAGAGTTGAAGACCCGGAAATGGAAGGATCAAGGAGAAGAGGAAGAGCGAAACTGAGATGGAAAGAGAAGGTAATACGGAGAAAGGATGGCTCAGAGAAGAAGCAGTGGATAGACATTTGTGAAAGAGGAGGATGCAGCAAAGCAATGCCTACCCCACAAGACGTGGGAAAAAGCTGAGATCATGATGATGATTACGATGATTGAGTTCACATCAGATCTCGAAACAGGGGAGAAATTGATTCGAATTTTGTGGCAATGTAATCTTAAACAAAAACAATACATCACAACCATACGAATAACAAACGCTTTGCTAAAATACAAAAACGGTAATTTTAAAACAAGAATGGGGAGCATAATCCATATGATATTCTCTTTGCTATTTACACTCAAAACTGGAGGAGTGAATTCAGAATTTGGCATCATGAATATGCAAACAAAGCAATAAGTCATAAGAATAATAATCATAAGAAATGAAAGAAAAGACAAAAAACACAAGACAAGAAATAATAAACTGTCAATTTAACATACGAAATGGGAAGAAAGGGTTTCAAACATGACAATGAATCGTCTTCAGGCAAAAGAAAGAATACTCAAGAATAAACATGGGAAATTGAACAGACAAGGAATACTGAAGGGTCAGTTAACAGTCAATAATTTGCTGCAGGCGCACTAATGATTGGTGGTTGTACTATTGTGCTGGGTCCAAACATAGCTTGTAAGAATTACTACCACTCAAATATACTATACACATTTTACACTGTTGATATATGAACTATGGGACACAAAAACCGTACTTTTTTTTTTCATCTTTGTCACTGGCATTCACTTTCACTGTCCTGTTTAAATTTTGTAAATAATTGCAACGCATGTAGACAAGAATAACTCTCTGCAATGTTTACCGCTGTTAGTTGCAATCAGTTCAGTTAAAATATATGCGATGGCCGGGAATCGAACCCGGATCAACTGCTTGGAAGGCAACTATGCTGACCATTACACCACCATCGCCTGATGCTACGTTGCATCTCCGCAGATGGATACGACAGCACGGTGCAGCATCCTTTCACTAGCGTCTCATTGTGCTGCTAGCCGGCACGAAAACAGGTTAGCTTGCAGGCTGGGAAGAGCGAGATCAACTGCAAGCAAGCACAAAGAAAGCCGGACGGGTGGAATGGATAGACGGTCTTGGGAATAGAACTGCATATGAATTTGTATTTAGCGACTTGGGATGTGAGATCACTGAACAAGTAAGGAAAACTACGGAATCTGCAAAAGGAAATAAAGTAATTTAAGGTGACGATGGCGGCAATACAAGAGGTGAAATGGAATGGAAGTGGAGTATTAGCACTGGGGACACATATATTGTTTTATAGTTGTGGAAACAGAGGATATGGAGGCACAGGTTTTCTGGTTGATAATGCCCATAAGGCGGCCATATTGAACTTCAAGCCTGTTTACGAAAGACTGTGTACTACAAATGAAAGCACGCTTCTTCAATGTATCCTTTATATATAGATAAGCACCAACGGAAATACCAGAGTCGGTGGAAAAAGAGACATTCTGTGAGCAACTAGAACAGGAAATGTCAAGCATGGCAAAAGATGTTAAGGTGATTAGGGGGACTTCAATGCTCAAGTAGGAGGAAGAGAAATTGCATACGGGAAAACAGCTGGTAAGAAGAGCCTGCATGAAGCTTATAATGGTAATAGGCTAACTGAGTTGGTCATGGCCGATAACTTGATTATTAAAAGCACATGGGTGCAAAGGAAGAATAAAAGGAAAGTTACATCCCCAGATGGGATCACAAAAAATCAGATTGATGTTTATAGGAAGAAGACATGCTACAAGTATATTAGAGGTGGAAAGCTGTCGTGGTGCAAATGAAGATAGTCATTACTATCTGGTTAGCCAATTATCGACAGACCAAGAAAACTAATGTGCCACGGTTTGATGGCAAGAAGTTAAGAAATGAAGAAAACATAGTACAACAGTATAAAACAGTTCAGACTTTGGGCTAATGAGCCTGAGTATAGGGCAGGAGAGGGTATGAAGAAAAATGGGATATGGTCAAAGGTATAATACAGGAGATAAGTGAAAATGTACTGATAGGAAGAAGCAGGCGAGAACCCGGGTTTGGTTTGATGAAGATCATAGGATGAAGATAGAAATAAGAAATGAGGCAAGGAAAAGAATGCTGTAGACGAGAACAGGAATTACTGTAAAAGAATACCAGGAGAAGAGAAGGGAAGCAGATAAAGAATTTACGAAAAAAAAGAAGAATTGAAAACCGGTGGATTTATGAGATAGAAGAGAAAAAGACTGCTCCATAAACAAGGAAATACTATATGAGAGTTAAAGATATAAAGATAGAATACCAACGCAAAGCAGTTTTTTGTAAAGATAAGGAGGGAAACCATTTTGGAGAGAAATCAGATTTTAAACAGATGGATGGAATATTTTAGTGAGCTTCTAAACACAGAATCGAAAATGAAGGTGAGTTTGAGGCTGGTAAGGCAGGAGAAATGGAGCAGGAAGGAAACAGAGAAGAAGAGCAACAGTAATCAGTCATGGTACCTACAATGGGAGAAGTTAAAGCTAGTATTAAAATTCCTAAATACAATGAAACCCTCGGAAAAGTCCATATTACAGCAGAAATGATGGAGAAAAACTTATAAAGGTTCTACATGAAATAATAGTGGAAATGTGGCAGACAGAAAATATGCTGGAACAAAGGAGTACAGCTTAAGAAACATGACAAAACCGACTGTGGGAATTATAGAGGAATTGCACTGTTCTATATAGTATATAAAGTATTTGGTAAAATTATGGCTGGTGGACTAATAACATATGTAGAAAAGTATTTAGGAGACTACCAGTATGGTTTCAGAGATAATAGATCCACTACAAATCAGATTTTCACTATCAGATACCTCCTTCAAAACTGTTATAACATCGATGCCCATTGTACATTAAGTGCTATTCCCGGATCAAAAGTAAAGTAATAAACAAAGATGACTGGAGGTAGTTTCTAATACATGAACCTAACAGTATTATGACAGCATCAAAAGTGATCAACTGTGTAAAGCAATGCAAGAGGCAGGAATACCTACCAAACTGATAAAACTGTTTCAAATGACTTTCAGACGAATAGGGGGCAAAGCAAAGGTTGAGGGCAATTTGTCAAAGGCTTTTGAAGTTAAGCAACGATTGCCACAGGTTGATGTGCTAGTCACTATCCTGTTTAAAGTCGCATTACAAATGGTAATGCGAAATACGCAATGCAAGAACCCCTGGGGAAACACTGCTCAATAGATTGAGGCAGGAGTCTGCATATGCAGGCGATATTGATTTCTTATCCAGGAGGAAACAGGGCCTGGAAAAGAAAATATAGAAAGATATGGATCGGGACTGATGACCCGGTAGTTAAGACCTATAAGATCTACAAACAAAAGATTTGGATGGGTCTGACAGTCAAAGACCATGTATATGTTAATATCTAAGAAATGCTTCGCTGAAGGAGAAAGAAGCATGACTTTGAACAGGGAAGAATATGACCGCTTTCAGAGCGTGACATATCTTGGGTCTCTGCTTTATCTTTAGTACCATGTCTACATCGTTCACCAGCCACGGCCGGACAGATTGCGTCAGTACACAGCGATTACATATTACAAGCACTGTGAGAACTAAAACTAAGATATGAGAAGATATAATACGAGTACATAACACTTTTATAAATATGCATATAAGCAACACATTTAGCTATAGATCATGTGCAGTTTGTGACTTCACTTGTAGAGAAAAACTCATTCACTGAATATAGTGACTGTTGGTTAAGCACATGCGCTAGGCGTTTCCTGAATTTCCTTGTTGGTAATGCTCGTACATCTGGTGGAAGATAGTTGAATATCCTAGGTGCAGCTGTGGGTAAACTATCCAGTGCCTTAGCTAAGCGGCAGCTTGGAATGTAAATGTCAGCCTTATTTCGTGTGTTATAGTTACGAATCTCGTGTCTCTTGAGGATGGATCCTTGATTTTCTTTTATACAGAAGAGAGAGTTAGAAACATACTGACGGTATGTGGTCATTATTCGCAACTGCTTAAAAATGGGTGTGTAGTGGACTAATTTCTTGCTGGAAGATATTATTCTTACTCCCTTCTTTTGTAGGAGCGAAATGTTTTTACTTCTAGTAGAGAGTCCCCACTGCAACAGTTCATATGTGATTTGACTGTGGAACAGTGTATAATAAACAGTGATTAAATACCACTCTGTTATTACATTTTTGAGCTTCCTGCGGAAATAGATAACTCTAGAGAGCTTAGAACACAAATGTGAAGTATGTTCCGCCGAAGTCAACTTACTGTCAATAGTAATACCCAGAAGTTTGACACTGTCAGCACTGGATATACGAGATCCTCAGTCACCAAGGTTGCATATTATTTTCTGGGTTTTGTCTTAATTTAGTCTCATTTTGTTCGTTTTGAACAACTTTTTGGCTACTTCAAACAGGATATCAGCATCCTTTAATGTCTCATCAGAAACGCTACCCTTCGTCATTAATGTTATATCAGCAGCAAAGAGCAGGTTATGACCAACGCAACTCGAACCATTGAAAAATATTGAAAGAGCAGAGGGCCAAATATAATGATATGAGAGGAGAAATATGTGCAAAGATTGCAGCTGGTAATAGGAGTTACTTTGCAATGATTAAAGTATTTAAAGAAATTAGCCTAAGTAGGAATCCGAAGCTGACTATGAACTATACATAACTGAGACGTGAGGTGATTTATGGTTCGGAGACCTGGACTATGACTCAAAATGACGGGGAGTTGTTGCAGGGATGGGAAAGTAAGATACTTAGGAAATTCTAAGTGCCAGTGAATGACCGGATTGTGTGTGTGTGTGTGTGTGTGTGTGTGTGTGTGTGTGTGTGTGTGTGTGTGTCAGAAGTAATAATGAGATCAGAGAGTAGTATAACAAAGCAGATATTGGGGCAGAAATAAATAGTAATAGACTTTGTTGGTTGGGACATGTAATAAGAATGGCGGGGAATAATACAGTCACTACAGTTTTCAAAGAAAAACTTGGTGGACGCCATATAAGAAGCAGACCAAGGAACAGATGGCCAGGCAATGTGGAAGAGGATATGAGAAGGATGGGAGTTAGAATATGAACAGCCAAGGAAGCCAACAGAAAAAAGTGAATGTCGAGGAGACCAAGGCCCTATTCGGGATGTAGTGTCAAGGAGTGAGCAAGTAAGCGTATTTCGTTAACAATTTCTTATTAAAATGCCTCTGACATATCCATTCAATATTGACTTTCCTGGTAGCTCTAGAAACAGGGCAGATACTACTAAGCAACAAAACACAAGTATCTTATCGTGATCTTCAGTCAGCAGACTAGTTTGATGCATCTCTCCATTCTATCCCGTCCTATGCGAGCCTCTTCATCTGCCAGTAAGAACAACAACCTACATCCTTTCGAATCTGCTTACTGAACTCGTCTATCGGGCTCTCTACGATTTTTACCTCACACACTTCCTTATAATGCTAATTTGACGATTCCTTGACGTCTAAGAATATGTCCCACAACCTATCCCTTCTCTTAGCCAGGATATGCCAGAAACTCCTTTTCTCCCCAATTCAGTTGAAAACCTCATTAGTTACGACATGTACCCAACAAATCTCCATCATGTACCGCCACATTTTATAAGCTACTATCATCTTTTTTTCTGAACTACTCATCATCCACGTTTCACTCCCATACAATACTACACCTCAGACAAATGCTTTCAGAAAGGCTTTCAGACGTTCAAATTTTTGTAAATCTAAAAAATCAACGTTGGTCATCAATCCCTAGGCTTACAAACTACTTAAAACTAACTTAAAGTAATTCATAATAAGGACAACACAAACACACATTCCCGAGGGAGGACTCGAACCTCCGACAGCGAGCAACATCACGCTCCACAGCATTGCGCTTTAGAACTCTCGGCCACTCCACAGCGGCAGACAGGATTTCCTGACATTGAAATTAATGTTGGATGTAAACAAATTTCGCTTCTTCAGAAACGATTTTCTTCCCTTAGCCATTCTGCAATTATATCTTCTTTACTTCGGCCATCAGAAGTTATTTTACTACCACAATAACCAAACTTACCTACTACTTTTATTGTCTCATTACCTAATCTCATTCCTTCAGCATCGCCTGATTATCTGACACTACATTCCGTTACCCTCGATTTATTCTTGTTAATGTTCATCTTATACTCTACTTTCAAGGCACTGTCCATTCCATTCAAATGCTCTTTCAGGTCCTTTGCTGTATCTGACAGAATTACTTCGTTATCGGCAATCCGCAATTTTTTGTATATATTTTCCCTTAATTTTAATTCTTTCTTCAAATTTCTCCTTGCAGTCCTTCCGACTTGTTCACTAAAGATTGAACAACATGGGGAAAGACTACAACCCTGTCTTACTCCCTTCCCAACTACTGCGCCCCTTTCTAGCCCTTCGACTCTTTATAATTGCTGTCAGGTTTTTGTACACATTGTATATAACTTTTCGTTCCTTATATTTTGCCCCTTGCTACCTTCAGAATTTGAAAGAGTGTATTCCAATCAACATTATCAAAAGCTTTCTCCAAGTGCTAAAAGCGTAGGTTTGCTTTTCCTTAACCTATCTTCTAAGGTCAGTAGTAATTTGAGTATTGCCTCCCGTCTTCCTACATTTCTCCTAAATCCAAAGTGATATTCCCTAAGGGCGGATCCCAACCGTTTTTCCATTCGTCTGAAAATAATGCGTGTTAGTATTTTGACCATGACTTATTAAACTGATAGTTCTGCAATGTCCACATTTGTCTGCACTTGCTTTATCTTGCATACCAGGTGGAACAACTTCTTCATGGCTCTCCTAACGATGTCAGACGGAATATCATCAATTCCAGGGGGCTTGTTTCGACTCATCTTTCAGTGCTCTGTCAGACACATCTATAAGACAATAAAATTAAAAATTAAAACAACAAACCACCAGAATTATGCATCAGAAAATACAATGGGCAGTTCGGACAATAATCGGGAGTAAATGCAGCCAGCAATATGTGTTCGATATTGAGTAGATATCAGCTCTCGAAGTATGGAGACATTTATTCGAATTTTGTAGCAGTAGAATCTAAAAATAGAAACAATAAATCACTAGTAGAACCATAACAAATAGTAACACACGTCATAATAAAATACAAAAAAGGCAATTTTAAAACTAGCATGGGGAGCAAATGGTTCTCCACATAACCAGGGCCGGCCGTAATGATTTTGCCGCCCCGTGCAAAAATTTCAAGTGCCCCCTTCCCACACTTTGTCAGCTTTATTCATATATTATGAAGTTTTATTTTTTCACATATTACACTCATGCGTCTCTTTGACGTGAATATGTCTTTAAGATAAAAGCAGCGTCAGTGTTACAGAATATATGTCAAGGTGATCATAATATATAGTTTCACAGTTTTCATTTTCATTACTGGAAATCAGTATAAGTTTTCTGACCGTAGTAAATAGTAGCATCTGTTCCTTTGTGTTTATGCTTATATCACACCTGTTTTCTTAAATTAATGTTAGCTAAAAAGGAACATTGCCGAAGTCGAATGCAAGAATACGCCTCACCCTTCTACCGCTTAGTGGGGGACAAGGAAGGAGCCTCCACGAGGCCGATAGCACCACATTAATTTCAGTTAGCAAATACTATCGGCGGCATCCCCTGGTAACGTCTACTAGTAGACGGCCAATCCTTCCAATACCGGACTAAAGATGACGCGCAGTAATATAAAGCCACAATGGTTCTTCTCAGAACCAACACTGACAGTAGCGAGCATAAACATCGAGGGTATCACCACAGCTAAAGAAGAAATCTTATCGGAATTCTGTAAGACCTCGAAGTGCGATGTATTGTGCATTCAAGAGACTCACAGAGACGTAACTGCCAGAAGACCGAACATTTTAGGTATGAAATTAACGGCAGAAACACCACACAACAAGCATGGGAGCGCTGTGTTCGTGAAATCTTAACTGTGGTCTCCTCTGTGGGAACAACTAACCTAAATGGTATAGAAATTATTACCATCGAAATTGGAAAATGCACCATAACCTCGGCATATAAACCCCCAAACCAACCCTTTACCTTTTCGCCTCCACCTAACTTCCAGTCACAACCCAATCAGCTCATTCTGGGAGATTTCAACAGTCACAGCATACTATGGGGTTATGCAGAATCGGATGCAAATGGTGATGCCGTAGAGACCTGGGCAGAAACGAGTGGTCTAGCACTAATTCATGACCCAAAACTCCCACCATCCTTCCAAAGCAATGTCTGGAAAAAGGGATACAACCCGGATATATGTTTTTCACATATCGATCTTGAGGACCGATGTACCGAAGTGGTATATGGCCCCATACCAAAGACACAGCATAGACCAGTTGGTATTAACATCTATCCAGCAGTCAGACCACAGACCATCCCATTCAGGAGGAGATTTAACTTTAAGAAGGCAAACTGGGAAAGCTATGCATCTATGATAGATTCTGAGATACAACATGTTGAACCAAGACCAGAAAATTATGAACAACTTATTGAAATAATAAATAATACGTCTAGGAAAGTTATTCCCAGGGGGTGCAGACAACAGTATGTCGCTGGAATGTCCACTGAATCCAAAGAACTTCTCAAAAAATACGAAACACTCTATACTACTGATCCTTTCAGCGAAGAAACAGTTGACTGTGGAACAGCCCTACTCCAAAAATTAAGCCAAGGAAGGAAGGAGAAATGGACCGAAACATTGGAAAAAATGGACATGACACACAGTAGCAAAATAGCGTGTAACTTGATTAAGAAACTGAGCGGCGACCCTAAGGAACAAATATTACCATGCAAGGTTACAGCAAACCAAGTAGCCACCCAAATACGGTTGAACGGGAAAATCAAGAAACAACAAAATTACCCAAAAATTGCCAGAAATATCAATCGGGAGACCAACCACTTGGGGACACCTTTCACTATGAAAGAACTTCAAGATGGCATGAACATGTTAAAAAACGGGAAAGCTGCTGGTGTGGATGACATATGCACTGAACAAATCAAGAATTTAGGGCAAAGGGCCAAGAGTTGGATTTTACAATTGTTCAATACGTGCTGCAAAACTTGCAAAATCCCAAAACCCTGAAGAAAATCTAAAGTAATAGCGTTACTTAAACCAGGGAAGGATCCAGAGAATCCTAGTAGCTACCGACCCATCTCCTTGCTCTGTCACTTTTTTAAACTGTATGAGAGACTTATCCTGTCCAGAATAGGAAAATATGTTGACAAACATCTCATTCCACAACAAGGAGGATTTAGGCCTGGCAAGTCCTGTACCGGCCAAGTCCTTGCACTGACACAACATATTGAAGAAGGGTATGAAGGGAAGCTCATAACAGGGGCAGCCTTCGTAGATCTGACAGCAGCCTACGATACCGTCAGGCACAATATATTACTCCATAAGATCTATGAGACACTCGGTGATTACCATCTAGTTAGGGTCGTACATTCATTGTTACAGAACAGAAGGTTCTTTGTATTGTTGGAGGGCAAAATGAGTAGATGGAGGGACCAAAAGAACGGCCTCCCTCAGGGAAGCGTCTTAGCTCCAAACCTCTTCAACATATACACAAATGACCAACCTACACCGGCCCACACAAAGCAGTTCATCTACGTCGATGACCTTGCAATATGCGTCCAAGGAAAAAGATTTGAAGAAGTAGAGGAAATACTTGAAAATGCCTTAAAATCGATGACTGCCTACTATAATAAAAATTCCTTAAGACCTAACCCTTCCAAAACTCAAGTTTGCGCTTTCCACCTTCGCACGAAAGAAGCCAAACGGAAACTCCAAATTACGTGGAACGGGAACACCTTAGAACACACAGACCACCCTAAATAGCTTGGCGTGATTCTAGATCGGTCTCTTATAAACAGCACTGCATCAAAACGAGACAGAAAATAACGACGAGAAATAATATACTTAGAAAGCTAACGGGTAGCAAATGGGGTACATGTCCTGGTGTGCTACGAACAACGGCACAGGCGCTCTGCTTCTCAACGGCTGAGTATGCGTGCCCTGTATGGAATAGATGCGCTCACACGAAACAAGTAGATGTGGCCCTCAATGAGACCTGCAGGATAGTGACAGGGTGCATGAAACCAACGCCGGTCAGACTCTTGTACAAGGCAGCTGGTTTTGCAGATCCCACAGCTCGCAGAAACGCTTTAGAACATGTAGAGAAAGTAAAACAACTCGCAGATGAGCGGCATGTCCTCTACAGAGCTCGACCACCAGAGACACGACTGAAGTCTAGGAGAAGTTTCCTTGTAACCGTCCAGGACGAACCGCCTGAAAATTTCCCTCTCCCCCAGTTCAGTGGACCGGTCAAAACCTAAATTTTAAAACCTGGAGAACCTTGAATAGGCTCAGAACGGGCATCGCCCCAGTAAAAGTAAATATGCTTAAGTGGGGTATAATCGACCAAACCGATATAAACTGTGACTGTGGACAAAGTCAAGATATGGAATACCTTCTTACATGTGAAAAATGTCCATACCGGTGTACCCTCGAAGATTTGTGGCTCGCGAATACTAATGGAATTGACGTAGCCCAGTACTGGGCCGATAACCTTTTTATAGTGCGGACACGATAAAGAAAGAAAGACCGCTTAGTGACGTCACGCGGAAGCACCGAACGTTACCGAACACATTGGTTCAACCATCTACGTAGTAGCCTTTAACCTTGCCTGTTTATTTTGCTTGTAGGATGACGCATGTCACTGTTGTCTGTATCAATGTCTATCAATCTGTAACAATTAGTATTTAATACTTATTTTCATATTTCTACATTTGTGCATTTTCATTGTCTTGTTTACTTTAACCTATCGGAACGACATAAAAATTCAGGGATTTGCCGCCTCCAAAACTCTGCCACCCTGGGCGACGGCAAGGTTCGCCCCCCCCCCCCCCCTTCCCTAGACCCGGCCCTGTACATAACCATACGATATTGAGTTTGCTGTTTACACTAGAAACTAGATGAGCGAATTCTCAATTTGGCATCATAAATCTAAATAAAAACAATACATCACAATTAGAACCACAATACATAGAAACACGTCATAATAAAATACAAAAAAGTCATTTTTAAAATTAGCAATGCTTCTATACATACCTATGAAAGTTGCCTGTTAAATTATTTAAGCAAGATCGCGGACAGTTGAGATCTGATAATGTAAGTTAAAACGCTCACTGCTGCTCTAAGTTACTTTACGATTGGCTACAGTACTTGCGCAACGGAAATTTATCTAACTGCTTACTCCTTAAGGGAGCAGTCACCGTTTTAACAAACACAAAATTAATGTTAAAAAGAATAGATTATTAAACATGGGACTGGGAGCATGAAATTATAAAGCAGATGTTTGATACTTTAAATCATCGTCTAAGCATAATAAAGCACACACCTTGTACAAAAGTGAATTAAATGATAAAGTAACTGCCCGTAATAAAATTGTTTCTGGCCTTTATGAATATGGAGGTAAGGTGGGAGAAAACTGTAAACACACAATGGATAGATGAAGGCACATACATTCATTCAAAACCAGACACACGCATAATGCTTGCAGTACATTACCATGCAGCAAGACTTGATAGCAGCGACAAACGAAGTGTCGGCGGTGTTTTGACAAGATGGAGGGTGTCTTGAAGCACAATTTTAAAAATCACTATGCAGCAATCGAACTCGTGTTCGGTGAGGCAGCGGTATACTATTCTTAAGTACCACATGGTGTGCGACCACGAGGAATTACGTAGAATTTACAAAAAGAAAGTAATTTAGAATAAGCAAGTAAAGCACACGCGAAAATTCATATAGAAGGAAGCTAGTATCAATAAAAGCATGGCTGAAGGCTGAAGTAATGGCCGTTACGAAAGCACGTGGTGCAATCGGTCACACAAGACAGTAAAGACGGAATCAAACTAAAAAATCTGCGAAACATTTAGCATAATTGCGGTGACACGAAAACATTAGTTAAAAAAAACAACAAGAAAATTTAAATATACTAAGTTTACACAAAGGCTGAAGGCCACACAGGAGTATTCCAACTTGAGAAAAACCGGACACAAAATCATCACCAGAATTAAAATGCAAGTACTAAATTAACATCGAATTATTAGTTCTGTAATTTCACATAGCGAAAGAATTGCTCAAGAAAACTACAACTGATAAACCGAGACTGCCTGATCACAAAAAAAGCAACGTTCTAACAGCATGCCATCCCCTCTGCATCATTCGACGAAGTTCTCACTTCCACGGTTGCAGCAATAGAGAAGCTCTAAGGCCACGCCAAAACCTTCCCCACCACACACCGGATGTAGAGCGGTCTAAAAACCCATACAGAGCGCGTTCATAGTGTCTACCAACCCTCTCTACTTGAAGATCATACCCTCTTCAACAGCTCCCAGAGAGGTCTCTTGTCACCTCTTTCGTCCAAGATTACGTTGACACCACACTAAGAACAACGTGCGTCTAATTCTAGGCAGGGAATCTGTTCTGACGTCATCAGAATGGCACGAAGTGTTTAGCAGTGCCACCTGGTGGCGTGGACTGTAAGCTCCTCTACTGCTGTACGTGACGTCACTCGTTTTCGTCGCGTCCAACGTGTTTTTGTTTACCGAAGATAAGCGGTACAAGACTACAAACTTTTCTGCAGGTCTCCAAACATAGCTTCGGTTATAATAATTAAATGTTTACTCCCGACTGTAATGACAGACTAATCCGTATTCTGACTTGTACATGGAAGCATGTGATTATTTGAAACCAATGGAAAGGCAACAAATATAGTTTGGTTGTTTATAAAGAACTGCTTGTTAATGTAACTACACTTGGTTGGTTTTATATATACGCGACGTTTGAGGAAACTCTGTTATAAATTCAGAAGTATAGGTCGTGAAGATTGCTATTTATTATTTGTTGATAACCGGTATTGCCAAAAGTTTGTTGCTGTCGTGTGATCTCTCAATACAACCGTATTATTGGAAGAAATCTTGTTTTCATAACTCAGTTTGTACTAATGAAAGATGAATTTGCCTTTTCATCTGCAGCGTTGGTGATAAATGCGGAAAAGTGAACAAAATATGTAAAAAATAACTTATAGGCCTACATAAAGTGCAACGTCCCTTGCACCAGAAATTCCTTTTATCCCCAATTGCGTACAGTACCTCATCATTGGTTACGTGATCTACTCATCTGAACTTCAGCATTAATCGAACCTTCCGTACTTGGTTCTGTATCGTGCTTTTTTCTGATGTGCGCATATAAAGTTTTTCGTAGCTGAAATGCTTTATCGCATACAAAACACTTGTCGAAATCCGCCATCATATACACAGAATGGGAAAACCGCTTCATTCAAAAAAGATGGACGTCATGAAACACTAGCCAATCACCGTGGCCCTTCTGATGACGTCAGACCCGATTCCCTGCCTAGAATTAGACGCAGGTCTAAGAACACGGCCACCTCGCCATCTTGCCAAGTAAGCTTGTCTCTGGCCACCCAGCAGACGGCAGTGCAGACGACAAACGAAGCCATGCGTTCTTAATTGAAGTAAACGCGCCCCTGAAGTGCGAGGCGGCGACTGTAAGCATTGTGCGGCAGTCAGCCAATATTAAAAACAACCTTCCACATTCATATGAACACACAAATTCAATCACACAGGTGGAAACATATATAAACATGGGGCACTGATCATTAATAAACAGAATAAAAATAATTAACATACTAATAGACAATATTAATGGTGCAGGTTAATGAATAACTCAAAAATGGAACACGGCCATACATTCAGTGTACGTGTTTCAACCAGAATAATTACAAGAAAGGCGAAAAAATGCAAGACATGGATAATTTAACATACGAAATGGGGAGCAAGTGTTTCAAACTTGACATGATACATAAATAACTGACAAAAAAATAAAAATAAAAAACATATAGAATAAACATAGAAGTACAATATTTATAGACTGGTTAACTTTACTCCCAGTAATTTGTATTTCTTGCAGGCGCACTAATGATCGGTGGTTTTACTATTGTGTTGGTTCGAAACTTGTAATGTGAGACTTATTATTACTGTAGGCCATTATTTTCCAACCCGTGAGTTGCGACCCGCAGAGGGTTTGCGAAGTCTTGCTTCAGGGACCGCTGCTACAGAAGGAAGTACTTGCACCGTAAAGTTACCAGGGGTCCAGTAATACAAAAACGTATTAAATATAAGGAGAGGCATTGAATTAAAATTTGAGCTGTGGCCGGGATTCGAATCCGGGACCTCCTGCTTACTTTTTTAATGTTTTTTAAACATTTATTAAACTTTTATATACAAAGATAACAGTTACATCGATTTTACAGTATGGTATCTTTGATTTCTGATTCACATATTATTTCTAATATAAGACAGACATTAACATATTGGTTTTTTTTCTTATTTCAGTCTCTTTGTAGCAAGGTTGTCCCTGAAAGAGAGAGAGAGAGAGAGAGAGAGAGAGAATACACTTTTTTTCATATGACACTAGTGCATTATTTAGATGTGGTTTATTTTTTATTTTTATTTATTTATTTATTTATTTATTTATTTATTTATTTATTTTTTTTTTTTTTTTTTCGTAGGCGCTCTAGACCGCTCAACTAACACAGCGTTACGGACAAGTGACTACAGGGATTGTCTTAAAGCACGTCTCCCTCCACATCACATACTTTAATTCTGCATCAGTCAGAGCCACCGACTTTTGAAAATCAGTGTGGGTGCTCTATATCAAGGTTCACAAATTTTCGAAACTAATCCTCCTGAAAATCATGTTCATGTATTTTTGAATGAGCAATACTTGATAAAAGTGAATAGGCAGTTGTCTGGCCTTTTAAAGATAGAAGGAAGAAGGAGGAGGAAGAAAAGGAAATCATGGCTGCATTAGGACACTTCGATAAAGCGATGCAATTGGCCGAAGTGGATATTTCGATATAAGTAACACCCCAAAACTTCCACACGACCAATGAAATAATGTTTCACTGTACACTAATCTAACACTTTCTGTGCGAAGCTGTTCTTTCTGACAAAAGCGTTTGGTAGAACACCGTCACCAAGGTTTAAAGAAATCTATGTAATATTTTGAGATTTGGAAGTCCGACATCAAACGTTTCTGGCCAGTTCCAAGCAAGAGCTGTATACTTCATCGAAACTGTTATCACTTCGAGATAACTTCGTGACATCTCTGACAGTATTAATATAGTCTAATTTTTTTTTTTTTTTTATTTTTTTTTTTTTTTTTTTTTTAGCCTGAGAGAAAAGCATTACAAATTTCAGCTGTATCTATAATCTTAATAACGAGGGAAGTGACAAAGATAAATGAAAAATGATTAACTTTAGCATCAACATCAGATTCTTCAAGCTAAGTTCCTGAAAGAATACAATTGAATGTTCATAAATACGTACACCTGAAAGGTGCTTCAGGACGAATAAAGCTAGCATAGTGGGTAAAACAAGCGACACTCATTACTACTCGCTTTGTGACCCGCGTACAAAACTGATCATTTCTTTCACGTATGAAATATCGTCTCTCGCTATGGTCACGTTTTGCACTGCCTCTTGAGTCATAAGGTAGGTTTTGATTTTTCCCGATTTTTTTTTTTTTAATTTATACAATTTTATTTTCCACCTCAATTTTATGTGGGTGCTCAGCACCCCCAAAAATTCTTGGGGCTGCACGGGCCCCGGAGCACCCAAGGAGTCGGCGCCCCTGTCCTCAGTGTTCCCTGTGTATTACGTATGCCTAATTGAAATATAATTAATATTAAAATTACGGAGTTCTTTGTGTAATATTCATTATGAATTGAATAGATCATAGATTATTTTAGAATACAATGTTAATGATAAATAAGCACAAAAACTGAAAATTGTTTTCAGGAAAAGAATTTGATACAGTAAGTAAATTAAGAAAAATTCTAAAAAAAGATTTACTTCTTTAAAAATTGTCTGTACAGTAAGACCTTTCTTAATGATCGTAAATCGCTTTTGAGTCTTGCCTGAAATGCGAAATACTCATTAACAAAATATATTTTTCTGTCGAAAATCTTGCAAAAATAGGATATGTGTACCATTCCGAGAAATATAAAATAAATAAATAAATAAATTCGTCCAACGATTTAAAAGAAAGCTGAAGGAAAAGGAAGAAGATAAAATTTGTATACTTTGAGATAACATTGTTCTGTTACAGTTCGTGAAGGGTGATGGTTCGCCACGAATTTTTATATATTTTTTTCATTTTTTTTTTATAGGGGGTCGCCAGAATATTCGCATATTCGAAAAGGTTGAAAAACACTGCTGTAGGCTGATGAACTATGTAAGGAGGTGTGAGATGGAAACAACACTTCTTTTTTATCTTTCTCACTTCCATTCACTTTCACCGTATTGTTTAAATTTTGTAAACACTATCAATATACATTGACAAGACTAACAAAGAATAACTCTCTGTAATGTATAACGCTGTTAGTTGAAATGGAAGTTTGGTTAAAATAAATGCGATGGCCGGGAATCGAACCCGGATCAACTGCTTGGAAGGCAACTATGCTGACCATTACACCACCATCGCCTGCTACGGAGCTGCATCTCCACAATTAGAAACGTCAGCGCGGAGCAGCCTCCTTTCACTGGCGTCTCACTGTGCTGCCAGCCGGCGCGAAAACAAGTCAGCCTGCAGGCTGGGAAGAGCGGCACCAACTGCACGCACTTGTCTCCACACCTCGCGTGCAACGATTGGCTACATGCAGTGGCGGGTACAGAATTTTTTTCTGGATTTCATTTATTTACTCCTGTCAAAAGCGTCGCATTCAAAGGTCAAAGAAAAGAGTACAACTGTGATACAAAACAAAAGAGATTATATATAAACGAATTACAAAACCACTAAAAATAATCAGAGCAAAAATTAGCAAGCTCGACGGCATTCTCCTTGGTCTGCAATAGGTTCTCCAGTGTGCAGGATACTGGGCATGAGGACAGCTGTACAGGTGCTTGGTGGTTTGTTCCGATCCACATTCACAGAGAGTTAATTTATCCCCGAGGTAGTTCCATCTGGCCTTGTTGTCCTTTATTCTACCCACCCCACTTCTTAGTCAGATGAGGGATTTCCACGTTTTCCACGGCAGATTTTCGCGTGGGGGGAGGGCCTCCAGAGATGGAATCCATGTTACGATATCAGCATTTCTCGTTGTCCACAGGTTTTGTCGTGCCGTTGAAGGTGATGTAGTACAGTTGACAGTAGTTTTCATAAAACTCTTCCTGGATTTCAACCTGCTTGGGAGAGTTTGGTGTCCATGCAGCGGGTGAGCAGCGTTTTGTTCTAGTTTGCGCCTCTGTATATTTGTGGCAATTTCGTGTCTCATATCTGGCGGGGCTATCCCCGCGGTGTTGTATAGTTTGTGAGTAGGCGTTGCCCTCGGACATCCTGTTGTTATTCTACAGGTCTCGTTGAGTGCAACATCCACATGACTGGCATGGACAGGAGTATTCAGCAGCAGAGTAGCATAGTGCAATTGCCGTTGTTCTGAATACTGTCGGTTGGGCACCCCATCTGCTGTTTGTGAGTTTTCTGATGATGTTAATTCATGCGGATACCTTATGTTTTATGTTTTGTCAGTGGTTCCTAAATGTTAGCGCCCGATCCAGTGTGACCCCCAGGTATTTTTGGTTATGGCAGTGCTCCATCTCTGTGGCATTCCATATTACTTTTTTTTTCCGCGTCTTTGTTTCGTGGGTGAAAAGCGCATACTTGAATTTTAGCTGCTTTGGGCTTAAAGTGGTTCTTTTCATAGTATGCTGAAACAGTTTCAAGACCATATGTTAGATGTCTGTCTACAGTTTCGAAATCTTTGGCTTGAGATATTAGTGCCAAATAGCGTAGATGAAGCTTTTTGTGTTAGGAGGTTGTTGCTGGTCGTTGCTATAGATGTTAAATAAGGTCTGTGCTAGGACGATTAGTTCAACATAGAATTTACGATTCTGGAGTAAAATGCCTATGAAGCTGGTAAAATCATAGCCTATCGTTAGCTGATATAGTTTGTGCAATATAATTTTTTCTGGAGGGGACACAAGACAGAAGGGTGAACATGTCCTTAAGAGCTTTGTGAGATTTACTTTAAAACACACACACACACACACACGTATATATATATATATATATATATATATATATATATATATATATATATATATATACTATTCATTGTCTTGTTTAATTTAGCCTATCGGACCTACATAAAAATTCAGGAATTTGCCGCCCCCAAAAATCTTCCGCCCTGGACGACGGCAGGGTTCGCCCCCCCCCCAGACCCGGTCCTGTACATAACCCATGTGTGTATATATGTTATTTGTTGTTATGGTCTTCAGTCCGGAGACTGGTTTGATGCAGCTCTCCACCCTACTCTATCCTGAGTAAGCCTTTTCATCTCCTCATAAGAACGGCAACCCACATCCACTTGAATCTGCTTACTATACGCGTCTCTTGGTCTCCCTCTGCGATTTTTACCCCACACACTTCCCTCCAATGATAAATTTACGATTCCCCGATGTCTAAGAATGTGTCCTACCAAGAGATCCCTTCTTTTAGTCAGTGTATGCCAAAAATACCTTTTCTCACCAATTCTGTTCAGTACCTCTTCATTAGTTATGCGATCTACCCACCTAATCTTCAGCATTCTTCTGTAGCACCACATTTCAAAAGCCTCTATTCTTTTCTTGTCCGCATTGCTTATCGTCCATGTTTCACTCCCGTACAAGGCAACACTCCACACAAATGCCTTCAGGAAAGACTTCCTTACCCTTAAATTAATATTCGATATTAGCAAATTTCTGTTTTTCAAAAATGCTTTTCTTCCCATTGCCATTCTGCATTTTATATCCTCTGTACTGCGACCATCGCATGTTATTTTACTACCCAAGTAACAAAACTCATCTACCACCTTACTTGTTTCGTTACCTAATCTAATTGCTTCAGCATCTTCTGATTTTCTAAGACCGCATTCCATTATTTTTGTTTTGCTCTTGTTAATGTTCATTTTATACGCTAACTTCAACACACTGTCCATTCCGTTCAACTGCTCTTCCAGGTCCTTTGCTGTCTCTGACAAAATTACAATGTCATCAGCAAAACGCAATGTTTTTATTTCTTCCCCCTGAAATTTAATCCCTACTCCAAATTTTTCCTTGCTTTCCTTCACCGCCTACTCGATGTACAAATTGAATAACATCGGAGAAAGGCTACAACCCTGTCTTACTCCATTCCCAACTGATGCTTCCCTTTCATGCCCCTCGAGTCTAATAACTGCGGTCTGGCTTTTGTACAAGCTGTAAATAACTCTCCTTTCCCTGTATTTTACCCCTGCTGACTTCAGAATTTGAAAGAGTGTATTCCAGTCAACATTGTCAAATGTTTTCTCCAAATCCACAAAAGATAAAAATGTAGGTTTGCCTTTCCTTAATCTATCTTCTAAGATAAGACGTAAAGTGAGTATTGCCTCCCGGGTTCCTATGTTCCTCCTGAATCCAAACTGATCTTCCCCGAGGTCAGCTTCTACCAGCTTTTCCATTCTCCTGTACATAATTCGTGTTAAAATTTTGCAACCATGACTTATAAAACTGATGGTTCTGTAATTTTCACACCTGTCTGCGCCTGATTTCTTTGGAATGGGGATTATTACATTTTTCATAAAGTCTGAGGGCATTTCGCCTGTCTCATACATCCTACACACCAGTTCAAATAGTCTTGTCATGGCTGGCTCTCCCAGAGACTTTAGTAGCTCTGAGGGTATGTCATCTACTCCTGGGGCCTTTTTCCGACCTAGGTCTTTCAAGGCTCAGTCAAATTCATCTCTCAGTATAGTATCTCCTATTTCATCTTGATATACTTCCTCTTCCCTTCCTACAACATCGTCTCTAAGTTCATTTCCTTTGTAGAGCTGCTCCATGTACTCTTTCCACCTTTCAGCTTTCCCTTCTTTGCTGAGAACTGGTTTCCCGTCTGAGTTCTTGATATTCGTAGAGTTGCTTTTCTTGTCCCCAAATGTCTCTTTTATTTTCCCGTAGGCGGTATCTACTTTTCCCCTTCTTATACAGATTTGCATTTGTCTTCTAGCCACTCCTGCTTAGCCACTTTGCACTTCATGTCAATCTCATTTTTTAGTCGTCTGTACTCCATTTTGCCTGTTTCATTTTAAATTTTATTACAGTAATTGTCACATTAAACAGTGTAAATTTTCTAAATTTACCACGAAAAAAAACCATAGAATTTAGAGCCTGAATGCGCCGTATTCAGCTGTGGACACACTTGTGTCACCCTTCATTATCATAAAGGATGAAACACTTGCCAACAGCTGAACACGAACTTTGGAATAACTGGACTATAAGACTAACCACTTGAAAATTCCAAAAACAATTTACAATATGGTAGAAAAATAACAATCTATAATGATGCACACAGGATTATGATATTAAATAAGCCAAACGAAGAAATGGTGATTGTACCAAGACCTAGGCCATATGGTATCAAAATAAATAAATAGATAAATAAAATAAAAAGAATCGTCAAATATTTGTAATTCGAGGGGACCAAACTGTTAAGGTCTCGGTCCCTAGTCTCACAAAATATTTAACTAACTCATTCTAAGGACAACACACACACACACACACACACACACACACACACACACACACACACACACACATGCTCGAGGGAGGACTCAAACCTCTAGTGGGAGTGGCCGCGAACTCCGCGACATTGCGCCCCAGACCACACGGTCTTTCCTGTGCGGAGCACATCATTTGACTGTCTTTTTGGTAAATGTATTGTTCCGAAACTCTGTTTTATTTCGTAGTAAATTATTGAACTTTTCATATTTCTTCGTGTTTGGCGTCCTTTTTCGCAGTTGCAGTTATACAATTTGTATAGGTTATGGGACCGTCTTATGCAACTGTAAATTAGTATACTTTAGACCAGACGCGTTTCGCTTTATTCTAAAGCATCTTCAGTGGTCAGCTGTACAAGAAATGGTTTGTATTACATTATTTGATAGATTTTTTTTACTAAATTATATCGGTAACAGTTCTCATGCAATTTGATTGCCGGCCGCCGTGGCCGAGGGGACTGAGGCGCTTCAGTCACGGTCTGCACGGCCACTACGGTCGGGGGTTCGAATCCCCCCTCGGGCATGGATATTTGTGTCGTCTGTAGTCTTAGCTAGTTCATAAGTAGTTTGTAAGTTTAGGGACTGATGACCCCGTAGTTAAGCCCCATAACTTCTACAAACATTTGAACATTTTTTGCAATTTGTTTTGATTCTGAATAAATTGGACTACTAATATTCCTCAATTTATTCAGAATCAAAACAATCCAATTGCATGAGAACTGTTACCGATCGAATTTAGTAAAAAATCAAACAAATAATGTAATACAAACCATTTCTTGTACAGCTGACCATTGAAGATGCTTTAGAATAAAGCGAAACGCGTCTGGTCCAAAGTATACTAATTTACAGTTGCATAAGACGGTCCCATAACCTACACAAATTGTAATGAACTTTTCACTGATTAATGTGGTTGAATCATTGTAATACTTTTTGTAATCATAGGAACTTGAAAATGACTCTATAATGCGCCGAAACTAAGTAGTACATTGGTGATTAAATGGAAGTATTTAATTTGACAAATGAAATTGTTACCTGGTAATGCCAGCAGCAGGAAACATCTGCACTACTTGAAGGACATCCATTTATTTCGGAGAGGTGCCAACATTACGCTGCACCTAGACGCAAAATATTACTACACACATTGTTACGGGTAACGTTTCCAACACTGCGACACTGCCTTTTGTTCACTGCTCCTTGCCTCCCGGCAGCCAAGGTAGACGCCTCCTGCCACTGCCAATAGCCAGCGCAAGAATCGTCAACTTACCGTGGACAAACTATACTGTATCCGGCGTAGCTGTTTCATTATCAAACATTGCACTGAACAACAATCAAACATCCAATAAATATGTCGCGCTAAGTTTGATATTCCCTCAGAAACTTAAAATCAGATTTCCTGAGTTTGTGTTGCACTGAATCAATTTCTTCTTCATGCTTTGTGAAGTTGCTACGCATAACGAGATGAGAAAGCTTTTGCGATCAACAAAATTACACTTGAAACTTCCTGCGAGATTAAAATTGTGTGCCATAAACGGGATTATAACCTGGGACCTTTGGCTTTCGTGGGCAAGCGCTCTACCATATGAGCTATCCCGGTGCGCTTCACGGCCCCTCCACACTGCTTTACTTCTGCCAGTACCTCGCCTCCTACTCTCCAAACTTCACAGAAGTTCTCCTGTGAACCTTTCAGGTCTAGGCACTCCTCATTCTAGAAACATCCTTTAGGCTGTGGCTAAGCCACGTCTCCATCATACACTTTCTCCCAGGAGTGCTGGTCTTCCATTCAGCAAGATTTCCAGAACTTCTGTGAAGTTTGGAAGTAGGAGGCGAGGACTGGCAGAAGTAACGTTGTTAGAACGGATCGTGAAGCGTGCCGGGATAGCTCAGACCTTTGCCGGGCACCGTGCCTCAGCGCACCCGGTCCGATGGGTTAAACGCCCTCTGTAATAAAATAGCAAACTGAGCCAACGACCGCAGACCATAGATCTACCTGAAGAACAAAAAAAGACGATAGAGCAATTGGCCGCGAAAGGCAGAGGTCGCAGGTTCGAATCCCGGTACGACCACACAATTTTGCCGAAAGTTACATATCAGCACACACTCCGCTGTAGAGTGAAAATTACACTTCACTGTGTTTGAAGAAGAATGTCTACTACTATGAAAATCCTTTGTATCTGATGTGTAGAAAAATTGAAACGTGTAGCTTCAAATAAAACTGTTTATAATGGGTGGCAGTACTATCTCTCTCTTAGTGTCAAGGAAAAGAATCCAGAGAGATGAACCGTTTACCGAAAACACCTGAACGCGCTACCCTTAATGCAACCCTTGAAATTCACAGTTGTTTCACGTAGTTAAATCCTTTATTTACGTATAATAGCTTATTAATCGCCCAAGCAATCACGAAACAATAAACAATTTTTATTTATTTTGATCGTAAATTGCTGAGAAAAAAAAGCAAGAAGCAATTAAATGGAAGCATAACACAAAGAGTCAAATTACGTTATGTTAATTACAGCGATTTTGCATTTTTTAAATCACAATTACATGCTACCCATAAGTAGAAGTTAATTATTCTAATGATGAGATTCTTTCCCTTCCTAACCCCCTCTCTCTGTCCCTTCTCTCTCAGTCTCTCTCTCTATCTCTCTCTCTCTCTCTCTCTATCTCTCCTTCAACCTTCTCTCTCTCTCTCTCTCTCTCTCTCTCTCTCTTTTCCTTCTACCAAGCGAGGTGTCACAGTGGTAACGCATGGACTCGTATTCGGGAGGACGGTGGTTCAAATCCACCTCTGGCCATCCAGATTTAGGTTTCCCGTGATTTCCCTAAATCATTCCAGGCAAATGCCTAGATGGTTCCTTTCAAACTGCACGGCCGATTTCCTTCCCCCTCCTTACCCAAAAACTCTGTTATCTCCGTTTCTAATGACCAAGCTGTCTCCGGGACGTTAAACCCTAAGCTTTCTTCCCTCCTTCCTTCTTTTTCTTCTCTCATTTTTCGTTGGGCCGTCTACGGGTGACACGTGACCCAGTGCCCCCCCCCCCCCCCCTGAATCTGCCTTGGCTACATGGATGGGATCTCTTAACATAGTGAGCTGTAGGAGACGGCAAACGGAAATCAGGCGTTCTTCGGGGATTTGACGTTGGTCTCTATTGTATCAGGTGTGTAACTTTCACTGATCTCATGTGGATAACAAGGTTTTTCTCGTTGCTGAATCCTTACGACTACTACACCATAACATACATTACAAATAAATATTATGTTGGTGTGCTGTCTGTTCTTTCGGACATGTCCAAAAGAACAGACATCACACGCCATATTTGCAAAGGAATGATAAAGGAGAGGAAGGAAGAAGGTTTAGGAAGAAAAGGATTGACAGAGGCTGCTTTAGGAAATTGAAATGAAACACTGGAGACATGTGAAAATGTGAGCCGGACCGGGAATCGAACCCAGGTCTCCCGCTTTGGGCCAGCGGTTGCCTTAACCACTTTTTTTTATTTATTATTATTATTATTGTTATTATATATATATATATATATATATATATATATATATATATATATATATATTTTTTTTTTTTTTTTTACCTGGTAGATCTATGGTTTGCAGTCGGTCGTTGCATTTGTTCGTGGTTGTTCGTTGAATGGGGGGGGGCTCAGCTTTTTTATAACAGAAGCCCTTTAGGCCCCTGACCGGGCGCGCTGAGCCACGGCGCCCGGCTAACCACTTGGCCACCCGTGCTCGCCTCCCGTCCGTCTCAAATTCCCGCAAGTCGCACGCTATGGTTGTAGCGCCCCTATCCTCCATGCCCTCTTAAGCTCTCCACACGGATTCCCGTGCGAGATCGAACGTATGACTGCATCTGCGGTGATGCAGTTGAAGCTGACGCCGTCGTCGCGTCTAAATACTTATTATGTCCGAAAGGACAGACACCACACCAATATAATTAGTATTTAGACGCGACGACGGCGTCTGCTTCAATTACTTCACCGCAGATGCGGTCATACGTTCGACAGGAATCTGTAATGGCGAGTGTAAGAGGGCATGAACGATACGGGCGCTACAGCCGTAGCGTGCGACTTGTGGGAAAGGCGACCGCTGGACCAAAGCGGGTGACGCAGGTTCGATTCCCGGTGCGGCTCACATATTCACATGTCGCCATTGTTTCACTTCAGTGCCCTAAAGCAGCCTCTGTCAATCCTTTCCTTCCTAATCCTTCTTCCTCTTGTTTATGTTCAAATGTTTGTATAGTCTATGGGACTTAACTACGGGGTCATCAGCCCCTAAACTTACAAACTACTTATGAACTACTTACGAACTAGGACGGCACAAATATCCATGCCCGAGGGGGGATTCGAACCCCCGACCGTAGTGGCAGTGCAGACCGTGACTGGAGCGCCTCAGTCCCCTCGGCCACCGCGGCCGGCACTCTTGTTTATCATTCCTTTGCAAATTATAGATGAAGGTACAAATACACATGGTCCGGTAAATAAAAAAAAGTTGCAACAACAATAACTGTAATGGTACGAATCCCTGTCGACGTCAACGGAAAGACACGATTGCGGCACCCAGTGAAGGCTGCAACACCAGACTCGCGAAAGCGAAGGTTCGACTCTTCAGTCACATTGAGCGGAGCGGCGATCTTTATAAAACACGAACAACGTGATACTGTTCCCATACGTGGTTAGAGTATCAGACAGAATGAACAGTGCTAATTATACAGAATAGTAATTATTATTGCTCTGCTGTTGACGAATTATTAAAAAATGTTCAAATGTTTGTAGAGTCTATGGGACTTAACTACGGGGTCATCAGTCCCTAAAATTACAAACTACTTACGAACTAGCTACAACTAAGGACGGCACAAATATCCATGCCCGAGGGGGGATTCGAAACCCCGACCGTAGTGGCCGTGCAGACCGTGACTGAAGCGCCTCAGTCCCCTCGGCCACCGCGGCCGGCACGAATTATTAAACTGGGAATGTTTATGTAATGAATTAAACTATGTAAGAATATGAAAAGCTATGGAGACTGTCAATTAAAAGAATTATTAATCTTAATATATATATATATATATATATATATATATAAATTGAGGTGTTTGTGCCTATATTTCACTCTGCAGCCATAACTACACATTGCAAACGAATAGTGTTTGTTTGTGGTAGTAGCTATCAGTCTTCCATTGTGCATTATGGTGGTAGAGGGTTGATAACGATAAGGGGGTGGAAGATATGGGAGTTGAAAGTTACCGTCTTATATAAAATTCTACGTGTGGATCTAATATTTTACTCTACAGCAAAAACTAAAAAATGGGGTCGAACGATCTCTCTGTACTGTTGTATGTAGTACAAAGTCTCCCGTTGTACACCATAGCAGTTCCGTGTCGATAGCTATAACGGGGTGGAAGATATAGTGGTTGAAAGTCGTCAGCTTATATAAAATTCAGACCGAAGACCAGCGTTGACTTTTGACACTATAATAGCACATTCTTCGGCTGTTTTTCTGTAACAAGCGTAGGAATAAAGAAAAATAAGTGCATATTGCAGTTTGAGAAGTAAAACTACCAAGAAAGATGTCAAAGCGTAAGAAAGAATTTCACGTTTTCGATCGGTTTTAAAAGAATACAGCGCTGAAAAGTGACTCTACAGACGACAGGTACTTGAAATTTGTAGTCGTTGTTTATCTTACACTGTAGGCATCGGCGATTTTTCGATATTCCCATCCCTAATGGGGTGAAATAGGGGATGAATGATTATTTTGGAAATACGTTGCTATTGAAGCCATTTTGAATCAAGAAATACAAAACTTCGGATTTCGATTTTTGATTGGAATTTTAAAAACACGGGTTTCGATATTTTTGGACATCCAACCATTAAGCGGGTGAAATAAAGGAAAATCTCTTAATGGTCCTACTAAGACTATTTTGATGTTAGAAATGCGAAAATTTGGAGCCATGGATAGAATTAAAAAAAAAAAAAAGTGTTTCGGGATGTTTTGAATTCTGCCATCAACGGTGCAATAGGGGGTGGCAAGCTGTATCACAATACTTGATTAGGAAAGCATTTTTAAAGCGAAATCTATGAAAATTTATATTTAGAAGTAGAAACAACCAGTGCAGACCATCCGGTCTACGCATGCGAAGCGGCGGGAATTAAGCTACTAAATAATATTAATAATGGTGACGAAGTAATTTAGGTGAATAATAACAATCATGGGGCATAACAATGAAGATGAATAATAATGGAAAACTTCGTCTTCTGAGCAAGATTTTCTAAAGTTTCATATATTTGTGACAGGTAAAATCTGTAGCTGTGTATTCTGAAATTAATAATCTAATTACTGCTGTGCATACATTAATATGCAAGTATTGGAAATGTCATAACACCTCGACATTATATAATGAGAAACAGATTCAAGAATATAATATCATAAATAAATTGTTTTCTGTGCGAAGAGCCACTGTAAATATCAGTGTAAGTTTTCCTAGCGTCTTGAATATTTATTTCAATAATTGTAATTATTATTATTGACTTTGCGATGTGTTGTAAATACCAAAAATGAAAAGAGGAATAAAAAGTGTTATCATAAGTTCATCAAGATCTTTGTAAGTACTTATGCTATGAATTATAAACATTTAATTGTAACTTAAATTGTGTTAAGTGCCATACTGTACCTCATAGCAACGATTGTTAAACAATGTATTTATGGATCTGCGCTGCGGCACCAATGAAGGCAGTGGAGACAGTTGAAGATGTTCGGTTCTGTTCAGTATTTTGTTAGAATCCAGTGAGTTCTGTTGCTTTAAATCCATATTTTTGTTCAACAGTTGGTTCAGTTGTTAAGATGTTTGGAATGTGTAAAATTCAAGAGTCACGAAAAATACATCGTTTGTGTGGCCATGATGTCCATAGTTGCTTTTATAATTATGAATGGTACTGTTTGTCCGTCTATGCAACTTCAAATAATATGAGATTTTTGTCACCACTACCCCCTTCCCCATCCCAATTAAAAGAACACTTCACACATTTCCATTTTACAGAATTTTTTTTGTCACTACTCCATTTGGCTTACATCAAAATTAAATATACTATGACACAAATTATTATAAAACATAAGCCGGCCGCGGTGGCCGAGGGGACTGAGGCGCTTCAGTCACGGTCTGCACGACCACTACGGTCGGGGGTTCGAATCCCCCCTCGGGCATGGATATTTGTGCCGTCCTAGTTCGTAAGTAGTTCACAAGTAGTTTGTAAGTTTAGGGACTGATGACCCCGTAGTTAAGTCCCATAAGCTGTACAAACATTTGAACATTTGAACATAAAACATAAAAAATACAAATGTGCTATTGGCAACACTACAATTAGAACAAATACGTCTGATCAGTGGAAAACAATTATGGACAATGCAATAGTGAAAGTGAAATTAGTGTAAAAAACAAGGATGCAACAAGAGGAATCGGTGTTACTCCATGAAACCGACTGGCATTCCATGATGTGAGGCGAAAACAAGACTAAAATTTCCCTAAGTAACAAAACAGTAGGCCAACTTTACATATTTCCCTAACGAACTGCTTCCGATCCAAAAGCAAAACAAGCTGTACTCTATTATTACAAACCACTGAAGATGTTTTATTGTCATTAAAAGTGAAATAATTGTATGATAACACTCTTTGCAAACAATCACATTACAATGTTTTCAAAATGTTCACCATTGGCAATACAGAGGTGGCGCAAACGAAGAATGAAATTCGCCATCACATTTCGTAGAGTCTCAACCGAAATGGATTCACATGCCACAGAGATCGCCGATTCAAGCTCGTCCAGCGTGGCGGGATGATTCGGGTAGACCATGTCTTTCGCTGTGCCCCACAAAAATAGTCACAGGGAGTCAAATTCGGCGAATATGGAGGCCAATCCATGCCTGTACTAGTAAATTTGGGATATTCCAAAGCAATGACTCGATTCCAGAAGATTTCCGATGTGTTCGGGCTCCATCTTGCATAAACCATTCAGTACCTGGTCGATCCTCTAACGCTTGCTGTGTGGCTACAAATTGTTCCAAACTTGCAACGTAACGTGCACCAGTGACCGTTTCTCGAATGAAAAAAGAGCCAATAATGCCTCTGCTGCATACTGCAGCCCACACAGTAACTTTAGGAGGATACAGGGTTTCGCTTCACAGCAATATGGCTTTTCGGAACCCCAAAATCGTCAGTTCTGCTTATTCATGTATACATTCAGGTGGAAGTGTGCTTCATCTGTAAACCAGATGCAGACAACATCAAATCCTTCACTATCAATCATTGTGAGCATCTGATTAGCAAAGGCAACCCTTTGTTGCACAGCTCGTACGGGTATGGCCTGGCGCGTTTGAATTTTGACTGGAAACATGTGTAGGCTCTCTGAAACGCTTCAAACCAGTCTCAGATGCAATTTTACGAACGGATGACATTGTATTTCGCTGAATAATTCCAGAAACTGTGGCGATATTTTCAGGCGTAACTGCGGTTTGCTTGCGGCCAACATGCCCCACTAGATCATCATTTACGCTGCCTGATCGTTGAAATTTTGCGAAGAGCGTACGAATGGTTTTCGCATCGGGTCCTTTTGGAACATTAAATCGTGCTTGAAAACTTCGCCTTGTTGCCGTAGGACTCTCTTCTAATCTATGGTACTCTAGCAGCAGAAAAATGTGTTGTTCAATGGAGTACATGGTTTTAATCTCTTCCTTCGGTACGCTAACCTCCTGTCACGTTTCAATAGTGGAACTGACCGCTCTGGGCTTCGGATCACTTGAAACTCGCCCGCTGTTCCTTTGGCTGTTTAGCCGTGTTTGTGAAGTTAACAATTGACTGCTTGCTCACAAAATCTAATTACGGCGATATTCACACAGCGGCGGAAGTATACAGTTCCCTTAATCAAAACTCTGATTCCATAAGGTAAGCAAACAGTTCTATCTTTACTGTAATCTTTAGAGAAAACTGCACACAAGTAAATAATGATCCGCAGTCATGGATCTAAATCACAAATGTTGGCAACGGAAACGCAAATATTCTCTCCTCCAGAAGGGAGCAGAGACACAAGATACATGTACGAATTACTCCACATTAATCCAAAATAAATGATGAGGGGAGAATGTAAATTAGAACAAAAGGATTATAGTTTAACAAATTAATTTATTCAAATGTTCAAATGTGTGTAGAGTCTATGGCACTTAACTACGGGGTCATCAGTCCCTAAACTTACAAACTACTTATGAACTACTTACAACTAAGGACGGCAAAAATATCCATGCCCGAGGGGGGATTCGAACCCCCGACCGTAGTGGCCGTGCAGACCGTGACTGGAGCGCCTCAGTTTCCTCGGCCACCGCGGCCGGTATTAATTTATTGTTCAAAACAAGAACAACAAGGGGGAAGACTTTTTTTTTTAATTACAATAAAAAGCACACCTTACAAAATGTTCAAAATATCCACAATTACATGGCCCTAAAATTGCCCACCTGCAAAGTTGAGTACAGGTTAATTACGATCACGTTTCATAGGGGGGAACGGAGGAATTGCACCACATTCAATCACAGATTCATACGTCAAGCCATGCAGGTACTTACCAAGCACCCGACACCAATACACCAAGACGACAGCCAAGCAATGTGGAGAATGCAGATCGAAGGTTCACTCGTGCACAATGAAATAGTACTTCGCTTCCATAATGTGTCAAGGTATTGGCGTAGGCTCATGATAAACTATCAGAGACAAACGCACTTGGTTTAAGACCACAAAGTGCGGTGTACAGACGGAAGTTAAAGTTTCCTTAGAACTTCTAACTATACATTAAATCAAGATTTCATTAAATAATATCTAAAAACGGTCGCTCTGGCGTTCGTTTAGCACAGGGAGAAGATAACTACAGAAGGTTAAAGTTGTTAGATCAATACAGCACTCTACTATGTCGGAACACAAAATATGCATAAAGTTAACAAAATCAATTTCGAAGAGAATAAGATCGCGAAATATATCATGTAACCATTCTCTATGATCAGAGGAATGATATCTATGAGATAAGCTAGGTTACAGATTGCTACAACACAATACAGAGTTCGGTCACAAAAATTCAGAGAAGTGAAATAATTCTATTTCATGAAAATTAAAAACACGATATACGTCGTGCAACGGTTCTTTCTACACAGAGGAAAAAGATCTATTTAATGGTAATAACCACGACAGGGAACACACTAATCGGCGCACACGTGGGCCGACAAGTACACAGATTACAAGTTAGAATGGACAATTTTCGGGGAAAGTTATCACGCTAAACTCACTAGGAAACACTTTAGCAAATTAGCTAAGCTGAAGGCTTAGTCTGATATCGTCCACGTGTTCTGTCGACGAAGTACGAACAGTATAGGCTCCGCGAGTCCCGAAAATATTTGAATTAAACTATGATAAGAATGCGAAAGACACTGAACACATTTAAACAGGCAAAGAAATGATTTAAAAGTTATAAAGTGCAAGAACTATGCTAAGGAAACATCAGAGCCTCGGAATCAGATTCCAGTAAAATCGACATAAAATTAGCAATCCTGTACGAAATTAAGCAAAAACTCACAACTACACATAGTGTAGCTGCTACTCCCGGAATAAAATTCGCGAAAAGGCATAAATACGACTATGGAGCCTGTACTAAGTCGAGCCACGAGGTCACAGCAGAACCAAACCCAGAGGTACTTACCCTACCAGGAACCAAGAAGAGAGTGAATATCTCTCTTGACCACTGCTTAACCGTTACCATAGGTGCACATCACAGTACACACTTATACATTTGGGGACTCATGTACAACCTAGACATATACATTTGGGGACTCATCTACAGCATAGACAGAATTTTACATACAGATAAAACTAAATCAATATATAATGCCTGGTAACTCGCATATTGCGAGTGGAGTGTCTTGCTACACTAAACAAACAAAAAATAAATAAAACAAAAAAATAAAAATAACAAGTCTGAAGCTCGTCAACATGGGGAGTCAATTACATGTAGCACGTTATGTGGACGTGTTTCACACTATTTATACTAGGCATTACGTATGGCGATTACAGCGGCATCTGTTAGCAGCGTTTGTAACTATTATTTCAAAAATGTTCAAATGTCTGTAAATCTATCGGACCAAACTGCGTGGTCATCAGTTCGTAGCTTACAAGAAACTACTTAAACCTAGGTAAACTAACCTACGGACAACACACACACCCATGCCCCAGGAAGGACTCGAACCTCCACGGCGAGCAACCGCGCGCTCCGCAGCGAGATGCTTTAGACCGCTCGGCTACTCCACCGCGGCTATTATTTCAAACTGCTGTATAAACTTCTTACAGCTTTCAGAATAAACATACCGTTTGCTGCATTCCTCTATTGATCTTTGTTTTCGGGATATTTAATTTTGAAATCAGGGAGTCCTTTTCTGGATACCCTGTATAATTCTAAGGTTGTAGGTTGCCTGCTGTAGTTAATTTTCCTTATTTTTCGGAAACTGAATTTATTCAGTTTTATCGGTTTTCGGAACCACGTGGGTCCGAATTCCGACTTCCGGGGTTTGCAGCTAGGTGCCTGAATTCACGCCACTTATCATATAAAACCAGTACCTAGATCGATTTCTAACAGACTGCAACTTAAGAATCCATCGTGAATCCGATTTTCAACCACTTCACCTTCAGTGGATTGCATTCATGTAACTTAGCCGTGTGTCGCCGTTAGCGTGTTTGCTCGATGTCCAATTCAGATGTAATTTAACTTGGCTGTACACTCGCACCATCTCAAAACAGGCACGAAAGGCCATAGCCAGTTTCAAAGTGTTTTTGTATATTGTGTTTTGTGCTATCTTCGACTTGCTGAATTTCGCCTACGATAGCGGCGCCTGCTTCCGCCTCGTCTCAGCACGCTGATTTTGGTGAGTTTCGCTGTGGCATTGCGTGTGTGTGAGCGAATGAATGTTGTTTGTGAATCCTTCTCCCCAGGAACGTAAATCATGTATAATTTAGGCTGGGCATCGTCCACATTAATCCATGTAAGAGATGCATTTTTATTGTATTAAAGAAATTGGTTCCCCATTTTGCTTGTTTTCTATCTGAATATACAGGTTTAAGTTCAGCATAATCCGTAAGTGGCCTATAAATTGTAGTTTTAGAGCACCTACCCTCTTTTATTTTTCATATTATTCTTCACAAGTGCTGAGAACAAGCTCAGATGCAAATTTTCTTATGTCTAAATTCCGATGCGCCATAAATGTTTCCTTAGCCACCTTTCTAAGATATCTTTAATTGTGGTGGCTTGCTTATTAATGTCTTTGTGTAATAACGTGTGAGCTGCTATGTATATTGACCACTGTAGTATTAACTTCCTGTTATTGAAGTAATTTGAAACGAGTCAGTTCTCAGTTTGGGCCAGGGAACAAGGCTTTGAAGCAGGGAGTAACCGGTAGTTCACACGGACCTCATTTGCAAATTTTAGTGATAAAATATAGCTCTTGTTTCGTACAGTGGTCGACTTTTACGTTAACCTGCCGAATGCAGTCGTGCAGAATGCTGTAAGACCATTGGTGGACTAAGGAGAGGCTTGGTAAGGCGGACCCCACCGGGCCTCTCGTCTTTGGGAGCCTCCTGACACCTCGAAATCACACTTCTTTTGGGCGTTCTAGGCCTCCAAATCTCAAAAGTTACTTTCTATAGTAATATATGTATTTTCTACTGAATGGGATGGGGGGGCCTATCATTTTGTTTTGCCTCCGCCGCAGGCCTCCAACAGACTTAGTCCGCAACTGTGTTAAGACCCTTTATTTTAACAGGAAGGTGATGTGGTTAGGTTAACGCTCGCCTACACAAATTATTGAAAATAGGAAGCTCCTTCAGGAGGGTTGCGCTTGAGGCCTTACAGAATCCCTCCTGCCTGGAACGGCCAACTTAAAGCATATTATTCTCTTTTCTAATTGTAAATACATCAAATTAATTTCTGTCACCATCCACCCACTTTAATAATCTGTCAATAACTAGCAAATGGACGCATTAAAATAAGAGATCACAAGGAACAAAAACATAACAGGGTTAGATTTAGTACAGTCAACTTCATCGAAGTTTTTTCCCTGTGAACCTCCCACTTGGAACAGCCTGATAAAGAGCTGAGTCATACAATATACAACTGCCTTATATTCATTAACATTTTTCTTTCCCTCTTTTCCAATATTATCGCGTTGCAATGGAAGCAGGCTTGACTTCGAAGGCAACTGAACACAGCATACTGAAAGCACGTTTATTACGAACTCAACATACACACAGCACTGATTGCCTCTCGGGCAGAGTGCTCTGCTATTTATACACAGACAGAATTTACCAGAAATTAGAAGAACAGTTAACATAAGAAACAAGTAGAATTTACAAGTGAACATAAGAAAGATGTAGAACATTCTAGAATTGTTAATTGCAAAGAAATCAATTTTTGCCGGTGGGCGGGATTGAACCAGGGACCTTCAGCAGCGCAGTCCAGACGCTATCCCCTTCGCCACGCCGGCAGTGGGTGTTCGTGGTCTCTCGCGGCAATATGCAATTTTCTAATTAATTTTGTTCTTTTCCTTTTGTAATTTTTCTGTCTCATATTATTGCTCGAAAGAATATCTTAATAGAGATGTGAAACAAGGTATGCCTATTGTATCTTATATTGTGAAACGTACGCTCTGCCTTGAAATATTAGGCAACACGCCATAAAAATATGTAATTGATAAATAATAAATCGCCTAGACAGTGCGCATGAAACTCAACGTGTTCTGCAAGACGTCCAGCACCTACCTTGGCCACCACCATCTCCGGAATTGTCTACAATACAGCTCGTGCTTGATATGCTGGGACGACAACTGACTCTCGCGACTCATCAACCCACAACTCTTGCGCAACTACATGAACAGCTCGAACAGGCGTGGAATAATGTATCCCAAGACTTTCGTCGCGAAATGAATGGTCGAATCAGTGCCAGAATGAGCACCATATCCATTCATCATCGTCATCACGGCGTTACCTTGCTGGGTCTTCTCTTCCGTAAATGTCTATCCAGTGCTTCTTCTCTGAGCCATCCTTTCTTACGTAGGTCCCCTGCTACCTTGTCTTTCTACATCTACATCGGATACTCTGCAAATCACATTTAAGTGCCTGGTAGAGGGTTCATCGAACCACTATCTCATCACGCTCTTCCTCTTCTCCTTGAACCTTCTCCCCACATGTTCTCGGAACATGTATATAGCAACTTAGCCTACTTTCATATTCACAGAATATATGACTTCAAATGGACAAAGCTGAAAATGTGTACCCAGCCGGGATTCGAACCCAGCCTCCTGCTTTCTAGAAAGTTGCGCTGACCCCTACACCACTCGGGACACAGTGATCACCGCACCTGCAAGGACTACCTAAAGACTACCTATCGTCAGACACAAATATCCAGCTTTACCCTGCCCACAGTACTTAAACTCGTAGTTTGAGTACTGTGGGCACGGTAGTGTCTGACGGGAGGCATGCTTGGGTAGTCCCCAGTGGTGTGGGGGTCAGCGCAACTGCCTAGAAAGCAGGAGACACGAGTTCGAATCCCGGCTGGTACACACTTTCAGCTTTGCCAATTCGTAGTTGAAGTCATATATTCTATGAATATGAAAACAATAACAACTGTAGGCTCAGAAGTGATGCCTGTTTTTTCCGAACAGACGCCACATGTACATATATAACATGCCAGTGACAGACAATGATCCTTTAATTTTTGAAAGCATTTTTTGGAACAGCGATAACAGGAATCTTGAAAATTTTAATAATTAAAATAAGACAGAAGATGTGCTGAAGATTAGGTGGGTAGATCGCATAACTAATGAAGAGGTACTGAACAGAATTGGTGAGAAAAGGAATTTTTGGCATACCCTGACTAAAAGAAGAGATCGCTTGGTAGGACACATTCTTAGACATCGAGGAATCGTAAATTTAGCATTGGAGGGAAGTGTGTGGGGTAAAAATCGCAGAGGGTGACCAAGAGACGCGTATATAAGCAGGTTCAAGTGGATGTAGGTTGCCGTTCTTATGAGGAGATGAAAAGGCTTGCTCAGGATAGAGTAGGGTGGAGAGTTGCATCCAACCAGTCTCCGGACTGAAGACCATAACACAAGACAGTCTAAATAGCAATTTGTTTCGTTTATTGCTGACAACCGGTTTCGGTTCTATAGAACCATCTTCAGGCCTTTGGCACCTTGTTGATGGACGGTGGCGGTTGCTGGAGCAGGCGTCAACTGTAAAGGCCTTAAGATGGTTCTATGGAACCGAAACCGGTTGCCAGCAATAAACGCAACAAATTGCGATCTAGGCTGACTTACTTCAATTATTAATGAGCCTTTAGTTAGTGGGGAGGGGTGGGCAAGTTTAGTTCATAGTGACTACGAGTTTGAGTACTGTGGGCAGGGTAAAGCTGGAAGTTTGTGTCTGACGGTGGACGTACTTAGGTAGTCCTTGTAGTTGTGGTGATCACTGTTTCCCCAGTGGTGTAGGGGTCAGCGCAACTGCCTAGAAAGCAGGAGACCCAGGTTTTAATCCCAGCTGGGTACACTTTTTCAGCTTTGCCCATTCGCAGTTGAAGTAATATATTCTGTGAATATGAAAAAAATAACAACTGCAGGATCAGAAGTGACGTCTGTTCTTTCGGAATAGAGGCCACACACACACACACACATTATATATATATATATATATATATATATATATATATATATATATATATATATATATATATTCTTGGATCTTCTTCCTTATGGACCCCACTTTAACTGTTACCCTAATGAACTCATTCCTTACGCTAACCTTCCGTGTCCTTAATATTCTCATTTCTGCCACTTGCATCTTTTTCCCTTGGCATTTGTAATTGGCCAAGTTTCTGCACTATACAGCATCGCAGGCCTCACCGCAACTTTTAAAGCTAACCTTATTATCGCACAGTACTCCGCTCCCTTTTTGGAATAACTCCAACTGATCCCTATTTTTTTTCCTAAATCACGGAAAGCTTTATTATTTCACAGCCTCTATAACACAGTCATTCCACTGTAGGTGAAGATGATTAAAAAAAATAACTTATATGCTGGCTGAAGTCCACTGCGTTGTGAGCTGTCTTCGGCATTCGCTAAAAGATTGATGTTTCAGGATAGTTTTGTAAATTATAAACATGATGCCAGTTGATATGGAAACGATTTTATTTCCATTTAAATGAAGATTAAACCATATACATAGTTGCACACTGTCTCAAAATAAAATAAATGCAGCAGCAAGATAACAGAGCTGCTTACAGGTTTGTGACTTCGAACAGTGATAAAACATGGCTTCTCTACAACGGAACAACATAATAAGATGAAATACTATGTTCTGCGGTTATTAAATGACTAATACAGGAGTACTTGAAATACGTAAAATATTACATTTACATTACTACTATTTAGTTTAGTTTGTGTACTTGTTTCAGGAAATTTGTATTTAATGTGGTACGCAAATTAAAAGACATCTTTTGTTTTAAACTTAGTCAAGTTATTTACATTATTTGTGTTTTCGAAGCACACACATAGTTGTTTTGACAATATTGTGTAGGTGTGCTATTATTTAGACACGTAATTGTAATGTACTTCAATTTGTGGTCTAATTTCTTATAAATGCGGATTTGTATAAAGTCGTAGTAGTTTGGTCTATTTCGAAGCTAGTTCCTTAGTACCAAACAGATTATTAATTTTAGTATGTGAAAAATGATCAATATTTAATTTAGGATACAGTGATATATAAAACGTGGTCTTCCCTAATTTATTTAAACAAAAGGTAAATATGTAATAATGTTGTGCAATAGTTATAACATGTAATATTGTTGTTTTTTACAAATAAGTATCTTTATAGGCTCAGCATATTCCGTAACTAAGTGTAATGCATTATAAGTGTTTGCAGCTATTTTACGAAATTATCAAAAATTGAAAATTACGTAAAAGGACAGCCCAAGTTATGTTTAAATCAACACACTATTTCTTAAAGATGTTCTACTAATAGTGTTAGTAGTATTTCAAACTGAACCCGAAAATCTGATATTTTACATATCCAGTAGCCAAGTTTTATTTAGGTTTCTCAGGTTTTTGTTTGTAATGTTGGCAATGAAATTGTAGGAAGCGTGCAACATAGCAGAAACGTTACACAGTTTCAGTTGTTCTCCTTGCATGTTTATATACATATCTTTGGCATCCACATGCATTCTTTCACCAGTAAATCTTGATTGAATTGTGAAACTACCTCGTGTAAGAGATGACTATTAATTTTTATTTCTGGCAATGTTCATCGAAAATATCTGTGAAGTTTGTGGCCAATAGTTAGAAGTGTGCGTCGCCGTTGTGCCACTGTCAGTAACCGGTTTACAACGGTTCTGGGCCCTGGTAGGTGTACAATCTGCCACAGTACGCCGATGTGGTCAGACGTCTGTGCTCTGTTTATGTCGAGATTCTCGTCCAGGGTGTAAGAATGTTCACGTGACCATGCAACTAGCATCGTTGCACAACAGATGGCAGCACGTCCGACTCATGTGGCATTTTCCGAAAGGACCATCCCGTCACTTGGGAGCCCACAATTTGACCCCTTTAGAACTCAGTTGGCTGTAGGAAGCACGAGTACATCTCTGTGGCATAGCGCCTGTTTGCTTCACATGCATCCTTTGGACTGTTAACATTGCCTATTAAACGGTACACACAGTGGCACTATGGCAGCTATGTTACTACACTATTTGTCAGCGGACGACGTTGATAAACTCTCAGGGTTTCTTAATTTATATTTAAATTGATATTTTGTGACGTGGAGAGTAGCTGTAGACTATTCCGAGGCGCCTTAATCGTTAGTGATGTGGTGGTCTAACGGTAGGACATATGCCTAGTTTATTTATTTAATCGTGTCTGAGCTACATCTGTAGTTAATTAATAGGCTACATACACCAGATTACAAATAAAAACTAAGTACTGATATATATATACAAGCATGATTTTCACACATAATACGTCATTATTGTCCATAGCAGGCTCATATCTCTCTCCAGTGTTCGGCACACTTCACTGTTCACTGCAACGTCGTTGGCCAGCCACAGGTCTTTGAAAGTGCATGGTGCCGGCAAGGATGGGCAGCTCAGCAGGTGTGTCATTGTTTGTTTTTCTCCACATTGGCAGAGGTCGTCTTCTGCGTATCCCCACTTGAACAGGTTATCCTTTGATCTTCCCATTCGACACCTAAGTCTATTTAGGCTCTTCCAGACTCTCCATTCCAGTTGAGATCCAGCCGGAAGTTTTTCTTTAATGTTCCAACATTGAAAGCTGTTTTTCCCAATTTCTGTGTCCACATTGATTCTCTGGTTGTAGATTGACTTTCATTTAGTGGATGTTCAAATTGAATGAAATCTTTCCTCGATTTTAATCTTGACACCACTGGCTGATGTCTGAACAGGTGATGTCTTCTATCCTCACACTGTCTGCTTGTTTCAGCCATCGCCAAAGTTGACCGTCTGATCTGTGGGGGAGGTATTCCAGAACACATATAAAGGAGATCACGGTTTGTAGGCTTCAGGAATCCTGTAATTAATCGACATGAATCTTTCAGTGCTGTATCTAGCTTGTAGGCGTGCGTCGATCTTCTCCATACGGGGCAAGCATATTCAGCTGGAGCAAAACACAAAGCCAGGGATGATGAACGCAGAATTTCAGGATTTGCTCCCCAGTGTGAGTTGGTGAGTTTGCGGATTATACCGTTCCGTGTCACATATATGATTTCCGTGTTGTTAATGGTATTAAATCGTATGTTGGACACTTTGATTCCAGGTCGAATAAATAGAGCACTCCAATATTGGTCGTGAGGGCATTCCTTCACCAGGATCATCCCAGGAATACGTGGTCGGCGTTGTGATGGCCCTCTGTGTGTCTCCTGGAGGCACAGGTTCAAACGTTCAAATGTTTGTATAGCTTATGGGACTTAACTACAGGGTCATCAGTCCCTAAACTTACAAACTACTTAAGAACTAGCAAATACTAAGGACGGCACAAATATCCATGCCCGAGGGAGGATTCGAACCCCTGACCATAGTGGCCGTGCAGACCGCGACTGGCGCGCCTCAGACTGCTCGGCCACCGGAGGCACTGGACGTCGCACGAATGAAGTTTACATGTGTTAGATATAAGTTGTTCTTTTTCAGTTGATAGGCCCTCAATGTTGAGAGATATGGCTGTTAGACATGGCTTTGAAAAGGGCCCTTTCATCATTCAGATTCTGAATACAATGTCGGTTTAGACGTAGCTCAGTATATGGAAGGATTTGCCGGTGTTTACCGTTGCCCAGGGGACACCCGACTGTAGATGTACAGTACAATCTTCTGGGAGGCTCCTTCCTTGTCCCCCATCTGCCTAGTGAGCATGGAGGTCTGGGTTTGATTCCCAGCCGCATCACAAATTATAATTCATTGCTTCACCTTCTTCTTTAATGTCATGAAACCATTACACAGGTCGACATGGATTCTGGGGTTTGGAAAGTAAGTGGTGTTCTTTACTACATTTGCACCACTGAATATGAAAATCATGTCACTTTTTTCCATCACCCTCAGTTTTTTCTGCACAGCTACCCCGCCTCCAAACCTACCATTGGCTGTGAAATCTATATTATGCAGTGTCCACAACTACAGAAATGTGGCAACGCTGCATTTTTTGTGTGAAGGTGAGGCAGAGGGGCCTAATGAGCTTGGAGCTGACGTTCCATTATCGCCACAGAAATCAGAGAGTGAGTGCTACAGCTACAAGAAGGTACTTTCGCGCTTTGTTGTGAGTGGTGATATTTCACTGAAGGTGTGTTAAAAATGTCAGGAAGGCAGTGTTTGAATAGCCCAGATACATTTTGTTATATCTGTGGAAATTATGTGATACGTGCAAGACGTCGATAAATAACAAAATTTGTGCAGAAGTCATATTTAACATTTCGGCATGATGCTCGGTGATCAGGACAAGGCATTTGCTCCACACATTGTGTGCAATACATATGTGGAGCAGTTAAGGAAATGGAGTGAAGGTAAAATCAAGTGCTTGAACTTCGCAATTCCTATGGTATGGCGTGAACAGAAGAATCATGATGACTGTTACTGTAATGGGATACAACAGAAGAAACATGAAAAACATATCGTATCCAAAGTTAGATTCGGCAATTAGACATGTTCCTCATGGCCCATGGCTAACAATCCCCTCCCCACCAACATCAGTGGATTCTCTTGAATTCTCTGATCCATATGTAAGTCAAGAAAGCAGTGAATCCGATTAATCTGAGTGTGGTACCGATAGTAGCCCAAAATCTCTTACTCAAACAGAACTTGACAATTTGGTGAAAGACTTAGGACACTCAAAAGATGCAGCACAACTACTGGGACCACGTCTCAGTGAAAATAACTTACGTGCACACGGTATATCATATTCATTGTACAGAAATCGTGATAAAGATTCCAGGGAAGTTTTTGTTGAAGATGGTTTAATGGTGTTCTGTAAAGACATCGCCGGATTAGTGATGAAAATGGGAGCTTAGAAGTATGAGAATGAGGAATGGAGATTGTTTATAGATTCTTCAAAGCGAAGTTTGAAAGCAGTGTTGCTACATATTGGAAATGACCTAGGATCAATTCCAATTGCATATTCAGTATATTTAAAAGAGACATACTATACCATGAAAATACTTCTACGAAATGTGAAGTACAAAGAACACCAGTGGCTTGTGTGTGGTGACTTTAAAGTGATTGGCATTTTTCTTGGTCAGCAAGCAGGGTACACTAAGGTGCCTTGCTATATGTGTGAATGGGACAGTACAGCTTATCATGAGCACTGGAGTAGGAGAGAGTGGCCTAAGAGGCAACATCTGACAGTGGGATCAAAGAACATAGCGAATGAACATTTGGTTAATCCAGATCATATTTTATTGCCTCCAGTGCACATCAAATTGGGACTCATGAAGCAGTATGTTAAGGCACTGGACAAAACAGGAAACTGTTTCCAATACCTGTGTAGGCAATTCCCAAATCTATCGGCTGCAAAGTTGAAAGAAGGGATATTTCTTGGATCAGATATATGGAAGTTGATGTCTGATGAGCACTTTGACAGTCCTATGACAGAAATAGAACTTCAAGCTTGGAGAAGTTTAAAAATGTTGTGCATCGTTTCCTTGGCCAGAATAAGCAGCCTGATTACAAGGAAATAGTGGAAGACATGCTACAGTCCTTTAAACAGTTAGGATGCAAGGTCTCTCTAAAACTAAATTTTCTCTGACACATCAGAGAAACATGGTAAACGATTTCATCAGCAAATTAAAACTATGGAACATCATTATCAAGGTCGTTGGGAAATAAACATGATGGCTGACTACTGTTGATGCATCACACGTGAAGGAGAAGTGACACACAAGACGAAGGATATCAAGCGTTCATTCACGGGCAAATGAAAATGGAAGTAATACCTCTACCTGGTAAGTGCCCACCATAATATTTGCTTCTTATAATTCATATGTCTTTCTTCCAATAATTTTTAACCACTTTACTGTTCAATTTCGTTTCCATTGTCCCGTAATTGCTTTCCAGTTTCTAATTTCATTGGGCGCAGAGTTCGACAATGGTGGATATGATGATCTACATCTACATGGGATACTCAGCAAATCACATTTAAGTGCTGTGAGATTACCGCCCAATAGAAATACTGGTAATTAATAGCATTTGATAATTAAACAGTATGAAGTTCACTGCAAACATTGACCATGCCAATGCACTAAATGTTACACAATTTTAATCTTATTAATTATGGTAGCAATGTATGTACACAGTTGGGTGACAACATTTATAGTTAGGCCATAGGTAGAAATTCTCCACGTTGAGATTTGCTGTGTGCTTGTAGCTGACGGGAGGCCAGCGAGCAGGCCGATGTTGGTGCTTGTTCCAACTTAGGATTTTACAGTTCGTTTCCGGTGAGGGGAGAGAGGGACAATGGCGAGTGCCAGGCACAGTGCAGTGCACAAATATTGTAATACTACTGGCATTTGAAGTAATACGATGCAGTTAGGAACCTTTAAGGCCCTCATTACAAAATAGCCCGTTGATAAATAAACAATACATTAGCTGATATAGTCACATCTAACGTAATATGTTCAATTGACAATGAAAAGTAATAAATTACCAACGAAGACAAGACAGTTACACAACTAGCATGGCAATGTTTGTTTATAAAAATAATATATTAACTGTTTTTCATTTTATTTTCAATCAATCTTTTGTATTTTACCTTGAAATATTCAGTTAAATCAGTTATCTGTGATATAAGAAATTGCACGATTATGACAAACAGTACAAAGGATGTTTATACTAATGTAAAAACGTAAGAAAATATTTGTTTAATGTGTAGTGTAATTATTTTGATTTTAAGTAAAGTTTTAGAAATGTATTGGCTGAGCGCTGTACGTTGGCAAATCGGTTAGAAAAGTTCACATGGGGAAGTTGATGACGTAGGGGAAAAAACCCCGGCAGTTGAGCTTTTGGCGTGCGCGCGCGCGCGCCTGGGGAGGAAGTGAGGACTTGGGACCACGTGGTGTGGCTGGCCGGGCGGCGTCGCTCTGCATCAGTCGGCATGTGGATCTCGAGGTGGTGACTTGAGATTTGTCTGTGGCAATCGCCACGTGAGGGTGCTCGTTGTAGACTGCACCAAGTTGAATCGAGTGCTACTGTGTGTTTGTGAATATTTAGCCGGCGGAAGAAGGTGTGCATCGCATTGAATTAAAGTGACTGTGATTTGTTAATGCAACACGTGTCGTCGCATAGGCATGAACATAAACGGTTTTTTGAGACAGCCACGTGGAGTGAAAACAATTCGCGACAAACATTCATTTTGTCTGGGGGCTCACGAGCTATAACTTCATTTGGTAAATTTACCGATGTACAGACGCGACAGCCACAGGGTTCAAATATTGTGAAATAAACAACATAAAGTGAACTTTCACGTGTTTTCAAAAATAGTAGTTAGTACACCCTTTTCTCTCATGAACTTGGTTTTATTATGAATTTGTTTTGTTAATCATATGCAGGGAAGGAAAGCTGCGAACGTGTGATATCATCCCCTAGAAAACGAGTCAGTCGCAATCACAGTTCCAGTGTTTTTGCATGTTTAGGAAATTGGTTCGCAGCTGGTGGTTGTGAGTTTATAAAATTAAACTTTCTCTAATTTAAACTCTAACCCCGACCTTCACGCTCGCAGTGCCTGACAGAGGGTTCATCGAACCACAATTATACTATTTATCTCCCATTCCATTCTCGAATAGCGCGCGGGAAGAAAGAACACCTGAATCTCTCTGTTCGAGCTCTGATTTCTCTTATTTTATTCTGATGATCATTTCTACCTATGTAAGTGGGAGTCAACAATATATTTTCGCATTCGGAGGAGAATGTTGGCGATTGGAGTTTCGCAAGTAACCCACGCCTCAGCGATAAGCGCCGTTGTTGTAATGATTTCCACCCCAGATCCTGTATCATTTCCGTAACGCTGTCTCCCCTGTATCGCGACAATACGAAACGAGCTGCCCTTCTTTGGACTCTTTCGATGTCCTCCGTCAAACCCACCTGATAAGGATCCCACTGTGGGCTGCAATACTCCAAAAATGGACGGACAAGCGCAGTGTATGCAGTTTCTTTTGTAGTTCTGTTGCATCTTTTAAGGGTTCTGCCAATAAAACGCAGTCTCTGGTTCGCCTTTCCCACGACATTATCTACGTGTTCTTTCCAGTTTAAGTCTGAAGTAATAGTGATTCCTAGGTATTTTGTGGAGTTTACGGCCTTCTCATTTGATTGATTTATGTTGTAAACAAAATTTAACGGATTTCTTTTCGTACTCATGTGGACGACTTCACACTTCTCATTATTCAGAGTCAATTGCCAATTTTTACACCATACTGATATCTTATTCAGATCGTTCTGCAGTTGGTTTTGATCTTCAGATGATTTTACTAAACGGTAAATGACGGCGTCATCTGCAAACAACCTAAGAGAGCTAGTTAGATTTTCCCCTAAATCGTTTATGTAAATAAGGAATAGCAGAGGACCAGTAACACTACCCTGTGGAACGCCCGATATCACCTCTGTTTTAGTCGATGCCTTACCATCGATTACTACGAACTGTGTCCTCTCTGACAAGAAATCCCCTATCCAATTGCAAATTTGGGGCGATATACCATAACCACGCAAGTTGATTAAAAGCCGTTTGTGAGGTACGGTGTCAAAAGCTTTCTGGAAATCAAGAAATACGGAATCGATTTGCGAACCTTTGTCGATAGCACCCATCACTTCGTGTGAATATAGAGCTAGTTGTGTTTCGCATGAACGATATTTTCTAAATCCATGTTGACCTTGGGTCAATAGATCGTTCTGTTCGAGATAATTCATAATATTTGAATACAGGATATGTTCCAAAACCCTGCTGCAAATTGACGTCAATGAAATAGGCCTGTAGTTTAGCGGGTTACTCCTACTGCCTTTCTTGAATATAGGTGTGACCTGTGCAACTTTCCAATCTTTTGATACAGATCCTTCTATGAGAGAGCGGTTGTATATGACTGTTAAGTAAGGAGCTATCGCTTCAGCATAATCAGATAGAAATCCAATGGGTATACAATCCGGACCAGAAGACTTGTTCTTATTAAGTGATTTTAGTTGCTGCACTACTCCGATGATATCTACTTCTATGTTACTCATTACGGCATCTGTTCGTAATTCGAAATCTGGAATATTGGTTTCGTCTTCTTTGGTGAATGAGTTTCTAAAAGCTAAGTTTAGTAACTCTGCTTTAGTAGCGCTGTCATCGGCAGGATCGCCATTACTATCACGTAGTGAAGGTATTGTTTGTGACTTTCCCCGAGTATATTTAACACATGACCAAAATCTCTTTGGGTTTTCAGTCAAATTACGTGAAAGAGTTTCGTTGTGATAAATGTTGTAGGCATCTCGCATTGAAATCCTCGCTAAATTTCGAGCTTCTGAGTACAATCGCAAATCCTGGGGATTTCGTGTTCGTTTAAATTTAGTATGCCTTTTCCTTTCCTTTTGCAACAGTGTCCTAACCTGTTTTGTGTACCAAGGGGGATCGCCTCCTTTTATTAATTTATTAGGTATAAAACTTTCAATTGCTGTCGATACCACTTCTTTGAATTTGAGCCACATCTAGTCTACACCTACGTTTAGTGTTAGAAACGAGTGGAAGCTGTCTTTCAAGAAGCAATGTATTTTGTTTCTATCTGCTTTCCTGAACAAATATACTTTGCGTTTATTTTTGGTAACTTTGGGACTTTCGATATTCAATTTCGCTATTACAGCTCTGTGTTCACTAATACCCGTATCCGTTTTGATGCTCGTTATGAGCTCAGGATTATTTGTTGCTAAGAGATCAAGTGTGTTTTCACATCCATTTACAATTCTAGTTGGCTCATGAACTAATTGTTCGAAGTAATTCTCAGAGAATGCGTTGAGTACAATTTCACACGATGCTTTATGCGTATCTCCTGATTTGAAAATATAATTTCGCCAACAGATCGAGGGTAAATTAAAATCACCACCTACTATTATCGTGTGAGTCGGGTACGTTTTTGTAATTAGACTCAGGTTTTCTTTGAACCTTTCTGCTATTGTATCGTCAGAGTCGGGAGGCCGGTAAAAGGAACCGATTATTAACTTCTTACGATTTTCGGGTACAACCTCTACCCATAATAGCTCGCACGAACTATCAACTTCAACTTCGCTACATGAAATACTACTTTTGACAGATGATAGTGGTGGTGCAAAACCTGGACGTGCTACAGAGACACAGGCTGCAGATTTGTGATCGGTAGGGTCAATTTAGTCAGAAATTGATATTTTCATGCAAATCCCAGACAAAAAGTCAAAGTCGACCTGTGTTATCAATACATCTATTATCCCTCCAGATGGGATTTGCAACCATTGAATCAAAATCGACGTCTCTTTCCTGTTGTAATATTTATTTATTTTTACAGACGCTGTATTTGGACCCTTAATAGTGGAGCTTAACAACTTACTAGGATGTATGTACTACATATGTTCTCAACTTGTTATTGCTGTTGTTTTCTTACTCATGAGACCATGAGTAATATTTGTGGTGATGCAGTTCCATTAAGGATTCAACAACGAGAAAAAGTTCGCCTTGCACAGGACATCAACGAAAGCTACAACAGAGGCCAACTCACTGAACAACGCCTGATTTGCCGTCTCCTAGAGCTGTAGCTCACCGTGTTAAAGAGTTCACATCCATGTAGGCAGTCGTAGCACAACCTGGTTTTTATATAAGTGATGCAGGCAATGTCTCCCCCCCCCCCCCCCCCAGCCAGCTCGCCTACCTGTTTTCGTGCCGCCTGGCAGCACATTGAGGCGCAACTGAAAGGAAGCAGCACCGCCTAATGTCTCCGACTACTGAGATGCGCATTGACAACGTGCGATAATGGTGTAATGGTCGCCGGGCGCCGTGGCTCAGCGCGCCCGGTCAGGGGGCTCAACGCCCACTGTAATAAAAAAAGCTGAGCCAAGAACACTTCGAACATCAACGAACAAATACGATCAGCGTCCGCAATGAACAGAACTACCCACAGAGCAAAAAAAAAAAAAAAAAAAAAAAAAAAAAAAAAAAAATGGTCAGCATAGTTGCCTTCCAAGCAGTTGATCCGGGTTCGATTCCCGGCCGTCGCAGATATTTTAACTGAACTTTCATTGCAACTAACAACGTTGAACATTGCACAGTTAATCTTGTCTATGTGTGGTGCTTGTGTTTACAAAATTTAAACAGCACAGTGAGAGTGATAGTGAATGCAAGAGAGAAAGATGATAAAGAAATGTATCTGTATCAGCTACCTTCCATAGATTTTTTTATGTGACTTAACTACGGGGTCATCAGTCCCTAAACTTACAAACTACTTATGAACTTGCTTATACTAAAGACGGCACAAACATCCATGCCCGAAGGGGGATTCGAACCTCCGACAGTGAGCGGCCTCGCGCATCTTAGCACAGCGCCTCAATGCGCTCGGCCGCTCCGCTGCGACCCTTTCATAGTTCACAGATCAACAATGTAAAATGTATAGTACATTTGAGTGATCAAGTCTTTAAACCCAACTTAAACAGTGACTCCCAGTGATTGCTTGTGCAGAGAAAATAATTTAAAAAAAGGGACTGTTTTCATTGCCCATGCATTCCGTTATATATATCCTATATTTTTTAATTTTTTGGACTGTATTTCTTGTTATTACTACGTGTTTTCCTATGATTTGCTCAGGTTTTGTTTTATATTTGATCTTGTGTTTTATGAGTGCCTAATGAACTGCTTTTCGTTTCCATTTTTGTTCTGATCCTCATTCTGTCCACTGCATTTTTCGCCGGCCGCAGTGGCCGAGCGGTCTGTGGAGCGCCAGTCATGTTCTGCACGGCCATTACGGTCGGGGGTTCGAATTCCCACTCGGCCATGGATATTAGTGCCGTGCTTAGTATTAGCTAGTTCATAACTAGTTTGTAGGTTTAGGGACTGATGACCCTGTAGTTAAGTCCCATAACCTCTACAAACATTTGAACATTTTTTGAACTGCATTTTTCAGTGCAAATCAACCTGGTAGACTCATGCCACACTGAAATGACAACGTCACCCTAACAGGTGACGAATTAACCCATTACACCAAAATTTTCTATTTTTTTATTTTGCCATAAATATCTACAAAGTTGCAAAATCACAGGTAAAGAATGTCACTGCAACATCACAAGAATTACAGCATTAAATAAACAGCGAGTCTAAAGGAAAAAAAAATAACAAAAGAACTAAATAATGCATTACTATCACATTAGTTCGATTCCCCGCCATCGCATGCAGTTTAACTAAAATTTCAGTTCAACTACCTACGTTAACCATTGCAGATTTATTCTTGTCTACGTGTGATGCAATTTTTTGCAAAGTTTAAACAGAACATTGAAAGTTAATACCAGTGACGAGGATGAAAAAGAAGTGTTCCTGTGTCACCCCTTCTCCCATAGCACATCGACTAATGTGTATAGTATATTTGAGTGATAATAACTCTCACAATCCAAGGTCATAAATTTGTGTGCCGCGAACTTTTATCAAAGAATTATTCTTGGAGGAAAATGAAAAATCCGCCGTATGATCTTTCGGCCTTTTTTAAAAGCGCTATTGTCAACATTAAGTACTGAAACATGTCGCTATCGCGTCAATTGGTAATGAATTTTAATTTCTACAGCAACTGGAAGACTGGAAGCTCAAAGAAACGTATCGCTTAATTTTTCTGGAAATGCATATTATTAACCACCATGTTTTTATTATAGTTATAACGGCGTCCGGTTTCCGTTCTAAACCATCCTAAACCATCCTAAACAGAGGTAAACATACTGATTAAGTTGATACATTATCATACATCAAGAGCTGATGTCAGGTGACATCTTGCGATTTTTTTATTGATTGACTTGCTTGCATGTCAGTATGGATATGATAGCAGATAATGTATCAACTTAAACAGTACCTTTAGTTTACTTCTGTCAAGATATAACTAAGAGAAACAGCTGCTAATGGTTGATAATATGAATTTCCTGAAATGTATTACGGCTGTTACCCCTCATGTCGGTAAAAAATCTGAGTATCGCTATATGTCTAAATCTTCGATGCCGGGTGATCAAAAAGTCAGTATAAATTTGAAAACTTAACAAATCACGGAATAATGTAGATAGAGAGGTAAAAATTGACACACAAGCTTGAAATGACATGGGGTTTTATTAGAACAAAAAGAAAAAAAAAAGGTTCAAAATATGTCCGACAGATGGCGCTGGACAGCAAAACGTCAGTGACTACTACCGTGACGGGTGAGAGGTACGCCGATATGTTACATAATCGCATCATCCCCAGCCTGGCTGATAAACACCTGCTGGAACGTACGATTCTTAAGCAGGATGGCGCTTCACCCCATATTGCTAGAGGCGTGAAAGATCTCTTGCGCGCGTCGTTTGGTGATGATCGTGTGCTCAGCCGCAACTTGCGTCATGCTTGGTCTCCCAGGTTCCCAGATCTCAGTCCTTGCGATTATTGGCTTTGGGGTTACCGGAAGTCGCAAGTGTATCGTGGACGACTGACATCTCTAGGGATGCTGAAAGACAACATCCGGCGCCAATGCCTCACCATAACTCCGGACATGCTTTACAATTAGTCCTGGACTACAGCTATTGTTGAGGAATGATGGTGAACACATTGAGCATTTCCTATAAAGAACATCGTCTTTGCATTGTCTTCATTTGGTATGCTAATTATTGCTTTTCTGATCAGTATTTTTTTTAATGATACCCCATGTTATTTCAAGCATGTGTGTCAATTCTTACCTCTCTATCCACATTATTCCGTGATTTATTAAGTTTTAAAATTTATAGTAGCTTTTGATCACTTGGTATTACAGGTAATGTATACGATTGAAAGTTGTCTACAAAATAATTCTTAATTATGTTAATGAAAGTTGCGTAAGGATATTAATAAATGTCACCTTTGCTCACGTGTTCTCAATCTGGGGTAATATTTTTAAAACAAATCATTCAGATATTATTCTACAACAACCTTGATAAATACAGACAGTCTGGGTTAAATTAGTGTTTTTCAACCTGTGAGTTGACGCCCACCAGAGGGGTCACAAAGTCTTACTCTGTGACAGGAGCAAGGACTTGCACCATAAAATTATTAAGGGTTCAGAAATACAAAAACGCATGGCTGAGTGAAATGTATTTAATGGTAAAATTACGGAGTTTTTTTACGTAAAATTCATTAGGAATTGCACAGATCATAGTTTGCTTCATAATACAGTGTGAATAAGCGCAAAGTCTGAAATCTGTTTCCAGGAACCAATCTATAGGTTAAAAAAGAAAAAAAAGAAACAATATCTATTTCTGAAAAATTCGAAAAAAAAACAGATTTACTTCTTTACAAATTGTATGTACAGTGGGGTCTTTTGTAATGAGTTTAATTCGCTTCCCAATCTTGCCTGAAATGTGAAACACCCGTTAAACAAAATACGTATTTCTGTCGGAGCACATATAAAAGTAGGATAATTTGTTCCATTCCTAAAATACACAAAGTAAATTTCGTCCAACAATTTAAAAGAAAGTTGAGGCAAAAGAAAGAAGCATTATTAAAGGTGTACTATTTTTTTGTGACAAATGAAAATTTGTGCCGGACCGGATCTTGAATAATCAATTATTACATTTGCGAATTCTGACGACAATAGCTGCATTATTAAAGATCTATTTGTTGGCGACAAATGAAAATTTGATCATTTAATATCATATATACGGCTGCGGCGCCATCAAAAATGTCTGTTCCTTCGAAACAGATGTTTCGTAGTAATTTACATGCCAAGACAGGCGAATAATGGTAAGATAGTGACTCTCCCCCTCGCGGAAATCACACTAAATGTGTGCGAGCATTGTGCGGATGTAGGCAAACTGTAACAACTGGAAGTTTGGTCGTGCCGGGAACCATGTTCGGGTGGCCGGGTGGTTAAGGCGACCACTCGTGAAAAGCAGAAGACCCGGGTTCGACTCCCGTCCGGCACAAATTTTAATTTGTCACAATAAATAGTACATCTTTAATAAAGCAGCTATTGTCAGCAGAATTTGCAAATGGTGAGAAAATAATTGATTATTTAATGTAATATATACGGCTGCGGTGCCATCAAAAGTGTCTGTTCCTTCGTAACAGATGTTTCGTACTAAAAGAAGATTACATTTGTTTCCTTTGAGATAACATATTTTGTTAGGGTTCGTGTGAAGCGGGGGGGGGGGGGGGAGAGGGTCGCTAGAACTTTTTTACTTGGAAAGCCGGCCGCGGTGGCCGAGGGGACTGAGGCGCTCCAGTCACGGTCTGCACGGCCACTACGGTCGGGGGTTCGAATCCCCCCTCGGGCATGGATATTTGTGCCGTCCTTAGGATAAGCTAGTTGATAAGTAGTTTGTAAGTTTACGGACTGATGACCCCGTAGTTAAGTCCCATAAGCTTTACAAACATTTGAACATTCTCACTTGGAAAGGAGTCGCATATTCTAAAAGGTTAAAGGGCAATGGATTAAACAATTGGTTCGTATTGTGTTTAGCGCTGAAACTTTGTGAGTAAATGCATACTACGAATGAAAATAAATGAAAAGAAACCCTGTATAATTCATTATTTATGAGCTGATTCCACGAAAGTACAAGTATAACTGACTGCAGACGTAATAATATGTTGGAAATGATGTTTGGTTTTGTTGTTCCGACTTTAGTGAAATTTTCTGATAAACAATGAAGGAGCTAGCTAGCACTGGTTAATTAGTATCAATGTTTGCAGCCTGTACAGCGTTTATCTGTAACCGACACTGATTTCAATGATAAAAAAACTACTTTAATGGTTTCATTTGCTGCAAGCTGTAATGAGCAATTAAATCCTTGTATAATTGCAAAGCGGCGACACTCCTCAAAATCAAATTAAACCTGCCACCCACATGCAGCTACTAAGCTCATTCATATGCAATGTAATACCACCACCACAAGCATGTTCAAAAAATATCCAGTTCCGATAAATCATAAAAAATTGGGAGGGGGGGGGGGAATTAGAAACCATTTACTCTACACAGATTATGTTAAATTTTTGCATTATATTTCAAAACATTAAAATTTTAATAAAACGTAGAGAATTATTTTACTCGATTTGAAGTGACAGTAATAAAATATGTACACTAAAGTTCTTGAAATCATCAAGATATGAACAAAACGTGGACAATTACTTTAACTGATTAGTGGAAGCAATATGTTTAAAAACTGGACCCATTATTTGCTTAAAAATAATGAAAGAAAATCACGTCAGTATCACAGAAAAGCAACAGCTAAACAAAGCACACAGCTTGCTTACCTTGTCTAACAACAGAAAATCAAATGAAAGTATTCTTCATTATTGTTCCGCATTATGAGAAACACACTAATTCACCTTCTCGGAAACCGTCGCTGACTACGTCTTATCGCGAACACGTACAGACTGACTTGTTCTCACCTTAGATGCTCACAATCAAAGAGCAGCTCAGACAGACTTGCCGCTCCTACCTAAACAAAGAGAACATATTTTTCATAAAAGTTGATAGAGACCTATCTCACCATCTTTCTGGCGTTATTTATTGAAAGATGACAATCTAATTCTGGCGGAGCTAGCAAAGGACTAGAAAGCAAAAATAAGTAGATCCCTCTAAATCAACGCTCAAATCCCGCTACGGACACACTCAAATTCTAATTCGTTACTCTCAAGTTGAAACTTTTGTAATAACAACAGTACGATAGTACTAATATCAGTTGTCATTCTCAAAGTCTAATGAATTAAAAAGCATTTTTTTACTTGAAAAATGCTTGTTGTATTGCCAGTGGCTTTCATGTTCTGCTTCTACCCCTCGCTTGCACTGCGGTCCATAAAGTTAGTTCGTTTGCTCCTAACACTATTTTACAGGCTCTCCATTACTCGTTCATGTTTTCATCAATAACTGCTCCTAAACATGTTTTAAAAATGTCTTCCTGCAACCATTTCCGAGAGAATAACTATTTTTTCTGGTCTGGTGCCAGCTCACCCCTCAATTCCGTTCTTTTCTTTGATAGTGAACACCCAGTTTCAGTCATGCACGGGTCCCTGGGCAACCAGAGTTTTGGGTTTTAAAAATACTAAATGAAACTACCGAATGACTTAATCGGTTAAAACTATACAAACTAAGTACCAGTGATTACTTCCATAAATTGCTCTTTATTCAAATTAATGGTTTCTTCAAAGGTTTCCAGAATATCAAATCTTCAGTTATTTCCTCAATGAACAATTTTTTACGTACGTCTCTATGCAGATTGCTGGCACACGTAGTAAACCCTACAGCAAAAAAGAAATTTCTTTTGAATGAACACATCAGACATTTGTTTAGTAAATTTATTGGCTGTTACGGTTAGAATTACACAAATCAAATATTAGAGATTACCGTTTTACACATTGGAATTACGTTGGTGTTAAAGGCTTTTTTTTGGGGGGGGGGGATTTCCGAAGAGAAAAATATTCTATATATCCTCATAGTCCAACTGTTGAAGGACTTCTATTTCTATGTACATGATCCACAAATTTGTTAGTCGTGCCTCTATTATAGTCGTTCGTAAATCATTTTTTATTCTCTTTAACTGTGAAAATGAACGTTGTCCACACAAAGAAATACCAGGGTAGTAACTTCTATAATCGGAAAGGTACATTCTACTTTATCTGCCTTTATTAAAGAATATATCGATGAAATACTTAGTTCTGGAGATCGATTTGGAATGTTTTTCAGATATTGTTTTAAGGGAAAACATTCTGATATAAGCTCATCAGCGGCAATATCTACATGATAATACTCAGCAGAATCCTTGCATCTGTTTCTCAAGTGTTGAGAATCGATTTTTTTTGAGAAAGTAAACTAAAATGTTCACTCATTCTGTGTGTGCTTCCGAATGTCACTTTAAATGAGGATACAATGTGTCGATTACGGGCAGAAAATTTTCTTTCGCTCCCACTTGCACAGTCTCTGACATGATACGCTTGCTGAAAATTCTCTTCCTCTGGGAATTATCTTTATAGTCAAGACCTGGATTTTTCTCTTCGGATGACAATTGATACTAATCCAATCTATTGTGTGCAGTACTGATAAAATGGCAAGTACATGCAAAAAGTTTTGTTGCAACATCTATTGTGACTCCGCTGTAAAGTTATATTTGTTATTGATAGTTCTAAAAAGATCATCCTACATCTCTGTTACGAGAATGGTCTGCACTAATTGACTTTAAAGCTTCAAAATATGGTTGTAGCCATTATGCAAAAAGTTAAGGGTATCATGAAATGAAGGCCATCTGGCTTCAGAGATGGACTTCAGAGCGTTATTTGCACCTAAAAATTCTGTCAAAATTTCCATTGATTGTTGGAACCAGAAAAAAATGCGAACAATTTTTGGACATACTGGAAATGTGCTACTGCTTCAGAAACATATGCAGCCGTCTGAAAAGCTACTAAATTTATTGAATGTGTGCCACATGATACAAAAAAAAAAAAAAAAAAAAAAAAAAAAAAAAAAAAAAAAAAAAATAAATAAATAAATAAAAATAAAAATAAAAAAATAACAAATTCACATTTTCTTTTATTGTTGCTTTTAGACTTGAATAGTTTCCAGCCATATTTGCTGCATTATCATAGCTCTGTCCACGGCAGTCGTTTATTGAAATGTTAAAGGTATCCAAAAACTTCAAAACAGTATCTGCTATCTTTGAATCCATAATCAGATTGTTGTGTACAGCGACCGTTGATATAATTACTGGGAATAACACAGTGTTCACAATAAATTTGTTCATTAATCACATATCGATTTCGACTAGGTGTTCAAATGTTCAAATGTTTGTGAATCTTCGAAGTAAACTGCATGGTCATCAGTCCATAGCTTACAAACTACTTAAAGGTGAAGTAACCCAAGGACAACACAAATACCAATGCCCGAGGGGCGACTCGAACCCCCGACGGCGAACTGCCGCACGCACCGCAGCACGGCGCCCCAGTGCGCACGGTTAATCCGCCGCGGCTTTCGACTAGGTAACTAGCCATCATCATTCTCATATCGTAGGTATGTTTCACAAGCTGCCGTTTACAAATTTACGGAAGTAAACAGTAGCGCTACAGTGGGTTCATACAAACAATGGCTATTGTAGCGCTACTATTTACTAGTGTAAACTTGTACCACTTCAATGTAAACGGCAGCTTGTGAAACATACCTAAGATTGACACTGATGATGGCTAGTCAGTAAACAGATTTATTGCGACAGAACGCTGTGTTATTCCCAGTAAGTATCTGCTACATTTTGAACCGAACGCTTCTCCCTAGGCAAAAATCTTTCAACAGGCTATCTTTTACGTACAAAACGATGAGAGTTTGCTGATCAACTTGGCAGAGATCTGGTTACGAATCCACGCTCATTGAACAGTGCTTCGCTGCTTTTAATTCGTTGACAATCGTCATTAACATTTTCTGCCACATTACATTAATAAATACATTCAAATATTTGTAGAGAAATAGGATGTATTTTTTTGGCAGCGATTTTCATACTTTGGTTTATGATTAGCAAGAAAAGGGTCAAATCGCTCATTAATTCTAAGTATCCCAAATAATTACCGTTGGTTTCAAAGCCCAACTTTCATTATCTCCACGAAACCCTAGTCCCCTTGATGCCAAAAATTTCACAACTGCGACGTTTTTTTAAGTACACTTTTTCCAATAGCTAACCTGCGCATTATACTGGGAAAGCAGTTCGGTCACATAATTTATAATTGATTTTCTGACCTGTAACTTGTACTCATTCTTCTTTAGTAAGTTATTTATATGCTTCTAATCTTTGTATCCTCTGGAAGAACTCAAATTATTGCCCAGTGTATTACTGAGTAGACGGCAACGACAGCACTACACGGATTTCATTGATAACAAATACTGAAGCCACTTTCTTTCCAACACACTCACTATTCGTTAGTTTACGACTAAAGGTACTCGTAGTTTTTTCCCTTGCCGCTTACATCATAAAAACGTGTATAAGTCACTGTGTTTATTTTGAGAAAAACTGTGGACTCTTGTGAACGCAAATGTCGCTTGCTGCTTCCGTTAAAATTTAATCACAGTGCTTACAACGGTGTGAGATACATTTTCAAACATATTTCTAGTTTCTGGATCCAGGTGGCTGCGTGTGCAGCTGGAACTGATGAACTCGAAACGCAAATGTTATCCTCTGTGTCAAGTTAGAAGATTTAGAGATATCTGGGGCTGATGAGTTCTTTTTCGCATTGTCAAACGAGAGTACAAAACTACATAGCTACTGACACTTCATTACTTTCTGACAAGCAGCCAACCACATAAGGTGAATCGCCTAAAATCAAACGTGATTCCAACAATGCCGAATTCACCTGGAGTGGATGCCATGGCCGATGTGCAGTGTCGAGTTCTCGTCATAAGTGCCGGGCGAGTTGATTCGTTTGTTCCGAAGGGACACCACATCAGCTTACCTCAGTCACTTCTAAGAATCAAAGTGATCCAACTGTCAGAACACAACGCGATATCGCAGTCTCCAAGGACTATTGATGCAGAAAGTGTCCAGCAGACCCAGGAACGAGAAATTGTGTACAACGTAGTTACATTAATATCTAAAGATGATAAAATGTCACTAAAATGTGCCCTGGATAGAGTTCAGACTGCTACTAGGGTTTCACTTGGGACCATAAGGGGAGTAAAGAAAGAGGGAGAAAAAATAGTTGACAGCAGCTCTGATTTTTTTATCTACTCCAGGAAAAAAGCGGAATGGTGGTACGTTACGGTCTTCCTTTTCTCAGTTTACATCCTTTCCACCCTGAACTAAAAGCTATAAAAATCGCCAATGGGATATAAACATAATAATTTGTGTCTCTTGGCCAGGAGCACTAAACTAAGAACCTACAATATATTCATCTTGAGGTTTGAAAAGCTCTCCAATATCCGTGTTTGCTTACAAATAAATTTGCTTTATAGGTATGGTCCGCCTTGAGCAAACAAAAATGTTTTTAGTTTCTCCCATACTTGTTTCGCTGGCGTTGCAGCATCATCAGTGTGATGTTTAATTCATACTGTATGTCAAATTAACAATGAAATAACGTTAATTTTGTTACTTTTTGTACATTAAGTGTAAAAACTACATATAATTGTGAAGCTAATATAAATCGTTTCTTATTTTTATAGGTATACTAGGCCTACCTTAATACCACATGTAGTTGTGTTAGCGGTTCTTCAACTCACAAAACGTCACTGAGAATTTTCGACAGTTTGTCACCTGCAAACCAAAACGTGTGTGCTATTTACAAGCTAACCATTTACCCCATTAACTACACACGTTTTGGTTTGCAGATGACAAACTGTCAAAAATTCTCAGTGACGTTTTGTGATTTGAAGAACCACAAACACAACTACATGTGGTATTAAGGCAGGCCTAGTATACCTATAAAAATAAGAAACGATTTATATTAGCTTCACAATTATATGTAGTTTTTACACTTAATGTACAAAAAGTAACAATCATTTTATTGTTAATTTTACAGACAGTATGAATTAAACATCACACTGATGATGCTGCAACGCCAGCGAAACATGTATGGGAGAAACTAAATACATTTGTGTTTGCTCAAGACGGACCTTCCCTATAAAGCAAATTTACCTAAATATAGTTAAATGTAGAAATTTGTACTGAAAATTATTTTCAGCTTGTTACATAATATTACGAGAGCAGTTGCCAACATATGCACAGCAGTTCATCAAAGTATTCAGCTTTGCTCAGCTTAAATCAAGAAACGATCAGAATTATCTTGTTGTCTGTGGAGAATAAATATGTTACCTATAATAGTCACTTCTGGTCACGGCCACATCACTGTGACTGAAATTAATTTGATTGTAAAAAAATATAAACATGTTTAGTGAAATAGATTCATGTGTTCATTAATCAAATTTGGAATCAGGTATACAAGTCTGCTTAGGCCTAGTAACAGAAATGCTATACTCTCACTTCTATCACGTCATCACGAACTTAGACAATTAGACGCATCTAATGGTATTAGCTAGGCACCATTAATTTACTGATTTCAGTTTGTTCACATATTATGTAGTCATTTCATTCACAGACACACATGAGCAGAGACCAGTCATAATTTTTATTAGATCAATTTCAACAAGCAAAATTTTTCACATGAAAGATGAACATCAGCAAATTGTAAAGCTACATTATTAAATAAGAAAGCGTACCGTCCCTAGTTGCCATAAATCTTACGTTAATATAAAAATCAAGTTTCCGTTTGTGCAAAACAATTAATCTCTGAAAGTACTTGACCCATTGCCTTAAAAGTTTGATGCAACAGTGCTTTCTAATATGTGAAGGTTTCTATGTACCCAAACGGAATATTAACTGTTTGTTTTTACTTGCAGATGGCAACGTGGACTATACTGTTAACAACCATTAATAAGTACTATATTCAGTGCTTTTAACGTTGCCTAGTGTAAGTTATGTACAAAAAAATATGAGAACTCGTATTTATGGGCCTAATTTCGACAAAAGTAAAACAAATAATTTTGGCTGCCTACTGATGATAGCGCAGACGTGCCGAAACATGTATGGAGAAAATAATATAAAATGAATTGTCTTGCATACGGAAGAATATCCTCATCATTTTTATACACTTATTTCTTAAATATGTGATATACAGAGAATATATAAGTAACTAGTGCAATTTTTATAACAGCTTTTCCCTATTATAAAATTCACATAAATTCATATAATAAACAATTGACTGTACAGAAACACGCGCTTATTTCAACAGAAATTCTTTCAAAATTGTAATGCATTTACTCAAGAAATATCATAGTTACAGGATTTTGAACGTAATACTAAACAAGGTTCTGAGTCAGGTGAAGAAGAGCTGAAGGAAGGGGAATAAATGAAATCTGCAACCCTTTCGCAGCTACTAAGCTCATTCATATGCAATGCAATACCACCACCACAAGCATTTTCAAAAAACATCCTAAAAATCATAAAAACAATTGGGGGATTATAGACCATTTACTCTACACAGATTGTGTTAGATTTTTGCATTGTATTTCAAAACATCAAAATTTGAATAAAACGTAGAGAATTATTTTAGTCGATTTGAAGTGACACTAATAAAACAAGTACACTAAAGTTGTTGAGTTAAATTTCTTTACATATTTGAAATCATCATGATTTGAACAAAACATGGTCAAGGGAGGAAGGGGAATAAATTGATATTGAGAGTCGTCAGTAGGAGATGGATAGGGTGCTGGGAGGAGGTAGAGTCGCACAGAAAGAAGAGGAATAGGGAGCAGATTAACAAAGAGGGGGGAACGAAAATATGGGAAAAACAGGGGCAAAGATAAGAGGATCAGCTACTACAGTATCAAAATCGCATTCACAAAGCATTGGGTAGTCACACAGTTACAGATCTGTGGTCTCTCTGTTATTTCTTTTCCATTTAATCTGAAACTAGCCAGAACAAAGCTACAGCTAACTATACAATAAAAAGAATTATATAGAAAATCCTTTCAAACATTTTGCAGGACTAGTCAATAAAAGAGGCTAATACATGAACTACACCATACATTACCACATTACAAGCCCAGGCTGGAGAATAGCATCGAAGACTCCCAGACAAGAGTCATTCAGGAAAACTTGATTATAATTCAGAATAGAGTACAAGAACTAATGTTAGCTAAAATGTTAATAAGGCGCATTTCAAATTGCACTTGGGTTCCTGGAAAGATACTGAAGATGTGTGGGTCGCTATCTCAACGGTTCACTGAATTCTGGGCCCAGTGAATTCTGGGCCCAACCAGAAATGTGCGAATTCTGGGCCCAGTTTCCTAGAAACTACCTGCCTGTGGCGAGGGCAGAGCCTCCCTGCCCCCTTGGGAACGCTCCTTGTCAGTCACGGTCCCGAAGGTCTCGTCCAACGCAGTGGCTGACCGCTTAGACAGTCACTGCCAGTACTGCCAGTACGACTCTAACTTGCATACTGCGTAGTATTCAGTTCGTGCATCTTGTCTCCCAGTGTGCTTTAAGTTCGGAATGGAAGTGTCAACGACCGTTCGTGGTAAGCCATGTGCGCACTATGACGGCTACTCATATACCACAAGGAGAACCAAAGCAGATGGGACTGTGATTTGGCGCTGTTAAGAGCAAAGAACAAAGTATTGCCGAGGAATGCTTGAGGCGAAAGACTGTGAGGTGCTTAGTACAAACGAGCATCAATGTGGAGCACCGGATGACGCTCGCATAGAAATACATAAGGCAGTAAATCGGGCTAAGAAGAGATCGAGACGAAGAGACTTCGATTTCTAAAATATATACTGAAGAATTAGGTGAACTCCACAAGCGAGGGTATCATTTTGTGTCTGAAATGACAGAAAAGCTATCAACTAAGCGAATATTATACAAGCATCGGTCCAAAGCACGCGGAGATCAGAAAGAGCCAGAGACGAGACAAGAAGTCGATCTTTCGCCTGAGCTACTAAATATAAAGTCGGTAGCAGTTTTCTCTTGAGCACTGACAACATTGGAGATAGGGTGATAGTCTTTAGTGGAAAAGCAGGAAGAGAGGCTTTAAGGACTAAACGAGACTTTTTTATGGTTGGGACCTTCAAATGTTGTAGCTAGCAATTTGCTCAAATATTTACCATACATACAGACTTTGGAAGTTCAAAGTATGAAACAAATATCTATCCGATTGCCTTTGTACTGTTACCCAACAAAAGAAAAGAGACATATATTCGTCTCTTCAGCAATCTTAAAAATAATATAAAAGAATGGAATCCTCAAAATGTCACCGTTGATTCTGAAATAGCTGCTATTTCTGCATTAAAAGTTCAAGTTCATGGCTGCCCTTTCCACATGAATAAATCTCTCTGGAGGAAAGTGCAAGACTTGGGACTTGCTTCCGAATACAGAGAAAATGAAGAAGTAAGGTTGCAAATTCAGATGTGTGCTTCTCTGGCATTCCTTCGACCGGATGATGTCTGCAATGGCTGGTTCGAAATCCATTCACAAGCTCCAGATATTCCCAAGCTGTCTCAGTTTTTCGACTATTTCGTAGACAGGTGGTTAGAAAACGATGAAGTCCCGATCAGAGTTTGGAGCTGCTACAGACTACGCCATTGTACCACCAACGCTGTAGAAGGTTGGCACAACAAGATTAATAATTTGCTTGGGAAACCGAATCCTAAAATTAAAGACGTAATCAAGTGCGTGAAGACGGAAGCAGAGAACTCGGCACGTGATTTAAGGAGATCAGAGTTAGGTATGGAGGGAAAACGAAAGAAAGAAAGAAAAAAAAAACATGTGAAACTCGATGAAAGGATAGCAAAAATAATACAAAAGTACGAAAATGATGGTGACATCAGGGCCGGTTTTAAAACGATCTCTTACCTTCAAAAATTTGAATAAATTCATTGGCCTAGTTTGAGACAACGTATGTGAAACAAATGTACAAAGAAATAATAATTTAAAAGTTAATAAAATAAAAAAATATAAAAAAACTGATTTTAAACACGCCTGAATGACAATGTATTCTTGTCATTTAGCCAGTGGATAAAGTGTGATGGGAGTCTGTTTATTACGAAAATTCCGTAAACATAACATGATTACTTCCTGGAAAAATCGAATTTCTTATATGGAGCACTGTGACTTTTTGTAATATATTGTCTCTCTGACGCAATCATTTACATCTAAATCTTCAAAAAGGTTTTACTTATGACCAGTTTCAGCCAATGTCAACTACCTCCAAAAACAATGGAAAACTTAAAAACCTAATTACAAACATGTAATTTAAAAATCGTATCTATTCTTCTTTACAAAACTTTATATTAAAATAAATTAAAATAATATACTCCTCATACCTCTGGATGGTATATGTAATGTAAAGAACATAATATATGATGGCGTACGAAAAGAGGGTAGGATTATGCACATAATTAAAGATCATTGGATATAACTCACATACAGTGCGTAGGTGACATAAGTTGTACATGGCTTCTTCTTCCGCTCCTACCACTATATACGCATATCCCCTGTAAGTGATTTCAAAACAGAATAACAACTGGCAAGCCGTCAGAAAAACTAAAACATACATTTTTGGAAGCAAAGAGTTGAAACTGCGTTCAGAACGACACATAATCTTAAAGTGCGATTGCGTGATAATATACCACCAAAGACGCCAAATAGTGCAAATTACGGGGTTTATGAATGTCCTGTCGCTGAGAAGCCCTCCACTGGCCAGACTCGAAGGTCCTTCAAACATGGCGATTTGAAGAAAATACTTATGGTAGCAAGAAAATGGCATAAGGTTTACATTTTGACAAGGAGCAATTTAGCATTGATAATATTGAAGATCAAATGGAAATGGTGCACAAAAGCGACTCAACGTTGGTGATACAGATTGCAAAAATAAATGAGCAAAATTAATTTTCTCCTAATGCCTACTTTAAGATTTATGATGTTATGCCGTCCTGTTAACACCGCCGCGTTAACACCGCCCTTCAAATGACCACCAAAGGAAACAAAATGTCCTGCTGCCGGAAGAACAACGTTGAATGTTAACATAATATTCAACGATATTCCTTCTTTTAAACGCGTATTGCATTGGCTCTAATTTTTTCCCGTTTTTCCTTGATTTACGATGCATTCTCTGTCATGGTATGGAAAATCATGTCATTCATTGTAGCCGTAAACACGCACTCTTATTATGTGAATTATTGTATGGTTCACACACTCGTTTTAATGTATGTCTTAATATGCGCGTTCATATTGCTGATTCTATATATTTTACATTTGGCAATACTAATAACGTTATGCAGGATTATAAGTACAAAATATAAAGGGTTTTCCTGTTTCGAAGTCATATGTAGGGGCCATTCACATGTAGCGCTATGAGTGAGATGGGAAGCAATACGCAGATTATTTCACCTATACGTGCACACTCCTGGTTCATGTACATTACATGTAGGTCTAACATTCACAGGTCGATGGGTGTGGAACAGATTTTATTTTACGTTAATTTAAATGTTCTTTGTCAAACAGACGTGATTTTAAAATTCTATGTTTGTAATTTGGTTTACCATTGTAGCTTCTGAATATCCAATCATAAGTAAAAGTTGTCAAACAGAAATTACATCAACACCTCCAACTGTATCACTTTTTGTTCTTCTTTGATCATTTCCACACCTCTTTCATCATTAAAGCACGTAAAGCTACGTTTGCACGGGCCATAAAAATTGTTATTGCCGAGAACACTGACCCACAATGTTTTCTGGCAACATTGGAATCACTCGAATTGCAGCCAAATGTACTATAACAATGCCGGTGACTGTTGCCTTGTAATGTTTGTAGAGAAGTATTTAAGGACCGCGTGTGTTTACATGAATCAAGCTACCGGAGCAAAATAATGAAGTCGGCTCGCTTACCTGCCGACCGGCACCACAGAGTGCCGGCAGCCATCCCGGCGGGTGGGCGAGGAAGGGGGGTGGGGGGAAGGAGGATTAGTGGCCCGACCTTTTCCGGGCCCAGAATTCAGTGGGCCCAGAATTCACTGGGCCCAGAATTCGCGACACCATCTCAACCGCATAACCTGTTGTTGTTGTTGTGGTCTTCAGTCCGCAGATTGGTTTGATGCAGCTCTCCACGCTACCCTGTCGTGTGCAAGTCTCTTCATCTCAGAATGCGTTCGGCAACCTACATCCTTCTGAATCTGCTTATTATATTCGTCGCTTGGTCTCCCTCTACTATTTTTACCCCACACGCGTCCTTCTAATGCTAAGTTGACAATTCCTTGATGTCTCAGAATGTGTCCAACCAATCTATCCCTTCTCTTAGTCAGGATATGCCAGAAACTCCTTTTCTCCCCGATTCGGTTAAGCACCTCCTCATTAGTTACGTGATCTATCCATCTAATTTTCATCATTCGTCTGTAGCACCACATTTCAAAAGCTTCTGTCATCTTTTTATCTGAACTCCTTATCGTCCACGTTTCACTCCCATACAATGCTACACTCCAGACAAATGCTTTCAGAAAGGACTTCCTAACATTTAAATTAATATTGGATGTTAACAAGTTCCGCTTCTTTAGAAACGCTTTTCTTCCCATAGCCATTCTACATTTTATATCTTCTTTACTTCGGCCATCAGAACTTATCTTGCTACCCAAATGACAAAATTCATCTACTACTTTTATTGTCTCATTACCTAATCTAATTCCTTCAGCATCGCTTGATTTTCTGACATTACATTTCATTACATTCGTTTTACTCTTGTTAATGTTCATCTTATATCTTCCTTTCAAGACACTGTCCATTCCATTCAATTGCTCTTCCAGATCTTTTGCAGTCTCTGACAGAATTACTGTGTCATCGGCAAACCGCAATGTTTTTATTTCTTTTCCCTGCACTTTAATGCCCTCTCCAAATTTTTCCTTCTATTCGTTCACTGCCTTCTCAATGTACAGATTGAACAACATTGAGGAAAGGATACAACCCTGTCTTACTCCCTTCCCAACCTCTGCATCCCTTTCTTGCCCTTCGACTCTAAAACCACTGTCTGGTTTTTGTATAGGTTGAATATAACTCTTCGCTTCCTATATTTTATCCCTGCTACCTTAAGAATTTGGAAAAGTGTATTCCAGTCGACATAGTCAAAAGCCTTCTCCAAATCGACAAACGCTAAAAACGTAGGTTTTCCTTTCCTTAGCCTATCTTCTAAGATAAGTCGTAATGTGAGTATTGCTTCCCGTGTTCCTATATTTCTCCTAAACCCAAACTGATCTTCCCCGAGGTCGAATTCCACAAGTTTTTCCATTCGTCTGTAAATAATTCGTGTTAGCATAGCCTATTTAAGCCTTTTTGTAACGTTTACTAAACTGTCATGTACAGATAACAACATTTACACTGATTTTACAGAAATGTCTCTTATTTTATGTGTTATATAAGATAAACATTCACATCTCCCATTTTGTTTATATTTTACCTTTTTTTCCTAAAAGAGTAGATTTTTTGCACTGTTTTTCAAGCAACATTACTGCATTAATGAGTTCTTTTGCTACTTTGCCTTTTTTCCATTGACTTAGTTTCACTTTTCCTGTCTAATGCAGTAATTATTTCGCTTAATTGTGATATTTTTATATAACTTTTGCATCCGTTTAGATATTAATGGTGGAAAAGAAAACGAAAATAAATGTTTGATAAATTCCTTTGTCACCTGTTTATGTGAATTTTGTGGGTTTGGGGTGACGTATAGCCACTTATATTGTGTTTCAGTCGCATGAATGCACAAGGTGAAAATCCCAGTGAAAGAAAACATTTGAAATAAAAAAGAAAAATAGAAAAACACATTACACACTCTTATATGCAAGATGACATATAAACGAAGAAACATGGGTAAATCACATTAAGAAAAATATCATCGTAGGGTGAGTAATTACCACAACTGAGTATTTAGCTCCTTGCGGTTTAATTTCATATTCCTTCTTTTGACAGTTGGTATATCGAAGAGTAGACTAAATTAAAAATACATGCGATGGCCGGGAATCGAACCCGGATCAACTGCTTGGAAGGCAACTATGCTGACCATTACACCACCATCGCGTGCGACTCTTCGCTTTCTTCACAGGCATAAGAAGCGTCGCGTCGCCCTTTCCCCTATCACGAGTGGTCTCATTATGTTGCCAGGTGCCCCGAATACCCGTCAGCGCGGCAGATATAACCAGTTCAGTCCAGGCGCAGACCTACAACGAACAGTGTGCCCAACCCTGTCTCACTTTTTCGGCTAAACAGCTTTCAAAATCTGCCAGAAATCGACCAGTTTATTTTTATTTTGCATTTTTAACAGAACACACAGACGTTCAGAAAACTGATTTCTTATTCAAACTGGAAACGAAATAGATGCAGGGAAAACGATTATAAACTGAGGCCAGTGTTTGATAATAAGACTGGATGTAATAGCACTGCAGACTGTAGTGTAGCTCATTCGATCATGGACGCTAGAATACACAGTACAGAAAGTTGTTTTAACTTATATGAGGCCATCACAGTAAAGCATGGTGCTTTAGATATTTTATTTGTATAATGAGAAGCCAAAATAATGTTGGTGTATGTTTTTAAAAGTCTTTATTTGTGATGTGGTGAACCAAATGACAACCGATAATGATAGTTTAATCTGCCGAAACCCGTTATCCGAATAAAGATTAAAAGTGAACTTGGTTGATTTCCTTAATAAATTAATTGAAAAGACCAACTTTTATGAATCACTTTTATTTCCTGTTTCATTAGTGGGTGGCGTATTTAAGATATGAACACCTTGGGGGAATAACGATGAATGTCCATTTTTTGTGATTTTGGGATTATGGTGCCATGTTGTAGAGTTCTCTCTGTAGTTTCTGTTGATGTATTCATTGGCGCTAAATATGCTATGGGTCCTGTATAAATCGCAAATAAAGATACCTGGAAGTACGAAAAACGATGAGAGTCCACGGGTTTGATGAAAAAAGATGAAGGTTCATTCTGCTTTGTTTCTCTAGAATATAATATTTTTCTCAATGGATTGGTATAACTGGATGGTGTTACTTCTTTGTTTCATTATTAAATACAAGGAAAAGCTCTGTTGATTTGATCATTGTTAGTAAGGCTGTGTTACTGTTGCCTGTGTGAAAACCACTGTAAAAATGGATGAAGACAAAAGAACACTACCAACGCAGAATGCAAGGAAGAGGCGAAAGCAGGGTATGATACTTGCGTTTTAAAGACTTAAGAGTTCAGTGGTGTAAAATGAAAGTTATGTGTGAACAATGTGGAATACATTCATAATTCTTCCTGCTTTTGTTTTGTCATTGTGATCTTATTTTTGTATTTTCTCCATTGTTATGGGTGAGACATTCTTGAAACTCATTCACTATATTGTTAAGACCCTGAGGATTACTTACAGCAAATATTGTCTTCCTGTTATGTCACTCATAGTTATCCTTTGCACCGGAGCACTGAAAGAACATTTGAGGCATAGCTTGACTGAAAGAAGGACTAAGTTGATAGGACTCATTCTGAGCTGTGTTGTAACCACAATTTTATGCTAGGTTCGAAATACGTCAATTGACAATTTATAGTTCTGTTGAAATGTTCATTTGTGTTTAAAGACATTACCAGGATGGTTGGCCGTGATGTAACTCGTCACCTCGTAGCATTTGGTGGAGCTTCGTTGCAGACTAGTCTGTGCATTGTAAGGAGTGCTACAAGGGCAGCATTACCACCCTAGTAATGTGTTCGTTGGTGGAAGTGCTCAGAGCAAAACCACGGAAGTTTCAGTAAGACTTTTTAATTCAGTATTACTTCGACTACGAGTGCAACTTTACAATGAAGAATCCTCGAAGAGGCATAATGATAGCCTCAAAAGTTTCCGCAATGCTGCGAGACGGCTTCAAAAGTTGGTTCAGGAGAGCAAAGGAGCTCCAGCGAGATTCTTTATACATTGTTCGTGGCCATGGATACAATGTTAAAATTATAAAATTTTAAATTTACAGTGAATAAGATATTACTGAATTTGAGGTTGTTAGGAGTCTTAATAAACTAAACCCAATTGGAAATTAATAGCTGTACATCTGGCGAAAATGGCGGCAGGAAGAAGAACATCCATACGGAAGAGAAAGAAGAAAAAGCAGAATGTGAAACATAATTTATAACATGGTCCGATACAAATGAAATTGTTAAAATTTGATGCAACAGAAAGAAATTGTACAGGTTTTCAAATATTAAGAATATAACACATAAAATACAATTATATAGGAACTATAACAGTACCTAATATATTTCATACATAAAAAAGTCAAATATTATATAGAAAATTATATTAACATTTGTGTCACTGTCTTTAGTTTCGTGACTTTAACAATTTCAACAATATTCCTAAATTATAAAACTTCAAATATAGATGTTGCTGCTCAATAAAAATATTATTCTTATTTAGTATTTTTGTTTCACGAATATTAGTTTATGATGTTTTCAAGAAGTAATACTTAATATTCTATCATATACTCTCTTTTTGTGTATTTTTAAAATGTTTCCGTATAGAATTTCGTTCCTTACATGTGCTCTTGTATTTACCTAATTACTATTATGGATTATTTTGGGTTCTTTTTAATGGATATGGTATTAAATACCCACATATCATAAAGTTTTCCAAAATTATTTAATATTGTCAACTGTGTTCTCTTGTTTTAATTTGGTACTTTGTTTACATTGAAAGAAATCTTTGTAGCATCAGAATAACGTGTTCAGTGCGAGTATGGAATCAGAAAGGTGTCTTACGTCTTCAGTTAGTGTCCGTTATGTATCAGAGACATCAAGTAATTGTCAGTTTAGTGTTGGATGTAAATGCGGGGTGAAGAAATTATAAAGAGGGACATTTATCCGTTGGACGCCAAACTTAATAGTTTTGCTTTTTCCATTAACACAAGTATGAAAGCAAAATTAGTGACCAATTTCCATAGCTCATTCGTTATGAATCGTTTCTTTGTGTATTTTAGTATGCTTCTAAACCACAAGAGAGATTCTTGATAGTAACTTTATATAATTCTCTGATAGTGTCAGTTAGAATCATAAACATTCCCTTCCGTGTTATGTCCTGAAGAATTAAGAATGTCCTACCTGATATAACTCTCGTGATGCTGTGCCATTATCTATTCATTTTTCATTCCACCTCATTGCCTTCTTCGGCCACATTTTCTTCTTTCTTCTCTTCCCTTTCTTGCACGCATGGTAACTGCTGTATGAGAATGATATATATTGTTACCGAACTCATGATAATTGGAAGGATGTTTCTTGCTTCTCATTTTAATTTAAAACTCATATAGCTGTAAAGGCTGCAGAAGACGTATCGATGGGTGGTGCAGAAGACGTATCGATAGGTGGTAATACAGTTTTTATATTTTTCAATAAGCTCAAGGTGACAATATAGAGAATCCTTAGATTACATTCCTGGAGTAGTTTATCTTCTCATTCGGATTCAACAGAAGGCGTATTGAGGGGGTGGTAATATAGTTTTAATATGTTTCAATAAGCTTAAGGTGGCAATATAGAGAATCCTTAGATTACATTTGTAGAGTCATTTATCACCTCTTTCGGAACCAGCCAGTATTCTTCCACTGTGTTTCCACTGCAGACTTTAGTAAGTTTGTCCTTTCTCATGTCATCAACGCCTTTAATTGGAAGAACGTTCTCTTGTTTCGTCTACAGAAAACTTTCAGGTCATCTCAGTCGCTACTTCCGCAGTTTTCTCGAGAATTTGTGCTTGTTTTTTTAATTATTATTATTATTATTATTTGTGAAACAAAAATCTTTATCCAATTCTATATATGTGCCGAGATCCAAGGAACTTGTCATCTAGTCTGTAGATAAGTTTTTTTTGCCTCAAGTTGTACATCAAGTATACTTTAAATTTTGCTTTAAGTATTGTTAAAAGCATGAACATCAGGCTATTGCTGCTTTGTCAAAAATTTTCATTGAAGACATTAGCATTTCTTCTTTCGTCGCCTTTTCATTTGTCTCCAAAGGCAGTGCAAGAATTGGCTTACAGCTGAAACTTTGTCATCACAACGTGCATGAATACGCAGGAAATCACTTTTACTTTTTCTCTCTGAAGAGAAACGCATTTTAATTTACCAAATTTTCACTTTATTGTAATATTTCACTTATACCACCTGCATCCTTAGCCTTTGAAATTTGTAATTTAAAAACTTGTCAAAAGAGATACGTATTTCTGACTTCGCCACAGCCGCTATCAAGTTCGAAAAGAAAGTGGTAAATACAGCAGGGGACTTAATTTGTTGCATCTAAGCGTTGACCATTATTTCCGCAAGCAGCTTCGCAGGGCCTCTTCCATACATTTTTTAATAACGTTTATTAAAGTTTTATTTACAGAGTAACATATACATCTGTTTACATAAGATGTTTCGTTTGTTGCATGAAAAACTGTACATCGATTTTTATTTTGTTATTTTTAAAACGAGACATTTTTGTTTTCCTTTTGTAAAATGTCTCTAGAAAAGCTATTCATCTGAAACGGAATAATAGATTTTTTTATTATTATTTAGCTTTTTTCATCCGTGAGGTTTTAGCACCTAGAAATTTGATCTAAAATTTATCATATTGTGATATAAATTCAACAAACTTAGAAAATAACATTAAGCGATCAGAATGTGTAATAATTAACAAAATAATTTTGAATTAGTTAACTTTTTTTCTTTTCTGATGCTAGAAGTATTAATTTGTATTGCATGAAATATGATAGGCTGTTTTATTCCCGGCACAGCAGTCTTACTCATGTTCCTCATGACGGACACACTTCTCACTGTGGCAGTTTCCATATAGTAGTGTGATTTAAACGTAACACAAATTGACCTAACAGTCTAAAATCATTAAGAAATTTTTGAGAAAACAATGAGATTATTAATTTACTCTAAACCAGGAGAGACAACACCGTGCAACTATCGCCGGCGTTCGAGAGTTAATAATACGAGTTGTAATAAAGTTTAAAAAAATGTTTCCGCCCGGGATCGAACCGGGGACCTTGCGCGTGTGAGGCGCACGTGATAACCACTACACTACGGAAACTGACAGAGACAAGCACCCCAGACAAGATAGAGTTGAGAAATAGCCAACGCTTTCGCCCTGTTCCCTCTCCTCAACGGTTCCCCCTCTTGCGCCGGCCAGGGCTGGTTCAGTTTTCGCAGGGGGGGGGGGGAGGAAGGGGCGTGGGAAGGAAGAAGCGCTACAAATAAGAACACACACGCTGCCCTCCATTCATTATCGCCACCTGCTTTCTACCCGATAATGGCAGGGTTGACAGATGTCAGGGTTTTTCCCGACAGTCCCAGTTTCGGATAAACCCTTTGCGGAGGCAACCATACTGGTTTCCTGCAGCCATATTTTTCCGCCTGCCTACGACCGTACGGGCATGTTTTCGCTTTTCTGCCATATTTATCCAATTGGTACAGTTACTCTCCTCTGTTACAGAACGGTACTGCCGTATTTTGCGAACATCAGGAACATGTTAAGACCGGACTATGAACAGACCAGAACTGTAGGCTTCTAGTGCGAAGTCGGTCACGAGACTACCAATCTACGCTAACCTTGTTTATAAAGTGAAAGTTAAGATGTCTCCACCACACTTTCTGACTATTCTTTAACACACTATTAGTAACAGCCCAATAACAATAACAAACAACAGGCCAGAGTAGCCTTAAGGTTACGTATTGTTACACAAGGATTTTTATCAAAAGAAATTCAGCATTGTTCGTAAATTAACGTTTATTTGTTATTGCAAATCGATTTCGACTATGGCATAGTCATTAGCAATGCAAATGAAGTTAAAAGCACAAGCGAAATAGAAACAGGCAAAAATACGAGGCGCGTCCAGAAAGTAAGTTCCGTTTGGTAATAAAATGAAATTGTACACAGATACAGAAGAAATTTTTATTGCACATAATTCTAAAACTTTCTAACTACTTTTCGACGTAACTGCCGAAATTTTGCAGGCATTTGTCATAGCGTGGCACCAAGTTTTGTATACCTTCTTCATAGAAATCTGCCGCCTGTGTCTTCAACCAGTTGGAAACAATTTCTTTCAGCTCGTCGTCATTGGTGAAATAATGACCGCCAAGGACTTGAGATGTCCCGGATCTTGTCATCAATCGCGTGAACCAGTTCTTCTATAACCAAAGGTGGACGCCCACTTCGTTCTTCATCGTGCACATCACTACGCCTGCCATTGAACTGTCGGACCCATTGTCTCACCATCGAATCACTCATCGCATTTGGTCCGTAAACATCGCAAATTTTCCGATAAATTTCACTTGGTTTCACTTTCCTCGCATTCAGAAACCGAATCACCGACCTGATTTCACAGGCGGCGGGATTTTCAATCAACGCCGACATTTCAAACAAGCACAACAAAGGGTACGTAACTGACAGCGATCTTCAAATGGCGCACGTTCTTCTCCTTGATACACATCGTCTACAGCGCATGTGCGGAACTGCAATCGCAGCGCTGCAGCGGAGATAAATTGAAACGGAATTTACTTTCTGGACGCGCCTCGTACAATAGTGATTCACATAAGTAATACATCTGTTTTACATACCATGCACAGTCGAAATGAAACATTTCAGGTTTTACATATCCAACCGCAAGGCATAATTAGAAAATGTTTCAGAATGGTGTTTTCCAGAGTGCAGAAACACGACATCGATCTGTTAGCAGCCTATACAGCTGACTAATTACATAAGTGGCGCAGTCTATCGTTAATGTAAAGTAATCTGTTATATTCCATATTATCATGCAGTCAAATATATTTAAAAAATTAATACAATATGGAAACAAAACAAATCAAGTTCGTGACATAAAGTAAATAAATACAAAATCATCTTAACGCTATTTGGCATGCAAGATGAAGTCATTGGTTTGTTAAGTAGTGCCCTCTATAATTTCTGTTATAAACAAACAAACATTCCAAAGTCACATTTCATCCTAACAAAATTATTTTGTGTTCATACAATTAACTTTTGGATTATATAATTGCAAAACCAGTGTCTACACGATCTTATTCGTAGTGTCATTTCGTCCACATAATAAAAATTGGACAAATAAATTTAACACCCTAATGATTTCAATTTAAAGAAAAAACTTGTTCATACAAGTAGATAACATCCTTTATGTACCATTTATGTTATTTACCTATAGTGCACAGTGCGAAACTCAAGGTTGCAGTATCGTAATTCATGGAGTTTGTACCTCTTCCTAATGGTACGCGCAACATTTTATCGAGATGTTTAGCCGAAATAGCGTTGCCGTCAACATTGCTACAGTATGATACAGTATCAATGGCACAGCCCCAGCCAGGATTCGTTCTGGGGAGGCGGGGGCTAATTCTTTTTTTTTATTTTTTTATTTTTTTTTTAATAAAGCGTATTGAGTTTATTAATCTATGACATATTTTTACACTTTTATAGCTAACGAATCATACTGAGAAAACAATTGCACAAGCAATAAAATGAGTAGGCTTGCATTAATTTAAAAGTGGATTAGGATCAACGTGGAGGAAATGGAGTATACGTAATCAGCTCGTAAAATAATTAAGCAGCTTTTTTTTTTACTAGCTAAAGGTCTGTACAGTTTAATTAACATGATACTATGTGTAAAAATTGAGCTAAAATAACACTACTGTTGTTCATAAGATTCCACTCGGTGGCGTCGCTGACCAGCTAAGCAGCGGGTCGCCACATATGAACAATCGGCTCGTAACTTCAGCATAGCAGTAGGAATAGCGGCAGCATCAGAGCTGGTCGCGGCGACATTAAAACCACTCACAGTAACAGCAGCACACGTTCTCAGTGCTTGGCAAATTATAGTTGTGATTTATTACATACGTACTATTTCAAATTTCCGCAGCCGACCTGTTTCAAAAATGTTTTAAAAGAAGCTCTGCAAGATTAAACTCATAGTTGGATTGCTCACAGGCCATGGGAATTTCAAAAAACACCTACATACAATGGGAATAACAGAAGAGGACCTTAATGTAGGATCTGTGATGACGCTGATGAAACTTCATCACATCTAATCTTCGAATGCATTCCATTGGAGAGTAAAAGGCATAGAACATTTGGGACAAGCAGACCCGAAGAAATTATGTCTTATAAGGGACTCCTTGCACTGTTCAAGGGCATTGGTTGGCTTTACTAGATATACAGGGAGCGATACCGCACAATAAACTTAGTTTCGGTGCGGACAGTGGCGGGTTGAACCCAGACTGTTTTGGCTTCCCTGAGAAAATCAAATAAAATCAATGGATGGTCAATATTACTGATGTTGCCTGCAGTTGTCAAGGGATAACCGTGTTGTCCAACATTTCGTGTTGCAGATTGAAATGTTTTAATATATTATTAAGTAATTACTGTTCATTCTACCACTTCCAAACAAGTTACTTAGCTTTTCAACATTACGATGTATGGGGGTTCTGTTCGCTGCAAAATTATTGACCTGGGTCGTCATGGTAGAAATAAATACTCGTAGGTACAATTTTTCACTTCTTCTTTAATTTGCCATCAAACTGCTTCTCCACCAAAACATTACAAGTTCAAAACGTACACAATGCATCAGAACTTAGCTCATAGTACTTCCATTTCAAAAAACAGACTGACATAGCTTCCAGAGCACTTTGCGAAAGCCAGAACTCGAGCTCCCCCACGCAAGGCGGTGAGGCAAATATATAACATCGACAATAATGACATTACATTATGCATTGTTCATAACAATTGAATATGCTGATTTACAATTACCGAACATACAAATAAAACATTTCATGTACACAAAAATAATCACAATATAGAATGAAAACTACACATACAATAATTTTACATGGCGTATATCTTTATAAGTCGAAATCGCAGTACTTGCTGTTTGACAACAAAGAGCGATGTTAAATGTCCATTAATTTGTTAATGAGTACATCATACATGATCCTAACATATACTCAACTATCAAACATACTGTCAATTCTGAAACTAGGTTTAAAATCTCACGTCAGTCAATATAAACAAAAAAACACAATATTGAAATTTCGACTATTACATTAATTAACACAATTAGCTGGTCAACACAACTTGTTTATGAGCCTGACATATATACAATGCTATTTATTTTCATATTTACATAAAGTTTCTAAAATTCGTCTATCTAGTTCTTGAAATAATGTACAATGACAATGGGAACATCATGTATGAATCTCTTAATTAATGAAATCTATCACTTGTTGTAATCACAGTATCACCGAGACACTGTCCTACACTGATTCCTAGGCTGGTTATTTCGTTTTTAACTAACTTCACACGCAACATGTATCACTGTTGAACCATACGTTTCCGGGTCCGACTCAGACGATATCGTACGATAACATTGAAATGAGAGGGCCAGCAGTATCGTCACAAGATCAATATCTGTCTCTGTCCTTGTCTTTAAATCTGTGGTCGAAGGTATATGACACTATGTCACATTTACTAAATTTTACAGGAGAGCAGTTGGTGTTTTACTGTGATCTCCCTTACATATTTCGCCTGTTAATAACATCACCGTAAGGAACTTTGGTCATTTTACACTTTGAACATTAAGTATCATGTTGCTTCACACATAATAGCCTTTTTTTCATTTTGTACCAATTTTGCAGATACATAATGGACGTGGCGTTGTATACCTCTCATAAACATGTTGTATTGTGTGGCTTAGGGCTCTTGGTATCTAACATATAATTTTTCTCAATCACATTAATTTAGAATATATTACATGAACAGATCATTACTCACATTGTGGTACAATCTGCGGTACGAACATAAATGACACATTTGGTTCTAAATCACATCCATGTCTTCTGCTAGATAGACTGTTATGTTTGTATTACGAGTATTTTCTAGGTTCTTACAGAATGCCCGACAAACTGAAGGGCTATATGGCAACAGTTCCACTAAATCATTCCATTTCTGCAGTGAAATAGGTTTTCGGACTTCTGAAAGTTGGTTCACATCTGCTGTAAATGTAAGTCCATGTCTGCACAACCTAACGAAGTCGTCCTGTTTGATGTCACCATCAAAAGATGTTTTGAATACAGCATTCCCTTGTTTTCCTGTCTCACTTGTACTTGCACGCACTTTGAAAACAAAAATGGCCGTTTCTCCACATCCATTTTCCTCTTTGAGTGTGTCTTACGCATTGTTCCCAGTCCCAGAGTGTTAAAATGCTCATATTATTGAATTTCTTCCGTTTCCTTTCTATCAACGCATGAACGCTGTCAGCCTCCACATGGATATGGCCTCTTAGTCGAAACTTCTCAGTTATGGTCTTAATTTGTGGATACGTCCAATAAAACGCAGTCTCTGGTTCGCCTTTCCCACGACATTATCTACGTGTTCTTTTCAGTTTAAATCTGAAGTAATAGTAATTCCTAGGTATTTTGTGGAGTTACGGCCTTCACATTTGATTGATTTATCTCGTAAACAAAGTTAGGATTTCTTTTCGTACTCATGTGGACTTCACACGTAGCATTATTTAGAGTCAATTGCCAATTTTTAAACTATAGTAATACCTTATTCAGATCGTTCTGCAGTTGGTTTTGAGCTTCAGATGATTTTACTAGACGGTAAATGACGGCGTCATCTGCAAACAACCTAAAAGAGCTACTTTGCTGTTCCTTATTTACGTAAACGATTTAGGGGAAAATCTGAGGACCAATTACACTAGCCTGTGGAACGCCCGATATCACCTCTGTTTTAGTCGATGCCTTAGCATCGATTACTTCGAAATGTGTCGTCTCTGACAGGAAATCCCCTATCCAGTCACAAATTTGGGGCGATATACCATAACCACGCGATTTGATTAAAAGCCGTTTGTGAGATGCGGTGTCAAAAGCCTTCTGGAAATCAAGAAATACGGAATCGATTGGAGAACCCTTGTCGATAGCACCCATCACTTCGTGTGAGAAAAGAGCTAGTTGAGTTTCGCATGAACTATATTTTCTAAATCCGTGTTGACCTTTGGTCAATAGACCATTCTGTTCGAGATAATTCACAATATTTGAATACAGGATGTGTTCCAAAACCCTGCTGCAAATTGACGTAAATGAAATAGGCCTGTAGTTTAGCGGGTTACTCCTACTGCCTTTCTTGAATATAGGTGTGACCTGTGCAACTTTCCAATATTTTGGTACAGATCCTTCTTTGAGAGAGCGGTTGTATATGGCTATTAAATAAGTAGCTATCGCTTCAGCATAGTCAGATAGACTCATCCCATATCACACAGTGAACTGAGGAATCATGCATCATACAAGGTACAATTAAGTCCCAAAGTTTCCTTTTATAGTAACTAATACTGGAGTGTGCAGAAGTATACAGCACTATGTCCAGATGGTGTCATATACCTCTAAGGTAAAGTGGACTCGGTGTTAGTTCATTGCACTGTAACTACGCCAATATTCGATGTAAAACTTAGTGTGATATACCTCAGAGTAGAGGACAAGAAACTCATATGATTGTGCCAATAGTTTAAATTTGGCACAGAAATATTTCTTTCTTGCTCTAACCTTTGTTTCCAACTTCTCTCGCCGATAGCGCTGCAGTCACTTGTCTGAACAAAAAATATATCAGTCTGCTTTTGTTCGAAAGTTTACGCTCACGTTTTGAATTGCTTTTAGTTGTCTTCGTCTCATTTACTGAAATAATTTCACACATCAGAAATGGCTAAGTGATCAAACGATTATTTCTAAATTCCATTCATGACTGACCTGAGTAGTAGGACGTCGCAAACAATCGTTATAAATATAGTAACGCGAGGAAACATAGTTGGGAAGTTGTAGCTGAACAGTTCGGCATCTGTGCTCTGAATATCCGTATATGATACCCTTTGAAGCAGTCTGGCCATGAATACACCTTTGTGAGACTCCGGCGCTGCCTACGCAATGTGGCACAGCAGCTTGTTCTAGGTAGTCACCTGACCTATAGCTCAAAGGACAGACGCCCACCTACTGCACACGCTGTATATGCCATATATTTCGCTACTCTCCTCACTAAGTGGCTTCTCAGGATACACGCCTCTGCTCACTGAATACTCTCTGCTTTGCCATACACTGCGAAACGTTCTCTTCCGCACCCGTCACTCTGCTATGAGATCAGATATTTCACTGGAAGGTCAGCCTGTTATGTTAACGTGCGAGACAGAAATGCGCGAGACAGGGATACAATTAGCCGTCTATAGAAACCATGCTTCAGCTCTTTCATCAGGTCCTTCGTACACTGTTTTTAGAAAAGCTTCACACAAAGACACAACTTCTCACAGATGGGACTACCACTAGTGCTCTGACAGTTACATACAAACACAATTATACATGTCTTCAGTCTGCAGACTGGTTTGATGCATTGTGAAACCTGCGTTGCGCTATCAGCCTTCTGTGCAACGTGTGAGTGACGATAGTAATGAAGTGGCACCTAAATCTATGGCCTTTTTGCCTTACGCAGGAAGCATTTCCAACAAGATTGGTCGTATTTTGCGGAAATATGATGTGAAATGTGTTTTTCGACCACCTTATAAGATAAAGGCCCTGTTGGGGCCCGTAAAGGATGATCTTTGGTTTGCATAAGGCAGGTGTATATCGTATTCCTTGCAGTTGTGGCATGTCATATATTGGTCAGACAATCAGGACTGTATTGTACACAAACGTTACACGCGCTTATAACAGCCAAACAAATCCCCTATTGAAGAACACTGTCTTGGCACCGGTCATCCTATGGAATACAACAACACGTAGATTCTGGCATGCACATCCACCTATTGGGAGAGTGTTATTAAGGAAGCTGTTGAAATTAAACTAGCAAGCGACCATATAAACAGAGATGGGGGTTTTTGTTTAAATTCTGCTTGGAATCCGGCACTGTCTCTCGTCAAAAAACAGAGGGAAAAAATTAATGCTGCCTCTCCTGTTGATTAAGACACTATCGATAATCTTGATGTTTGGTCATCTTTGGTTGTGTTGACTCTGCAGTGACTTGTACTGTGTTTGTTATCTTCCTTGTTTACCCTTTGCAGACCGAGGTATTAAATACGCTTGCACATTGCTTCCTTGAGTGCAGTTGTGCCTTGAGAATGCCAGGTGTCCTCCTGCCGAAATATCGGCGGTTGTCGACGACGTCACCCTGCAGCATACGCGTAAGTTGTTTTGTTTGATGGAGCTCTCCACGCTACCTTGGCCTGTGCAAGCCTCTTCATCTGATAATAACAACGGCAACCTAGTAACGTACATCCTTTTGAATCTGTTTACTGTATTCGTCCTTCGGTCTTCCTCTACGAGTTTTACGCCACACACTTCCTTCTAAAGCTGACGATTCCTTGATGTCTCAGAATGTGTCGTACCAACCTATCCCATCTCTTAGTCAGGATATGCCAGAAACTCCTTTTCTCCCAAATTTCGTTGAGCACCTCATCATTAGTTACGTGATCTACCCATTTAATCTTCATCATTCGTCGGTAGCACCACATTTCAGTAGCTTCAAACATCTTTTTGTCTGAACTTCTTATCGTCCATGTTTCACTACCATACAATGCTGCACACCACGACTCCAGACAAATGTTTTCTGTAAGGGTTTTCTAACATTTAAACTAATATTGACGTCAACACATTTCTCTTCTTCGGAAACGCTTTTCTTTCCGTAGCCATTCCGCGTTTTATACCTTCTTTACTTCAGCCATCAGAAGTTATCTTGAAAGGAGTACGCAATATAATTTTCACATAATTTTTGCCTGTCATAGAGCATTGAGCATGTTTTGTTGTAAAAACCAAAACTATAAGTCTGCAGGAAACAAATTTATGTATATTTTGTACCATTTCACTAATCGATATAACACACTGTACTCATTTTCATATCTTTGCTGTCAACCAAAGACTTTGTTTTATCTTTGGAGTGTGTCTTGCACACACAGTTGTTGCGTTTAAAGAGGAGTCGAGGTGTGACCTTCGTGTAGAGAGGAGTCGGTGTGTGACCTTCGTGCAGGATAGTTGAAGTGGTAGAGTCGTAGTCGTGAACTGTCGGGTTAGTCTGTCTATGTGTTAGACTCGAAGAGTAAAAAATTCAGTTTTGAAGACTCGCAGCCAAGTCTGCAGATTGAAATTTTTGTATGGAAATTGATCTGTCTCGATTAAGGTAAACTTTTACTTTTCTATTGTTATGTATGGTAGCCTGTATGTAGCCTATATTGTAGTTGGTATTTGTCTTTTTGCTAATGAATACTGTTTAATTCAGCTCGCATTTATCATTTATCCCTGAGTCATTTTACCAGTTCCTCGTTCCTTTCACCAATTTGAATTGCTATCCGTTCTGATAATTGTTTCTTATGATAGTGTTGCATAATTATTGTGTTTGTAAATTGGTATGCTAATTAGAACAGTTCAGTGTAGGCATTTTGTGATGATCAGTTGGTCAATTAATGAGAGCAGGAAGTAGTTTGTTCATAATTGCAGTAAAGATCATAGTTAGAGATTTTCTCAGTCTCAATGTAAGTTCAGATTATTAAGATAGTTAATGTTAGTAACAGTTAAAGTGATTTGTCTGATCAGAAGAGAAGTAGATCACGTAAAGAGATGAGAAATATTTGCAGTGTGTGATACTTGAAATCTTTACCAGAATTGTAGAACATTTTTTATTACATTAACCTGTATGGTGATTGTTGTACAGATAGGCACATTATCAAGTACAGTGATCTTGATATCCAATTAATATCAAATATCCTTGTTTGGCATCCTGTTAATTTAAGTAGCAAAATTATCACTGTAGTAGCACTTTCTGTTCACTCTCGCAGTCGAATTATACATGTATAGTCTGGCTGCTGGTATATGGTGCACGCTAACAGATCTGAACATTTCATTTGCTCACATTGTTTCTCACACACGAGATTAATGTGTAGACCAATTACGACTTTAATTACCGTTGACTTATTAACAACTGTATAATTTAAAGTGTTATCCGTTGCGCATCAAACTAAACCACATTTACGTAAGATCATTGCATGTCAGTTGCAATTTATTCTAACAGGGGAAAGGAAGGTACTAAGTCTCATTGCTTAGTCAAATTATTTTGTTACCAAAACCACAACAGAACTTTTATTCGGGAATTTTAGCGGGGACGGTCTCTTAACAAAAACAGTGACACGCTCGCCCCACAAACACATACTACTTTTCATTTCAAACACACACACACACGACTTTTAATCTTTCTACCAAAATAAAACTCATCTACTACTTTTATCTGATTCCTTCAGCATCGCATGATGTTCCTTTCACTATGCAACCTTGACTTATTAAACTGACCGTTCTGCAATTTTCACATTTGTTTGCACTTGCTTTCTTAGGAATTCAATTGCTATATTCTTCTTGAAGTCGCACGGTATTTCCTCCGTCTCACACATCTTGCATACCAAATGGAACAATTTCTTCATGACTGACTTTCCTAACGATAATAACAGTTCAGACGAAACATCATCTACTCCAAGGGCCATGTTACTACTCAAATCGTTTAGTGTTCTGTCGAATTCTTCCGCAAAGGATCTGGAAGAGCAATTGAATGGAATGGACAGTGTCTTGAAAAGAGGCATTAAGATGAACATCAACAAAAATAAAATAAGAATAATGGAATGTAGCGTCAGAAAATCGGGCGATGCTGAAGGAATTAGACTATGTAATGAGACAATAACAGTAGTAGATGCGTTTTGTTGTTTGCGTATCAAGATAACTTCTGATGGCCGAAGTACGGGAGGTATGCAGAATGGCTAAAGGAAGAAAAGCGTTTCTGAAGAAGCGAAATTTGTTGACATCTAATATTAGGTTAAATGTTAGGAAGGCCTTTTTGAAAGAATTTGTCTGGAGTGTAGCATTGTATGGCAGTGAAACGTGGACAATAAGGAGTTCAGATAAAAAGATGATAGTACCTTTTGAAATGTGGTAGCACAGACGAATGATGAAAATTAGCTGGGTAGATCACGTGACTAATGAGGAGGTGTTTAACCGAAATGGGAAGAAAAGGAGTTTCTGGCATATACTGACTAATAGAAGGGATAGATTGGTGGGACACTTTCTGAGACGTCAAAGAATCGTCAAGTTAGCATTTTAGAGAAGTGTGTGGGTTAAAAATCCTAGAGGGAGACCGAGGGACGAATACAGTAAGCAGATTCAAAAGGATGTAGGTTGTCGTTCGTGTTCTCAGATGGAGTGGCTTATACAGGACAGGGTAGCGTGGAGAGATGCATCAAACCTAAGGCGGCCAACTTTTTCAAAACTCAGTGCGGGACATTTAGAGTATGTGAAGGGGGAGTAAGATCACGTGACTCATTGTGCCATTCCGAAACTAGAAAAGAAATTCCAGCGAGCAGAGTAGGCCTACTCATTTACTCTTAAAGTAACATATCTAACATGAGTGGCATTTTATTTTTAATTTTCACCAACCTTAGATTAAATTTCATAAAAATTACGTTTTAAAAGCATTTGAACTACTCTATTATAGACATTCTTTCGATGAAGTGCGCAGTTTAATTGCACCTTACTAGATGCAATGCTCATACACTTTCGTTGTTGCATTTTCAGAATTTCACCACCTTTTTATTCCTGAAGGATGAGTGCTGATATTGTATTTGCATCTCAGGTTCACTTACGTTTATACAGACTGATATTACATCATGTGTGCCACCTTGAGCGCCGAAAAATATTCCATTACGTTTATTGAAACCTACTTATGAAGGCACAGAAAATAATAAATAAAAAAAATGTAATAAGTCATGCTATCACCAAATGCAGTACTAGCTTAAAACAAAAACAACTGCCACCGCTAGCGAATATGCAATTTTGAAATAGATGCTGTGTATTTTTTTTTTCCTTTTATGTTTGATGTAAGAAGACTATTTATTCGTAGATGTGGTATTGTACACAAATAATTTCGGCCAGGACAGAAACTGTGACTGCCCAGTGCTACTTCCATGAATTAATGGTTCAGAAATGTGTATACAAAAGTAAACTAGCCTGTGTATAGCATACCTCTGAATTGTCAGCCAAACTACACAATATGCTCATACACTTTCGTTGTTGCATTTTCAGAATTTCACCACCTTTTTATTCAAATGTTCAAATGTTTGTAAAGTTCAAATGTTTGTTAAGCTTATGGGACTTAACTACGGGGTCATCAGTCCCTAAACTTACAAACTACTTATGAACTACTTACGAACTAAGACGGCACAAATATCCATGCCCGAGGGGGGATTCGAACCCCCGACCGTAGTGGCCGTGCAGACCGTGACTGGAGCGCCTCAGTCTCCTCGGCCACCGCAGCCGGCACTTTTTTTTTTTTAATTATTCCTGAAGGAAGTAAGATGAGTGCTGATATTGTATTTGCATCTCAGGTTTAAATACGTTTATACAGACTAATATTACATCGTGTTTGCCACCTTGAGCGCCGAAACATATTCCATTACGTTTATTGAAACGTACTTAAGAAGGTACAGAAAAAAATAAATTAAAAAAAAATTAATAAGTCATCCTATCACCAAATGCAGTACCAGCTGAAAACAAAAACAACTGCACGGCCACTACCGTCGGGGGTTCGAATCCCACCTCGGGCATGGATATTTGTGCCGTCCTAGTTCTTAAGTAGTTCATAAGTAGTTTGTAAGTTTAGGGACTGATGACCCCGTAGTTAAGTCCCATAAGCTTTACAAACATTTGAACATTTGAGCGGGACTGTCCCGCAGAATCCGGGACGGCTGGTCGCCTTAATCAAACCAGTCTTCGGACTGAAGACCACAACACACAATCGATCAAAGGTGTAAGTTCAGCGGTGACGTAGAGCAAGATAATTCCCGGATTGGTACTGGTAAGCCCACGTGTCAGAACCTCGGGCGTAAGACCGGCAGAGGTGGAAGCCATAGGGCAGCATGGCTGATTAGTGCCAGTCAAGTTGAAATGCGCCCACGGAGGAGCAATTTGAATTTAAATTGGGAGCGGGGAGGGGACTGCGGCGTGTTTACCGCGGCCAGGTGGGCGGCATTGAGGGCGGCGGGCGTGGGCGGCGGCGTCAACAGGGGCCAGCAAATTGCCTTCCCAGCACAGCCGGCCCAAGGTGCCCGCCAAACAGGTGTATAAACAACATAGAGGGGCTGCAGGCGAGCTACGGCGCTCTGGGTGGCAGCACTGAGCAACACTGGCCGCCATATTGGAGAACGTCAGTTTGAAGTAGGGATGGGAAAAACCGACCGGTTAAAACCTAGTTTGTGACACTTGCGGGGAGTGACACTTGCAGGGAAAGGCAATGTGTAGACACTTGCGGGGAGACCCGGACGCTGCAGGTAGTGAACAGGGTGTTCCAGAAGTAGGGATACACCACCCCAACTCCACGCCCTCCAGCCGCTACCTGTGCCGTATTCAGGGAAAGGCCCACCGGACCGGCCGCTCAATTTGTGACACAAATCACATGTTTGATAATATCAATTTAATGCATAGAAGTATGAAATCACATCAAGACTACTTCCTGCAAACATCTCGACAAAAAAAAGTTTGCACTGAGTTTAGAAAAACAAAATTCTGGTGTATTGGATTTTAACATTTTATCAAAAAATGAATGTTACTACAAGAGATACAGCCATTCAAATTTACGGGCACCATAACATTTTCCCTACCTGAGTAAATGAGCTGCTTCTTGTAGTTTCAACATCACAGTAGCCTTTTTCTTGAATGTTCTGAATATAAATCTTCACACAGACTTCTAGAGGAGGAGAGTGATACGGATATCTGATTGTAAACCACTGCCTATTACCTTAGACCTTTTTGACTGTACTGAACAGGAGTCCGCGTATTCCGTAATTTATATTTATACAGTTAACAGGCAATGCAATTTATAACCAACTATTGGCTGCCAATTTCGCTTCATTTTTCCTGGAAATCTTGCGACTTGTTTCTCTCTGTTGGTTCATGCCAAGTTTGGAGTAAAAATGGTTCTATATGACGGTGATAGAAAATAGAATTTATCTTTAGCATTTTTTGGTGTGTGACATTCCCTTACACATTCCGTATTTCATACATTTATTAGATGTATTTGTAATTCGAATACAGCGAAATCGTTTTGGGGTCTCGAATAAACGCATCAAGTATGTAAAATACTCATTGACTTATTATTAACGTTTTTTAATTGAACGTTTAAGGTTGCGTCTCCTATTAAAAAGCATAGTAGCTATTTTTAAAGAGATGGAAGTTGCGTGATAGTGGGGTTAACTACATAGCGGTCAATTACATCAATGTATCTGTGCAGGATGCCTAATATGTTTATTGCTTGCGCAGGTGTCTTGATATGCTTAGTGTTCTGAATAATATGCTTTTATGAGGTATGACTGTTGAAAGTCATCGTCTTGTAGTAGCAGAGAATGTCTTAATAACTCCCCCAACATTATCACTGTTAAAATACCGTTTTGTTTTCAGGAGGAACACTCAAGAAATTAATATGTAGTTAGAACAAGTTTCGTGTTATGTTGAAAATGCTAGACTTCTTGGTGTGCCTGTACCCAGGAAAAGCTATTAGCCGCCCCAAGGGCCCCGGGTTCCCCGCAAGTGTCACTCCCAACCCCGTTAAAACCGATACCGGTATTTTAGTTTTCAATAACCGGTTTTTTTCGATATTTATTTGGTGTCGGTTGTAACCGGTTTTTCTTAGTTATTGCCAAAAACCGGGTAAAAAGCCGTTACGACTACTTCCTGTAGTAGTGGTTCAAAATGTGTTTTTTGTAAATAATTTTAAAAAATTAAAACTAGTAGACTCTAATATTTAGGGCTAGTACTAAAATTCCCACTGCTGTGGAATATTAGGTCATCACAGTAACTAAGAAAAGCGATCAGTGATAATTTAAGAACAATCCCGGCAGTCAGAAACGCGCAACAAACGAGTGGCATAAAAACTTAATAACTGGTGCAGCTACTGAGGCATCGATGCACTTGCTGCCGTGTGGCGTGGCCTATTAGACGACGCGCGTGCACCGGCGGTGTACGAGACTTGCCTCCGTCTGATCATGCGGCAATTCCTTGCTGTCGTCGCCAGACATCGGTTGTGTCTTAAATGGCACCATCCCGAGTATGGAAGTACTTCCCGAAGTAAGGGATCAGTGAGGTACAATGCTCCATTTGCTTCAAAAAGCTGGAAGCGGGCGGAGGTACTACAAACATGCTGTGTCATTTAAGGAGAAAGCATCCAAAATGTTTCTTGGAAGAGAAGGTAAAATACGATTCATATACCTATTATGTAATCTTGGAATAAAAACTTTTAATGTATTACCATATTGTTATGCTAAAAAGTTTTATTAATGTGATTCCTTGAAAGGGAGGGTTTTTTTAATAACCAATATGGGTTTATTGGGTTTATTATATTGATCATGTGGTGCCTCGCGAGGTAGCCGTGCGGTCTGAAGCTCCATATTACGGACTGCGCGACTGCTCCAGTTGGAGGTCCTCCCTCGTCCCTCGGTCATGGGTGTGTATGTTGTCCTTAGCGTAAGTTAGTTTCAGTTAGATTAAGTAGGTTTTAAGTGTAGGGACCGATGTCCTAGGCAGTTAGGTCTCATAAGAACTCACACCCATTATAACATTCTTTGATCATATGGTACACAGCTTTCCTAGTTCAATTTGCGTAAATTTACACTGACAACAATCATACTATTAGTCGGAACTGTGATTTTATTTTCCGGAATACGTCGCAGCATTGATTGACTGTATATATATATATATATATATATATATATATATATATATATATATATATATATATATATATATATATATATTGAGGCACCAGTGACGAATATCTCGTTATATATATTCGTATGCACTGGCTCACAAGTCCAACTTACGAAGTGGTTGCCTCAATATTCGCAACTGCCAGATAGGAATACTGGGCCAGTAAATCTGTTTGCTTCGTATATCGTCTTCTACGGACTCCTGGCTAGGCTTACACACACTCAAGAAGTCGTAGTATTGGGAGGGGTTCTTGCAAAATATGGAAAGACTAGTGATTTGTCGTATAACGTAAATTTTAACTAAATTTCGTAAGTTTCGGTTTCGGCCGAAACTAGAAGAACCGAAAATTCTATTACGGTTTCTACTTCGGCCGCAAAATATGTTTCGGTCGAACTCTACTGGAAATAAGAAAAAAAAGGTAAAGCAGTCAACAATCCGAAGATTGTTTGAACACCACAGTGCTTTACTAGGCATGGTCCTGTTTGGAGGTGGTATGCCGTTGCCTTCCTCCGACCTTCGAACTGACTTACCCAGCCAGTTATAGGGGGACCTACAGTTTAACGTGGGTTCCGAACCACGGTGCTACTCGGTATTTTTCACATGAGCGATACTGTCAGAGGTGAAAGAAGTTGAAAGTGACAGATAAAAATCCTAGGACCTGGCGGGGATCGAACCCGCGACCTTCGGATTTGTAGTCTGGCACTCTACCACTGTGCAACCGAGGCGCACCTGCTGGAAATAACAGCAATAAAAAACCAAAAATCGGTTATCTTGAGCAATTTTACGGTGCGATTAAACTGGAGATGAAAAGAACCGGTATAACCGAAAACCGGTTGTTTCAGCAATAACCGCCATCCCTAGTTTGAAGCAGCAGCGTGAGCAGACTGTACTGTTTGTAATCTAAATTGACGTGTAAGCGCTATTATTAGTGCTAAATAAAGCCCAGTGTATGTTAAGCGTACAACTGCAGCAAACGCAGTGATAAAACTGTTGGAATATCATACATAAAGAAAGAGATATGTAATTATATAGATCGTTGTGTATCAGCGTGCATTTGTCTATAAACATTCGTTATACTTAACTTTCGCATTTACCAAGTTTCAAAATTATGTTTACTTCACTACCATCAAAAATCTAGGCATATGACGGTTGTATCTGGTGTGTTTTAATGTAATGATAGTTGTTTATATAGTGTATTAAAGCGTATTAACCATTGGGTAGGTAGCCTAGGTATATGAACTGTAATTAAACTATTCTTTATACAGATTTCCTTTGAAAAACAAGGAGTTGCTAACCCAATCGGTAACCGGTATGAGGCGTGATAAGTGGCAGCCTAAAAGTATAGTTACATATGCTCTTGTTATTTTGAAGAAAAGTTATGGATGCTACCACCGATCGGAAGCGGCTATTTGCGAATGCCATTGCAACACTATTTTCGTTTCCTGAGCACCTACAGAAATCAAAAGCTGTAAGGAGAGTCAAATTGTGGAGAGCTTGATAAATACGTAATGCACTTCAAAGCATGAAACATCATTTAAAACACTGGCAGAATAAAGGTAATTAAAGACTTTAAAGAAATTCGCCTGTATTTATAAGGAAGATATGTCGGCAAATACAAACGATTATTGACATTATAGTAACATCAAATAATGCAGCAGTTCGACGATTGTAAACATTACATTTACGATGCAGTAGTAAAAGAGAAATGCTATTCGTAGTGGGGATTACTTTCCGAATTGCGTCGCCCAGAAATTAAGGAAAAATCAAGACTGGCAATGATTAGTATAAAACCTACGATTCAGCCAGTGGCGGCTGGTGATAATGTGTTAATGTGCTGCAGCACACTGTAAATATATTACTAAAATTATGCCATTTGTCTTCGAATGCAAGCGAGAAATCGCTGTAAAATTACATCCTTTCTCTTAGAATGCGAGCCAGATATAATAATGAAATTATATCAACTCCCTTCCAATGCGTATTAGAATGCTAGTAATAAGGATGAAAACGCATTTTGGAGCCCTCTCGCCGCGATAGCTGGAAACCAGCTCCGTGTGCTGAAGTGGGATTCAGCCGCGCTGGTACGTGCGCAGAGAGGCGGCGCAGTCGTCTGTTCGCTAGTGCGCATGCGCAGACGTGACGTCAGGCCTGGCGGCTCATGTGTGCTGAGACCGACTGCAGCACCAGATCAATATTTCTCTTCACGCTGCGTGTAACGGTTGAATGGTATATGACGAATATTGGAGCATACAAAGTAGCACGCTGGCTCAGGCATCTTCCGTGTTGTCTCTCAAACCTACTTGTGTGAGGCTCGTCAAGATACATCTGAGTCTAAATTTTTAATTTCTGTAAATTAATATTTTTTAAACGTTGTATTTACTACCTGCAGTGAATACATGCAGTTGGCAACGCTGTTATAAATTACCATGAAGGTCTTACTGTCAATACAGTATTAATTTGTATTTAATTAAAAGCAATCATACAAAGGTTGACGTGTTTGATGTAAAACTTCAATCACAAACAACATTAGTAATTTAATATTCATAGAATATATGACTTCAACTGCGGTTGGGCAAAGCTGAAAATGTGTACCCAGCCGGAATTCGAACTCGGGTCTCCAGCCTTCTAGGCAGTTGCGCTGACCCCTACACCACTGGGGACACAGTGATCACCGCACCTGCTTGGACTACCTAGGCACGCCTCCCGTCAGATACAAATTCCCAGCTTCGCCCTGCCCACAGTACTCAAACTCGTAGTTATGAAATTAATTCCCGTAAGAGTAAGGGCTTCAATCTTGCCCACCCCTCCCTATTAACAATAGGATCATTGCCCGTCACCGGCTTTGCCCAATCGCAGTTGAAGTCATATATTCTATGAATATTAAATAATAACAACTGCAGGATAAGAAGTGACGTCTGCTCTTTCGGAACAGACGCCACATGTATATATAACATTAGTAATGTATAGCCAACATGCGAGTGAAACTGCGCTTTTCAGCCAAGCAGTTTCATTGGTCGCTTGTGTAGAACGCAGATGACGTGGTGGGGATGTTGCTAAGCTCCGTTATTTCCATTGTCAGTCACGCTTTGTGCGTTCGCTGAAGAAGTGTTTCGCGGTGTATTTCTTCGTGGAAGTGCGCGTTACGTACTGTGCGAGCAACATGGAGAATTCTGTCGATGATCTGCTACAGATGCCATTTTCCAATAGACCTTTGGAAGAGATACTGAAAGTGAAAGAATTGGGTAGACCTACTCCAGTTTTAAATCTCAGTCAAAAGGCTATAGGAGGTGGCAAGAAAAGTGAGTACACGAGGAAATTTAAAACGAAAGTGTATGAAAACAGTTGGATTTGCGGATGTGACATGCACTTTTTTCCTTTCCATGTTTGTTGTTTGGGAACAGTGATGCGTGGAGTACAGGGGGAGTGAAAGACCTCGGACATCTTAATGCATCAATAAAAATACATAAAGGAAATCATAAACATATTAATAACATACTTGAGCTTAGTTCATTAGGTAAAGCTAATATCACAACAATTTTAAGTCCTGCTTTTTATTTTAGTACATTTTGTTTCCCGTTTATTTTTGTAATAATGTAGCACACTGGTCCAATTTTGTACGAGCCGCCACTGGATTCAGCGTTAGCAAACGCCCAGTAACACCTGGCGTGACACACGTTCTCAAAGATGGCGGCAACCTTTCCAATTGGCTTCAACTATGGTGGCTCTGTGGCAGTCTATGTTGTTTATATAGGTCTTTGATCCCCTCAACCGCCGCCTGGCTGGCCGAACAGTCTGGAAGCGACCCAGGGGCTGCTTCTACACCCAGGGAAGGCGGGCGCTGAACGAAGCAGCGCGGTCTAGCGCTCGCCTCACAGGCGTTTCAGCGATACATTGAGTCTCTCGGGGGTCCCAGCACAAAAACCAGCGACACTTCTTCGTTTTCTTTCACTTATCACAAAAAGCTTTTGGCAGCGTTCACTGGAATACGAATTTTGAACTTCTGAAGGTAGCACGGAACTAGTCAGACATAAAGAGTAGTTTTGGAGTCCGATCAAAACATGATTTGTGTCCGAAACCGAAACCGTAACTGAAACTTGCGTAATTGAGTTAAAATTTCTGTATATTTGCACTAGCTGAAAACTAGGCGTTGTCCGGGTATTTATTTACACTCCTGGTCATTAAAATTGTTACACCACGAAGATGACGTGCTACAGACGCGAAATTTAACCGACAGGAAGAAGATGCTGTGATATGCAAATTATTAGCTTCTCACAGCATTCACACAAAGTTGGCGCCGGTGGTGACACCTACAACGTGCTGACCTGAGGAAAGTTTCCAACCGATTTCTCACACACAAACAGCAGTTGACCGGCGTTGCCTGGTGAAACGTAGCTGTGATGCCTCGTGTAAGGAGGAGAAATGCGTACTATCACGTTTCCGACTTTGATAAAGGTAGGGTTGTACCCTATCGCGATTGCGGTTTATCGTATCGCGACATTGCTGCTCGCGTTGGTAGCGATCCAATGACTGTTAGCAGAATATGGAATCGGTGGGTTCAGGAGGGCAATATGGAACGCCGTGCTGCATCCCAACGGCCTCATATCACTAGCAGTCGAGATGACAGACATCTTACCCTCATGGTTGTAACGGATCGTGCAGCCACGTCTCGATCCCTGAGTCAACAGACGGGGACGTTTGCAAGACAACAACCATCTGCACGAACAGTTCGACGACATTTGCAGCAGAATGAACTATCAGCTCGGAGACCATGGCTGCGGTTACCCTTGACGCTGCATCACAGACAAGAGCGCCTGCGATGGAGTACGGAACGACGAACCTGGGTGCACGAATGGCAAAACGTCATGTTTTCGGATGAATCCAGGTTCTGTTTACAGGATCATGATGGTCTCATCCGTGTTTGGCGACATCGCGGTGAACGTACATTGGAAGCGTGTATTCGTATCATCCGGTGTGATAGAATGGGGTGCCATTGGTCACATGTCTCGGTCACGTATTGTTCGCATCGACGGCCGTTACATTTCGGATGTGTTATGACGCGTGGCTCTGCCCTTCATTCGACCCCTGCGAAACCTTAAATTTCAACAGGATAATGAATGTTGCAGGTCCTGTACGGGCCTTTCTGGATACGGAAAATGTTCGACTGCTGCCCTAGTCAGCACATTCTTCAGATCCCTCACCATTTGAAACGTCTGGTCAATGGTTGCCAAGCAACAGGCTCGTCACAATACGCCAGTCACTACTCTAGATGAACTGTGGTATCGACTTGAAGCTGCATGGGCGTCTGTGCCTGTACACGCCATCCAAACTCTGTGTGACTCAATGCCCAGGCGTATAAAGGCCGTTATTACGGCTAGAGGTTCTGTGTACTGATTTCTCAGGATCTAGGCACCCAATTTGCTTGAAAATGTAATCGCATGTCATTTCTAGTATAATATATTTGAATCAGCAAGCTGATGAACCCCGAACAGAATTAATAGAATCGGCTAAAGAAATTTCTGCAAAAACTGTAGAAATTTCTTTAGCCGATCCTATTCATTCTGTTCGGAGTTCATCAGCTTGCTCTTTCATTTCACTACGGAGAGCCTGACTATTTCTTCCAATTTCCGCACTGACATGTATACTAAAAGTGTCTAGTCTTTTGGTTAATCTTTCTAGATCACTACGCAGCTGTTTTTTCTTCCCTAGATTCTTTTATACTCACTTCCAAGCGGTTGTTTAGGCTCACTAACTGCTGCTTAGTTTCAACTTGAGACGCCTCGATATTCTGTTTCAAACACACAAACTATTCTTGAGACATCTCGATTCTTTCCGTTCTGCAAAAACTGTAGAAATTTCTTTGAGTGAAAATCTTGAGATCACTGCTTTGTCACAAAGAACTGAAAAGACTGGCTGCGAGATATACCAGGTAAAATGTTTTAATATATTTTTAAGTCATTACAGTTCATTCTACCTCTTCCGAACGAGATACTCAGCTTTTCAAGATTACGTTGTATGGGGGTTCTGCTCGCTGCAACATTATTCTCCTGGGGCGTCGTGGTAGAAATAAATACTCGATATGTACAATTTTCACTTCTTCTTTTATCTGAATCAAACTTCTCCTCCACTAAAACATAACAAATTCAAAACAATGCAAGAGAACATAGCTGACAGTACTTCCATTTAAAAACAACAGACTGACATAGCTTCCAGAACACTTGACAAACGACTGAAACTCGAACTCCCCCACGCAAGGCGGTGAGGCAAATATATAACATCGGCAATAATAACCTTACACTACACATTGTTCATAACAATTGAATATACTAATTAACAATTAACAAACACAACAGTAAAACATTTCACATACACAAAAATAATTACAATATAAAATGAAAACTATACATACAATAATTTTAAATGGCACATCTTTTTAAGACGAAATTGCGGTACTATTTGTTTCACAACAAAGAATAATGATAAATGTCAATTAATTTGTTAACGAGTACATCATACATGTTCCTAACATATAGTGAGCTATCAATTATCTTGGCAATTCTCAAAATAAGTTCAAAAGCTCACGTCATTGAATAAATACAGAGAGTTATAAAATTCAAATCTCGACTATTAAATTAATTAATATTATTAGCTGGTCTACACAACTTTTTTATGAGCCTAACATATATACAATGCTATTTATTTTAATGTCTTTATGTAGATACAAAAGTTTTTACCATTCGTCTGTCTATTTATTGAAATAACATACAATGACAAAAGTATTGTTTATAGAATTGTCTGGAAAGCATCTAAACAAATCTCTTAATTAATGAAATCTATCACTTGTTTTGATCACAGTATCACCGAGACACTGTCCTACACTGATTCCTAGACTAGCTATATCGTTTTTAATTAACTTCACACGCAACTTTTATCACTATTGAACCACACGATTCCGGATCCAACGCAGACGGTATCGTAGGATGACATGAGATGAGAGGACCAGGCCATTGATCTCTATACTCTCTGGATGTTGAACGTCAGTTTTCTTAGCGTGCCAGCCATAGATATTCATATTTAGTTTCTTGCCAAATTCAAACATGGTTGCTAAGAAGCATTTAAAGAAAAAGAGAAGAAAATATGTTTCGATTCCGTTCCCATATCAGCCTACAACATCGAGTATTGAATTAAATTCCAAGTCAAGAGGTAAGCAAGGAATTCTTTGTCACGTAATAACTGATGGAAACTCGTTTGCCAAATTTAAACATGGCGGACAATGCGAAATCGTGTGCAAAACATATGAATGTGCAGGCACGCTGCAATTCAATGCTCAGACACCAGAGTTATACATCCAGTTTGTATGGAGATCACTGGACCAGGCAGACGGTATCGTACGATAACAATGAGATGAGAGGGTCAGCAGTATCGTCACACAGGTCAAAAGGCTAGTAGCGGAAATACAAACCGAGGTGGATGCAGTCAAAGACTGCGAAATCGCGAGAGAGGCAGCACACGCCTCAGGAAGCAGAGATGATAATACTGAATTAGTTAATAGATTATCGCAGACAGAAACGCATCTCCGAGAATTGACCCAGCAGTTATCTCAGATGACGGCAAATTCAGAGGAAACAAAAATTTAGGTGAGCACACAGACATATATTACTAGACTTGCAATGCCGTATACAGTACCATTAGTGTCACTGAAGTCTCGCAGCCATATTTCTATACTATAAACGTGTGAGCAGTCGTATGTGTATTCACAGAAAACTTTCGTAAAAATACGGATGAAGCCACGTAACTATGCTGTCTTAGAGATTTGACATATTGGTTGATTCATGTCTTGTATATAGTTGTAATTTTTCGTACAGCAAACCGAAGATATTACGGCCAATTCACACTCTTCGTAAAGTCAACGTCACGTCACGTTGTATTCACAATGTCCATCATGTCAATCCGTTATTCTAATACCCGATTTTCAAAGGGTGGTTATGAGTGGCGATCTTTTTTGTAGAAAGTCAAAGTTTAATTCTGGAATTGCGGAAACGACAACGTTAAATCTTATAAAAGAGCCATTTGTCGTGGATAACACGTATCTTTATTCTTTTGAGTGTTCTACTTTGATATATGCAGTAATAAGTCCCGTTAATTTGCTGTTTTTGTTCATCTGTTACCAGGCTCGACCTTGTGCGGGGTTTTCTTTCAGTAGTATGACCGTTATAAATGTGTTATTTGTCGTGGATAAAAGGTATCTTTTTTCTTCTCAGTGTTTTCCCCATAGTTAAAATTTTATTTAAATGTATGCAGCGGTAAAATTTTACTTACCATCTCGGTGGCCTCGAATGATTATGTTGGCAACATCAACAAAACGGTAGAAATATTCTTAGTAATCCATACAGCGTGAGTTGATTAGTGTTTCGTAGAGATGATGAAGTAAATAAATAATGCGGTATAATTTTTAGACGCTTCTCGCAGGGCTCTAGTGCTTATGTTGGCAACAGATGAACAATGCCGGCCACGGTGGCCGAGGAGACTAAGGCGCTCCAGTCACGGTCTGCACGGCCACTACGGTCGGGGGGTTCGAATCCCCCCTCGGGCATGGATATTTGTGCCGTCCTAGTTCGTAAGTAGTTCATAAGTAGTTTGTAAGTTTAGGGACTGATGACACCGTAGTTAAGTCCCATAAGCTATACAAACATTTGAACTTTTATTTTATTTTATTTTATTTTTTTATGTACAATGAATTTCGTTAATATTTTCCCGAGCTACAGAGTAAATGCTATTGAACTGTACCTGCTCTGTGGTTGACAGGTTCTTGTATGTACCCTTGTCCATTCAAAAAAAAATTTTTCGTTTTGTTGAAGTTGTAAAGATAAAACATTTATTGAGTTGCCGCCATTACCATTGGTGCCAACATAACTACTCAAGCCCGGCGAGAAGCATCGTACAATTTAACCAATAATGTTGTTCGTGCTCTACAGTTGACAGACTTTTGTATGTGCCCTCGTTCACTTAGTAATAGTAATTGCCCTCGTAAAACGAAGTTGTCATGACAAAACATTTGCATCGTCAAGCGTATGGCTAATGCCTACGAAACACGACTGACAACATAATCACGTGAGGCCGCTGGGACAGTAAGTAAAACTTAAGCGTACGTAACACGTTCTTCTCAAAACATGATTCGACAGTGTAGACCTACCTGTTAAATTCAACTATTGCGGATGCAAATAATATTCAAACCAACTAGTAGACTAAAGCTTACAATATCATATCGTGTCAGAAGATCATAAATTACCGTATGGAAACTTTTTGACGTCAGTTGACGTGATGTGAGCCAAGATGGCGGTCAAAGAGGCAAGTTTGCCAGTCTAGTAATATATGACTGAATGGTCTGAAACCGAAGTCAAAGAAACAAAGAAACAAAGAATAGTAATATATGTCTGTGGGTGAGCAGGCAAACATACTCTCCAGAGATAATGTTCGTACTATTTTATTTAATATCGATGATAACAATAATAACTCTGAAAATCAGCTGGATATAAACAAAACAAGCCAAATCTAATCTGCCGATAGACAATGCGGATGAATCAGAAGTGTTTAGCACTACAGATCAAGCGAATAATGTTAATAAATTTCCTACATTTACTCCCGGTCGTAAAATATACCCTGTTATATTCTTAAAGTCGTTTGAAAATTTCTTTCCCGCTAGTTTGGAGCGATAGGAAGAAAATACAGTTCGTTATTGGTTATTTAGAAGACGAAGAAAATGAGTGGGCTGTGTTACACAGAAACGATTTTTATACTTGGGAAAATTTTGTAGACCAATTTAAAGAGTGTTACTGGTCCGTATTATTCTAAGCGTTGGGTAACGTTCCGCCAGTATTTTGATTGGTATTTAAATAGACTGCGGTTGGTAGAACACCAATAGCGGAGGACCATCTAATTCGTGTACTAATCATTAGACTCACACATCATGTAAAAGAAAAAATAATGGAAAAGGAGTTTACAGAGCCCCGTCAGTTACTTAGTTATCTTGAGAAACTTGACAATCTTAACAAGGAGAAAGAAGACGAGCATGTCCGATTTAGCCGTAATAACAACCGTGTCGAGAGTAGCAATTATTTCAATGGAAGTCAGTAGAATAGTAATGGGAATGCTCGAGGGTCTCAAAAATCGGGGAGTCCTAACAGGACAATAAGCAAAGCAATTTTTGTCAAGTGAAAAGACAATATACTGATATTAATAAACAGAATAATCGGTCAAATAAGAAGAGAACACTGAGGTCCCCGAACAATAGCACAGAGACGGTCCGACCGCAGATAGTCAATGAAGGACAAGTCATAGTAGATAGTGTTATCGAGAATCAGGAAAACTAAACCAGTCCCTCGGTGCTGGTCAACTGGTAGGGACTCCTAATAATGCAAATGTAAGACCCTATTATATTTTATCATATGTCCAGGGCTGGCAAGGGGACTTACTGCGGGAAGAACAGTAGATAAACAAACCATTGTATTTTAAGCCGGTGATTACAGCACGTGTCAAGGGCATAGAACTTGATATCGTAATTGACTCAGGAAGTGAGATTAGTATTATTTCGAGAGAACTGTTTAACTTAAAAAGGAGGTATTGGAATTTTTCAGTGTTACCAGTGACAGGTGTTAAGATAGTTGGGGTAACTGGTACCAAAAGCCAGAATATTAATGAGGAAGTTTATTTAACATTTGACGTTAACCAAAGTAAATTTTCCTATCCTTTCCTAGTAGTAGAAAAAGTGAATATTCCTATGCTATTGGGTATTAATTGGTTGTGTAAACACCAAGCTATAATAGATTTTCAACAAAAGACGGTTGTTGTGCAGCTAGAAAATAAACTCTTGCAAGTACCCTTCAATAAGAAAACCTTGAACGAAGGTGATCATGGGTCTTTACGAAATAAAATGGAAGCTAGTCCAAATTCGTTAACTAATTCTGAAGTTTTAGAATGGGAAATGTATCAATGTGAACTTAGTAATAATCTCGAGAGCGAGATAGATGACAAGTGTCAAATGAGCGAGTTCCTGTCTAATGGAGAAAGGGAAAGCCTAAAAGCTGTATTTATAATGTAAATCAGGTGAAACCCTTTTTATCCTGATTTATGTAGGAGATCCATTACACTATAATATATACACTAATTAATGAGTGGTGTCTCCAAGATGGATTATTATTTTTTTATAGCATTAATTTTTTCTACTAACCTGTCAATAGTTTATAAGGAATCAGTGATTGATTTAGACTGTGCTTGATTTAAAGTAATGCTGTAGAATACCAAGGGTAAAATTGTTCAAAATAGCAGTTAAGGTGTGATAGGTTACAAGAAACGAAGGTCACAGACCGAATTAAAAGATTACGGTCTCTAATAAATAAATAAATATTCCTTTATGAAGTATGAATAGATATCTTAAATAAGTTTTCATCGTGGAAAGCCTAAACATAGTAAGTAAAAGGCGTAATAAGATGTAATTAATGTGGAGCCTAGTAGAATAATTGTATTTTATTTATATACATTTTATATGTTTATATTTAAGGTGTAAGGTGTAGTGTACATAGAGGTATACTTAGTTGAGATGAATGTAAAACACGGATTGTAGTGTGGAAATAGAGATTAGTTTGAAGAGATTGGACCATGAGGGGTCTGGAGCATGTGCTCGCGAGAATTCAGTGAGATGTCTTTATATGTATAGCATGGGGCCAAATAAGACATTTTCACATTTCTCATAGATAGTATATATTGTATCTGTTATTCCACTACATTCGAAGGCAAAGCAAGGGCATGCCGATGTTTCAATAGAAGCATAAATAATTCTCTATAACCTCAAATAGACATATATGTATATAAATGTAACTATTCCTAGGGAACCGTGAGATTACAATGGAGTAATTATTTTGTAGGAGTCGTATTTTGTTAAATAACATATACTTTAATTACGGCAATACTCAGCAAAGGAGTAATTTACCTGAGGTAGCGAGCATAAAATTTTACTTACAGCCTAGCGATGTAAAATTTTACTTATGGCCTCGCGATGTAAAATTTTACTTACGGCTGCTAGAGTGCCAATACTTCATATTAAGAGGAGGAAACCTATTATTTTCCATAATTTAAGAAATACCCTAACGGTTAATAAAGATAACATATAGGAGTAAATAAAAGAAGCCCTAAAGGACTATAGAAAAGTCTTGTGGGTGACGAGAGGAAGATAGAATCCTAATATTCATACCTTATTTTTACAGAGATGCATATTCTTGTATCTGGATATTAAGAAAACAAGCAATTTCATTCAAGCACTGATGAGTAAGTGACGTGTTATGAGAAACAAATGTATGTATGTTAATTGATTTATAGTTGAATCAGATGAAAGTTATTTAATTTAAACATTGAATCGATAAGTAAAGTTTACGGACTTATTAAGTGAGATTTTTGCAGTTTAGTTACATCAGGAAGACAAAGTATTAGTCTAGTAGATAAATTCTTCTATTTGGTTGTATCTACTTATAGATAAGAAATTTTTTTTAAAACGTTCCAAAACTAGACCAAGCTGATCTCCTGTGATCTGTAATGATTAAATTACATGGTACAAAGTACATGTTTGGGTATGGCTCTACATACCAATATTGGAAAGAAATTTTCTAAAAGACGTAAATGAAGTAATAATGAATAAATAGAAATGATATACAGATTCGCTTATATTTGAACTGTTAAGAGGAGAGTAGAATAATTCGACCTTGAAAACAAAGCTCGTGGGTGGGGGATGTAGTGGGACAGATTTGTGAGCCCCTACTCTCCCATATCAGCTTTGTTTTGCGGGAGATGAAAATTAAAGATTGCGTATTAATGAATACGATTTATTGAATGTTGAGTAATGGTTTTTATGATTTGATAATTAAGAAAAATGTTTTGTGTTTGTTTCATGGTCGATCGAGGTACTGCAATAAACAGCAGCAGCGTCGCCGCAGCACAGAGCTGGCCTTGTGTTATATGAAGCTAGCCGACGGTCACGGGGCAGCGGACGTCTCTACGTCTTCTTTATTGCGGGACATCGATCGTCCTCTAACAAGATTATTTAACATTATTATTGCTATGAATGTTCGTCAGTTCAGATTATGTCCTTGTGAATGTATGGTTAGATCAGAAGCAAATAGTATATGCTTGTATTGGAAGTGAACCAATAAACATGTGATGCTTCATAAAATGCATTTTTAAAAACCATATACATCTACCAGTTTCGGTCATCTTCATGGATAAACTATACAAAAAATACAAAATAAACGTAATTAATGTGCACAAACACAGAGAGGAAATAATCAGCAAAATTACATATAAAGAGACTGAAAATGGAGAATCATGTCAATTTAACATATAGTTAAAATACTTACACGGTGCTAAAACAGAATGGTAAAATGCATCAAATAAAATACATCCAACTGAGACAAACAGGAGTCAGTATAACTAAAAGTGTAAAAATTACAGTGGTCATCTTAGATGAAACCTATCAGTCAAACATAACATAAAAGGTGAGAACAGACTATGAATAAAAATGGAGGGAGTGCCTTGTGCTAATTGCATGAGTCAGAGACGATGAAACCTATGTTATCGATATTTGTAATACCATTCAGGGATGTACACTATCTTTGGATGAACATCTTTGGACACAAGTGTAAACAAAGTTACAAGGTGTAGTCATCAACAAATTACTACGAAATTTGTGTATCCAAAGGTTAACAATAACAAATAAAGTGTCGTGTAGTAAAATACAGTGTCACATCATACAAAACAAAACATAAGAAGTTATTACATCAATATATCGTGTTATAAATAAGAAAATAGAAAGTGATCATCATCATAAACAGGTTTCATGCGTCAAGAAGATTATACAAACAACATTGTTCACACAAGTGTGCAGATCGAGTCCCACATGAAAGAGGCAGAGCAAAACGTACCAATATGATAATTACATATACAGAGTAGAATGTCAAAGTTAAGTCCTAATCGCTGTGAAGACAGTAGTGTAATAAATGTGAAGTAGGTTTAGAGTAGCAGCTAGCTCTCAATGTAGAAAAATCTAAGGTGATGCGCATGAGTAGAAAAAACAATCCTATAATGTTCGAATACAGCATCAGTAGTGAGCTTCTTGATGCGGTCGCGTCGTTCAAATATCTAGGCGTAACATTGCAGAGCGATATGAAATGGAACGAGCATGTAAGGACAGTTGTGAGTAAGGCAGACAGCCGACTTCGGTTTATTGGGAGAATTTTGGGAAGATGTACTTCACCTGTAAAGGAGACCGCGTATAAAACGCTTGTACGACCACGTCTTGAGTATTGCTCAAGTATTTGGGACCCGCAGCAGATCGGTTTGAAGGAAGACATAGAGGCGGTTCAGAGGCGAGCAGCTAGATTTGTTACCGGTAGGTTCGACCAATGCGCGAGTGTCTCGGAAATGCTCCGGCAACTCAATTGGGGATCGCTGGAAGAAAGACGACGTTCTTTTCGTGAATTTCTGTTAAGTAAATTTAGAGGGCCGGAATTTGAAGCTGAGTGTAGTACGATCTTGCTGCCGCCTACTTACATTTCGCGTAAAGATCACAAAGACAAGATAAGAGAAATTAGGGCTCGTACGGAGGCATATAGGCATTCTTTTTTTCCTCGTTCAATTTGGGAGTGGAATAGGAAAGGAAATGCCTAGTAGTGGTACGGTGTACCCTCCGCCACGCACCTTACGGTGAATTGCGGAGTATGTATGTAGATGTAGATGTAGCATAATTATTAACAAGCAGGTATTGTAACTTTAGTACAAAGTAGGTCAACATATGCTTCTTGAATTATATAGTAAGGTACAGTATACCGAGCATGACAGGTACCATGTGGATAAATAAACCAAGATCCTAAAGAATCATGTCAATATGGCATAGACCTGAGGCAACATATGATTTGTATTCATTGTTAATCATGACCAGGTTCATAAGGTTTTGAATAAACAGCTGATGGTTTTTAAAAATGCATTTTATGAAATATATTACGGCTTTTGACACTCGGCTCACCAAAGCATTCAAAACATGTGATGTTTGACTGAAGAAGAGTTTTAAATATTACATCATCTATATGGAAAGATTTATTATTTAATGTGAAATATGGAAATTTTCAAGAGTTTATATGATCTTCTACATCTAGGAAGAAAACACCATCAATTTGAAAAGTTTATAACAGCTTTTGAATTTCAAAACGCATTCAAATGAAACAGTGGTATTTAAAATGTGAAACTAAAATATAGTAGGCTGTGGATTTTCATGATTGAATTGGCGCTAAAAAGTTTAAACTTTGAATGTGAAGTTACATACTGGCCTTTTATCTTTCTCTCGCGGGTATAAGGACCTGTTTGTGTTTTAAGAAAAGACAGAAATATAAACTATTATGATTTCTTTTATATTAGGCAGTGGACATAGACTTCGGAGGGAAGTTCGGTGCCACGGTTCACGAGAGGTGTTAAGTTGCTATGTGACGTTAGAAAACTTATAAATATTTATGAATGGTAGTGATTTTCCGTCTTTTGCAACTACAATAAAATGCGATTTTTTCACACCAGACGCGTTTCGTTTTATTGACTGTAAAACATCATCAGTGGTCTGAAATAGTAGAAATCTACAATTTGGTTTTTGTTTAGATCGAAACCAGTTCTTAAATGGACCCTGAAAAGTAGGCCTAATGTTTGGTACTTACGGAAATCTTGTCTTCTTTTCGCTTCACATCATGGAATGCCGGTCTGTTTAGTGCAATACCGCCGGTTCTTCATGTTGTGTCGTTTTCTCACTACTTTCACTGTCACTGTTTCACTGTTTATGGTTGTTTTTCACAGATAGAAGTGTTTGTTTTTGTTTTTACTGATTCTGCTCAGTGTGTTATTGGAGTGTTGCCAACCTTACAAATGTAGTTCTTTCTCTGTTTTATAATAAATTATGTTTCGATGTATTTAGTTTTGATGTAAGCAGATTGGAATAGTGGCAGAATAATACATGTATATATTTAATGGGAACATTATTATTATTTTATTTAATTTTTTTAATTACTATTATATTATTATAATTGTTGTTATTATTGGTGGGGGGTTTAGTAGTAGGGAAAGATGACTGAATGGTGGTTGGATGTGGTAAGGTGTGATGTGAAGTGAGATGGAGGACAAAAGTGATGGATATGAGGTGTGGTGCACTAATATTAAACTCCTGGGTGGTGGTAATGCAAGTAGTGTGCATGTGTGTGTGTTTGGGGGGGGGGGGTTGTGTTTTTTGTTGAATCTGGTATGTGATGTAGGGTAACAGTGATGGGAACGAGGTTGAGTGTTTGTTAGCAGGGAGCGAAAAAGTTTGGGAGTTTTATATCAATATGTGTGACACGTTCGGAGGGTCTCGTGTTTAGCGGAGAGATGGCTATGTGATTTTATTTTACCTTAGCTGTGGTGTGTTGGTAGTGGTATCTGGAATGGGATGTGGAAGTAGTCTGAGATAGCTACGGGCATGACAGGGAATGTTTTATGTGATTTCATCAATTATTTTATACAATGTTTGTTTTCCAATATTTATTTGGTCATTTAGTAGTTGTTTGTTGTGTGATAGTGCTTTGTGTATGAGGTTTTCTTGGAAGGGGAGTAGGTGTCTGTCTCTATTAGTCTGTATGATTTCCATATCTTTTTCTATAGTGCTGGGCCTATGGTGTTCTTGTTTCAGGTGGTCGGCAAATGTTGAATGGTTTGTGCCATACTTCCAGGCTCTGATGTGCTCTTTGTATCTGGTATCAAATGTTCTACCAGTGCGTTTGCGTTTCGAGGATGTGACGTGGAGGCTTCTCCAACCATTCCTTATATATTCCAACACAACACCTTGTGGGAGTTGCGGAGGATGTGTGTCTTCGCTATAGCCTGGAGGTCCTCCCTGCTGCTGCTGCTGCTTCGGAACTTGCCACCGTCGCGTTGTCATATGCAGGATTCGATTCTACGCACTTGTCTCTATACCACAAGTCCCGAAGAACCCAACTAGAATCTCGCCTATATGGAGGTTATTTAGTACTTCGCATGGAAATATTTTCTCCATAATTTGGAGAACGTCCTGGAGTCTTACTAGGGGATAAAACCGCTGGTTGTGGTGTGAATTTTGTGATCCGTGACCCAATTTACCCTAAAAAGAGAGATAGAGGTCTGTTTGCTGCATTTGAGCACTTACTTCGTCGTTGGGTCGAGAACAGGGGTATTACAATATACGATTACCGGATGGAGAGTGTTTTTGATCTTGTGCAAGACTCTTTAAGTTTTTTAAACGGTATCTGCAAAGTGTTTCTCCACCATGTGGGGGGCGAATAACAAACATCTGGGACAACAGATGCTTTGTAGTGTTTAATAGTGTCCTGCAATTTGTGTACTGGGGTAATAAAAATACCCGAAAATTGATCGGTGTACAGGTTAAACCTTCCAGATCGATAAAAGCTTGTACGTTACGTTCTATCAGCTTTTAGTTTCCATTGTTTACCTGTAAAGTAGGTGGAGATTCGTAATACTTGCAGCGGCAAAGACGATGTAAGTAGTACACTTAAAAGCTACATTAATGCAGGGGAAACATACTTCTCCCAGTCCAGAACATTGTTCTCCACACTGCCTCCAGATATAGATATCGCCGAATTAGGTCTGGTACCTACAAACAATGTCATTCTGCAAGCCCAGCGAAAAGAGTAAATGTATCACACAGGCTTAAGCCATCCCCCATTAAAGAAATTACATCGCTACGTGCAGTTAATGTCTTATGTGCGCGAAAAGAAAGCTGAAAATGGCGGATATCGAGACCAAGAGAAGGAAGCTAGAATATATGGCTAAAGCAACTGCCATAAAGGACGAGTACAAACTAATGCTGGAGAAAGACGAAGCTATGGTATATGTGTAAGCCCGGCTTAAACGGAGGGTGTGGAGAAATCTGGTTACGACTGGGACTTATAAAATATTTGCTTTTTACAGTAAACAGTCAGGGAGATTGGTCACGCGTCGGTGTACTGGCCGAAAACAGCGGAAGACACGAAAAACGTATTGCATTATCGTTTGGAGAAGGGACTACATTGCATCCAAATGTGGTGGACTGGGGACAGTCATTTGCAGAGTTAAAAACGGATGGAATAACAAGAAATCGTTTGCAATAATCGTAAAACCTAGTGTTCCATACGGAAATTACTACAGGAGTTGGTAACGTACACACATAGCGACGCATAGTGCTATAACCAGAAAATAATGGGGAAAGTTAAAATACACGATTGTTCTCGTCTAGAAGCATTGCCCGAAGGTGCAGGAGGAAACGAAGATACGTAATGGAGTTCGAGAACATAATAAAGAACAATTGTATTCTGTGTCTAGCTTCTCGAGTAGAAAGTTTCGGTCTTATAGGGTTTAGGAGAAGATACCAGAAGACATGTTTCTTGTTAGCAGAGAGCAGTAACTCCTCGGTAAAGTATCTGTTAGGGAGGTGTAATTCTGTGTTGTTCTATTCCACAGTTAAGCAAAGCGTTCGTTTAAATCGACGTTGCTCGGTACATTGCTGCATGGATTGGGGTTTAACTTATTGCACATTGGTTCATCTTGTATAAATTTCGTTCTTCTTCTTCTTATCGAATTTCTAAAAAAACTATGTTTCGTTTCTGTAAGAGCTACATCGCAAATTTGCGCACATCCTACTGTCTGTATATGTATCTGCGTATAAAAGTTTAACGACTGCTCGTACGGTAAAAACATCGCTTGCGTCAGCTGCGAGGAAAACTATCTTCGCGAAAATAGCTCTCTTGTATTCGGAATCTGGTGCGGCCAGGAAAAATTAAACCGAAAACTTCTCCGGGTCAGGTGCGAGCGTGGACAGGTATGTTTACATGTATAAGACGTACACATGCTCCAAACCGGCGTCTACGATGAGTCAACAGGTCCGCACTCGCCTACAGCCAGAAATAACATGGAATGTGATTATGCATGCTAGCTTGCGCGAAGTACCTATTTCGAACTGTTTAGTCGTGCGATACGATGCAACGCAGATGTGGTCCACAATTGTGGAAATACATATAGATACTTCGTAGCATGGATGTGGGGCATTTATATCTTCTTTTAGCTGTGTTTACGAATGGACTTCTCTGGGTAGCGTATCGGAGATGATTGCAGTGGTAAATTAATGTTCTTTGCTCGATAAACATCGAGTTAGAGGATTAGTTACCTACATTGGAGGTGCATTTAATCGTATGTTTAGTCTCTAAAGGATTGCTCTTGGAGATCGTTAAAAAAATCTGGTGTTGCATTAGTTCGAAATGGTGTAGACTATTTTGCGTTGCTGCTTGTAAGGATTATAAGAACTTGGCTTGGATCTAGATCTTTTCTTGTTAGCTGTTCTGTGCGTGTGCACGTCGCTCATTTTTTTACACTGTGTTACAGATGTTTATCGAGAGTAATAATTTGTTAGAAGGAGTGGAATACGATGGTGATTTGTGCGCGAATGCTCGAGGTAAATAGTCTATTGGCTGATAGAGAGCGTTCCAGAAATATTGTCTGCCGGGCTATGCATTGGAAACAAAGTTGTGGTTGGATGTTAGGGACAGGTCAAGCAACCAACGTAGTTATTGGGTGGAGAGAGAGCGAGATCGAAACTTTATTAAAACGCTGTGTGTCTGGGAGATCTTGTCTGTTACTGATCGCGGTTATAACACCATCTGTGGTAACTTGTTTAGAGTTGGTACTGGGTTAGTGACGGATGTAAGGATAGCTCTGTCTGGGTTGTTACGAACGTATACATAGCTTGCAGCATGCTAGTTGGGTCAAAAAACGAGTTGGAATGGCTAGATTCTTTTGTTGTTGTAGGTTCGTGTTGACTGCAAGGTGTAGTTCTGTTACTGTGTTGGAAATGTTTGGCGCTTACAGAGAGTGCTTTAGGCTAGATGGGACGGAATGTAAGTAAAAAGTGTTGATATACCCTAAATATATACGTCACGGTAAAGCTCTAAAGAAAACTGACTTTGGTGGTGCATTGATCTTTCGTCGAAGCATCGTCTGTTTAATCGTATGCTAGTGTTGGCTACTTTACGGCTGGTGTGCAACACGTTACGTAGCGGATATGCCTGCTGCGGTAAATCATAATTCTTTCGTCGAAAATCAACGTGTTTTATAAAACTCCTATAGTTTCGTTACTTAAAGTGCGCTAGTTGTAGCCAATGGAGTGCGCGCGTGTGTGTGTAGTAAATTCCGCAAGTTCGATACTGCAAACGTTGGAGATAAGACGAAGTTACTATTTCTGGAATACATGGGGGGGAAATATATACCTCCTGTGGGTATATATCTTATAAACTGCAGCTAATCGATGTTTTTTAATGGAGGCGCTCCCATCTATACTACAGCAGCAGCTTCGTGTAGATGGCTTCTATCTCCTGGATTTTTGGACAATACTTTAACCGAGTGGCGTTCGTATCCGAGCATGACTTTCGGATGGGAGGAGCAATATCAAAGTGGTTGCAGGCGAGGAAACGACTGCTTAACGTGGTTGGCGTCGAATTGTAGAACCAAAATAAATTTGTCGAAAAATCACGAGCCCTGGTGTAAGCAAAGATATCGATTTTATAAAGAGTCCAGGCAGTTGATTGTTAGGACTTTTATTTTTTCGCCGGGTCGAGAAGATGGTATTACCAGGATGGAGGATTGTGTAAGAAGATTGTTTAAGTGTTCTAAAAGAGAAGATACGGTATTTACCAAGTGCGCCGTTGTAGTGTGCAAACGCTTTTAGATTTGATACTTGGGTGTTAAGAGTACCAGAAAATTGACCGCTCTCTCGGACATTATGTTTTTTTTAGTTTCGACTATAAATTACTTGTAGAGTCGAGCAAGGAACTATACTTTTTTTAGCATTCCAGGACTTTATTATCCACAGACGTAGATATCTCTACGTTATTCCACAAGTCCTAAGAAGAAGAAGAAGGGTAAACGAAAACTGGGTTATATGGCGAAGACACGTGCTTTTAAAAGGAGGCTATTGTATATGTGCAAGCCCGGTTTAAACAGATAGTGTGGGGAAAAATATTTGCTTTTACAGTAAACAGGCGGGGGGATTGGTCCCGCATCGTTGTACTGGCCGAAATTAGCGGAACACACGACAAACGTGTTTGTACTGTGTGTGACTCCCATCCATTCCTTAGAGAGCAGGTTATGATCGAAGTGTGCGGGAGTTGGTTGCGATATGTTTGCGAACATTACGTTGCATGTACTCAGTTGTACTGTAATAAACAAAACAAAAAATTGTAAACACTCCATGTCCTATATAGAATGATGTGTTGTGGCGTGTAGGTTAGCGTCTTCGTTTACGGTGGACATCTACTTGTAATTAAAATAATAAATCTTAGTTCGGAGTAGGAATTTTGTGGGTAAAGGGCGGGTCGAGCTGGAAATCTGTGTTGCATTGGGCAGGTAACTTCGGTTCTGTGGTTGCTGTATTGTCGAATAAGGGTGTTGTTAGGCCAATAATTTCGAAAAGTTTTAGTGTAGACGGTCGGAATCGGTAAATTATTTCACGTATTTTTCTTTTATTTCGACTCTCCGTTGCACAATAGGGATTAAATGTCTTCTGGGGCGCTGGAATATCGGTGTCAGATAAATGTAGTTTGCATCGTAACAGGACATAGAGATTTCTTAGATGGGATGTGTACTGCTGTAGCAAGGAAATAAGAGGTAAAATTAAAATACCCGAACTCTCGGAATGCGCAGTTATACCTCGATCTAAGAAGAAGGAAACGTAACAGGGCAAGATCGCTAGAATGTTAAATTTCCGAACTTTCGGCATGGCTCAGCTCCATTAAATAAATGCATTGCGAGCTATCCTTGTCAGAATGGTGCGTCTTCGTAGAAGGATTTGATCATTTGGAGATGTAGCTTAGGTGTTTTTGTTTAAACACTTAGCATATGTTTCTTTTATGTAGTCTGCCGAGAGAGCGCTCTGCGTTCTGGACGATTGTTAACGGTGCTTGCAGATGTTTATTTAGAGACTTTGTGCTAAATGTCATTGCCGATTTCGTTATTTTGGAATTTTTGTATAAACACTATGTCGTATTCTGCTGCTTGCCGCTGTTGTTGCTGTTTTATCGAAAGAGTGGTTGGCATACAAGTTACATCCCGTTCGATGGCTATTGCTTGCATCGTCTAAACGAAGAGGTACATTTATAGATGCACGGTTGTGGTCGAGTTCCGAAACGGACCATTTCTTTTCTTTTCGTTAGAATTGTTTTTGTATATCGAAAGAGTTTATGTTAAGATGGATAAGTAAGTTTGTGGCGTTTATTATCTAACCTGCGCTATTATTATTAAACACGGCTGGAGAGAGATGGGAATGTAAATTCTTACTTGCAAATTTTGCATACGAGTTTAACGGTGCTTTGCAGATGTATATTTAGAGACATTGTCATTGCCGATTTTCGTTATTTGGAATTTTTGTATAAACAATATGCCGTCTTCTGCTGCTGCCGCTGTTGCAGTTTTATCGAAAGAGTGGTTGGCATACAAGTTACATTCCGTTCGATGGCTGTTGCTTGCATCGTCTAAACGAAGAGATACATTTATAGATCTAAGGTTGCGGTCGAATTCCGAAAACGGACCATTTCTTTTCTTTTCGTTAGAATTGTTTCTGTATATCGAAAGAGTATATGTTAAGATGGATACGTAAGTTTGTGGCGTTCGTTACCGTAACCTGCGCTATTATTATTATTAAACACGTCTGTCGGTTGTAGTCTATGCAAAGAGCGTGGAGAGAGATGGGAGTGTAAATTCTTACTTGCAAATTTTGCATACGAGTTTTAATATTTAATACTACTACATGCTGTAGTATACGAGACCAGCTAAGCATTTCTGTTCTAAATTGTTTTTTAGCATACGAAGAACACTATGGTAGCTTTATTTTTTTCCAAGAATAATAATAAACGGCTGAAATTGTTGTTGTTACATAAATCGAGATCTGGCGTACGGATCGCTGCGGCGCGCTTAATAATAAATATGCAATTTAATTGGCTGCTGACCTGTCGGGGCGCGGTCGCCGTAAAAAGAGAGCAGGGGTCGGCCTGTGGGGGCGGTGTCGGTGCGGTCAAGACAATCGTCGCGGTATTGTTTGTTCTTGCGGGTAGGGCGGGTGGCGGCGTCCTTTGAGAACCGGTCGCTAGCATGGAGGAGGAGGGGGGTAGCATCTGTCGGCGGCGGAGGCGGCGGTCCGGCAATCGGCCGAGCGAGTAGGGGTCGCGGGTGCGAGTACAGACATGTCGAGGGGTCTACAGGTCTGGACCTGTCGGAGGTGCCGCCTGTCTGGCGGCAGTGCCGGGGGGTGGAGGGGGGCGTCGAACCGGCCAGGTGTGTGGTCCAGGGTGCGAGTACCGACATGTCGAGGGGTCTACAGGTCTGGACCTGTCGGAGGTGCCGCTTGTCTGGTGGCGGCACCGAGGGGTGGAGGGGGGGGGGGCCGGGGGGCGGGGCGTCGTGTGTGGCCGAGGGAGATGTTGCAACCTGTCAATCATCCTTAAGTGCGTTATGGCGGCGTCCTTTGATAAGCAGTCGGACAAGTAGCGAATCAAAAGGACCTAAATGTAAACTGTCAATCATCTTTCGTTCTTCCAGGAAGACCTATCAATCATCTTGTGGCGGCATCCTTTGATCTGTGGTTCGGCAATTGGCCGAGGAAGGAGGGGTGGGGCGTAATTCAAATTTCCTGCCAAAAAAACAAAAGACGCGCGAATCTCAGTGGGGTGTAACTCCCATTACCATACTACTATTATATTTGCCGTATGAACATTCTCCGATATTATATGGATTTTTAGAATAATATGTGTGCCTATATTGTATTTCAATTGCAATCTGGATAACCGCCCTCGCTAATACAAGACCGCCGTTTCCTGTATTCCATTCGCTAGGTCCAAACCATTAGCTAGCCGGCTGGGGAACCCAACAGCTTGCGAAACTTGCTTTTCACATGGAAACAATCAGATTCCCCCTGTATCTTTAACGTCTTACTGAACCCGATACAGTGAAGTCTCCATATTTCGAGTCTCGGAATTACGAGTTTCACATAAATAATTCAGAGTTTTATTGTACCTTACCAAATGCGATGCTCACTCACTTTCTTTGTTGCATTTCCACAATTTCACCACCATTTTATCCCCGAAGGTAGTAACATTAGTACTGATACTGTATTTGCATGACTGGTTTTAAATACGTTTATACAGACTGTGATAATATTGCATCATGTTTGTCATCTTGATGACCGAAAAATATCCCATTACAATTATTGAAACGTACTTAAGAAGGCACTAAAAATATGCCAAAAACAGAATTAATAAATCACCCTGACCTCCAAATGTACCAGCTTAAAACAAAAACAACTTCCACTTCTAGCGATTTATCATTTTGGAATAGTCAGATGTGTATCATTTATTTTATTTATTTTATTTTTATTTTTTATTTATTTATTTATTTTCTACATATAAAGTAATAAGACTGACATTTATTCGTAGATGATGCATTGTGGTGTTGACTTGCAAGCAGTATAACATAGCTTGCCGTACACAAATAGTTTCGGCTTGAGCTCTTAGAGAAACAATTTTAAAATTACTGAAATGTGGGACGTTTTTTCTATTTCGCGTGACATTTTCAGTAGCTATCCCATTGCGGGAGAACGAATCCAAATGCGGGACTGTCCCGCAGAATCCGGGACTATTGGCCGCCTTATACCATTACATACGGGTACCATTACTGCTACAGAAGGGGCTGAATATTGAGACCATCAGTATTCTGAAGAGTCCGTACAGTGGACAACGGGAAATTCAACTTTCTTTACACAGTACCTGTGGGAATAATGTAAGATAAGCTAAGAGATTCTGTGCCGTCGTATCTCAAGCTAATGCCTAAATAATATTTTTTTAAAAAAGGGTATTGGATGTCCCGATCCATACAACCATTGACCTAATTTCTCTCTCTCTCTCTAAAGTATAATAATTAAATAAATTAATTGATTAAAAGTACTTATTTTTCTTCATATTCATCATTTCGGAGGAGGACTAGGCCCTTTGGCCTCCCCCCCCCCTCCACTGATATAGGAAACTGCACAGCACACTCACTACTTAATGATCGGTAATTGCACGCAGCGTTGTCCTTCATAGCAACAGAGATTTCCTCAACCATCTGTGATCCAACCGGTCACTGGCATCTACACTGAACGACACCCAGTTCTACGGTTGATTAGAATTTCTTCAACGTGCTCCACACAGCATGTGGAGAACGATGATCCTTCCGTAACGCTTTCAGCCTGCGATATTCTCAAAATACAGCTGCAGCATTACTGTTTGTTTGAAAGTAGACCTTTACCAGTAATGTCGTGCTCATTGTGTCCAAGCTCATGTTGACGAGTCAACAAGTGCACTGTGACTGCCCAGGTGTGAGAGCGTATGAATCACCACTTCTCATTACGCTACCTGGTGGCCACAGTTGGAACTGGACAGAGGCACTGTGACGCCTGGAAATCATACAGCCCATATTCTGGACATTAATGTTGCCAACTTTGGCACTCATACCGTAATTAGTTTCCGTATTATAACGTGTTAAATATCATTATCTTTGTCATCATTAGAGACTGATTATACCTTTCAGCGTTCAGTATGACTCATAGTCCCCGTAAGAAAACTTTTCCCAGATCCCCTATTCAATGCTAACTTTGATGGCTCGTCTTATGTTAAGCCTTTTATTTCAAAATAATTCTTCATCGGATCTAGTACTTTCTCCTTGGTCTACCTCGGCTCCTTACGAAACGCTTCATAAACGTCCGAAATTACATGCATACTTTATTGCAGGTCGTTAGCTACTTTCATTTTCCAATAATTGACGCATTAATCTCGGTATTCTCACGAGGTGGCCTCTCATTATATATGTCATATCTCCTGAACTATGTGTCGTGCTCTTTTGTTTTTGGGTCAGGAATCTCCGTGGGCGTACGGTGAAGAGTTCTCCAAAGTTTCATTGCAATCGAATGAATGGTTTATGAACACATAGAGGACATACAGACAAACATTCATTTTTATATACAGTAGAACCCCTGTAATCCGACCTTGGATGGTCCGTCACTCCGGATAGTCCGACCATGCTCAGGCTCACGAGTCTGTGCCGACTCGTCACTGACTGGACGCCATTGTTGCGGTGTCTATCACTGTGCATATTGTTATACTGTACGTTAGTGTGCAGTTTTAATCTTTGTTTGGATTTAAAAAGTCGTTGTTTTATTCCGTGTTCTCTACAGTACTTATTAGATTAATTGCGTGTACAGTTACGTGTTTTTCAACATGTCTGGATTTAAACGAAAACACGTAACTCTTTCACTAAATGAAAAATTAGCAGTGCTACAAAGATTGGAGAAACGAGAATCGCTCCAAAAAATTGCAAAGGAACTGAATGTAGGTGTTATGACAATTAATGATTGGAGGAAGAGTCGGAAAGACATTGAATCCGATATAGTTACGATTGATGGTGAAAACACTCTGAAGAATAGCAAAACATTAAAAAAAGCCTAAACTTGAATTACGATAGTGCATTGTGGGTGTGGTTTTGTCACGAAAGAAGGAAAGGAACTCTAATATCTGGGCCAATTCTCAAAGAAAAATCGATAGTTTTCCACAAAAAAACTGGAACCCGAAAGTAAATTTGCTGCCAGCGAAGGCTGGACTAATCGTTGGAAAACTCTGCATGGTGTCCGATTTGTTTCTATTTCCGGTGGAAAACTATTCGCCAATGCCGCAGCTGCTAAAGAGTTTTCTGTTAAGTTCCAAGAATTTGTAGAAGAAAATGAGCTGTTAATCTGCCAAGTCTATAACATCGTTTTTCCTTTTAGAACCAATACACACTGTAGTGTATGCAGACGTTTCTTTTTTAGTTAATATATTGTTTAACACTGTGTAAAAACATCTTTTTACATTACTGTAGACGTCTTTTAGTTCTTGAAACGTCAATTTTTTTGTACTAAATGTTTTCTTATATTTTTGCAATAAACATTAGATTTTTCGGGTAATCCGACCTTTTTTTCGTTCCGACCATGGTCCCGGTCCCGAAGGTGACGGATTAGAGGGGTTCTATTGTATATATAAGACCTTTGGACATTATCTATTCAGACAGTCTTCAATACACAATATGTTACACATTAATAGTTATATCTTCGACTAAAGGTAAAGCAGTCAATAATCAGAAGATTGTTTTGAATACTACAGTGCTTTACTAGACATGGTCCTGTTTACAGGTGGTATGCTGTTGCCTTTCTTCGACCTTCGAACTGACTTACCCAGCCAGTTATAGAGGGACCTACAGTTTATCGTGAATTCGGAACCATAGTGCTACTCGATATTTTTCACATCAGTAACTTTGCCAGAGGTGAAAGAAGCGGAAAGGGTCAGATAAAAATCTTGTGTCTTGGCGAGGATTCTTAGTTTCGCACTCTACCACTAGGCTACATAGTCAGAGAGCGCTGTCTGCCGACTGTTGTGTGCGGCTACTGAGTGAAACGCTTATAGCGTTACGCAGATTCTTTCAATGAAGATGTTATCCGCTATCGCACGTCTTGCAGAAGGTCTGCATCCCAAGGTGGATGGTATTCTTAGCGAAAGCGTCGACAATTGCTTCTGATACCGTAGTGACCCTTGACCCACAGAAAAGTAATTTGTTTGTTACAATGCTGTAAGCTAGCAATACATTCTATTATCTGGTGCACCAAGTTATTGGTATAATTGACGGCATGATTCCGTGTGAGAAGCAGTGCCAATCGCGAATCTGTCAGATTTTCGCTTCATTTGATTTTGCTGTAGCGACATCACTTGCGCGCGTCCAACAATAAAAATTTCGCAACATGAAAGTGGAAAATTGTTTCTTTCATTCGGTTAAGCTTCCACATCTATTTCTTGTTTCGGTGCTTTTTTTGTGAGCGATGAAACCTTCGCTATGTCTTTCGGGCACACTGTATTTCCGGAGCACAACTGAGGGGTTTGGCGCAAGAAGGACGAGTTAAACATTCTCTCACATACATACAAAAAACCACCCTTCGTTTTAGAGAAATCCAAGAGATCGTTCATCGATTCCCAGAACCATGCCACAGCTTTATGCCATGCGACAGAGCTTTCGGTAATTTATTTTTTTTAATTTTTTTTTTTTTTTTTTTTTTTTTTTTTTTTTTTTTTTTTTTTTTTTTTTTCAGTGGACTGTGCTCGCATTATGAGAAGAACGAGCCCCAAATTTCATGACCCTGAAGTGGACCAGATATTTATTTTCAACTTTGTTGTTTTTGTAAAGAATCCTTACGTATCATTATGTAACAATAAAATACGAAAATATTTAATCACTAAGTGCAAACTATTCCTTTATGAACAGCCATAAAAGGGATTATTCAATGCAGTGCGACCGTAGATATGACTGTCTTCGATAATGCGCAAATTTGCAACCAATGACCTTCGAGTCTCATAACAATGGACCACCTTCATCAAGCTTATGATTGTCTCCTCCCGCTTAAAGGCTAAAAGTTAAAGATGTCAAAGAGCTGTCCAGAAAGTATATTGGGCAAAATGAAATGTGGTTTTGCGGCACGTTGCCGTAAGACGCTTCAAACGATCCTGAGGAGGCTGAAGGGAAGCTAGAAGACTGAAGAAGAACTGTAGAATTAATGTATTATTCCAATAATGTTGTACTTTCTTTAATAAATGGTTTTTAAACTGAAATATGGTTAATTATGAAAAAAATGGTCATACAAACAGTTTTTCATTCACTTTGGAGCAAGACGGAGGCAGCTCCAATATTCAAAACTCTATTCCACGTACCTGAGTGCATGCATTTGTGTGTATTCTCGTCAGAAGTATTAGATACTCCATAGCGTAAAATAAGGTTGACAATTTTTTCGTTTTGGTGAAAATTGAATTTTCAAAAGGTTTTTTCAGTTTGCCACAAACTGGATAAAGTGGAGCTGCCTCCTTCTTGCTCCAAACCCTTCAACTGCAGAGGTGAGCGTTTTTGTCTTCAAAATCGTCAATAAATCAACTACCGAAGTTGAGAAATGGCGATCTGTAGCGAAGCCACCAGTCTCATCAAAGTATCGGTTATCAGATATTGGCTATCGGAAGAATGAAATATAACAGTCCTTGTAGCACACCCGAAAAATGATGAAATATTTAATACGCTGATATAACTTCAAGAAACACCCTGCCGGAATATTCGCGGTAATTTCAGAGCTTACGTCTCATAGTACCAACTCATCCGACGTTATCCTATGGACGGCCAGTTGCTTAAAATTCCTAATCCGACGGCGGGGAAATTTTCAATAACACGTGGATCATATACCGGAAAAATAAAATGGACTCACCAGGAGGTGTGTTTCTACTGACGCGAAACAGTTTTGAAGCTAGCGTTGTGGCTAATGATACTGACTGTGGACTAATGTCTACAGGAGGAACCAGACGAGAGAGCTTACACTACATTCATGCTGAAAATAAAAATGAAGGGTATGAGAAAAGATAATGGTAACCCTCAAATACGAATTTTTCAAACCAAGTACAGTAAAACATTGGTAACCCTGATCTGTGCTAACTGGTGTAACGATTTCATCTTATTGATGACAGATGGCAGCACAGTGATGATTTGTTTCCATGGTAACCCATATACACTGGTGGGAAACAATGGTAAGCCACAAATTCAAAATGGAGGGAGCAGCAGACTGCTGTGAGAGCAGTCGTGATATTTTTGTATTTGTAAATGAAGCGTGTGGTTGTTCCAGTGATTCTGCCTGTTTTAATGAAGACATTAATATTCCAGATTTCAATTTAAACGAGGAGATTGAGGATTCTGAGTATATTAATTCTACTATAAGTAAGTTTTGTTTTCCACATTACCATTACCATTATCTTTGTGCTAGCTACTTAGGTTACGTATTTTAGTTCCATATTCAACGATTTTTCAAGAGCTTGATACGTAGATAGAGTCCATACGTCTTTTAATGCAGCTGCATTGTTCGCTGTAAATTATGGGATGTTTACAAAAAGAAATAGTTTCATGTTTGTGGATTACCATTTCATTCATCTTATTATTGATGAGGTTTCCATTTTATTGGTTAACAGCACGGATTGTAAAATTAAGCCCATTTAGGGCCGGTTTCTCCATGTCTCGTTAAGTGCCAGTTAAGATTTTAACTTATCGTTAGTGGAGAATTGCGTTTGTCAATTTTTCGTTATGAGTTAACCTGACGTTAAAGGACCTCAAACTGGCCGTTAAGTTAACGAGTAAAATTCTGTTCGTTACACGGACGGCTAACGACCAGTTACAGGAGTATCTGTATCAAAATGGCAGGATTCCAAACCGCTAAAATACATCAATATTCACGTGAAAAAGACCGATCTATCGAACAAAACGAACAAAATAACAGAAGCACTACATGTATGAAAAACTAGTGTGGAAAGCAGATTTATTGGTAAATTGTATCGTCATATTTCTCGCCCTATCCATGTCAGTAGCGGTTAGATGAGTTTGATACATTGCAGATACGCAACATAAACGTAAAAATATTGTTGCAATATCAAAATACAAACTTATGGGTGACGACTAGTTAAGTGAGAAACGGTATGATGAAAGTGGCTGGAATAAGATTTCGATGATAATTACTACGATGTCAATATTTTGGATGATCTAGTGGACATTGCCCCTATAAGGCGTCATAGACGTATTTATGTTCGTCCAAATCATTTTGAATGCTGGGATGATGCAGAATTTGTTACGCAATTTCGTCTTCGAAAAGCCACTTTGGAAATGCTGCATGAAAAACTACGCGACCATCTGAAGAGACCAACATATAGTTATGAATTTTGTGAGTTTTCTGTTGTAATAAAAAACAGAATACATTATCTATGTGTGCAAACTTATTAATTCAGAATTTAGTTATGCTTGTTGCACCTACTGTAAGGCCTAAAATGTGATTTTTTTCTCCGATCTACAGGAACAGTGCACTTTCGCCTTCGTGCAATTTATCGCTTGCACTAAGGTAGAATTTTATGACGCCTGTCGCCGGGCTCCAATGCTTATATTGGCAACAGATGAGCAATGAAGTGTAGAATTGCGTTAATATTTTTCACGAGCTACAGAGTAAATGTTATTTCTGCTCGTTTCACTCGCAGGAAATTTAATATTGTACCTGCTCTAAGGTCGACAGGTTCTTCTATGTACCCTTGTCCGTTCAGAAAAAAATAATTTTCGTTTTAATTGCAGTTGTCACGAGAAAACATTTATTGGTCATCTGAGTTGCCATCATTAACATTGGTGCCAACATAACCACTGCAGCCCGGCGAGAAGCGTCGTACAATTTAATCTGCACTAACGTACTATGCACTTGGCAGTATATTTTCGTACTAGGCCCTAAGACCTTTTCCGGTTCTACATGTTCCATCGAGAGCATTGAAATCATTTGCCGCAATGTCACTTCCTTTTCGTTCCATGTCGTAGCGTCTTTTTTTCTTTCTTTTTTACATTCCAATGTCTCATATTTCTCTATTAAGGACACAAGACTCTCGCACTAATTTCTTGTAAAATTTGAGCTTCTTTCACGTTTGTTTGCCATAGCACCAAATAGCAACTGTCTGCTAACCTCTTCCCTGATAGTCAAATATGGGGAACAGCTGTTTATTCAGACTGTACTTTCATTTGTTTCTATTGCCAACATAATCTAAATATATCGTATCTTCTAGTTTTCTCCAGGTTAGCAAACGAGAGGTATATGTGGCAATGACAAACGCAGGTCATTTAAAGAGCACATTTAACGAGACGTTAAAGGCATCTTCTCGTTTACTAACGACAAGATTAACGAGAGATGGACGAACCGGCCCTTAAGCGACAATTTTGTGTCCATGTTATGTCATCGGAAGCTTTTGTATGCATCATTGACGTGAGATCTAAATTTAGCCAATAGAAATCGAAATAGAAAGGCACAAGGTGTTATTGCGAGATGCTGTACGGCTCCTCTTCGATCCAGATCGTCCAGTAATCTTGTTTGTATCAAATACATTTCATAGAGAAGACTGGCAGAAAGTCAGTTTACACAAACGAGGTCGCCCTACAACTTTAGAAGGAACCAGTCTTCAAAAGAAGTATTCCAGGTCAGTTGGAATTGACTCGAAGAAGAAAAACTACCTCTTATCTGCAGTGAACTGGATACCTCTAATTTACCAAGAATTCTACAAGCCGGCCGCAGTGGCCGAGCGGTCTGCTGCGCGCCAGTCACAGTCTGCACGGCCGCTATGGTCTGGGGTTCGAGTCCCCCCTCGGACATGGATGTTTGTGTCGTCTTTAGTATAAGGTAGTTCATAAGTAGTTTGTACGTTTAGGGATTGATGACCCCGTAGTTAAGTCCCTTAAGCTTATCAAACATTTGATCATTTTTGAATTCTACAAAGCAATAAAAACGAACGAGATATCTAAAAATGAATATGAGTATCTAGATGCATCTGCGGACGAAATGTGAGAATTTTCAGCTGTCTGGTGTTTATTGCAGGAAAACAATGATATTCCACATAACATGTTCGCCACAGCTAAGAAAATATGGAGTTTTAGACATTATTAACTCTAAGTTTTTTTCCATTGGTTTGTGTACTTAAAATGTTGTACAGTGACTGTTGTTGTGGTCTTCAGTCTGAAGACTGGTTTGATGCAGCTCTCCACAATACCCTATCCTGAGCAAGCCTCTTCATCTCCACATAAGAACGGCAACCTACATCTGTCTGAATCTGCTTACTGTATCCATCTCTTGGTCATCCTCTGCGGTTTTTACCCCACACACTTCCCTCCAATGCTAAATTCACAATTCCTTGATGTCTAAGAATGTGTCCTACCAATCATCCCTTCTTTTAGTCAAGGTATTCCAGAAATTTCTTTTCTCCCCAATTCTGTTCAGTACCTCCTCATTAGTTACGCGATCCACCCACCTAATCTTTAGCATTCTTCTGTAGCACCATATTTCAAAAGCCTCAATCCTCTTCCTGTCCGCACTGTTTATCGTCCATGTCTCACTCCCATACAAGGCAACACTCCATACAAATGCCTTCAGAAAGGACTTCCTTAGGCTTAAATCAATATTCGATGTTAACAAATTTATCTTTTTCAAGAACGCTTTTCTACCCATTGCCATTCTGCATTTTATATCCTCTGTATTGCGACCATCATTTGTTATTTTACTGCCCAAGTAACAAAACTCATCTACCTCCTTTATTGCTTCGTTTCCCAATCTAATTCCTTCAGCATCACCTGATTTTCTTAGACTGCACTCATTACCCTAGTTTTGCTCTTGTTAATGTTCATCTTATATGCACCTTTCAGCACACTGTCCATTCCGTTCAATTGCTCTTCCAGGTCCTTTGCTGTAAATGACAGAATTACTATGTCGTCGGCAAAACGCAATGTTTTTAATTCTTCACCCTGAACTTTAATACCTTCTCCAAATTTTCCCTTGCTTTACTTTATAGCTTGCTCAATGTACAAATTGTATAACAATGGAGAAAGACTACAACCCTGTCTTACTCCCTTTCCAACCACTGCATCCCTTTCATGCCCTTCAACTCTGACAACCGCTGTCTGGGTTTTGTACAAGTTGTGAATAACCTTACGCTCCCTATATTTTACTCCTGCTTGCTTCAGAACTTGAAAGAGTTTATTCCAATCAACATTGTCAAAAGCCTTCTTCAAATCTACAAAAGCTAGAAATGTAGGTTTGCCTCTTCTTAATCTATCTTCTAGGATAAGCCGTAAAGTGAGTATTGCCTCCCGTGTTCCTACATTTATCCTGAACCCAAACTGATCTTCCCCGAGGTCGGCTTCTACCAGCTTTTCCATCCTTCTGTATATAATTCGTGTTAATATTTTGCAACCATGACTTATTAAACTGATGGTTCTGTAGTTTTCACACTTGTCTGCACCTGCTTTCTTTGGAATGGGGATTATAACATTTTTCTTAAAGTCTGAGGGTACTTCACCTGTCTCATACATCTTACACACCAGGTGAAACAGGTTTGTCATGGCTGGCTCTCCCAGAGACTTCAGAAGCTCTGAGGGAATATCATCTACTCCAGGGGCCTTGTTTCGACTTAGGTCTTTCAGGGCTCTGTCAAATTCTTCTCTCAGTACAGTATCTCATATTTCCTCTTCATCTACATCCTCTTCCCTTCCTACAATATTGTCTCGAAGTTCATTTCCTTTGTAGAGCCCCTCTATATACTCTTTCCACCTTTCAGCTTTCCCTTCTTTGCTGAGAACTGGTTTTCCATCAGTGTCCTTGATATTCATAGATCTGTTTCTCTTATCTCCAAATGTTTCTTTTATTTTCCTGTAGGCTGTATCTATTTTTGCCCTATTTATACATTCTTCTACATCCTTGCATTTGCCTTCTAGCCACTCCTGCTTAGCCATTTTGCACTTCCTATCAATCTCATTTCTTAGTCGTCTGTACTCCATTTTGCCTGTTTCATTTACTGCATTTTTATATTTTCTCCTTTCATCGATTAAATTTAGTATCTCCTGTGATATACAAGGATTTTTTGTAGGTCTTGCCTTCCTACTTATTTTCTCCTCTGCTACCTTCACTATTTCATCTCTCAATTTTACCCATTCTTCCTCCACTGTTTTATTTTCCCCTGTTTCTGTCAGTTGTTGCCTAAAGCTCCCTCTGAAATTCTTAAGCACCTCAGGTTCCTTCAATTTATCCAGGTCCCATCTCCTTATTTTCCTACCTTTTTGTAGTTTCTTCAGTTTCAGCCTACAGTTCATAACCAACAAGTTATGGTCAGAGTCTATATCTGCCCCTGGGTATGTCTTACACTGTAAAACCTGGTTCCGAAATCTACATCTACATCTGCATCTACATAGATACTCTGCAAATCACATTTAAGTGCCTGGCAGAGGGTTCATTAACCACCTTCATAACTTTTCTCTACCGTTCCATTCTCTAATAGCGCGCGGGAAGAAACAACACCTAAATCGTTCCGTTTTCGATCTGATTTCTCTTATTTTATTGGGATGGTCATGTCTCCCTAAGTAGGTGGGTGCTAGCAAAATATTTTCACATTCAGAACTAAAAGTCGGTGATTGAAACTTCGCAAACAGATCACGCCGCAATGAATAACGTCTTTCTTTTAATGATTTCCACCCCAATTCGTGCAACATTTCCGTGACGCTTTCCCCCCGTAACGTGATAAAACAAAACGAGCTGCCCTTCTCTGAACCTTTTCAATATCTTCCGTCAATCCCACCTGGTGAGGGTCCCACAAGCGGCAACAGTACTCCAAGAGAGGACGCACAAGTGTGATGTAGGCAGTCTCTTTGGTGGAGCTGGTGCATCGTCTAAGCGTTCTGCCAATGAAACGTAACCTTTGGTTCGCCTTCCCCACAATATTTTCTATGTGTTCTCTCCAGTCAAAGTTGTTCGTAATTGTAACTCCTAGGTATTTGGTAGAATTTACGACCTTAAGGTTTGACTGATTTATCGCGTAATTGCAGTTCAGCGGATTTCTTTTAGTGGTCATGTGTATTACTTCACACTTTTCTTTATTTAGTCTCAATTGCCAATTTTCGCACCAAGTAGAAATTTTGTCTAAATCGCTTTGCAGTTGCTTTTGATCCTCTGTTGACTTCACTAACCGATAAACGACAGCATCATCCGCGAACAGTCTATGTCTTACCATTATAAAATCTATCAGATACCTTCCGGTGTCTCCTGGTCTCTTCCACGTATACAACCTTCTTTTGTGATTCCTGAACCAGGTGTTTGTTATAACTAAATTATGTTCTGTGCAAAATTCTACCAGGCGGCTTCCTCTTTCATTCCTTTTGCCCAGACCATATTCACCTACTAACTTCCCTTCCCTTCCTTGTCCTACTACCGAATTCAAGTCTCCCATAACAATTAAGTTTTCCTCTCCCTTAATTGTCTGAATAATTTCCTTTAGCTCCTCATATATTTTTCGATCTCATCATCATCGGCAGAGCTAGTTGCATATAAACTTGTACTACTGTTGTCGGTGTTGGCTTCGTATCTATCTTGACAATGATAATGCGATCACTGTGCTGGTCATATTAGTTTACCCGCATTCCTATTTTCTTATTCATTATCAATCCTACTCCTGTGATACCCCCAATTGATTTTGTATTTATAATCCTGTACTCACCTGACCAGAAATCCTGTTCATCCTGCCACCGAACTTCACTAATCCCCACTATATCTAACTTCAACCTATCCATTTCCCTTTTTAAATTTTCTAATTTTCCTACTCGATTAAGGGATCTAACATTCCACGCTCCGAACCGTAGAATGCCAGTATTGTCTTTCCTGATGATCACATCCTCCTGAGTCGTCCCCGCCCGGAGATCCGAATGGGGGACTATTTTACCTCCGGAATATTTTACCCGAGAGGATGCCATCATCATATGTTCATACAGTAGAGCTGCATGTCCTCGGGAAAGGTAACGGCTGTAGTTTACCCTTGCTTTCAGCCGTTCGCAGTAGCTGTGTGGCAAAGCCACATTAGCTGATGTTACAAGGCCAGCTCAGTCAATCATCCAGACTGTTGCCCCTGTAACTACTGAAAAGGCTGCTGCCCCTCTTCAGGAACCACACGTTTGTCTGGCCTCTCCACAGATACCCCTCCGCTGTGGTTGCACCTACGGTACGGCTATCTGTATCGTTGAGGCACGCAAGCCACCCCACCTCGGCAATGTCTGTGGTTCATGGGAGTGGGTACAGTGACTACCATTGCATAAATAATAAAATATTAATAACTTACGTATTAAATATTTCTATAAACTTTTCCAGTTGAATTTCTCCATTCATAGCTAATGTGGGTTAGCATTATATTTCCCCATACCCTTCAAATAATTAAAAAAAACGCTCCTTCTAATTCTGAAGGAAATGTGCTTAGACAACAATACGAAATCAATTAATCAACAGATGTTAAACAGCAAAACCTCCAGGGTGAAATTCAGAGGAGAATTGTCGGACGTCTTCGAAATCAAGACTAAGGGAGTGGACTCTGAACTTTGAACATTTGACAGTCGTAGTTCAGTCAGCATTCCAGCGGCATCGACATTCTGCAAAAGATGGCAGATCGAGTGCTGGACAATGTCTCCCTAATTGCGTGTTTTAAAATGGCGAAGGTTAGTCAAGTCAGTCACACGATCACACAACCCTTGAAAAATACCTACGAAAGCTGCTACAGAGGCGAAAGTTTTTGTAACAAAGAAATGATGACTTTAAAGTTTCTATACTTACAGGAGCAGTATCACTGAAAAAAAAAACTAAATATGCACTACCAGTTACGGTAGAGGCATATATTACCAGTTTTAGCGAACTTGCATCTTTGACTGAAGCCTGACGCCGTCTGAAAGTTTCTCGCCTCTTACAAAAATTCCGTCTGCTGTGTGTTTGAACGTGTTCTAGGTGAATGCCTTTGTACAACATTATGTTAATCTGACTGCGTATTTTTAACTGTATTCTATGTGAATGTAAAGGTATTGCAAAACCTATCTGACTGCGTAATGTTTATTATTATGAGACACAAACTGCTAATTGTTTCTGTATGAAAATGTCGTAACAAAGTTAACTGTCTGAAAATTACTGATAATAAAAATCACTGTGTTAATAATTCTGGCCCTACAAACTTGTTTCTGATTGAACTATCAATCTTTAACGGAATGTAACGAACACAATGCAATCTGACTCGGTGCAAACACTTGTTAACCTGAACACTGTATGAATTGCCTACCCTGAAATCTGTAAATCATATTGAACTGTAAGCTTGACAAAAACTGATTCTTTCTCACCTTCACTTACTTCATAAATATGCGCAACACCAAACTGCTTCCTGCTGTGCTAACTACTGGAAAACTAACTACATAAAACATCTATGGCACTGTTAATAAAAACGTGAGGAGGGATAAACTGGTAATCTGTTTAAGAAACTCGCAATAATTATTAAAAATGAAATATCTGGTTTATTTTCTAACTGATGTAACTTCATGAAAATTACTAACAATTTCATGTTTACTTTTGTGTCCCAACTTCGTCGCCGCTTTTGTGTCCCAGCCTCGTCGTAGGTGTCGGTGGCCGAGTGGAATGAGACCGACACGCTGGTGCAGGTACGGAGGGGAGCAGCCAGAAACTATAAACACTCGAGTAAATTAGAAAGAGATATATTGCACAGAATGTAACAATACTTAACTTTTACATAGTACTGCAGAATGTTGATACATAGTTGTTAGAGGCCTGCCTAGTGCCTGTACAATAGCAAAGTCTTCACTGGTGCCTATCTGATTACGAAGGTCCTAACTCGTTGCTATCTCAGTCCGAAGTCACCAGTCCTTCAGTGGTGGCCACGAGCGGCGTTGTCGCAGAGGGCGCTCGTGGCTGTCGTCGTGAGAACGCCGCGCCGTGCGTGCATGGCGGCGCGCGGCGAAAGTAAGTGGCGCGCACTTTGTACTTGTGCGACACCACACCCCTCCCCCCCAAACCGCCGCGCCGTCGCGTCGTGGCGTAGGGCTGAGGGCCACGGCGACGGCACTGGGAGGAGGGCCTGGGCGGGGGCGTTACTGGTGGGACGGGCGTCGTAGCTGAGGCTGGGATCGAGACGCCGTCCGCGCCCCGGCATCCGCCTTGCGATCCTCCAGGGAACCCACCGAAACCTGGGGAAGGGCGCACCCCCCCGCCCAGAGGGAGCAGGTCATCTTCTTCTGAGGTGCGTGGCCCAGGCGGCGGCGGCACGCACGGTCCCGGAGTCCCTCTCGGTGACGCTGTCATCTGCGGCGGCGACAGCGGCGGCGTCGCGTCGATCTCCATCGGGACGATCTCGTAGTCCGGGGACGCTGGACCCGTTGACGAACGATGTGTTTGTGCTCCCTGGCGGTGAACTGGGTCTGGAATCAAGAAACCGGAGACAGGATCGCGCGGCCTGTGCAGGCGCAATTGGTTTGCGTGGCGCCGCAGCTCCGACCCTGTGGAAGAACGTACAACAAACATATTGCGACGAAGCACGCGTTGAATGGTGCCCGGCAACCATGTCTTCTTGTTTCCAGCAAACACCCTGTACAGCACCGGCGTGGAAACCTGAAAACGCGTAGCGCCATACGAACCGACTCGGTGCGTGGGAGGCTGCAGCAGGTGAAGGAGAGTGCGGTGACGGCGGCCGTGTAGCAGCTCGGCAGGAGACGGGCCGTCACGTGGCATGCACCGATACGTAGACAGGAAAATTTGAAGAGCTCGCTGCCTGGAGTGCTGACCTTTCATCTTCTCCATGTGAGACTTGAATGTTCGAACGAAACGTTCTGCTTCACCATTGGACTGAGGGTGAAAAGGTGCAGTGGTAATATGCTGAATGTCATTCACACGACAAAACTGTTTAAATTCCGCACTAACAAACTGAGGTTCATTGTCACTGACGATAGTTTCAGGCAAGCCTTCGATGCAAAACACTGATGTTAAGGCACTGAATGTACTAGAAGCTGTCGTTGAGTTCATGGCAATCACAAAAGGAAACTTGCTGAAAGCGTCTACAACAATTAACCAGCGCGTATTCCAGAAAGGTCCGGCAAAGTCAATATGTAAACGTTGCCATGGTCCCTTGGGGCGTGGCCAGTCTGAGAAACGTTGCGGAGGAGCCGCCTGATGCTCCGCACAAACAGTACACTGTGATGTCATGCTCTCTATCTGAGCGTCCATACCAACTCAGGTACAATGACGTCTGGCCAGTTGCTTTGTCCTAACAATACCCCAATGTCCTTGATGCAGGAGGCGTAACACTTCTCGTTGCAGGGAACGAGGAACAATCACTCTTGCTTGGTCGTTGTCGGTATGCAACAACAGTACACCCTGACTTAAAGATAATGCATGACGTTGTGCAAAATAACGTCGAACCAGAGGCCGATCAATGTCTTTGGCTTTGGCAGGCCACCCTGAGCGAACAAAACGTGCTACCACACTTAGGTCTGCATCCGCAGCTGTTTCCTGTGCAACCCGACGAGAGTTCAAAGGAAAGTCTGCGACAGCGGAAGCATCTCTGGAGTCTATCTGACAACATGCCATTTCTGAAGAATCAAATGATACATCCTGGCCAACCGGAAGTCGGGAAAGTGTGTCCGCGTTGGCATGTTTAGTGGTAGGTCGGTACAAAATCTCATACTGATAATTTGACAATATCAAGGACCATCTCTGAAGCTTTTGTGCCGTACGTGGCGGAATTGGCTTTGTGGGTGAGAACAACGACGTGAGAGGCTTGTGGTCTGTCAACAAATAGAATTTTCTGCCATAGAGATAATGATGAAACTTTGCGACGCCGTAAATGATTGCTAAGGCCTCCTTTTCTAACTGACTGTAAGGGATGGATTCCTTGGGCATTAATCACATGGCCTAGGTACTCTATTTCAGTTTGAAAAAACGAACACTTTGCTTTATTACAACGTAGACCTGCTGCAGTCTACACCTTGAAAAGGCACTCCAGATTTGCTAAATGTTCTTCAACTGTACGTCCGGATACCACAATATCATCTAAATAGTTCGAACAACACGGTACAGAAACTGTCAGCTGTTCCAAAAAGCGCTGAAAAATAGCGGAAGCGGAAGAACTGCCAAAGGGTAGGCGTTGAAATTGAAAAAGGCCCATGTGAGTATTAATGACGAAAAACTTTTTGGACTCGTTATCAAGTGGGATCTGTAAGTATGCCTCTGCTAAATCAATCTTAGAAAAGAAGCGAGACTGTCCTAATTTGTCCAACAGTTCCTCAGGTCTGGGCAGGGGATAAGTGTCGACAATTGTTTGACTGTTCACTGTTGATTTAAAGTCCGCACAGAGACGAAGTTTTCCTGACGGCTTGGGTATAATTACTATAGGCGAGGCCCACTGACTCGCAGAAACAGGAGAAATCACCCCACTATCTTGCCAACGTTTAAGTTCTTCGGCAACTGTATCACGCAATGCGATAGGCACTGGTCTAGCTTTACGAAATTTTGGAACTGCAGATTCTTTTAAAGTCACATGTGCCACGAAGTCTTTTGCACAACCTAGTTCCGGCGAAAACAAGTCACTGTATTTGTCACACAATGCATTGATTTTATCCTGAGGCACTATTGACGAAATTTGAAGCACATCTCTTTGAATTGATAAACCAAACAAGTCAAAAGCATCTAGTCCAAAAATGTTCTGCGTAGATTTGGCCTGAAGAACAACAAAAGCAACTGTTTTCGTAACACCTTGAAAAGCGGCAGGCAGGCTACACGTTCCTAGCACGGGAATATTTTGACCTGTATAAGCTGTTAACACTTGTTGACACAGCGATAATTTTGGCGAACCCAGAAGTTCATAAGTATCTTTATTAATTAAGGTAACAGCGGAACCAGTGTCGAGCTGAAATTGCACAGTCTTATTGTCAATGGAAAGATTCACAAAAAGTTTTTGCTTTCGGCGCTCGACAGGTGCGCGAATGTGGGCAACGTCTGTTACGGTTTGTTTACTGCGCTTGCGCGGGCCGCGTAGTGAAGGAAGCGGCGCAGACTCGGCACGCAGCGGATTAACAACACTGTCACTAGAGGGCACTACCGCCGGATCGGCGTCCGCGCAAGCCTGCGAAGCTACTCCAGATGTACTAACTACTGCACTACACTTTTGAGTAGCTACTTGATGTCTACTGTCACTAGCTACACAGTACTGGGCACTATTACAAGGAGCAGTTGTAGAAGGCACTATTTTCACTACAGGAATGCACTGTTCATAGTCATTTTGCTTGTCCCGAACCCTTTTCCGTTGCACTGTTTTACACGCTCGTCGGCGCTTGCTACGTGGTGCACTATATAGTTTTGCCATAGGTGCAGAAGAATGTTCTTGCATTTTAGAATCAAGCAAAGCACTGTTCAATTCCACAGCGTGTATAACATTTACAGAATGAACTGTTCTCGCACTCTGCGAAGCACTGTTTCTAACGTTACTGTTCTTTGAGATTTTAATTTGCATACACACAGACTGCACATGTCCCAATTTGCCACATTGATAACAGGTTGCGTTGCGACTAGGGCAATGAGCACGCTTGTGGCGAGACACACACTGGGGGCAAGACTTACGAACATTTTTCTGAAATGAGCGTTGGCGCCCGTTATGCAAATTACTGTGTCTAACACTACGGGGCGACCTTTGCGTCGCACTTTTACTCTGGCTACTGTTCACTGTCTGTTCAGCACGGCCGGTAGAAAAATAAGAATCACTAGTGCTATAGTGAGAACTACGGCTAGGAAAGCGTCCGTTGCGGCGCACTGAATTTACACTGTGGCTTTGCATTTCTACATCTGCTAAGTCAAAAGTATCATGCGCTTCTATAAGCTGCAGTACACTGTCTAATGAGGGGTCAGACTGTTTCAGAATTGCTGCTCTAATTCTGGGGTCCTGAATATTCTGCGTAATCGCATCCCTCAACATCACGTCACTATACGAAAGTCCACAAGAGCAAGTAAATTTACATTGGCGGGTTAAGCCCTTCAATTCCGTAACCCACTCTTGGTGTGACTGCTGCGGTAATTTTTTAAGTCTGAAAAATCGGTACCGTGCAGCGGCTACAAGAACTTTCCTCTCATAATGAGCATTTAGTGCCTCTACTATTTGTTCAAAGTCTACATCACGCGGAGATGCTTGCGGGAATAGTTTCTGCAGTAAGACGAAGGTTTGAGGGCCCACCACGGACAATAAAAGATGCTTAACAGTCTGACCTGTAAGTTGATGAGCCGCGACGAGTTCTTGAAACTGTGCGAAATAGTCGCTCCATTCTTCCTCACGTTCGTTGTACTGGCGGAACGTCGGAAGCGGTGCGGCGGCAGGTGTGGGCTGCTGATGTGACGACTGTTGTTGTTGGTGAGCAGCCTGTGTCGTCAACTGCGACACGGCCTGGAGAAGTTGTGTTATTTGCGCCGTCTGTAACTGAATAATTTCCATTAAGTTTGGGTTCGGGGTAGTGGCCATGCTGACCGATTAGGCGCCGCGTATACAAGTAACTTATAACAAAACACAAATGCAATATGAAAGAGGACTCGCTCTGCAACAAACAAAAGTCCACAAAACACGTAACTGAAAATGTTCCCCCAAAAATCTTATAATAAGGGTGGGTGGGCGGGAGCAATTTTTGCGTGCTCCGACTGCTGCTGTCTGGCTGCTGTAAGCGGGCTGGTCCAAGGTTCTATCACTCCTCGTCGCCACTTTTGGATCCCATCCTCGTCGCCACTTTTGTGTCCCAACTTCGTCGCCGCTTTTGTGTCCCAGCCTCGTCGTAGGTGTCGGTGGCCGAGTGGAATGAGACCGACACGCTGGTGCAGGTACGGAGGGGAGCAGCCAGAAACTATAAACACTCGAGTAAATTAGAAAGAGATATATTGCACAGAATGTAACAATACTTAACTTTTACATAGTACTGCAGAATGTTGATACATAGTTGTTAGAGGCCTGCCTAGTGCCTGTACAATAGCAAAGTCTTCACTGGTGCCTATCTGATTACGAAGGTCCTAACTCGTTGCTATCTCAGTCCGAAGTCACCAGTCCTTCAGTGGTGGCCACGAGCGGCGTTGTCGCAGAGGGCGCTCGTGGCTGTCGTCGTGAGAACGCCGCGCCGTGCGTGCATGGCGGCGCGCGGCGAAAGTAAGTGGCGCGCACTTTGTACTTGTGCGACACCACATTTACGATTTTAAAATGTTTCAGAGAAAAATATAACTCAGATATTTAACCTGCCTACAAAATTATTTTTAAACAAACTTAATATTTCTTTACTGTTAATAAATTTAACTCCATTTACACAAACAATGTTACAACAATATCATATTTCAAGAACACTACCCATGAAATTCCTATTTCATAAAAAACCCAATCTCAAAACTAAACTATTACAATAAATACTTTTCCTAACACAGAAAGCGGTCCCTAGCATTAATCGTAAGACCACAAGCTAACAGCAAGATCTTTCCCGAGCATTACTGTTACCATCAGTTCAGCCTAACGGTGCGAAGTTGTGCCATAGAAACATGCCAAGTATTTCATGAAAATCTTTACCTTATAAAACTTCAAAAGATCGTTTCTCCAACGTCGTCTATTCCTTTCGTCTCCATATCTTAAACAGCTTGGCTTAGCATTCAAGTCTCAAAATCTCATCTCCTTGGCTATCCCGCCAGAACGACAACTGCACACAACCACGGTCCCCACGCTTCTGCAATCTCATCCGCGCGCAGGGTTGAAAACGAGGTCATGATGAAAATCACCAAAGTGACCGTAATATCCCACCAAAAACCACCAAAAAAACTGTCTGTTCGTTTGTTGTTGACCGATTGATTTAAAATTTGGACGCAATTATGCATTTTAAAGGAGGAGTTTTTATGTGCCTGACTTATCTGGATACACACTAGACGGAAATACAAAAAAATATTGTTTATTCAAAAGCACATCAGTAAGCATGTTATATATAAAAACAAACAATAATTACTTTGAGCCATTGCAATGCTTGTCGGGTACAGACAGAAAATTGTGAAATATTTGAACTTGAAAACAGAAAGTAATCCAGTCTGGAAAGGAGGTCAGCGTCAGTCATACCATTGTCTTTATTTTATGTCAGAAGATCTAGATTTCAGCTATGTTCCAATGTAATCACATCTGAGAAAAAAGAAAGTTAACAATGAAAGTACAGTCACATATTAAGTGTCTGCAATGTTCAGTCATTTTCACAACAAGAAAAATCTGATAAAGTGCTGTATCGACAAATACATACCATTAACACAATGTCAGTTCTTCGTCCTCGACTTCATCACCATCATCTTCGACAGGAACGGCGCCCGAAGTATATGCAGCTGTAGTCATATTAGCGGTATCTTTTAAAACATCGTCAGGAAATTCATGATCTCGACAGCATTTCCCCAATCTTCTTAAGGCTGCAGGATGGTCAGAATGGCATTAATCATTCTGTTCCCCATCCTATTTCTAAGTCTCATCTTCACCAAATTTAACTGACTGAATGCACTCTCTACTTCGGCGTTTGACCATGGCAATACTAGTAAACACATGGTAAGATTACACAGTTCTTGAAAGGGATTTTCGCCACTCGCATCTTTGTATTGTAACACTTCACTCCAGAATGATACACTGTTGTTAACATTTTTCCACTCAATTAAATTTAACTTAGCCCACTGAAGTTCAATTTTCGACGTGTCTTCGGGAGGAAAATGCCTCAGTTCTGAAAGGGGGACGATTGACTCTGTATGCACTTTCAACCAGTTTTCTGGTGCTAGGTTGGAGATCTTGATCAAAACATCTACATTTGATGGCAAGCGCTGTTGGAGCTGTGTTACAAGAGCTACTAAAAATTCCACTCACCTTTCTCTGAGGACAGTTTCTATTTCCGATGACACAACTCCCGACTTTTTTAGTTCCCCCAGTTTCTTTTTTCGGCGTCGTAACCCAAATATGGTTTAGAATCAAGAAATTTTGTGACGTTTTCCCTTAACAAATCTGCTCTACAGCCAGGAAGAACTACTCCATTGGCTAAACCCTGAGTTAAAAGGATGAGATCATTAAGCAGTTTACTGGGATCGGCAGACTGAGCTTGAAACGCTTTGTTAACACGTTGCACCTCACCCAGCACCGGCTTTAAGAATAGCAAATAAAATTCATTTGTCTCATCTTTGTACATTTCATACATTTCAGCTGGGTAACACCTTTCACTATTTCTCACAGTTTGAAAATGAGTCTTTAGTTCCAAATACTGTGAAAGAAAGCATCTTACTGCCAGTTCAATTTATAGCCATCTTGTCGTGGAGACCCGAACAAGTTTGAGCGGGTCAGCACCTTCTTTAATTGTTCTGAACAGGGTGTTATACAGTTTCTGGCGTGTACTTGACTTTGAAAACCAATTATATGATTCACTAATCATAAATTCTAAGGTTCTAGGTAATGTATCAGCAGCGGCAGCAGACATAACCAGTTGTAAGGAATGGCAAACACATTTAACCAAAATAAGATGACCTACATCCTTTAAGTTTTTGGTGAATCCCATTGTTGATCCCTACATTAACAGAAATCTCTAAATTTCTTTTTATTCAGTCCATAATCAGAAATAGCTAATTTTATGACCATCACAATCGAATCTGCATCGCCTGATTTCAACTCATACAAACCCAAAAAATGTCCATACTATCCTCTTTTGAGTCTCAGAAAAATAAATGATGCACAACCCCAACTGTTAGTTCACTCCTATATCGGTTGATTCATCAGCTAACAGATTGTAAGGACTTTCTGCAACATCTATTTTAAGTTCTTCCTTAAATTAAGGAAACATGAGATTTTTTATTAATGCACTGCATTTTGTACGGTGAAGTTTTAACTTAGATGAACCACTCATTAAACACCTACTACACAAATCAGTAAGATGATCCACACTAAGGATCGCACAGTGGCAACTGTAAATAACGCACATGCAGCTTCAGCTTTTGCTTGATTCAGATCAACACTTGCACTCGGGAAATAGGGCTGCCAGATTGAGCTGGAGGCAGGCCCGGAGACCAGACGTGCCCCCCTCCCCCTTGGCCAATGACTCAACCCCCCCCCAACTGCGACCAACTCACCCCCCTCCTGCAACCAGGATTACACGTGAATTCTAAAAGAAAAAAAATACTAATCATCTCCTCCCTTCCAGAAAGTATCCCCGCATCTTACTTTACTTGCCACTGAGGAATCTCTAAAAACATGAGGATATAGCTTATTACCACTATCTTGAGAATTGTACGAATGGTAGTGTTTCACACCGTTGTAAGTCAAAGTTAATTCCGTTGCAGTGACTTTGTCGTCTTCTGCAGAAAATTGTTTCGGCAAGAAATTAGGAAGCGACTGATTCTTCTTTTGTGTGGTAATATTCGCTTTGTGTCTTTCCGATTGTAAATGTTTATTCACAGCTTTCAATCAGTCGTACTTAACAGTAAATGAGATATTGCATATTCTGCACTTACACATACACTCAGCAGTATCGACTTTTTGTAGCCACTCTTTATAATTTTCTTCCTGCAACCATTTTTCACGGAACGAACTTAGCTATCGTCTCTTCATTTCACTGTTATTACTCACTAATCTGAGTAAATGTAAGCTTGTCTGTTCACACACGATCCGTGTATTCCAAAAATTGCCGATAAACTGATAAACAATGAATGAACGAACACAAATAATAGACGTCGCCAGCTGAGACGTTGCCGCAACAGTGTTTGCTTAATAATGCGCTAGCCGATTACTACCGACGCAACAATGAAAAGTTTTCAGAGGAAGAATAGAAAAGTAGCGATTTGTTGCAATAAGAAATTGACATTTATATAAAGTTATTCATAATTACTAGAGAGGGGCTGGCCGGGATTGGCCGAGCGCACTGGGGCGTCTTGCCACGGTGCGAGAGGCTGATCCCGCCAGAGGTTCGAATCCCCCCCCCCCCCCCCCACTAGGGCATGGATGTTGTGTTCGTCCTTAGTTTACGTTACGTTAAGTTCGATGTAGATCGTCGCTACATGAGCATAGTACTTAGAAAGCGTAGTAAAAAAAAAAGTTAAGATGAAGGTTACATTGAAGCCCGGAGATGAGAGTGATTGTCCCGTAGACCCGGAGAATTCATTCCAAACCCGGGCACTCCGGGCGGCGCCCGGAGATCTGGCAACCCTATCGGGAAATCAATTTTTCTTTGTGCCTGAGACTGAAACGGTTCAGAGCCACGCGCGTGTTTCTTGGTTTTTTGATGGTCTATAAGACTAGCATATCTTGCCTTCAGATTGGTACCACAGTAACCACAACGAGCAACTGTGTTGTCACCTGGCACTTCTAAAATCCCGTTCTTTATTTCCGGATCATTTTTCCACTCAGACCGAAACTTTTGCACGTAAGAGAGTTTAGTTTTTCCCATACTTTCGTGATGCAAGTACAACACTTTATCTCCATGGAGATTGGAGAAGTCAACACAGAACTAACAGCCTACAACAATGAGCAATGCGTCATACAATTGTTAATATCTTTGAACTCTTAAGAATTTCCCACCTCCTACCGTCGGCTTTAAAAAACCACCAGATTCGGTGGGAAACCACTGACGTTGGTAACCCTGTCCGCGCGCCTAGCAAAGTCTGCACTCTCAATAATCACAACCTTACTTCCCGGCAACAATACTGACTCCAATATCGATAGTACTGCCATCGAAAAATAAGCCTGCAACCAAAGATAACTGCCTGACTAGCTTGACACTGGTCTCAAATTCGCGGTGCATTTGAATATGAAATGTATACCTTCCCATAGCAGGTATCTTACACGTCATCTTCCTTTACCTCGTGTCAAATAGTTTCTGTAGGCCGTAGGGGCTAGTATAATCATCTGATACGAAATGTGGTTTCAAGCTTTACTAGTTGGTTTAAGCATGTTGTTCATTTAAGCTCATACTTCCGTAGTAGCTGAATTTAATACATACCTTGTAGAATCACGTTATGAGAAGTAGTGTCGTAGCGTGGGGGTTGGCGGGAGAAAGAGGGGGGGGGGGTGGCATGGCTCCGGGCGGCACATATTTCAGGGCGGCAGGAGGCGGCCGAGCTAGAATAACAAGTATACTCTACAGGAGAGTACAAAGACACGTAAAGATTTGTCAGGAAATTAAGGTATATTTTTCAGCATTAAGGATTCTGTGGAAACGCAACTGAGGAGAGAGCAGGCGGGTTTTAGAAAACATCGAAGCTGTGTGGACCTTATCAATACTCTCAGAATTATCCTGGAACAAAGTGCAGACTGGCAGTATACTATCTACCTAACCTTCGTTGACTTTGAAAAGGCTTTCGACTCTGTCGATCGGAGAGTCATGTGGGATACACTTGCAAAGTACGACATCCCAACAAAGATCATCAACATCATCAAGGAAATGTATCAGGACTATGAATGCCAAGTACTACATAATGGAGAACTGACAGAGCCTTTCCGAGTTAATTCGGGAGTACGACAAGACTGTATTCTCTCACCACCATTATTTCTTTTGGTTTTGGATCATGTGATGAAGAGAGTAATGAGGGGACGGCAGAGAGGTGTGCAATGGGGGATGCGGGATACGCTCGAAGATCTAGACCTCGCTGACTACATCTGGCACAACGATATCGACGCATCGAAGAGAAACTGGCCAGGTTACGGAGAGAGGGAGAAGCTGCAGGCCTCAAGATAAATGTTCGAAAAACCAAAGAAATGCGGATAAACTCGACCACCACCACTAGGCTGACCATTAATGGAGAGGATGTAGAACATGTCCAGTCGTTTCTCTACCTCGGAAGTATAGTCTCGACTACAGGAGGCGCTGAGGAGGATGTAGTCGCTTCCGCAAAGCAAATTATGCGTTGGTCCAGCTGTACCCCATTTGGAGAAACAGGAACATTTCAAGGAAAATAAAACTCCGGCTTTTCAATAGCAACGTGAAGGCAGTTCTGATGTATGGTTCCGAAACTTGGAAGGTGACTAACCACATCAAAAACCAACTCCTAGTTTTTATTAACCGTTGTCCCCAGCGTATTTTAAACGTGAGATGGCCAAATACAATGACGAATCAAGATCGTTGGAGAGAGACAAGTCAGCAACTAATCAACATAAAAATCAAGAAAAGAACATGGAAATGGATTGGGCAGACATTAAGAAAACTTGATGAAGCTATTGAAAAGGTGGCGTTGGACTGGAACCCTCAAGGAGTCAGGAAAAGCGGTCGTCCCAAACACATCTGGAAAAGAACGATCCAGGGAGAAGCTGCAGAGGATGGGAAAACCTGGAGTGAAGTGAAGAGACTTGCCAGAAATCGCATCAGGTGGAGAAATTTCGTTTCGGTCCTATGTTCCAGAGGGAACTACAGGAACGAAGACTAAGAATACTAATATTTTTCGTTGAGCTACGAAAAATATTTCGTACTTGTAAATAAGTCAATCCTGTTGAAATCAGATCGCTTTAATATTCATTCCTGGGCGAAAATAATCTGTAAAAGGGAAGATATTTTCAGGGAGTCTTCATCAAGGTCATACGAGAGGTGTTTGAAGTTCATCAGTCTTAAGTCCTCCCTCCCCCCCTCCCCCCCCCCCCAGCGCTCTGTCGCTCACGAATGTGGGTGAATATAATTCGTTACACACTTGTAAATGCTACTGCCAAAACAGAAGTTACCGTAAAACAATTATTACCAAAACAGAAGTTACTGTAAAACACTTGAAAAATTTGTGAACGGTCAGTTTGTAAAGAGTGAAAATATGAAAGACGATCTTGGCCAATGTGGAAGTTAATCTTTGAACGCTGCTAGAATTCAAAACTACATAATCCGTATCTATCAAGTAACCATTTCTTCTCAAAATGCAGCGTTAGAAACTTATATACGCCATAGAAAATACCAGGTGAAGGGAATAAAGCTCACATGTTGATCATTTGTCTCTTCAAAATGCAATACCCACTATCGTATGCGGTGAGAATCAAGTAAGGCGTCTTTCCAGAAGAAAATTAAATATTTTGTTTACCTAGCTGCACCGAGCGAGGTGGTGCAGTGGTAACGCACTGGACTCACATTCGGGAGGATGATGGTTCAGATCCACCTCCGGCCATCCAGATTTAGGTTTCCCGTGATTTTCCTAAATCAGTTCAGGCAAATTCCGGGATGGTTCCTTTCAAAGGGCACGGCCGATTTCCTTCCCCATCCTCGGATTTTTATCTGTCACTTTCCACTTCTTTCACCTCTGGCAATATTGCTCATATGAAAAATACCGAGTAGCATCGTGGTTCGGAACCCACGTTAAACTGTAGGTCCCCCATAAGTGGCTGGGTAAGTCAGTTCGAAGGTCGGAGGAAGGCAACGGCATACCACCTCCAAACAGGACCATGCCTAGTAAAGCACTGTGGTGTTCAAACCAATCTTCGGATTGTTGACTGCTTTACCTTACCTTACCCAAATCTCCGAGCGTTAGCTTTGTCTCTAATGACCAAGCTGTTGACGCGACGTTAAACCCTAAGCTTCCTTCCTTCCTTTACCTAGTTGCGCGCAGAAAAATTTCTATTTTCTTACTGCCGACTACATTTGCACTCCCTCGTCTCAAGGCGGTCGACCTCCTCGCTATCTCTACGGCAAACTGCATCACGCTGCCTCATCTGTGACGTCACGGAGAAAGCGGGAGCCAGCACCAGCAAGAAAGATTACAGTTACTGAAGAGTTGCGTCCCACAAGGCGATGGTGGTGTAATGGTCAGCATAGTTGCCTTCCAAGCAGTTGATCCGGGTTCGATTCCCGGCCATCGCATATATTTTTATTAGCGAAGTGATGCTTGTAGGGGCTGGGAGAATATCGAAAGAGCACTGGCAAATTTACCCGAATTCTAGGGAAGTCCCCGAGCGGCAGGCACTGGACGCCGATTGGCTGTAGCACTGGCGGTCACGCGCCAAAAGGTAATCGTATTTTTATTAATATTTAATAATCAAATTATTTATTCAATGTCAAACTCAATTTAGAAAACCCCTCAAAGCTAAGCTATGACCTGAGTGGGTAAAACATTAACTGTCGCTAAATTCATAAACAAAACAATTAATTTAATATGGATGATGCACGGCAGCCATGTTTGCGTGCCAAATTGCGGATCGAAGGCAGCCTTGCATCGAGCCGCCACACTTCAGTTTAGTACACACACTCGGAGGAGTAACATGCATACGTAGGCGGTCAGAAGACTGAACAATGTCATCTTACAACAAGGCGAAATGACTTTATATTTACTTTCAGTTAAGAGAATGTATGTCAAGTGGATGTTATTATGCAGTTTGCTGGTTTTCTGCATTCTTTAAATAAACCAGATGGCATTCCGAAACCTTCAGTTTTATTCTGTAATTAGATCAGTTCCTGCCAATAGTTTAACAATTTCAGCCTCCATCAAGGACTCCGACCTGCGTGCTATCATCTGCGTGGGGACATCTATAGAAGACGTCAGGTTGGTGAACTTTTAGAGTTTCTATTCTTCACACAGTGCAGTGGGGAGTTACTAAAACCCTCGCGTACACTGTCATTGCGGTACAAACGCAAACTGTTGTGCATTATCCATGGCATCATGGAGGAGGAAATGATATAGTACCGATGAACATAACCCCCTGTAGACATTTTCCCGTTGTAACTTTTGGGATAAAAAGGTCCCAATTTAGAAATGAATTTGCACATTACAGTGTTTTACACTTCCCTTGTTGAGACTGGAATGGTATGTTGTATGTAAAGTGAATAGGAAGTCAAAAGGTGGATATAAACTGGTTGTAGAATGTCTAGTGCCACTAAAAACTAATAGAGGCTGTATGGGTGGCGTGGACTTGGCTGATCAGATGAATACACTGTGTGATTTAGGCAGAAAATCTGAAAAATGGTGGAAGAAATTGTTCTACAAACTGTTGCTAACTAGTGTTGTAAATTACTGTACTGTACAAAAGGAAATTCAACAGAAGAGAGTGCCAATAAAACATTTTCTAGTCAAACTAGCAGAGCAATTCATTTCCAAGTGACAAAAGGCTGCCAAGGTACAGCAGAAATCTTCAACTGGGCGACCTGGGCATGAAAAATGAAGGCCTGCACCTTCCTGGACAAGGACCTACAAGAGGTGCGTCTTCTGTTCCTGCAACAAACAGGAAATAAGAGCAAAAACTAACTGCAAAATGTGCCATCATCCATTATGCAAAGAGTGCTTTCACCATATCTTATGTAATTTTATAATAACTCAGCCATGTGTATAAAGTCTGATAGTAAATTTATTGTACAATGTTACTAACTAGTGTAATATGTTATGTGAAGACCAGTTTGGATTCAGAAGGGGATTGGAAAGAAGAGAAGCGATTCTGGCACTGAGACTCCTTATCGAAAAGCAATTACAGAAAAATAAACCTACTTATATTGCCTTTGTAGACCTGGAAAAGGTCTTTGATAATGTTATCTGGCAAGAGACGTTCAGAGTGCTGAGGAAAAGTGGAATGAAATACAAAGACATCTGTGTGATATTCAGTCTCTATAAGGTTATAAGGTAGCAGTGGTTAGGAATTGTTACCAGGATCAAGAAGCAAATATCAGAAAAGGGTAAGACAAGGATGTGCTCTCTCTCTCCTTTTATATTCAACGCCTACATCCAGGAAGCTATAGACCAAGTTCGTGAAACTACAGAGGTGGACATCAAGTTTAATAGGCAGAGGATATACATGCTATGCTATGCAGACGATATTGTTGTAGTCATGGAGACAAAAGAAGACCTAGAAGAAGTCTTCAGAACAATGGTAAGGATTCTCTACAACCAGTATGGTATGAGAATAAACAAAGTAAAACACTAACGTGATGGTATGCAATACAGAAGCAGAATATGAACCTGCAAGAATACGAATTGTAAGAGAGGAGATGGAAGTGATAGAGGAATTAACTTATTTGGGAAGCAAGATCACAAGGAATGGTACATGCCGGAAAGAAATTGTGAGCAGTGTAAACAGGCCAAAATTGCATTCAATCTGAGGAAGAACTTATCAGCAAGAACATCAGTGTGGAGAATAGAAAACGTATAATGAAATCTTTTGTTTGGAGTGTGGCTCTATACGGTTGCGAAACGTGGACAATAGGAAGAGAAAAGACGGCTAGAGGCTCTGGAGATGTGGTGTTATAGAAGGATGATGAAGATCAACTGGAAAGAGAGAGTTACAAATGAAGAGGTGCTTAGAAGAGTACAGGAAAACAGATACCTGTGGAGGCACATCCAAACAAGACAAGACAAACTTATAGGGCACTTCCTAAGACACAATAACATCATTGGACCAATAGCAGAAGCGGCTATTGAAGAAAGAAACCCACTGGAGCGACCAAGGATATCATACATGCAACAGATCATGAATGATATTGGATGTAACACGTATGTGGAAATGAAGAGGAAGGCAGACAGAAGAGAGGAATGGCGCTCTGCTGCAAGAACACTGAAGAAGAAGTGTAATAAAAACTGATTGCAGAGTCTTGTTATATATATATATATATATATATATATATATATATATATATATATATATATATATATAAGCAGTATTGTCTGTTGCTATTTGGCACTGGTGCAACAACATAAGTCCCACTCAGTAAGCCTAGTGGGCCAACAGAGTCCCAAAAAACAGCCGCGCAGGAGTAGCCGAGTGGGCGGGAGCGCCACGTTGCGGATCGCGTGGCCACCCACGTCGGAGGTTCGAATCCTCCCTCGGCCATGGATGTTTGTGCTGTTTTTAGTATAAGTTAGTTGATAAGTAGTTTGTAAGTTTAGGGACTGATGACACCCAGTTAAGTCCTCTAAGCTTTACAAACATTTCAACATTTTTCCATAAAATACTACTATTGGGACACCAGTGTCCGAGGGCTTAATTGAACCAAGTGAGGCGAGAATTGCAAACTCATAAAACACTATATGGTCGAAAGTAGAACTTAATGTATAAATTTTAAAAGAATCCGTCTTGAAAGGGTTAATATTCTTCATATATAAAGCAGAGTGTCCGTATGTTTGTGTGTACGTATTGTATACAAATCTACAGTTATCTTCCAATTTTTATGAAATTTTGCATATGTAAGCTTCAATCCATGAAGACGGTCGCCGTAAGTGTTAGGGTCACGTACAACACATTGTTCACGAGATATGACGTCATAAACAATGACATCCGCGAAAAACTGTTGCATCAAACTACAGTGTTGCATATTTCCTCCTATACGCTGGACCGATTTCAACCAAATTTGGTGCACATATTCCTTACCGTGAGGTAACAATGCTGTCGGGGTAAGAACCACACAGGACATATGGTTCAGGAGTTACAATGTCGTAAACAATATGGTTGTACGAAACTGCCACGTAATGCGACGAGAATTGATTCACACACTTTATGAGAATGACAGTACTTTGCGACTTGCAACAAACATTAAACATAATTTCAAACCTTTATTGCACTTTTTCTCGCTGACAACCACACCAAATTGTGCAAGAAAAAAAAAAAAGGTTTCTCGCTTACTACTTTTCCGCTGTACTTCTTTACTACTAATTGTATTCCCAAGAGATCTTACAAACATTCACTACTTATACAAATCAATACATACCTGAAACATTATAAGTTGTACAACATATAATTCAATAAATATGAGATCGTACGAATTTCATAAATCAATTGTATTTTGACTACCATCTTTCTTTGTTTGTACAATTTTTTACATTATACAAGACAGCGTTATTTGTATACATTCTCCGATAATTATTTTGGAAAACAGGAGATGGACAGAGAGAGGAGGGGTAGGAGAAGTACTAACTCAAGGCAGGGCAACGCCGGGTCTTTAGCTAGTGGTCCATAAAGTGCTAAATTCCGAAGTGCTCAACAAATACTGGAAGTGAAATCTGCCACTAAAACCAGGCTATAATATTATGAAAGAATATATATATATTGCTTATTTAGTCTGCCCTAATTAGGGCCTTGACGCCCTCTCCTACATATTACCAGCAAATAAGACATACAAGAGATATTACAAAAAAGCACACTAATAACAAAATAATAATAGTCGATAATAATATTAATAGTAGTGGTAGTTTTAAGAATATTACAGACCATTCAAAATAATATACATTCATTTGAAGTAATATTTAGTGTTGCAAGAAGGTAGAGGAATAAAGGTAGAGAAAGAAAAGAGAGTGACAGAGGGTCTTAGAAAAAGTGGAAAATAAATAAAGACTTTGCCGACACAAGGGAAGGGAAAGTCTGAGAAGTAGCTGGAATTAGCCAGAGTAATCTGCAGAGAGATGGCTTTTGTGACCGTCAGTGGGTCCTTAGTTGTATTTCGATGTTTGGAAGGGATCTGATTTTTTCGGATATTTTGAGGAAGATTGTTCCAAAATCGAGTTCCTGATATGGAAAAAGATTTAGGAAACATGGCATGGCTGTATTGTGTGATTTTACACACAGGATTTTACTTTGTTGGGAACAGGTAGTTCTGTTGTGCTGTACAGAACACAGATTCAGAGATGACAATAACATGGAGTATAAAGATTAAGAAAACGATAAACGAAGCGTAGCGTATGATAATCTCTACGATTATCAGACGAAGCCATGATAATTGCTTGTAGGGTGGAGTGACGTGGTCGATAAAGCGTCTCGCTGCGTAGCGCGCGGTTGCTCGACGTGGAGGTTCGAGTCCTTCCTGGGGCATGTGTGTGTCTATTGTCCTTAGGTTAGTTTACCTAGGTTTAAGTAGTTTGTAAGCTACGAACTGATGACCACGCAGTTTGGTCCGATAGAGTTACAAACATTTGAACATTTCGATAAAGCATACGTCGCAAATGAATCGTACACAAGCATCCATCGACAATTCTAGTCTGCGTATACGTTCATACGAAAGTCCTTGAATAATAACATCACCATAGTCGAGTGTGGGAAATATTACTGTCTCCACGGACTTCTTTTTAAGCTTCTTATATCTGTATAGAATGGAGTGACACTGACTCAGACTGCAGTTGTGTGCTCGGTCAGTCTAGGTGTTGGTCCATAATTATTCCTAAACTCTTTGCCGAGGAATACTAGGCTATTACTGTGCTGTTCAGGATTAGTAGTGGAACAGACTGTTTGTACTGCTGGTTAACGAGTCTCTTGTGTGTAACTAAGGTCGCTTTGGTCTTGGATGGACTTAATTTCACAGCGATAGTGAAGGCAAGCAGGTCAGCATTTATATGCTGGATTACTGTGTACAGATCTGTTCGGCTAGCGGTTGGATATAACTGAAGGTCATCTTCGTAAAGGTGGTATTTGCAGTGGGAGATGAAGCATTACAAGCGGTCTCTGGTCCTATCCCATAGATAATTAGCTTGGCGGCCTTCACCTTTCTATATCATTGACTGATTGTCATATTTTTCAAGTGTAAAAAGGAAGAAGAAGGCATTGCTTTGTCTCTGTCTGTGATTGTCTTACGATTGATATTGTTCTTTCGGACAATTAGGCTCTCTTTCCGGCTACTCTTCATGCAATGTGAGTGTGAATAATTATTTTTTTAATTACTTAATGCATAATAAAAAGATGATTCATTCTTTAACAATAACTTATTTCATTATCTAACCCTCCGTAGTTTTTTCTAGTAAGTTCCATGGATTGCAGTACGACGCCATTACTGATCAGTCATAAATTGATAAATGCATCAATATTAGTCGATTTATTCTTTTGTTGTAAACGAACCTGCAATTAACTTTTCTTTTTTAAAATCTGTACGGCATTTTCACACATATTAAATTCACAAATGCAAATTGGGCATTACAATTACGTACATTGTTGTAATGCGAATATGCCGTATTATAACGCTTTCTGTCGCCGCAGCTAAACAGCAATAATTAAATATTTCAGTTAAAAGCAGAGGTCGAATAATCATTTCAGATAGATTTTTCTCAATATTTATCTTTCATTTAATTTTTTCCAAACATCGACCAGGCGGGAAAAGTTATAGGGATATCGGTTGACACACCATAAACATGTAACGAGAATAGTAATGGGCCCAGTACTGATCCTTCTGGGACCCCTGATAATACACCCCTTCACTGTTATCTATTTGTTCCAATCACAATGTTGAAATGTTTGCAGAGTTATCGCACCTAACTGCAGTGGTCATCGCTCCCTAAACTTACAATCTACTTAAACTAACTTATCCCAAGAACAACACAAACATTCATGCCCGAGGGAGAACTCGAACCTCAGTCGGCGAACGGCCGCGCGCACTGCAGCAAGGCGCCTTAGCGCGCACGGCTATTCCGCCGGGGCGTTACAATCACTATACACTGCTGGCATGTGAGTAACAGTGGAACCACTGCACAGCACTTGGAGAAAAATTGAAAATAGAAAGTTTAGAGAAAGTGGAATGTCCAAGTTAAGTGTCAAATGCTTTGCTGAAATCCATAAAGCACATAGTAGTTGCCTGTTGTTTGTCCATAACTTTTATTAGGGCACTCGTCGTGTGCGAGTTTAGCGAAAATCTGATTGGTATTTATCTAGAAATTTGTTTGCTGTTAAATAATTAGTAACCTACCCATGAACTATATATTCCAGAGCCCTCGATAATGCCGCCAGAATACAAATCGGCCTGAAGTCGGAAGGTTGTACTGCAGAGTCCTTTTTGGGTGATGGTTTTATAAGTCCCTTTTTCCAGGCAGCTGGGAAAGTGGTGGAGGTTAAGGGGACCTGGACGTCAAAATGACTGAAAAAAAAAAAAAATCTGCCTTTCCAAAGACGTATGGTTTATTTACTTTTAAATTGTTGTTATAGTCTTAAATGCTCTTTGAACAAGTATCTCCACAGTGTCTACGCTGATGCTTCAGGCAAGGAACATCACCATAAACATTCCACGCCTGCCACAATCATGGAAACAATAACGCCAATATACAGGGACCTTACAGATAAAAAGTTACTGGCCGTACACAAATTCATAATGAGAGTTTCAATAGCTGCGTATGGCGACGAGTGTTTGTTGGATGGACAGTACTCAAAATAGGTGTGATGGATGCTGTTTTCTATTTCAATGATGGTGTAATTGGCAGGACAAAAGTAATGGACAAATTAGGCATCCAATCAGGAAATATTATGATAGCTACTCTGACTGCCACAGATCGTCAGCGACTTGTTGAAGCTGAAAAGGCTGCGGAAGCCACGACTAAAGAGTCCAGAGTAAAGAAAAGAATCCTGAAAATGTCTGCATCGGATAAAGAAGAAGCTGGCCAGCAAGACTATGCCACTGGAACGTTCTGAAAGAGGCAGACGGTGAGTCAAAAACACTGTAAACATTCTTTTCTCATTTTCTCGAAAATACATTTTCGGAACATTATGTACATATACCTGCATAATGATTTTAACTATGTTCACCAAATTTCTCCCAATTGATGAAAAGGACAGTATATTTCTATTATGCCTAATACATTGCAGAAATGATCTATTTTTTGTTATTCTGTATATAATTTTAACGGTGATTTTTAGAAAAAATAGTAATGAAGTGTAATGATTTTTCTATACCCCAGCTATAATCCAAACTACAAAACGAGAGGCATAATGTGTTCCTACGAATAGTGATAGCAGCCTGCCACAGGAAAAAGCTATTAGACTCACGATACACCAGAAAATGCTTCCAGAATGCGAACTTGTATTATAAAAACATCTATTAGGCAAAATATTGTAATTCTTAAACTATATAAGATATTTCAATAAATTTCCTATTATAGCTTGAGTTAATGTCCTTCAGTGTTGGTACAAAATCGCAACTTCCTCCGCGTTGTAGATGAAGAGTAATGTGCACCGAAAGCAAGATATGGAAATGTAGACCGTTCACGTCCAGGCACCCTTAAAGAATTGTTAAACAAATCCGTTATTAAGGACAGCAAAGGACAGATATTCTTTGTTTTATTCTTTGCCTTAATTTCCTCTCTGTGTGTCAATCTTGTCGACTTTCACTTACATATATCGCTCTTCCACAGGCAGAAGGGTAAACAACAGTTGACATAATTTTACAGGAAAAAAAATCAACGTATGCAGATACATGGATTTTTAAAATCTGACGATGTAAAAATCGGAGTCGCGTAATGAAGTCAAACTGCATTTGAGTAGGCCTACCTCTTCCACTGCTTTATATCACAATTACAAAGATTTCTCAGTTCTGTTGTCTAGTTTGACTAATCCCCTTCACATTTGTTAGCGTACGTTATGCCTTCAGGCCTTCTTGAAAGTATCACATTAGAAGCTTGTGAAACAATATGGTTGAGTTCTTTCAGCAGTGACTTTCACCCTTTGGACCTAATCCGTGTCGATTTATACCTTTTAGTCTACATTTGGATAAGTTTAATTTTTCAAGTTTGGGCAGTTACTGTAGGACTATGAAGAAGACGTTCTTGCATAGATTTTGAAGTACATTGTTCTGAGAAGTAAAGTAACAATGTGAACAGCAATTTAAAAACCACAAATTGAGAATACTTTGAAATTAGCTGAAATGCAAGTTTTCACAAAGATAACAACAGTTTTCTCAATAGGTAATTCACACACTCATTCTGGAACACATGTGCTCTAATGATCGTCTACAATGTCGTTTGATGGTTTGTCCGGGAGATCGTTTACTGACAGCATCTGTTGACGTCAGATTGCACTAGTATGAGTGGAAACAAAAAAACAAAACAGAAATCAGACGTAGCAGATCGACAAGACGTTTCTTCGTCTCTCGACTGGTAAGGACAGTACCATGTTAACGCAATGAGGACATTTGAGTGTCGCCACCTGTTCTTATCATACCTATCTTTTGAAAGTCAGCTACCACTTGCAAAGTTTCATTATAGAGAAGAAACCTCATATTTCCATTTGTGACTTCCATTTTCACATTTTTCCATAAGACCTTTTCCCCTTCGTCATTACATTTACTCATTCGTAATATAAGCTTGAGAAGTCCTGACCGATAATTCCCCTTTTGATTTCAAAAACTTTGAAAGGCTTCTTAATCCCCGTTTGCCTTACAATTTGAACCCAACATGTGGTTGAAACATAGGGACTCTTGACCTTTCTCCAAGTTTCCAATTAGTGAGTGAATGTGCCGCACTCACTGTGTGTATGACCGATCACAAAAGACTTGTGGTCGATAATTTCCACCGACCATTGATCTGTAATAACTGATAATACACTACTGGCCATTAAAATTGCTACACCAAGAAGAAATGCAGATAATAAACGGGTATTCATTGGACAAATATTCATTATTCTAGAACTGATATGTGATTACATTTTCACACAATTTGGGTGCATAGATCTTGAGAAATCAGTACCCAGAACAACCACCTCTGGCCGTAATAACAGCCTTGATACGCCTGGGCATTGAGTCGAACAGACGTTGGATGGCGTGTACAGGTACAGATGCCCATGCAGCTTCAACACGATACCACAGTTCATCAAGAGTAGTGACTGGCGTATTGTGACGAGCCAGTTGCTCGGCCACCATTTACCAGACGTTTTCAGTTGGTGAGAGAACTGGAGAATGTGCTGGCCAGGGCAGCAGTCGAACGTTTTCCGTCCCAGAAAGGCCCGTACAGGACCTGCAACGTGCAGTCGTGCATTATCCCGCTGAAATGTAGGCTGTCGCAGAGATCGAGTGAAGGGTAGAGCCACGGGTCGTAACACATCTGAAATGTAACGGCCACTGTTCAAAGTGCTGTCGACACGAACAAGAGGTGACCGAGACGTGTAATCAATGGCACCCCATACCATCACGCTGGGTGATACGCCAGTATGGCGATGACGAATACACGCTTCCAATGTGTGTTCACCGCGATGTCGCCAAACACGGATGCGACCATCATGATGCTGTAAACAGAACCTAGATTCATCCGAAATAATGACTTTTTTCATTCGTGCACCCAGGTTCGTAGTTGCGTACAGCATCGCAGGCGCTCCTGTCTCTAATGCAGCGTCAAGGGTAACCGCAGCCATGATCTTCAAGCTGATAGTCCATGCTGTTGCATACGTCTTCGAAATGTTCAAGCAGATGGTTGTGGTCTTGCAAAAGTCCCCATCTGTTGACTCAGGGATCGAGACGTGGCTGCACAATCCGTTACAGCCATGCGGATAAAATGCCGCCGGCCGCGGTGGCCGAGGGTACTGAGGCGCTTCAGTCACGGTCTGCACGGCCACTACGGTCGGGGGTTCGAATCCCCCCTCGGGCATGGATATTTGTGCCATCTTTAGTTGTAGGTAGTTCATAAGTAGTTTGTAAGTTTAGGGACTGATGACCCCATAGTTAAGTCCCTTAAGCTTAACAAACACTTGAACATTTTGATAAAATGCCTGTCATCTCGACTGCTAGTGATACGAGGCCGTTGGGATCCAGCACGGCGTTCTGTATTGTCCTCCAGAACCCACCGATTCCATATTCTGCTAACAGTCACTGGATCGCGACCAACGCGGGCAGAAAATTCGCGATATGATCAAACGCAATCGCGATAGGCTACAATCTGAGTCGGAAACGTGATGGTACGCATTTCTCCTCCTTACACGAGGCATCACAACAACGTTTCACCAAATGAGACATCGGTGGGAAATTTTCCTCATGTCAGCACATTGTAGGTGTCGCCAACCACTGAATGCTCTAAAAAGCTAATCATTTGCATATCACAGCATCTTCTTCCTGTCGATTAAATTTCGCATCTGTAGCACGTCATCACCGTGGTGCAGCAATTTTTATGGGCAGGAGTGTATTATGGCGACTAAGTGCATGTTTTTGTTATGATTGTCACATGTGTCAAAATAAATTAAGCACTGATTGATATTTGAATGCAAACCATTGAGATACTTCACCAAGTATTATGCTACCTGATCAGTTCCTCCATAAGCCTTATCCTCACTACACAAGTATGTTTGTCATTCCTTGAGATCGTCGACAGCCAGAATACAGATGACTGTAAAAGGTCATGGAACTTTCGAGCTGAGAGATACGTAACATTGCCACATGTCAGAAGTGACAAATACTGTAGTGTTATCACTTAAAGCACTTCCCTGGCTTTCGCCTGGTATGCCATGTCTGTCAGTACTGGTGAACGCTCAGTTCAGTCGGAAGCTCCAAATTGTATTGTTCTGATACATGAGAAAAATGATAGGTATCCTGCTTCGCTTTCTTGATTGATTAATTGGTGAAAAATCTTCTTGTAGATCGTTAAACTTACAGGCTCATATGTGGCATATCTATCAGAGTTATCATTAGTTTAAAAAAATATTCAAGACGGCATATGGAAATGGTGGAAGTGGGCTAAAATCTTATAAAGAAAATTAAGTATGTCCAAGCAAATTAAGACTGGCAAAATTTATGTGGACATTTCAGAATATTATTTGAGAGGGAATAACAACTATGTTCCCTCAATAGATTACACAGAATTATTTCACTGGAATTTACTTTGGTTGTTTCTGCTTCTTCCAAGTTGCCATCATTCTTTCGGCACAAGAAAACGATTATGCGAGTCCATTCACTACTCCTAACCACTCTTTACACACTTGCAATACTAAATGATAATATACTGTATTTACTCAATTATAACCAGACGCATTCACGATGAATTCACTAACAGCAAGTTTTTTATTGCAATGAAACGTCCCTCACCAAATAATAATGCAGTGTCAACAATGGCTACCAGTCCTGTGGTTCCTGGATTGTCGTAACTAGAAAATACAACAACGAGGCCAACAATGATACCAATATACTGTGAGTCCCTGAATGCCATAGGTAGCAACTAGATCAAGTGGCTGGGAAACACTTTTATCTCAGACTGTGCCGAAGGATATATGTAGACATAGAACCTTCCGTTCATAAATGAATGAATGTTGGGGTCTAGTCACTTATATCCTTCTGCCTGAAGTATATTTACATCTTCGTGTGTTAAGGCCAAGTAGAGAAAAGCTACTTGGCTACAGTTTTCGAAATTAAGTTGTACTTTTGTTTCTCAAATAAATTTGTCAAAATGAGATAATACATAAATTATACATTATCTCATTTTACACATTTCTGGATTTATACCCGTTTGACTCGCTTGGTGAATTTGAGAAAACAGCAAGCAAATATCGATATGGAACATAGTCTATGCACGTCTTCATGTTGTCCTTCCTTGAATAATTCCAAAGTATCCTATAAATTTGAACATTTGAGCCAGCAGCTATACACAAGCTTGCGGCAAACAAAATGCCAATTTTTTGTGAGTCAATATTCTCTATTTTCGCCCCTTCCCATTAAAAAAATTGTAAGACGCCGATTGACGTGCAATATCGATTTAAAACACTTGAAAATTAATATAAAAATGCAGACATTTGATACCTTATTAAAACAAAAAGCTATTATTTTGCATAGTGTAATATGATGTTTTATTCAGCTGTTTCGCTACGCTCAACTCGATTTCATTATCATTACAAATACATGCGCCTAAATAACTTCCATACTCACCATTTTAAATTCTAAATTAGTATACAATAAAACTACATAAAATGCCACAGATGTTTCATACATAAAAGACTTGCAATACATCTACAATTCTGTCATGTAACGTTGAGGCATACAAGTACTGCCTGCGATTCCTGGGCGTACAGTTGTAAATGCTGTTACGAAGACAGGAGATACGTCAACATTCTGTTTGTGAAGCACATCAGAATAAACACAGATATCCACAGCAGATTCGTACCAGTCTGAAATATAATCTGCCTTGCGCTCCTTTACCTTGAAATTATTAAGCCCTGACTAATGAGCAACCATTTAATTCTCAGAATGTATCATTATAAAATACATTAGAGTAATTATATTAACGTCAAATTAAGAAAATGACGTTAAATCCCACGTCGATATTTTTCAAGATGGAATACGGTACGTTTACCATAACAGACAACGGGGAAAAAGTACGACGTCTTTCCAGAAGAAAACAAATTCTGGCACTCCGAAAACAATATATTTGTGTTAGCCTAATTCCACAGAAAACAAAGTTAATTCTGGTAACCTCTGCCGAGTAAACATCGGATATTTACTCTCTAGGTGAATGACCCGCCCGCTATTGCAAGAGAAACCGCATTACCTACGTCATCCGTGATGTCACGAGAAAGCGGGAGCCAGCATCAGAGAGACGACTTAGAAACTGAGCAAGTTGTCTTCATCCTGCGATGGTGGTGTAATGGTCAGCATAGTTGCCTTCCAAGCAGTTGATCCCGGTTCGATTCCCGGCCATCGCATATATTTTTATTTCGTTGGGGAACTGGCATTAGTAGGAAGAGATGGAATATCCAACAAGACTCCACGTCTGGTTATTAATTGGCATTCAGCTGTGATTTGGCATTTATCATGCCGAACACGGTATTAATATGTTTGAAAACACCCCGTCCGAAATTAGGACTTTTCCGTGATGCTTTTGGTCACAGAGACAAGGCGTTTGTCTAGTGATCATTACTACACGTATCAGGAGAATTGCCATACTTTAGCTATGCTGCAGTACAGGGTCAAAATTTAAATATAACACACTTCCTACACTCCAGCCATATTGAGCATAGCGCTTGGTTTTTGCAGCTTACGTATGTCCTAGGTTGGTCTTTACATGGCTTACAGGTATAATAAAAGCATCATGTGTTCATGGAATATTCCTGAGAAAATCATGAAAAACCACAATTATTTGGGTACAAATAATTCGAATTATGCGGATGAGCACTTGTACATTTTTTATTCATTGATATTAGTCTGCATTCTTACGACATATTCCTAAGATTTTATTCTCAAACAACTTTTTTTTTCTCTATATCTTTATCCGTCACCGATATCGGAGGTTCAAAGTTACCGTACTCTTAAGCACAAAATCACAAAAATCGTTTTTAGCCGTATTTGGCACTCTGGACCGTAAATATCTAAATAACTAATCATACCAGACGGCTCAAATTTTAACAATAACTTTTTAGCCATTCGTCCAAAAACGCAAGTTGCTAAAATCTGTACCCTTTATCAGGATACATCCGTGAAGTGGAGACTGCACTGAGAGACGGCTTTTCGGACGCTTTGAAAATTACCGTCTGTTCTAAGAAATGTACTCGGCGAGTAGTTTGGTTTCCCACATCTTACAAACTGATATTTTCGGTCAATGAAGGATTGATATTATTATCGTTACTCGTTACAGTTGCTGATAAGATTTTAAATTATGTAAGGAACTGCAACCTTTTTTTTTTTTTTTTTTTTTTTTTTTTTTTTTTTTTTTTTTTTTTTTTTTTTTTTTTAATATTATAGATCTGATGCCTATTCTTTCAGACAGGTTCGAAGAAACAGATACAATTCGACAATTCGATGAGAGTAACAGACTTAAATTAACAAATTAGAAATATTCAAGCATATCGAATTTTACAGAGTACTGAAATAAATTCAATGGCGAAGTTTAAAACTTGTGCTGGACCGGGATTCGAACCCGAATTTCCCGCTCGGGCAGCTGTCGCTTAAACAATTTATTCATCTATAATTTTTTTTGTGGCTACGTTATTTTGCGATTCATATAATACTATAAAATATAACACTATGTCCTTCAAAAAGTAGAACAATGAAATTATATACACCGGTGTGGTGTGAGAAACACGAAGGAACCGGCCATGTGTGTAGTGGCGTCTTCAGTGCCAAATCGCAGTTCGTTCGTGTTCCTCACTCGACACCGGTGTATTTAATTTCATTGTTCTTCTTTTTGAAGGACATAGTGGTATATTTTATATTATCCAGCCTGAGCAACTCTGCCCGTAACGTATACAAGTTATTCTGACGTTCGTCACGTAAAATTGTTTTTTTTTTTTTTTTTTTTTTTTTTTTTTTTTTTTTTTTTTTTTTTACATTCTGATGAAGTCACCCATAAAGGAACAGAAATCTGGTGAAGGAAAATAAAATTCACGCAACCGGCTTGCTGTATTACATGTATTAAAAAATGTTTTAATATTTATTCTGCTATTCGGATTAGGGACGAATCTAACAAATCTGAGATCATTAAAAACGGTCCAGCAGTTCTTGAGTTATCTATATCTGTGTTGTTGTGGTCTTCAGTTCGGAGACTGGTTTGATGCAGCTCTCCACAATTCCCTATCCTGAGCCAGCCTCTTCATCTCCACATAAGAACGGCAACCTACATCTGTCTGAATCTGCTTACTGTATCCATTTCTTGGTCTTCCTCTGCGGTTTTTACCCCACACACTTCCCTCCAACGCTAAATTCACAATTCCTTGATGTCTAAGAACGTGTCCTACCAATCTATCCCTTCTTTTAGTCAACGTATGCCAGAGATTTCTTTTCTCCCCAATTCTGTTCAGTACCTCCTCATTAGTTACGCGATCCACCCACCTAACCTTCAGCATTCTTCTGTAGCACCACATTTCAAAAGCCTCAATCCTCTTCCTGTCCGCAATGTTTATCGTCCATGTCTCACTCCCATACAAGGCAACACTCCATACAAATGCCTTCAGAAAGGACTTCCTTAGGCTTAAATCAATATTCGATGTTAACAAATTTCTCTTTTTCAAGAACGCTTTTCTACCCATTGCCATTCGGCATTTTATATCCCCTGTAGTGTGACCATCATTTGTTATTTTACTGCCCAAGTAACAAAACTCCTCTACCTCCTTTATTCCTTCGTTACCCAATCTAATTCCTTCAGCATCACCTGTTTTTCTTACACTGCACTTCATTACCCTAGTTTTGCTCTTGTTAATCTTCATCTTATATGCACCTTTCAGCACACTGTCCATTCCGTTTAACTGCTCTTCCAGGTCCTTTGCTGTCTCTGCCAGAATTACTATGTCGTCGGCAAAACGCAAAGTTTTTAATTCTTCACCCTGAACTTTAATTCCTTCTCCAAATTTCTCCTTGCTTTCCTTTATAGCTTCCTCAATGTACAAATTGAATAACATTGGAGAAAGGCTACAACCCTGTCTTACACCCTTCCCAACCACTGCATCCCTTTCATGCCCTTCAACTCTGACTACCGCTGTCTGGTTTTTGTACAAGTTGTAAATAACCTTACGTTCCCTATATTTTACTCCTGCTTGCTTCAGAACTTTAAAGAGTTTATTCCAATCTACATTGTCAAAAGCCTTCTCCAAATCTACAAAAGCTAGAAATGTAGGTTTGCCTTTTCTTAATCTATTTTCTAGGATAAGCCGTAAAGTGAGTATTGCCTCCCGTGTTCCTACATTTCTCCTGAACCCAAACTGGTCTTCCCCGAGGTCGGCTTCTACCAGCTTTTCCATCCTTCTGTATATAATTCGTGTTAATATTTTGCAACCATGACTTATTAAACTGATGGTTCTGTAGTTTTCACACCTGTCTGCACCTACTTTCTTTGGAATGGGAATTATAACATTTTTCTTAAAGTCTGAGGGTACTTCACCTGTCTCATACATCTTACACACCAGGTGAAACAATTTTGTCATGGCTGGTTCTCCCAGAGACTTCAGTAGCTCTGAGGGAATATCATCTACTCCAGGGGCCTTGTTTCGATTTAGATCTTTCAGGGCTCTGTCAAATTCTTCTCTCAGTACAGTATCTCCAATTTCATCTTCATCTACATCCTCTTCCCTTCCTACAATATTGTCTCGAAGTTCATTTCCTTTGTAGAGCCCCTCTATATACTCTTTCCACCTTTCAACTTTCCCTTCTTTGCTGAGAACTGGTTTTCCATCAAGGTCCTTGATATTCATAGAGCTTTTTTTCTTATCTCCAAATGTTTCTTTTATTTTCCTGTAGGCTGTATCTATTTTTCCCCTATTTATACATTCTTCTACATCCTTGCATTTCCCTTCTAGCCACTCCGTCTTAGCCATTTTGCACTTCCTGTCGATCTCATTTCTAAGTCGTCTGTACTTCATTTTGCCTGTTTCATTTACTGCATTTTTATATTTTCTCCTTTCATCGATTAAATTTAGTATCTCCTGTGATATCCAAGGATTTTTTGTAGGTCTTGCCTTCCTACCTATTTTGTCCTCTACTGCCTTCACTATTTCTTCTCTCAATTTTACCCATTCCTCCTCTACTGTTTTATTTTCCCCGGTTTCTGTCAATTGTTGCCTAAAGCTCCCTCTGAAATTCTTAAGAACTTCAGGTTCCTTCAATTTATCCAGGTCCCATCTCCTTATTTTCCTACCTTTTTGTAGTTTCTTCAGTTTCAGCCTACAGTTCATAACCAACAAGTTATGGTCAGAGTCTATATCTGCCCCTGGGTATGTCCTACACTTTAAAACCTGGTTCCGAAATCTATGTCTTACCATTATAAAATCTATCTGGTATCTCCCGGTGTCTCCTGGTCTCTTCCACGTATACAATCTTCTTTTGTGATTTTTAAACCAAGTGTTTGTTATAACTAAATTATGTTCTGTGCAAAATCTATATCTATAAATCTATATCTATAAATGTGAATGTCTGTTCGGTGTACGTTTATCACGTCTGAACCACAAGACATAAAAAGCTAATAATTTGTACAGTCACTAATATCTACCCGGGGAAGGCTATAGACACAGTTTTATGGCGATCGGATAGCTACTTATCTATATACATTAATGTGAATATCTGTTCGGTGTACGCTTATCACCTTCGAACGACAAGACGCAGGGACTTAAATATTTGTACAGTTACTAAGTTATACCTGAGGGAGGTTTTAGGCACGGTTTTATAGCTATCTGATAGATATTTAGTAATTTGAAGAATATAACGCGAAATGCGGAACAATAATTACTCTTTGAAAATTATATTTACTCTTCGAAAATTGTTTTATTGGTTGCATTGTACAGTATAAAATAGAAATACAGTTTTCCTCTGTCTGTCCCTTTTAACTGTTTATAACTCGAGAAGTATCGAACGTATCGTCATGCGGTTTGCTTAATTTCTTCTTTAGAAGCCTGGGATAATCTTAGGCTATATTTAATGTCAATACGAATAAATGAAAAAAAAACCTAAAATAAGAATCATAACGTAGACTCATTTACCGCTTCTGCACTTTAGTCAGCTTTGGTGCCTACACAATAATAGCTAGGCGGTGTACTTAGTAGAAACTTGCAGAACTCACAAACGTCTACAAAAAACACGCGAGAGCATGTGTCTAACTTTTATGAGTGAACCATATTTATCATTTTTCTTTTATAAAGTGCTGGCGTCAGATGGCTTCAGACTACAGATAGACTATGTACTTTGGCGCAGGTCTTATAGTTTAGGCTGTGCCACAAAAGGTCGCGGAAGTGGTAAACCTTTCTACGTTATTATTCTTATTTCAATTATTTCTCATTTTCATATTGGCATTTAATATAGCCTACGTTGAACACAGGCTTATACCGAAGAAATTGAAAGAAACCGCATCACGATACGCCCAGCAGTTGTCGAGTTAAAATAGTTTAAAGACTGATTACCCGTGCAAAGCCGAGGCGACTCAGCTAGTTAATGATATAATTGACGCCACGGTGGAGTGGCCGAGCTCTCTAAGGTGCCTAGATGCGGAGCGCGCCGCTGCTCGCCGTCGGAAGTTCGACTCCTTCCTCGGGCATCTGTGTGTGTGTGTGTGTGTGTGTGTGTGTTGTCCTTAGCAGAAGTAAGTTGAAGAAACTTGTGAGCCTAGGAACTCATGGCAAAAGTAGTTAAGTGTACATCTACATCTACATACATACTCCGCAATCCACCGTAAGGTGCGTGGCGGAGGGTACACTGTACCACTACTAGGCATTTCCTTTCCTATTCCACTCCCAAACAGAACGAAAGAAGAAGAATGGCTATATGCCTCCGTACGAGTCCTAATTTCTCTTATCTTGTCTTTGTGATCACTACGCGAAACGTAAGTAGGCGGCAGCAAGATCGTACTACGCGCAGCTTCAAATTTCCTCAACAGAAATTCGCGAAAAGAACGTCGTCTTTCTTACAGCGTTCCCCAATTGAGTTGCGGGAGCATTTCCGTGACACTCATGCATCGGTCGAACCTACTAGTAACAAACCTAGTTGCTCGCCTCTGAACCGCCTCTATGTCTTCCTTTAAACTGATCTGCTGCGGGTCCCAAAAACTTGAGCAATACTCAAGACGTGGTCGTACAACCGTTTTATACGCGGTCTCCTTTACGGACGAAGTACATCTTCTCAAAATTCTCACAATAAACTGAAGTCAGCTATTCGCTTTATTCACAACTGTCCTTACATGTTCGTTCCATTTCATATCGCTCTGAAATGTTACGCCTAGATATTTGAACGACGCAACTGCATCAAGAAGCTCACTACTCATGCTGTATTTCAACATTATGGGATTGTTTTTCCTACTCATCACCTTACATTTTTCTACATTGATAGCTAGCATCCATTCTTCGCACCAACTGGAGATATTGTCTAAATCATCCTGTTTGCTATTACAGTCAGTTAAAGACGACACGCCGGCCACGGTGGCCGAGGAGACTGAGGCGCTCCAGTCACGGTCTGCACGGCCACTACGGTCGGGGGTTCGAATCCCCCCTCGGGCATGGATATTTGTGCCGTCCTTAGTCTTAGTTAGTTCATAAGTAGTTTGTAAGTTTAGGGACTGATGACCCCGTAGTTAAGTCCCATAGACTATACAAACATTTGAACATTTGAAAGACGACACCCTCCCTTACACCACAGCATCATCAGCAAACAGCCGCACATTACAAGTTACACTGCCCATCAGATCATTTATATATATAGAAAATAATAGTGGTCCTATCACACTCCCCTGGGGCGCGCCTAACGATACACTCGTCTCTGATGAGCACTCGCCATCGAGAACAACGTACTGCGTTCTATTAGTTAGGAAGTCTTCCAGCCAGTCACAAATCTGTGACCCTTAGATTTACAAACATTTGAACCTTTTTATTTAGGTGTGAGCCACTTCTTTAGATGGATTTTATTTATATTTGACTTCTTAGCCAGGGAAAACGAACTTTAAGTGATCCTATAAAGATGACATTTATCGATTGAGTTACTGAATCCTAAAAAACCAACATTACGCGTCGAGCCTTCTTTGATTCCCGCTGCGAATTACGTGCGTATTGTGGTGTCGCACAAGTCTAAAGTGCGCGCCACCTACCTACGCCGCGCGCCGCCATGCACGCACGGCGCGGCGGTCTTACGACGTCAGCCACGAGCGCCCTGTGCTACAACTCCGCTCGGGGCCACCACTGAACGACATCGTTCACTTGGGACTGAGATAGGAACCAATTAACACTTCGGAATCAGGTAGGCATCACTTAAGACTTGGCTATCGGATAGGCAGTAGGCAGGCCTCTAGCTCAACTATGTATCAGCATTCTGCAGTACTGAGCTATGTAAAAGTTAAGTATTACTAAGTCTCTAAGAAATATATATCTCGTTCTAATTTACTCTAGTGTTTCTAGTTTCTGCTGTCCCACTGGCTGCTCACCTTCGTACCTACACAAGCGTGCATCCTTTATTCCTGTGTCGGTTTTTCTACTCGGCCACCGACACCTACGACGGAAACGAGACACAAAAGCGGCGACGAGGCTGGGACACAAAACGCATAGCTAATCCCTATAGACTCCTAGACGATTGGAGCAATTTTGATGAAATCTTAAGATTAGACAAGCTGGTGAACGTGTGGAAGTTTGGTAGCGATCAGATCAAGATGTTTATTGATTATCAGAACATAACGCGAAATATGGACAATAATTACTCTTTGGAAAAGCTCTGTACTCTTTGACTTTTCATCTTTGCCATATTTCACAAAGTATTTTTAGTTGTTGTTATGTTCTACATTATATGATTCAATACAATGAATTCCTTGCTGATGCAATTCTCGGCGGGTTTAATTCATATTCACGTACTAATATCACAGTGTAACGTACACGTAAAAGTATTCGTCTGGTCAACTAGCTGATGTTTCATACAGTGGCTAACTCTTTGCGACAACCTGTGTAGTCGGCCGTGGTGGCCGAGGGGACTGAGTCGCTTCAGTCAGGATCTGCACGGCCACTACGGTCGGGGGTTCGAATCCCCCCTCGGGCATGGATGTTTGTGCCGTCCTAGTTCGTAAGTAGTTCATAAGTAGTTTGTAAGTTTAGGGACTTATGACCCGTAGTTTAGTATCATAAAGCTTTAGAAACATTTTAAACAACCTGTGTAAACTCGGCCACCATATTGTTGGTAGTCAGTGCACTTGAGATAAGTCTGTCTATCGTATGTTATTGCTGAGCTTGAAGTGTTGTGTTTAGTATATATTGTATTTAGTGTGTATTATCTGTACAATTTTTGCTGCTGAAACATGCGTGAAGTGTGTTCAGCAATTGAATGTAGAAATCGAAGTGATAAAACGACAAGTACTTCGTGCAAGAACGCCACATGTTTTGCCTTGTTTAATCTCAGAATGTCTATACAAAATACCTCAATAATGGAAATTAGCTGCTCCAAGGGTGAAGCTTCAGATGACGTATCCTGCAATTCCCTTGACGTACACGCCATAAAAAAATGCTCAGTTTTCTACCTAGTGTGGTTTGAGATATTTCTTCTTCTGTAACTCCTGCGGTTGACGAACCAACACTTTTGTGTGTCTACATCTTCTTTTAAAATATTTTCATTTGTTGTAAACAATACTTGATGGAGCACCGTTGACATGTAACCAGTGCAAAGTGTGGAAGCAATAGTGACAGCCAGATTATCTCACTCGTATATGTCTGTGTTCTGTGCAACAACTGTGTACTTGTTTCATCGTGGCAACAACGAAAGTTAATGATACGTAATTTCGGGTTGGAATACTTTTGTGGCAGCTGACCCACGGGTATTTGTATTGCTGTATTTTGTTGTCTCTTCCGTCATTGTACTCAAAGATCATGTACCAAACGTTATTTGTTTCAGCATGCCAACAAGGAAAGTTATTCATGGCACCTTATTACGACGTGGAATGCTTTTATGGCAGATGACCTAGGCGCATTTTTAACTGCATTATTTTGTTGTCACTATCGTCTTTGTAGTCATATTTCCTCCACCAAAGTTCACAACCAACCCCTTTGACAGCAATTTTAAAGTTTGTAGACTTGAAAAGTTTAGTAAACACAAGATAAATGTATACTAGACTTTATTAAAGCATTTGTTACAACATATTAACAACAGGTGCAAATCCATGGACATGATTGTTCGTCATAACAATTACTGTTCACTGTAAGTTTCGCAGCTCGTTTAGACCATGTACTTGCATTATAATCAATACAAATATGTTCATAGCGGCACCTTCATTCTTATTGCAAACCTCAGCTGTTATACTTCAAACTGTTCAAATGTCTGTAGAGCTTATGGGACTTAACTACGGTGTCACCAGTCCCTGAACTTACAAACTACTTATGAACTAACTAATACTAAGGACGGCACAAATATACATGTCCGAGAGGGAATTCGAACCCCCGACCGTAGTGGTCGTGCAGACCGTGACTGAAGCGCCACAGACTGCTCGGCCACTGCGGCCGGCTGTTATACTTCGAACTGGAACTGTATTACTGATAGGTTCGTGGTATTTCGTTACCGCATTGTTAGGAAATATACTACCAGGCTCGCCAATTCGCAGCTTCGATAATGTCTAAGGAAATAGTCAATCTTTAAATATAACGTGAGACTGTAAATAGGGAAAATTCTCGAGTGGGTGTGGCATACCAGCTGTCAGCCGATACCCCAAAACAAAGGGCGGACGCCAGTTCAATTTGCTTCAAACATGGCGGATCTATCACCACCCTATGAAATTCTAGCTCTTTGGTTGCGGCACTATAAAATGTCACGCTTCAAGTGTCAGCAGTGCAGTAACAGAAGTATGGCATGATACACATGGAGAACGTACTATTTTTAATGCTGCTATCTTCGTACTTCCCGGTCACTAAACGTAGTTGTGAATTTTCTAATACGAATAGGAAAATTGAATGAAAGTTATATTCCACCTCCTGTTAACATCAGCCTACAGTAATAAAATTAATTTTTAACTCATTGCAAGCAACAACCGTAATGTCAACTCACGTACAAACATTGTAGATTGAATCATCGTGATACTCATTCGCAACTTAACCGCACCTGTCTACATCTACGGCCTAGAAAGCAAGACACCTAGGTTCGAGTTCCGGCTGGGTACACATTTTCAGCTTCGCCTATTCGCCACACACGCACACACACACACACACACGTGTGTGTGTGTGTGTGTGTGTGTGTGTGTGTGTGTGTAATATTGCGGTGAGGAGCAATGATCCTTTTGTTACTGAGGAGGGGTGGGCAAGTTCGGTGCCCTTACTCTTACGGGAATTAATTTCAAAACTCTGAGTTTGGGCAGGGTGAAGCTGGGAATTTGTATCTGCCGGGAGGCGTGCTTAGGTAGTCCTTGCACGTGCGGTGATTATTGTCCCCCCAGTGGTCTAGTGATCAGCGCAACTGCCTAGAAAGCAGGCGATCCGGGTTCGAGTCCCGCCGGGCGCCGTGGCTCAGCCCGGTCAGGGGGCTAAAAAAAAGCTGAGCCAAATATTCACCGAACAAACAGTGACGAACAGAAACAACGTCTGCAAAGCATAGATCTACCCGAAGAACAATATATATACAGAGTGTTTCACTAAGTGTGTTTGCCTCTGTAACTTATAAAATAATAGGTGACGGGAAATTTTAATCCAGTAGGTCAACGTAAGAAATGTTACACTTTCTGCGGAGCTACGAACATACTTTATTGTATCATTTTCCAAAGAGTTACAGCACAAAGATATAATTTTTTAAATGGAACAATAGTTTTTTCTATCGTGCATTGGATTCGCTGAAACCAGGTGCGTCCACATCAATTTAACCTACATTCCTATCACTGTTAGTTTGGGAGCTATAACCCTTCAAAGTTTCGGGGTCAGATATCACAAACGCTGCGCATAATGCAATGCGCCTTCTAAATGTGGTGCGGCCGAGTTGCAACGTCGCCGGTGTCACGGAGCGAGAAGCTTCCTCGATGCGCTGTTAGACTGCCGACTGTCGCCGCACACGGCCGTATACCCGACAGTTGGAGCCATGCAACCAACCGGGGCTCAATATACCACAGTTACTGACATCGGATGACGATGGCATACACGAACAACGAGTACGTTGACATGTTGCTGATGCTCGGCGAGTGCCGACACGATGCCACTGAAGCAGCCACGGCATATGCTGTGAGATATCCTAGGCGAAGAGCCCCGACAGCCATTACGTTCTTATGTGCCGAACAACGACTTCTGGAGACAGGCAGCTTGGTAATGCGCCGTAGTAACAGACAAAGACCTGCAAGAACTGAGGAGACGGAGGTGTTTGTTTTAGCTGCACTACACCACGATCCTCATGTCAGCTTATGGGCCGTTGCTGCAGTCGCTGGTGTCAGTCTCACATCTGTGTGGCGTATAGTACACGGCCACAGGTTTCACCCGTACTGCCTGTCACTGACCCAGGAGATGCATGGGAACGATTTCCGTGCAAGAGTGACATTCTGTGAGTGGGCTATGCGTAATTTCACGCTGGAGTCTTTACAAAGTGTTATGTTCTCTGATGAGTCCACGTTCACAAATTATGGTGCAGTGAATCGCCGTAACATGCACTACTGGGCCGCAGACAATCCTCGGTGGGTACGATCTGTCGACCGTCAACATAGGTGGTCTATTAACGTTTGGTGTTGAATCCTTGGGGATGAAATCATCGGTCCACACTACTTCCCAGGTACACTGACAGGTGAGTTATATCGCGCTTTTATAGCCGACAGTTTGGGTGGTCTCCTTGAACATGTGTGTCTACACACAAGAGTCCATATGTGGATGCAGCACGATGGTCACCCAGCCCATTCTGCGCGTGCTGTTGTGGAAGAACTAAACAACAGGTTTGCAGGAAGATGGCTGGGGCGCCATGGTCCTCATTCATGACCCACAAGGTCGCCCGATTTAACACCAGCAGATTTCTTTTTGTGGGGATATCTAAAGGATCGTGTTTATGTCACTTAGCCCACATCCCCAGATGATCTAAAACGGCGCATCGAGGACGCATGTCGCTCCGTCACACCGGCGATGTTATATCTCGTCCGCAGATCCTTTCGACGGCGCATTGCATTATGCATTAAGGAACATAGACACACATTTGTACATCTCATGTAAATCAACTTCCCACCGCCATAACATCCATCACCCAGCACACAGCCATGTATTATGTACAGCGTGTGGTATCTGACCCTGAAATTTTGAAGAGTTGTAGCTCCCAAACTAACAGTGATAGGAATGTAGTTTAAATTGATTTGGGCGCAGCTGGTTTCAACGAATCCAATGCACGATAAAAAAAACTATTGTTCCATTTTAAAAAATTATATCTTTGTGCTGTAACTCGTTGGAAAATATGTTCATAGCTCCGCAGAAAGTGTAACTTTTCTTGTGTTGACCTACTGCATTAAAATTTCCCGTCACCTATTATTTTATAAGTTACAGAGGCAAACACACTATATATAAGAATAACAACTGCAGGATCAGAAGTGTCGTCTGTTCTTTCGGAACATAGGCCACATGTATATCTACATAAATACTCAGCTAATCACATTTAAGTGCATGGTGGAGGGTCGATCAGCTTTTATGATATTTCTCAACCGTTCCATTCTCTCATACAGTGCAGGATAAAGAAACATTTGCATCTTCCAGTTTTCGATCTGATATTTCTCATTAAGATGATCATGGCCCCTATGTTGGTAAGCACTAACAAATATGTTCGCATTCGGAGGAGAAAATTGGTGACAGGAATTTCGCAAATAAGTCTCCCCGCAACGAATAAAGCATTTCTTTTATTGATTGCAACCCCAACTTGCGCATCTTTTCTGTGACACTTTCTCCCCTATATCACGATAATACAAAACGAGTTGCCCTTCTCTGAACTTTCTCTGTATCATCCGTCAGTCCCACTTGGCGGGGATACCACAATTGGCAGCAATTCTCCAAAATAGGACGCACAAGTGTAGTGTAGGCAGTTTCTTTAGTATAACTCTCGCATCTTATGACAAGGACACCTTTGACATGGAACGCTCGGAACCGCGTGAAACCATGCTTGGAATAGCAGGCAATCATAAAGAGGGCAGTGGTGTGCGTCATTTCCACGCAAAACCTTGCACTGTACCGCAACTAACATTTTAATTAATAGGCGCACGGGGTGTTGCTAACACCCCAAATAAAATTATCTGTAACGACATCGTTGTGCAACATATCACTCATATGAATATGTTTACTTCACAAATTGCTATTTAGAATGTTATCTACTGGTACAGTATCGTTTTATTTAATACTAGCTGAACCCCCGCTGCTTCGCATACATAGGCTGGTTTGTCTGCACTAGTTGTTTCTTTTTAATCTTGATGAAGAATGCATATCTTAAGTTTCGTAGTTATAGCTTGAAATTTGAGTTAACAGTACTATATTTTTGAAGATCAATATTTGCATCGCGTATTTCATCTCCTTATTGGTCGAATTTCCAAAAATACTGCATCACGTGTCATTTAAATTTGAACCCCGAATCCAAATCCGAAAATTTGTAGTTCTAACATCAAAATTGCCTAAATAGCGACATATTTTCGAAAAACACCCCCTCTCCAATTTAACCCCCTTGATGGTTGAATTTCCAAAAATACCGAAACACGTATTTTTTAACGTCTAACCAACTATACAAATATCAATTTTTGCAGCTCTATCTTCAAAATTGTATCAATAGCAACGTGTTTTCAAAAATAATTTTTGATCCTCTACTTAACCCACTTACTTGTTGAATTTCCAAAACTACTAAAAATCATGAATTTTTAATCCTGACCAAGATTCCATATAGGAAGTTTTGTAGTTGTAGCTTAAAATTTGAGTTAACAGCAACATATTTTTGAAAATCAATTTTTGCGTCACGTATTTTACCCCCTTATTTGTCGAATTTCAATAAATGCCGAAACACGTGTCATTTAAATTTGAACCCTGAATTAAAATCTGAAATTTTGTAATTCTAGCTTCTAAATTGCCTAAATAGCTACGTATTTGCAAAAAACATTTCATCCCCTATTTCACCCCCTTACGGACGGAATATCGAAAAATCACTTCTTAAATGACGCCTAAGATCAACACCCTCCACAAATTTCAAGTTTATATCTTCAGTGGTTTGGGCTGGGCGATGATGAGTCAGTCAGTCAGTCAATCAGTCAGTCAATCGGGACAGTTCCTTTTATATAGAGAGATTACTTTAGTATTAAATTGAGTTATAAGAAACATATGCAATAATCCACATTTTCTTACAATATTTTGTTTAATTATTTATTTCTCTTACTCTTCATACTTTATTACAGGTATAAGACATTATACATATAATTAAACATTTTTTCAGTCAACTCATACAATAATTGCTGACACAGCTCCACATGAATAATTCAAACACTCCTCTGAACGCAGCTAGGCGATAAAATTCTCTACGTTGTGGCCTGTCTCGAATATCATGGAATCTCAAACAATGCAACAAGAAACGAAAGCGCCGTAAACTCATTGTTGCATTAAATATTGCAATTCCAAAACCATTTGTGTCCCATAAGTCTTCTAGATTTTGGTGTCCTGCCCTGTAATGCCCAGCCAGTATCAACAGACCCAGAAGACATTTGATTTCACCCTCATTTGTTGCTTTAGCATCACGATATCTTGTGAAATTTGATGCAGTGTGTTGTATGTCAATATTTTTGCACAATGTAATCATTCTAATTATTGTATCATTTACAAATATTGAAAAACAGTCCACAGCAGCTTTCGCAGATTTTGCTGTAGCTTTCACGCCAGGGAGATGAATAACTTCTAGTCCTTACGTTGCGACTAGGACTATTTTTCATCTATTTTGTAACCTTGTCCTTTCCAATAAAAAAAATCATGCTTGTTTGCACTTACTTGCGGTTCGACTTCCAGGTGGTGTTCATCCTCCGTTTCCGTGCCTCTGTAATGAGAGAGAACTTTACAGCTGTCTGCTTTCTCCTCTTCCTCCTCTCCTCCTTCAAAAGCTTCGTCTAAGACGTCTTCCCGAAGCTTCCGCACTCTTTATTGTTCTTTTCATAACGATCCATAGCTGTTTTAGCTGCACAGAGCGACAAAATACAAACAGCTGATACGGAACACAACTGTGCTCTTTCTCGCATCACTGCAACATAAAAGAGTCGCGCGGGCTGCCGACAACACCCCAAGCACATTGTTGCGCGTTTTCTTGCAACTTGTGCTTCCATTGTAGATTCTACTCCTACTCAGAACTTTCATATTATGTCCTAGAAAGGTACCAAAGAACATGACGTTATACTCCTATCCATTGTGTAATAATCCATCGATAATGATGACTGGGGTGTACTGAACACCGCGCGCGACCGCTTAAGGGACAGACAGAAAGAAAACAAGATACCAATACCATAGAAATTATATGTAATTTAATGGCGTCAGTGAAGTGTGTCATTACATGTTCAATCAGCAGCGCCAAAAACTCTCTGCTTACAGTACTTATAGGCTAATAGCAAAATAGACCATGTACAGCAGTACAAGAAAGAGCTTATATTAACCCTCAAGGTGCAGATATGTGATTTCGATGAAGTGGTTAAAAAAATAGTGAGAGAGAAGAAAGTGCACACATCACTACAGCCACGTTATCATATTCCACATCACTTTCGCATTTACTGTGACTTGACTGTTCCTGTTGCTCTAGAGGTGAATATCGTGTACTGCTTGAAGAGCAAATTCCGTATATCTATCGAGCGTAACGTTGTGTCGTCGCCATCAAAATTCTGAATTATTCTGTTATATAATACAGCCACGAATTCCATATTCTTGGTCCCAACGTCATTTCCATATTCAGCACGTCTCAACTTGCTCCCTACTATTTGGTCGACAGGCGTAGGATTTTTCCAGTAATTTTCGGGTGTGCAGCCGGATCCCATTGACATTCTGCAACGATATTTCGGCCCAGAGACGTCCGGCCATCTTCAGGTGAGTAGGCAACTACTGAAGAGCGCAGGTACGTTCGCGGTATTTATACCGAGTATTGCGCATGCGAGATACGCTGGAGTCTTACTGCGCATGTGTTAGATGGTGACATGCGCGGTACGGCCGAGCTGTGTGTGCTGCCCTCGGTGGTGAAAGTGAACACTCATCTAATCATCGAGAATCGAATGATTCCGTCGATTCCGCTGTGCCTCAATAGCTTTAAGAACAGGGTTCCAATCTTTATCCAGCTGAAAGCCGTTGTCACGATTTATTAAATTGTCAGCAAGGCGTATTTCAACCGCTTCTTTGAAGACTGAGTTCCAAAAGCCGGAAACTGGAGCTAAAATTGTGGTTTTGTTGTATTCCATGGAGTGTCCCATGGAAATGCAGTGCTCTGCTACAGCTGATTTCGACGGTTGCATAAGACGGGTGTGTCTTTCGTGCTCCGTACAGCGCTCTTGAACTGTTCGAGCCGTCTGACCTATGTAAGCAGAACCACACTCGCAGGGAATTTTATAAACGCCCGCTTTTTTCAGTAGCAGATCGTCTTTTACAGATCCGACTAGGGCTATATTCTTCGCTGGTGGACGGAAGATGACCTGGATTTTATGTTTCCTTAGCAATCTGCCTATTTTAGAGGACACATTGCCAGCATAAGGAAGGAATGCAACTGATTTGTAATCTTCTTGTTGTTGTTATGATTACGTATGGCCTTCCTTATTTGGCGTGGAGTGTAGCCATTCTCTTTGAACACTTTCTCCAAGTGTTCCAGTTCTGCAGGAAGATTTTTTTCGTCCGATATCAAGTGTGCTCGATGTATTAGCGTACTAAGGACACCAGCGGTTTGTGCGGGATGATGGCAGCTGGACGCCTGGAGGTATAGATCTGTGTGCGTAGGTTTCCTGTACACAGAGTGTCCCAAAGAGCCGTCGTACCAGCACGTCCAGAAATGGTAAAGCTCCATCTAAGGAAACATAAAATCCAGGTCATCTTCCGTCCACCAGCGAAGAATATAGCCCTAGTCGGATCTGTAAAAGACGATCTGCTACTGAAAAAAGCGGGCGTTTATAAAATTCCCTGCGAGTGTGGTTCTGCTTACATAGGTCAGACGGCTCGAACAGTTCAAGAGCGCTGTACGGAGCACGAAAGACACACCCGTCTTATGCAACCGTCGAAATCAGCTGTAGCAGAGCACTGCATTTCCATGGGACACTCCATGGAATACAACAAAACCACAATTTTAGCTCCAGTTTCCGGCTTTTGGAACTCAGTCTTCAAAGAAGCGGTTGAAATACGCCTTGCTGACAATTTAATAAATCGTGACAACGGCTTTCAGCTGGATAAAGATTGGAACCCTGTTCTTAAAGCTATTGAGGCACAGCGGAATCGACGGAATCATTCGATTCTCGATGATTAGATGAGTGTTCACTTTCACCACCGAGGGCAGCACACACAGCTCGGCCGTACCGCGCATGTCACCATCTAACACATGCGCAGTAAGACTCCAGCGTATCTCGCATGCGCAATACTCGGTATAAATACCGCGAACGTACCTGCGCTCTTCAGTAGTTGCCTACTCACCTGAAGATGGCCGGACGTCTCTGCGCCGAAATATCGTTGCAGAATGTCAATGGGATCCGGCTGCACACCCGAAAATTACTGGAAGAAGAAATACGCCGGGAAAATTTTAGAAGTCAGGCGTAGGATTAATTCTCTTCCAGCTATCACTGCTCTGTACACAGTTTACACAGTAAATCGCTTTCGATCACTAAAAGAGAGAAATACTTACTGCAGCTATACCACTCATGCAGTGGTTACTGCAGCTACACTATTCAACCATCTAGTGGCGCTAGCGGACGAGTGCAGCATTTTTCACGGAAATGACGCACACCACTGTTTTGTTTATGATATTCTAGGAATGGTTTCGTGCTGTTCCGAGCGTTCGAGGTCAAAGGTCTCCATTTAATGCTGTCATGTGGTGAAATTCCAATACGCGTAGCAGAGTTCCGCTACCGTTGGCAACACTGCCAAAGATAGTTGCTTATCTGCTCCGAGTCATTATCACTCGTAGTTGTACCAAGACAATTTCAAATGTTTGTTAAGTTTAAGGGACTTAATTGCGGGGTTATCAGTCCCTAAACGTACTAACTACTTATGCACTACCTTATACTAAAGACGACACAAATATCCTTGCCCGAGGGGGTATTCGAACCCCCGACCGTAGCGACCGTGCAGACTGTGACTGGCGCACCGCAGACCATTTTAATTGTTTTTTCCCCTCAGGTAGATCTATGCTTTACGGTTGTTGTTTCGGTTCGTCCTAGATTGTCGTTAAATCTGTTGGCTCAGCTTTTATTTATTACAGAGAGCATTTAGCCCACTGACCGGACGCGCTGAGCCACGGCACCCGGCTAACCGCTCGGCCACTGCGGCCGGCGCTTGGGAGACTCTCTTTAATTGGTAATACGAGGGGCGTTTGAAAAGTCCTTGCAAAGGCGGAGAGATGGCACCACAGGCGCGTATCGAGGTCATATTTAGTTAGTAGCATCTTTGGAAATAACGCACACCGAGTTTCAGTTACAATGGTGTATTTCTTTGTGTTTGACATTCATGTGAATCGAGGGAGTCGAGTGATTGTCAAAGAATGGACAAAAAAGAATTTCGTGTCGTGATTAAACATTACTTTATGTAAGGCAAAACGCCTCAGAAGCCTAAAGAGAAGCTTGATAAACATTATGATGACTCTGCACCTTCGATTAGAACAGTTTATAATTGGTTTCAAAATTTTCGGAGTGTCCATATGGGCACAAGTGACGCTGAAAGTTCTGAACGCCCTGTGGAGGTTACGACTCCAGAATTAATTGATAAAATCCATGATATGGTGACGGATGACAGAAAAGTCAAGGTGCGTGAAATTGCTAGTGCTGTGGGCATCGCGAATGAATGGGTACATAATATTTTTCATAAACATTTGCACATGAGAAAGCTATCCGCAAGATGGGTGTAGCGATTGCTCACTCCTGACCAAAAACGGAATCGTGTGAAGTGTTGCAAGGAAGGTTTGCAGTTGTTCAGGAAGAATCCACAGAACTTTAGGCGTCGGTCCGTCACTGTGGATGAAATATGGCTACATTACTGTGCTCCTGAGACCAATGAACTATCTAAACAATGGGTTACCAAGGGAGAAACTGCCCCCCCCCCCCAAAAAAAAAAAAAAAAAAAAAAAAAAAAGCGAAGACCGGTCCTTCAGCTTTTGCGATTCGTAAGGGATAATCCTCAACGACTATCTGGAACAGGGTAAAACTGTTACAGGTGTATATTATACATAGTTATTGGACCGTTTGAAAGCGCCGGCGATTGGCCCACAAAAAGTTCTTTTCCATCACGACAATGCACCAGCAGACACCTCAGCAGTTCTGGTCGCAAAATTATTGGAAATAGGATTCCAACTCGTTTTACATCCCCCTATTCTCCAGACTTGGCTCCCTCGGACTACTATTTGTTCCGCAATTTGAAGAAATCGCTGGCGGGACAAAGATTTCATTCAAACGAGGTGACTGCAGGCTTGGACAATTCCTATTATTCGGAAGGAATCAAGAAATTAGAACAGCGTTGGTCAAAGTGTATAAGTCTAAAAGGAGACTACGCCGAAAATTAAAAATGGTTTTCACCAAACACGTTAGTAGTTTTTATTTTTGCACGGACTTTTTCAAATGTTTGTACAGCTTATGGGACTTAACTACGGGGTCATCAGTCCCTAAACTTACAAACTACTTATGAACTACTTACGAACTAGGACGGCACAAATATCCATGCCCGAGGGGGTATTCGAACCCCCGACCGTAGTGGCCGTGCAGACCGTGACTGAAACGCCTCAGTCTCCTCGGCCACCGCGGCCGGCGGACTTTTCAAACGTTCCTCTTAGAAGGGTATTTGATTTATTTGCGCAGTATTAATCCCTGCAATCTATCAATTCCTCCTCCACAAACACATCTTCGGTGATGTCGACTATGCACATTAAAACCGCCGAACCAGCACATGAACCGACTTACGAACGGTATTAACCAAGAAAGCATGCATATGCGCGACAGAGTGTATGAAGGAGAGGCGGCAAGTGAAGTGAGCTAAGCAATATAGCTGATAAAATTGAGTGGCGTCTTTCATTGATAAGTATCTGTTAGGAGCATAATATGTAAACTCTGGATGGAATAGTACTGGAATATCTGTCTGAGAGATTCTTAGGTTTCGTCGAGCATGTATGGCAGTTAAATAGATAATTTTGCTTGAGGTACAATGAAACATTTTGTGAGTAAATGACGCACACCACTGTTATTTATGGCTGCTTGTTATTCTAAGAAAAGTTACGAGCGGTTCCGAACACTCGACGTCAAAAGTGTCTTCTGTAGAGGCCCCTACATACGCTCAAATTATCTTCCGACCAACCAAATGAACAGCCAACCAACCAAATTCTTAGCAGCCTACACACATTTCGACCAACTGCACACATCGATAGTAGCGCCTTCCTGTTCTGGTGTCTGGTTGACGAACTCTTTTTGGAAGGAAGGAAGGAAGCTTGGAGCTTAACGTCCTGTCGACAGCGTGGTCATTAGAGACGGAGCTTATGCTCGGAGTGTTTGGGCACAGAGTAACATATACAGAGAAGCAGCCCACCCTAAACCACTGTCCTACGCTGTCCTAGTACTGTAAGATGCTCGCAGGTGTCAGGCGGTTCGCTGGCTTAGTGTGCCTCTCGCACGTCAGAGGGTAGCGTGGAGGGGAGGCTGAGGGGAGAGCTCGTGCCGCCTGCCACGAGGCCACGGCTGTGTCCCGCTTGCTGGCGTTTGAGGGGAAATGGTGGTGGGGACAGACGCTACCTGCCGTCTGCTCTGGCCAGTTTAAAGGGCTGCTTTTGACCGCAGCGCCATCATGGGACATCTTACGGAACTGCTGGAAAACCTCCCTCCCCGCACCCCTGAGCGTAGGACCGGGCCCTTACGGAGGTTTCCCGTCTGTATATATTTGTCTGTGGTTTGGGTAAGGATGTGGAAGGGAATCGGCCGTGCCCTTTAAAGGAACCATCCCGGTATTTGACTGGAGTGATTTAGGGGAATCACGGAAAACCTAAATTTGGATGACCATCCTTCCAAATGCGAGTCCAGTGTGTTAAACTGTTTTTGTCTTCGCGTGTTCGCTGTGCAGACAGCAGACGATCGCAGGCAGGAAGTTGGTCTGGTTGCTACACACGGTAGAATTTGTCGGGTGGACTGGTAGGGGGGGATCGGATGTCGGACTGTCAGCCCGACCAACCGTCCGACAAGAGAAGTTGGTCGGGAAGAGCCTCCACACGTCCAAATTATCTGACCGTCTATAAATCAGTCCCAACAAAGCGGAATCTGTAAAGGGTCCTTAAGAGTTCTGCCAATGAAAGCCTGTCGTTCGCCTTCCAGACAATCTTTTGTATGTGTTCATTCCAATTTAAATTATTCGTGATTGTATTTCCTAGGTATTTAGTTGAATTTAGGGGCTTTAGATATGACTGATTTATCGTGTAAATGAATGTTAACGGATTTCTTTTAGTGCTCATATGGATGACTTCACACTTTTCAATGTTTAAGGTCAATTTTTCCGCCATACAGATATCTCTTCTACATCAGCAATTAGTACTAGTCGTGCAATGTCTGGGCGGGTCACTGCTAAACGTGGAACAGCACAACAGTTCACCAGCGCTCAATTAGCTATCCGTATTAATAAGCCGGGAACAGCTATCGTGCTACATTTATCAGGTAACATCAAGTGGCCGCTCATCTGCGGACGTCGATGCGTTGCGCCCTTCACTGTGTGGTGGTAAGCAGGATGACGAGCGGCCATTTGCAAACACGAGAGCGACGCGTGGTCGATACGCTACAGGCAGAACCCGTAGCAGCGGTTAATTGGCTTTGCAAATCCCCGTTAGGTGGCGCATTGGCTCGTGTAATCCACACAACAAGGGTTCGTGCGATGGCGGCTGCGGCGATGGGAATTTGACACGTTACAGCTCGCCTGTGTATGCACCAAGTTACAGCTAAAAGCCGGACAGATAACGAGGGACCTTTACCATCATCCAAGCACCATCCACATTTGACATAATTATGTACCTTTTTCTCTACTACATAAAGTTGACCAGCTCCCTACGAAGAACGTCAAAATGACATCACGAGCTAATTCAGTTACTTGTGAGAGGTAGTAATACTATTTATATTCATTGTGGTGTCGCACAAGTCTAAGGTGCGCGCCACCTACTTTCGCCGCGCGCCGCCATGCAGGCACGGCGCGGCGTTCTTACGACGTCAGCCACGAGCGCCCTCTGGTACAACTCCGCTCGTGGCCACCACTGAACGACATCATTCACTTGGGACTGAGATAGGAACCAGTTAACACTTCGGAATCAGATAGGCAGCAGTGAAGACTTGGCTATCGGATAGGCACTAGGAAGGGCTCTAGCTCAATTAAGTATTAGAATTTATGATAGTACTGAGCTATGTAATAAGTTAAGTATTACTAAGTATTTATAGAAATATATATTGTGTTCAAAATTACATATTGTGTTTATAGTTTCTGCTGTCCCACTGGCACCTGTCAACAACGCAAGGCATCCTATTCCTGTGTCGGTTAAATCTACTCGGCCACCGACACCTACGACGGAAACGAGACACAGAAACGGCGACGAGGCTGGGACACAAAATTCATATTTTCCAATTTCATTTAGTCTGTCGATTTAATTGAATGTTGGATTCTTTGTATTCTAATTTCTCCAAATTCTCAATGCCAGATGACAGAAATGATGAATCCATGATTTTGGTACATTGGGAATAAGCCACCTGGGTAATTGTTTTTAGGCGCTTGCCGCCACCAGCGAAAAACGTGGGAGAGAATGCTGCCCTTGTTTCGCGGCCAGCGGTGTATAAAGATACGGGGCAGGATGTCGCCCCAGCCTCGGGGATGAGTTTGTGACACTTGCGGGGAGTGACACTTGCGGGGAAAGGGAATGTGTAGACACTTGCGGGGAGACCCATACGCTGCAGGTAGTGAACAGGGTGTTCCAGAAGTAGGGATACACCACCCCTACTCCACGCCCTCCAGCCGCTACCTGTGCCGTATTCAGGGAAAGGCCCACCGGACCGGCCGCCCAATTTGTGACACAAATTACATGTTTGGTAATATCAATTTAATGCATAGAAATATGAAATCACATCAAGACTACTTCCTGCAAATATTTCGACAAAAAAAGTTGGCACTGAGTTTAGGAAAACAAAATTCTGGTATATTGGATTTGAACATTTTATCAAAAAATGAATGTTACTACAAGAGATACAGCCATTCGAATTTAAGGGCACCATAACGTTTTCCCTTCCTGAGTAAATGAGCTGCTTCTTGTAGTTTCAACACCACAGTAGCCTTTTTCTTGAATGTTCTGAATATAAATCTTCACACAGACTTCTTGAAAAGACTGATACGGATATCTGATTCTAATCCACTGCCTATTACCTTAGACTTTTTTGACTGTACTGAACAGGAGTTCCGCGTATTCCGTAATTTATATTATACAGCCAATGCAAATTATAACCAACTATTGGCTGCCAATTTCGCTTCATTTTTCCTGGAAGTCTTGCAACTTTGTTTCTCCCTGTTGGTTTATGCCAAGTTCGGGGTAAAAATGGTTCTATATGAGGGTGATAGAAAATAGAATTTATCTTTAGCATTTTTCGGTGTGTGACATTCCCTTACACATTCCGTATTTCAAACATTTATTAGATGTATTTGTAATTCGAATACAGCCAAATCGTTTTGGGGTCTCGAATAAACGCATCAAGTATATAAAATACTCATTGACTTATTATTAACGTTTTTTAATTGAACGTTTAAGGTTGCGTCTCCTATTAAAAAGCATAGTAGCTATTTTTAAAGACATGGAGCACAGAATTTCTTAATAACTCTCCAAACATTATCACTGTTAAAATACCGTTTTGTTTTCAGTAGGAACACTCAACGATTTAATATGTAGTTAGAACAAGTTTCGTGTTATGTTGACAGTGCTAGACTTATTGGTGTGCCTGTACCCAGGAAAAGCTGTTAGCCGCCCCAAGGGCCATGGGTTCCCCGCAAGTGTCACTCCCCGCAAGTGTTCCAACCCCCTCGGGGGTTGGGGAGAGAAAGGCATTCGGGCGAAAAGAGGAGAAGCGTGGAGGACACCGGACGGTTCGGACCTCTTGGTAGCAGTGAAGAGTGGCGGCAAGGACTCCGAAGTTTTCGGACCTTGCGAGTCGGTGGACTTAGAATTTTTGTGCCCATTGCACAGTGTTAGATGGCGTCTGTGTGATCGCATTCACAGTTATACTGAGAAACTTGTAAATATTCTGAAGTGGGTGTTGTTTTAGAACAAGCTCACTCGTAATCAGGATAATTTACTGATCTTGAATAACAGCATACACCACTGGGTTGGAAAATTGCTGTATTTTTTCGTAGCTCGAATACTTTAGTAATTGCCGCGTCGATCGGGTAGATAATTTCCCATCCGCGATCGCATTCATCAGCCTGCTCTTCCATCAGCGACCCATCGACATCGGTGACGCTGTTCAATTGTATATGGTAAAGTAGCGCCAACGCATAAATAGTGAAAAGGATTATTGAATGGTGGTTGATAGGTGGGACGTAGGTGTGAGTTTGCGAGAACGTCATAGCCGATTTTTAATCGAGATAGGTTAACACACCAAATTTATGACTAGCCAGTCGAACTTGTACCCTTTTTTTTTTTTTTTTGTAGTAGTAGTAGTAGTAGATACAGCTAAAAGCCGGACAGATAATGAGGGACCTTTACCATCATCCAAGCACCAACCACATTTGACATAATTATTTACCTTTTCTCTATTACATAAAGTTGACCAGCTCCTTTTTTTTATGTGATAGTGAAGTGGAAACGTGGAGGGAAGCGTACAGGCCGACCTCGTCTGTTGACTGACAGAGACCGCCGACATTTGCGGAGGGTCGTACAGTGTAATAGACACGCATCTAAATAATGTTTGTAAATCTATGGGACTCAACTGCGTGGTTATCAGTCCATATCTAAGAAAATACTTAAACTAAGGTACACTAACCTAAGGTCAACACAAATAATCATGCCTGAGGAGGGACTCGAACCCCCGACGGCAAACGGCCACGCTCACCGCAGCACGGCGGGGGTTGGAACACTTGCGCGGAGTGACACTTGCGCGGAGTGACACTTGCGCGGAACCCGGGACCCTTGGGGCGGCTAATCGCTTTTCCTGGGTACAGGCCCACCAAGAAGTCTAGCACTGCTGTTGTCAAGTTTCCACACTGTGAACATAACACGAAAATCAGTGAAATTGCACAACCCTTTGCAAGCTGAAGAGCAATATAGTGACTTGTTCCTACTACATATTAATCTGTTGAGTGTTCCTCCTGTAAACAAAAAGGTATTTTAATAGTGATAATGTTTGGACAGTTAGTCTCTGCTACTACAAGACTATGACTTTCCACAGTCATACCTCCTAAAAGCATATTATTCAGAACACTAAGCATATCAAGACACCTGCACAAGCAATAAATATATTAGGCATCCTGCACAGATACGTTGATGTAATTGACCGCTATGTAGTTAACCCCACTATCACGCAACTTCCATCTCTTTAAAAATAGCTACTATGCTTTTTAATAGGAGATGCAACCTTAAACCTTCAATTAAAAAAACGTTAATAATAAGTCAATGAGTATTTTACATACTTAAAGCGTTTATTCGTAGACCCCAAAACGATTTGGCTGTATTCGAATTACAAATACATCTAAGAAATATATGAAATACGGAATGTGTAAGGGAATGTCACACACCGAAAAATGCCTAAAATAAATACTATTTTCCATCACCGTCATATAGAACCATTTTTACTCCGAACTTGGCATAAACCAACAGGGAGAAACAAGTTGCAAGACTTCCAGGAAAAATTAAGCGAAATTGGCAGCCAATAGTTGGTTATAAATTACATTGCCTGTTAACTGTATAAAAAGGTCTAAGGTAATAGGCAGTGGTTTACAATCAGATATCCGTATCACGCTCCTCCTCAAGAAGTCTGTGTGAAGATTTATATTCAGAACATTCAAGAAAAAGGTGTTGAAACTATAAGAAGCAGCTCATTTACTCAGGAAGGGAAAACGTTATGGTGCCCGTAAATTTGAATGGCTGTATCTCTTGTAGTAACATTTAATTTTTGATAAAATGTTAAAATCCAATAAACCAGAATTTTGTTTTTCTAAACTCAGTGCCAACTTTTTTTTGTCGAAATTTTTGCAGGAAGTAGTCTTGACGTGATTTCATACTTCTATGCATTAATATTATCAAACATGTAATTTGTGTCACAAATTGCGCGACCGGTCCGGTCGGAGGTTCGAGTTCTTCCTCGGACATAGATATGTTTGTTTGTACTTTGCCTATTTTAAGTAAGATTAAGTAGTGTGTGAGTCTAGCGACCAATGATCTAAGTAGTTTGGCCGCATAAGACTACACATATACACGTAATTTATTTATTTAATAACCGCATTTAAGTACTAATAATTAAAGAAACGTAAAAGAGAAATTTGAAATAAACACTGAAAACAAATGATTGATATTTCTCATGAGATGAATGCACACAACCGTTGTCTTATGTCTTGTGAATGTACCTACAAATTCTGTCATATGAAAATTGTAGTGAGAGTCCCAAATATGTTTTCTTCTGTAATAACATTAAAAACATATTAAAAATTCAGAACTCGAAAATCAGTGAAGTTTTGGACTTGAAGCGTTTTGTGTTGCTACATCATTACATAGTAGACACGATTTTAAAATTTGGTTGCTATCGCCAAAGTAGACGAAACGTTAAATTTTTTGGTGTAATCTTCGCCATGTAGACTGTATGTTGTAGAAGTCTACGTCGAACCTAATCATATCTCTGAGGAGAGAACGTTGTTTGCACTTCTCCTGCGTTTCCAGTCGGCTGTGTTGTGCTACGTAACGACATCGTACCGTACCACTTTACCGAGAGCTATATATGTGTTGGTGTGATGTCTGTTTTTTCGAAATAAGGCATCACAGCAATATATGTATCATTTAGACACAAAGATTCTGGGTTCTGGTTTCATCGCTAACGCGATTGACAACGTTAGACCTCGTGTGTAAACAAAATGTTCAAATTTTTGTATAGTCTATGGGACTTAACTACGGGGTCATCAGTCCCTAAACTTACAAACTACTTATGAACTAGGACGGCACAAATATCCATGCCCGAGGGCCGTGCAGACCGTGACTGGAGCGCCTTAGTCTCCTCGCCCACCGTGGCCGGTTTGTGTAAACACTTAAAGGTTATGAGTGCCACTGGAAAAATGCATAAGTAACACCTGTTGTTTGAGACTTGAAGATGACCTGAAATTAGCCGAAATCGATATCTCATAATAAACATAAGGAGTAGCTGTCTATATTTCATAATGCTATTCCTAACATATTTAAAAGCTGCTCAAAACCACCTACAAAAAACCTTTATAATGAGATTGTATATAATTCCACGATCAAATTGTGTTTTAGTTATTTGTAGTAATACACCCAAAGATCTGCCCTTGCTTTTAGTGCCTTGATCAGCTGTTTATTTTTAGAGGTATTACTAGGGACAGGAAAACTTCACATTTGCGATAAATGCGAATATAGATGCGAATTCTGACTCAAAATGCAGTAAATCCGAAATTGTAGTTAGCAACAGTTGCGCTCAATTCCGATTTCATCACATTCCTCTTCACATGGTGCTGTATTGTAAATCGAGTGATATTTGTATGACATGTTATCTCCCTGTTGAATGAGGCTGTGATATCTCCGGGCCGTTACTACTGCTCCACCTCGCTCGGTGGGCCTTTCCCTGAATACGGCACAGGTAGCGGCTGGAGGGCGAGGAGTAGGGGTGGTGTATCCCTACTTCTGGAACACCCTGTTCACTACCTGCAGCGTCCGGGTCTCCGCGCAAGTGTCTACAAATTCCCTTTCCGCGCAAGTGTCACTCCGCGCAAGTGTCACAAACTCGCACGGCGCCCCAGTGCGCACGGCTAATCCGCCGCGGCACAGGCATCCAGCCAGACCATCAGAGAGCAATTACAAATTGCATCAGAATCCACTCCAACTACTGTGACAGGCGAGAGATGAGAGAAGTTGGGTTTCATAGACAATCTGCTGCCCAAAAGGCACACATCACGCAGGTCAATGCCAAACGACGCCTCGCTTGGTGTAAACAGATTAAAAATTGGACTTTGAACAGTGGAAATATGTTGTGTAGCGTGACGAATCACTGTACGCAATGAGGCGATTCAAAATATGTTCAAATGTTTGTAGTCTATGGGACTTAACTACGGTGTCATCATTTCCTAAACTTACAAACTACTAATCAACTACTTACGAACTAGGACGGCACAAATATCCTTGCCCGAGGGGCGATTCGAACCCCCGACCGTGACTGGAGCGCCTCAGTCTCCTCGGCCACTGTGGCCGGCTGAGACGATTCGATTTCAGGGTGTAGGTATGACGAATGTCCAGTGAACGTCACCTACCAGCTTGTGTAGTGGTAACAGTGTGATCTTGTTCAGTAAACACTTCCGGGCTGAGTTGCCGTGGTCGATCTATAAAATTTCCTCTCCCTGACGTTTCGTTCTCGACTACGGAGAACATCTTCCGAGGTTGAGTCGACGACTGGCTGCTGGGGGCTGAGGCCGCTCCTTATATAAGATCGTAGAGGGCGCCACCTCACGTCACGTGACGTCGATGTGAGGCTATCTCTGGCTATCGCCTGTTCTCTCGATTGCTGGCAATCGATTGTCACGTGATTGATGCTACGTCGATCGCCATATCTTGTCCAATTTTAATCCTTTTTCTTTACGATTAAAATTGTATTGTTGTTTGTGGATTTCAATTGCCTCCCTATACATACGTGTATTATACAAATAACGAGATTAACTGAGTACTTCACCCAAGTAGTAAAATGCACAAAAATAGGAGAAGCAACAACCATCAGCTGGAAAAGTATTTCTTCCGTTCATTCATAACATCACGGATCGTATTGCAAAAGTACTGGCCAAGTTTCGGGTGGAGACTATTTTCAGACCTACTAAGAAAATTAGTGAATGCCTTAGATCAACAAAAGATGCTCGTCATCCCCTGGCCACACCAGGGGTGTATAAAATTCCGTGTAATTGTGGCAAAGTTTACATAGGAACCACAAAGAGAAGCATTAATACACGTTTGACGGAACATAAAAGAAATTGTCGCTTGGGACAGATCGACAAATCGGACAGTGGCGGAACATGTTTTCACGGAAGGAGATCACGAAATAAAATTTGGTGAGACAAGTGTGCTGGCGAGAACGTCACACTATTATAATCGTATGTATAGGGAGGCAATTGAAATCCACAAACATCAATACAATTTTAATCGTAAAGAAGAAGGATTAAAATTGGACAAGATATGGCGATCGACGTTGCATCAATCACGTGACAATCGATTGCCCGCAATCGAGAGAACAGGCGATAGCCAGAGATAGCCTCACATCGACGTCACGTGACGTGATGTGGCACCCTCTACGATCTTATATAAGGAGCGGCCTCAGCCCCCAGCAGCCAGTCGTCGACTCAACCTCGGAAGATGTTCTCCGTAGTCGAGAACGAAACGTCAGGGAGAAGAAGTTTTATAGATCGACCACGGCAACTCAGCCCGGAAGTGTTTATTGATGAAGACGCCGGCCGTGAAAGCCTTCATGGGTGGATCAGTGTGATCTTGTTTTTCGTCGATCGAGCTTTCACACCTTGTTGTTTTGCGTGGAACTATCACAGCACAGGCCTACATTGATGTTTGAAGTTCCTTCGATCTTCCCACTGTTGGAGGGCAATTCGGGATTCGCGACTGTATCATTCAACACGATCGAGTACCTTTTCATAATGCACGGTCAGTGGCGGAGTAGTTACACGACCATAACATCCCTTTTATAGACTGGCCTGCACAGAGTCCTAACTTGAATCCTATAGAAGAAATGTTCAAATGTTTGTAAAGCTCAAGGGACTTAACTATGGGGTCATCAATCCTTAAACTTACAAACTACTTATGAACTGTTCAAAGAAGTTTCGGGCGTGCAGCCGCATAAAATTTACTTCTTCTAATATTTCGGCTGAGAAACGTTCAGCCATCTTCAGAGACGAGTCGAAGACTGACTCTCCAGCACACGCTTCGTGCTTATAAACGCGCGGGCCGCGCTACTGCGCATGCGGCCACAGATACAACAAGGCGCCAAAGACGTTACTCGGCGGCAAGGAAGTACACGTATGTGTAAATTATGTCTCTGGCTGCATGGTCGATTACTGCGGAGAAATCGATGTATTATGATCTGTGCTGTGGCGGCGTTTTTGTAAATTTATTAAAGAAAGTGCCGGATTCCATGATTTATCTAAACTGAAGCCACTGTCTCTGTTAATTAAATTCGTCCCCAAGCGAATTTCTATTGCTTCTTTCACTACTGAGTCCCAGAAAGATGAAGTGGAAGCTAAAATTTTGACGTTTTCGTACGTCATGGAGTGTCCAGTATCAATACAGTGCTCTGCCACTGCCGATTTATTTGGTTGTTAAAGACGGGTATATCTCTGGTGTTCCGTGCATATTTCCTGGACTGTACGTGTCGTCTGTCCTATCTACGAAAGGCCACATTCACATGGGATCTTGTAAACCCCGGCCTTCCGGAGCTCCAAATCATGAACTACCTTATACTAAAGATGACACAAACATCCATGCCCCAGGGGAGATTCGAACCTCCGACGGCAGACGGCCTCGCGCACCGCAATACGGCGCTCCAGTACGCCCGGCTAATCCGTCAAGGCCCTATAGAACACCTTTGGGGTGTTTTGGAACACCAGGCCTCACCGACCTACATCGATGACTCTCCTTAGTGCATCAAAAATGTTCAAATGTTTGTAAAGCTTATGGGACTTAACTACGGGGTAATCAGTCCCTAAACCCTACAAACTACTTTTGAACTACTTACGAACTAGGACGGCACAAATATCCATGCCCGAGGGGGGATTCGAAGCCCCAACCGTAGTGGCCGTGCAGACCGTGACTGAAGCGCCTCAGTCCCCTCGGCCACCGCGGCCGGCCCATAGTGCATCAGTCCAGCACATGACTGTACGTATGCCTGCGAGACTGGAAGCTGTAATCTTGGATAAGGGTAGGCCAACACCATATTGAATTCCAGCATTACCGATGGAGGACGCCACGAACGTGTAAATCATTTTACTATAGGTATCGGGATACTTTAGATCACGTAGTGTACCAGCTGGTTAAGAGCTGTGTGGTTTATCGAAAAGTCGCAGAACTGGAAAACAGCAACGAAATACAAGACGATCTGCATTGTATCGATTCGTGGTGCATGAAATGGCGGAGCGGCCGAGCGCATTGAGACGCTATGCTCCGATGCGAGAGGCCGTTCCCCGTCGGGGGTTCGAATCCCCCCCATCGGGCTTGGATGTTTGTGTCGTCTTTAGTATAAGGTAGTTCACAAGTAGTTTGTAAGTTTAGGGACTGATGACCCCGCAGTTAAGTCCCTTAACCCTTTCGGACCCTCTGGCTACAAATGTGTACATAACTTCTACGGTGTCTATGATGGCTCAGAAGCATTTTTTCTCAATGGAAAGAACACGTATACAACACCTGAGGGTTCAGTCATTTCATCATGCACAATTACTGACACCTGCGGAAGATCACTATAAAAATATTAAGAAGCGAGTGTAGCACTGTGCAGCAGTTTGTGAACAAAGAACACGGAAATTGTGGGTTACTTGTATTCCACTGTATAACTGAAAGTAATAGTTGTTATTTTGCGATGTAGTTATTGAACGATCAGTTTGTTTAGTAGAACAGTTGGTACTACAAAATTAATTAATTTAGTCCGTAAAAAAAGCCTTGTTTTTCAGTAGACGCAGTGTTGTAGAATGAAAATGGGTGCATAAAATGGCTTCTAAAATCGTTAAAAATTTAACTTAAGTTTATTACAGCATTAAAAATAATTTCCTTGTTAGAGAAAAAAATCAGGTCTCAAAGGGTTAAGCTTGACAAACATTTGAACATTTGCAGGGAATGCCAATTGAGATTCGACATAAACAAGTGCTGCGTTTAGATTCTCAGCAGTGAAACCACTTTATAAAATTCTTTAGAAAATTTGTTTCTCCTGAAAAAATTTTCAGGGTCGTAACGTACTAAATAAAGAAAGAATTAGCCATATCCATCGTTTGAATCGTGAATTATGGTCTTGAGTTCATTGAAAAGTCTCACAAAACACTTTCAGTTTTTCCCGATTTTTCTCCAATATCCCGCTAAATGTTTTTATTGTTTCCTTCATACAAATACTGTTCTGACAAATAGAAACACTACAAAATGAGGGGGAAAAAACCTAATTGGTCGAGTGGTTCTCAAGTGAATATTTCATACGAAGAGGAATTTTACATATATTGAAGATTATGTTCCTAAAACTGCATATCCATGTTTATTTTTTAAAACTAAAATAATAATTTTACAATTTCATTTCACGTAAGTGGTAAATTCAATCGTGACAATAGGTTTTTATACATTAAAGAGACGATCTTCTTCGCTTTCAAATTGTACCAAAGCTCTTCAACAGTTTATTTGGAATTGATCACAGCAGAGTACTTTGATCATACGGATGTATCAAGAGAAATCAGGTCAACGAAAATTCTCGCGACTGAAGCGACCCATTATTTCCTGGAAACCAAGTGTGTCAGCTGCGTAATTCTTGGTAGCGAAATGCACCAGAATCCAAGCTCCTTCAGACCTAACGTACGAGCAATTTGTCTCGAAAGGCGCTCTGGATCTTTTATCATATAAAATGCGTTTTATGCATGCTGATCAGCGCTGGGAAGCTGCTGAAAAATTGAGAAAGCGAACTCAGCTTTAGAATTTCCACAGGAAAATTGGAAAGAGGTGAGTATCGAAGAAAGGAGGCCTCAAGGTTGAAAATATTACTTTCGCTCTAACATTACTCTCTCGCCTTTTGTTCATGATTGTACAGTGTTTCTTTCTCATCAAGGGGCGTATGTACGTAGGATTTATTGTAATACACAAATTAAAGGAAATGTGTATTAGGTACGCCTGAAGTTGATCATTTTATGGTACATCATGGTCAGGCCCGGCGGTTGAATGGGTACCGCGGTATGTGTTCGCACTTCAAAAAATTGAGGGATTGATTTGAAGGAATATTTATTTACATTGAGTCGTGAGTGGATGGCCACTTCCGTTAAGGCCGGACTGGTAAACAAAAAAAAAAGGGGGGGGGGGAATCACTTTTCCGGTTTATCACGCTGTAAAAAACATTTGGTGTTATATAAGACCAGCCCACATCGTTTTATCAAATTATTTGTTCCTTACATGTCTTCCATTGCTTGTAAAAATCGAAAATGCCTATTTTTCATTCTGCGTGAGCTTTTAGTTTCATAACGGTTCTCACACTATTTTGAAGAAAGCATACGGTTTAAATATATGAGCAAAATTCTCAACGAACATGAACAAACAACCCCAAAGCATCGATCTCTCTGAAGACAAAAAATATAAAAAGAAAAAAAATATAACAACCACTATGTGCGGCTCCGTAGCACAGTGGTAGAGTGTCAGACTACAAATCCAAAGGTCGCGGGTTCGATCCGCGCCAGGTCCTAGGATTTTTATCTGTCACTTTCCACTTCTTTCACCTCTGGCAGTGTTGCTGATGTGAAATATACCGAGTAGCTCTGTGGTTCGGAACCCACGTTAAACTGTAGGTCCCCCTATAACTGGCTGGGTAAGTCAGTTTGAAGGTCGGAGGAAGGCAACGGCATACCACCTCCAAACAGGACCATGCCTAGTAAAGCACTGTGGTGTTCAAACCAATCTTCGGATTGTTGACTGCTTTATATAGAAATATAGAAATTAAGATGGCGTATGCAAATGAGAGTTTCGGGCGAGGGATGTGATGTGACTGATTTCCGAACACCAAATGTACGCTGTGTTCCATCCAGGCTATGGTCACTCGTCCGAACGCCAAATGTACGCTACGTTCCATCCAGTCTATAGTCATTCGTAACCAGTACAGGCAAGAAATATAAACTTTGAACAAACTACCAAGGCAAGACAGGTGATAATATTGTAACGGAAAAACATAATTAAAATGTTGGAGAGATATTAAAATAATAGTTTGAATAGGGAAAAGTTAAATAAGGAATATGTTTGTCAAAGCTAAAGTCAAATATCAAATAATTTTGGCTGTTTGTTAAAATACGGTCAGAAAGAATATTGCGTGTTGGGTACACAGATATTATCACAATAACAGAGTCGTGATCGTATCGCCCACAATTTTTTATTATATTATTATTATTATTATTATTATTATTGTCCGAGATGTTTCCAAAAAGTCATTAATCTACAAGCAAATCTAAAGTGGGGTGTAAAACGCGTGAGTGCGATTTTTTTAATGTATAGGGCTTACTGAAAAGGGGGGGGGCATCTTTTCGACAACTATCCAATCTTAAAACATATGAGCAGCCGGCTCTTATCATGATCGGTACTAGTGCAGTATAATATGTCTAAAAGCAAATACTACTCAGGAATTCTCGGGTTTTAGTTATCATGAGGTTCCTGACATTGGCGCTAGTGGCATATGAAAGTGTGTGAAACGTCTGTAAAAACAGTGACATTAACAAACAATAGAAAAAATCAATTTCTAATTACGATTTGTAAATTGTTTTTGTTTGAGAAGCGAATACAAATGTGATTTCGAACAGGTGAGGAGCTTTTTACAGCCACAGTCGTCATTCGTAACTAAATGAGAAAAGAAGTACCAGAAATTTGTAGTCCCTGTTAATACATGAAGATAGGGAGAGGCGTAGAATTAAAATTTGTGCTGTGGCAGGGATTCGAATCCGCAGACGCTTTGAGCGACTCGGGTAACACAACGTTGCGAAGGTCGGATACACGTATATATGAACAGTTCAAATTTCTAGTTGGTCAGATGGATAGTAAGCTGCGTGGAAAATCCATGTTCAGGATCTTGCTCAAAAACTAAGTGCAGCGTTGTTTACCATTAGAGACGTTTCCGAAATAAGTGATAGTTCAAAAGTAGTCTACTTTGCGTATTTTCATTGGCTTATGACGTATGAAGTTATTTTATGGGGTCTGTCCTCTGATTCAAAAAGGGTATTTTTTAATATAAGGAAAGATCCCAAGATCGCAATTTTTATCTTTCATTTATTTAAGAGAACCGGTTTCGACACACTGTGGTGTCATCTTCTGGCCTGTGGGAAACATGTACATGGTCGCGCTGTTGTTCAAGAACTCTAAATACAGCTGTGGTTTTTCTTCTACTATAATGAATTTTTATTAATGGATTTTAAGTTCTTACTAATTATAAATTACGTTACGAAATTGGTAAAATGTCATTCTTATAAAATTATACCTGGTAGTCTACAAAGGAAATGAACTTAGAGACGGTGTTGTAGGAAGGGAAGAGGAAGTAGATCCAGATGAAATAGGAGATACTATACTGAGAGATGAATTTGACAGAGCCTTGAAAGACCTGGGTCGGAACAAGGCCCCAGGAGTAGATGACATACCCTCAGAGCTACTAAAGTCTCTGGGAGAGCCAGCCATGACAAGACTATTTGAACTGGTGTGTAGGATGTATGAGACAGGCGAAATGCCCTCAGACTTTAAGAAAAATGTAATAATCCCCATTCCAAAGAAATCAGGCGCAGACAGGTGTGAAAATTATAGAACCATCAGTTTGATAAGTCATGGTTGCAAAATTTTAACACGAATTATCTACAGGAGAATGGAAAAGCTGGTAGAAGCTGACCTTGGGGAAGATCAGTTTGGATTCAGGAGGAACATAGGAACCCGGGAGGCAATACTCACTTTACGTCTTATCTTAGAAGATAGATTAAGGAAAGGCAAACCTACATTTTTAGCTTTTGTAGATTTGGAGAAAGCATTTGACAATGTTGACTGGAATACACTCTTTCAAATTCTGAAGTCAACAGGGGTGAAATACAGGGAAAGGAGAGTTATTTACAATTTGTACAAAAGCCAGACCGCAGTTATTAGACTCGAAGGGCATGAAAGGGAAGCATCAGTTGGGAAGGGAGTAAGACAGGGTTGTAGCCTTTCTCCGATGTTATTCAATTTGTACATCGAGCAGGCGGTGAAGGAAAGCAAGGAAAAATTTGGAATAGGGATTAAAGTTCAAGGGGAAGAAATAAAAACATTGCGTTTTGCTGATGACATTGTAATTTTGTCAGAGACAGCAAAGGACCTGGAAGAGCAGTTGAATGGAATGGACAGCGTGTTGAAGACAGCATATAAAATGAACATTAACAAGAGCAAAACAAAAATAATGGAATGCGGTCTTAGAAAATCAGGCGATGCTGAAGGAATTAGATTAGGTAACGAAACAATGAAGGTGGTAGATGAGTTTTGTTACTTGGGTGGTAAAATAACATGCGATGGTCGCAGTACAGAGGATATAAAATGCAGAATGGGAATGGGAAGAAAAGCATTTTTGAAAAAGAGAAATTTGCTAACATCGAATATTAATTTAAGGGTAAGGAAGTCTTTTCTGAAGGCATTTGTGTGGAATGTTGCCTTGTACGGGAGTGAAACATGGACGATAAGCAGTGCGGACAGAAAGAGAATAGAGGCTTTTGAAATGTGGTGTTACAGAAGAATGCTGAAGATTAGGTGGGTAGATCGCATAACTAATGAAGAGGTACTGAACAGAATTGGTGAGAAAAGGAATTTCTGGCATACCCTGACTAAAAGAAGGGATCGCTTGGTAGGACACATTCTTAGACATCGGGGAATCGTAAATTTAGCATTGGAGGGAAGTGTGTGGGGTAAAAATCGCAGAGGGAGACCAAGAGACGCGTATAGTAAGCAGATTCAAGTGGATGTGGGTTGCCGTTCTTATGAGGAGATGAAAAGGCTTGCTCAGGATAGAGTAGGGTGGAGAGCTACATCAAACCAGTCTCCGGACTGAAGACCATAACAATAACAACAACAGTCGATTATCACAAATCGATAGTTATAAATAGAAACAAGTTCACTTATAATAGCATATTATGTACACATAACAAATAAAAACTACGAAACGTAAGAGAGAACTTAAAATGCAACCGGCGTATAAGACGCATCCAGTTTTTGGACCAAATTTTGTAGAAAAAAAAGTGCGTCTTATACGCCGGCACGTAGGTATTTTCGGCATCAAATTTTTGTCAAACATTGGTCAATATTTTTTTTTCATAATTGATAAACTATTTGTCTGTCTGATTAATGAATCGGACCTTGAGCTACAACCGGACTTGTCATTCATTATTTAACCAGACTCATGTTCTGGATAGCTAAGCGCATTAACAGCGTCATACTCATTGCAATCAGCCGATGCCAGGCTGATTACTATTTCCTATTACTTACATTCCTATTACAGACATTATCATAGACTTCGCTTTAAAAATGCTTGTCTTATTAAGTATTTTGATACAACTTGCCACCCCCTACTGCATCATTGATGGCAGAAACACTTTTTTTTTTTTTTAATTCTGACCATGTTTCCAAATCTAAATTTTCACATTTCTAGCATCAGAAGAGTCTTAGTAGCACCCTTAAAAGAGTTTCACTTATTTCGCCTGCATAAAGGTCGAATTTCCAAAAATATCGAAACATTGTTTTAAAATTCCTATCAAAAATCTAAATCCCAAGATTTGTATTTCTTGCTTCAAAATTGCCTTAATAGCAACGTCTTTTCAAAAACCCGTTCATCCCCTATTTCACCCTCTTAGGGATGGGACTATCGAAAATCACTAATGCCCACAGTGTAAATTAAACAACGTCTACAAATTTCACGTTTCTATCATCTGTAGATTCACTTTTACAACCGTTAGTCGTTTTTCCCCACGCGACATTTGTGAATGCCGTAGGATGCGGTGGATAAGTTCACAATAGCGTAAGTACCCTCCGCTACATTCCATAACTAGCTCGCGGATTGTAGACACACTATTTCATGGCCGCTACCGTACGATCGTAGTATTTTTAGAATTCGCCAGGTCTGACTTCTGGGACGCAGTGGAAGGAACCTTTTGTCTTGCCGTTAAAGAATGCGCCAATATTCCTTTTAACCCTGCTAAATGGGCCGTAACCAAGGCTTAACAGAGCTCATTTCAAGAGGTGATTTCCCCACGATAGTGGGTGCTTTGAACCACCTGTTGAAAATAAAACTTTTGAAAAGCGCTTACTAAAAGCAGCTATCGGCTTAAGAGCCTTTGTAGTGGCAGCCGGGAACGACGGATGAAAATTTCTGCATTTCGCTCCTCCAGAAGCAGAAAGGCCCGAGAGTAAAATAATTTCGTAGAGCGGTTTTGAACTCGCGGAAATCGGAAAAATAAGACAACAGCTCTCGTGGACTGCAGGAGGCAAGTTTTGCGCCCTCTCAGTCGAAAAGTTGGTATTTGTGGTCTGACGAGTTGACTGGCGTATCACTAATAAATTACAAGCACAAACGTTCCACGTGAGTCAGTCTGGCTATTGGTGAAAACAGCACCAAAATTTGCATAGTAATTTCTGAAAGTACTCTTCACAGACTCACAGAAAAAAAATTGGCAGGGGAATTTTAATCTAAACATCTTATAAAACAGGCTGTATGTGTGTAATATGTATGTTCCACTTCTTCTCCTAAACTACTGCACCGAACTGAACCAAACTTAGTACAGATGTTCCTTACTATCAGGCAACAATCACTGTCGGGGTAAGAACCGCCTACGTCACATATTTCAGGAGATAGGACGTCATAAACAATGAAATTTGCTAATAACTGATATATCATGCGCTATTTTTTTTCACGTCTCCTGCTAAAATAATGGACCGATTTCAACTAAACTTGGTACACATATTGCTTACTATCAGAAAACAATCGCTATTGGGTTAAAACTAGCTACGACATATAGTTCAGGAGATATGCCATCGTAAACAATGAGTCACAAAAACTTTTCCGTCACAAATATCAATAAATATTGTTTATAGTCTAGTTTTGAATTACATTAATGTTATACATCATTTATATTTTATTACTATTTTTCTTTCTTTGAATACGGCACTTAACATTTTGTACATTGTGCATAGTTCTTCGTCTCACTACTACGTAATTTCTTAGCTGTTTTTAGGGATAACATGAAGATGATTTTTTTATTCGAAATATATATATATATATATATATATATATATATATATATATATATATATATATATATATATATATATATATATATATTTCTGTTAGTATGTCAGACTTTCCGAACGGTTTATCTTGATGTTTAAAATGAACAGCACAGACCGCTCAAGATATCTTTATAATGGGTTTCGAAAGCTGTCACCATTAGATCTTGCATATTGGTACTAGTTCATGACACAAATATCAACGATTGGTCTTCTATAATAATATTAAGATACTCGAAACATTAGAGAATTAAAAGTAAAAGAAAAACCACCAGAATAAAAAATAAAACACTAGCTTTTACCTGCAGCTTCGCTCGAATGGATGTCCTTGTATACGTGTCAAAGACCATCGAAAGTACAATAATTTCGCAACTATTTTCTTCGGTTATGACCAGAATCATAAGAATAAAAGAAAACTTTTTAATTTCCCGGTTTAAATACAAACCGTTTGTAGAATACTGTTCGAAAAGAAACCCTGCTACATCGTGACTCAACCGCTGATTGAAAAAGCTATACCACAGATAAGATATACAGTCGCGACACACTGCTGTGAAAGTCGACACCAACTGACAGTTGCAACGACACTAGCGCTCCTAGTGGTGGGCCGAAACAGTAATGTTTGTTTACCACTATTTTCTAATTTACAAGCGTTACAAGCATTCTAAACTATCAAGAGAGGTATATAATCGGGAAAATAACTGTAAAAAAAAGCCGATTTCCACTGATTCAGTGGTATAAAGAACAACTTCTTCCAGAAGAATTACTTACGAATATGTCTATATACGCAGCTTATTTCGCTAAAAGTAAATAGGACATAAACAGAAACCTACATTTCTATTATGGTCTGTTCACACTATGACAGGTAGTTTTTATTTTTATAATTATTATTATTCTGAAGCATATCAATTCGGTATGGAGTCAAATGATTCACACATTTTTGACATTTAACTAATCTCTTTTATATGCGCATATGCTTTTCAGAGTAATTACTTTTGTTTAAAAAGCCAGTGTGTTCAAGGTTCTGGCCATTTGTGGAGTTGTAGCAGCAATTATGAAATTGGTTTCTTCTTTACTGGGTAACAGTTTGGTAACTTTAGCCGTTTTCTGCCACGTCATGTGATTTTCACGCAATTTTGGTGCATGGATCCTGAGAAATCAGTACCCAGAACAACCATCTCTGGCCGTAATAACAACCTTGATACGCCTGGGCATTGAGTCAAACAGAGCTTGGATTGGTTGTAGAGGTACAGATGCCCATGCAGCTTCAACACGATACCACAGTTCATAAAGAGTAGTGACTGGCGTATTGTGACGAGCCAGTTGCTCGGCCACCATTGACCAGAAGTTTCCAGTTGGTGAGAGATCTGGAGAATGTGCTGGCCACGGCAGCAGTCGAACATTTTCCGTATCCAGAAAGGCCGGTACAGGACCTGCAACTTGCGCTCGTGCATTATCCTGCTGAAACGTAGGGATCGAATGAAGAGTAGAGCCACGAGTCGTAACACATCTGAAACGTAACGGCCACTGTTCAAAGTGCCGTCGATGCGAATAAGATGTGACTGAGACGTGTAAGCAATGGCACCCCATACCATCACGCCGGGTGACACGCCAGTATGGCGATGACGAATACACGCTTCCATTGTGCGTTCACCGCGATGTCACCAAACAAGGATGCGACCAGTATGATGCTGTAAAGAGAACCTGGATTCATCCGAAAACATGACGTTTCGCCATTCGTGCACTCAGGTTCGTCGTTGCGTACACCATCGCAGGCTCTCCTGTCTGTGATGCAGTGTCAAGGGTAACTGCAGCCATGGTCTCCGAGCTGATAGTCCATGCTGCTGCAAACGTTGTCGAACTGTTCGTGCGGATGGTTGTTGTCTTGCAAACGTCCCCATCTGTTGACTCAGGGATCGACACGTGGCTGCACAATCTGTTACAGCCATGCGGGTAAGATGCCTGCCATCTCGAATGCTAGTGACAGGAGGCCGTTGGGATCCAGCACGGCGTTCCGTATGGCCCTCCTGAACCCACCGATTCCATATTCTGCTAACAGTCATTGGATCGCGACCAACGTGAGCAGCAATGTCGCGATACGATAAACAGCAATCGCGATAGGCTACAGTCCGACCTTTATCAAAGTCGAAAACGTGATGGTACGCATTTCTCCTCCTTACTCGAGGCATCACAACATCATTTCACCAGGCAACGCCGGTCAACTGCTGTTTGTGTATGACAAATCGGCTGGAAACTTTTCTCGTGTCAACACGTTGTAGGTGTAGCCACCGGCGCCAACCTTGTGTGAATACTCTGAAAAGCTAATCATTTGCATTTCACAGCACCTTCCTGTCGGCTCTTTTTTGCGTCTGTATCACGTCATCTTCGTGGTGTCGCAATTTTAATGGTGCATTCCATGTAGGTCTACTACATTCAGTCATCACCAGATTTGCTGGAATTTAGAGATGAAACTTCAGCGTTCCTGAGTAGGAAAATGACGTCTTTCTGACAAAGGGCATGTAGTCTGGTGTTTCCTAGCCATTTTATACTTTTAATAGAGAATAAAATTCTTCAGCAAAAACCTGTGGGTTAATTGTAGATAAACCGTCCTGTAACGTACCGTTTTGTACCATGACAGGAAATCTTAGGAAAGGAAATCTAAGAAAGGCACATGTCAACTTATTTTTTATATAAATGTGGAGTCTGTTCCGTAATAACTGACGTAACTGATCTTGCAGTTGTTATTCTCTCATATTCACAGAATTGATGACATCAACTGCAATTGGGCAAAGCTGAAAATGAGTACGCAGCCGGTATTCGAACCCGGGTCTCCTGCTTTCTAGGCAGTTGAGCTTACCACTACACCACTGCCCCTACCTCTTCCTGCAGGGCATACCGTGGCGGTTAGGAGTGACATCCTGACAACTAACCCGCTCTCCAATACCACCTGAAGGCGCGCCCACCAAGGGGTGCACCAGCAACCGCTCGACTCCTGCAGCTGGGTACTATCAAGTACACGTCGTATGCAGTGATTGGCGTGTTAAGGTCCGAGGGGGAATTCGGTCTAGGTGGAAGCTGGGAGCTAAGTGTGGGATGGAGACCCGTTTTTTCATGGACGTTTGGGAACAAGGAATAATCAAAGATTACTGGGAATGGAGAGGAAAGGGGCAAAATTGTTAGCCTCACTGGCATTATCTGGAAGGGGCTAGTCTAGGTGGGGGAGGAGTAAAGGGGTTGGGTTTCGAGCAAATAAGGTAGTGCAAGACATTCCAATACCGAGACGAGTTGATGGAGAGGTGGGCATTTACCCATGTCACTGTCTGATGCCAGTCCCAGCGTGTTTTGGTAGTCAGGAACCTCACATGTGTCACTGGAGTTGCTGGTGGCAGAGGAGTCACAGTCACAGGTGAGAGCAGTAGAAGCGGCATGATTCCCCTAGGAGAACAGCATGTGGAGGGAGGGTACAGTGGTGGGGCTGAATGGCTTCTGTAGGGATATGGGAGTGGATAGTGTCAGACAAAGTCTACTGAAGGAAGTAGATGATGTGCTCAATATTGTCAGGAGAGTGGAAGAGATGGTGCTCTTCGACCTGACGGGTGATGAAGAGGTGAAAGGTATTCCAGTCTGCTCAGGAATAACCATGGACGAGTATAGGAGGTGGGGACTGGCAGGGATTCAGTGGGCGATGGACATTGGGGCTGAAGGGGAATGGGCTCGTAGTCACTGCCAATAGGGATGATTGTGGTGTGGGAGGGGAATGGTATCGCCACTAATGGTGGGGAGAAACTGATGTTACCAACAGACTTCTAGAGGAGTGTGGGAGTGGATACTGAGGTAGGTGACATAGATGTAGCTTGTGAAGGAGCTATCTAAGTGTGCACGAAAATCATAACGGATGGAATACGGTAGCACAGGGAGGGAAGGAAGAGGTTGTGGATAAGATGCTCAAATGGGATGTTGAGGAATGGATGTGACCAAACTAGGTGGTGCCGGAGGTGGGCAAATGCAACTCCACCTCACACAGGGAGGATGGGATGAAGGATAAAGGTTTCTTTGAGGAGAAAGGCATCCACACATTGTTGGGATATGGTGTTCACGAGTAGAAGCTTATTGGTGGGAAGGGAACGAATATTGGAGCACAAGAGCGTAAATTGTTACTGCGCCATAATGAGTTAAAAAAGTTAAAAAAAACTAGGAAACAGAGGGGGAAGAGAGGGAGCGAGTGTGGGGACTAATCTCTGTGATGGCAGTCGGTTTGGGCAAAGGGGAGGTGGATATCGTTTTGGGACGCTGTGGCCGTAAAATCAAGGCGGCCAGGGAGACTTTGTGGAGGGTTTGGGGGCGCTGGAATCGTTGAATATTCTGGAGGACAATAGTGAGGAACCACGTGATGTCCTCTGCTTTGGCGTTAGAGCATAAGAAGTTATTGGCAGGGATCGGATGATCAGTGGGATAGACTGGAACGGTGTGTTCTTCTTTGACAGGAGTTGGGAGGAGGACTTACTTTTATAAGAGTAGGTGGAAAGTTCCTCACTGCAGGTGTTGCAGGAGTGTGGGCGGCGAGGTTAAGGCAGGGGATTTCAAATTGGGGGCCTTTGCAGTGTGGGAACACGTGGGTAGACTGCAAAGCTTTGCTAAGGTGATCATTGTATGTGGGACAGTGGGAGTAACAGCAAGTTTAAGAAAGCGCACAGGAGTGGAGTCTGTTATAAATAAAGAACCTATTACGGAGGAGGTTATGGATGGGCAGCTCGTCTTCAGTGATCCCCACATTAAGCTTCTTGATCACGATAGTGAATGTGGGAGGACGACAGGGAGAGGAGGGGTTTGTGGCGGGAGGCAGGAGGGGGAGGTGACGTTGTAGGCTTTGGGACCAAAATTGATTCATGGGATTTTTGGGGTGATCTTGTTGTGGAAGTTGAGGTTGGGGTTTGTAGGAAAACACACTCCCTTCATGGGACAGAGGGGGCACAGTGCAGGAGAGTGACGACACAGAAATCTAGAAATCTGAGGTCTGGGTTATAAATAAAGAACCTATTACGGAGGAGGTTATGGATGGGCAGCTCGTCTTCAGTGATCCCCCATTAAGCTTCTTGATCACGATAGTGAATGTGGGAGGACGACAGGGAGAGGGGGGGGGTTGTGGCGGGAGGCAGGAGGGGGAGGGGACGTTGTAGGCTTTGGGACCAAAATTGATTCATGGGATTTTTGGGGTGATCTTGTTGTGGAAGTTGAGGTTGGGGTTTGTAGGAAAACACACTCCCTTCATGGGACAGAGGGGGCACAGTGCAGGAGAGTGACGACACATAAATCCAGAAATCTGAGGTCTGGGTTATAAATAAAGAACCTATTACGGAGGAGGTTATGGATGGGCGGCTCGTCTTCAGTGATCCACACATTAAGCTTCTTGATCACGATAGTGAATGTGGGAGGACGACAGAGAGAGGGGGGGGGGGTTGAGGCGGGAGGCAGGAGGGGGAGGGGACGTTGTAGGCTTTGGGACCAAAATTGATTCATGGGATTTTTGGGGTGATCTTGTTGTGGAATTTGAGGTTGGGGTTTGTAGGAAAACACACTCCCTTCATGAGACAGAGGGGGCACAGTGCAGGAAAGTGACGACACATAAATCCAGAAATCTGAGGTCTGGGTTATAAATAAAGAACCTATTACGGAGGAAGTTATGGATGGGCGGCTCGTCTTCAGTGATCCCCACATTAAGCTTCTTGATCACGATAGTGAATGTGGGAGGACGACAGGGAGAGCGGGGGGGGGGGTTGTGGCGGGAGGCAGGAGGGGGAGGGGACGTTGTAGGCTTTGGGACCAAAATTGATTCATGGGATTTTTGGGGGAATCTTGTTGTGGAAGTTGAGGTTGGGGTTTGAAGGAAAACACTGTCCCTTCATGGGACAGAGGGGGCACAGTGCAGGAGAGTGACGACACAGAAATCCAGAAATCTGAGGTCCGGGTTGTTTAACATGAAAGTGTGGAGAGCAGAGGGTGGAAGTGGGAGAGATGGGGAGGAAGTTGAAAGGCGTACGCAAAATAATTTTCACTTAATTTTTGCCTGTCATACAGCCTTGAGCCTGTTTTATTATAAAAAACCAAAGCTATAATTCTGTAGAAAAGAAATTTATGTAATATTTTGTCCCATTTCATTAATCGATATAACATACTGTACTTATTTTCATATCATTGCTGTAAACCAAAGACTTTGTTTTATCTTTGGAGTATGTCTTACTCTGGTTGTTGTTGCGTTTAACGAGTCGGTGTGTGACTTTCGTGAAGGACAGTCGATGTCTGATTATGGTAGAGTTGAGTCGATGTGTAGTAGTCGTTAAACTGTTGGGTTAGTCTGCCTGTGTGTTAGACACCAAGAGTGAAAATTCAGTTTTGAAGAGTCGCAGCCAAGTCTGCAGATTGAATTTTTTTATGGAAATTAATCTGTCTCAAATAAGGTAAACTTGTACTTTTCTATTGTTATGCATGGTAGCCTGTATTTGAACTATTGTAATTGGTGTTTGTCTTTTTTGCTAATGAATACTGTTTAGTGCAGCTTGCATTTACCATTTAACCCTGAGTTCCTCGTTCCTTTCATCAATTTGAATTGCTATCCGTTCTGATCATTGTTTCTTATGATAGTATTGCATAATTATTGTTTGTAAATTAATGTGCTAATTAGAACAGTTCATAGTAGGGATTTTGTCGTGATAAATTGGTCTATTAATGAGAGCAGGAAGTAGTTTCTTCATAAATCCAGTAAGTTCATAGTTAGAGATTTTCTCAGTCTTAATGAAAGTTCAGATTATTAAGTCAGTTAATATCAGTAACAGTTAAAGTGATTTGTCTGATCAGAAGAGAAATAGATCACGTAAAGAGATAAGAAATACTTGCTGTGTGTGATACTTGAAATCTTTACCAGATTTGTAGAACATTTTTATTACGTTGAATCAGTATGGTAATTGTTGTTCAGATAGGCACATTATCAAATGCAGTGATTTTGGTATCCAATTAATCTCAAATATCTTTGTTTGACATCCTGTGTATTCAAGTGACAAAATTATCATAGTAATAGCACGCTCTTTTTGTTGGCTCTCGCAGTCGAATTGTGCATGTATGATCTGGTACATGGTACACGCTAATAGATCTGAACTTTTCATTTGCTCATATTGTCTCTCACACACGAGATTAATGTGTACACCAATTACGAGTTTTAATTACTGTCAACTTATTAACTACTGTACAATTTAAAGTGTTATCCGTTGCGCATCAAACAATACCACATTTACGTAAGATCATTGCATTCCATGTCAGTTGCAATTTATTCTAACAGGGCGAAAGAAGGTACTAAGTCTCATTGCTTAGTCAAATTATTTTGTAACCAAAACCACAAAAGAATATTTATTTGTGAATTTTAGCGGGCACGGTCTCTTTTCAAAATCAGTGACACTCTCGCCCCACACACATACTACCTTTAGCATCCTTTCAAACTCACACACCCTACTTTTAAAGTAAGGGAAGGGGCTGAGAGGGGGGAGGGAAGGGGGCAGCTTTCATTAGGACTGGGGGGACAGTAGTAAAGGATACTGGGCCTTTTTGGTGGTGAAGGAGGTGTTGTCTGTGGAGAAGCGTTTATTCTTCTTGGGTTTTGGTAGGGGATGGAAAACAGAAGTGAGGTTGGGGTTGAAAGGGAGATGGCATTCGGCCAGCTCTGCGGCCACGGCGTCCATGAGAGGGGAAAGAGGGGAGTGATAACCATGGGAGGCTCACCACAGGAATCGAGAAGGGGAGGAAAGTGATTGGGGCGGGCGGTGGAAGTGGCATCTGGGAGACAAGGACAGGAGCCTGTGTGGGAGCAGGGGGGAGAGTGGCTGTGTAGGGGGTGGTGAGAGGGAGGTAGGAAGGAATTGTGGCAGGAATGAGGAGGAAGGAGGATGCCCAGGAGAGCGTGATAAGGCCAGTGGAGGGGGCAGTGAATAAAATGCAGGAAGAGACAGCAGTGGGGGGTAGGGCCGGCCACGGTGGCCGAGGGGACTGAGGCGCGTCAGTCACGGTCTGTTCGGCCACTACGGTCGGTAGTTCGAATCCCCCTTCGGGCAAGGATATTTGTGCCGTCCTTAGTGTTAGCTAGTTCATAAGTAGTTTGTAAGTTTAGGGACTGATGACCCCGTAGTTAAGTCCCATAAGCTATACAAACATTTGAACTTTTTTGGGGAGGGGGGTAGGAACGACATGATCTACATCTACATCTACATCTACATCGATACTCTGCAAATCACATTTAAGTGCCTGGCAGAGGGTTCATTAACCACCTTCATAACTTTTCTCTACCGTTCCATTCTCTAATAGCGCGCGGGAAGAAAGAACACCTAAATCGTTCCGTTTTCGATCTGATTTCTCTTATTTTATTGGGATGGTCATGTCTCCCTAAGTAGGTGGGTGCTAGCAAAATATTTTCACATTCAGAACTAAAAGTCGGTGATTGAAACTTCGCAAACAGATCACGCCGCAATGAATAACGTCTTTCTTTTAATGATTTCCACCCCAATTCGTGCAACATTTCCGTGATGCTTTCCCCCCGTAACGTGATAAAACAAAACGAGCTGCCCTTCTCTGAACCTTCTCAATATCTTCCGTCAGTCCCACCTGGTGAGGGTCCCACAAGGGGCAACAGTACTCCAAGAGAGGACGCACAAGTGTGATGTAGGCAGTCTCTTTGGTGGAGCTGGTGCATCGTCTAAGCGTTCTGCCAATGAAACGTAACCTTTGGTTCGCCTTCCCCACAATATTTTCTATGTGTTCTCTCCAGTCAAAGTTGTTCGTAATTGTAACTCCTAGGTATTTGGTAGAATTTACGACCTTAAGGTTTGACTGATTTATCGCGTAATTGAAGTTCAGCGGATTTCTTTTAGTGGTCATGTGTATTACTTCACACTTTTCTTTATTTAGAGTCAATTGCCAATTTTCGCACCAAGTAGAAATTTTGTCTAAATCGCTTTGCAGTTGCTTTTGATCCTCTGTTGACTTCACTAACCGATAAACGACAGCATCATCCGCGAACAGTCTAAGGGAGCTATTCAGATTATCTCCTAAATCGTTTATAAACACGAGGAAGAGTAGGGGACCAATAACGCTTCCCTGTGGAACGCCAGATATCACTTCTGTTTTACTCGATGACTTACCGTCAATTACAACGAACTGTGTCCTTTCTGATAGGAAATCGTGAATCCAATCACACAATTGGGGAGATATTCCATACGCACGCAATTTCATTAGAAGCCGCTTGTGGGGTACAGTATCAAAAGCCTTCCGGAAATCCAGAAATATGGAATCGATTTGAGATCCCTTGTCGATGGCACTTAACACTTCATGTGAATAAAGGGCAAGCTGTGTTTCGCAAGAGCGATACTTTCTGAATCCGTGCTGACTATTGGTTAATAGGTCGTTCTCTTCGAGGTAGTACATAATATTCGAACAAAGTATATGTTCCAAAATCCTACTGCAAATCGACGTCAATGAGATAGGCCTGTAATTTTGGGGATCACTCCTATTGCCTTTCTTGAATATTGGAGTAATTTGGGCAACTTTCCAGTCTTTGGGTACGGATCTTTCGCTGAGTGATCGGTTGTAAATTATAGCTAAGTACGGAGCTATTTCATCAGCATACTCTGAGAGGAATCTAGTTGGTATGCAATCTGGCCCGGAAGATTTATTTTTGTTTAGTGACTTAAGTTGTTTTACTACTCCAGGAACATCTACTTCTAAGTTTCGCATGCTGGCAGCTGTTCTTGGATTGAATACTGGAGTGAGAGAGTTCACCAAAGAAGACGAGCACAGACGATGAAGGTACAGCAGCGTTAGCGAATGCTGTCGACAAGGGATGTCAAATAGATTCCGTATTCTAGATGTCCAGAAGGCGTCTTCCAACCAAACTGCGGGCTGAGGGAATATCGTTACAGTTGTGCGATTGCCTTCGTGATTTCCTGTCAGAAAGGACACATTATGTCGTAATTGACGGAAATGCATCGAGTAGAACAGAAGTGACATCTGACGTTCTCCAGGGAAGTGTTACAGCACCCCCTACTTTTCCTTATTTTTATTAACGATTTAGGAGACTGATTGTTGTCAGCATGATATTGAAGTACCTGGGAAGCAAGTTGCTTGCCTTACTTGCCCAGGGCCCCACTGGGTTTTACCCCTAACGGTTGAGGGACTAACCGGTAGTCTTTGCCGTCTGAGCACAAAGGTGGCCACGACTCAGAATATGTCCGAGGTGCCCAACTATATTCCAAAGTAACTGGTACCCCAACAGTCAGGACCACTTACTTGACCGCCTGTCACCACTGTTGTTCATACTTTTCATGGATCATATGTTGAAAACAGTAGACTGGCAGAGCGATATTAAAATAGGTGAAAACAAAATAAGAAGTCTCGCATATGCGGATGACTTAGTTGTAATGGCGATTCAATTGAAAGGTTGCGAACTAATATTTCAGAGCTCGATCAGAGGTGCAAGGATTATGATATGAAGATCAGCATCTCCAAAACGAAAGTAATGTCAGTGGGAAAGAGATTTAAACAGATAGAGTGCCAAATAGGAGGAACAACAGGTAGACAGTTTCAAGTACCTGGGATGTATTTTCTCACAGGATGGAGAACTCAGCTAAGATCTACTCTCTTCTGCAAGAAGGAAGTAAGTACCAAGACTAAGTTAGCGGTGCACCGCTCTATCTTTCGTCCGACTTTGTTGTATGGGAGTGAAAGTTGGGTGGATACAGGCTACCTTATTCATAAGGTAGATGTTACAGATATGAAAGTAGCAAGAATGATTGCGCCGGCCGCGGTGGCCGAGGGGACTGTGGCGCTCCAGTCACGGTCTGCACGGCCACTACGGTCGGGGGTTCGAATCCCCCCTCGGGCATGGATATTTGTGCCGTCCTTAGTTGTAAGTAGTTCATAAGTAGTTTGTAAGTTTAGGGACTGATGACCCCGTAGTTAAGTCCCATAGACTCTACAAACATTTGAACAAGAATGATTGCAGGCACTAATAGATGGGAACAATGGCTGGAGGGTGTCCGTAATGAGGAAATCAAAGAAAAACTGGGAATGAACACCAAAGATGAAGCAGTTAGAGCGAACAGACTGAAATGGTAGGGTCATGTTAGACGCACGGGAGAAGCAAGGTTCCGTAAGAGACTCATGAGCTCGGCAGCGGAGGGTAAGAGGAGTCGAGGTAGACCAAGAAGAAAGTACTTAGATTCGGTGCAGAATGATTTTGAAGTAAAAGGCATAACATCAGATGAGGCATCAATGTTAGCCTTGAATAGGGAATCATGGAGGAATTTTATTAGAGGTGCTATGCTCCAGACTGAATGCTGAAAGGCATAATCAGTCTCTAATGATGATGATGATTTAGGAGATAATCTGAATAGCTCCCTTTCACTATTGATGTATGATGCTGTCATCAATATAAAGTCACCAGAAGATCGAAAACTATTGCAAAATGATTTAGATATCTGTAGTGTGCAAAAAATGGCAATGGACCCTTATTAAAGATAAATATGAAGTCATCCATATGACCGCTAAAAGAAACCTGTTAAATTTCGTTTACAAGATAATTCAGTCAAAACCATAGGCCGTAAATTCAACTAAATATCTAGGAGTAACAGTTACAAACAACTTAATTGGAAACAACATGTAGAAAATATTGTAGGGAAAGCGAACCAAAGACTATGTTTCGTTGGCAGATCAATTGGAAGATGCAACAGCTCTACTAAAGAAACTGCTTAAACTACACTTGTGCATCCTATTTTGGAGTCTCATAAAATGCATTTTTTTTAAACGATCAGCTATTTATTAAAAAACTTATACATCTACCAGTTTCGGTCATGGACCAACTTCATGGATAAAAAGGCGTTAAAACAGAATGGTAAAATGCATCTAATAAAATACATCCAACTGAGTTAAACAGGAGTCAGTATAACTAAAAGTGTAAAAAATTACTATGGTCATCTTAGATAAAATCTATCAGTCAAACATGACATCAAAGGTGAGAACAGTCTATGAATCACTGTTCATAGACTGCTCATAGACTGTTCTCACCTTTGATGTCATGTTTGACTGAGAGATTTTATCTAAGATGACCATAGTAATTTTTTACACTTTTAGTTATACTGACTCCTGTTTAACTCAGTTGGATGTATTTTATTTGATGCAGTTTACCATTCTGTTTTAACACCTTTTTATCCATGAAGATGGTCCATGACCGAAACTGGTAGATGTATAAGGTTTTTAATAAACAGCTGATGGTTTTTAAAAAAATGCATTTTATGAAATATATTACGGCTGTGACACTCGCCTCACCAAAGCATTCTATTTTGGAGTATTGCTGCGCATTGTGGGATCCCCACCAAGTGGGACTGACTGACGATTTAGAGAAGGTTCAGAGAAGGGCAGCCCGTTTTGAGCTACCGCGATATAGGGGAGAGAATGTCACAAAAATTATGCTTGAGTTTATTAATTAATTTTTTCTAATATTTAAGTGATATTTTCAATCTTAATTACTGCCATCCAGATTCAGTAAAGACCTATCTAATATTAAACAATAATTTCATAGATTTAAATATGTCAAATTAATATTAACAAAACTAAAAAAATATGGCCAACGTGTCCCGGTGTCCCCTATACTTGAGAGTTGGATCCCTTAATGAATGGTGGGTGTTTATGGTATGTACTGGACCATTAATTCTCCCGCAGTCCCTGGAAGAGGGCTACGAGGGCAGATTTGGGGCGTTCTAAATTTAGCCGCTGTAATGGTGGCTCAGGTAGGGAGAGAGCCCTCGGAAGGGCCGGTGCTGCGAGTAACCGGCTATCACGCGCCACTGGCGCCAGTTTGCGCTAATGAGCGGACGCGCCGCCAGGGGGCTCTGCTGTCCTCGGGGAAATACCGGCGACGCCGCAGAGACGCGACAACACTTGGGCTTCGGCGCTGGAGAATACGACGGCCCACGAGGAGGGCTAGGAGCGGTGGATTCACTGCGCCATCGCGCTAAGTGCCGACCGTCTCCGCTTTCGCCTTTCTTTCTCACTCTCTCCAGTGATGGCGCGTACTGCGTTTTCACTGTGGATCAGTCAATCTCCGAACAGAAGACGACGTCTCGAACTTCTGGGAGTAGACCAAATAATATGCAATAAGACGGGGGACCCAAAAGAAACCGGACTTCGAGGGCGCTGCCATTCGTAGACGTAGTACAGGGTTCTCACGCTAGATGCCGCTAGTAGAGGCCTCCATGTAACAGCTGTGCAGACGGCGTCAGTGTAGAGCTGAACGTGCAAGTGTGGTATTGTGTTTCTCTGACTGTTGGTGGGTTACCCTTGCGAAGTCGTTATGACAACTTTAAAAGAACACAAAGAGTGTGTGTGAAATTTTGTTTAGTGCTTTAAAAAACTGCAACGGAGGCACACCAAATGCTCCAGGAAGCTTTCCAGGAGGACGCTATGAGTCACACTCAGGTTTTCGAGTGGTTTGGGCGCTTTAAACGTGGTGAGATGAGTGTTGAAGACTAAGCTCGTTCTGGACGCTCTTCAACATCGCGAAACGAGGAGAATATTGAAAAGGACCGCCAAAAAAATCAACGAGGATCGTCGCCAAACGATCGACCAAATTTCAGCAGAGACAGGAATAAGTTGGAGCTCGTGCCAACGGATTTTGAGTGAGTATTTGCACATGCGGCGTGTTTCTGTTAAATTTGTTCCACGCCTTCTCACACAGGAGCAAAAAACCATCCGCATGAATGTGTGTCAGGACTTGAAAACAGAGACTGCACGTGATCCAAACTTCTTGAACAAAGTCATTACAGGGGATGGGAGTTGGTGTTACAGGTATGATCCAGAAACCAAGCAAGCGTCAAGCCAGTGGAGGACTCCCAACTGTCCCAGACCAAAAAAAGCTAGACAAGTGAGGTCAAATGTGAAGACGATAATCATTGTCTTTTTTTATGTTCGTGGAATTGAGCATCGGGAATTCGTACCTCCTGGGTAGACTGTTAACCAGCACTTTTACTTGGATGTGTTAAGGCGTCCGTAAGAGGATGTCAGGACGAAACGCCAGGAACTTTGGCGATCAGGTGACTGGTTTCTGCATCACGACAACGCTCCAGCACACTCGGCCTTACGAGTGACCCACTATTTGGCATCTTAGAGGTGGTCTGTCGCTCCCCATGTTCCGTATTCGCCGAACCTAGCCTCGTGCGACTTTTTCCTATTTCCACGAATGAAACAACCGCTAAAAGGGGAGCGTTACGATGATCTGGAGGCGGTATTAACAGTGTCGCATAATACGCGACGCGGTTGCTTATTTTTGGCGAAACACGGCTCGTTATCACGTCGGTGTCACCAATTGTCGCGTAATTAAACACAATTTATTTACGACATACTACATTCAACTGTAACATAAGCACAGACTAATTAACAACAAAAGACTAACTACACATAACAACTGAACAGACACAAGTCAGAGATATGTAGGGTAAGGTGGTACAATTTCGTTATAGGTACAATTCCTATCAACGTAAGTTTTCACGCCATTTTTCTGTCTCGTTGTGTCGCATTGTAGAGTAGCAGGTTTCTACAGCTCCTCCTGCTTTGCGGTAAGGACATATAAATTTTTTCCCTTTAAAGAGGTAAGTGAAGCTACTTAGTCTAACGCGCTCTTATAAATCATCTAGTTAAGGAGCGTGTTTTTGTTGGGAAAAGCCGACAAGCTAATGTTACGATCACACTTAGAAAATGAATGGGCATCGTTTAATTCTGGGACTATGGATGTACAGGAATTGTGGACTAAATTTAAATGCATTGTTAATGAAGGGTTAGAGAAATATGTGCCAGTAAAGACGATTAAGGATGGAAAAGATCCACCGTGGTATAATAATAATGTTAGAGAGCTGCTGAGAAAGCAAAGGCTGTTGCACTCTCGATTCAAAAAAGAACACGCAAATGATGACAGGCAAAAGTTAGTAGAGATTCGTGCGTCTATAAAAAGATCGATGCGTGAAGCATACAATAATTATCACAGCCATACCTTAGCAAAAGATCTTTCCGAGAACCCGAAAAAATTCTGGTCCTATGTAAAATCGATAAGCGGGTCAAAGCCCACTGTCCAGTCACTAGTTGATCATTCCGGGGCAGTAATAGAAGAAAGCAAACGGAAAGCTGAAGTTCTAAATTTAACCTTTAAGAAATCTTTCACGCAGGAGGACCGCACAAATATACCATCATTTGATCAACGTACTAATTCCGAAATGGGGGACATAGCAATAGGTATTTCCGGTGTAGAGAAGCAGCTGAGAGAGCTAAATACGAAAAAGTCTGCTGGTCCGGATGGAATACCAGTTCGGTTTTACAAAGACTATTCTGCGGCATTGGCCCCCTACTTAGCTTGCATTTATAGCGAATCTTTAATTCAGCGCAAAGTTCCTAGTGATTGGAAAAAAGCGCAGGTGACTCCAGTGTATAAGAAAGGAAAGAGAACTGACCCATACAATTACAGGCCAATATCGTTGACATCGGTTTCATGTAGAATTTTGGAGCATATTCTCAGTTCGAATATAGTAAATTTCCTTGAAACGGAAGAGCTTCTTTCCATGAATCAGCACGGGTTTAGGAAACATCGTTCATGCGAAACTCAGCTTGCCCTTTTCTCACATGACATCTTGCGAGCCATGGACGAAGGGCAACAGGCGGATTGTGTTTTTCTCGACTTCAAAAAGGCGTTCGACACGGTGCCACACTGCAGACTGCTAACGAAGATACGAGCTTATGGAATAGGTTCACAGATTTGTGACTGGCTGGAAGACTTCCTAAGTAATAGAACGCAGTACGTTGTTCTCGACGGCGAGTGCTCATCAGAGACGAGTGTATCGTCAGGCGTGCCCCAAGGGAGTGTGATAGGACCGCTATTATTTTCTATCTATATAAATGATCTGATGGACTGAGTAAGTTGTAATTTGCGGCTGTTTGCTGATGATGCTGTGGTGTATGGAAGGGTGTCGTCTGTAACTGACTGTAATAGCATACAGGTTGACTTAGACAAAATTTCTAGTTGGTGCGAAGAATGGCAGCTAGCTCTCAATGTAGAAAAATGTAAGGTGATGCGCATGAGTAGAAAAAACAATCCTATAATGTTCGAATACAGCATCAGTAGTGAGCTTCTTGATGCGGTCGCGTCGTTCAAATATCTAGGCGTAACATTGCAGAGCGATATGAAATGGAACGAGCATGTAAGGACAGTTGTGAGTAAGGCAGACAGCCGACTTCGGTTTATTGGGAGAATTTTGGGAAGATGTACTTCACCTGTAAAGGAGACCGCGTATAAAACGCTTGTACGACCACGTCTTGAGTATTGCTCAAGTATTTGGGACCCACAGCAGATCGGTTTGGAGGAAGACATAGAGGCGGTTCAGAGGCGAGCAGCTAGATTTGTTACCGGTAGGTTCGACCAATGCGCGAGTGTCTCGGAAATGCTCCGGCAACTCAATTGGGGATCGCACGACGTTCTTTTCGTGAATTTCTGTTAAGTAAATTTAGAGGGCCGGAATTTGAAACTGAGTGTAGTACGATCTTGCTGCCGCCTACTTACATTTCGCGTAAAGATCACAAAGACAAGATAAGAGAAATTAGGGCTCGTAAGGAGGCATATAGGCATTCTTTTTTTCCTCGTTCAATTTGGGAGTGGAATAGGAAAGGAAATGCCTAGTAGTGGTACGGTGTACCCTCCGCCACGCACCTTACGGTGAATTGCGGAGTATGTATGTAGATGTAGACTGGTTTCGCTGCCAAAAATGCAATGTTTGGTATCACGAAGTAGGCGTTGGTGCGTGACAGAAAAAGTGCTTTTTATGTGGAAGATGCCCGTAATCGAAATTGTACGAGGAAGTGATCACAATTGTACCTAGTGCGGTACATTTTCGATCGATTTTCCTCAAACCCGTAACTTTTTTTTTTTTTTTTTTTTTTTTTTTGATGAAGTGTGTTAATTTATCGAATTGCGATTACTCTGTGCATACATATCTCTGACTTGTGTCTGTGACTTCAAATGTGAAGACGATGGTCATTGTCTTTTTTTATGTTCGAGGAATTGTGCATTGGGAATTCGTACCCCCTGGCCAGACTGTAAACCAGCATTTTAACTTGGATGTTTTAAGGCGTCTGCGAGAGGATGTGAGGACGAAACGCCTGTAACTTTGGCGATCAGGTGACTTTCTGCATCACGACAACCCTCCAGCACACACGACCTTACGAGTGACCAACTATTTGGCATCTCAGAGGTGGTCTGTCTCTCCCCATGTTCCGTATTCGCCGTACCTAGCCTCGTGCGACTTTTTCCTATTTCCACGAATGAAACAACCGCTAAAAGGGGAGCGTTATGATGATCTGGAGCCGGTATAAACAGCTTCACAAAGGGCACTGGACAATATCAAACTTGAAGAGTTCCAAACATGCTTCCAACAGTGGGAAAAGAGACTTCACAACTGCATCGCATGTAATGGAGAGAATTTTGAAGGAGACTGAAGTAATTCTGTAAGAAGGTTCATCAATAAATTTTTATGACAAAAATCCAGTTTCTTTTGGGTCCCCCCTCGGATACTAAATCTTGCTGCAAGTTGTCACCACTGCATTCGTGGTAACACTGACAAGGGGACAGTGCTGTATTTACAACTTGATAGTGACACCTCCTCCACCCGCTACCCGCTCGACTTCCTTTTCAACGTGCCCTCCCCCTCGTGTCCTTCGCTTATAGCTGGCGTCATATAAGAAGGCGCATCCGCGCATAGAGGCGGAGCGATAGGAGAAGCATGGAGGGGAGGAGCTACGGCCGAGCGCCGACAGTGGAGCCTGCAGGATAAACACTGCGTAACTCGTGGGCAGTCATGCGCCTACAGAATGAACATTATTGGATGGCGTTGCGGCAATGGAGGGGGATGCGCAGAACGGCTGAAAACTGGGCCGCCTTCGTAGCTGACGCCGACTATAGTTTCCTATTTTTTGACCCCCCCCCCCCCACCACACTCAGCGTTTCTTCTATTTGGCGGACCTATTGCACATCACAGGCATGCCACCTAGCCTTGGAGACAGCGTCTCCACTACATTCAAAAATTTTCCTTTTTAGGAAAATGGCAATGTTCAGAGGGGAAAAAATAGACCGTAAACAGTTCAGGGACGGAAAAAAACTTCCCTCTGAAGAATGCTAAACGCCGTGCACAGCATACAGTCTAATCGAATATTTGTTTCTAATTCTTTTGTTCTAATCTATTCCATGTATTTCTGAAAATATTTTCTCCAGTAACGTTCTTTCTCAGGCCTAATTTTAGTTTATCTGAAGTTGAAAAAAAAGTACTGTGCAGTATTAAAAATTTATTGTTGTGTCTGTAATGTTTGCTAAATTTAATGTCAAATTGTTTGATTAAGATCTTTCGTGGTTTTGTAGTGATAAAATTTATTCCAATGATGGTGGTTAAAATCCACCTCCAGCCGTCCAGATTTAGGTTTTCTGTGATATCCCTAAATCACTCGACTCAAATGCCGGGATGGTTCCTTTCAAAGGGCATCACCGATTTTCTACTCGGTCCCTACCCAAACAACCCGAGAATATGCACCGCTTCTGATGAGCACGCTGTCGACAGAGCGTTAAACACTAATCTTCCTTCCATCCTTTCTAGCAGTTGAGCCAAAATAAATCAGTATTGTTTGCAACATATCTGTTTCTATTTGCTCATTAGTTTTAAGTTATAGTTATCTCTGTAGAAGAATAGCTTAAAAGTCGGCACATTGTTAGATACTAAATTATTTAAATTGAGTCACTTTGATATTCTAGTCTGCTTAAGAATTGATGATACAAATAAACGAAATTAAAAGACAGTTTACGAAATATATGTTCCTGTCATGAATAAAGAAGAAACAGAAATTGTGAATTAAAAGAGCAGATATAAACAAACATGTATGTTAAAAGAAATATGAAATAAATTTTATTTTTATTTATTGGAGGTAAATTTACAAAAATCGACGGTAAAAGGGACATTCTGTTAAGTTAGGTGAGAAAAATAAAATAATGGAGTGAAACAGTTGTTGGAGATCTTTGGCGCCTCTCTACGAGCGCTTGTCCCCCGCTAGATCTGGCCCTGAAAAGGCACCTTATGGGTGTCGGATTTTTGTAATTTTGTTTGGTTTTTTGTGTTTATAGAACGTGAAGGTCTGCCATCGAATAATAATTAGCCAAAGCCATTCGATGTAACTATCAAAAATTCTCAAGAAAATCGACTATGAAGTTTTGCAAGCACTAGAAAATATCTGTTATGGTGCCAATTGTCAGCGTAGCTAATCTGGTACAGTTGTAAATTGACGCTTACAGTTTGGCGGTTCGAACCCGTCTTTTTTTCTCTCTCTGTATTTAAATACTCCGGTTATTGAAATATAAAAATACTGAAATACATGCTAATGAAAACATTCTGAGCGGTATTTTTATTGAATATGCCCTCATTTTTGTACGTTATAAAAACTCTTCACAAAGTGAACAAACAAAGGTAACCGTCTCCAACTATTAGGTAATGTAAAAAGTCTAATTTGCAATTTTATATATTTTTTTAAAAATATAGAATATAAGAATAAACAATAATACTTTCATTTTTTACAAAAATTACGAATAGATATGTGTTAATTACATATATTTGATGAATTTTAGGGTAAATCTGGGATATAGGGCCATGATTTTTCAAAAGCCAGTTTCACAAACCTAATATATGAGAACAATCTAAAATATTTAATAATTACGTTTTCACTTCATAAAAAGTAAAAGTCGACTTAGTTTACAAACATATACTACGTTTTATTCTAGTAAAAAACATTTTTAAAAAATGTACCACTTGGCCATCTCACCTGAGTAACAGGGTTAGATGTCCAGACGTATAAGGGTAAACGAAGATAATTATTAAAAATAACATGTAACGCATTAAATATGTTTTATTGAATCTCTTGATGTAAAAAATGCTCTATAGATGTTAATGTAGTTAAATTATGGCTAAAATTGAACCTCACTTTCAAACGCACTTTACAATTCGTGATGGTTTTTACATTTTTATTCATCGTTGTAACGTATTAGTTCTACATCAAAAATAACCAGAAACAACCTCAGTTATTCATTTATAACTGCGCTTAATTTATAGACTGGAAATTTTCCTGTGTAGGCTTAGATTTGGTTTCTAAAATGGCATTGCTACGTCAATGGCATACATGCACATAAGCTGTGCATGATTAGTGTAACCAATGCTTCCATTTGATACAGTCAATTTAATCACAGGTTTTATTTGTTTTCGAGTAGTCTTCCCCACATCCAACGCACTCTTCTTCTTCGTCACGAAGAGCATCGTTTGAGTAGTCTTTATACTGGACAACATCTGACGAGTCTCAACTGTCAGAAGGTTCTTTAACATTCCAGATCCTAACATTTTCCATTTGTTTTTTCCAATTTTTCCCAGTTTTCAGTTTTAACTTTATAATATTTTATTTTGTCGGTATATTTGTAGCTTTAACTTTTCTACGTTTCTTTGTTTGAGTTTCGGGCAAAAGTGAAATATTGTTCAGAATTTTTGGAGAAGTGACATGGTTTGTTTAATTTGAAATCACAGACCACATATCATCTGGTCCTGTAGAAATCCTGGTAGATGTATAGTTGCTCGTCTTTCAGGGGATTTTAAGTCACATTTATCCGCTAAGTGGAGTCGTTCGATTTAATTGTGGATTGCGACTTGGGTAACAGAGTTCTTTGATGGTGGCCATTTACCCCGAGATGGTATGGCTGTCTTTTCCGACTGACCGGGAGAGATGGCCATAGCGCGTAATCAAACATGGTGGACGCAAACTCAAACAATACCTACGTATCGGGATGCAATTAGACCCAAACGTACTCTCATATGTAAAGTTCCTTCGCTGTTTACACTCTAAGTGACGTTTAAATCAAAAGGTTATGACATACCTCATATTTTTTAGGTATACTAAAATCATCAAATTTATTTACTTTTAATTAATATAACAACACACTGACGTTACGTACTCACTACCAACTGACAGGCAGAACTGATTGTGGAAGCAGGAGTTGGCCATCTCTCCCGTATTGCCGTCTATCCCAGAATTCATCACCACAAGTCGTCGTGCTCATTGCTGAGAGTCGTGACCCCATGAACCAAGCGTCTCAATCCCGGACGGTTGTCAGTTTCCCTCAGTGCCTACTGAAGAGGCAGACCGGAGATCTTCTTGGTTTGATCTATCCATCTGCTCGCTGCTCTCTCCCTTCGTCTTGTGCCTTCGATCTTTCCTTGTAAGATTATTTTCTCTAGATTTTCCCATCTCTTCTCACAATATGGCCAAACAACTGGAGAATTTTTTCGGTGACTGGAAAAGAAAGGCGCCTGGAGATACCGAGTTGTTCAATAATGAACACATTTGTTCTTCCGGTACATTTTATGAGTAGCATGCTATGCCAGCACCATAGCTCAACGGTACCAATGCGCTGTTGGTCTCTGGCCTTGAGTGTCCATGTTTCGCAACCATAAAAGAAGGCAGAAAACACGAGTGCTACAACTACCCAGATCTTTGTCCTATTTGTTATTGCTCTGCTCTGCTAGATCTTGGTGAGCTTCTTCATAGCAACTCGCCCTAGCGTGATCCGTCTTCTTATCTTCACAACTTTCCGTTCTGCAGATGGTTGACCCAAGAGAGATGAAGAAATGCTCGACTTTCAGTTCCTATAATCGACTTGTGAGCTGGATCTGTTCTTCTTGATCAGTTATCATGAGGTTTGACTTACTGTGTAATCCATATGCTAGACTAATGTCCTTTATTCTTGTTAGTAGCTCAGAAAGTTCATCTTCGCTGTTGGCCAAAAGCACAGTGTCATCAGCAAAATGGAGGTTGCTGAATAAGTTCTCTCACCAACTGAAATGCCTTTGGTCCAACCATCAAATGACATATTGTGCATATAGGTTGTACAGTTTTTGGGATAGGACACCACCCTGTCTCACACCTTTCGATACTCAGAAGGAATCAGACGTGCCAGCGCTTGTCTTTACAACTGCGAAGTGATTATTGTATAGACTTTTGATCGGTGCTATCAAGTGGAATCATCCCGGAATTACCCTATACTCAAATGGTTGAAATATTCTAAAACAAAGAAAGAAGAGAAAAAAGATTATGGCAAGATTAGAAACACTAAACCTATATTAACTAAATCGAGAAAACTATTAACAACTTCCCAGACGATCTTCATAAAAGATACAGGTACGGCTTCAAATATCGCCATCAATTTTTTAATTAGGGACACCTTCAAAATATTCAAATGTTTGTAGAGTCTATGGGACTTAACTACAGGGTCATCGTCCCTAAACTTACAAACTACTTATGAACTACTGACAACTAAGGACGGCACAAATATCCATGCCCGAGGGGGGATTCGAACCCCCGACCGTAGTGAACTTTTTGTTCTTTATATCCATAATTTCAGGGGGGATGGGGGGGATGGGGGGGGGACAGTTCGATCGCCTCAAGATCACGAAGCGGATATGTTTTAGGCAGTTCTAATTGGGTGTCCATAAAACGTGTTTTCCGCAGCCCTAAAAGAACGAAATATTTCGTTTTCGGGTGTCAGAATTTTGTTTTTATGTGCAACGAGGTTTGCATGGTACTTTTTGTACACGATGTAAACCGTACTGCTCTGTGAAGAGAAGAGAAGAGAGAGAGAGAGAGAGAGAGAGAAAGAGAGAGAGATGATGATGAACACGTACTTTAACTTCATTACGGTACCTCTATTTGATGCTGATCTAAATATTCTTTATGTTACCGGTACGTTTTTGGACGCTACGTTTTGAGAAGTCAAAGGTTGCTCGTTAAATACGGCTTATGCAGTTTCAACTTGAAGCTGTGTTCTGCATTTCATCTTTCAAACCGACCAGAACTCGTCTACAACTTGTGTCTTTCACGTGTTCCGCCTTATAAACTGAATATTCTGGCGGTATTACTATGTAATACCAACTTTTGACTAATAGGAGAAATGTGTTCGCAACTGCACATATGATTCGGCACTATCTGTACAGTCGCGGTGGAGTGGCCGAGCGCACTGAGGCATTATGCTCCAATACGCGAGGCCGTACTAAAGAAAACACAAACATGCATGCCCGAGGGAGGATTCGAATCCCCTTAGGGTCCGTAAAGGATAACTTTGATTTGCGCAAGGTGGGTGTCTATCGTCTCTCAAGCAGCTGTGGCTTGTCCTATATTGTTCGAACAGTTGGTACTGTTAAGGAACAGTGTACTGAACATCAACGTCACTCGTTTAGAAAAACGCGTTGCCGCACGCTGCCTAAACATTCTATGGAATGTAACAAAACGGAAATTTTCGTATTCACTTTCAGCTATTGGAAAACGATTGAAATAAAACTAGCGGATAACTTATGAATAGGGATGGAGGTTTTTGCATCAGTTCTGAATAGCATGCTGCCTTCATTTTAGATGATGGCTGCATACCCGTAAGCTTTTTGAATATTCCATATGTTGTTGTTGTGGTCTTCAGTCCGCAGACCGGTTTGATGCAGCTGTCCACGCTACCCTGTCCTGTGCAAGTCTCTTCATCTCAGAATATGTTCGGCAACCTACATCCTATGGAATCTGCTTTCTGTATTCGTCCCTCGGTCTCCTTCTATGATTCTTACCCCCATATAATTCCTTCTAATTCTAAGTTGACAGTTCCGTGATGTCTCAGAATGTGTCCAACCAATCTATCCCTTCTCTTTGTCAAGATATGCCAGGAACTCCTTTTCTCTCCAATTCGGTTAAGCATCTCCTCATTAGTCACGTGATCTACCCATCTAATCTTCATCAATCGTCTGTAGCACCACATTTCAAAAGCTTCTATAATCTTTTTGTGCCGCGGTGGAGTAGCTGAGCGTTCTAAAGCGTCTCGCTGCGGAGCGCGCGGTTGCTCGCCGTGGAGGTTCGAGTCCTCCCTGGGGCATGGGTGTGTGTGTTTGTCCATAGGTTAGTTTACCTAGGTTTAAGTAGTTTGTAAGCTACGGACTAATGACCACGCAGTTTGGTCCGATAGATTTAAAAAAAAAAAAAACCCTTTTTGTCTCGCGTCACGTGAAGACTTGCACCAGACAGGCCGAACACGATCCGTCTAGCGACTACCAATGCCACACGAAATCATCATCACTTGAAAGAGAGTCCATTGTTCTCTGAACCAGGGGCGGATCCATAGGGGGGGGGGGGGGAGGGAGCACAGGGGCAGGTGCAGAATAAACGCAAATTTTAGAGGGAGCACTCTTACATATGCACAACTCTAAACATTGCAGAACATAGCTCTGTTTAAATAATAAGGGTGCACGAAAGGCAAAAAAAAAAAAAAAAAAATGGTAGTTGCATGTTTCGAACTACGAACCACGTGCATCACATCGTAACGCGCTGCATACTACACTACGACAGACAGTCGCGAAATGGTTCCTTAATTCTCTTAGTACTGGAGGAAGTTGTTAACTACTAATACTAGATTATAATTTATCGTACTAAGAACGATGTGTTTTGTTAATTTCTCAGTGCGCCATTACTTTGAAATCACAATGCGTAAGTTATGATAATAAAATCATGAAATACAGCAAGCAAGATGGCGTATGCCAGAGAGAGTTCTGGGTGAGGAATGTCACGTGACATCTTCGAACGCCTGGCTTACGTAAAATCAAGGGACGGTGTCAAGTCGCCGTTAATTTTGCGGGTATCTCTGTAACGGTCTTAGTTATGAAAACACATAACAGAGCAAAGTTATAGACAATTTCCATCTCTAAATATTTCATTATTCAATTTTCGTGTCAGTTAAACGGTTTACTCACAAATAAAATTATATTATAAATGGCTTTTTTTAGTGTTACTAACGTATTTTTTGTCCGAAATATTTGAAAAAGGGAGGTACTGATCTCTGGCAGCCAACAATTACGTCCGTAAAATTTGGTGCCGATCGGTTGAAAGGTTCAACTTGAAAAGTGGGAACACGTTACGGACAGACAGTCAGACAGACGGACAGGCAGACAGACATCGTAAAATCATCGTTATTTTTGCAAATATCTCTGAAACTATACGAGATATGAAAAATATAACACAGCAAATTTGTAAAGAATTTTCTCCTCTACAAATTCGGTTATTCAATTTTTGTGTCAGATGAACGGTTAAGCCGTTATTTTCATTTAAATTTCGAACTGTGAAAAGGCGATCGCAAAGGCCCACTTTTAGTGTTGCTACCGTACCTAAAGTGGACCAAAAATGAGACAGAGAGAGAGAAGGGAAATGAGATGGAGAGAGAAGGAGGAAGGGAGAGAGGGAAGGAGGGAGAGAGAGAGAGAGAGAGAGAGAGATGGAGAGATCCTCAGCATAGGAATAATTAACTTTTACTTACAGGCAGCATATATTTGTGAGTTTTAATTTGCAAAATCCCTGCAATTAAAATAATGTAAATTGACTTTTGTGTTATGTTTCCATTTAATTGCTTCTTGCTCTTTTTTGTGATTAATGTGAGATGAAATTAAGTAAAACAAACTCGTTTATTGTTTCGTGATTGTTTGAAAGATACATGAGCTTTGTGTACGTTGTATTCATACTCAAATAAAGTAAAGGGATTTAACAATGTGAAAAAATTGTGAATTTGTAGGGCTGCGATCAGTCAGTCGCATTCAGGTGTTAACAATTTACCTCTTTGGATTCTTTTCTTAGTCACTAAGAAATAGTCCTGCCACCCATTGTAAACAGTTTTATATGAAGCTAAACCTTTCCATTTTCCAGGTATTGGAGCATATTAGAAATTTCGACGGCATTTTTTCCACACATCAGATACAAAGGATTTTAATGGTAGTAGAAATTATTCTTCTAGAAACACAGTCAAGTGTAATTTGGTTGACCAGAATGAAAATTTATCAGATTTTGCGTAGCAATTTTATAAAGCACGAATAATAAATTAATACAGTAGGCTACAACGCGACACAGAAAATCTGATTTTAGGTTTTGTGAGGACACGACATATTTACTGGCTGTTTCTTGTGACCCGTAATTGGGCGACCTTTTAAGATACGCTGTTTTTCAAAAAAATCAAATGTTCAAATGTTTGTAAATCTTATGGGTCTTAACTACGGGGTCATCAGTCCCTAAACTTACAAACTGTTTTTCAATTTCTGCATTGTTGTTCAGTGCATTGTTTGATAATGACACAGGTACGTCGGATACAGTACTGTTCGTTAGACTTGCGCATAACAGTTCGCGATCGGGAGCGCTCACTTTAGTTCTTTTGGTTCGTCCGCTGCCCGTGATGGCTGAGCGGCGTGGTCTGCGCATGCAGGTGGAGGGAGTTCCCCCACCTAGCTGCTTCATGCGCTTGCTGCTTGAGCCGTTAACGATATCACGCAAACCAAAAGAAACAGTTTGTGGATAATTTCTCGCGCTTAAGTTTAGAGTTATCTCTATATCTTGGCATTATGGAATTTATTAGTCAGATATTGCAGAGTGCATAATACTTCAAAGCAGAAATTTTGTATCACTGAACTTTGTAATCTAGCAGGCAGACGCTAACCTCGAATGGCTCTCATCAGCAGAAGGCAAACACGTGATTTTTAATTCTGTTCGCGACCTATCGCGCATCTTTTAGTTCGCGAGCTATCGCGCATATTTTAGTTCGCGACCGATAGCTCTCCTTTTAGTTCGCAGCTCGGCAGCGAAGTAGGTCACTCTTTTTAGTTCGTCCGCTCGTTTTGGCTTATGCTACCGCTACTAAAACTACAGCTGAGCTGCATCTCATCTCGAAATGACGGCAACTGGCAGAAGGGAATCACGCGATTCTGCGCGCTCTCGCCTTCTCTCGCTGTTACCCGTCAGTCTTCGGAAAAGGAGCGGACGAACTAAGAGATGAGGGATCTGCGAACTAATTCGCGTAGTTCGAATGCTCTTCCGAACTAGTTCGTTCGCGAACTACTCAAGACTACTGTTCGTCCACGGTAAGTTGATGTTTCGTGCGCTGGCTGTTGGCAGTATCACGAGGCGTGTACCATGCGAGGGGCACTGATCGAAAGGCAGCTTCGCTGGGTTGGAAACGTTACCCGGAACAGCATGCGCAGTAATATTTCGTGTACAGGGGCATCTTAGGGTTGGCAGAGCTCCGAAATAAATAAATGCTCTTCAAGTAGTGCAGATGCTTTTTGTTCCAGGTGGCACCAGCTAAAATCGTCTTCACTTGTCGAATTACGTAGTACCACAGTTTTATGCGACAGTCTACAAGTACTGTAACTATTAAAAGTACTGTACCTATTTCGGTACAGTGGTACTACCGTGAGAAAAAAATTGTAGCGCAGAGGAAGCCCTTGAACCCCCAAAACCACAGAAGTCATCATGTGTTGATGCGACACCGACTATTTCATCCTCAGTGACAACTACAGTTGCGTCTATCGGTTACGTGTTTCAGGAACACGATATAGTTCAAGTGCTCTCTCATTATGTCCTACTGCCAAATCTGACAATGAGGCCCGGGTTAGCTTGAGGGGTGGGGACCGACACTATCAAGTTTCTGCCCCCAGTGGGAAATATCGTAGGTGCAGCACTGTCCATAATGTTCGGTGTGAAGTGCTGACATGATCTGTGTTCACTGTTCTTGCATGCCATATCGCACCAAATTTGAACATGATAAGATAAAGGAAGAAATACATATGCCCACAGCTGAACACAGGGCATCCAGGGTGTGAATTACATTCTCAGCTTGGGAATCTCAATAGAGACGATGTAAAGGAGTCATGGTTTTCTGACTTCCTTCCAAGACAATTTCATGCAAAGAATCATATTCTACTCGTCATTCCGAATCATTTGATACCTCACACGTCATATTTGTATTGGTCATGAGTGTAATGAGTAATTACACACGATTTTTTAAACTGCGTTTAATGTTTAACGAGAGAATTCCGCACGCAGACAAGGGACACTTCACAGCATAGCCGGAGCGAGGCAGCGACGGTGAGTCAGCAGGTGGCAAGAGAGGACGCCTGGCTTACACGCACAAAAGGGACGCCTTTTAAACAGCAGGCGGGGCAAGCCTTTTAAACAGCAGGCGGGACGCGTCTAAAGAGCTTTCAGGCGGACAAAGGAGTAAAAGGAAGCAGGGGGGAGGGGGGGGGGAGCTTGGCGCCACATAACTTTACGAGAGCGACGCGTTCTAGAGCAAAACAAAAACTTCACAGAATGGCCTGAACTGTATGTAACACGCGCTGTTATTGGCGAATGCTGGCGGAAGGCGTGTTGTTATAATGCTGCTGATTGGTTGCTGAGGAGCTTCCTCGATGCGCTGTTAGACTGCCGACTGTCGCCGCACACGGCCGTAATACCCGACAGTTGGAGCCACACAAACAACCGGGGCTCAATATAACACAGTTACTGACATCGGATGACGGTAGCATACTCGAAGAACAGCGCATCGAGGAAGCTTCTCGCTCCATGACACCGGCGACGTTACAACTCGGCCGCACCACATTTAGAAGGCGCATTGCATTATGCGCAGCGCTTGTGGTATCTGCCCCTGAAACTTTGAAGGGTTGTAGCTCCCAAACTAACAGTGATATTAATGTAGTTTAAATTGATTTCTACGCAGCTGGTTTCAACGAATCCAATGCTTGATAGAAGAAACTATTGTTCCATTTAAAAAATTATATATTTGTGCTGTAACTCTTTGGAAAATGATACAATAAACTATGTTCATAGCACAGCAGAAAGTGTAACATTTCTTGTCTTGACCTACCACATTAAAATTTCCGGTCACCTATTATTTTATAAGTTACAGAGGTAAACACACTTAGTGAAACACCCTGTATATTGTGTGTGTGTATGGTATCACAGTGGTAGAGTGCCAGACTACAAATCCAAAGGTCGCGGGTTCGATCCACGCCAGGTCCTAGGATTTTTATCTCTCACTTTCCACTTCTTTCACCTCTGGCAGTATTGCTCATGTGAAAAATACCGAGCAGCACCGTGGTTCGGAACCCACGTTAAACTGTAGGTCCCCCTATAACTGGCTGGGTAAGTCAGTTCGAAGGTCGGAGGAAGGCAACGGCATACCACCTCCTAACAGGACCATGCCTAGTAAAGCACTGTGGTGTTCAAACCAATCTTCGGATTGTTGACTGCTTTACTTTACTTTATGGTATGACAAAGCCTTTACAGACATGTCACCCTCCTCAGCCTTGTGCCCTTCCCAGAAAAAAGTTCTGTATCCGCCAGTGCTCTCAACCCTGTCCAATAATGAGGAAGTGTGAGAACAGCTGGTGTGGACACAATGCACCTTATCTCCTGACGGTCGCTCAGCGCTTTAATTGCCCCACAGTTCTGCAATCAGCATATCTGCTGCCTACTGTGTGACTAACCCAGATAAGCCAGTGTAAGCAGACTGCCTCGTGTGCCGTTCTTTTATTTTGCCTACTGCGAGTAGAACTTGTTATGAAATGTCGAACAATTTGCAAAATGCTGAGTCACGAACGAAACTATCCAATGTGGTGACTACAGGAGACAATTGTTCACTAGAACTGTAAAAGGCTTTGGTATTGTACAGGATCGAGGATGGGACATGGAACAAAACGGATACAATAAACTTATTTACGGAAATGCATGGATCCCATTCTAGAGACTATTCAATCATACTTTATTCAGGAGATCGTCGTCTGCAATGTTCTGTACCACGTCTAACGCGCCAGAGAAACAAGTGTATGACAATCAATAATGTCAATATTTAAGTATTTAGACGCGACGACGGCGTCAGCTTCGATTACTTCACCGCAGATGCGGTCATACGTTCGACCTCGCACAGGAATCCGTAATGGCGAGTGTAAGAGGGCATGAACGATAGGGGCGCTACAGCCATAGCGTGCGACTAGTGGGAGTTTGTGACGTCAGGAGGCGAGCACGTGTGGCCAAGTGGTTAAGGCGACCGCTGGCCCAAAGCGGGATACCTGGGTTCGATTCCCAGTCCGGCTCACATTTTCACTTGGCGCCATTGTTTCATTTCAATGCCCTAAAGCAGTCACTGTCAATCCTTTCCATCCTAATCCTTCTTCCTCCCTCTCCTTTAACATTAATTTGCAAATGTCAATATCGATTTCTTGCAGTTAGTTCGGATAGGCGGGCGGTTAAGGCTGCTAATTATGATATGAGTGTACCATGTGCCTGTTGTTGTTGTTGTGGTCTTCAGTCCTCAGACTGGTTTGATGCAGCTCTCCACGCTACCTTGTTCTGTGCAAGTTTCTTCATCTCAGAATATGTTCGGCGACCTACATCCTTTTGAATCTGCTTTCTGTATTCGTCTCTCGGTCTCCCTCTACGATTTTTACCCCACACACTTCCCTCTAATGCTAAGTAGACGATTTCTTGATGTCTCAGATGTGTCTCACTAAAGTAGCCCTCCTCTCAGTCAGGATATGCCAGAAACTCCTTTTCTCCCCAATTCGGTTAAGCACATCCTCATTAGTTACGTGATCTACCCATCTAATTTTTAACATTCTTCTGTAGCACCACATTTCGAAAGCTTCTATCACATTTTTATCTGAACTCCTTATTGTCCACGTTTCACTGCCATACAATGCTACACTCCAGACAAATGCTTTCAGGAAGGACTACCTAACATTTAAACTGATATTGGTTGTTAACAAGTTTCGTTTCTTTAGAAACGCTTTTCTTCCCATAGCCATTCTGCATTTTATATCTGCTCTGCTTCGGCCATCGGAAGTTATTTTGCTACCCAAATAACAAAACTCCTCTACTACTTTTATCGTCTCATTACCTAATCCAATTGCTTCAACATCGCCTAATTTTCTGACATTACATTCCATTAACTTCGTTTTACTCTTCTTAATGTTTATCGTATATCTTCCTTTCAAGACAATGTCCATTTCATTGAATTGCTCTTCCATATCCTTTGTGGTCTCTGACAGAATTACAGTACTATGTCATCGGGTCGCGGTGGAGTAGCCGAGCGGTCTAAAGCGTCTCGCTGCGGAGCGCGCGGTTGCTCGCCGTGGAAATTCGAGTCCTCCCTGGGACATGGGTGTGTGTGTGTTGTCCTTAGGTTAGTTTACCTTAGTTTAAGAAGTTTGTAAGCTACGGACTGATGACCACGCAGTTTGGTCCGATAGATTTACAAACATTTGAACATTTATGTCATCGGCAAAACCGGATAGTTTCTAATTCTTCTCCCAACCTTGATTCCCTCTCCAAATTTCTCCTTGCATTCTTACACTGCTTTCTCAATGTACAGATTGAACAACAGTGGGGAAAGACTACAATCCTGTCTTACCCTTCCCAACCTCTGCGTCCGTTTCATGCCCTTCGACTCTAATAACCGCTATCTGCTTTTTATACAAGTTGAATATAACTCTTCGCTCCCTATATTTTACCCATGATACCTTCAGAATTCGAAATCAAGTATTTCAGTCGACATTGTCAAAAGCTTTCTCCAAATCTACAAATGCTAAACACGAAGGTTCAAATGCTCAAATTTTTGTAAAACTATGGGACTCAACTGCTTGGTTGTTAGTCCCTAGCTTACAAACTGTTTAAACTAAGTTAAACTAACCTAAGTACAACACAGACACCCATGCCCGAGGAGGGAATCGAAACCCCTACGACGGACGGCCGCGCGTACGCAACACGGCGCTCCAGTACGCGCGGCTAATCCGCGGCGGCAAACACGTAGGTTACATACATACTCAGCAGTCCACCGTAAGGTGCGTGGCGGAGGGAACAATAATGCCTATATACCTCCGTACGAGTCCTAATTTCTCTTATCTTGTCTATGTGATCATGTAAGTAGGCGGCAAGAAGATCGTACTACACTCAGCTTCAAATTCCGGCCCTCTAAATTTCCTCAACAGAAATTCACGAAAAAAAAAAAAAAAAAAAAAAAGTCGTCTTTCCTCCAGCGATCCCCAATTGAGTTCCCGGAGCATTTCCGTGACGCTCGCGCATTGGTCGAACCTACCAGTAACAAACCTAGCTGCTCGCTTTTGTCTTCCTTTAAACTGATTTGCTGTGGGATCCAAACACTTGAGCAATACTAAAGATGTGATCGTACGCAATCTCCTTTACACATGAAGTAAATCTTCCCAAAGACGTGGTCGTACAAGCGTTTTATACGCGGTCTCCTTTACAGATGACGTACATGTTCGCAAAATTCTCCCAATAAACCGAAGTCGGCTGTCCGCCTTACTCACAACTGTCCTTACATGTTCGTTCCATTTCATATCACTCTGCAATGTTACGCCTAGATACATGAACGACGCTCACTACTAATGCTGTATTCGAACATTATGGAATTGTTTTTCCTAATCATGCGCATAACCTTACATTTTTCTACATTGACAGCTAGCTGCTATTCTTCGCACCAACTAGAAATTTTGTCTAAGTCATCCTGTATGCTATTACAGTCAGTTAAAGACTACACCCTCCCATACACCACAGCATAATTAGCAAACAGTCACAAATTACTAGTTACTCTGTCCATCAGATCATTTATATAGATAGAAAATAATAGCAGTCCTATCACACTCCCCTGGGGCACGCCTGACGATACACTCGTCTGTAATGAACAATCGCCGTCGAGAACGACGCAATAGGTTCTATTACTTAAGAAGTTTTCGAGCCAGTCACAAATCTGTGAACCTATTCCATAAGCTCGTATCTTCGTTAGCAGTCTGCCATGTGGCACCGCGTCAAACGCCTTTTCGAAGGCGGAGCTCTCCCATTGACTGGAGTCGTAACGGCTTCACCGCCAGCATTCGCTGGTTCTACAAGAAACTCTCTGCTGATCGCTCAGAAAGCAAAGGTTGGCTATCTTACTAAAGAGCAAATGTTTCTGCCTACCTGCCTCCACTCTGTTTTCACAGCACCTTAGGCACACACAAACACATACATTCACTTAAGGAAGGAGAGATGGGCGCTGTGGAGTCTCGCTCATTGATCTTTTCTTTATTGATAGCATTTCCGTGTCCACTGGCCTCTGCCCCTAACTTGAACGGCAAAAAAAAAAAAAAAAAAAAAAAAAAAAAAAAAAAAAAAAAAACGGGATTAAAAAAACCCTAATCATTTCCTCCCCCCCCCCCCCCCCCCGCCTCCCAGCAAGTATCCCCCGGTGGAACACTACTAGGGGTGGCCTTCACATTCCGCAGCTGACCGGCCAGGCCGCCAGTTGCTGTGGATCAACAATCGGCACACTTCAGTCGGCGTGGCAGCAGAAGTGGCGGCAGCATCAAAGCTGCTCACTTCAACAGCTGCGCCTTCCAAGAGTTGCCGCTTGCGGCTCCGCAAACTGGCCACCAAGAAGAGCGCCAAATACCTAATAAACTTTTGTAGTCACTCTTTCTAATTTTCTTCCTGCAACCATTATTCACGAAACGAACTTAGATATCGTCTCTTCATTTCACTGTTATTACTCACTAATATGCGTTAACGTAAGCTTGTCTGTTCACACACGATCCGAGTATTCCAAAAACTGTCGGTAAACTGATAACAAACCACGAACAAACGAACACAAATAATAGACGTCGCCAGTTGACATGTTGCAACAGTGTTTGCTTAATAATGCGCTAGCCGATTACTACCGACGCAACAGCGAAAAGTTTTCAGAGGAAGAATAGAAAAGTAGCGTTTTGTTGCAGTAAGAAATTGACATTTATATAAAGTTATTCACAATTACTAGAGAGGAGCAGGCCGGTAATGGCCGAGCGCACTGAGGCGTTTTGCCACGGTGCGCGAGGCTGCTCCCAACAGAGGTTCGAATCCCCCCGCCCCCCCCCCCCCTAGGGCATGGATCTTGTGTTCGTCCTTAGTTTAAGTTACGTAAAGTTCGATGTAGATCGTCGCTGCATGTGGGTAGTACTTAAAAAGCGTCGTAAAGAAAAAAAAGTTAAGATGGAGGTTACATTCAGGCCCGGAGATGAGAGTCATTGGCCCGTAGACCCGGAGAATTCATTCCAAACCCGGGCACTCCGGGCGGCGCCCGGAGATCTGGCAACCCTAAGTGCTGCTCACAACTTTTAACTACGAAAAGCACACGGCCGCAGGCGAAGGCAATGTACTTGTGTAGAGCTACAAGGAAAGGAAGAGAATGAAACAGTGTACCTCCAACTAATACCAATTACTTTCGACAGATCTATCTTTCAATTTCAAGTGAGTGCACTTTCCAATAATACTTGCGTTTTATAACTTTTACAAATCACCGGGTAATCTGTTAGATACTGCGAAGTGGATTTGAAATTGTCGCTGTTTCTCACACGGACAACTGTATGTTGCTTGCTCAAGGGTAGGTTCACCGAAGAATTTATTCATACTAGCTGCTCGACAAGTAACAAGAAATAAATTCCATAGTAAAGTGTTGAATAAATTATTGTATGACTGTTACAAATTATTTGGTTTTTGTTTCCTATCTTTCTTCGTTTTGGATACTGCACTTATAATTTTGTACGTTATGGAAGACAGCCTTATTTCTTATGTACTCTCCCTTAAATATAGCCTGTTTAGAAAAAAGGACAGAGAGAGAAGGGATAGTAGAAGTACTACCTCAAGGCTTGAATAAATAAATAAATACCCGGGCAACGTCGGGAATTCAGCTAGTTGAATATAAAATATGTTCAGTCGTCTGCAGATAAAGATATCTTCTGTTTGTTTTGTTTTCTTAGATCGAAAAATTCGGGAGGAAGGTGGTTCAAATCCACCTCCGGCCATCCAGATTTAGGTTTTCCGTGATTTTTCTAAATCACTCCAGGCAAATGCCGGGATGGTTCCTTTCAAAGGCGCGGCCCATTTCCTTCCCCACCCCCACCCGAACAATCCGATCATAAGCTCGCCTCTAATGACCACGCTGTCGACGGGGCGTTGAACACCAATCTTCATTCCTTCCTTCCTTAGATCGAAAAATAGTTCGTTCAAAAATTTGTAGTCCGTTGATTTCTTTCTTTTTTTTTTTTTTTCCCTTAAACTTCATCTTAAATTTTGTGCCTCACATCATGAATCGCCAGCGTGTTGCACATTTCTTGATAGTTTTTTTATTTTTTTTCGTGCACCAATGTCTTTCCTTTGTTTTTCAAATGCAATGATTTAATCTCTTGTTTCAGCGAAGCAATTGAAGCAGCTTGTTTGGCAGCTTTTGCTGCTTTCGAACTGATTTTGATCTTTATGTTAATATACTGCATTATGTTTATAGTGGTTATTAAATCTGATGTTACTGCAGACCACTGAAGGTGTTTTATATTCAGCAAAGCGAGTTGCATAGACAGGAAGCAACACTCATCATAATTATATAGCAATAACGGACAACATAGCCACTCTAAAGAAGAACTGATAGAACCAGTTCGAGTTTTCGTAAATTTGTGAAATGCTTTTATTGTGTAGCCCAAGTTTTCAATGCATGCGATCAGCGGACAGCATTTAGTTTTCATTATTTTACATTTTGTTTGTTTAGCTTTGATAAGTTATCTATCGAAATATTCATTGCCGTTTTTTATGTAGTGCACCCGAACTGAAGGTTATCTTGTACAAGTATATATAGAGAAGCAAAAAGAGCAAATCTCTGAAACGGAGAATGTTAAATGACAGGAGACCTATTTAATTATACATATCAAATTAACACTGATTACTAAGTTATACCGCTTTTCATTAGCAATTCATTTGCACTAACAGAGCATAGTAACGGGCTCGTTCAAAGCCCCCCACGCGATGTTTTTAACCTCTTTCAAAGATAGATACTTGTCTCTGTTTCAATAAATCATACAAGTTTCATTATTATCGGTTTTTTCGTGTTAAGCAGTCTACTATTTGGAGAGTTTTACAGAAGACCCGTTTCTTTTTTCATTTATAAAATATCTTTTGTGGTTGGGTAAATATGGACACACAGTTTTGTACTTTATTGTTGTTGTTGTGGTCTTCAGTCCGGAGACTGGTTTGATGCAGCTCTCCACAATGTCCTATCCTGAGCAAGCCTCTTGAGCTCCACATAAGAACGGCAATCTACATCTGCCTGAATCTGCTTACTACATCCATCTCTTGGTCTTACTCTGCAGTTTTTACCCCACACACTTCCCTCCAACGCTAAATTCACAATTCCTTGATGTCTACGAATGTGTCCTACTAATCGATCCCTTATTTATAGAACTTTATAGTTCTTCATCTAGTTTACAAACTGTATTTATAATGTTTTCCTACATATTCCGTATCTATAAACTTGGCTTGTAATTTACGTACGATGTTTATGTGTCTGATTTAAGAGATCTGCATTCCACTACATTTTCGTGTCTTGTACCCTGAGGTTATGTTCTTTGTAATTTTGATATATACATTTACAGGTGACGGTTTTTCGCCTCTTTATTAATACCATTTTTCTTCCGTTGCATTAATGTTGTTTTCACTTCAGTTCACTTTTGAAGTAGAAACGAAACTACACGTGTTATTCGGTAAGCGTAATATCGCAGTCTTTCTATCTGTTTCTCGTAGGTTCTTTACTTTATATATTTATTTATTTATTTAATCTTATCTTTTTTCTGTTTATTTCTTCTCTCTCTAAGGGCCTGCAGCACTATAAACGGAATATAACGACATCGTTTTAAAATGGTCCAATGTTGCTACTAGGTTGAGAATGTTTTGGTTTACATTATTACCGTTTTCAAACTACGTCTGGGTTGAATGACGTACATAAATCATCATTATAAACTGTCTTATATCTGTCAATTTTTTATATTATAAACTGATGTTGTTAAATTATATTTCACTTTTTGACAGTTCCGCGTTGCAGTGATGTATTTTGTAACATTTTGTGTTCGATTAGCAAAATACATCTGAAATCGGAGCAGGCTAATGTGAATTAATGCTTTAATAATAACACAGAATAATTACCACTTCATAACAGTACAGGAGCATTTCTTTCTAGCCACTGAAACCAAAAATATCTTCACTGCGCTGACAAATTCAAAGTTCCAAAAATCACCTTCCTTAATCATAATATCTCAACAAACAAGCTCGTGTGTATGTGTGTGTGTGTGTGTGTGTGTGTGTGTGTGTGTGTGTGTGTGCGCCTCGCAATTCCAATCGACTTCAACAAACAAGAAAGAAAAAAATCAATGCGATGAGAACACCGTGAGCAAATTACACGTAGACTTTGTAAATACTGCAATCAATTCTCTCTCTCTCTCTCTCCCTCATGGAAAAGGATGGCGCAGTTTACACGGTTGAAAGTACACGATAATAGAAGCAATAATGTCCCGATAAACAGAGGTCTGCAAACGAGCCGTTTGCCAGATTATTAGGTACGAATCTGTGGTTCCAAGTCGTCACTGGCGTCATTGTAAACATCGTCCTGATTATTACACATTAATTTGAAAGTTAGACTTTACTATGAAGATTTACATCGCATTTAGTTCACATTTCACTGACTTATTGAATTCGATTCTATTACGAAAATGGCGAATGTTTTGTTACAAAATTTGTAAATCGTCATTTTTCACGCGAAAAGATGAAGCACAGTACTAGTAGCGGCAGGAACTAGGTTGTTTCTACTGCAAGTATGTGTTCAATAAATGGCCTGGACTTGGTCCGGATCAGTCCAGCTTATAAACGCGAGTATGTGTTTGTGTCCGTACAGTACTTAGAATTCGCGTAGTCCCATATCACTACACGGTCGTTTGCCTTGCGTTTTAAGGTAGACGGCCGCGGTGGCCTAGGGGACTGAGGCGCTACAGTCACGGTCTGCACGGTCACGACGGTCGGGGGTTCGAATCCCCCCTCGGGCCTGGATATTTGTGCCGTTTTTAGTATCAGGTAGTTGATAGGTAGTTTGTAAGTTTAGGGACTGATGACCCCGTAGTTAAGTCCCATAAACTTAACAAACATTTGAACATTTTGTTTTAAAGTACACTACTGGCCATTAAAATTGCTACACCAAGAAGAAATGCAGATGATAAACGGGCATTAATTGGACAAATATATTGTACTAGAATTGACATGTGATTACATTTTCACGCCATTTGGGTGCATAGATAAAGAGAAATCAGTACTTAGAACAACCACCTCTGGCCGTAATAACAGCCTTGATAAGCCTGGGCATAGAGTCAAACAGAGCTTGGATGGCATGTACAGGTAGAGATGCCCATGCAGCTTCGACACGATACCATAGTTCATCAAGAGTAGCTGGCTTATTGTGACGAGCCAGTTGCTCGGTCACCATTGACCGGACGTTTTAAATGGTGAGAGATAAGGAGAATGTGCTGGCCAGGACAGCAGTCGAACATTTTATATATCCAGAAAGGCCCGTACTGGACCTGCAACATGCGGTCGTGCATTATCCTGCTGAAATGTAGGGTTTCGCAGGGATCGAATGAAGGGTAGAGCCACGGGTCGTAACACGTCTGAAATGTAACGGCCACTGTTCAAAGTGCCGTCGATGCGAACAAGAGGTGACCGAGACGTGTAACCAATGGCGCCCCATACCATCACGCCGGGTGATAACGCCAGTATGGCGATGACGAATACACTCTTCCAATGTGCGCTCAACGTGATGTCGCCAATCACGGATGCGACCATCATGATGCTGTAAACAGAACCTTGATTCATCGGAAAAAATGACGTTTTGCCATTCGTGCATCCAGGTTCGCCGCTGTGTACACCATCGCAGGCGCTCCTGTCTGTGATGCAGCGTCAACGACAATCGCAGTCACGGTCTCCGAGCTGATAGTCCATGCTGCTGCAAACGTCGTCGAACTCTTCGTGCAGATGGTTGTTGTCTTGCAAACGTCCCCATCTGTTGACAGAGGGATAGAGACGTGTCTGCACGATCCGTTACAGCCATGCAGATAAGATGCCTGTCATCTCGACTGCTAGTGATTCGAGGCCGTTTGGATCCAGCTCAGCGTTCTGCCCTCCTGAACCCAGCGATTCCATAGTCCATATTCTGCGATCAACGCGAGCAGCAATGTCGCGATACGTTAAACCGCAATGGCGATAGGCTACAATCTGACCATTATCAAAGTCGGAAACGTGATGGTACGCATTTCTTCTTCTTACACTTTTGTGTCCCGACTTCGTCGCCGCTTTTGTGTCCCAGCCTCGTCGTAGGTGTCGGTGGCCGAGTGGAATGAGACCGACACAGGAACAAAAATAGCACGCTGGTGCAGGTACAGAGGGGAGCAGCCAGAAACTATAAACACTAGAGTAAATTAGAAAGAGATATATATTGCACAGAATGTAACAATACTTAACTTTTACATAGTACTGCAGAATGTTGATACATAGTTGTTAGAGGCCTGCCTAGTGCCTGTACAATAGCAAAGTCTTCACTGGTGCCTATCTGATTACGAAGGTCCTAACTGGTTGCTATCTCAGTCCCAAGTGACCGGAGTCTTTCCGTGGTGGCCACGAGCGGGGTTGCAGCAGAGGGCGCTCGTGGCTGTCGTCGTGAGAACGCCGCGCCGTGCGTGCATGGCGGCGCGCGGCGAAAGCAGGTGGCGCGCACTTTGTACTTGTGCGACACCACACCCCTCCCCCCCAAACCGCCGCGCCGTCGTGGCGTAGGGCTGAGGGCCACGGCGACGGCACTGGGAGGAGGGCCTGGGCGGGGGCGTTACTGGTGGGACGGGCGTCGTAGCTGAGGCTGGGATCGAGACGCCGTCCGCGCCCCGGCATCCGCCTTGCGATCCTCCAGGGAACCCACCGAAACCTGGGGAAGGGCGCACCCCCCCCCCCCCCCCCCCGCCCAGAGGGAGCAGGTCATCTTCTGAGGTGCGTGGCCCAGGCGGCGGGGGCACGCACGGTCCCGGAGTCCCTCTCGTTGACGCTGGCAGCCGGGAGCTCGTAGCCCGGGGAAGCTGGGCCCGGCGGCGAGCGATGTGGCTGTGCTCCCTGGCGGTGAACTGGGTCTGGAATCAAGAAACCGGAGACAGGATCGCGCGGCCTGTGCAAGCGCAATTGGTTTGCGTGGCGCCGCAGCTCCGACCCTGTGGAAGAACGTACAACATACATATTGCGCCCGAGCACGCGCTGAATGATGCCCGGCATCCATAGTTTCTTCTTGTTTCCAGCAAACACCCTGTACAGCACCGGCGTGGAAACCTGAAAACGCGTAGCGCCATACGAACCGACTCGGTGCGTGGGAGGCTGCAGCAGGTGAAGGAGAGTGCGGTGACGGCGGCCGTGTAGCAGCTCGGCAGGAGACGGGCCGTCACGTGGCATGCACCGATACGTAGACAGGAAAATTTGAAGAGCTTGCTTGCTGGAGTGCTGACCTTTCACCTTTTCCATGTGTGACTTGAATGTTCGAACGAAACGTTCTGCTTCACCATTGGACTGAGGGTGAAAAGGTGCGGTGGTTATATGCTGAATGCCATTCACACGACAAAACTGTTGAAATTCCGCACTAACAAACTGTGGTCCACTGTCACTGACGATAGTTTCAGGCAAACCTTCGATGCAAAACACTGATGTTAAGGCACTGATTGTACTAGACGCTGTTGTTGAGTTCATGGCAATCACGAAAGGAAACTTGCTGAAAGCGTCTACAACAATTAACCAGCGCGTGTTCCAGAAAGGTCCGGCAAAGTCAATGTGTAAACGTTGCCATGGTCCCTTGGGGCGTGGCCAGTCCGAGAAACTTTGCGGAGGAGCCGCCTGATGCTCCGCACAAACAGTACACTGTGACGTCATGTTCTCTATCTGAGCGTCCATACCAACCCAGGTACAATGACGTCTGGCCAGTTGCTTTGTCCTAACAATGCCCCAATGTCCTTGATGCAGGAGGCGTAACACTTCTCGTTGCAGGGAACGAGGAACAATCACTCTTGCTTGGTCGTTGTCCGTATGCAACAACAGTACACCCTGACTTAAAGACAATGCATGACGTTGTGCAAAATAACGTCGAACCAGAGGCCGATCAATGTCTTTGGCTCTGGCAGGCCACCCTGAGCGAACAAAACGTGCTACCATACTTAAGTCTGCATCCGCAGCTGTTTCCTGTGCAACCCGACGAGAGTTCAAAGGAAAGTCTGCGACAGCGGAAGCATCTCTGCAGTCTATCTGACAACATGCCATTTCTGAAGAATCAAATGATACATCCTGGCCAACCGGAAGTCGGGAAAGTGTGTCCGCGTTGGTGTGTTTAGTGGTAGGTCGGTACAAAATCTCATACTGATAATTAGACAATATCAAGGACCATCTCTGAAGCTTTCGTGCCGTACGGGGCGGAATCGGCTTTGTGGGTGAGAACAACGACGTGAGAGGCTTGTGGTCTGTCAACAATAGAATTTTCTGCCGTAGAGATAATGGTGAAACTTTGTGACGCCGTAAATGATCGCTAAGGCCTCCTTTTCTATCTGACTAATTCTGTTGCGTTGGCGTCAGTAGCTTGGACGCAAAGGCATTAGGTCGATCGTGAGATCCAATGCGATGTGACTGTAAGGGATGAATTCCTTGAGCATTAATCACATGGCCTAGGTACTCTATTTCAGTTTGAAAAAACGAACACTTTGCTTTATTGCAACGTAGACCTGCTGCAGTCAAAACTTTGAAAAGGCACTCCAGGTTTGCTAAATGTTCTTCAACTGTACGTCCGGATACCACAATATCATCTAAATAGTTCGAACAACACGGTACAGAAACTGTCAGCTGTTCCAAAAAGCGCTGAAAAATAGCGGGGGCGGAAGAACTGCCGAAGGGTAGGCGTTGAAATTGAAAAAGGCCCATGTGAGTATTAATGACGAAAAACTGTTTTGACTCGTCATCAAGTGGAATCTGTAAGTATGCCTCTGCTAAATCAATCTTAGAAAAGAAACGAGACTGTCCTAATTTGTCCATTAGTTCGTCAGGTCTGGGCAGGGGATAAGTGTCTACAATTGTTTGACTGTTCACTGTTGATTTGAAGTCCGCAAAGAGGCGAAGTTTTCCTGACGGCTTGGGTATAATTACTAAAGGCGAGGCCCACTGACTCGCAGAAACAGGAGAAATCACCCCACTATCTTGCCAACGTTTAAGTTCTTCGGCAACTGTATCACGCAAGGCGATAGGCACTGGTCTAGCTTTACGAAATTTTGGAACTGCAGATTCTTTTAAAGTTACATGTGCCACGAAGTCTTTTGCACAACCTAGTTCCGGCGAAAACAAGTCACTATATTTGTCACACAATGCATTGATTTTATCCTGAGGCACTATAGACGAAATTTGAAGCACATCTATTTGAATTGATAAACCAAACAAGTCAAAAGCATCTAGTCCAAAAATGTTCTGTGTCGATTTGGCCTGAAGAACTACAAAAGCAACTGTTTTTGTTACACCTTGAAAAGAGGCGGGCAGGCTACACGTTCCTAGCACGGGAATATTTTGACCTGTGTACGCTGTTAACACTTGTTGACACGGCGACAAATTTGGCGAACCCAGAAGTTCATATGTGTCTTTATTTATTGATGTAACAGCGGAACCAGTATCAAGCTGAAATTGCACAGTCTCATTTTCTATAGAGAGAGTAACAAACAGCTTGTGCTTCTGGCGCACGACCGGTGCGCGAATGTTGGCAACGTCTAATACATATTGTTTTCTGCGCTTGCGCGGGTTGCGTGCGGTAGGAAGCGGCGCATACTCGACACACAGCGGATTAACCACACTGTCACTAGATGACACTACCGCCGGATCGGCGTCCGCGCAAGCATGCGAAGCTACTCCAGATGTACTAACTACTGCACTACACTTTTGAGTAGCTACTTGATGTCTACTGTCACTAGCTACACAGTACTGGGCACTATTACAAGGAGCAGTTGCAGAAGGCACTATTTTCACTACAGGAATGCACTGTTCATAGTCATCTTGCTTGTCCCAAACCCTTTTCCGTTGCACTGTTTTACGCGCTCGTCGGCGCTTGCTACGTGGTGCACTATATAGTTTTGCCATAGGCGCAGAACTACTTTCTTGCAATTGAGATCCAAGGAAAGCACTGTTCAATTCCACAGCGTGTATAACATTTACAGAATGAACTGTTCTCGCACTCTGCGAAGCACTGTTGCTAACGGTACCGTTCTTTGAGTTTTTAATTTGCATACACACAGACTGCACATGTCCCGATTTGCCACATTGATAACAGGTTGCGTTGCGACTAGGGCAATGAGCACGCTTGTGGCGAGACACACACTGGGGGCAAGATTTACGTACATTTTTCTGAAATGAGCGTTGGCGCCCGTTATTCAAATCACTGTTTCTAACACGACGGGGCGATCTTTGTGTCACACTTTTACACTGGCTACTGTTCACTGTCTGTTCAGCACGGCCTGTACTATTGTAAGAATCACTAGTGCTACACTGAGAACTACGGCTAGGAAAGCGACCGTTGCGGCGCACTGAATTAACACTGTGGCTTTGCATTTCTACATCTGCTAAGTCAAAAGTATCATGCGCTTCAATAAGCTGCAGTACACTGTCTAATGAAGGGTCAGACTGTTTCAGAATTGCTGCTCTAATTCTGGGGTCCTGAATATTCTGCGTAATCGCATCCCTCAACATCACGTCACTATACGAAAGTCCACAAGAGCAAGTAAATTTACATTGGCGGGTTAAGCCCTTCAATTCCGTAACCCACTCTTGGTGTGACTGCTGCGGTAATTTTTTAAGTCTGAAAAATCGGTATCGTGCAGCGGCTACAAGAACTTTTCTCTCATAATGAGCATTCAGTGCATCTACAATTTGTTCGAAGTCTACATCACGAGGAGATGCGAGAGGGAAAAGTTTTTGCAATAGTACGAAGGTCTGGGGGCCCACAATCGATAAGAAAAGGTTCTTCACTCTCTGACCTGTAATTTGATGAGCCGCGACGAGTTCTTGAAACTGTGCGAAATAGTCGCTCCATTCTTCCTCACGTTCGTTGTACTGGCGAAATGTAGGAAGCGGTGCAGCGGCAGGTGTGGGCTGCTGATGTGACGGCTGTTGTTGGTGAGCAGCCTGTGCCGTCAACTGGGACACGGCCTGCAGTAGTTGAGTGATTTGCGCCGTCTGTAACTGAATAATTTCCATTAAGTTTGGGTTCGGGGTAGTGGCCATGCTGACCGATTAGGCGCCGCGTATACAAGTAACTTATAACAAAACACAAATGCAATATGAAAGAGGACGCTCTGCAACAAAAAAAGTCCACAAAACACGTAACTGAAAATGTTCCCCCAAAAATCTTATAATAAGGGTGGGTGGGCGGGAGCAATTTTTGCGTGCTCCGACTGCTGCTGTCTGGCTGCTGCTAGCGGGCTGGTCCAAGGTTCGTCTATCACTCCTCGTCGCCACTTTTGTGTCCCGACTTCGTCGCCGCTTTTGTGTCCCAGCCTCGTCGTAGGTGTCGGTGGCCGAGTGGAATGAGACCGACACAGGAACAAAAATAGCACGCTGGTGCAGGTACAGAGGGGAGCAGCCAGAAACTATAAACACTAGAGTAAATTAGAAAGAGATATATATTGCACAGAATGTAACAATACTTAACTTTTACATAGTACTGCAGAATGTTGATACATAGTTGTTAGAGGCCTGCCTAGTGCCTGTACGATAGCAAAGTCTTCACTGGTGCCTATCTGATTACGAAGGTCCTAACTGGTTGCTATCTCAGTCCCAAGTGACCGGTGTCTTTCCGTGGTGGCCACGAGCGGGGTTGCAGCAGAGGGCGCTCGTGGCTGTCGTCGTGAGAACGCCGCGCCGTGCGTGCATGGCGGCGCGCGGCGAAAGTAGGTGGTGCGCACTTTGTACTTGTGCGACACCACATACACGAGGAATCACAACAACGTTTCACCAGACAACGCCGGTCAACTGCTGTTTGGGTATGAGAAATCGGTTGGAAATTTTCTCATGTCAGAACGTTTTAGGTGTCGCCAACGGCGCCAACCTTGTGTGAATGCTCTGAAAAGCTAATCATTTGCATATCACAGCATCTTCTTCCTGTCGGTTAAATTTTTGCGCCTGTAGAACGTCATCATCGTGGTGTAGCAATTTTAATGGGCAGGACTGTAGTATTAAATACACTGTATGCACCTTAATAACATATTACATTATTCGATTTTGTAACGTATTTGGCTTTAGTATCTAACCATATCAAGTAATCTATGCACACCACTTTCCAGATGGGCCATCACACTACAGAACACATTTTGGAGTGGAGAATGACGATTTATATATATTTTTAACAATGCATACCTCATTTTCGGCATAGAATTGAAATCAGTAAGAAAAAGTATGCCATTCCATTTAAAAGAAATGGGCTTCCTGTATGAATAGCTCACTTCCGGTGGGAACCGGAAGTTGCAAATAGCACTCGATCCAGAATCGTACACTTACTACTAGGAGGTATTACATTTTACATTTCATACGACTCCCTCGGTTTCAGAAGGGGTGGACGGGTGGTTTCATCCTCTCCCATCTCTCTATTAATCCCCTCCTTCTCCTCTGTCGCGCTTTCTCTTCCGTTCCCATACATGTGTTCGTCTTGTTTATCTCGCTTCTGCAGTTCTTCTCCTCCTTCCCCTAGCCATGAAAACCATGTAGGCAAAATAAAATGTTCAAATGTTTGTAGAGCTTATGGGACTTACCTACGGGGTCATCAGGCCCTAAACTTACAAACTACTTATGAACTAGCTACTACTAAGGACGGCACAAATATCCATGCCCCAGCGGGGAACTACTTGATAGAGAAGTAGCGGCTTCCATCTGGAAAACCGACACAACGGCCAGGAATGCGGGGCGCTTACAACGCTAGTCTTGTGTAGTTCGCGAACGAACTAGATCGGAAGAGTGCTCCCACAAGCGACTACGCGAACTAGTTCGTAGATACCTTGCCTCTTAGTTCGACCGCCCCTTTTCCGAAGACTGACGGGGAACAGCGAGAGGACGCGAGAGCGCGCAGAATCGCGTGATTCCTTTCTGCCAGTTGCCGTCATTTCGAACAGAGATGCAGCTCAGCTGAAATTTCATAGTTCACTGTCACAATTATTTTTGTTTTAAGGTATTCAGCAGAGTCTAAATAATATTTACTACGAGTACTATGTATGTAAAGTAGTTGAACACCATTGTATCACCAATTCGTGTAAATAACTGATTTATTTGCTTAAGTATTTGATGTCTAATTGCCCAAAAATACGGGTAATAGCACACGCTTGGGCAATACTGATCATTATATAAAATAACTGTCATAACAGAAGAAAGAGCTCTTTTAGTAGCACTAGCAAAAGCCAAAGACAACGGACGAACTAAAACGAGCGACCTACTTTGCGGCCGAGCTGCTAACTAAAAGGAGAGCTACTGGTCGCGAACTGAAATATGCGCGATCGCTCGCGATGTAAAATATGCGCGATCGGTAAATATGTGCAATCGGTCGCGAACTAAAACATGCGTTACCGGTCGCGAACTATTATGCAAAACGTAGCCTATCTCGCTTCTTAGTTCGTTGGATTCTTTTCCGAAGACCGACGGGCAATAGCGATAGGGCGCCCTGCAGAATTAAAAATCACGTGTTTGCCTTCTTCTGATGAGAGCCATTTCGAGGTGAGCGTCTGCCTGCTAGAGTACATAGTTCAGTGTTACAAAATTTCTGTTTTGAAGTATTCTGCACTCTGCAATATCTGACTAATAAATTCCATAATGCCAAGATATAGAGATAATTCTAAACTTAAACGCAAGAAATTATCCACAAACTGTTTCTTTTGGTTTGTGTGATATCGTTAGCAGCTCAAGCAGCAAGCGCATGAAGCAGCTAGGTGGGGGAACTTCTCCCTCCACCTGCATGCGCAGACCACGTCGCTCAGCCGTCACTGGGAGCGGACGAACTAAAAGAACGAACTGTGAGCGCTCCCGATCGCGAAAATTACCGTATGTGCAAGTCTAGACCACGCCCCCTCCATACCGCATTCAGTGGATGACATGGAGACCGGTCGGCCCTCGAGGCCTGTGTGGGACGTAGTTTAGTAAGATTAAAAATCGGTACTTCAATTTCCGTATTCAGGTATTAAATTATGATGCATCAAAGGAGTAGTAGTGTGCCCCTTTTTCTTGCTACGGTTGAGTTTCCAAGCAATTGTGTACAGTGGGTTGTCATTCGAGGAGAAAATGGGCACATAGCAGTCGCAACACTCATTACTGTAAAATCTGTTACCACTGATAGTTGGGTGACACTAGCGCTCCAAGCGGAGAGCAAGGGAGCCGTCTGTTAGCATCATATGCATGGTATGGATGAAATTCATTTTCGCCCACTTTTCTAAGTAATTTACGATACGATTGCTTTATTTTTGATTTGAGGGCGTTGGTCTAATATCAGACGAAAAGGCTTATGCGAAAAATAAACAGTAGTGGAACTAAAACATGAATTAAATGACAAAACCTGGTACTTACTGACGCAGGAATACATGCCGATCCGAATACTTTTGCAGCTTTCCCAATCGAAATCGAAATAATTTACATCAAGATACATAAACAGTTTTAAGCGTAATATGCGTGGCCGTGTAGCTTCAAAGTTAACGGATATGATACGCAATTTCCTTTTCGATTCGTTCTGTGTTTTAGATTTTAGAACACCTGTTAACAAAATTACGACTTTCGTCTTTATTATTGTCCTGTATCGGATAAGATGCTTCCAACTTACGATTGGAATACATTAAAAAGTATTGGCCTTGCTACGTTAATGTGCAATTTTTCCGAAAAAAATAAAATAAATAAAATAAAAACCGGACGAGAATGACCGCTGACGCCCAGATTTGAATTTGGTCTTCATATTCTCTACAACTACCGGATATTCGAGCGTCTTACCATACGATTTTCTTCTTATTTAACGAACTTTTAAGAATCTTACAATATAGTTTATAATACACATTTTTCTGTTCTTCCGGATATCCAAACTGCGTTTTATAGTTCTCTATATACATGATTCATTTTTCTAATACTAAAATAGATCAAAAAACCCTTATCATACTTCAGTATATGCAATTTTCGGGCGAATCGTAACAGAACCATTTCAGCTGTATGATTGTGTTACTTGCCTCTCTGCGTCTTTAAGAAAGAAAAAAATGGCAAAGGAGGTTTTTTTCCTGGTATTTGCTACATTTCATTGCGCTATAAGCATTTTCCATTCCAAAAAGCCTCACCAAAACGAATATAAGCTACGAGTAACACGATGTACAGAGTACAAAATATCGTACTTCACTCCTGCTGGCCGATTGGCGCGCTGCAGGCGCGGTGGGTAACAAAAAGTCGCCTGAGTGTCGTGACTGGTGTGTTAGACTGTGGGCGCAGGATGTTAGATTTTATTCCATTTTCCAGCTGTTTCTTTGTGTTTGCCCTGTCCTTTATTTTTTTTCTAACCCACCTCTCTATTAAAGTGAACAAAACAAAATCAGAGATTATTCAAATCGGTAAAGCCATTTCTGAGCTTTAGCGAGAATGAGGCACAGCTATTCATGTTTATGTAACTCTCGGCGTCGCCCGGCTCCTCATTTGTTCCAGTCGTAAATAAGTCCATCCTCATTCCCTTTCTCTTACCCACCTTCTCTCTCTCTCTCTCTCTCTCTCTCTCTCTCTCTCTCTCTCTCTCTCTCTCTCTCTCTGTCCATCTTCCCCTCTTTCTCCGCTCCCATCTCTCTCTATCTCTATCTCTCTCTCTCTCTCTCTCTCTCTCTCTGTTCATCTGCTCATCTCCCCTCTCTCTCTTCATATCCTGGTACCTCTCTCTTCCCCTTTCTCCGCCAATCACCTCCGCTTCTCAGTCGAACTCCTCCTCCACCTCCTCAGTCCATTGTCCCCTCCATCTGTAAAAAATTATAATTTCATGGTGATCTGTGAAGTGGCGTCTAATTTTATTGCAAGATAACCTCTGCCATCAAATCTTAAGTAGACGGTGGCGTTCCTCTTATTTTGAAGATCAAGTGTGCAGAGTTTCATCACAATTGGATAACGGTACGACAGCGCATAAAATAAAGCAAAGAAACAAACGTTCATTTTTATATATTAGAGAAACATATATCTGCGGTTGTAGGTGAATACTGACATGGAGGTGGAACTTAAAAGTCGACCACTGTACGCAACAATAGCCTTGCTTTGTCACTAAAATTAGTAAATAATGTTCGTGTGAACTACTGGTTACTCCCTGCTACAAAGCCTTGTTCCCTGGCCCAAACTGAGAACTGACTCGCTTCAAATTACTTCAATAACAGGAAGTTAATACTACAGTGGCCAATATACATAGCAGTTCACACATTACACACATACATTAATAAACAAGCCACCACAATTGAAGTTATCTTAGAAAGGTGGCTAAGAAAACATTTTTAGCGCAACGGAATTTAAACATAAATTAAAATTGCATCTGAACTTGTTCTCAGCACTTGTGAAGAACAATATTAAATAAAAGAGGGAAGGTGCTCTAAAACTACAATTTACAGGCAACTTACGGATTATGCTGAACTTAGACTTGTTTATTCAGACAGAAAACAAGCAAAATGGGGAACCAATTTTGTTAATACAATAAGATGCATCTCTTACATGGATTAATGCGGACTGTGCCCAGCCTAAATTATACATAATTTATCGCTACTGGGGGGGAAGGTTTCACAAACAACACTCATTCTCTCTCACACACGCAATGCCACAGCGAAACTCATTAAAATCAGCGTGCTGAGACGAGGCGGAAGCAGGCGCCGCTATAGTAGGCGAAATTCAGCGAATCGGAGGTAGCACAAAACACAATATACGAAAACACTTTGAAGCTGGCTCTGGTCTGTCGTGCCTATTTTGAGATGGTGCGTGTGTATAGCCAAGTTAAATTACGTCTGAATTGGACCGCGAGAAAACACACTAACGGCGACACACGGCTACGTTACATGAACGTCGGATTCATTATACAAAATCACGGTGGATTCTTAAGTTGCAGTCTTTTAGAAATCGATCTAGATACTGGTTTTATATGAGAAGTGGCGTGAATTCAGGCGACTAGCTGCAAACCCCGGAAGTGGGAACTCTGACCCACGTGGTTCCGGAAACCGGTAAAATTGATTAAATTCAAAAATCAAATGTTCAAATGTTTGCTAAGCTTAAGGAACTTAACTACGGGATCATTAGTCCCTAAACTTACAAACTACTTATGAGCTACCTACAACTAAGGACGGCACAAATATCCATGCCCGATGGGGGATTTGAACCCTCGTCCGTAGTGGCCGTGCAGACCGTGACTGAAGCGCCTCAGTCCCCTCGGCCATCGCGGCCGGCGATTAAATTCAGTTACAAAAAATAAAGAACATTAACTACTGCATGTAACCCATAGAAATGCTTAGAATTATATAAGGAAGCGAATGAAATACAGCTACACGCGATAGGGGGCGATGACAGATACGGATGAAATCCAGTCTCAGAAAAACCACAAAAATGAAATTATTACAAAGTCGTAAAAATAAAATTAAGAATTACAACATGTAACCCATATAAATGTTTAGAATTACATGAGGATGCTATGGAAGGAGGTTGTACAAGGCTCAGAGAGAATTACTGACAAAGAGTGCGTACGGTAAGTCGGAGAAGAGACAGCAAAATTAAAATAGGTGGGGAGAGAAGAACGCGAAATATTAGTGGAAATCAGAAAGATACCCACATTGTTATTTGTCTGATGGGCATGGAACAAACAAGAGTGGAAGCTGAAGGCTTTGTTCTATGAACCAACCACGTGGAACACATATCACTCACGGAAGGAAACGATGAGAAGATTTTTACATGCACTGTATAAAAATGGACACTAGAAATCGGGCCCCACAAAGCTAGAAAGTATTTACGCAGAGTTCATACGTCGCCACATGATCACAAAGGTTTTAACATATCAGGCCGTTATCAAACTGCAACTAGAATCACACACACCGCGTTTATCTATTGTAAATCATTGAATTGAAAAACGAGAACACATTTCCGCACACGATCGGTGAAAACATTCAAGAAAATGATTCTAAGTTTACGAATCTAAGTTACACGTGCTAGTCAATGAAATGCTACCATCTCGAGGATACCAAAGAAGAACCAACCTTATCTCGCCAGACGCCCAGTATAGAATGATCAGCCGAGTGGCCACCGGGTCGCTGGAAAACGAGGGAAGCCACCGGAAGCCGGAAAATCCACGAAAACAGCGGTGGTTGGGACGGACAGCGATACTCGCGCTGGAGGAAAAGGCTCGCTAACTAGACTGTAACTACCTCTTTGGTAGCAGGAGCAGCTATCGACTCTGAGCCAGAGAGAACGATGCAAAGCGAGCTACACTCCCCACATTCAAACAGCCATAGATTCTCGCACACACTTAAAAGTACAACAACTGCACGTTCTCACAAGGACAGTGGCGTAGCGGAGAAGCCGTACTTATGCCACATTAATTAATTTAATAAAAATTATTAACAAAATAAGAAAAACCTAGCAATATTAACTAATATTTTAACACATGAAATAAAAAAATGCTATTCCTCCAGCCTTGAAAAGAGTGGGGTTCAAGTTTTAACAAAATGATAATCTAGTGACATTAAATAAAATATAACTTTACAGAAATATACAAAAAATATATGGAAGAAGACAGACGGTCGTCTTTCAAACTCCTGCTAGTCGAGTTATTATTCAAAGTATTTATTCATCCACCAGCAGCCGTAACTATATGTTGATTTAAAAATGTTCAAATTTTTGTAGAGCTTATGGAACTTAACTACGGGGGCATCAGTCCCTAAACTTACAAACTACTTATGAACTAGCTAATACTAAGGACGGCACAAATATCCATGCCCGAGGGGGATTCGAATCCCCGTCCGTAGTGGCCGCGCAGACTGTGACTGACGCGCCGCAGTACGCTCGGCCACCGCGGCCGGCTATGTTGATTTATTTTCGCAACTGTTTTCTATATAGCAGTTGCTGTACTTGTCACATGAGACATGTTTATGTTATAAAATTTCCAAAAGCTGCTTTAATTATAACTATTCTTTATTACTATAGGAACTATTTTGGCATAACAGCCATCTTCAGACAATGTCAGGTGGTCGTGACATCCACGTGTGTCGTTGGTGTATCTTGCTGTCGATCCATTTGGTTGTTCTGAAGGTTTACGAGAACAATATCTCTTCTAAAAAAAGTTTTTAGATCATCTCACTAACGTTTGACAGCTCCTTGACAATTAACCAGCAGCTGTCAAACGTCAGTAAGAAAATCTAAAAACTTTTTGAGGACAAATATTTCTCTCGTAAACCTTAACAAGCAAATGGATTGATAAAAAGTAAAACCAACGATATACTTGGATGTCACGACCATGTGACATTACCTAAAGATAGCTGTTTTGCCGAAATATTTCCTATAGTAATAAAGACATAATTAAAGCAGCTTTTGGAAATTTTATTACATAATGTCTTTAAATTACACATATAGTGCTGCAGGGCCAAGAGACACCAAACTGAGATATGTTTGTTCAGGAGCTGGGGGGCATGTTATAGCCGCGGGAAGGCTGCGCGGTCTAAGGTGTCATGCTACGGACTGGACAGGCGCTCCCGTCGGAGGTTCGAGTCCGCCTTCGGGCATGGGGGGGAGGTGTTTTCCTTTTGTCTAATAGTCTTACAAACATTTGACCATTTTTTAATATTACAAAGATACTTATATATACGGTAACTGACTATTCACGTGAATGAATGGATAATATGACATGGCCTGAAGGTGATATTACTTTGATATCGATAACGGATGCGTAGAAAACTAATATAGATTTACGGCTGATGCTGGATGAATAAATACTTTGGGATATACCGGGTGATCAAAAAGTCAGTATAAATTTGAAAACTTAATAAATTACGGAATAATGTAGATAGAGAGGTAAAAATTGACACACATGCTTGGAATGACATGGGGTTTTATTAGAACAAAAAAAGTTCAAAAAATGTCCGACAGAAGGCGCTGGACAGCAAAACGTCAGTGACTGGGCATGAAAATCTTGTATAAAAAGAGCTATAATGAGAGACAGAATCAGATGTACCAGCAGTCACAGCATGTTGACGTTACCTGAAAAGGCGCTTTTAGCGAAGCTGTATTATCAGAACAGGAAATGTGCTAGTTCAGCGCGTTACGACCCTATCGCCATAGGAAGGGTATAGGAACGGGTAAAGGTCCGTTGACAAATGCAGCTGTGGCGAGAATGATTTCGAAACCACGGGTTGTTTAGACGTTAGACCCCGTAATGGCCGACCGAGCACAAGGCGTAATGCTGCTGAGACAGTTCAGGAAGAAATGGAAACTGTAGCGGGTTCGTCTATGCACGGGGAAGTCAATGCTCGTGCAGTCGCACGTCGCACCGGCATTCCATACACTACTGTTTGGTTGGCACTTAGGCGTACCCTCCGATGCTATCCTTACAAAATCCTACGGCATTATGAATTGTTACCTGGCGATTTAGTGACGCGGAGGGCGTTGCGGTGTGTGCGTTTCAAAAGATGGCGGAAGATGAAGATTGGTTGAGAGTTGTGGACCGACTAAGCACATTTCACGCTCCGAGGGTTTGTCAACGCCCACAACTGCAGAATTTGGGCTACCGAAAATCCTAGAACTGTCATGGGAACTCCATTGCATGTCGAGAAAGTCACGGTATGGGTTGGATTTACCACATCGGGCCTTTTTTCTTCGAGGAACTGCGTGATTCTGCTTTTGTAACTGCTACCGTGACGGGTGAGAGGTACGCCGATATGTTACAGAATCGCACCGTCCCCAGCCTGGCTGATAAACACCTGCTGGAACGTACGATTTTTATGCAGGATGTCATTCCACCCCAAATTGCTAGACGCGTGGAAAGATCTCTTGCGCGCGTCGTTTGGTGATGATCTATGCTCAGCCGCCACTTTCGTCATGCTTGGCCTCCAGGTCCCCAGACCTCGGTCAGTGAGATTATTGGCTTTGAAGTCGCAAATGTATCGTGATCGACCGACATATCTAGGGATGCTGGAAGACAACATCTGACGCCAATGACTCACCATAACTCTGGACATGCTTTACAGTGCTGTTCACAACATTATTCCTCGACTACAGCTATTGTTAATGATGGTGAGCCAGTAAAGAACATCATCTTTGCTTTGTCTTAATTTGTCATGCTAATTATTGCTTTTGTGATCAGATGAAGGGCCATCTGTTGGGCATTTTTTGAACTTTTTTTCTGTTCTAATAAAACCCCATGTCATTCCAAGCATGTGTGTCAATTTTTATCTTTCTATCTCTACCTAATTTGATCACCCGGTATCTTGTGTGCCAAAAAATATCATAGTTCTGAGTATTTGATTTAACTTTTCAGTGCTTTATAACTTTGTTAAAGTTCAAAACGTGGCGTACAGTACAGCTTTAGAGATATCATAAAGCAAACAGAGAGCGCAGATTGCATCGTTTTGCGCGCGCTGGCGGTCTGCGCGTGACAACATGTCACTTTGATAATCAGCCTAATTCAGCCCTCGCCGGGGTTCGCGGAAATGTCAGTGAACAGACGAGGCTATGATGCGCTCACGAGATCTCTGTGCACCATCACTGTGCGTTGGCGTGGAGTTCCTATTATCATGTTATGTGTCGCTATAACAATCCAACGACATCATAACTAACGTGTAATTCTAACTACACTGCAGGAATAAATATATGCCACACTGCCTGCTACTGTTTCACTGGCATCTGGGTGTAATTAAGAACACGGAAAAATCGATTTATTTTACGGAAAAATTCGCTGTCATTTTTTGCCGATTTCGATGTTACTTTCCCTCTATTTCGCGTAATTTTTTTGGCAATAATGGTGCTATTTTTTTGGTACATTCAATGTTCTTTTGTTGGGAAATTTATTAAGTGCCAAATTCTCTGTTGTTTATATGTCATAAACGTTGCTTCCTTTCCTTTTGTGTGTAATGATATTTTCATTTCCGTGTATTCTTCGCATTCACTGCAATTTTTCACGATTACGGTGGGTTTTACCATTTCGGTACTTTTTTTTGCCGAATTTTATTGTTGTATTTGGTGAATTTCGGAGCAATTGATAACTAGATTAGATTTTTTGTCAATTACGCTATTATTTTTTTCAGTTTTGCTGTTTTTGGCATTACGTGTGTTATACTTCTCTCAGTTTTTGTAACTTCTTTTTACCAAACTCGCTATTATTTTCTTCAAGTTCAGCGTCAACATACACAATTCACAATCCTACGTAAGGGACGTGGTGGAGAGTACCTCGTACCATATCTGTTCCTCTCCCAAACAGAACGAGAGAAAAATGCATGCCCGTATGACCCGTATGAGCTATAATTTATCTTTTCTTTGCGGCATTTACATTAAATGTAGGTTGGTGGCAGTAGAATCGTTCTGCAGTCAGCTTCAAATTCCACCCCTACACATTTCCTCAAGGTTGTATCTCGAAAAGAACGTCGCCTTCCCTCCGGCAATCCCCATTTCAGTTTCTGAATCACTTCTGTAACAGTCGTACACTGATCGAACGTACTAGTAACAAACATAGCCGCCCCCTACGAATTGCCTCCATTGTCTTCCTCTAAACCGATCTGGTTGCAATCGCAAACACTTGAGCTATACTCAACAAGGGGATCCATCCGGCCTTGTCAACAGAATCTTTTTCAGATCTCTCAGTTCATTTTCTACTTCAGAGATGTCTGTTACTGTGACCTCTATCTAGGAGTTTGTGCGAAGATCAGATGACGTTATGTTTGCATGGTCCTCCTGCGTGAATGATTACATAATGTTAAATTTACAACTTCATCTTTCGTTTTGTTTTATTCTGTTACCATCCTAAAATGATGAACGAGAGACTGGAGAAAGGCCCTATTATCCGCTTACTGATTTTACATAGGACAATAATTTTTGCGAGTTTTCGGCAAGACTTTTCGCTAAGGTATGACGGTGGTAGCTATATTATGCTTCGTGCTTCTATCTTTTTATAGACTCGCGAATCTCTACTATGTTTACTTGATTCATTTTCTTGTTCTTTATACATGGTGTTCCACTCAACTGTTTCACCCCAGGTATCTCCAAAACTATAAGAGATATTGAAAAACGACTTTTACTTTCATGAACGTACGGCAGGGGCTTATGAAAGTAGGTACTATGAGACACTCTAAAACGCAAAGAAATATTATTTTCAACACAAACGTATACCCCACATTATTTCTTAAGCTATCGATAGGATGAAAAATCACAAAAAGAATGGCGTTGGTTGCATCGCGATACGTCAATTACATCCAGAGAAACTGCGAAGCGAAGTTCATTTGAAATGCATGATGCGCGCTGCTAGCGCGTGTCCGAGGCTCAAACGAGACTCAGGGTTGAACCCCGGACACGCGCTACCAGCGCGCCTCATGTATTTCAAACGTCAACTTCGCTTCGCAGTTTATCCGCATGTTAGCGACGCATCGCGATGCAACCAACGCCATTCTTTTGTGATTTTTCATTCTGTCGATTGCTTAAGAAATAATATGGGGTATCCATTAAAAAAACATATATTTGTGTTGAAAATATCTACATCTACATCTACATCTACATGGGATACTCTGCAAATCACATTTAAGTGCCTGGCAGAGGGTTCATCGAACCACAATTATACTATGTATCTCCCATTCCATTCTCGAATAGCGCGTGGGAAGAATGAAAACCTGAATCTCTTTGTTCGAGCTCTGATTTCTCGTATTTTATTCTGATGATCATTTCTACCTAAGTAAGTGGGAGTCAACAATATATTTTCGCATTCGGAGGAGAATGTTGGCGATTGGAGTTTCGCAAGTAACCCACGCCTCAGCGATAAGCGCCGTTGTTGTAATGATTCCCATCCCAGATCCTGTATCATTTCCGTAACGCTGTCTCCCCTGTATCGTGACAATACGAAACGAGCTGCCCTTCTTTGGACTCTTTCGATGTCCTCCGTCAAACCCACCTGATAAGGATCCCACACTGGGCTGCAATACTCCAAAAATGGACGGACAAGCGCAGTGTATGCAGTTTCTTTAGTAATTCTGTTGCATCTTTTAAGGATTCTGCCAATAAAACGCAGTCTCTGGTTCGCCTTTCCCACGATATTATCTACGTGTTCTTTCCAGTTTAAGTCTGAAGTAATAGTGATTGCTAGGAATTTTGTGGAGTTTACGGCGTTCACATTTGATTGATTTATGTTGTAAACAAAGTTTAACGGATTTCTTTTCGTACCCATGTGGACGACTTCACACTTCTCATTATTTAGAGTCAATTGCCAATTTTTACACCATACTGATATCTTATTCAGATCGTTCTGCAATTGGTTTTGATCTTCAGATGATTTTACTAGACGGTAAATGACGGCGTCATCTGCAAACAACCTAAGAGAGCTACTTAGATTTTCCCCTAAATCGTTTATGTAAATAAGGAATAGCAGAGGACCAATAACACTACCTTGTGGAACGCCCGATAACACCTCTGTTTTAGTCGATGCCTTACCATCGATTACTACGAACTGTGTCCTCTCTGACAAGAAATCCCCTATCCAATTGCAAATTTGGGGCGATATACCATAACCACGCAATTTGATTAAAAGCCGTTTGTGAGGTACGCTGTCAAAAGCTTTCTGGAAATCAAGAAATACGGAATCGATTTGCGAACCTTTGTCGATAGCACCCATCACTTCGTGTGAATATAGAGCTAGTTGTGTTTCGCATGAACGATATTTTCTAAATCCGTGTTGACCTTGGGTCAATAGATCGTTCTGTTCGAGATAATTCATAATATTTGAATACAGGATATGTTCCAAAACCCTGCTGCAAATTGACGTCAATGAAATAGGCCTGTAGTTTAGTGGGTTACTCCTACTGCCTTTCTTGAATATAGGTGTGACCTGTGCAACTTTCCAATCTTTTGGTACAGATCCTTCTATGAGAGAGCGGTTGTATATGACTGTTAAGTAAGGAGCTATCGCTTCAGCATAATCAGATAGAAATCTAATGGGTATACAATCCGGACCAGAAGACTTGTTCTTATTAAGTGATTTTAGTTGCTGCACTACTCCGATATCTACTTCTATGTTACTCATTACGGCATCTGTTCGTAATTCGAAATCTGGAATATTGGTTTCGTCTTCTTTGGTGAATGAGTTTCTAAAAGCTAAGTTTAGTAACTCTGCTTTAGTAGCGCTGTCATCGGCAGGATCGCCATTACTATCACGTAGTGAAGGTATTGTTTGTGACTTTCCCCGAGTATATTTAACATATGACCAAAATCTCTTTGGGTTTTCAGTCAAATTACGAGAAAGAGTTTCGTTGTGATAAATGATGTAGGCATCTCGCATTGAAATCCTCGCTAAATTTCGAGCTTCTGAGTACAATCGCAAATCCTGGGGATTTCGTGTTCGTTTAAATTTAGTATGCCTTTTCCTTTGCTTTTGCAACAGTGTCCTAACCTGTTTTGTGTACCAAGGGGGATCGCCTCCTTCTTTTATTAATTTATTAGGTATAAAACTTTCAATTGCTGTCGATACCACTTCTTTGAATTTGAGCCACATCTGGTCTACACCTACGTTTAGTGTTAGAAACGAGTAGAAGCTGTCTTTCAAGAAGCAATGTATTTTGTTTCTATCTGCTTTCTTGAACAAATATACTTTGCGTTTATTTTTGGTAACTTTGGGACTTTCGATATTCAATTTCGCTACTACAGCTCTGTGTTCACTAATACCTGTATCCGTTTTGATGCTCATTATGAGCTCAGGATTATTTGTTGCTAAGAGATCAAGTGTGTTTTCACATCCATTTACAATTCTAGTTGGCTCATGAACTAATTGTTCGAAGTAATTCTCAGAGAATGCGTTGAGTACAATTTCGGACGATGTTTTATGCCTACCTCCTGATTTGAAAATATAATTTCGCCAACAGATCGAGGGTAAATTAAAATCACCACCTACTATTATCGTGTGAGTCGGGTACGTTTTTGTAATTAGACTCAGGTTTTCTTTGAACCTTTCTGCTATTGTATCGTCAGAGTCGGGAGGCCGGTAAAAGGAACCGATTATTAACTTCTTACGATTTTCGGGTACAACCTCTACCCATAATAGCTCGCACGAACTATCAACTTCAACTTCGCTACATGAAATACTACTTTTGACGGCGACAAACACGCCCCCACCTATTTTGTTTAATCTATGCTTTCTGAATACCGTTAGATCTTTTGAAAATACTTCTTCTGAACTTATTTCCGGCTTGAGCCAACTTTCGCTGCCTATAATGATGTGTGTTTCGGTGCTTTCTATTAACGCTTGCAGTTCTGGAACTTTCCCGACACAGCTACGACAATTTACAACTGTTATACCGATAGTTTCCGGATCTACATTTCTCCTGTGATCCACCTGAACCCTTTGAGATTGCCCATTTTCTATTTCCCGAAAGCTCTTTATCCTAAAAAACCGCCCAGTCCACGCCACACAGCCCCCGCTACCCGTGTAGCCGCTTCCTGCGTGTAGTGGACTCCTGACCTATTCAGCGGAACCCGGAAACCCACCACCCGATGGCGCAAGTCAAGGAATCTGCAGCCTACACCGTCGCAGAACCGTCTGAGCCTCTGATTCAGACCCTCCACTCGGCTCTGTAACAGAGGTCCACAGTCGGTCCTGTCAACTATGCTGCAGATGGTGAGCTCTGCTTTCATCTTGCAAGCAAGACTGACAGTCTTTACCACTTCAGTTAGCCGCTCGAAACCTGAGAGGATCTCTTCAGATCCGAAACGACACACATCATTGGTACCGACGTGAGCCACCACCTGCAGTTGGCTGCACCCCGTACCCTTCATGGCATCCGGGAGGACCCGTTCCACATCTGGAATGACTCCACCCGGTATGCACACGGAGTGCACGTTGGCCTTCTTCCCCTCCTTGGCAGCCATTTCTCTAAGGGGCTCCATCACCCGCCTAACATTGGAGCTTCCAACTACAAGTAAACCCACCCTCTGTGAAAGCCCGGATCTTGCAGGCTGGGTGGTGACAGGGTGAGAGACACCATCCGACTCAGGAACGTCGTCCTGAGCAGACAGCGCCTCAAACCTGTTCGCAAGACGAACCGGGGAGGCCTCACGATCGGTCCCCCGGAATGTCTTGCGCCTCCTGCCACGCACTGGAGCAACCTCCCACGCAACCACGGGTGGGATGTCTGCCTCACTGCTAGCAGTTTCAGGGCATGTCGCTGCCGCAGGCCGATCGGTGGAGTCGACGGGAGTCCGTTCGGTCCCCACCGCCGGCCAACAACAACGACGCCCATCGATCGCAGCTTCCAACTGTGCAACCGAGGTTAACACAGCTTGAAGCTGGGAGCGAAGTGTCACCAGCTCAGACTGCATCCGCACACAGCAGTCACAGTCCCTATTCATGATTACAGTGCCAACAAAAACAAAAACTACAGTCGCGATGCGTTCAAAGGAAAACTAAACTGTTCCTTAGAACGCGGATGTGAATCCAATACGCACGACAGCTCAGTATAACTTTACAAATTGAGACGAGAAAGTGTAGACGAAACTCAAAATACTATATGTCGCTTCTAATCAGAAAACAAAGACAGACGACTGTCGCGACGCGATTCACACGGCGGAATAATACACTAACCAGACATTTAACGCGAATATGAATCAAAAAAAAACGCGAGCGCACAATAAATTTAATGCACTCAAGGGAAAACGCACTGAAAAGTAAAAATATGTAGCTTCTAGAGAGAAGCCGGTTAAACTTACAACTGATACATTACTGCTACGCTACTGGAGAGGTGTGCTCTGGACGATGTCCGCTGGGCGACTGACTGGAGTAAACAAACGGTAACTGTTTCAAAACAAAGACAGACGACTGTCGCGACGCGATTCACACGGCGGAATAATACTCTAACCAGACATTTAACGCGAATATGAATCAAACAAAAACGCGAGCACACAATAAATTTAATGTACTCAAGGGAAAACGCACTGAAAAGTAAAAATATGTAGCTTCTAGAGAGAAGCCGGTTACACTTACAACTGATAAATTACTGCTACGCTACTGGAGAGGTGTGCTCTGGACGACGTCACGTTTTAGTGTGTCTCTTAGTACCTACTTTCATAAGCCCCTGCCGTACGTTCATGACCGTCAAAGTGGTTTTTCAATATCTCTTGTAGTTTCAGAGATATCTGGGGTGAAAAAGTAGAGTATATATAGGGAGTCGCACTCAACGATACACGATTTCCATACACAGATTCATAAAGGTACACGTCATCTATGATGTGAATAACAGAATAATTGATTCCAAGTAAAACTTCCGGTTTATGGGCTAAAATTGTTTAAAAAGAGTTTTGTTTGTTTTGACGTCAGAATTTTGTACAAGTTTTTATTATGTTGTATATAATGTGATAAAAATAATTTTGGTATGTAGCGCCCTCTGCCCAAATCCTTACTGATTAAATGACACACGATTATACTACTAGCTGATGCCTGGCGTTATACCTACATCTTCATGGATACTCTGCAAGTCACATTGGAGTGCATGGCAGAGGGTTCATCGTTGTTGTTGTTGTTGTTGTGGTCTTCAGTCCGCAGACTGGTTTGATGCAGCTCTCCATGCTACCCTGTCTTGTGTAAGTCTCTTCATCTGAGAATACGTTCGGCAACCTACATCCTATGGAATCTGTTTACTATATTCGTTCCTCGGTCTACCTCTACGATGTTTACCCCACACGCTTCCTTCTAATGCTAAGTTGACAATTCCTTGATGTCTCAGAATGTGTCCAACAAATCTGACCCTTCCCTTTGTCAGGATATGCCAGAAACTCCTTTTCACCCCGATTCGCTTAAGCACCTCCTCATAAGTTATGTGATCTACCCATCTAATTTTCATCATTCGTCTGTAGCACCACATTTCAAAAGCTTTTATCATCTTTTTATCTGAGCCCCTTATCGTCCACGTTTCACTCCCATAGCCATTCTGCATTTTATATCTTCTTTATTTCGGCCATCAGAAGTTATCTTGCTACCCAAATAACAAAATTCATCTACTACTTTTATTGTCTCATTAACTAATCAGCATCGCCTGATTTTCTGACATTGCATTCCATTACCTTCGTTTTACTCTTGTTAATGTTCATCTTTCATCTTCCTTTCAAGACACTGTCCATCCCATTCAATTGCACTTCCAGATCTTTTGCGGTCTCTGACAGAATTACTAAGTCATCGGCAAACCGCAAAGATTTTATTTCTTCTCCCTGCACTTTAATGCCTTCTCCAAATTTCTCCTTCCATTCTTTCACTGCCTGCTCAATGTACAGATTGAACAACATTGGGGAAAGGCTACAACCCTGTCTTACTCCCCAACCTCTGCGTCTCTTTTTTGCCCTTCGATTCTAATAACCGATGTCTGGTTTCTGTATAGGTTGAACATAACTCTTCGCTCCCTATATTTTACCCCTGATACCTTCAGAATTTGGAAGAGTGTATTCCAGCCGGCATTGTCAAAAGCTTTCTCCAAATCGACAAACGCTAAAAACGTAGGTTTTACATTTTGTCATTATATAAGATAAACATACATCTCCCGTTTTGTTTTATTCTTAAGTCTCTTTTTTTATTATTAGTATCCCTGAAAGAGACGTTTTTTATTTTGTTTATTTATTTATTTATTTATTGCACTATTTTTGAAACTGGCTTTAATGTATTAATGAGATCTTTTGACACTTTGTCTTTTTTTTTTTCACTGATTTATTTCCACTATTTTCTCTCTAATGCAGTAACTATTTTGTTTGTCTATGATATTCTTTATTTACTATTTTTGCATGCTTTTAGATATTAATAACTGTAAAATAAATGTTTGATAAATTACTTTGTCACCTGTTTAGGTGAAGTTTGTGAATTTGGTGAGACATGTATTGTTTTGCAATCAGATGTGCAGGCAAGGCGAGAATCACAATGAATGGAAACATTTGAAATCAAAAAATAAATTAGTAACTCGCATATGCAAGATGACATATAAAGGAAAAACATTGGTAAATCCCACTAAGAAAAGGATCATATTAGCCAGAAATTTTTAGTGCGAGTAATCACCAGTAGTCAATATATAGAGAAATAGCTTGGACAGTGACATCAACTCGCAAAGCAAAAATTTGTGGCAATAAAAAATTATTGGGTAAATCTCGAGCACACTATTACACTGGAAAATTTTTATAATCTCAAAAAAACATTAGGCATCAATCTAAACAAGGTACATATAGGACAAAACATGGGCAACTCATAGACAACAACAAAAAACACATAAAAAAAAAAATTCGTCGGGCACAGGAAATACAAATTGTAAACATGTAACAAATGCAGAGTGAAGTACTGCGTAATTGTAATAGTTGCTTTAAATGAAACGGATTAGGTAGAAATCCCATGCGGATTAGCGTGTAAGTAACAAGCTACGCGTCTGTTGGATGAGCCTCAAACGTAGAGTCTGATTATAAAATTTATTTGGAGATGCCGGGGATCGAACCCGGGGCCTTTCACATGCAAAGCGAACGCTCTACCACTTTTTTTTTTTTTTTTTTTTTTTTTTTTTTGTTCTCAGGTAGATCTATGCTCTGCGGTCGTTGTTTCGGTTAGTTCGTTATTGTTCGTTGAATCTTTGGCTCAGCTTTTTTTTTTATTACAGAGGGCGTTTAGCCCCCTGACCGGGCGCGCTGAGCCACGGCGCCCGGCAAACCACTGAGCTACATCCCCTTGCTGGGAGCTAGTGCTCCATCTTGTAGAAGTGACTCAGCGACATCCTTACACAATGCAGTGATTCACCGCCAGACAACCGTTTCGCGCCGCATTCCACGAGTCCATTGCCTGTCGCAGTGTTCTCTGAAACTCCGAAAGGACATGTTTCTTTCTGAAGAACCGGCAACGCCAAGCACAGAGATACACTGGCTATCAGTGACTTCTATTTAATCTGGAAGTTTAACTCTCTTTTCTGAGCATAGAACTGCAACATGCCAGCACGTTCATATGTTTTGGCATTGCCCGCCATGTTGTAAATTGGCAAACGAATGTCCATCAGTTAGTATACGAGAAAGAATAGAAATCAATTAATTACCTTTCATTAGTCTTTTGTTCCATTCATATGTTTCAATTCTTATGGATCTTCTTCATAGTCTTGTGGTTGCGTGCATAACCCGTCCCCGTCCCGTGCGTGTCATAACAAGTATTGCCAAAGAATTGCATGCTTACCGACAAAGAACTGCTTGCTTACTTCTTTAGGTTACGATAGTACGGTACCACTAGAAGTGGGCCTTTGGGATTGCCTTTTGTTGGCTCGAAATTTAAATGAAAATAACAGCTTAAGAATTCATCTGAGACGAAAATAGAATAAACGAATTTGTAGAAGAGAACATTCTCTATAAATTCTCTTATGATTTTTCCATATCTCGCACCGTTTCAGAGAAATTTGAAAACAAAAAGAATAAATAAAACAAGCGGTGATTTGACTCTGTATGTGTCCGTAGTGTTCCCGTTTTCTAGCTCGCGCCTTTTAACCAACCGATAGACAGCAAATTTTAAAGACGTAATTTTTTGGCCGACGTCGATCAGAACCTCTCTTTTGTAATTGTTTTGGGCAAAAAACACGTTAGTAACACTTAAAAAGGCAGTTTCTGATAGCCTTTTGATAGCACGAAAATTGATTGTAAATAATGCCATAACTGTTCATCTGAGACGAAATTGAATAAACTTCTCCACAACTTTGCTCCCTTATTTTGTTTTGCATAACTTGTACCGTTTAGAGGTGTTTTGAAAAATAACGGCGATTTACACTGTCACTTGATTTTACGTAAACCAGTACAGACAAATATGAACTTGAAAAAGAAGACAAGACATTAAGGGGAAAAAATGAAATATGGAAAAGATATTAAGATAATAGTTAGGTAAAATTCCAAAAAAAAGTAACTCTGAAATATCAAACAAGTTTGACTGTGTGTTAAAGCACTATCACAGAGATACTACTTGCATAGTGCATAGATATCAACACAATAGTAGAGTCGTAATTATATCGTCCTTGAACGTTTTAAGACCAGAAATGATTTGCAACCTTATTTCTTCAAAAGGAATACGTTATTATTTAATTGGCGTGCCTGGCACAGAATTTAACTTGTGTTACTTTATTTTTTTACCGGATTTCCGACCTTTATTATATTGAAATGTAAAAGCGATTTTTACATTGTTGGAGACCACATATTACATCTTCTTATAAAAGGATAATATGCCACGCTCGAATCCTGGTTTCGGCACACAATTTTAATCTGCCAGGAAGTTTCATATCAGCGTACACTCTGCTGTAGAGTGAAAATTTAATTATTTGCTCTAGTTTCCTATCAAAACCCCAATAACACTTGTCTAATAGATTTGAAAATTGAAGTTTACAACGACAGACCTACATTTACAGTGTTATTATTAGTATAGTTTATACTAAACTATCTAGAACATAATTTCCATTTAGCGGGAGGAAAGATCTGTAAATACGGAGATTTGTATGATTTTGAGACACCACTAATGTTTTACAAATGCTTTTAGAGATTGATACAAGGTTTTCGATAGAATCTACTGCGCAAAGGGATTTCTGATTACCTTGGTCAGGACATTAGGAGCATAGGTGGGAAAACTGTGTTTCATTTGTACACGTTAAAACAGTGCTCACCTGAGAATATTTTGGTATGCTGGTCTGAATGAAAATCATGTACTAGCAGGAGGAAAGGTACATTCTTTGAGGAGTGATACTAATGTGATTCTGAACAAAAACGTCTAATAAACATATGCCCTTTTCATAACAGTTTCTGGGTAAACCAACGAAAACGACTAGGAACGGGAAACGTACAGGTGACAGTATATTAAGATACTGTTATGGTATGGTTTGTTTAATTGTGTTATTTTCCTGACAAAAGACGTTTAAATAGTCTTCAGTGCGTTTTGTTGTAGATAGTTGTTTTGATGCCAATGGAGCTCCGTTTTGGATTCCTTTACGAGAGCACAAGTATGTGAAATACACTACTGGCCATTAATATTGCTACACCAAGAAGAAATACATGATGATAAACGGGTATTCAATGGACAAATTTATTATATTAGAACAGACATGTGATATTTTCACGCAATTTGGGTGCACAGATCCTCAGAAATCAATACCCAGAACAACCACGTCTAGCCGTAATAACTGCCTTAATACGCCACAACATTGAGTCAAAGCTTGGATGGCGTGCACACGATACCACAGTTCATTATAAGTAGTGACTGGCGTATTGTGATGAGCCAGTTGCTCGGCCACCATTGACCAGACATTTTTAGTTGGTGAGAGATCTGCAAAATGTGCTGGCCAGGGCAGCAGTCGAACATTTTCCGTATCCAAAAATACCCGTACAGGACCTGCAACATGGGGTCTCGCATTATCCTGCTGAAATATAGGGTTTCGCAGGGATCGAATGAAGGGTAGAGCCACGGTTCGTAACACATCTGAAATGTAACGGCCACTGTTCAATTGCCGTCGATGCGGACAAGAGGTGAGCGAAACGTCTAACCAATGGCACCCCATACCATCACGCCGGGTGATAAGCCAGTATGGCGATGACGAATATACGCTTCCAATGTGTGTTCACCGCGATGTCGCCAAACACGGATGTGACCATCATGATGCTGTAAACAGAACGTGGATTCATCCGAAAAAATGGCGTTTTGCCATTCGTGCATCCAGGTTCGTTGTTGCGTACACCAGCGAAGGCGCTACTGTGTGTGATGCAGCGTCAAGGGTAACCGCAAACATGGTCTCCGAGCTGATAGCTGCTGCAAATGTCGTCGAAATGTTCGTGCAGATGGTTGTTGTCTTGCAAACGTCCCCATCTGTTGACTCAGGGATCCGTTACAGTCATGCGCATAAGGTGCCTGTCATCTCGACTGCTAGTGATACTAGGCCATTGGGATCCAGTACGGCGTTCTGTATTTCCCTTCTGAACCCACCGATTCAATATTCTGCTAACATTCATTGGATCAAGACCAACACGAGCAGCAGTGTCGCGATGCGATAAATCGCGCAATCGCGATAGGGTACAATCCGACCTTTATCAAAGTCGGAAACGTGATGGTACGCATTTCTCTTCGTTACACGAGGAACCACAACAATGTTTCGCCATGTAACGGCGGTCAACTGCTGTTTGTGTATGAGAAATCGGTCGGAAACATTCCTCATGTCGCCACCGGCGCCAACCTTGTGTGAATGCTCCGAAAAGGTAATCATTTGCATATCACAGCATCTATTTCATGTCGGTTCAATTTCGCGTCTGTAACACGTCATCTTTGTGGTGTAGCAATTTTAATGTCCAGGAGTGTATGAGCAAGAAGTTCCTCTGTTGTGTCCACTCTGCACTTGTACACTTCGCTCTTCAACCACCCCCACAAACAGTATTCAAATGGGGTAAGATGGGGTGACTTCGGTGGCCAAGCAATGACTCAATGACGACCGCTCCAATGACCAGGATACGTTGAGATACTCTGTCACTGGCTGTACGGAATGTGTAGGAGCTCCGTCATGCTGAAAGTACATACGGACGCGTGCTCCCAAAGGGATATCCTCCATGTACTCTGGTAACACATTTTGAAGAAAATCAAGATAGTACCGTGACACATTAAGACGGTTATCTACGACAACCAGACCGATGACTTGGTCATCAATAACACCGTAGCGCACTTGACTGAGAACATAATCTGTGAGGAAACATAAAATTAAACAATACGTAACATAACAGTATTTTAATATACTGTCACCTGCACTTTTCCTATTCCTAGTCGCATTCATTGGTTTACCTGAAAATTGTTAAGAAAGGGCGTAGGTTTATTAGAAGATTTTCGTCCAGAATCACCAGTGGTAGCTATCACCCCTCAAAGCGTGTAGCTCTTCGTGTACTCCTCCCCCTCCCCTCCAGGAGAATATGTCATTAATTATCTTCAAAGGTGAAACGTCAAGATCGCTATATAATTATTTACGAGGGGGAGTTGGAAATTAAGTTTCCCCTGTCGACTGTAGTCAGAGTTGCGTATGAGAGGAAAATAACTGAATAAGACATTAAAGATGAGACATATCTTTATTTTTCTACATAATTTCCAAGCACATTGAGGCATATGTCATACCGCTTTATAAGCTTCAAAAAGCCTTCCAGGAAAAATAAGGGCGTTGCATACGGAAGTAGTGTTGAAAAGCATGTTTGACGTCAGCATTGCTTCCAAACCGCCTTCCGCCGAGAGTCTTCTTCAAATCTGGAAGCAGATGGAAGTCACTTGGTGCGAGATCAGGACTGTATAGCGGATGGTGTAGGCGCTCCCAACCGAGAGTTACAATATGGTTTTGCGTTGCCTTCGCCGAGTGTGGTCTCGCATTTTCATCCAACAGCAGAACGCCAGATCTGAGAAGGCGAGACCGCTTTCTCCTAATCACCTCTTTCAATTCCGATAGCGTGGTACGGTACCGCGTAGCATTTGTGGTTGCATCCTCCAAAAAGTCCAGCAACAAAACTTCTTGGACGTCCCAGAAAACGGTGAGTAGCACTTTGGCTGCAAACGGAGTGTTTTTGAACTTCTTTCGGACAGGTGATGAGCGATGTTTCCACTCCATAGTCGTTAACGCTTCTTCCGTACGCAATGACCAGATATTTTCCTGATTGTCTTTTTGAAGCTTATAAATCGGTTTGACAAATGTCTCAATGCACTTGTAAATTATTTAGAAAAATAAAGATATGTCTTATCTTTAAAGTCTGGTATTTCCCCCCTACACAACTCCGCCTCGTAATTTACTGACGACCGGTTACAGTGGCTTATGGCACCATCTTATAGCGGTGTAAAATACTACAATGTGGTCATGTTATTTTAAAATGGAGGTTAAACGGAACGTGCAACATAGCACTTGGTCAAAATATAAAATATTCTAATGTTTGTAAATCTATGGGGCTCTACATCTACATGGGATACTCGGCAAATCACATTTAGGTGCCTGGCAGAGTGTTCATCGAACCACCGTTATACTATTTATCTCCCATTCCATTCTCGAATAGTGCGCGGGAAGAAAAAACACCTGAATCTCTCCGTTAGAGCTCTGATTTCTCGTATTTTATTCTGATGATCTTTCCTACCTATGCAAGTGGGAGTCAACAATATATTTTCGCATTCGGAAGAGAATGTTGGCTATTAGAGTTTCGTAAGCAGCCCACGCCGCAGCGATAAGAGCCGTTGTTGTAATGTTTCCCATCCCAGATCCTTTATCATTTTCGTAACGCTGTCTCCCCTGTATCGACACAATACGAAACGAGCTGCCCTTCTTTGTACTCTTTCGATGTCCTCCGTCAAACCTATCTGGTAAGGATCCCACACAGGGCAGCAATACTCAAAAAATGGACGGACAAGCGTAGTGTATGCAGTTTCTTTTGTAGTTCTGTTGCATGTTTTAAGGGTTCTGCCAATATAATGCAGTCTCTGGTTCGCCTTTCCCACGACATTATCTACGTGATCATTCCAGTTTAAGTCTGACGTAATAGTAATTCCTAGATATTTTGTGGAGTTTACGGCCTGTACTTATGATTGTTTTATCTTGTAAACAAAGTTTAACAAATTTCTTTTTCGTACTCATGTGGATGCTTTCACATTTCTCATTATTTAGACTCAATTGCCAATTTTTACACCATAGTGATATTTTATTGATCGTTCTGCAGTTGGTTTTGATCTTCAGATGATTTTACAAGACGGTAAATGACGGCGTCATCTACAAACAACCTAAGAGAACTACTTAGATTTTCCCCTAAATCGTTTATGTAAATAAGGAACAGCAGAGGACCAATAACACTGCCCTGTGGAACGCCCCATATCAGCTCTGTTTTATTCGATGCCTTACCATCGATTACTACGACCTGTGTCCTCTTTGACAGGAAATCCCCTATCCAGTCGCAAATTTGGGGCGATATACCATAACCGCGCAATTTGATTAAAAGCCGTTTGTGAGATACGGTGTCAAAAGCCTTCTGGAAATGAAGAAATACGGAATCAATTTGCGAACCGTTGTCGATAGCACCCATCACTTCGTGTGAGTAAAGAGCTAGTTGTGTTTCGCATGAACGAGATTTTCTAAATCCGTGTTGACCTTGGCTCAATAGAGCATTCTGTTCGAGATAATTCATAATATTTGAATACAGGATGTGTTCCAAAACCCTGCTGCAAATTGACGTCAATGAAATAGGCCTGTAGTTTAGTGGGTTACTCCTACTGCCTTTCTTGAATATAGGTGTGACCTGTGCAATTTTCCAATCTTTTGGTACAGATCCTTATTTGAGAGTGCGGTTGTATATGGCTGTTAAGTAAGGAGCTATCGCTTCAGCATATTCATATAGAAATCTAATGGATATACAGTCCGGAGCAGAAGACTTGTTCTTGTTAAGTGATTTTAGTTGGTTCACTATTCCGATGATATCTACTTCTACGCTACGGGGATTCACGGCTTACTCAGCAGCTTTCCCCCCCCCCCCCCCCCCCTTATTTTTCTCAGTTATGCGCCTTGGAACGCTCGGCCACTCAAACCACGGCAATATAAAATAAACAAATTATATTATCATCTACTTGTAAAAGCAGTTGATATTGTAATATAACTTAGGTATTTTATATATTGACTGCTATATTACACATTCTATTTAACCTCCATATTTAAAATAACATGACCACATTGTAGAATTTTATACGACCAGATAATGGTGGCACAGCCCATTGAAACCGGTTGACAGCAAATTAATCATACAGCGATCTCGGCGTTTTACTTTGGAAGATAATTAACCTATGCAGATCGCCTCCCCTTGCGATATCAGGTAATGTCAGAATACCTACAACTACATATACACTCCGCAATTCATCGTATGGTGAGTGGCGGAGGGTACACTGTACAACTAATAGGCATTTCCTTTGCTATTCCACTCCCAAATACAACGAGGAAAAAAAGAATGCATAAATTTATCCATGTTATTTGGATTTTTCTGAGGTCTGCGACTGTATTATAAGCTTTTTTGGAATAATTAATGCTGCAGAAGTTGCAGAAGCTGCATGAGTTGAAACAGAAGTTGCTACATTTTAAATAATTAATCAATCAGTGTTACATTATTCATTTTACTTTTATTAATTTTATATTTTAATAAAAAAGGGATCCAATATTGGAGAAATTTTTGAAGAAATTAGTATTGTTGCTTTCCAGTTTATCATTTAGTAGTAGGTCACCATGTATTTTCTCATTGATGAAGATTTCTAGTTCTTCATAGAGGTCCATTATATGTCCCTTGTCCATTTTATGCAGTATATGAAGATCACTCTTGATATTCTGGAATGGATGTCCTGTGTTCTTTATATGGGTAGCTACTGCTGATTTATTAAAGTTATTGGTGTGGTAGGTATTTGTGTGTTCATTGTATCTTGTTTTGAATTCTCTTCATGTTTGGCCTACATACAGGGCATTACAGGTGTTGCATACTATTTTGTAGATGCCTGAGTGAGTGTGTTTATATGTTAGTATGTTTACATTGTGTCTCAGTGAGTGTTGTAATTTATTGTGTGTTTGGAAGGCTATGTTGATGTTGTGTGGTCTGAAAATGTTTGCTATTTTGTAGGATAGTTTGCCAATGAAAGGGATACATGCTGTGGTTTTATTTTTTGATTTCTGTGTGGGGATTGGTTTCTTTTTGGTTTTGCTTTTTTGTGTAAGGTTCTTTAATTCTTTAAAATGTAGCAACTTCTGTTTCAACTCATGCAGCTACATATGCACTTTTTATGGCTTATTCACTATAAATACTGATGTAAGTAGTTTATCTTAGCTTTTAAGGATCTTTGTACAGTAACCTTCAAATATAAAATGTCCACATGTGCTGTAAGTGTATATGTAACTATGTTCTTCTGTTGTGTGTGCCAGACAACAAGATTATCAAAACTGTAAGTAAATACAACACTACAATAATCCAAAAACTATAATGATGAAAAATAATACTAAAAATAGCTATATCTTCCTCAGTGAAGCTCAGTGACCGGCGGCCAGTGTACACGTGACCAGCAGCAGCTCTACATTGTACGGTAACCGGCTTCTTAATAGAAGCGACTTATTTACATTTCGTGTGTGCTTTCTCTTGCAGCTCTTTATACTTTAGTGTGCTCGCGTGTTTGTTTATTAAGAATCGCGTTTATTTGTCAGTTCAGTTACTGAATTTTTGATTTATTAGCTCGCGTATATATTTTTCAGATTCGCCGTTAATAAACAGTTCAGCGTTAGGTTTATACTTTTCAAACCTCAGTGTTTATCAAACTTCTCTTGCTGCTGTGTATATTTACTTAGATTCGCGTTCAACTAGTCAGTTCAGTGTATACATCCACAGTGTAAATCCGCCACTCACTGCTTCTGTTTTGTTTTGATTGTACTCGCGGTTGGTAGTCCTACACTTCAGTTGCTCAGTGACCGGCGGCCAGTGCACACGTGACCAGCAGCAGCTCTACATTGTACGGTAACCGGCTTCTTAATAGAAGCGAATTATTTACATTTCGTGTGTGCTTTCTCTTGCAGCTCTTTATGCTTTAGTGTACTCGTGTGTTTATTTATTAAGAATCGCGTTTATTTGTCAGTTCAGTTACTGAATTTTTGATTTATTAGCTCGCGTATATATTTTTCAGATTCGCCGTTAATAAACAGTTCAGCGTTAGGTTTATACTTTGCAAAGCTCAGTGTTTATCAAACTACTGTGCCCTCTGACGTACGTACTTGGAAGAAACAAAGGTTTTTTTAGAATGGCTAGGAACTGTGACTGCTGCGAACGGATGGAGGCAGAGTTGGTGACTCTTCGCTCGCAGCTTCAGGCGGCGTTGGCTTCGCTGGCAACGCTTGAGACTGCGGTGGGTGGGCGCCGCTGTTGTGGGCCGCTCGCGGGGGTGCAGCAGACGCCGTGTGCGTCTGTTGTGCCCTCCGATCGGCCTGCGGCTGTGGCCAGCCCGCTCACTGCCCGCGAGGAGGTAGCCCCCCAATCCGTGGTGGATTGGGAGGTCCCCTCAGCGCGTGTCAGGCGGGGGACCGAAGTGGAGGCCTCCCCGGTTAGTCTTGCCAACAGATTCGAGGCGCTGTCAGTGGCAGGGGATGTTCCTGATGCGGATGGTGTCGCTTGTCCTGTACCCGCCCCTCTGCCTTCAAGATCCAGGCACTCACAGAGGGTGGGTTTGTTGGTAGTTGGGAGCTCCAACGTTAGGCGGGTAATGGAGCCCCTTAGAAAAATGGCTACTAGGGAGGGAAAGAATTCCAATGTGCACTCCGTGTGCATACCGGGGGGAGTCATTCCGGATGTGGAACGGCTCCTTCCGGATGCCATGAAGAGCACAGGGTGCAGCCAGCTGCATGTGGTGGCTCATGTCGGGACCAATGATGTGTGTCGCTTTGGATCGGAAGAGATCCTCTCTGGTTTTGAGCGGCTATCAGAAGTGGTTAAGACTGCCAGTCTTACTTGCAAGATGAAAGCGGAGCTCACCATCTGCAGCATTGTCGACAGGACTGACTGTGGACCTTTGGTTCAGAGCCGAGTGGAGGGTCTGAATCAGAGGCTCAGACCGTTCTGCAACCGAGTGGGCTGCAGATTCCTCGACTTGCGCCAAAGGGTGGTGGGTTTTCGGGTTCCGCTAAATAGGTCAGGAGTCCACTATACTCAGGAAGCGGCTACACGGGTAGCGGGGGCTGTGTGGCGTGGACTGGGCGGTTTTTTAGGTTAGATGGCCTCGGGAATACACAAAATGGGTTTCAGTCTCAAAGGGGGCAGGTCAGACACGGGAAGAAAGCAGACCTAAAAACCATTGGTGTAACAGTTGTAAATTGTCGTAGCTGTGTTGGGAAAATTCCAGAGCTCCAAGCGCTGATAGAAAGTACTGAGGCACAAATCGTTATAGGTTCTGAAAGCTGGCTGACGCCTGAGATAAATTCGGCCGAAATTTTTTCAAAGGGCCAAATGGTCTTCAGAAAGGATAGAATAAATAAAACAGGGGGTGGCGTGTTTATTGCTGTTACAAACGGTTTATCCTGCAGCGAAATTGAGGCAGACACTTCCTGTGAATTGGTCTGGGTAGAGGTTATACCTGACCACCGAAATAAATTAATAATTGGATCTTTTTATCGGCCCCCTGACTCAGACGATGCGGTTGCAGAAATGTTCAAAGAAAGCTTGAATCATATTTCAAATAGGTATCCGAAGCATACTGTTATAATCGGTGGCGACTTTAATTTACCCTCGATATGTTGGCATAATTACGTATTCAAAACCGGGGGCAAATAATAAAACATCGTCCGAACTAGTTCTGAGTGCTTTTTCTGAAAACTACTTCGAACAGTTAGTTCATGAACCCACTAGAATAGTACGTGGTTGCGAAAATACTCTTGATCTCCTAGCAACAAATAATCCCGAGATAGTAAAGAGCATCAAAACAGATACAGGGATTAGCGAACATCGAGTTGTAGTAGCGAGACTGAATATCGAAATTCCCAAATGCACCAAAAATAAACGAAAAATATATCTATTCAATAAAGCAGATAAAAATTCGCTTCACGCTTTCCTGAGTGATAGTCTCCAGTCCTTCAAAACTAAAAATGCGAGTGTAGATCAGTTGTGGCTTACTTTCAAAGACATAATATCAGTAGCAATCGAGAGATTTATACCAAATAAATTAATAAAAGAGGGGGCTGACCCCCCGTGGTACACAAAACAGGTCAGATCACTGTTGCAGAAACAAAGAAAAACGCATGCAAAATTTAAAAAGACACAGAATCCGCAAGACTGGCAATCTTTTACTGAAACTCGCAACCTAGCGCGGACTTCAATGCGAGAATCTTATAGTTATTTCCACAACGAAATCCTGTCTCGTAATCTTGCAGAAAATCCAAAGAAATTCTGGTCATATGTGAAGTACACTAGCGGCAAAACACAAACAATACCTTCACTACGCGATAGCAATGGTAATACTACCGACGACAGTACTGCTAAGGCAGAATTACTAAACACAGCTTTCCGAAATTCTTTCACCAAAGAAGACGAAGTGAACACTCCAGTATTCAATCCAAGAACAGCTGCCAGCATGCGAAACTTAGAAGTAGATGTTCCTGGAGTAGTAAAACAACTTAAGTCACTAAACAAAAATAAATCTTCCGGGCCAGATTGTATACCAACTAGATTCCTCTCAGAGTATGCTGATGCAATAGATCCGTACTTAGCTATAATTTACAACCGATCACTCAGCGAAAGATCCGTACCCAAAGACTGGAAAGTTGCCCAAATTACTCCAATATTCAAGAAAGGCAATAGGAGTGATCCCCAAAATTACAGGCCTATCTCATTGACGTCGATTTGCAGTAGGATTTTGGAACATATACTTTGTTCGAATATTATGTACTACCTCGAAGAGAACGACCTATTAACCAATAGTCAGCACGGATTCAGAAAGTATCGCTCTTGCGAAACACAGCTTGCCCTTTATTCACATGAAATGTTAAGTGCCATCGACAAGGCATCTCAAATCGATTCCATATTTCTGGATTTCCGGAAGGCCTTTGATACTGTACCCCACAAGCGGCTTCTAATGAAATTGCGTGCTTATGGAATATCTCCCCAATTGTGCGATTGGATTCACGATTTCCTATCAGAAAGGACACAGTTCTTTGTAATTGACGGTAAGTCATCGAGTAAAACAGAAGTGATATCTGGCGTTCCACAGGGAAGCGTTATAGGTCCCCTACTCTTCATCGTGTTTATAAACGATTTAGGAGATAATCTGAATAGCTCCCTTAGACTGTTCGCGGATGATGCTGTCGTTTATCGGTTAGTGAAGTCAACAGAGGATCAAAAGCAACTGCAAAGCGATTTAGACAAAATTTCTACTTGGTGCGAAAATTGGCAATTGACACTAAATAAAGAAAAGTGTGAAGTAATATACATGACCACTAAAAGAAATCCGCTGAACTTCAATTACGCGATAAATCAGTCAAACCTTAAGGTCGTAAATTCTACCAAATCCTAGGAGTTACAATTACGAACAACTTTGACTGGAGAGAACACATAGAAAATATTGTGGGGAAGGCGAACCAAAGGTTACGTTTCATTGGCAGAACGCTTAGAAGATGCACCAGGTCCACCAAAGAGACTGCCTACATCACACTTGTGCGTCCTCTCTTGGAGTACTGTTGCCCCTTGTGGGACCCTCACCAGGTGGGACTGACGGAAGATATTGAGAAGGTTCAGAGAAGGGCAGCTCGTTTTGTTTTATCACGTTACGGGGGGGGGGGAAGCGTCACGGAAATGTTGCACGAATTGAGGTGGAAATCATTAAAAGAAAGACGTTATTAATTGCGGCGTGATCTGTTTACGAAGTTCCAATCACCGACTTTTAGTTCTGAATCTGAAAATATTTTGCTAGCACCAACCTACTTAGGGATACATGACCATCACAATAAAATAAGAGAAATCAGATCGAAAACGGAACGATTTAGGTGTTCTTTCTTCCCGCGCGCTATTAGAGAATGGAACGGTAGAGAAAAGTTACGAAAGTGGTTAATGAACCCTCTGCCAGGCACTTAAATGTGATTTGCAGAGTATCTATGTAGATGTAGAACAGGTTAAAACTATACAAACATAACCTCACTGGCATCCACAACACAAAACATATTACGTCAAGAATGTAACCAGTAACTGTAAAAATGCTCCCGATGATGGCAGTGTGCTGCCGAAACGCGTCGTGCCAATAAAAATATTTATAAATAGTGTCTTATTCAGCATTAATTATTCCAAAACAGAATGCTTATATGCCTCTGTAGCCCTGATTTACCTTATCTTGTCTTAGTGATCTTTAAGCGAAATATAAGTAGGCGGCAGCAATATTGCTCTGCAGTCTGCTTCAAATTCCCGCCCTCAATATTTACTCAACAGAAATTCACAAAGAACGTCGCCTTTTCTCCAGCGATTCTCCATTTGAGTTCCCGGAGCATTTCCGTGGCACTCGCGCATTGGTCGAACCTACCAGTAACGAACCTACCTGCTCGCCTCTGAACTGCTTCTATGTCTTCCTTTAAACTGATCTGCTGTGGGTCCCAAGACACTTGAGCAATACTCAGGACGTGGTCGTACAAGGCGTTTTATACTCGGTCTCCTTTACAGATGAAGTACATCTTCCCAAAATTCTCCCAATAAACCGATGTCGGCCGTCTGCCTTACAACTGTCCTTACATGTTCTCTCTATTTCATATCGCTCTGCAATGTTACGTCTAGATATTTGAAAGACGCGACAACATCAAGAAGCTCACTACTAACGCTATATTCGAACATTATGGGATTCTTTTTCCTACTCATGTGCATCACCTTACATTTTGCTACATTTAGAGCTACCTCCCTTTCTTCACACCAGCTACAAATTTTGTCTAAGTCATCCTACATGCTATTACAGTCAGTTAAAGACGACACCCTCCGATACATCACAGCATCATCAGCAAACAGCCGCAAATTACAACTTACTCTGTCCAACAGATCATTTATATAGATAGAAAATAATAGCGGTCCTATCACACTCCCCTGGGACACGCCTGACGATACACTCGTCTCTAACACTCGCCGTCGAGATCTACGTACTACGTTCTACGAGGGCTATCCACAAAGTACATTACGTTTTGGAATTAAAAATAAATCAAGTATTGGAATTTTTTTAAATTATATACAGATGAAAGCCACACTTAAATACTAGTTTTCTACTTAGTTGCCATTTAAATTAAGGCACTTATCGTAGCGATGGACGAGCTTGGAAATTCCTCCGTCGTAAAATTCGTCCGCCTGTGCCTTCAACCACGTGGTTACCTCTTATTGAAGCTGTGCGTCGTCATCAAAACGCTGCATAGCCAACCACTTCTTCATTGCTGAGAATAAGTGGAAGTCGCTTGGTGGCAGGTCGGGACTGTACGGCAGATGAGGAAACAACTCCCACTTAAAAGATTCGCGAACTTCACGGGTGGCATTTGCCGTGTGGGCCCGGGCGTTGTCGTGAATCAGCAAGATCTTTGAGCCCAACTTTCCCCTGCGCTTGTTTTGTATTGCTCTTCTGATGTTGTGCAGAGTTTGTCAATACCTTTGAGAGTTTATTGTAGTTCCTCTTTCCAGGAAACCCACAAAAATCACACCTTTTCTGTTGCAAAAGACAGTCGCCATCGCCTTCCTTGCCGACATTGTCTGCATGCTTTTCTTGGGTTTTTGGGGGGAATTTGTGTGCCCCCACTGCATTGACTGCAATTTTGTCTCGCAGTTCACATGCTTAACCCATGTTTCGTCACCAGTAACGATGCGGTCGAGTAATGAGTCGCCATCTTTCTCGTAAGAGTCCAAAAACGTTAACGCTGCAGCCATTCGCTGATTTTTGTGAATCTCTGTCAAGATTTTTGGTATCCATCTTGCACAAAACTTGTGGTAACCAAGCTTTTCGGTAATGATTTCGTGCAGTAAACTTCGTGAAATTTGTGGAAAACTCATAGAGAGTTCCGTTATTATGAAATTGCGGTTTTCACCGACCGCAGCATCGACGTTTTCGACAAGTTCGGCAGTCATTATGCTGGGTCTTTAAATTTTATGACCCACTGATGCACTCCACCTTCAGTGATTATGTTGTCCCCATACACTTCACACAGCTGCCGATAGATTTCTATCGGTGTACAGTTTTTTGCAGTCAGAAACCTTATTACAGCACGCACTTCACACTTCGCGGCATTTGCAATTAACGCTGACATTTCAAACTGTCACAGTAACTCAACGGAGTACAGCACGAACCTCTCACTAGCACGGCAGGATGCTGACTGAGCGGCGGGATGCCATGACACCAAGATGGCCTAAAGCTCTGTATAGAGCTTTAAGATGGCCGCGCTAGCCCCGCCCCTAACGGACACAAACGAAAACGTAATGTACTTTGTGGATAGCCCTCGTATTATTTAGAAAGTCTTCCAGCCAGTCACAAATCTGTGAACCTATTCCATAAGCTCGTGGTGGTGGTGGTGGTGGACATAAGGGACCAAACAACGAGGTCATCAGTCCCTTCAACCTCAAATTGTGCACGCCACGGAACCCAAAGAAAATAGGGGAAAGCCAAAAGACCATTACACAAGGAAGTAAAATCGTCTCACCAACAAGACTAAGACCAACCCAGGGCAGCAAATGCTACAGTGTCCGCTCCCACAGCTCCGGAAGCGACCACTACCCTAAACCACAAGTTACTAATGGCACAGTGGTCAACGTATCACAGCTCCAGAGCAGGGAGAAATACAACTACTTTAAAATGTAAAAGAGTGGGGGACTGGTGGGGATAAGGCTCTAAACCCCACCAACAGCCAAGAATCACAAACCCACTCACCCCGACCAAGCGAGTCCTAGAGCTGACAATAAAATCTACTTTCACGGAGGAAGGCAAGGACGCGATCAACAACAGTGGGTCATCCGCCAAAACTGAAGGCAACGAAGGCGGTAGGCCATAGTCGCCACGAAGTGTCAAATGGAGAGGACATTCAGTCAGAATATGAGACACGGATTGCACGGCTCCACAATCACAATGTGGTGGATTGTCATTTCGTAAAAGAAATCCATGGGGCAGCCTGCAGTGTCCAAGACGGAGGCGACAGAGGACAATTGATTCTCTCCGGTAAGGGCGTAAAGATGAACTCCAAGCTGCAGTCGTATCTTTGATGGTGCGGAGTTTATTGGAAGGGGCAGTAGCTTTCCAACTGCTATCCCATGAGGAGTGAAGCAAAGATCTGATCTGCACCCGCAGATCCGCACCCGGAATTAGAAAGTGAAGTGGGCAGCGAGTAACTGCCGATCTATCCAATTCCATAAGCTCGTATCTTCGTTAGCAGTCTGCAGTGTGGCACCGCGTCAAATGCCATTTTGAAATCGAGAGATACAATCTGCCGATCTATCCAATTCCATAAGCTCGTATCTTCGTTAGCAGTCTGCAGTGTGGCACCGCGTCAAATGCCATTTTGAAATCGAGAGATACAATCTGCCTGTTGCCCTTCATTCTATGCCTCGCAAGATGTCATGTGAGAAAAGGGCGAGCTGAGTTTCACACCAACGATGTTTCCTAAACCCGTGCTGATTCGTAGAAAGAAGCTTATCCGATTCTAGGAATTTTACTACATTCGTGATGAGAATATGCTCCAAAAGTCTACAGGAAATTGCTTTGGGTCTAGCACTAATATTATATGCAGTGGACTCCATCGCAATTGCGAAAACCCCTATGTTCTGGTGAAAAAAATTGGCAGTTTGAAATGCCATTCTTTCTTCACCAGATTGTTCTCGACATCACTTTACGTCGATTTAGGCAGTTTAGTGTTGATAAATATTCTGTAGCATGTATGAAACGACACGTCTGGCAGTTTCGTTTCATAGACCAATATAATTTTTCAGCAACTATTCTTCGCGAAATGTCGGGGACTGTTATATAAACGTGTAACAGTCTGCAGCGCACAGCTGTTATTTGTTTTTTACGACGGCATTTCCGCAACAGCCGTGGCCTAATACGTCTTTACGACTGCGACTTTATGTCCTCTGTATCGTGTTGTTCGATAACTGTCCAAGCCGCTAATATGGCAAAGTAGGAAACCAAATGCTGCAGAATGTATTTTAGTTCTTCAGGTTTCAGCAGTCCCAGAAATTCTGGAAGAAACAGTTCTTTGCTAATTCTGTTTTTTTCTTGTAGAATGGTGTGCGGTGATCTAAGTTCGTGGGCGAAAATGACTAACTGTTCAAGAAGGTCCATCTTCATTCTCTTCTCTACAGTTTGGATTTTATGTCTGTAATGGAATTTTTGTCTTGTAGAAGGTGGGTGGCGAAAGTGGATTTGTGCAAGTTGTTTAAACGGAGTGCATCAGCGTGTTCTTTGTATCGGATTTTAAAACTACTTCTTGTTTGTTCAAATGTTCAAATGTTTGTATAGCTTATGGGACTTAACTCCTTCTTGTTTGCCCTCTGCAGTTGTTGGAGCAGCTATCACATATTAATTCATATAGGCTTATACTAGTTTTGTGAAAGGGTGTGATGGCTGATGGCTCTTTTAGTGTTACGAACTACTTTGTTTTGCGCATGACCTTTTTTTTTTTTTTCAGTATCCTCTACATGTGAGGACTGGTTTGTTCATTCTGTTTGCTTGGATTTAATTTTATCGATTATGATTGGATCATAAGAATTGTTCTGTGCTTTCAGAATATTTATTTCTTTAGTTTTTACCCCTTTAAAGTTTTACCAGTGGAGATGGTTGAAAGGCAAAGATTAAAAGAAAAATTAAAGAGCTGATTTGATCCGTTCGGATTTCGAAGAGTACTGCTCTCATAAGAGAACGAAAGAACGACCTCAGATAAGCTATACGTGCTGCTTTCCAAAGACGTCAAAACTGCATTGAAGTTGGTCGTGAAGTTTTTTTGAAAATCAACTTTGAATATCCTCATTTGCGTTTGCCTTAAGTTTGTTTGGATTTTATACTAACAGCTGTATGTATCTACTGAATGAAAACTGTACACTTATTATATGGCATTTTTATTGACATTCTTGTGTACTAGCACCTAAAATATTCACTAGTCCCCTGAAATACCCTGCACATTAACTTGAATATGTTTTCCATCTTATGTTGACTGCAATTGACTTCACTTCACTTCAAAAATATCTTCCATAAACAACAGAAAAAACAGATGCCTGCAGAAAATCAGGAATATACGATCTTAAATGCAACACGTATGATGGAAGATACATTGGTCAAACTAAGAGAACATTAGACACCATATAAATAACATGTACAAACCTGGAAGTATAAAAGAAGTCATTCATCCTTCACAGAACACGTACACTAAAACCAACATTAAATCACCACGAGAGAGACAGACATGTAAATCTTTAAAATAAATTACAAGAAGAAACATCTTCTCACCCTTCAAAAAAAACTAACAATCCAAAAAAACTGTAACAGAAATTCATAGCATAAATGAGGAAACCAGTCTAGTGAACCACACACTTTCTCAAGCTTATTGACCACCTAACATAACAACAAACACGAATATATAACTACCCCCACTCTTAAAGTCAACCCCCTCACACACACACACATTGTTTTTTTAATAAATAAATAAATAAAAATAATACGGTGGAAAATCAAACCACACGAAAAACAGTTTAACAGACAAAAACAACAAAATGATAATGTGATATATAAACGGAAAGGCATTTCACTAAAAAGTGAAGTAACAAATGAAAACAATACAAAAATAGGCGAAATTTGTTGTGTGTAACCAAAAAGCGTACATCATAAATCGACCAACTCCAGCCAACAAGACGGAAAAACAGCAGTGAGATGTGAGTACGTTATACATAAATTTAAAAACACATAATGTGCACAAAAAGTTAAAAAACTGTTTCAATCTATACAGGGTGTTCGAAAAATGGAGATGATAAACGGGTATTCATTGGACAAATATACTAGAACTGACATGTGATTACAGTATCACGCAATTTGGGCGAATAGATCCTGAGAAATCAGTACAAAAAATAACCACCTCTGGCCGTAATAACGGCCTTTATACATCTGGGCATTGAATCAAACAGAGCTTGGATGGCGTGTACAGGTACAGACGCCCATGCAGCTTCAACACGATACCAACGTTCATCAAGAGTTGTGATTGACGTATTGTGACGACCCAGATGATTGGCCACCTTTGACCAGGCGTTTTCAGTCGGTGAGAGATCTGGAGAATGTGTTGCCCAAGGCAGCAGTCGAACATTTTCCGTCTCCAGAGAGGCCCGTACAAGACCTGCAACATGCGGTCGTGCATTATCCTGCTGAAATGTAGGCTTTCGCAGCGATCGAATGAAGGGTAGAGCCACGGGTCGTAACACATCTGAAATTTAACGGCCACTGTTCAAAGTGCCGTCGATGCGAAAAAGAGGTGACCGAGACGTGTAATCAATGGCACCCCATACCATCATGCCGCGTGATATGCCAGTATGGCGATGACGAATACGCGCTTCCAATGTGCGTTCAACGCGATGTCGCCAAACACGGATGCGACCATTATGATGCTGTAAACACCACCTGGATTCATCCGAAAAAATGACGTTTCGCCATTCGTGCACTCAGGTTCGTCGTTGCGTACACCATCGCAGATGCAGCGTCAAGTGTAACCGCAGCCATGTTCTCCGAGCTGATAATCCATGCTGCTGCAAACGTCGTCGAACTGTTGGTGCAGATGGTTGTTGTCTTGCAAACGTCCCCATCTGTTGACTCGGGGATCGAGACGTGGCTGCACGATCCGTTACAGCCATGCGGATAACATGCATGTCATCTCGACTTCTAGTGATACGAGGCCGTTGGGATCGAGCACGGCGTTCCGTATTGCCCCCCTGAACCCACCTATTCCATATTCCGCTAACAATCATTGGATCGCGACCAACGCCAACAGCAATGTCGGAATACGATAAACCGCAATCGCTATAGGCTACACTCCGACCTTTATCAAAGTCGTAAACGAAATGGTATGCATTTCTCCTTCTTACACGAGGCATCACAACAACGTTTCACCAGGCAACGCTGGTCAACTACTGTTTGTGTATGAGAAATCGGGTGGAAACTTTCCTCATGTCAGAACGTTGTAGGTGTCGCCACCGGCGCCAACCTTGTGTGAATGGTCTGAAAAGCTAATCATTTGCATATCACAGCATCTTCTTTCTGTCGATTAAATTTCGTGTCTGTAGCTCGTCATGTTCGTGGTGTAGCAATTTTAAGGGCCAGGAGTGTAGTTTGTGTATACAATATTTCCTATGAATAACGTAGACCTGGTGTAAGTCTTTCAATTGAACGCCACTTCGGTGACTTGCGTGTCCCTAGCCTACCCCAGTTATTCAACCAGGGAAAGGGGATCTACAGATTAACGTGGAATCCTAACCTCTCGTCGTTTCTGGCGACTCCTCACATCGTTGAGAGGTGAAGTGTGGGTTAAAGCGCAGACTGAAAAAATCCGAGGTCCGACCGGGTTCCGAACCCGCAACCCTTCGGTTTTCCGTCAAGCGCTTTAATGATGTGAGTCACTGTAGTTAATGTTACCAGATGCTGCAGGAGATGGCCACACAACGTAACATAATAATCTCTATATATAAAAGGCAATGTCCCGACTGACTGACTGGTTGACTGACTCAGCATCGCCCAGCCCAAACCCCTGAAGATAGAAACTTGATTTTTGTAGAGGGTGTTGATCTTACTCTGTAGGCGTCCGTCCGTAAGGGGGTGAAATAGGGGATGAAACGTTTTTTGAAAATACGTTGCTATTTAGGCAATTTTGTACCTAGAAATACAAAATTCGAGATTTTAATTCAGGGTTCTAATTTAAAAGACACGAGTTTCGGCAATTTTCGAAATTCAGCCAATAAGGGAGTAAAATAGGAGATGCAAAAAATTTATTTTCAAAAATATGTTGGTGTTAACTCAAATTTTAAGCTATAACTACGAAACAGGATATGGTCTCTTGATCAGGATTAAAAAGACACGAGTTTCGGTATTTTTGGAAAATTGAACAACTAAGGGGGTAAAATAGGGAATCAAAAATTCATTCGAAAACACGTTGTTGTCAAGACAATTTTGAAGCTAGAGGTTCCAAAACTGGTATTTGTATTGCTTGTTAGAATTAAAAAATATGTTTCGGTATTTTTGGAAATTCAACCATCATGGGGGTTAAATTGGAGACTAGAAAGCCGCGGTGGAGTAGCTGAGCGGTCTAAAGCGTCTCGCTGCGGAGCGCGCGGTTGCTCGCCGTGGAGGTTGGAGTCCTCCCTGGGACATGAGTGTGTATGTTGTCCTTAGGTTACTTTACCTAGGTTTAAGTAGTTTGTAAGCTACGGCATGACGACCACGCAGTTTGGTCCGATAGATTTACAAACATTTTTGGAGAGGAGATGTTTTTCCACAAACTTTTGCTATTAAGGCAATTTTGAAAGTACATCCACATAAATTTGTATTGGTGAGGATTAAAAAGATACGTGTTTCGGTATTTTCAGAAAATTAATAATTAGGTGGTGAAATAGGGGATGAAACATTTTTTTGAAAATACGTTGCTACGAAGCCAAGTTTTAACCCAGAATTACAACAACAAAAAATGATATTTGCATACTTGGTTGGAATTTAAAAGACACATGTTCGTATATTTTTCGAACTTCAACCATTAAGGGGTGCCATAGCAGGCTACAAGTAGTAATATCAAATGTTCAAATGTTTGTAAATCGTAAGAGACTTAACTACAGGGTCGTCAGTCCCAAAGGCTTACAAACTAAATAACTTATGTTAAGTGCGCCGCGGTTTCACAGTGGTAGATTGCCAGACTACAAATCCCTAGGTCGTGGGTTCGATCCCCGCCAGTTCAGAGTTTTTATCTGTCACTTTCCACTTCTTTCACCTCTGGCAGTATTGCTCATGTGAAAAATACCGAGTAGCGCCGTGGTTCGGAACTCACGTTAAACTGTAGGTCCCCCTATAACTGGCTGGGTAAGTCAGTTCGAAGGTCGGAGGAAGGCAACGGCATACCACCAGGACCATGCCTAGAAAAGCACTGTGGTGTTCAAACCAATCTTCGGATTGTCGGCTGATTTACTGTTTTAAGGACAGCATAAATACCCGTGCCCGAGGGGCGAATCGAACCCTCGACGACGAACAACAGCGCGCACCACAACATGGTGCCTCAATACGCACGGCCGTTCTGCCGCGGCTGTAAGTAGTATCACAACATTTCATACTTAAGCTATATCTACGAAAATTTATATTAAGAGGGAGAAACAACTGGCGAAGACCAACCAGCTTACGCATGCGAAGCAGCGGGCGTTAAGCTAGTTCGGTATATTATTCGAGATAACTTCTTGGAGGATTGAGGTACGGAATGTGTCTAAATTTAGTGTTGTGGCTGGCCGTGTTGTGAGCGTCGTGAGGTGCCAGGTGTACGGCGCTTGGTGTAGTCTTGGCCGGGGTGCCCCTGTTGACGGACTTACGGCGTACCCAGTGACTCAGCGGTGCGCAAAATTAACGGTTCGCCGCTTTGTTCTGCGATAACGGCCGCAGCGCGTGGAAAACTCCCAACGCTTCCCTGACACTCGCGTATTGTTCGCAGCCTGTGTTTATCTTGCCCTTACAGTTACACCCGTTCACTTCATAACTGCCGACGGTAGAACGCGAAACTAAATCAGAAATTCACCATGCCGTTTTCTCTCATGACATCTTGCGAACTATGAATGAAGGGCAACAAGCAGAGTGCATGTTTCTCAATTTTCGAAAGACTTTCGATATGCTGCCGCACTACAGACTGCTAACGAAGGACGAGTATGTGGAATATATACCCAAATATGCGAGTACTTAAATAAAAGATCCCAGTACGTTGTCCTTGATGGCGAGTGTTCGTCAGACTAGGACATCGTCAGGAGTGCCCCTGACAAGTGTGATAAGACTAGGGTAACAAAATCTTCAAAATCAAAAACCGGGGGGTATTACAGAGAATCTTTATTTCGACCACAATAGCTTTTTTTTTTTACAAAATTTTCAAAGTAAAAACCGGGGGGGGGGGGAGGAGGGGTATTATAGATAATCTTTATTTCAACCACAGCAGCTTATTTTTTTACAAAATCATACTTCTGACTTCCTCGAATTTTCTTAGGTAATTCTTTGTTGATTTTGATATTGTCATGGAACTGAGAGCAAGTGATGTCTTTGTAGTTGTAACTGATGATCAACAAATCCCTTACACATTGTAGAGACATCCGATTTCTTTCATCAGTCCATTGTATATTTAATAATGAAATTACCTTTTACACAGTGGCATTGTGGGCAGGGATTGCGAAAAAGTACTGAACAATCTTTAAAAGTTTTGAACGATGATTGAACGATGATTCATGAACTCACACCATCTATCAGATACAGTTTTTTCAAAACTGTTGGCCCAGTTTCGGATTTGAACTGTTCACACAGAAACGTTTTTAGGCGAGTTACCTCATCAAACAATTCAATGTCATTCACAAGAACTTTTCTGTTTCTCAAGTAAGCTACAATATTTTCCACACTTTTCCTATCAACTTCATTGTTTAGAGTTAACAAATTGAATACAGTTAATTCCTCATACTGCCTCATCCACTTAGTAATGTAATCACTACATACAGTATAAAAAGCGTTCATATCTTTTCTGAACATGTGAACAACCTGATCATTGTCACATTTAGAGATGACATCTCTTACTTTTAGGGCAACGAAGTTATTTTTAGCTCTTTCTTGGAGACTTGACACAGTATTAGAGAGGACAGAATACACTTCTACGGCAGTCTTTTTTTTTTCACCTTCAATACGCAACATTTTTATTTGTGTAGGTAACTGCAGACACTATGTAGAAACTTCTAATTATGCCGTGTGCCCCGACAGACGATACTCATCTAGTTGTCAGCTTGTTTTTATCTCTTCAGTTTTACTCCGTCAAATCACACGTGACACCACAGAACAACAGTTTGACATGGAGTCGTCTTAGACCGCTCGGCTACTCCACCGCGGCGGAAAACATCTTGGGTGGTTTTTAAGCTCTAATTCAGTCCCCCGGTTGCAAACATCCAAAACCGTAAAAAATCCCCCGCTCACAAAGCCGTCTGGCCAGGCGGCACGCAAAGACTATGATCGGTCAGTGAGGCCGCGCAAGGCTCATAAATACGGAACAAAGAGCAGCAGCACTGCAAGAATGCAGGCACGTGGACCTTGTCGGCCACCAGGGAGGTACACGGAAGAGTCCTTTTAGCTTGGCAGGGAAGTGTGCAAAATCTCGACTCAAAAAGTCGTAGCGGTCTGAGATACCGCAGATAGTAGTTGAGGGTTAACAAAAGTTTTTGAACATAAGCAGGATTGTTCCGAGTTCCATATTCTCTCCAGATGAGACAACGACGATTGTCTGGCTGAACATCTTGAATCATTTGTGAATAGAACTACTCCAATCCTGATGTTTCTCCGCCCTGTTTCTCGGAGTAAACTGTGTCGCGTGATTTTATTGGGTCACTCACCATCACCTCCGTGCTTAGAGGCCACATTCTCGAACGCGATTTCGCACTGTTTATGTTAATACTGCACGTCCTGTTTGTGCTTTGCAGCTGAGTTGCATTCGGCCCTGTCTCGATGGTCTGCTAGCCGGAGATAAAAGTCGTCTCTTGCTGATGTTACCCTTGGACGATCTTGACCTTGCGTTCTTTTAACAGTTCCTGTTGTGTGAGATCGTGCCCAGGTCCTGAAAATTACACTTTGGGGCACTCCAACAGCTGCAGCCACCTCCCTCTGTTCCGCTTTCAACCTTCCTATGGCTCCCCATGCGGTAGTTTCGGTTAAGTCACGTTGTTGTTGCACTACCCTACACTATCTGAACCCTACTACTTGCGTAATTCGTATCGTAGAGTAAACACAAGTCAACACCAACCCTCTCTGCAGAAACATTCTGTTATTTACCAATACATCGGCTGCAGTAATGTTGTCGTCTCCACTTGGTAGAATCAAACGAAAGACGTCGAGCCATTTTATTTCATTTGCCGATGTTCAAATGTTTGCAAAGCTTATGGGACTTAACTATGGGGTCATCAGTCCCTAAACTTACAAACTACTTATGAACTACTTACGAACTAGGACGGCACAAATATCCATGCCCGAGGGGGGATTCGAACCCCCGACGGTAGTTGCCGTGCAGACCGTGACTGAAGCGCCTTAGTCTCCTCGGCCACCGCGGCCGGCCATCTGCCGATGACAGTACTTCAGAAACTAGATATCTCAACTGATCCCCTAATTATGCAATAAGTCCTAAATGCTGTTTTAAATATAATTATTTTTATTACACTATAGGCTTATTTCGGCTTTTAGCGCCATGGTCAGGTGATTTGCGAAAAATGTTACATTATAAATACATCAAATTTTATGATTATCGTAATTGTAAATACTATTACGAAATATTACATACGTCTGTTGGGCCTGAAATCCATATAAATCGATGGTTTTATTGCTGTCAGTCATTTATTTATTGCTTTGAATTTTAATTATTGCAATATTTCTGATGACTTATCATTTACGTTGTGATATGACAGCTTTTTGATAACCAGAGGTGTAATATGGTTACATACTGTTTGTTTATTATTACGATAATCTTTGCTACCGGTATTTGAGAGGTTGGTTAATGTATGTCTTTGCATATGTCGAGAAATACACAAAAACTACACAGAAAATTTTATTGATATCGTACAAAAAAAAGGGTAAAAATTTTATACCACCATAGATTACACACGAACGAAATTTCAGTAGCAAAGATTAATAAATTTATGATACAAAGCTCACACATGTCAATGACGATTCGGCTAAGGTAACAAAATTTCTCAAAAAATTCAAATGTTTGTTAAGCTTATGGGACTTAACTATGGGGTCATCAGTCCCTAAACTTACAAACTACTTATGAACTACTTACGAACTAGGACGGCACAAATATCCATGCCCGAGGGGGGATTCGAACCCCCGACCGTAGTGGCCGTGCTGACCGTGACTGGAGCGCCTCAGTCACCTCGGCCACCGCGGCCGGCCAAAATTTCTCGACACATGCAAAGACATACATTAACCAACCTCTCAAATACCGGTAGCAAAGATTACTGTAATAATAAACAAACAGTATGTAACCATATTACATCTCTGGTTATCAAAAAGCTGTCACATCACAACGTAAATGATAAGTCATCAGAAATATTGCAATAATTAAAATTCAAAGCAATAAATAAATGACTGACAGCAATAAAACCATCGATGTATATGGATGTCAGGACCAACAGACGTATGTAATATTTCGTAATAGTATTTACAATTACGATAATCATAAAATGTGATGTATTTGTAATGTAACATTTTTCGCAGATCACCTGACGATGGAGCTAAAAGCCGAAATAGGCCTATAGTAATAAAAATAATTATATTTAAAGCAGCATTTAGGACTTATTGCATAATGTCCTTAAATGACATTTATAGTGCTGCAGGCCCAAGCGAAACCAAATTGATCCCCTAATTGTTTTGACCAGGTATATTACATCATTAGACAGCAACATGCCCTCGAGCGCCCACCAGACTGCCTGAGAACGCAGCCTCTGCGTTTCTCCTCTTAGACACAGTGAATCACTCCCGGCTCGGATTAAATTACTGTGGCGGTGTGAGGCGTCCCCCAGAGAGCGGTAACGATCGTCTCGGACCACAGCTACGTGTCCCAGCGGCGGCGTTCCGTGCCAGGCACATTTCCTTGTAAACATACCCTAAAGGGGGCTGCTAACGGGCAGCCAGCGGACACTAGTCGTAAATTTGGCTGTATCCGAGTCTCGTGTTGAACGCTTCAATTACGATCATTGCCGTCTGCTGTATCACTGCTTTCCAAGACAACTACTAAATCTCGGCTCGAGTAATCATATCTACACCACTATATAATGATAAGTCGTTGTTTAATTTGGTTGCCTTTAGTTTCTCCTTTTATGTTTCTAAGAATTTTTTTTTTTTTTTTTTTTTTTTTTTTTTTTTTTTTTTTTTGTGGTGTGGGTTATCAGCCTGTCTTGGTGGGGCTGCCACCTCATGGCCTGGACATATATCAGTGTTTTCTACATCTACATCTGCATACATACTCCGCACTCCACCGTAAGGTGCGTGGCGGGGCGTACACTATACCACTACTAGTCATTTCCTTTCCTCTTCCACTCCCAAATAGAACGAGGAAAAGAAGAATGCGTATATGCCTCCGTAGGAGCCCTAATTTCTCTTATCTTGTCATTATGATCACTACGCAAAATGTAAGTAGGTGGCAGCAAGATCGTACTACACTCAGCTTCAAATGCCGGCCCTCTAAATTTCCTCAACAGGAATTCACGAAAAGAACGTCGTCTTTTATCCAGCGATCCCCAATTGAGTTGCCGGAGCATTTCCGTGACACTCGCGCATTTGTCGAACCTACCAGTAACAAACGTAGCTGCTCGCCTCTCAACTGCGGCTATGTCTTCCTTTAAACTGATCTGCTGCGGGTCCCAAACACTTGAGCAATACTCAAGACGTGGTCGTACAAGCGTTTTGTACGCGGTCTCCTTTCCCAAAATTTTCCCAGTAAACCGAAGTCGGCTGTCCGCCTTACTCACAACTGCCCTTACATGTTTGTTCCATTTCATATCGCGCTGCAATGTTACGCCTAGATATTTGAACGACGCCTTCCCCCTTAGACAGCTTGTCCTCACCAAGACTACAGTATGCTGTCCATCACTCTGCAGTAAGACCTATGTGCATCATCGTTGTCCTATTATCCAAGGATCTTCCACTGTCCACATTAGGGGACTGTGCCTGCTGCCACACAATGGGGTTGGAACACTTGCGCGGAGTGACACTTGCGCGGAGTGAGACTTCCGGGGAACCCGGGGCCCTTGGGGTGGCTTATGGCTTTTCCTGCGTACAGGCACACCAAGAAGTCTAGCACTGCTGTTGTCAAGTTTCCACACTGTCAACATAACACGAAAATCAGTGAAATTGCACAACCCTTTGCAAGCTGAAGAGCAATATAGCAACTTGTTCTAACTACATATTAATCCGTTGAGTATTCCTCCTGTAAACAAAAAGGTATTTTAATAGTGATAATGTTTGGAGAGTTAGTCTCTGCTACTACAAGACTATGACTTTCCACAGTAGTTATCCCCACTATAACTTCCATCTCTTTAAAAATAGCTACTATGCTTTTTAATAGGACACGCTACCTTAAACCTTCAATTAAAAAAAACGTTAATAATAAGTCAATGAGTATTTTACATACTTGAATCGTTTATTCGTAGACCCCAAATTGGAATTACAAATACATCTAAGAAATGTATGAAATACGGAATGTGTAAGGGAATGTCACACACCGTAACATGATAAGGTCTGTTTTCTATCACCGTCATATAGAACCATTTTTACTCCGAACTTGGCATAAACCAACAGGGAGAAACAAGTTGCAAGACTTCCAGGAAAAATGAAGCGAAATTGGCAGCCAATAGTTGGTTATAAATTACATTGCCTGTTAACTGTATAAATATAAATTACGGAATACGCGGAACTCCAGTACAGTCAAAAAGGTCTAAGGTAATAGGCAGTTGTTTACAATCAGATATCCGTATCACTCTCCTCCTCAAGAAATCTGTGTGAAGATTTATATTCAGAACATTCAAGGAGAAGGTGTTGAAACTATAAGAAGCAGCTCATTTACTCAGGAAGGGAAAACGTTATGGTGCCCGTAAATTTGAATGGCTGTATCTCTTGTAGTAACATTTAATTTTTGATAAAATGTTAAAATCCAATATACCAGAATTTTGTTTTTCTAAACTCAGTGCCAACTTTTTTTGTCGAAATTTTTGCAGGAAGTAGTCTTGACGTGATTTCATACTTCTACGCATTAATATTATCAAACATGTAATTTGTGTCACAAATTGCGCGGCCGGTCCGGTCGGAGGTTCGAGTCCTTCCTCGGACATAGGTATGTTTGTTTGTAATTTGCCTAAGTTATTTTAAGTAAGATTAAGTAGTGTGTAAGTCTAGCGACCAATGATCTAAGTAGTTTGGCCGCATAAGACTACACATATACACGTAATTTATTTATTTCATAACCACATTTAAGTACTAATAATTAAAGAAACTTAAGAGAGAAATTTCAAGTAAACACTGAAAACAAATGATTGGTATTTCTCGTAAGATGAATGCACACAACCGTTGACTTATGTCTTGTGAATGTACCTACAAATTCTGCCATATGAAAATTGTAGTGTGAGTCCCAAATATGTTTTTTCTGTAATAACATTAAAAACGTATTAAAAATTCAGAACTCGAAAATCAGTGAAGTTTTGGACTTGAAGCGTTTTGTGTTGCTACATCTTTACATAGTAGACACGATTTTAAAATTTGGTTGCTATCGCCAAAGTAGACGAAACGTTAAATTTTTTGGTGTAATCTTCGCCGTGTAGACTGTATGTTGTAAAAGTCTACGTCGAACCTAATTAGAATCATACCTCTGAGGAGAGAACGTTGTTTGCACTTCTGCGTTTCCAGTCGGCTGTGCTGTGCTACGTAACGACATCGTACCGTTCAACTTTACCGAGAGCTATATATGTATTGGTGTGATGTCTGTTCTTTCGAAATAAGACATCACACCAATATATGTATCATTTAGACGCAAAGATTCTGGGTTCTGTTTTCATCGCTAACGCGATTAACAACGTTAGACCTCGTGTGTAAACAAAATGTTCAAATGTTTGTATTGTCTATGGGACTTAACTACGGGGTCATCAGCCCCTAAACTTACAAACTACTTACGAACTAGGACGGCACAAATATCCATGCCCGAGGGGGGATTCGAACCCCTGACCGTAGTGGCCGTGTTGACCGTGACTGGAGCGCCTTAGTCTCCTCGGCCACCGCGGCCGGCGTGCGTAAACACATAAAGGTTATGAGTGCTACTGGAAAAATGCATAAGTAACACCTGTTGTTTGAGACTTGAAGATGACCTGAAATTAGCCGAAATCGATATCTCATAATAAACATAAGGTGTAGCTGTCTATATTTCATAATGCAATTCCTAACATATTTAAAAGCCGCTCAAAACCACCTACAAAAACCTTTATAATGAGATTGTATATGATTCCACGATCAAATTGTGCTTTAGTTATTTGTAGTAATACACCCAAAGATCTGCCCTTGCTTTTAGTGACCTGATCAGCTGCTTATTTTTAGAGATATCACTAGGGACAGGAAAAATTCGCATTTGCGATAAATGCGAATATAGATGCGAATTCTGACTCAAAATGCAGTAAATTGTAGCTAGCAATCGTTGCGCTCAATTCCGATTTCATCACATTCCTCTTCACATGGTGCTGTATTATAAATCGAGTGATACTTGTATGACGTGTTATCTCCCTGTTGAATGAGGCTGTGATATATCCGGGCCGTTACTACAGCTCCACCTCGCTCGGTGGGCCTTTCCCTGAATACGGCACAGGTAGCGGCTGGAGGACGAGGAGTAGGGGTGGTGTATCCCTACTTCTGGAACACCCTGTTCACTACCTGCAGCGTCCGGGTCTCCGCGCAAGTGTCTACACATTCCCTTTCCGCGCAAGTGTCACTCCCCGCAAGTGTCACAAACTCCACACAATAACGGAGAGACAAGGAAAGGAAAGGAGAGTATAGGGTAGGGTAGGATAGGATAGGACAGGACATGACATTAGACGGGACGTTACACTTTGTCTGGATCCTCTATGGAGACCTGTCAGGCTTGTGAGGCCCTGCCGGTATAGCCCCCCATTTCATTGCATCACACAAACCCTCTCGACCATACGAACAGTGTTTCGTTAAGTCGGTGTCTCCTGAGGGGGAATATGGTTTACCGAACATGTGAAAAAGTACATGACTGATTAAATTTTTACCCTATACTATAGGCCTAATGAAGATTCGGACGGTGCGAAGCTACAAATGTATTTAATACAAAATGACCCAGTGAACTTCGTATCACGTACCTCTTAATAATCATACTAATTTAAATCATATGTGTTTTAGACCCTGTAGCTTTATAAAGGCATTTGCTTTGAACGTCAAATATGCAAAATACTATCGCAATCAAAGGAATGATATTGATAGCCCATTGAAAAAAACTCATTCACTTTCTCGCGAATTTTCAAATTTTCCGAAAAACTTTTCCAAATTTTTAGTTACTCTTGCTTTGAACGTCAAATACGCAAAATTTTATCGCAGTCAAAGGAATGGTATTGATATCCTATTGAAAAAAGCTCTTTCAGTTTCTCGCGAATTTCCAATGTTTCCTGGTAACTTTTCCGAATTTTTAGTTCATAAGAACGTTCATCTTTCGTTAAACGTCAAATGATCGAAATTTTATCGCAAGCGGGTGAATGGTTCTGAACTTATAGTATTGAGAACAATTAGAAACACATTGAAAAAGAAACTTGGTTCGAATTTTGCATCTTTCCTTTTTAACTTTCTCTATTTTTTCAGTGAAAACTTTTCCAAGACCATAATGAACAACAAAAGAATTACCCCTCTGCGTCGTGCGAATAGTCAGTTATAGTGCGAAATTCAATCAAAAACACATTGAAAAACGCACTTTCAGTTTCTCTCAAATTTTCCAATTTTCCGGTAGATTTTCCAAAATCAGAACAAGCAACATTGCTTTCAGTAATCAACAGTCCAATGGCGGTGTTGACGGGCACAAGCTAACCGTAAAGTTTTCTGAATTCGAAATCTTAGTAAAAACACACCTTCTTCAGGTTGTTACGCCAGGATCGCCAATAAAATACACTTATTTCTCTTAACCGGTTTCTATGATTTATCATCATCTTCAGAACGGTTTAAGCATCTTCACTTAGAACATCTATTATATATATAAAAGAAAATCGCGTTAGTTACACTATTTATAAATAAAGAACGTCTCAACCGATTGGGGAGGTAGCTTAGAAGCAGGAGACGCCCAAAGGATCCTTTTTGTCCCGTAAAATATAAGAATTTGAGAGAAACTGCAAGTAAGATTCCAGCTAGGATCAGTCTTTAGATTCTCCAACAATCAGTTTATCCATTCGCTACTCGCCTAGCGACCAGATACGATGCAACGGAGTGAACAAATACGAAAAGGAGGTTAGAATACAGGGAGATGGCGTTTTCTGTGCTGAGAACAGGCATTGCTTGAAGCCAGAGAGCAACTGGAAAGTCTATCAGAAAATTGCAGAATTAGAGAAAAACTGAAAGTGGGTGGAATCGCGTCGTAATAATAACCCTTCACCATTATAGTGCAAAATCTAATATCGGTCGGTGTTTGCGCAACACAATCCTAATACGTAATCGTAGAGGCAATGAAACAGCAACGATAATCACAGGAAAGTTCAAAGGAGTTTTCTCTCCGGACGGAAAGACATCGACTGAGGCAGGGGGAAAGAAGCGATGGGAAAATGGAAGAGGAAAAAATGGATAGACATAGGGAGAAGAAGAGATTAGCGTATATATCCCATACACATGAGCTACCGCGTAACGTTGCCGGGTTTGCTAGTGTGAAATAAAGGGTTTCTCGTCGAAATGTAAAATGAGTAAAAATGCATGGTCAACACGTTAAAATATACGTTATCAAAATGGATCATATCAGAATAAAAGATAAAATACTACTGGCACGTGAGTATAGGACAGACTCTGATATGACGACCTATTTTAGTGACGTATATTGCAACTTGTGGAGCACGAATGCTTACTCATTTTACATTTCGACGAGGTACCCTCTATTTCACATGTTCCCCCAAGTGAAGATCTTTAAACCTTTTTTAACATATGATACAAATAATTGAAACCGGTTAAGAGAAATAAATATATTTTATTAGCAGTCTTGGCTTAACAACTCGAAGATTTTTTTTTTTTTTTTTAATATTGCACTCAAATCGCTCTTCGCAGGCGTAACATGGCAGGTAACTATCGAAATATTGAAACATTTCGACCGTTTGAAGGCACTGAAGTAAATTCAACTGCGAAATTGAAAATTTGTGCTGGACTGGGGTTCGAACCCTGATTTTCCGCTTCGGGCCAGCTGTCGCCTCTTTTTGCTCCACGAGCAGTTACGTTCCTTGCAGTCGCTGATAATGTTTGTTCGTTGTGTTCTTGGCTCAGCTTTTTTATTACAGACGGCGTTCAGCCCTCTAGCCGGGCGCACTGCACCACGGCGCTCGGCCTGCTTGGCAGGATTGGACTGAATGGTCTTCATTGGTTGTTTCAACTTGTAAATATAAAATTTTCATAGATTTAGCTTTAAAATGCTTTCCTCATCAAGTATTTTGATGCAACGTGCCACTCCCTATTGTACCATTGATGGCAGAATTCAAAACATCCCAAAACACTTTTTTTTTATATATATACATGTGGCGTCTGTTCCGAAAGGTGTAGGGGTCAGCGCAACTGCCTAGAAAGCAGGAGACCCGGGTTCGAATCCCGGCTGGGTACACATTTTCAGCTTTGCCCAATCGCAGTTGAAGTCATATATTCTATGAATATTAACTTTTTTTTTATTCTAACCATGATTCCAAAGCAAAATCTTTGCATTTCTGGCATCAGAATAGTCTTAGCAACGCCCTTAAAAGATTTTTCCCTTATTTCATCCGCTTAATGGTTGAATTTCCAAAAATATCGGAATACGTGTTTTTAAAATTCCAATCAAAAATCTAAATCCGAAATGCTTCAAAATTGCCTGAAAAGCAACGTATTTTCAAAAAATCGTTCATCTTCTATTTTACCCCCTTATGGATAGGAATATCGAAAAATCGCTTATGCCTACAGTTTAAGATAAACAATGTCTACAAATTTCAAGTTTCTATCGTCTGTAGATTCGCTTTTCAACGGCGTTTTCTGTCTTTTAGAAACAGACCGAGAATGCGAAATTTCTTTCTTACGCTTTGCAATCTTTCTTGGTAGTTTTACTTTTCAAACTGCGATATGCACTTATTTTTCTTTATTCGTACGCTTTTTGCAGGAAAACAACTGAAGATTGTTTCGCCGTATATAAACTCTTTGCTAGTGTAGTGTCAAAAGTCAACGCTGGTTGTCAGTTTGAATTTTATATAAGCTGACGACTTTCAACTACTATATCTTCCACCCTCTTATAGCTATCAACACGGAACTGCTATGGTGTAACACGGGAGACTGTACTACTACACAGAGGATCGTTCATCTCCATTTGTTGAAGAGCAAAATATTGACAACCACACGTAGAATTTTATATACGTCGGTAACTTTCAACTCCCATGTCCTTATCATTATCAACCCTGTACCACCATAGTGCACAATGAGAGACTGATACTTACTGCCACATACAAACACTATTCGTTTGCGATGAGTAGTTTTGGCTGCAGAGTGAAATATAGGCACAAACACTTCAATTTATATATGTAACTTGGTACTTTTCTAATGAAATTTCTCGAAACAATTTTACTTTCGTGAGACTTTTTTTTTTTTTTTTTTTTTTTTTTTTTTTACTATATCACCAGATCGGTACGCGGGCAGAAGTTGGTATCACTTCAGTTTTGGATGTTCACTAATTTCCAGAGCTATTGATATGAAAACATCTACTTGCTGTCACCACTCTTAGCGACTACTTACACACAATTTTGCTTTTCTGCACATGTATGGCAAAGCTCCTTTCGATTGGCCTTCCTGCGTAACCAACCCATTGTGCGTCTGTGATTCCAGATGACACCGTTAAGAATTCCTGGCTTCTCTTAGCTTCTGAATGCGTCAGTGATAACATTTGGCATCGCTTCGCGTAGTTTTAACTCGGAACTATGTGACGTGGTGCCAAATGACGTCAATGTACCATTTGGAAGCTCAAAGAAGCTAGGAATACTTACCGATATCATACGGAATAAAAGACGCAGAAAGAGTTAACATTAAACAACCATTACTTCAATTTTTCTGCTCATATAATGGTTTAGTAACCCAGAATTAAGATTACATTTTCCACCAGTATCAACGACCTCTCGATCTCCTATTATTCGTGTGAGAGACAGCACAAGAATGATATAGAGGTAAAGGAAGGTTTTTTTCTCAGCCTTAGCCCAAAAGCGGCTACGTCAGTACCGTTTGGTTGTTTTGACAGTAAGTCCACGAAGATGCAGTGTGAGGGGCAGTTACACACATGGGTAGTCGTTTGAAGGGCTCCACAGTGACCGAGGGGGGGGGGATCATTTTGACAGCCCCCTTTGTATAGCTTTACGTTTGACTCTGCTATGGCACTGCGTAGTTGGTTAAAAATGTTCAAATGTTTGTTAAGCTTATGGGACTTCCAAACTACTTATGAACTAAAGACTGTGCTGTCCATGCCCGAGGGTGGATTCGAACCCCCGACGGGGAACGGCCTCGCGCATCGGAGCATAGCGCCTCCATGCGTTAGGGCAGAGGTCGGCAAGTAATCTTAGATGCGATCCGAATATTTTGGAAAATGTTTATCGTGGTCCAGATGTAAAATAACTTGTTCCTTATTATTTTTTTATTTTCTCACTCACAAAATAAAATGAAATACAACACAGACATACTTGTATCAAAAAATCCAGAAAAAGTCATTCTTTAATGATTTTAATTTTAATTTTCACTCTCAAAATAATATGCAATGTAATATATGTAAAATAATAATGTATAAAACATTTCAGAAAAACTTACATTATTTGCTATTTAGTTATTTTTTGTTTCACTCGCAAATAGTAAGAAAAAAATAGGTACTCAATCTTTTATTGAAAAGTCCAAAAACAGACTATGAATTATACAACCTACTTTTATTTTTATTTTCACTAAGGAAGTATGAAATGCAATGAAATGTACGTGTGTCTTTTAAAAAACTTCGTGAGAAAAATGACATTTGCGGTCTTGAGGTGGTTCCTAAAAGTTACACGTGCGGAGCAGCTTATGCGAATAGTGTCTTCAAAATTGGCGGTTGTCAGTCTTGAGCGAAAATTATTCTCTAAGAAATTCATTTTTGAAAATTAAATTTCACAAACAGATCTGGAGCTAAACATAGCAGCCAGGAAGATCGCTAATTTTTTGCAATTTTCATATTTTTCCGGGACATGTTGATGCCAAAATTCTTATACGTTTGTAAGAAAATGTCTTCCTGTAATTCAACTATCTCCATTTGGAGTAAAGGCTTTGAAAGGTGGAACAACTTCGCAGCCACATCCGTCCGTTCTGCTACAGGAGAAACCTGAAAAGGTGATCTTAAGAATCGTGATAACTTGTCTATTTCGAAAAGTCTGTGAATCTTACTGCAAATTCCTTCTTAAGATCAGTCAAGAAATTTTATAATATGGAAATGTCTATTTAAGAATTATTTTTATATTCATAAATTGTTGCGAAATACAGAACTTCTTGCGAAAACGTCTCCAAAGAACCTACTTGCGACGTAATGATGATACACTTTGAAGCAAATCAAATTTTAATTTCCCATTACCTTGTAGCTCGGTGTTATCTACAGAAAAAAAATTCTTAATCATGATAGTATGTAACTTATACTTTCAAAATACTTTTTTCGGTCCAGTTTTCGGCATGCCACGTTCCGGACGTGGACCGCGGTCCGCCAGTTGCCGACCGCTACGCTAAGCCACTCCAAATTCAAAATGTCCAAATGTTTGTAAAGCTTATGGGACTTAACTGCAGGGTCATCACTCCCTAAACTTACAAACTACTTATGAACTACTTTATACTAAAGACAGCACAAACATCCATGACCGAGGGGGGATTCGAATCCCCGACGGGGAACGGCCTCGCGCATCGTAGCATGCCGCCTTTAGGCCAGGCGCACATTGAGACACAGCCGACGGAGGGCAGGGCAGGGCAGCGCAGCAAAGGAAACACTTCGCGTCACAGCGTCTGCGCATATTGGGAGACAGTTTTTACGCCATTGTCACACAGTCGTTGTTTGTTAAACCAGCGCGCAGGGTTTCCTTGTACAGCCATGTAATCTCAATGCTCTGACCTTATTAGTTTTCTTTCTGTCTGTGTACTTATTACATAAACTTAGTACTATATATGATAATTACAACAGAACATCTACAGCGCAAACTATGTTATTTTCCTTAAATACATCTTTCCCCCACAGGTATTTAGCCACAGGAGACAGTTACAAAAGTATTGCCTACAGCTACAGATTTGGCGATAGAACTGTGTCAAATATAGTTAATGAAGTCTCGCATGCTATGTGGGACACCATGCAACAATTATATTTACCGCAACCAACAGTACAGATGTGGAAAACAATGGCAGACTGTTTCGAACAGCGATGGCAGTTTCCACACTGTATCGGGGCTATTGACGGAAACCATATTGTGGTTAAGAAGGCAGCAAATAGTGGTTCATCATTCTTCAACTATAAACATACACATTCTGTAGTGCTAATGGTCACCGTCGATGCAAACTACAAGTTCATCAATTTGGTTTGGGGTCAATGGGGAGGTTTAGTGATGGGAATATTTTTTTTTCAAGCAGTACGTTGGCAATGCAGTTACAGAGACAAAATTTACAGTTACCTCCACATTCCGAAGAAGAGCTTCCGGTTGTCTTTGTGGGGGATGAGGCCTTTTCTTTATTAGACAATTTAATGAGATCATATCCAAGTAGAAGCGTTACAGGTAATTACAGACTTTCACGAGCCACGCAAACCTGTGAATGCGCCTTTGGAATTCTAGCATCACGATTTCGCTGCTTCAGAAAACCATTCGAGATAAAAATAGACAGCGTTGATGGTGTCGTTAAGGCGGCACGTGTGCTACACAATTACTTGCGAAGTGATGCAGCTGATAATAATGGAAATGATGATAGTGTTGTGATGCCAAACAATCAACTACTTCCATTGATACCTAACAATAGTAGGAGTGCTGGAAGTGCTTTTGTTGTGAGGGAGAAATTTAATGAATATTTGGAAGTGTATCTTCGCAAGCAGACAGGACTTCAAAAGGAAAATACTAGATAAAACAATTGACATTTTTGCGACTGTCGTTTGAATAGACAAATTCCCTGTAAACATGTCAGCACATTGCTGTAATGTTTAACGAGATGTATTTGTATTAAAATGAAGTAATAAAGCATAATACTTATCATTCTGCATTTGGAGATCTTTTGCAATAGAATCCCAAATTTGTTGTTTCAATTTGGTTTTCATGTAGTCAGTGTGATTGGTATCGTACAAAACCAGGTTCGGACGACGAATTGCTTCAATTACTTTTTCCTCCATGTGGAACACAGACGGGTCAGAATGCGCGGTAAGCAGCTGGAGAAGACTGGCAGCGAGCGGGCAGTGGGGCAACAAACCGTACCCCCACCCTAGCAGGTGGCCTGCCTGCCGCCAAAGCTGCTCGCACAGCAATCTGTGCCCCGGACACTGTGCGGCCCAGGCGGAAGCAGGAGCTGTGCTGCCCTGGCCTGCCCTGTGCGCAACTCGCGCTGCTGCATTTAAACGCGGCAGTCACAGAAACCTGTGCTGTGCTGCCCTGCCCTGCTCTGCCTCGCCTGTGTCTCAATGTGCGCCTGGCCTTATGCGCTCGGCCGCTCTGCCGCGGCTTAGGCGGTTTAGACTTCCACACTGACCAGCTTTCGTTGCGTTCAGCAGCTAAGGCTACGAACGGTTTCATCCACGGGCGGTTCGTTTAGGTTTTTATAGGAGGTTCAAAGGAAAATGGGTAAGGAAATTCCAAAAAGCAAAAAATATCCCGGTAAAAATAGACGTTCACCCTTGCATTAATTCCCAGCAATCTGGAAATTTGCATAAACGTTTGGAATACCATTATAATGAAATTGTGAAAAGTCCCCTTCAATCCAGTGTGTACAAAAATTTTATAAGAGGTCAAGGTTCGCAAAAATGTTTTATTTTTTGGCGAAACGGTTAGTTTTATGATGAAAGTAGCTCAGACAAAAATTGTAGATTGTGTAATTATCAACAAAAACTGTACTGATACTTCCTCCCCCAAAAATTTACCGAGTCTGTGAAAAAGTCGTTTTATAGCTGTAATGTGAATTGTACGCACACATTTCCACGCCATGTTTGAGGTAGTGCACTTGGCCCTTTTTTTATTTTTATTTTATTTTATTTATTTACTTTAGCGTGGTTTCACCAGTAGGCCTACTCCACGATCTAATTTACTGATTTAATGGAACCTCAGGACTTATTCAGTCTTCTTGTTCTTCTTCTTCTTCTTCTACATCCTCCTGAGTCGACGTAAATTTTTTCACATCAGTTGTAACTTCCTGGCAGATTAAAATTGTGTGCTAGAACCGCGATTCGAACCTGGGGCCTTTACCTTTCGCTGGCAAGCGCTCTGCCGTCTCAGCTATCCCGGCACGCTTGACAGTTCATTCTCACAACTTTACTCCTGCCAGTACCTCGCCTCCTACTTTCCAAACTCCAGCGTAGTTCTCCTGCGAACCTTGCAGAACTAGCACTCCTAGAAGAAAGGATATGGTGGAAATATGACTTAGCCACAGCTACAGCCTAAGTTTCATATCAGCGCAAACTCCGTACGTTCATGCCCGTGAAACTCGTTTTTCAAAATCTAATGTTGTCCGAGAGATATCTGGGGTCAAAAACTTAAGTGGGACCGCCCGGTATAAGACAGCCTCTCTCACGTCGTGTACTTCTAGTGAATATAGTATCGTAAGATGTATATTCGTAGTAACACGAATGAGGATAATGGAAGGGACAAAGAGGAAGAAATCAACTGTCTGCTGTGAACACCCGTTGGTAGTACCGTTAAAGTAACTGTTGTTGTGGCGATCAGTACAAAGTCTAGTTTGATACAGCTCTCCACGCTTCCCAATCCTATGCAAGCCTCTTCATCTCTGAATAAGAACAGCAACGTACATTGTTTTCAATTTGCTTACTTCGTCTCTCTCCGCGATTTTTACCCCCCCCCCCCCTCCCCTCACATACACACATCGTTCGAATGCTAAATTGACGGTTCCTTGATGTCTCAGAATGTGTCCCACCTTTCAATCCCTTCACTTGAACAAATTATGACAGAAACTTCCTCTCTCCTCCTCTTCAACACTTCGTCATTAGTTATGCAATCTAGGCATATCCGAAAGGATCAGACACCACATCAATAATTGTATATATCCCCCATAGAGGCAGTTGACACTTTCTGTGTGGATGCAAAAATACGCTAGATCTCTTGCGGGAATACAATTAGGCTGTGACCAAGAGGAACTAATGGACAGTGGTACCACCATGGTAGATCGTAGTGTGTAATATGTTGAGCATTTGGACAGGACGGGAAGCATGCGAAGATAGCTTAATTGGCGAGAGAAAGTTGGTATTGGCTCCTGGTGCTACCTACAAAACGCCCACGGTGCTCCCCGAACCCAACCAAGGTACCGTAAACTCTTCGCAAATTATTATGAAGTGTATCCATCAACCCACCTCAGAGCTGAGGAGTGAGTAACTGCGTTTCACTTCTACAAAGCATCACAATGAGAATGATAGGAGCTGACCTACCAATAGTGAAAAACGGTAGAGATTGCCTGATTGATGAAAAGTGCCAATCAACGAAAACAGCATGCCGGCCGCGTTGGCCGCGGGGACTGAGGCGCTCCAGTCACGGTCTGCACGGTCACTACGGTCGGGGGTTCGAATCCCCCTTCGGGCATGGATATTTGTGCCGTCCTTAGTATAAGGTAGTTCGTAAGTAGTTTGTAAGATTAGGGACTGATGACCCCGTAGTTAAGTCCCATAAGCTTAACAAACATTTGAACATTTTTTTGAAAACAGCATGCAGACAATTTACATAGCGTTGCTGGTCAAACAACGCCGACAATGAACGAAGAAAATATAATAACACCCTTATCTGACGAAAGATTGTTAATTTCAAAGAGTATTCCTTAGTTATTTTTTAAATTATTGTTTTCCTTCTTCCAGTGAAGTTGGGCTTGTATAGTTTGTGGCAGAATACTGCGCGTCTGTATGTATTAATACACCATATACAAAATAGATTGATGTGGTGCTAACTGATACCATGCACACTAACAGCAGCACAATTTAATCCTCGCGGCTGCCAATCCTGAGTCATATTCCACCACCCGAAATGCAGCGAAAAAATGTCCTTCTTTGTATATAAGCAGTGTGTGTGTTTTGTTTTTATGACTGCTAAAGGTAATATGTGTGTGGGGGAACAAGCGTGTAACTGTATGTGTTAAGTGACCGTGCCTGCTAAAATTCACAAACAAATTTTTGTTGTGGTTTTGGTAAAATAACTTGACTAGGAAATGAGACTTAGTATCTTAGTATCTTCCCTTGCCCTGTTAGAATAAATTACAACTGACATGGAATGCAATGATCTTACGTGTATGTGGTTTTGTTTGATGCGCAACGGATAACACTTTAAATTTTACAGTAGTTGATAAGTTAACAGTAACTAAATTCGTAATTGGTCTACACATTAATGTCGTGTGTAAGAAACAATATGAGCAAATGAGAAAGAAGTGCAGATCTGTTAGCGTGCAAGACTATACATGCACAAAACAGCGTGGTACTACAGTTGTATTTTTGTCACTTGAATAAACAGGATGTCAAAGAAAGATATTTGATATTAATTGGATACCAAAATCACTGCACTTGATAATGTGCCTATCTAAACAACAATTACCATACTGATTCAACTTAATAATTTGAACTTTCATTAAGAGTGAGAAAATCTCTACGAACTTTACTGGATTAATGAACAAACTACTTCCTGCTCTCATTAATAGACCAATTGATCATGACAAAATGTCTACACTGAACTGTTCTAATTAGCACATAAATTTAAAAACACAATAATTATGCAACACTATCACGAAACAATGATCAGAAGGGACTGCAATTCGAATTGGTGAAAGAAACGAGGAACCGGTAAAATGACTCAGGGTTAAATGATAAATGAAAGTTGCACTAAACAGTATTCATTAGCAAAAGAAGACGAACACCATCTACAATAGTTCAAATACAGTCTACCATACCTAACAATAGAAAAATACAAGTTTTACCTTATTTGAGACAGATTAATTTCCATACAAAAATTACAATCTGCAGACTTGGTTTAAACTTTCCTAATTTTTATTCTTCGAGTCTAACTCACAGACAGATTAAATCGACAGTTCACGACTACTACTCATCGACTCAACCATAATCACACAACGACTGCTCTCCACGACAGTCACACATCGGCACCCCTGCACGAAGGTCACACAACGACTCTTCAAACGCAACAACTGCGATTGCAAGACACATTCCAAAGATAAAACAGTCTTTGGTTTAAAGCAAAGATATGTATATTAAATCGATTAATAAAATGGTACAATATATTACATAAATTGGTTTTCCACAGAATTACAGCCTAGGTTTTTATAACAAAAAATGCTCAAGGCTGTATGACAGGCAAAAAAATTAAGTGAAAATTATATTGCGTACTCCTTTGAAGTACAATAAACTAGCAAACACCCTCCAGCTTCCCATACAAAACGATGTAACTGACCTGGAACGCAGAAGTCTCAGATCGAGAAGACCAGCAGTTTTTACTCTCCGCTAAGCAACTGACGAACTCTAGCTTTGATGTCCACAGTCTCTGGGAACAACATTGGCAAAGACACTGCCCACCAAAGTGCCAAAACCTCTTGACCACTGAGAAACCTCCTGGCTTCGACCAACCACGCAAAGTGTGGGCAACACAGAACCGCATACGTACTGGCGATGGAAGAAGTGCTGACGTCCTCCACAAATGGGGAAAGCTTCCAACGCCGAACTGCGACTGCGGAGCTCAAAGGCAAACGATCCAACACACAGTGGAAAAATGCCCAGTCCCAGCCTACAAGGGACACTTCACCGATTTTCTCGCTACAATAAGGGAGGCAATTGATTATACTCAACGTCTTAATGTCATTTCGAAATTAAATACTGCATAAAAGTATGGGCGTTAACGTTGTATGCCATACGATAAATAAATAAATGGTTATTTTAATTTGTTTTAGATATGTGTTTGAAGAAAAACCTCCAACCCACGAATCAATTCTTCAAGAACGGGACGGGAAGATAATGCGGCCAATTTGCCTCACCGATACCGCGATGGTGTTTTATCGCGTTAACTGCTACGTATCAACGCCCGACCATCCGGCGATTTGACACCTGATCCTTCCCCTAAAATAAAAAAGAAAGTCACACGAAGGCGAAGGCATAACACCTCCAAACAAGACTATTAAAATAAGGAAAAAAAAAGGTTAAATCGACCGCTGGCTCGAAGAGGAAAATTCTGTTTCGAATCCCAGTCCAGCACAAACATTCAGCTTCACCATTAAATTTATTTCAATGCCATTCAGCGCCGTTGATGTTTGATGTTTGAACATTTCGAATCTATATTGATAATAATTTCCCAATGTTTCAGTAGTTTCAACAGTACCTTCAGAACCATTGAGAGCCGATAGGTCGTGCGGAATGGCCACGAGATCTAAGGCCTCATGCTACGGAATGGGAGGCCATTCCCACCGGACGTTCGAGTCCTCCCTCGGTTATGTATGTATGTGTGTGTGTGGTGTGTGTTTATTATCCTTATAGTAAATTAAAGTAGATCGTTTGTTTGGATGCCATCTCACAACTGTATGAATTATCGCACTAAAGTTTCCGCTCCAGTTGTCACAATGTAAAAATGTCCGAACGACATGTTTCGGGCCTACATCAGCCCATTCTCAAGTTCTAAAAAGAAGAAAGCCAAGGAAAACGTAAATTAAAACGAAAACACTAAACCCTTATATACGATCCGTGTCAATATAACAAAGTATGTTCATCCTAGACAGGCTTACCTTGAATTCTAAGACATATCTGCCCTAAGGCAACGTCAAGCGTAAAATATTTTGCGGCATATGAGCAATATCAACAGATAAACATTCCTCACAATATAACATGTTGCTAGTTGGAGGCACAGTTGTGGACTGCTAACTATGTGCTCTGCTATATCAGAGATAATCCAAACACTACCCACTACCAAAGATAAACCTATCATATTGCTACAATCGAAAGTAAACCCGTCTAAAACCACAATTTAAAATGCATCCAAAAACCTTCTAACAGTAAATCAGCCAACCCCAACCCAAGGAACCAAATGCGAGGGGAAATTTCAGTGTTTATCGAGAAGGACATTACCAAAATGAAACCAGAAATGTCCTTTAGACAATTCCGTCTGTTCATTTAATATGCTATTCGGTTCTTTTCTTAACGCACAGAAAATTTCAATTTCCTCCAGGTTAGACAGCAACCATCCCTTTGCCCAAAGAATGCCATTCATTTTTTAGATGTTTCGCCACCGCGAAGAGCCGTTCTCAACGTTTGAAACGTGTCCTTAAAAATTATTTTTGTAAGAAAATGTCTAATATTGTACCTCCTGTTTTGTGTCGAGCAACTTGCTTGCAAGAAAATGTATAATATCGCTTCTACTGTGTGTATCGATATGTGTACTCAACTCTGTGAAGTTTCATCTTTGGCAAAGATCATGTATTGCATAGCATTGTAGCTCGCGCTGAGAGAGAGTAGCACTTGTGGTTCAGCTTGCCTAGAGAGCGGTTGAGTTGTGTGTATGGCTCCGATGTAGAGCAGAGGCTGCTATGCCAGCAAGTCGATTTGATTGTATTTGGAATATATATTGTATTGTATTGTAACACCGCTGGAATGAAGGTAATTGCATTTGATGTCATTAGGAAGGAATTGTATTATGTAGGTAATGTAATGCTGATTATTAATAATAAGTAACAAAGTTGACCTTTCTTTCCTGTTTCATTTACGCAGTTAGAAGATTAACCTACTTCCTTCATTTGATAATTAGTTATTAGTGGATTTAAAGTGCAGTATTGATTTTGATAATATTGTTGAACAGATTTCGTTATTGGTGCCATAGTAAATGATAGTTAATTGACTATGATACTAAATTTCAATAATCAGAAACTGATCTGCATAAAATTCTCAGTCAAACATTAAGAAAGTGGTTTGTGGTTTTTAATATCTTTCTCGCAGTCAAAATTTTTTAGTATAGTCAGTGACTGTTTCAAATGATGACTTGCCACAGTTGTTTTGTGTTTAAAATATCCGTTGCGCACACAATCAGTTTAATGTACTGTTTCTTATTTAATAATATATACATCAATATCAGGGCCATAATTAAACCAAATTGCTGTGTTAATGAACAATTTGTTGTCTGATTTAACGATAGGTTCAACATCCACAACACACACACAGCTTTTACGTTCTTACGATCTTTAAATCGAATTTTAAATTTCCTACCAGTCTGTCCCACGTATTTCATTTCACAATCTAAACATTTAACTTCATATACTCCCGCTTTCCTTCCCAATTGTCTCCTGAATCAACCTTGTGTTTCAACCTCTGTTCTAATCTGTTGACGGTAGTAAGTTATAGTAGTTTGTAAGTCAGGGGACCGATGACCATAACAGTTTGATCCAATAGGTTTACAAACATTCGAGAGCCGATAGCTTTTGTAGACCTTGTCATAAAAGTTGAGAAACAGAAGTTTTTAGTTGTAAGTGACCAATTTAACCTTCCATCGTGTTTAACGAAAATCCAGAGTTCTAAACTAAATTCTAGTATTAATAAATGAAAGACCTTTCATTCCAGCCCCATAACTCATGGCACGTCAGTAATACTCTTAACATCTAGCATTTTGTGATTATTTTCATGACGCATCAAAGCACAACTTAAAACACTTAGATATTTGAAGTAAAGATACCGATACAATTATTTTTCAAGTACATTTGAGGTGTATTACACCCGTATCGTTCTTTGTAGGGAAAATAGCTAACATTCTTCTTACATCAAGAGCTTCTGGCTCAATAGCTGTAATTCTGCAGGTACTTATTTCAAAGTAACTTTTCCAGTAAACGTGTTGATAGCCGCAGTATTTTGTCAAGAAGACGCTCGGTTAAGTTCCCTTTTTAATGTACGCCACGTAAAACAGCACGAGTTTTCAAATACAGTTCCGGGAACTGCAAGATCTAATTACTGTTCTTCTCGTCACAGTTTCCCGACAAATCGTATCCGAGAGTTCAGTTTGTAGCGCAAATATCAAAAATTAGATTATACACGCGCACGCTTGTTGGTGCTGAGAAGGCTTGCATAAAATATTTATGAAGTTGTTGTATGTACTTAGCAAATAGATGTGGTTCCAGTTATTTTCGTGGCGCAGTCGCTTCCTGAGACGCCTTCTGTTTTCTGTATCAGTAATTACTGCGACATGCAACGGATTCCTGCGATGCGGCATAAGGCGGTTGCCTAGCAACGCGTCAGCAGTGGGAACGCTACTGACTGGTTGAGCGAGGAGGCGCAGCTCACACAGCGGGGATGTAGCTCAGTGGTAGAGCGTTCGCTTTGCATGTGAAAGGCCCCGGGTTCGATCCCCGGCATCTCCAACCGTATTTTATATTACGGTGATAGCTACAACTCATCACATGTGCACTACTTATGTAGAAGAGACATTGGGCAGGAGCGACGAAGTATGCCGTTATATTGTCGGTCCGTCAAATGTGTTAGTAGGGTTATGAAGCCACTTACACTACTTTTCACCAGGACATGGAGCTTTATTAGATGTATATATAATGGTTGTGTATTTCAGGGTATAACATTCAGGAGGTAAAATAGTCCCCCATGGATTTTTTTTAATGTTTTATAAAAATATTCTTATTCGGATCTCCGGGAGGGAACTACTCAAGCAGGATGTCTTCATCAGGAAAACCAAAGGCATTCTACGGATCATAGCGTGGAATGTTCTATACCTTAATCAATGTTCAAAATGATCAAATATTTGTTAAGCTTAAGGGACTTAGCTACGGGGTCATCAGTCCCTAAACTTACAAACTACTTATGAACTACCTACAACTAAGGACGGCACAAATATCCATGCCCGAGGGGGGATTCGAACCCCCGACCGTAGTGGCCGTGCAGACCGTGACTGAAGCGCCTCAGTCCCCTCGGCCACCGCGGCCGGCTATGCCTTAATCGAGTAGGTGAGTTAGAAGATTTTAAAAGAGAAATCGGTAGGTTGAAGTTAAATTTGATGAGAAGTAGTGAACATCTTGGGTCAACTGAAGTCCGCGGCAAGTGAACACCAAAGGAGCGAGTTTTTGGACTGAGACCTGTGATCACAGATTATTTATTATGAAGGAAGTGAGATACCAACAGCCATTGTGATACAATAAGTATTTTATTATACATACAGCTGTTAGTATCTCAAAATGCTCAAATGTTTGTAAAGCATATTGGACTTAACTATGGGGTCATTCGTCCCTAAGTTTACACACTACTTAAGAACTAGCTTATACTAAAGACGGCACAAACATCCGAGCCCGAGTGGGGATTCAAACCCACGACCGCAGCGGCCATGCAGACCGTGACTGAGACGCCGCAGACCGCTCGGCCACTGCGGCCGGTGTATCAAATGACAGGTAAAGTAATATATTTCACTATGGTGGATGCGTTACACAATACAAAGATAAAAACAAGTTTAAGATTGCATCACGCTGTCCATCGTAAATTTTGATTATCATTTATATATTAAAGAATATTAGCAGATATTGTTACAGCTTTACGAATTTGGTTCCTTTAATTAAATAAAAGCAGAAATTCACTTTGGCCTACTACTATAAGTAAGTAAGGGCGAAGGCAAAGGGCCCTACCTAGAAAAATAACTCAAACGTTTAGCTAACAATTGATAAATATTAACTAATAAGTTTGACAAGCGTTTAAGTAATGTGATGCGATCTGTTATGAACATGCGGCAAGATGAATCCGTCTTCTCCCATACTTCCGACTGAGCGTTATCGGATTGTTGAGAAAGAAATGTACATGGTGGCGTGCATTTCTGTGCGTTCTGTTTGAATTTATAATGATACCAGGACACGGAATGTTTCTGTGAGCGCCGCGGTGATTTAGATCTGCTTCTCGTTCGTGCCTTAATTCGTAATTTTTGCATCGTTAGTTCCGCAAGCTGTCTTTCTAGCCTGGCAAATCTGTTATCTTGAGTTGAAGGCGAAACTGTATCAGCACTGTAGATTGACTGATCGGGTGTCATAATCTCTACGATTTTGTCGGCCATACAAGCAATTACATCGAGATTTACTTCTTGACTAGCGGCTAGTATCGAACGTGCATTGGTTGGCAGTCGTTGAAGGAATATAGCTCGCAAAAAATCGTCTGTTACTTGGGTTCCGGTAAGAACACGCATCTCTCGAAGTACAACAGATGGCTTTTTGTCTCCTAATTCTACTTCTGTTAGCAATTTTTTAACTTTACGTGACTCTGATTCCTAAAATTCATAGTGAGACGTGTTTTTAAGTCTGTATATGGCGTAGTTGATAACGGTTTGGCCAGGAAATCTGAAATTAGTTCGACCACTTCGCTATCGAGCGATCCCAGAACATAATGAAATTTGGTTACCTCGTTGCTTATATTTGCGGTAACAAATTGTGATTCCACTTGCAAAAACCAAATCTTTACATTTTTCCGCCAGAACTGCGGTATTTTCACTGCTACGCGCGATATTTCCAAACCGATTTCGGCAGTTGGGGCGTTTGCCATGACGACGTATTTAAATTGCCGCAGCCAAAATCGTAATAATGATAAGAGTGAATCTTGTGTACTCATCTTGTGTACTCACGATCACGTCGGGTGTCACCAGTTGTGGGTTCTTCTAAAAATAATTATTTATTCGACACCACACAAAGAAATAAAACTGCCACAAAATGCGTACAGTGCATTTTTTATTATTCGTTTTTTTTTTTTTAACTATAACAACGAACAATACAAAGATAAAATATTTCCAAAGTACGTTCATAGCTTTCAGAGACTTTCTATCGTCCATTCACTGTATATGTTACGCCACAAATGTGACCGCTAGAGTGCACCACAACCGCAGCAGGCTGAGACGAGCGGCGCAGTAGTGTGTTTCTGTTTATATCGTGCTGCGCTCCACGAAGACGACCGACCTTTCATAGCGACATAAACACGATAAAGTTTTGTTAGCGGGATGAGGAAGAACATCGAGTCTTGTACGCCTAGTGAAGTAAGTAGTCACAGACACTGAAGCATGAAAATTGTGTTAAGATTCTTTTCTTTAGGAAGTGGGCCCTCTCCTCGAAACTTAGCGAAATACCGTTCATTGTTTGCGCTCTATCGAATCTAGCTGTATTCAGTAGACGATGCAATGCCCGTATTAAAATGTAACGTTGTCAAATATTCGAATCAGTAAGTCAAGAAATTTCGGAGATTCGGTATTAAGAACAAACGAACAGAAAATACGGTGACAATAAATGCTAGTTTAGGGGAAGGTAGCGGCTTTTGATGTTCAGATATTGATACTGGAAGGCAGCCAGTGAGAACTCTCGTTGAAAGGCCCTATGAAAATGGATCTTTCAGTTTTATTTTGTACACAATACTGCAATGTTCAGGTACACATTTTTAACGTAAATTCGTGACAAATTCGTTGGAAGTAAGTAAATGTTTGTGACTAGTGGTAGTGTGAATCTGCTGTGACATGAATACTTATTATTAGAGAACAGTGAAATATTCGTAGCAAATGTGTTTTGGTGTCATTTATAGGACGCGATTCTACCCTTTGGCTTTGACCCTTGGACTCAGTGTCTTGTGTACCAGGCAAAGTTCTTTTGACAAGATATACTGTAGACGTCTATTCTGTCGCTCAGTTGGTAAAGGTTTCATACATGTAGGCATAATTTCTCCATACTTAATTACGACATACCTTACCTTAAAATACGTGTTTTTCAAATGTATTTCAAGCGGCGTTACATTTAAGTTGCCAGCTTTCGTAATATTGAAGTATAAATACAAAATCCACCAAATACGGCACATTTGCTTCCGATCGCCTCAATTGGAGGATGCGCAACGCGATGTTCATTTGTTGCAGACCACGTGATTATGTGGCTAGCGAATCACAGCACAACGAAGAGTACCGTCGTCAGCCAATGGTAATCAAACCTCACCGCCGCGCAACATGAAAAATAAGAATTTTTGACGTTGGAAATTAAATATGCAGTAATGTTTTAATAGACGAAACCGCACAATGTTTACGAGATGTGAAAATTAACGTGTTAACATGAAGTTTCAATTATTTTCTTTTATTTTTACATAGGTAAGGAAAAATATTTAGTTAAGAAATCGACATGATTGTTGAATTAATTGCCGTCAAATTTCGTAACTAAAAAAAAACTATCACACTCATGTGGTGAGTGGTTCTCGATGTACTTTTCGAAAGATCTTGCGTAGCGATTTTAGAGACGCCGAGAACATCATTGTAGTGGTGTCTTTTTTTTTTTTGTAAATTCCTAGGACCTGTGTACATCGAAGGAAACAGCATTGCGATCGATATCTATCGAACGTTAGACTCTCGCTTCGCTACCAATGACTGAAAACTGACATGGCGGAACCGCTGATTTATATAGCTAATTACGAAGTTGTTTTTTGACGTGATGCTTTTATGAAATTTCAGATTATCTCAAGATTGGGATATCATCCGTTAGATTTCACCCGTGGCATTGGCATGTTGTCGTGTACGTGCGTATTTGAAGGTGGCGAGAGTAATTATGTTGTGGCTGTGGTGTAGACGATGGTATGTCATGGATGGTGCATTCTGTTGTAATATGTGATTTACGAGAATAACCATCTTATCTTCAATATATAAGTATTAAGATATTATCCCTTATAAGTGTTTTCCAAGATTGTGATTACATCATGGGTTAAAGATGACGAATGGTATCCCTGTCTTGACTTATGCCGATATTTCGGTAATTTCCAAGAATGCTTACTATCTTCGAACCTCGGCCTGAAAAGATATAGCTAACGTACAACTGTAAATGGATTTTCTTAACCGGAGATTCGGAGGCTACGCACCATCACGTAGTAAAAAAAAAAAAAAAAAAAAAAATAGTTTAATCAATACCTTACCTAACTTTCACTTGAAAAAGTGATCTGTAGCGTAGCCTTAAGAAGGTTAGGTATCGCTCAAACAAATTTTTTTTAGTGTGTGAGGGAGCGTAGCGCCCGAGTCTCCGTGTCAGAAACATTCAATCGTTTACAGTTGCACGTTCGATATATACCGTTCTTCCAAATTACCGATATTCCTTTCGGTATTTCAAATGGCAACCACATATTGAGTCGGAAAAGTACAAGAAAATATCACAAATTCAACGCAATCAAAATTACGATTTAACTCGACCGCTTCGCGTTTCTCATATCGAATGTGGAGCAAGAATCGAACGTTCGATACATATCGATCGCATTGCCGTTTCCTTCGATGTACAAGGGTCCTAGGAAATTACCCTTTTTCTTTAACTAAATTATTAAGAGTTTCAAATTACACACCATATTGCTCACTTAGGCGCGCTCGTGGCTCATACACTGAAGAATTTTTCTAATTTTAACTGAAGAACAATTGTTTTGGCGGGTATCATCCAAATTCCCTGTCTAATCACAGCAAGTAATATAAATCGGACGTTCTTTCACACAGGAGTAATACCAAGTGTACCATCTGTTATCGCAACTCATACCACTCTGAGTCATCTGCATACAACTAAGGTTTGACCTGTTCTACGGGAAGTGAATATGTAGACTGCAGGCTACTCGTCACAATCCTTTGGCTGACGAGTGAGGCTACCTTCACGTCTGAAGACTTTTCGCTGTTAAGGACAGCATACTACGTTATATTTGCTAGCAACTCTTTCAGTCCAGGGTCATACTCGTATTCAGAGATACACTCGTATCTAGTCTGACATCAAGATTGCTTTTATTTTGTCCGTCAGGCTAAATTGTACAGCTGGATAAAACGTCTCCTAGGAGTCAGTGTGGTAGAGATGGGAACAACTGAATGAAAATAACCGGTCCGTTTCGGTATAGTTGTACACATCATACTTAGTGAAAGTGATTCTTTCAATAAGAATTACTCTGTATTCAGTACGAGTTCACCCTTTTTCCTTCTTTAACCCTCAGACTGCTAAGCATTTTACCTACTTACAGCAGTGACGGGTATCGAATTGGATCCTATTAAAAATAACTTGAATTAACACAATATAATTATCAAATGTTCTACTTACATGGGGTCCATCAGAAGTCTAAATAACAGTTAACTGAATCATCGTTACTCAGACCCCCCAGGGGGCCCACAGTTCTTTTGTGGGTACGTGTGTGGCGCGCACGGGGCCCCGAGCCGGAGCAGCCTTTCTTCTGCCCCAGGCTGCTTCCCTTTCCCTCCCGGTTTATGCCTTCGCCCGGAGACGGGCATATTTCGTGAGCTACGGTGGTTCTTGTTGTCGTTTTTCTTCCTTCGTTCCTTCCTTTCTTACCCTTTGTTTCTGTCTTTCTCTCCTTGTACTCTCCTAGCCTTCTTCTCCTCCTCATTAGTCTCCGCCTCGGCGTTTGAGACACTTCTCTCCTTCTTTCTCTTCACTTCCTCTATTTTTCTTCTTTCCTCCCTGTGCGTGTCTGAAGGCCGACCCACGCATTATCATGCGTAGCAGGTGACGGGGTAACGCGTAATTCCCCGCCCCGGGTAGACAAGTAGGGCACGTACGTACCCCCTGGTAAAGGCCAGGCCCAGGGAGGGGTGATTACCCGAGCTGGTACCTTCCGAACGTGCCGATTGGTCCCTCCGTCAGTTCTCGGGAGGTGTGACCTGAGGTGTGAACAATCACCTAAGGCGGGTAAGCCCTCGGAGAGGACTCGCACCGACGGAAAAGATTTCAATTCTGTCAATCCTTTCGTTATTCAGAAAGGTGTAGATGCAATTGCTGGCCCTGTTAAAACCTGTTCACGTCAGCGCAATGGCACATTGTTGCTGGAAGTGGACAGTGCCTTCCAAGCTCAGAAACTAATCCGCACTACACTGTTACACACGTTTCCTGTCAAGGTAGAAGCACATCGCACACTCAACTCGTTACGGGGGTAGTCTTGACGAGATCCCTTGACGGGTTGTCTGATGAAGACATCCAATCCTATATGTCCGACCAGGGTGTGACAGCCGTCCATAGGGTAATGAAAAAGGTCGATAACCAGCTGACACCGACTCGTACTGTTTTTTTGACGTTCGACAGAGTTGACCTCCCGTCGAAGGTCAAAGCAGGGTATGAAGTCATCTCCGTCCGCCCTTATGTACCTAACCCAACGCGCTGTTTTCAGTGCCACAGGTACAACCATACCCGTGAACATTGCCCAAATGCAGCAAAGTGTGTCACTTGTGGTAGGGACGCCCATTAGGGAGATTGCCCACCTCCGTCCCCTCACTGCCTAAACTGCAACGGTGACCATTCGGCTTCCTCTCGCGACTGCCCTGTATACAAGGATGAGAAGGTAATCCAGCAAATTCGGGTTACGGAGAAGGTATCGACATCTGCCGCTCGAAAGTTGTTGGCGCGTCGAAAGCCCACTTACATACAGTAAGGTCCTCACCTCAACTCGACCTACTAAGGATTCCAGTACCCAGACTTGTGATTTCACTTTCGCTGACACAGTTGTGCGATCCGCCAGCCCGAAGATTGCCCGTTCCACGTCCCCGCTTCCTCCTGCTGCTTCTAAGGTACAGTCTTTGTCAACCTCTAGTAAACCGCGGGCACCTAAACAAGATGCCCGGACCTTGAAAAAGGAACCCGTCCGTGAGGATTTTCTGCATTCTCAGGCTTCCCAACCGTCAACTGCCTCTTCCCGCCGTCACTCTTCCAGAAGAGCTAACAAGAAAAAGAGTTCCTCTCCTTCCCCCCCGAGGCGTGACCCATTCGTCACGCCGTCCAACAGTTGCCGGCCTCGGCCGTCTTCGGTTTCACCGGGACGCTCCGTCTGCCGGGCACCCGGCCCTTTATCGGCGATGGAAACTGCCCCTCCTGATCAACTCAGGGAGGTGGCAGGCGCGTCGGTCGAACCTATGGACCACGACCCTTTGCCCCTAGACAGCGATAGCAGTGCTCCCTCGAAATCCGGTCCTCAGCGGCCGTCGAGGTGACCCTGCTTGCTAGTTGGTTTTTATCCTTATCTTTTCTCTCATTTTTATCATGGCGCTCCTTCAATGGAATATTCGCGGTGTTCGTTCCAATCGGGAGGAGTTAAAACTACTCCTTCGGTTGCACTGCCCGCTTCTAGTCTGTCTACAAGAAACTAAGTTGCGTCCACGTGATCGTGCAGACTTTCCACACTACACCTCTGTGCGGTTCGACCTGCCACCCGTGGAAGGTGTCCCAGCCCATGGAGGGGTTCTGATGCTCCTTCGAGACGATGTCTATTTCCATCCCATTTCCTTGCATACTCACCTACAGGCAGTTGCCGTCCGCATCACTTTATCCACATTTACCTTCTCCCTCTGCAATATCTATTCGCCATCGTCATCTGCCCTTACTAGGGCAGATGTGCTACACCTTGTTGACCAGCTCCCTTCACCTTTCGTGTTGGTAGGCGACTTTAATGCCCACCACCCCCTATGGGGTTCTCCGGCACCTTGTCCGAGAGGCTCCCTTTTGGTGGACCTTCTCCAACACCTCGATCTTGTCTGCCTCAACACCGGTGCACCGACCTTCCTTTCAGACACAACACACACTTATTCCCATATAGACCTCGCAATATGCACTCCTCAGCTTGCCGGTCGGTTTGAGTGGTATGCACTTTCTGACACGTACTCAAGTGACCATTTCCCTTGTATCATCCACTTCCCGCATCATTCCCCATCTCCTCGTCCCACCAGTTGGAACATTTCTAAAGCCGACTGGGGGCTTTATTCTTCCGTGGCTGTTTTTCACAATCAGAGTTTTCCCAACTGTGACAGTCAGGTCGACTACCTCACAGAGGTTATTCTCACCGCTGCTGAACGTTCCATACCTCGTACATCCTCTTCTCCACGTCGTGTCCAGGTCCCTTGGTGGACTGCAGCCTGCCGCGACGCGCTTAGAGCCCGGCGCCGTGCTTTACGCACCTTCCGCCGCCACCCAACTTTGGAGAATTGCATCAATTATAAACGTATGAGAGCGCAATGTCGTCGTATCATAAACGACAGCAAGAAAGCTTGCTGGACTGCTTTTACTAGTTCTTTTAACCGTTTTACTCCCTCCACGGTTGTTTGGGGTGGCCTACGCCGTTTATCCGGCATCAAGGCCCACTCCCCGATTCCTGGCCTGACCGTGGAGAACGCAGTCCTCGTGGACCCAGCTGATGTTTCAAACGCATTGGGTCGTTTCTTTGCGGAGGTTTCGAGCTCTGCCCATTACCACCCTGCCTTTGTCCCTCGCAAACAGGTAGAGGAGGCACGGCCGCCATCTTTCCACTCTTTTAATCGTGAAAATTACAACGTCACCTTCACCATGCAGGAGCTAGACCGTGCTCTCGCCCTGTCCCGATCTTCTGCTCCCGGGCCCGATTCCATTCATATTGAGATGCTGAAGAACCTCTCTCCTGCGGGCAAGTGCTTTCTTCTTAGTACCTACAATCGCATATGGACTGAAGGTCATGTTCCCACAAGTTGGCGTGAAGCCATTGTTGTCCCCATCCCCAAACCAGGGAAGGACAAACACCTTCCTTCCAGTTATCGCCCCATTTCTCTGACGAACTGCGTCTGTAAGGTGATGGAACGCATGGTTAACGCTCGGTTGGTCTGGCTCCTCGAATCTCGCCGCCTCCTGACTAATATCCAATGCGGTTTTCGTCGACACCGCTCTGCTGCTGATCACCTCGTTACATTGTCGACCTTCATTATGAACAACTTTCTGAAGAAGCGTCAAACAGTAGCAGTGTTCTTCGACTTGGAGAAGGCATACGATACCTGTTGGAGAGCGGGCATTCTCCGCACATTGCACACATGGGGCCTTCGGGGCCGCCTTCCTCTTTTCATTCAAGCGTTTTTGGCGGATCGCAAGTTCCGGGTACGTGTGGGCTCTGTTTTGTCAGATACCTTTTGCCAGGAGAATGGGGTACCACAGGGCTCCGTCTTGAGTGTGGCTCTCTTTGCCATTGCAATCAATCCGATCGTAGATTGCCTTTCAGCCGACGTCTCCGGATCTCTTTTTGTTGACGATTTCGCAATTTATTGTAGCGCCCAGCGGACGTGTCTCTTGGAGCGTTCTCTTCAACGCTGTCTTGGCCGTCTATATTCCTGGAGCATCGCAAACGGCTTCCGATTCTCCACTGAGAAAACTGTGTGTATAAACTTCTGGAGGTACAAGGAATTTCTTCCACCTTCTCTACATCTCAGCCCTGTTGCTCTCCCTTTCGTGGAGACTACGAAATTCTTGGGACTCATGTTGGATCGTAAACTTTGCTGGTCCACACACGTGTCCTACCTGGCTGCCCGTTGTGCCCGATCCCTTAACGTTCTTCGTGTCCTCAGTGGCACGTCATGGGAAGCGGATCGTACCATCCTGCTACACCTTTACCAGGCCATTGTTCAGTCGAAGCTCGACTACGGAAGCCTTGTATACTCTTCTGCACGGCCGTCGATTCTCCGCCGTCTCAAATCTATCCACCATCGGGGTTTACGTCTTGCAACCGGTGCATTTTATACTAGCCCTGTTGAAAGTCTGTATGCCGAGGCTGCTGCATTACCCTTGACCACTCGGCGTGACATACTCTTGTGTCTGTACGCATGCCGCCTGCGGTCGATGCCCAACCATCCATCTTACTGATTATTTTTTGACGACTCACTCGATCGCCAATATCAGTTGTCTGCGATTGCCTTGCTTCCACCTGGAGTTCGGTTTCGCCGCCTACTACAGCGGCCCGATTTTACCCTTCCTTCCACCTTTCGGTTGAGCGAAAGCCCATTGCCACCGTGGCATCAGGCCCAGGTTCACATTCACCTTGAACTTAGTTCGCTCCCCAAGGAGAGAACTCCGGATTTGGTATACCGCTCGAGGCTTGTCGAACTCCGTTCGCGGTTCTATAATGCCATATTTATTTACACTGATGGTTCCAAGAGCACTGCCGGTGGCGGATCTGCCTTCGTCGTTGGGGACAACCGTTTCCAATACAAGCTCCCTGACCGGTGCTCGAACTTCACGGCTGAGCTTTTTTTCCTCCACCAGGCCGTTTTGTACACCTGCCGCCACCGCCAACCTTTCTATGCCATATGTTCGGACTCCCTTAGTGCCCTGCAGAGTCTTCAGGACCCTTTCTCGAACCATCCTCTCGTGTATCGGATCCAACGCTCCCTCCAGTTGCTAGCTGATGACAGCTGTCACGTTTCTTTCCTGTGGGTCCCTGGCCACGTGGGAGTGCCCGGGAATGAGACCGCAGACATAGCAGCCAAGGCCGCAGCTATTTTGCCTCGCATGGCTACCTTTTGCGTCCCATCGGACGATGTTCAACGGGCTCTTCGCCGGAGTATCGTGTCGCAATGGCACAGTGCGTGGTTTTCAATGTACAACAATAAATTGCGAACTGTCAAACCGATCCCGACCGCTTGGAGGACCTCCTCACGCCCCTCTCGGCGAGAGGAGGTCATCCTGGCCCGGTTGCGGATCGGTCACTGCCGTTTCAGCCACCGTCACTTGCTCTCTGCCGACCCTGCACCGCTGTGATCCTGCGGTGAACTGCTGACAGTGCGACATGTTTTACTGACTTGTGTTAATTTTAATCATCTCCGTGTAGCACTTCACTTGCCGTCTACTCTGGAGGAAATTTTAGCTGATGACACACGAGCAGCTGCTCGAGTTTTGCGTTTTATCAACTTGGCCAACTTATCCAAGGATATTTAACCCTTTTAATTGTCTTTTATCTTTCGTTTTTAGCCTCTTGTTGATGTTCTGACAGTCACCTTTTTTCTTTGAGATCATAACGAATCTATGTTCTTGGCTGGGCGCTAATGACCATAGAAGTTGTGCGCCCTAAAACCACAAAATAAAAAAAATCGTTACTCAGAGTTTCGATTACAGCAATAAATCTTAAAATTCTGCTTGTGTTGATGGCAGTGGCGTATCCACAGAGGTGGTGTTTTTATTTTTAGAAATCAGTTTGTCAGGAGCCACAGGGGCGTCGCGTACCCTAAATGCGGCCCTGGTGTCGGATATGCTGTAGAGATGCATATCCTGATTATGAGCCTATTCGCCTTTTTTAGCGAGGGATCGTGGTTTTCGAGAAAATTGATGTTGAAGTTCTCTGCGCACTGTAAGACGCATAATGTTAGCCATGGTCCTACCAAGTGCAAATAGTCACTTTTTTTCATTTTAATTTACAGAATATCAACAAACTGTGTGAAATTACTAAGAATACATTGTGTAGGCTCAGTCCAACAAAGCGTATTGTCCATGCGGACATCCCTTGTGTACTCTGTGTTGCTAGTATATATGCCTGGTCAAAGCCTTTAATCTGGCTACGGCGCTATAATTTTACAAAACACAGACTTATCATGGACAGTCCTCTGCGTATTATGAACATGTAGCGCCGTGGTCTAACTACCGGTGGTGACCTAGCTCCTTAACCATTAGTTTGCATTTGTCTTCAACGTCCGTTTCTCGCAACGGGTTGTTAGTGACATGTGTGTTGCAAGAACACAGTGGAATTGACAACTCAGGTGTGTCTACAGAATGCAGCCAGAATATTATATATCAAAGGTACAGGATTTGAATGAGTAAATGAGAGGTTAAATCACTAACGCCATAACGTACGCTGAAAAGTGGCAAAGAATGTCTATTCTGATAAAACAAGTATAAACATGGAGAGGACTCGAACACAGTACCTCCAGCGTGGTATCTGTAGACCTCAACCGCTGCACCAGGCTGACTTGGTTGGAACACGGCTATAGCACAGTCTAATAAATATAGTCGCGACACTCACTGCTGTGAAACCTGTTACCGCCTGACATTTGGAGCGACACTAGCGCTCCAAGCGGTCGTAAAGCCGGCTGTCTCTTACAGCGGTATACGACACATTAATAATGCCCGATTGTAATTACTTTTATGTGTGGTTTTTTCTAAATATTGTATATATTCTTGCATTCCAAGCTTTATTTACGTATCTCGACACATGACTGAGTCTAAAAGAAACGCAAACCGAGCAAAAACTCGTTGTGATCTTACACAAACTGCAATAATATTACGAAATAATTCTTTCGAAATCGCTTGCAGTTTACCCTGCTGGTAGTGATAGATAAACACATACAAGCGTATAATTGGACTTCCAAGGGAGAGTTAAATATCAATAAATGTAAATTTAGCAAAAATTCGCGAATAAACTGACACTAACTGCAACATATTTATGACGAAATTCTTCAGACATTGCACCTTACTTTGCTGGTAAACACAGTATTTCCACATGAAAAGCATGTAATAAGTCTTCCCGGTGTTACAAAGTGCAAAAAAGGGTTTTTCCCCCTGCTCTTTAATTATAGGAACAACCACTGGCAATGAAACTTTCGTCTAATATAAATTTGCTGCGAGGCTATTTCAATTATATGTTATTTTAAGATAATACGTCGATTACACTACCGTTAAATGCATATTATATGGATGATCCTCAGTGATTATCACAGTCTGTCATTGTACGGTTAATAGAAGAGGGAGAAGTGGGAGGGGGCGGGGCGACAATCGTCTGTAAAATAAGACGGCTCTGTGGTTTCAGGTAAACAGGTTTATGTGTCAGACTGTGGTTTCCATTAGACAAAACAGAAAATATTAATAACGGCCACATTGAACACTTCTTTTCCATACATTTACTTCAGTAGTAAATTATTTTCGAATGCCCACACAGAAATTCTCAGCAGTAACGGAACAAGAATAGTTTATCTCCCAAAACGCGGCATCTTTATCCAAAACATCTTGTCGTCTGCGATTTATAAGCCATTTCTTGATCCTAAAAAGAAATAATCTTCAATAAGAGTCTGTTACTTTCAAGGTAATCGTAAATAAGCATTACCGAAATGTGATGTTACATACCTCTCAGGCTCTGTAGGAAACCTAAAGAATGATAAATATGACGTATTCTAGATTTTTTGTTAATGCAATTTATTGCACTACACACGCTTCCCTTCGTAAAAAACCATTTCGTACACCAAAACGCACAACAACCAACACACGTCTCGTATACGATATAGAGCAACGTGGCTTTACGTCCGCAAGGAGCGCTGCAGTCGCCTAGTATAACAAAAATCAGCGGTAGTGTCGCGACTGTATATGTTAGACTGTGGCTATAGTTCGGAAGGTGCTTTCGCGCAAAGAGGCAGGGCGATAGGAGAAGCGTGGAGGGAAGGAGCTACGGCCGAGCGTTAACAGTTGAGCTTGCGGCAAGCCACGCGCCTACAGAATGAACGTTATTGGCTGCCAGTGCGGTGATGGAGGGGGATGCGCAGGACGGCTGACAACTGGGCCGCCTGTATGTGACGCGGACTATAACACTACGCATAGTGAACTCAAAACATCAATTTTCTCTAAAACCAAGGTCCGTCACATACTCAGAGTATGTTCCTCTAAAATATATCCCAGACCCATCAAAATCCATTCTTTACACTTCAGATTACTCCTTGTAAGAACAATTAAAAAACACAAAACGGCCAATAGTACACGTTAGAATAACTGAGGAACACAACATAAAACTCTAAGGACACAGAAAATGTCTAAGAGGAGTCTGACTGGAGCCCATAGTATATTTTTATTTATTGAATGTCCCGCGGAAATTTGGTATGGAAATAAATCTCATTACATTTGTGACATATTAAAACGTTTAAAATTTTTTAATTAGACATATGAATAAATACTAAAAAATGATTAACTCTGCGGTCCGGCTGGAACCTGCTTAGCAGTCTGAAGGTTAATGCTTCTAAAGTCTCTTACTGTACTTTCTTAATATTGTTAACCTCTACAGGAGGAATTTTGGCAAAACCTTGTAGCTGACCTTCAATAGTGTGGTTTCTCTACCCCATTTTCCCATCAATTTTGACCCCCCCCCCCCTCATTAATTATTGGCATTATGTCGCTCCTCCAACCACTTGGTGCCTTCTCCTTCCTCCCAATTCGACATATCTTTCGTGCTTTTGTCGTCTCCCCTTTTAACCCCCATAGTCTGCTTTATCACAGTCGTTTGCCTTATCATAATTGAGGTAGCTTATGGCTTATGCGACTTCATACTTGCGAAGTGGATCTTTGGGGAGCCACAGCTTAGTTGTTTGTGCCAATAACTGTAAAAATTCTTCACCCCTCCCCCCCAAGAACCAATTCCATATAAACATAAATAAGCACCACCATCCCGTCAGGCCCCACGTAATTCCGTGATAGTCATTAGTATTGGTTATCATGAAGCCATCGTCTCTCTAGTGCAGTTTCTGATTCAGCTACTATCGTCTGGTCATCTTAGCGTAAAACATTTCTTTCTGAAGAAATGTATCACCATTTCCAAACTAAGTAAATAGGCGTTTATGTATTTCGTCATCCCAGATTTTTTCTCGTTTTTAGCATCCAGTAAGTTTTCCATCACCATATCGGAATCATTAAATGAATTTATTGTGAGAGCTAAGTATCTTATTTCACCTTCATTACTTCCGTTGAAATCAAAAATCATTTTACATAACAATTAGGTTCATTTCAGAGTATGTTGATGCAGTAGCCTGAACCGCGCAGGTCACTGAAACATTCAAGAAAGGCAATAGGAGGTATCCACGCAATTAAAGGCGTCGGTTTGCAGCAGGATTTTAGAATATATATACTTGGGTCAACCTCCAAGAAAACGAATTCAAAATTATAGTTCTTCTGATACACTTGGAGTGATGATATCGACAAGGGATCGCAAATAGATTTCATATTTCCAGAAGATTTTTGACGTTGTCTTGCAATTGCTCTAATTGCTTGCTTATGGCATATCGCCACAGTTGTGGGACTAGATTCGCGATTTCCTGTCAGAAAGTACACAGAACGTTGGGAAAGACGGAAAGTCACCAAGTAAAACAGGACTGATATCGGTAGTTCCTCAGGGAAGTGTTACACGGTGCCTACTGTTCCTTAACTTCATAGATAATTTAGGAGACAATTTGAGCAGATCTCTTAGAATGTTTGAACATAATGCTGTCGTTTATCGGTTAGTAAAGTCATCAGTAGGTTAAGATAACTGCATCGTGCGAAAATTGGCAATTTGTAATTGGCCCCAAATGACGGGAAGTGTGAAGTCATCCGTATAAACATTAAAAGAAATCTGTTAAACTTCATTTACACGATAAATCAGTCAAATCTACAGGCCTAAAATTCAACTAATTAACTAGGAAATAGAATTACGAACAACTGAAACTGGAAAGAACACATTGAAAATATCGTAGGGAAGGCGAACCAAAGGCTATGTTTCATTGACAGAACACTTAGAAGATACGCCACTTCTACTAAAGAAACTTCCTACACTACAGTTATGTGTCCTATTTTGTAGTATTGCTGTGCATTGTGGAATCGCTACCAAGTTGTATGTAAAGTAAGTTCATAGGACAGATCGTTTTGTATTATCGCGATACTTGGGGGAGAGTCACGGGAATGATGTGTTGGGTTGGAAATCATTGAAAGTAAGGCGTAAGTCATGGCGGCGAGATTTGTTTGCGAAATTTCTTTGACCAACCTTCTCTTCCGAATACGAACATATTTTGTTAGTATCCACCTACGTAGGGAATGTTGATCATACTAAATCAGATCGCAAACGGAAAGATTTGGGGGTTTCTTTTTCCCACGCGCTATTAGAGAATGGCTTCGTTAGATGAAACCTCTGTCATGCACTTCAATGTGATTAGCAGAGTATTTTTATGTAGATGTAGTAGATGCAGATATAGCTGTAATTTCATTCTGTTGTCATGGTAGATTTTTGTAATTCCAACTCCTTCCTCAGGTTAACCTATTAGATACATAACGATATTAGGTCTATTATTCCTAAAATCACAGCCCCAAATTTTACCATGAGACAATACACAGAATATGATCATTTCCGTAGTCAAAGACAAATTTATTCCTTACTTCATTTCCATTTGGGCCTGCAATATTGTCTTTTAACGACATGTTGATAATACATATATAGACTGTGTCAGGAAAACTGTACCAAAATTATAAATAGCTCCATTTTACTTATTTTAACCCAAAATCTTTATCCGCAGTTTGCCTGATGATAGCCACAGAGCCGAAATAGCCCTATTGCTGTATTTATAAGCATTAAATAACATCTACCAAGTAAAGCATTTCGGTATTATTTGCATTATCAATTTATTCCTTAGCTGAGCTTCACATACTTCAGCGTTGCCGTGTTCCACCACGATGGAATGTTCTTTTCCGTACGATTTCCTCTCTGAATTTCTGAATTTTAAGTGGAAGGAAATGAATTTATGAAGTACTTCGGAAAATTCTCTTGAGAGGGCACAACGAATTGAACCCTTTGCTTTGTTTTTAATATTTACGTTTCGCATTATTCATGTAATATTTATTGTTTCATGTGTAGATGAAGTGACTGCTTTTTTTAGTTCAATGGAATTTAATGTTCTTAAATTTTTATCAGTATTTTCAATTTCATTTCTGGATGTGGCTGCAGCAAACACCAGATCGTTCAAGCACTTTGAATAACAGCATGGTGGTGTGCTTTAAGCCGTTGTATGTAAGGTGGAAAGTAGACTGAAATACGAAATCATTTTTGTGGTCTCTCGCCATTCTCAGCGGTGTCAAGTCACGTTGCCAGTACGATTTCAGTCGGCACTTCGTAACCAATTGGTTCAGCACAAGGTTATCAGCAAACGATATCTGATCACCCTTGATCAGATCCCCATACTGACAAGGGAAGTGCGTTACTTTGATCGCTGTGGTCCGTGTCGAAAGTGATAATATGGTACAAAGATGATGAAATGACGAACTTGTGGTTCTTCGAACATCGATGTTAGAAAAGTAGTACACATCATAAAATTGGCAAAGTTTGGTAATTTTCGGATGGTTGTTTAGCCTTGCTGTATACATATTTCGTTTCTTCGCCTTAGGAAAGATACTATCATAGACGAATGGGTGTGCACTCAGTTTCTTGGTAAGAGGTGCTGTTTTGCTTGTGAATCTTTGGTTTCTGTATTAATTTGAGCGCTTGAAGTCAGGTATTTTCCTTGTTATAATTGACTGTCAAAGCAAATAACACTGAGCAGCAAATTATAAAATTTTGTGGAGATGCCGGGGATCGAACCCGGGGCCTTTCACATGCAAAGCGAACGCTCTACCACTTTTTTTTTTTTTTTTTTTTTTTTTCCTACGGGTAGTTCTGTTCGTTGCGGACGTTGATCAAGTTTGTTCATTTTTGTTCTATTTGTTCTTGGCTCAGCTTTTTTTTATTACAGAGGGCGTTCAGCCCTCTGACCGGGCGCGCTGAGCCACGGCGCCCGGCCACCACTGAGCTACATCCCCGCACGTGTGCTGTCCTTCCCGTCCAGTCAGTCTCACATCAGCCGTTATCTGTGGACGCCTGCGACAAACAGCTGCGTAAACAAGAATGTGTGTGCTGCCTCTCTACGCTGTACCATTCAACATGGTTCTCACATCTCATTTGAATATTTGATTTGAAAATTGTAAGCCCATCATGGTAGGGTTTCAAAACAGTAAAAGACGAGAGCATCTGATGGAAAATAATGGCGTAAAAGCAAGTGTATCACCGATCAAATACATCCGTGTATAATTTAGTACGTTTGATATACGATTAAACATTGTACTACATGGCGTGAAATTTATTAATAGGTCTTTGACCATAACTTTATGCATTCTTTCTTCGAAGAAGCCGTTATTTAGTACTACTTAGTTTTTAATTTGTCCGGAGTCAGAAGAAGAAGAATAAAGTGTTACTACCCAGACTGTCAACCACACTAGACTTGATTTAATTAAATCTCCGAAAATATGATTACTAAAGGTCGAAGTGACAACATAATATTGGAACATTCGGTTGCACGACTGTCGTCAGCAAGCTTCTATGTACAAAACATGAAACATAAGAGCTGTGATATAGAAGACGAGGTGGCCGAGTGGTTAAGGCGTTGGACTGCTAATCCAATGTGCTCTGCACGCGTGGGTTCGAATCCCATCCTCGTCGAATGTTTTAATTCTGTGGGTGAGTGTGGTTCTATTCAGAGCATTTCGTAAATATCTAAATACTATCTTATTCTAGCGTTCTTCGTTTCGTTGGATTACTGGACGGGTTTTAACTCATTTTTGTCATGTACCATGCACAATTTTCAGATATCACTTCTACAGAAAAGTAAGAAACGGCATCATGTTAGTTTTCTCAGTGATGCAAAATTATATTTTTTTTCCTCTCGTATAAATGAAATTCTCGGAAAGAAAATGGGAATAAATCCCTAAAATGAAAAACCAAGATGTAAAAAATATTAAAAATGAGTACGTATAACAGACAATTACAGAATAAAAACGCAACAAATATAATTCTCTTCTGTCTTGTAAAAAAAAAGTTGTAAAGATATGTAACTGTATAAAATTTTAATAAACGGTCAAAAAAAAGGTCATGGTGGCATCTTTCATTTTTCCGATTTATCTCTATCTGCCTGACCCACGTTACAGCGATTTCGCGCTAATGATGCATCTGTAAGAAATTTTAATTACTATGTGTTGTTGTGGTCTTCAGTCCGGAGACTGGTTTGATGCAGCTCTCCACCCTGAGCAAGCCTCTTCATTTCCTCCTAAGAACGGCAACCCACATCCATTTGAATCTGCTTACTATATGCGTCTCTTGATCTCCCTCTGCTATTGTTTTCCCCACATACTTACCTCCAATGCTAAATGTACTATTCATCGATGTCTAAGAATGTATCCTACCAATCGATCTCTTCTTTTGGTCAAAGTATGCCAGAAATTCCTTTTCTCCCTAATTCTGATCAGTCAATACATCATTAGTTATTAGTTATACCTCATTAGTTAGATTATCTTCAGCATCCGTCTGTAGCACCACATTTAAAAAGCCTCAATCTTCCTGTCCGCACTGTTTATCGCCCATGTTTCACTCCCATGCAAGGCAACACTCCCCACAAAGGCCTTAATAACCATAATACATTGAATATTTTCAAGATATTTAATTGATTTAAAGCAAATGTGCTTTGAAAATAACAAAGACTTTGTGTATGTATTCTTAAATTCTCTACAATATAGCTAGCTAGGTAATTTGTCATATATATTTTATTTTAAAAAATTCCAGGTCAGAACTCCTATGCAGGTGCTGTAATATTCTAATGTTGAGCTCGAAGATTTAAAAAATGACTAATATATGATTGGAAACCTTAAGTTTTCCCGGCGTAATGACTTTTCAAACAACTTACGGGCTGTCGGGTAACGTCGACAATCGCCGATATTTCGACAGGAGCACATCCTGCTATTCTAAAGGCACGACTGCACTCAAGGAAGCAGTGTGCAAACGAATTTAATACTTCGGTTTGCAAAGGGTAAACAAGGAAGATAACACACACCGTGCAAGTCACTGCAAACGCAACCAAAGACGAACAAACATCAAAAATATTGATAGTGACTATCAATCAACAGGTGAAGCAGCATTATTTCTGTCCCTCTGTTTTTTGACGAGAGACAATTGTGACGTTACCTTTGCATTTTTTACCAAACTGTTTCCTACTTTTCCGCTACATATACGTAGTTTCGGACAAGTTGAAAAATTTATGTTGTGGAAGAAGGGCCCATAAAAATTAAACATACGTGAAACTATAAATGCACATTAATATGGACTCATCTTGGTTTTGAAAGTTTCTACTTTGTTGTTGATCTGCTTATTCTTCTTTTTCTTAACATTGCGTTGTTTTTTTCGGCGAGAGCTAAAACTTGTAAAATCTTGCAGGAAATTCTTGAAATAACGTACTTCAGGTTAAGCTCATAAAAGTTTTGTTTTATATAGCTAGTTTGCTTTTCACAAACAATTGATTTCTACAACTTGTTACAAAATCGTCTGTCTCCTTCCACATCCAAGCAGACAGTAATGGCTAACTGTCTCTTCCACTCCTCTTTCACCTCTCAATACAAATTAGTGTCACTAAGGTAAACAATTTTTAAGACTGTTGAACATAGAAAGTAATTACGTAAATAAAGTTTATAGTTTAAGTATTTTGTTTTCTTATTTTAAATCGGTATGTGTTATCAGTGTTCGTAAATGTATTTTAAACGTGTAGTTTACTTGTTTTATTTTGACTTGGAAAAATGGCAGCGTTTTGTTTATCAACAGAAATATTATGTTTTGACATTTTGTGACAGTTTTGTCGAGTTTGCGTGTGTTATCAAATGTTATTTTATTGAATGTATTTTGTTATTTCGTTTGTTTGTGATCAACATTTACCTGGATTTGAAAAGTACCGTTATATTTATTTATTTGGTATATAAATGTTTCACAATGCTGGACTCCTTGAGTACAGTTGTGCCTTGAGTACGGTAGGGTGTGCTTCTGTCGAAATATCGACAGTGATAGACGTCACGCGGCAAGCATACCCGTAAGTTGTTCGAAAATATATGATTGTCATGCTTTCTACGAATTCCTACCGAGAGTGACTGCTTGTCTATGAATTGCCCGATTATTCTACCAGACTCCTTGGAACTTGGATGTGCCAGGTTCCTATGTTTGTTAGCTGCCTGCAGTTGTCCCAAATAGCGTCTAATTTCTGATAGACTTTAATTTTTAAATCGTAATCCACATGGCCTCGTGTTAATCAGTGATTACAGTCTGGGGTTTTGCTCCCTGGCTGGCTGTGTTTTACGTTTCATCTGGTTAGGCGATTTTTATTAGTCCATTTAGCGGTGGATACCTTAGTCTGATCACCTAACCTCTCACCCCTCCAGCAATTTTAATCTGCCCTCACTTTTGTCTCTGCCCTTCTTCTGGTTGGAGGGTTTTAGTGTGTTGTTTCGAACGGCTGACTCATCCCTTACTATCCTTGTGATCGGGCAGTCACAGCAACCTGTTGTAAAGTTCTCATTCATTTAACCACTTGCTCTACTCCTTCTATTTTCCCATCTTATGTGATGTGTCCATCACTGTACCGCTCATTGAAGGTCTGTACACCTTTTGGGTTCCCCACTGGGTTCTGACAGTTGCGTTTTTTCTTTGATTCGGCTTTTTGCTGTAATCTCTTCGCTTGGACCATGGGACTGATGACCCTGCTGTTTAGTCCCCTTCAAAATCCCAAACACCACCAACACCATAGCTCCTGCGTGCCCCATGAGTTATTCACACGTCATTGTGGGACATACTGTTGTTTTTTTGCATTGTTCTTTTGTCTTCAGAGTTTGGTTTATGCTGCTGAACAGGGAAGAGGGTTTTATCTAGTTTTGTGCATTCTATTTCCTAACTCTAAGGGGACGAGCGATATCATCCACCAGAAGGAACCCATCTCCCATGGCACCAGCGTGTAGGACCCAATAAAAAGTCAAAGCATCCCGTCTCTACACCTTCGAGCAGTCAAAGCGCCATTCTAAACGACATAGAGGACCGTACTCCCTACAATACTGACTCCTCTCCACCATTCGTCCACCACCGTGATATCGTGATGTTTCAGGTACATAAGCAGGATTGTTCAGAGTTCACATTTTCTACAGATGAGGGAACGACAATTGTCCGGCTCAAAAGCATCAATGCTCTGTGAACAGAACTCGGCACCATTCGTTATTACTCCAATCCTGATGTTCTTAAGCACGGTTTCTGAAGGCTAAACGATGTAATGGACACACACCATAGGCCTCCGTGTGTAGAGGCCACATGCCCGAAGTCAATTTCGGACTGTTTGTGTTGATATTGCTCGTCCTGTTGATGCCTTGAGGGTGCGTTGCATCAGAGTTGGGTTCAGTCTCCTGTTTCGACGGGTTTTTAACCAGAGATAATGATCAGTTACTGATGGCCTTGCTTTCACTCTGGAACACCACAATAGCTGCAGCCGCCTTAGCTTCGAATAAGTCACGTTGTTGTTGCAGTGCACTGCCTGCTCACTACACTGTCTGAACCCAACTGTTCGTGTAATTCGTTTTGTAGTAAGTCAATACCAACCCCCTCCGCAGTAACCACTATCTCGGTTGTCGTAATGTTGTTGTCTCCACTCCGTAGAACCGACAGGAAGACGTTGAACCATTTTAGTTCATTCTGCCGACCACAATCACAACTTATCCTGTAATTGTTTTGACCTGTGTAGATCTGCTTCAGGTGTGACGGGACTCTCATACACCAGGTTTTTAATATGAATCTTGTACTGCTTTTGGTGGCAGCTCTTTGGAGCATCTCTTCTATACTGTCAATAAATAATTTCGGCCACTTTCGATTACGGTAGTAACACTAAAAGTGGGCCTTTGCGATCGTCTTTTCACAGCTAGAAATTTAAATGAAAATAACGGCTTAACAATTCACCTGACACGAATATTTAATAACCGAATTTGTAGAGGAGAAAATTCTCTACAACTTTGATCTCTTTTGTTTCCTACGGTCGGGGGTTCGAATCCCCCCTCGGGCATGGATATTTGTGCCGTCTTTAGTATAATGTAGTTGATAAGTAGTTTGTAAGTTTAGGGACTGATGACCCCGCAGTTAAGTCCCATAAGCTTAACAAACATTTGAACATTTGATTTCTTTTGTTTCTTTTTCATATCTCGTATCGTGTCAGAGAAATTTGCAAAAATAACAAAGAGTATGTTTGTCAAAGCTAAACTCAAACATATAATTTTGGCTGTTTGTTAAAATAGGGTCAGAAAGAATATTACGTGTTGGTTGCATAGATACCACCACAAGAGTAGTCGTAATCTTATCACATTTTTTTTTATTATATAGATTATTATTTTGGTCCAAAATGTTTGGAAAAACTTATAAAACTACAAATCTAAAGAAAGTGGGCCGTAAAACAAGTCAGTGAGGGCATTTTTTTGTCCTCACGTCCCTTTTCAGTTTCTTTTTTTCATACTTCAGAGGACCCTAGTTCTGTAATATGTAATTCCCGCAACACACTCCTGTACGAAATCTGCTTATTTAGGTCTCCTCTACCTGCCTATTCATTGTTACATATATTTTAGGATTGTCCTGTATATAATTAAAGATGTTTCACAATATGGCATGGTTTTTGCGGAAAGACTTTAACTGGTGTCATTGTTAACATGTATTACTTATTGAATCTATTAAATTTAAATGAACTTAAGCAAATAGAAGGGTGCACGAGAAGTAGAGTGGCGCACAGATTGAACAACTTTTTCCTATTTCGTGGGTCACTTTCATTATCACAGCATTTTTTCTTTTCTTCTTCCCTGAAAATATCAGTTCACTATTTAAATGAAAAATATATGCGATGGCCGGGAATCGAACCCGGATCAACTGCTTGGAAGGCAACTATGCTGACCATTACACCACCATCGCTCCCCGAAGGAAGACTCTTAAGGAACTGTAATCTTTCTTGCTGGAGCTGGCTGCCGCTTTCTCTGTGACGTCACAGATGAGGCTTAATGCGGCTTGCCGCGGCCGTTCAGATAACGAGGTGGTCGTCCACCTCGAGATGAGTGAGCGGAAATGTAGGCGGCATTGAGAATAGAATGTTTCTGTGCAGATAGGTAAACGAAATAAATATCTTATGGAAAGATGTCTTACTTTGTTCTCATCGCACTCCTTAGTGCGTATTAATTTTTAAGAGATATAATCAACATGGGATTTAGCTTGATTTTCTTCACCTGAAGCAGATAATGTTTTCTCACTCAGAATGACTGACCTACAAGCTTACAGGATAGCAGCAGCAAACATAAATAATAGCCAGAGTTCCCTGAAGCTTGACAACATTAAAGACTTCTTGTACATTGATATACTCTTGCTTCAAGAGGTAGGGGAAATGGATTTAGACCGAATCCCTTGGTACAACGTCACAGAAAATCCGGGACGTGGTGCCGATTTGGGAACGGCCATCCTGTTCAAAGAAGGTATTGTTCTCCACGATATAGAACAGCTAGCAACCAGCAGATGGATTGCCGCAACCGTTAACACCACCAAAATAATAAATGTGTACGCTCCATCTGGCAGTAACAACAGGAGACGCAGAGCAGAATTTTTCAAGTAAGAAATACTTCCGCTATTTGCAACATAGTATGACCAACTAATTTTAGCGGGTGACTTTAACTGCGTACTGCATGCAAAAGACCAGACTCCGCATCTTAACAAATCACTAGAACTAGAAAAGATAGTTCAAGATTTAGCGTTAACCGACACGAGGGAACACAAGTTTGGCGATAGGCCTGTATTCACCCACGTTACAAGTCACTCGGCTAGTCGACTAGACCGTATATATGTTTCAGAGAACCTTAAACATCAAGTTTTACATGCAGAAGTCTGGCCAACCAGCTTTTCTGATCATGCTGCCTTTATTTGTACTTCGAATCTTAAAAGGCAGGGAACATACCGTGGCAAAGGGCAATGAAAACTGAACGTCTCGCATTTAGCGGATGAAACGTATAGGCAGGCATTCACTCAGGCCAGTCATGAAAGCGAAGCTAAGTTTACTTCTTACAACTCAGCAATCAAATGGTGGCTCGAATGTGCCACACCGAAACTAAGGAAAGCTGTGATCCAATACTCGCGAGCCAAAAACTGGTGGTTTAAAAGATCTCTTGAATTCTACTACCAATGTCTTCGGGAATTCTGTGGCTTGGTTCTAAAAGGGCCAATGTCAAAAATCTTAGTTTTACGGTATAACCTTCTGAATATTTTCTGTAATTTTCTGAAAAATATTAACGGCATATTTGCGGCTCACATTTTAAAATCCCATTATCTCTTATCTTATGTGGCTTAGATATTGGCCGTTTTAACATTATGAAGACCACGTGAAACTATGGTCTACACCAATAAAACCAGTTTTCATAAATACTGACATTGGCCCTTTTAGAACCAAGCCACAGAATTATATACACTCGACGCCACAATGTTTGACAATTGTTCGCAAATTTAAAAAAATCAAGCAAAAATTATACTTTTAAAAAGGAAACAACTAGAAGGTTTTAAAATAAGATCCAGAACTCCACATACTGTAAAAGATGAAGAGCCATCCATCTACCATCTTATTACAGGAGACCAAACGCACGAAAACAAAGATGATAACTGAACTAAAAGATAACGACGAAACAATTTTAACAAGACAAAAGGACATCAGAGAAGTTATTGAAAACTACGCAGACCTGATATCCAATACAATGATAGAAGACGCTGCACTTGACGCCTTACAAAGGAACTTAATGACAAGACTTAGCCCTGCGGACGTAACAGAAGACGAGGTGAAAGACGCTGTATTCAACAGACCTAAAACAAATCATCGGGACGCGATGATATTCCGGATGAATTTTATCAAACTTTCTGGCCGCAACTGAAGACAGCTGACAGCGATCTGTATCGATCTACAGAAGCCGGACTCTACTATATTGCCGGAGTTTAAAAAAGGGTTGGTAGTTTTGATACAAAAAACAAACTAACAATTGCACAATCACGAACTTAAGATCGATTACGCTGTTGAACGGGGACTACAAAATTTTCGACGTGTCTTAGCAGCTCGGATGAAAAATGTCATTAAAGCAGTCATCGCGCCACACCGGACGAGCGTCGGAAGAGGCAGAGCAATATACAAACGCTGGCGGACTACAGGGATATTATAGCCGTCGCAGACGCTTGTAAGATTAAATATATGCACTAGTAAGCCTTGATTTTGAGAAAGCGTTTGACAGGATCAACCATCTGTCTCTTTTGAAAATCATGGAGGCAATGGGCTTTCCCCTAGAGTTCATCAGTACGATGAAGAACTTGATACAAAATAGTACATCGAGGATTGTAATAAATGCCCACGCAGGCTGTGAAATTCCCATCAACAGTTCAGTCAGGCGAGGGTGTCCCATATCCATGTCACTTTTCGCCATAGCTATAGAGGCACTACTCGTCACTATAACGAAACGTTTACAAGGTCTCAAAACAAACAATACGAAGATTGTCTGCAGGGCCTATGCTGACGATGTCGCTTTCCTGATCACTGACGCACGTGAACTAGAGCTTGCTCTCCAGATAATAACCACATACGAGAGAGCATCCGGTGCACAGCTAAACCGTACAAAATCAGGAGTAATGAATTTTGGAAATGTCTAGGTGTCGACTTCATAAGTACAACACGGAATACCATAGCCGCCAATTATAAACTACTCACAAAGATTCGTGCGTGCGTGCAGCTGCACAGTATGAGGAAATTAGATGAGATTCGGAAAGTGACACTGGCCAACCCATACATAACATCGAAAATAAATCATTTAGCACAGCTATCGCAAGTAATATGCTGTCGGCACTTTGTATGTCGTGGACATATCTTTAAAGTGAAATATTACACCTTAACTCTCCCGATACGGAACGCAGGACTTTTAATCGACGTGCACAAAAAAGCATACGCTTCTTACCTCAGTAAAACCTGCAAGTTATGGCGGACATCACCGAACAGTCTTACCACGCACTTGCTAAACGAAATAGCGCCGGCGGACCTCCACCCACCGATTGATATCCACTACATACCGACAACACTCTACCACTTCCGACACTTTCTGATCGACTATAGTTATATCCATGTAAGACTACCTGTGGCAAATGAACAATCATCCGAATATGACACTAATTGAAAACAAAACAAGAAATGTGATACAACGAAAAATACCGAGCAAGATTTGGAGTGCAACATGGGAAAATGTTCACAACCCGCATATTCCATCAAACGTAAAAGCTTCCTGGTATGTACTTGGTAAAAGAAAAATCCCCACTAAATCAAGACTCCATGATATACATTTAACAGAGTCCCCATTGTGCTCAATATACAACCTCGTTGATAACAATGAACATCTTTTCGTGTGCGATGGTGACACACATATGGGCCGGCCGCGGTGGCCGAGGGGACTTAGGCGCTCCAGTCACGGTTTGCACGGTCACTACTGTCGGGGGTTCGAATCCCCCCTCGGGCATGGATATTTGTGCCGTCCTTAGGATTAGCTAATTCATAAGTAGTTTGTAAGTTTAGGGACTGATGACCCTGTAGTTAACTCCCATAGTCGTGATAGTAATGGCGATCCTGCCGATGACAGCGCTACTAAAGCAGAGTTACTAGACTTGGCTTTTAGAAACTCATTCACCAAAGAAGACGAAACCAATATTCCAGATTTCGAATTACGAACAGATGCCGTAATGAGTAACATAGAAGTAGATATCATCGGAGTAGTGCAGCAACTAAAATCACTTAATAAGAAAAAGTCTTCTGGTCCGGATTGTATACCCATTAGATTTCCATCTGATTATGCTGAAGCGATGGCTCCTTACTTAACAGTCATGTAGAACCGCTCTCTCATTGAAGGATCTTTACCAAAAGATGGGAAAGTTGCACAGGTCACACCTATATTCAAGAAAGGCAGTAGGAGTAACCCACTAAACTACAGGCCTATTTCATTGACGTCAATTTGCAGCAGGGTTTTGGAACATATCCTGTATTCAAATATTATGAATTATCTCGAACAGAACGATCTATTGACCCAAGGTCAACACGGATTTAGAAAATATCGTTCATGCGAAACACAACTAGCTCTATATTCACACGAAGATGTGTGCTATCGACAAAAGTTCGCAAATTTTTTTTCTCGGATAAATGAAACTCTCGGAAAGAAATTGGGAATAAACTCTAAAATGACAAACCAAGAAGTGAAAAAGATTTTTCAAATGAATACGTATAACAAAGACAATTACAGAATAAAAACGCAACAAATAAAATACTCTTTTTTTATTTTATTTTTTTTAAATTTAAGGATATGTATCTGTTAAAATATAAAACTTTAACAAACGTTAAAAAAATCATGGTAGCATCTTTCATTTTTTCGATTTATCCCTATTTGCCTTACCCACTTTACCGGTTTACTACTTTACTGTTATAGTGAATGGTTTCACTGTCGGCATTTACTACTTTTTGGACCTGTTAGATTTAAATCCGGATCCGCAAATAGAACAAGGGGGCACCAGAACCATAGTGGCGCACAGATTGAACCACTTTTTTTTATTTTTCCTCTTTCATGTTTCACTTACACTCTATCACTGCATTTTTCTTTTCTTCTTTTGCTGTCGTAATTTGCTATTGCCATTCCCTAAAAATATCAGTTCACTATTTAAATAAAAATATATGCGATGGCCGGGAATCGAACCCGGATCAACTGCTTGGAAGGCAACTATGCTGACCATTACACCACCATTTTTTTTTCTTTTTTTTTTTCTTTTTTTTTTTTTTTTTTTTTTTAGGTTTGGGTGTGAGCTAAAAAGATTCCTTTTTCTTACTGTGCGTTGTTGCAGAATTACATGGTAGGTAAGGTTAGTAAGTGGTTCGATGAACTATTCCGCAGGAACTTTTCAGAGAAGCTTAGATGCAGATATACTGATTCCTGTGTGGCCACAGGACGAAAAACATTTGGCTGGCGTCATAAGTTGGTTGCCTTTGCCGTGGCCGCATTTCTCGTGGACGTGGTAGCAGTCACCGGGGTGTCGGTGACTTAGCCGCCCTGCCGCTCCACGAAGGATGATCCCTCAGGATTTGTAATCTTTCTTGCTGGAGCTGGCTGGCGCTTTCTCCGTGACGTCACAGATGAGAGTCCTGTGAAGTTGGCACCCCTTTTTTGGAAAATGTACACTTTTTTTCAGAGTTCTAGACAGATATGCAATAGTTCTGGAGTTCTCTGTACAAAATTTAAATAGTTCTGTAGAATTTCGCCGAAAAAAATAGTAAAAATTACCACAAACTTGAGTTTTTTTAGTTTTTTTTAAATAATTATTTGCCTATTAGCGCAAACATAGTTCTGATCACAGTTCTAAATAGCTGGCAAAGAGTTCTACAGGAAATCCTAATACCATTTTTCTGTGCAGATTATAGTTTATGAGATAATTACAATAATGGAGTATCCATTTACATGCTACTGTGGAATTTTCACCAGTTTTTTTTTCAAAAAATTCGACTTTTTTCCAGAGTTCTAGGGACATGTGCAATAGTTCTTGTTTACGATAAGCAGTAATCACTCAGACGTAAAAACAACAAATTGAATGTGCAGCGGATAGAATATCTGTCAAGACCTAAGAAAAATGTATATTTCTCGAATAAGGGGCACAAATAAGACAGCTTATCAGATATTCAAAATTGTGAACATAATTCTTTTTCGGGCAATTACATAGAAATATTCTCATGAACTCTAGAACTATAGTATATGTACACAGAACCCCAAATAACAATGTGTATTTCTCGAAAAAAATGGTGCAAATTTACAGTTACTTGAAAATGAATCCCACATTACTGCATCTATCTGATAAAGTATAATCTGCACAGAAAAATGTTATTAGGATTTCCTGTAGAACTCTTTGAGAGCTATTTAGAACTGTGATCAGAACTATGTTTACGCTTAGAGGCAAATAATTATTTCGAAAAAACTAAAATTTGTTATAATTTTTTTGTAATTTTTTCGCGAATTAGTGCAGAACAATTTAAATTTTGTACAGAGAACTCCAGAACTATTGCATATCTGTCTAGAACTCTGAAAAAAATGTAAATTTTCCAAAAAAGGGGTGCCAACTTCACAGGACTACAGATGAGGCAGCTTAATGCGGCTTGCCGTTCAGATAACGAGGAGGTCGTCCAACTCGAACCGAGTGAGCGGAAATGCAGGCGGCAGTGAGAATAGAACGCTTTCTGTGAAGATAGGTAAACAAAATAATTAAATATCTTCTGGAAAAATGTGTTACTTTGTTCTCATCGTTTACCTTAGTGCGTATTGCATTTTTAAGAGACAGATAATCAACATGGGATTTAGCTTGATTTTCTTCACCTGACGCAGATGTTGATGGAAATCAGAGGAAAAGGCATGCTAAATTTAAAAGAACACAAAATCCCCAGGATTGGCGATCCTACACATAAGCTCGAAATTTAGCGAGGATTTCAATGCGAGATGCCTACAATACTTATCACAACGAAACTCTTTCTCGAAATTTGACTGAAAACCCAAAGAGATTTTGGTCATATGTTAAATATACTAGGGGCAAATCACAAACAATACCTTCAATACGTGATAGTAATGGCGATCCTGCCGATGACAGCACTACTTAAGCAGAGTTACTAAACATAGCTTTTAGAAACTCATTCACCAAAGAAGACGACACCAATATTCCCGATTTCGAATTATAAATAAAGGCCGTAATGAGTAACGTAGAAGTAGATATCATCGGAGTAGTGCAGCAACTAAAATCACTTAACAAGAAAAAGTCTTCTGGTCCGTATTGCATACCAATTAATTTCTATCTGATTACGCTGAAGCGATAGCTCCTTACTTCACAGTAATATACAACCGCTGTCTCAAAGAAGGATCTGTACCAGAAAATTGGAAAGTTGCACAGGTCACACCTATATTCAAGAAAGGCAGTAGGAGTAACCCACTAGATTAAAGGCCTATTTCATTGACGTCAATTTGCAGCAGGGTTTTGGAACATATCCTGTATTCAAATATTATTAATTATCTCGAACAGAACGAGCTATTGACCCAAGGTCAACACGGATTTAGAAAATATCGTTCATGCGAAACACAACTAGCTCTCTATTTACACGAAGTGATGGGTGCTATCGACATGGGTTCGCAAAAGGATTCCGTATTTCTTGATTTCCAGAAGGCTTTTGACACCGTACCTCACAAACGACTTTTAATAAAATTGCGTGATTATGGTATATCGCCCCAAATTTGCGATTGGATAGTGGATTTCATGTCAGAGGACACAGTTCGTAGTAAGGCATCGACTAAAACAGAGGTGACATTGGGCGTTCCTCAGGGTAGTGTTTTTGGTCCACTGCTGTTCCTTATTTACATAAACGATTTAGGGGAAAATCTAAGTAGATCTCTTACGTTGTTTGCCGATTACGCCGTCATTTACCGTCTAGTAAAATCATCTGAAGATCAAAACCAACTGCAGAACGATCTGAATAAAATATCAGTATGGTGTAAAAATGACAATTTACTCTAAATAATGAGAAGTGTGAAGTCGTCCACATGAGGACGAAAAGAAATCCGTTAAACTTTGTTTACAACATAAATCAATCAAAAGTGAAGGCCATAAACTCCACAAAATACCTAGGAATTATTATTACTTCAGACTTTAATTGTAAAGAACATGTTGATAATGTCTTGGAAAAGGTGAAACAGAGACTGCGTTTTATTGGCAGAACCCTTAAAAGTTGCAACAGAACTGCAAAAGAAACTGCATACATTACGCTTGTTCGTCCATTTTTGGAGTATTGCTGCCCAGTGTGGGATCCTTATCAGGTGGGTTTGGCGGAGGACATCAAAAGAGTCCAAAGAAGGGCAGCTCGTTTCTTATTGTCACGATACAGGGGAGACCGCGTTACGGAAATGATACAGGATCTGGGATGGGAATCATTACAACAATGGCGCTTATCGCTGCGGTGTGGGCTACTCAGGAAATTCCAATCGCCAACATTCTCCTCAGAATGCAAAAATATGTTGACTCCCACTTACATAGGTAGAAATGGACATGATAAAATACGAGAAATCAGAGCTCGAATGGAGAGATTCAGATGTTCTTTCTTCCCGCGTGCTATTCGAGAATGGAATGGGAGATAAATAGTATAATGGTGATTCGATGAACCCTCTGCCAGGCACTTAAATGTGATTTGCAGAGTATCCCATGTAGATGTAGAATGTTTTCTCTGCCATAGATCACTTTCTGACGCTGAATTTTGGAAAGAAATGTTTGCTCGTTAGATACGGCTTATGTCGTTTCGAATTCAATTAGCTTCCAGCAGATTAATTTACATTGGTCATGATCGTCCTTCGCGTGTCCCTACATTATTCCTAAATCTAAATTCATCTTCCCAGAGATCTGATTGTACGCCGCGCGGCGTACTGCGGCGGAGTGCGTATCTGCTCCCCGTCGGAGGTTCGATTCTGTCTAACGGCAAAACGCTGCTGCTCCATCTCAATTAGAACTAAAATCATGATTTCTCCGTTAAGTTTTTCTGATCACCTTCGTTGTCTGTACTACTTTTATTTGTTCTAGCTCTTAGTGCATCACGCTCCATACATGTCGATAATTAGCTTACTGCGCCCAAAGAATCATGATTTGCAATAACCACGAAATATTGATAAAAACTACTTTTTAAAACAATTTGAAGTACTCTATCATAGTTCTTTCGATGAGGTGTACTTTACTACATGCAATTCTCACTCATTTTCGTTGTTGCATTTTCAGGATTTCACCACATTCTTTTATTCCTGAAAGAAGTAAGATGAATGCTGATATTGTATTTGCATGGTAGATTTTAAATACGTTTATACATACTATGATAATATTACATCATGTGATTCCTTTATTTCTCCTGGCAAATAACTTCGAAAAAATTACGGGTATGCAGCCAGGTATCAAAATCGACGACGGCCGATATTTCGGCAGGAGACCACCCTGCCATTTTCAAGGCGATACTGCAGTGAGGAAGCAATGTGCAATGATCTTTAAAACCTCGGTTTTCAATGAGTAAACAGGAAAGACAACACACACCGAGCAAGCAAGCACACAGCGCCGACTCTTAAAAGCTGTTGAAGTTACAACTTAAATAAGTTATATTTCGACTAACAAGGAAAGTACATGGGCTCGAACAAACATATCTATATGACCGTTTCCTTACAGGATCTCTACGTGCACCTCAATGTGCTGGTGAGTGTCGTTTTTATGCAAAACTTTGCAATCATGCTCTAGATAGCACTGTAGATGTAATTGTAGACCCCATACGTAATGCAGATACCTTCACTATAACTTATGTAATAATCATCGTACATGTTCTCTAGCGTATTGTCATCAAAAGCCACGATGATAGTTGAAACTTTAACCTTCTTCTCGGAAGACTGTTGGTATTCACTGCCACTGCTTCCATCGCCTCTTCCCGCACTTACCGCAGCACTACCGCTTGCAATGAGTTGTTCATTATCATTATGTGTTAGTATTATTATAGTATCTAACTTACGCTCATTTCTGTACCATAACAGATACAAGAAAGCATGCGTATGATCATTCTTCTACACTAATACCATCTTCACGAAGAAGGGTTCTTCGTAACTTCATATCAACCAATCGCAATACATTAGCAGGATTGATTACCAATCGCCACCCCATCTGACGCTTCACCAAACAAATGTCAGAAAACGCAACTTCGGAAGCACACTGCACCGTCCCTACTGGCGAACAGACAGGTCGAAGTGCAATGTGGCAAGGCACACGCAGAGACCTCTAACGGACGACTGCAGAGTTTTGCAGATGCGGGAGTATCACTAGTGCAATAAGGGATCTTTACATTATCTCGTACGATTTTGGTTTATATGTGTTTGTTAGTACATTCCTTGTCAGTACTATGTTGCACCTACTATTTCACCTCCATTTTTTTTTTTTTTTAAATAACGTAAAATGACTACATTGATGATCGTATGGTCATATGACCAAATGATGGTGGCACAGCCGATTGAAATGGGTCGTCATAAAATAAATAATTATATTGCGATCTTGGCCAATGATGGAAAGAAACAGCAGCATCATTGAACAGATTAAAGAAAACCTGAGAGTGTAAACCTTTCTTTGAACGTTCCCGATAAACTACTGTTAGCAATAAATTAATTAGTACTTGACTTGAGGTTTAGTAAAAAAGACACAGGATCTCTACATCTTTCTGACAATTATCTGGTATATTTTACCACATGGAAAGTGATACACAATTTTAATTATATAAACCTTAGTGAAAGGACTGTTAGGACATCATCGGAAGTAATTGTTTAATTACCGGTTGGATCGACATAATATACAGATGTTTTTTAATGGACGCCCTATGGGAACTTCTGAGGCTTTGTACAAGTCTGAAGATGGCGATTTACGTCGTTGAAGCAGGTAATTAAAATAATTTCTTGCGATCAAGGTCTACACTCCTGTACACAAGATTTGCTTGTTAAAAATTATCTTTGTGGCAGTTAGGTATTTTCTGTCAAGGTACAGCATCCATATGTCCCTCATTCTCCTGGATGAAAATGTTCGGTGCATATTCTTGCATGAACCTTTTTGCTTTATCCTTTCGCCTACATCTAGCCACCTACGTAAATTCAGGTCACACATCTTTCGGAAACCGATGATAAAGTTTGTCCGGACTTTCCCAAATAACGATTTGCACGTGGCCAAAGCACAATTAGTACCGCTTTTATTCATTTCCAGTAATGACTGCGAGACTGGGGTATATCGTCAGGGGTCCGCAAGGTAAGTGTGATAGGACCGTTATTAGTTTCTATCTATATAAATGATCTGACGGACAGTGAGTTGCAATCTGCAATATGAAATGCAACGAACATATAAGGAGAGTCATGAGGAAGGAGAATGGTTGACTTGGCTTTATTGAGAGAATTTCGGGAAGATGTGATTTGTCTGCACAGGCCACGCACTTTTTCGTGGCCCCTCTGTGATAGGCGGAAGTCGGCTGAATTCATGTGTCTACGCAATGTTTATGCCCTCTACCAACCTTACCTCGTAACAGTATTGTACACCGTAGACATCATTGTATTGTTGATATGTGCTTGGTATTGATTGTCTTCCACTTTGATATTTGCTAAAATAAGTCAACATAACCCGAAGACTTCTTCTAGAAAAAGGAAGGCTGTCCTTTAAAGTGGTGTGAGGAACGTTAGTTCCGATTGTTATTCAGTTACGACAATAAAGAGGCAGAAAGCTTTGCTACACCCGCTTAATACGTTACTTTAAATATTACTTCGTAGATATAAGTACCAGTTTTCTATTACTCAAACATTAAAGTGATAATTTCGTATTTCATCTGTGACGCTTTAACCCCTTACATGTTGTTTCTTTTAAAACCTGTAAGCTACATGCCATAAGCTGGCGGCACTGAGAGGAAGAGACGGGTCTTGTTCTAACAGCCAATGCGCTAAGAGTTGAATGCAAGGTTCAGCTCCCAACGTTCTCCGCTCAGGAGCCACATTTAAGTGCGGGATCTGTAAAGGGGACAGAATATAAAACGTTTGTTGGACCGCGTCTTGAGTATTGCTCAGGTGTTTGGAATCCCCACCAGATCCGTTTAAATTAAGAAATAGGCGGGCGGCTAGGTTTGTAACTGGTAGATTGGATCAGTGCGCGAGTGTTACTGAAATGCTTCGGGCACTCAGATGGACGTCGCTGGGGGGAAGGCGACGTTCGTTTCGAGAAGCACTGATGAATTAATTTAGAGGGCCGGAATTTGAGGCGGACTGCAGTAAGATTCTCCTGGCGCCAACCTACATTTCGCGTTGAGACCACAAAGATGAGATGGGAGAGATTAGGACTCGTGCGGATTCATACAAGCATTCGTTTTTCCCTCGTACTATATAGGAGTGGAACAGGAAAACAAGTAACTAGTAGTTGTTGCGAGTATCCTAATCCCCGTACTTTGGGTGGATTGCGGTGCATCTATGTACATGTGGGTCAAATAATTCGAACGCAACACTACTCCACGAAAGAATCACACACAACCAATTTCACTTATAATCGCGCACAAGGCATTGTGAAACAGTATTTACTTTTTAGGTAGAAGACTGTATGAATAGCAATTTATTACGCCTTCCTATCCATTCTTCGATAGTAACACTTTTTTCTCATTTAATACGTTGTCTTACTAAAGAATATATTACAGGCGAAAGTACCATTGTTTTGCAAACACTCTGTTGCATTATTTGAGTGTAAAATGGAAGTTTCATATTATTGTCAATTTCGATTCTTTTCCTGTTCAAGAATTAGTTAACAGAGCGTACATTCTTTTCTCTACTGCACTTAATCCATTTCAGGAATCGTATTACATTTTGACCTTAGCTATACTGCTCGTGCGTCATTTGAATCAACCAATAGAAGAACGTCAACAGTTCACAGCGCCCTTAATTAAAATAGCAATTATCAAATTGAACGGGTAATACGTGACTATTCCCTGTTTGACACTGTATTCGCTGCATGACATCACAGCGATATCCTGCGGATTGTTGGTAGCACCTGGACAGATGATGGCTGAGGAAAATTTCAGGCGCTGCCAACTGCCAATCTACACGATCCGCGCATGCGCAAAGCGTTCTTGCTTGGAGTGGGGGTAAGTGACGCGCATTTGTTCGAATTTCTTTCAGTAGCTGTCTAGCTGGCTGCATTAGATTACTGTTTGCGTCTTTCGATTACTGTAAGATAAGCACTTGTTGCTGTTTTTCTTATAAAATGACATGTAGAAGTGCGTATAGTACTAGATACAAACTGCATTCAAGTTTTCGCCGCTAGCTTAGAGTAGACCTGTAAAAAGCGCTTTTGAAGAGACCAGACACAAATCAAGGGCACCTGACGTCATCGTTGCAGCTCACGCACGCTGGCTCTTCAGCTAGCTTTCCGGTAGCTCTTCAATCTAACTTACAATAGCGATTAACTGGTACTGGCTGACTAAAAATTTCAGCACAGTATTTCATGAAAGCGAGCATGACACTGACGGGACTACTGTGGAGGTAACAGCAGTATACGGCTTTGGGTAAGTACGTTTATTACGATACGAGTTGTTAACAAATGAGTTGTTGTAGTCATTATAGGCGTGCGGTATTTGTATCATTTTCTTCATTCCATGTTTTAAAATAGTGATTGTGTGCAAAAATGAGCTGATAAGGTACGTGATTTACGGAAGTTCAAAGGCTGTTTCCTCTGAACTTGAAGTTAAGTGATTGTATCGGGAAGATTATGTATTCAATGGCACCATTCCCTTTTGCAGTTTAGGTATGCCATGTTTTGCTGCTTGTCGCACATTTAAATTTGAACTTGTTTGTTGAGTGATTTCGATTTACCTTATCGTTGTGGCTTGAAAGGTCAATGGATCGGTTTCTTGTCTTCCTTCTATGAAAGACATCGTGTTTAATTAGGCGTTAGTCGGTCTTTGTTACTTCTGTCATTTATGGAAGATGAAACTATTTCTGTGCAGCTTTTGGAAGACGAGACATGTAGATAACAAAGTAAGGATTTCAGGTAATTCTCACTTTCAAAGTAATAAATATCCATTTCTTGCAAGCATATTCAAAAGAATGAAGGTATATTTTCCGTAGTCTTTTGCTGTTGCTGAATGCGAAATTTCTGTAGCAGATGTTCTACGGTTTGTTTACACATCCTGCTACATGACTTATATAACACACTGTACTGCCGTATTCATTGTTCCATAATTCTTCGTATAGATGCATAACTTTAAAACCTGAGAAATGTAATTTTTATTAGCGACTAGATCACCCGGTGAACTACGTATCACTTACCTCTTAATATAAACCGTAAATATGGATCCCCATAATTTTTTTCATATTTTATCACCGTTTAAACCTTCCCTGAACTTCCACGAATGTGACATGAACATTATCCTGGACACGTGTGCGTGATTCACCCACTCTTTCCGCCCACTATCGAGCCGATACTAACGACTATTTGATGACGCCTTTATAAAGCTAAAATACATATGATTTGAACTAATATGGTTTATGGAACTCTTAGTTCGATGGGGCGATCTATAATTGTTTAATAATGATTTTGCAGCCAAGATCGCATTTTTCATTTATTAAGTTACCGGTTTCGGCGTGCTTGACGCCATCTTCAGACCTGTCGTAATTTACATAACTTCACGACATTTTTATATACTAAGAGTACATCCAGGTTGAGGCATCACCAAACATAAAATTACTAGTCACAAATAAAATATATACATCCATCTTCTAATGGTTCTGAAGCGAGGTACTTCAAAGTCTAAGTTCAATATTGATTGAAGTTCAGTATAACACTGTTACATGCATACAGAATCTTTGTATGTAGTTATCCCGCCTAACAGTGTTATACTGAACTTCAATTAATATTGAACTTAACACTTTGAAGTACCTCGCTTCAGAACCATTAGAAGATGGATGTATATATTTTATTTGTGACTAGTAATTTTGTTTGGTGATGCCTCAACCTGGATGTACTCTTTTAAATGTCGAAGTTATGTAAATTACGACAGGTCTGAAGATGGCGTCGAGAACGTCGAAACCGGTAACTTAATAAATGAAAAATGCAATCTTGGCTGCAAAATCATTATTAATATGGTTTATGTTAAGAGGTAAGTGATACGAAGTTCACCGGGTCATCTAGTCGACCCGTCAATCCTTCGCAATTGCTAATATGTATGTAATCTTGCTTTTGAACGTCAAATGTGCTAAATTTCATCGCAATCGTACGAATGATATCAATATCTCATTGAAAAAAAAGCTCATTCAGTTTCTCGTGAATTTTAAGATCTTCCGGGTAACTATCCCAAATTTGTAGTTCATAAGAACGTTCATCTTTCGTTGAACGACAAATGATCAAAATTTTGTCGCAATCGGATGAACGGTTCTCAACTTAGTGTTGAGTACATTTAGAAACACAGTGAAAAAGGAACTTTCAGTTCTCTCATTTTCCAATTTTCCGGTAGATTTTCCAAAAAATGTATTTCATACAAACCTTTTCAAACCGTACTCAAGTACCATGTGGCAATTGATTTTTAATCATAGAAAAAAAATAGATTTCGGTTTTTTCGAAATTTCCCTACTTTACGGGCGACGTTAACAAATTTTTGATTCGAACCTTCCTCTTGCTTTCAACATGAAATGAATGAAATTTTATCGCAATTGGACGAACGGTATTGACTGTTTCCTGGAAAAAGCTGTTTCAGTTTTTCCCGATTTTTCTCTTGTCCGGACAACGTATCCATATTTTTTCACCGTTTAATCCTTCTCTGGACTTACCCGAATATTTCAAGACTAAAATTAGCCAAATCGGTTCAGCAGTTCTCGAGTTTTAGCGAGACTAACGAACAGCAATTCCTTTTTATATATAATAGATTTGTCGTTTGTAGATATACACGCTGCGATTACATCTGATCCAAAACCTCAAAGGCACGCAGTCTGAACTAAAATTTGATTTCTACGGTATTGTGATTATCAGACAATTGAGTTAGTTCCCTCCGATGCCGTGGTATTTATGCCATTCTTTTGTTCGGCCGTTTCATTCTTACTTTCTATGCAGCTCAATGTTTTATGACGTCATGTGACCTGAATAATTGGAATTAGGATAATACTTCACAGCCGGCCGCGCTGGCCGAGGTGACTGAAGCGCTCCAGTCACGGTCAGCACGGCCACTAGGGTCGGGGGTTCGAATCCCCCCCCTCGGGCATGGATAATTGTGCCGTCTTTAGTCTTAGCTAGTTCATAAGTAGTTTGTAAGCTTAGGGACTGATGACCCCGTAGTTCAGTCCCATAAGTTGTACAAACATTTAATTTTTTAATACTCCACAGGTAAGTCGACAGAAATATTAAGAACATGTCTGCCATGTTTATTGCGAGTAGTTGACAGTAAAAGCGCCATATATTACCTCATGAGTGATTGGCTGTTTCTCATGTATCTCATTATAATCTCTCACCTCATTCTTTTATTTGTACTACAGCATAATGTCGAAGGTACGTAGATAAATTCAATGCTATATTTGCAAATTGTCTGCCAAATGCCTTACGATCGCAATGAATATTACAGAAGTAATAAAATTGCCTTGGTGTTTTACTGCATGAACATCGGTATAGTAGTAAGTGATAAACTTCTTCCATCATTTTGTCGGGGGCTGTCACCGAGAAAAAGGTTTCGTAAAGGCCTGAAATTATCCGTAAATTTACTTCAGGTAGCCAAGTGCTCTCATTCTGATAGTGGATGAATAAATTCGTTAGTCAAATGTCGCATGATGTGGCCGCTTATTCTCGTCGTTTATATCTCCTGAACCACGTCTTAGGTGGTTCCTACTTCCACAGCTATTGTTGACTGTAAATACTGTATTTACAAAGTTTGGTTGAAATCGGTTCATTGGTTTGAGATATAGAACATACATACATGTTGGGCCAATTGAAGTCGGGGATACGACCCGTCGGATTTGACCAAAGACGTCATGAGTTAGACGATAATTTGTTTACAAGCAGAACATAGATTATAGATCAAGATTTGGTGTTCAAAAATGATTTGAAGTTTCTCTCCGTTAGTGAGGTACAGGTTAACAGAGGATTTTCTCTTAAGTGAGCGCTGAAGGTGCGTATATTTAGGCTGATACCTGTGATCGATGATACATACTATTATGGTAATCTGTAACTTACGTGAATAATCAGATTAATTATCTACAATACATAAGTATTACGATATCTTTATATTCATTGATAATGTTTGTTTTGCTAGTTGGTATATCTACGTAGCGTATCTTTACTAACGTGGCCGGCGAGAAATACAGGCCTGAGCGCGCACTTCATGCGACGTAAGCAAGATAGTTTAGAGTCGGCGCGATCTCTAGCCGATTGGCCGGCCGCTGGGGCACTGCCCACTGCGTCATAGCGGGCAGCCACTGAGCTAGCGATCGCGCCGGCTCGGAACTACCTTGCTTACGTCACATGATGTGCGCGCTCAGGCCTGTATTTCCCGTTGGCCGCGCTTTACTAAGTAATGACGTCATTGGTCTAAGTCGACGGGTTGCATCCCGGTCTTAAATTATTCACTTATGTCTACTATTTTATAATTGATTTTTTCATATACTACCTTCCTTTCATCCGTTGCGTGACTTTAAGAATGAGGTAACATGACGACAAAAGAATAACAAATTGACAGATGGCATTAGAAAATAGTTTATCGAACCCTGAGTATACGTAGGCGATCGCATATATATCACTAAGAGAAGTAAACCGTCATATTTGGCTCCTCCCTAGCGCCTCCTTCCCCGCCGTTTTTCCTCTCCCACGCGCTTCCCTCCCCCCCCCCTCCCCCCCCTCCCCCCTTCTCGGGGTCCTTGTCCGACAGTGTTAACAGTGCTACGTCAAGTGTTGTGTGCTGTGCTCCAGTGAAGTGTATGTTTTTTAACTGCGTCCATCGCAATCAGACAAGTGTCGCACCGTGTGTTTTAATTAGTGTCTCCGTGTACTCGCCGTCCTGTGTTATTGTCGTCCTACATGTTGTTTTTTTAGGTCACCGTGGCTCATCATTTTTAACTGACTAAATCTGATTTTGATCATCTGTCAACTGTTTGTACTTCGAATTGTCACCTTGTCTATGTCATTGTTCCTCCGTTGTTTTTTTTCCGCCTTTCTTGTATTTTAATTTTCATCTCATCCATGTATTTTATTCTCTCTGAAGAGCAGCCTCTGGAGCTGCTGCCAGCCTACTGGTGTAATAGCTGGTGTGAAAACACAATAAAGGAAGAAAAAAAAAGTCATAGTTTATAACGCCTTGCAGCACGTCGGCTTTGACTCGTGACGTCATGGTTATTTAGCTGTTTACAGGCGGTGTGTGTGTGTGTGTGTGTGTGTGTGTGTGTGTGTGTGTGTGGTTTGGGGGGGGGGGGGACAGTCATGTCGGCAACTAGTGAAGCTAACGGAAATCGTTACGGGGGCGGCTGAGGGGTGTATGTTATTGTAGGCGGTATTTTTTTGCGTTACTGTTACGTTTTTTATCTCCATTTGTACCGCGTGTGTGGGGGAGGGGGTGGCCAGCTTCTGTAGGAGTAACTACTTCTATTGTAAGTAATCTTTATACGTTTTATTAATTTCATTGTAGTACTTTTTGTTAGGATTAAATTTTACTTTCCTTCTCGGCGACTTCGGTTGAAAATGTTCAATGCCGACAATCACGTGATAACGCAAATGTTTTGTTATGAAATCTTTGTTGCCCGCAGGAAATTACTGAGCGGACAAATGTACAGACCGGAACCTTTCAACCGTAGAGCAGGAACAGCATTATTTCACAGTTCGTACGAAACGGTAATGGTCATTCCATGTGGTTGGAATTTCTAGTATCTTTGGAAAGCTTTTCTACCGTTTTGTTACCAAATTGCACGCCGCCGGGATGGCAAGTAAAATTTTAGGTGTTGTTGGTGATAACTGTGGATGGTCTTTGCTGTTTTCTTTTAGTTTACGGGTTTGAATTTTGTGGAGAGGGCGAGGGGGTTGGTCGGAATCGCCTGCTTCATGTGAGATTTATGAAACGTTTATTAAAAAGTTAAGTACAACTTTCTTTTACTGTTTCTTTGTTTGAATGTTGATAGGAATATATTTGAAGTGTGTTATGACAGGAGTGTTTTCGTGTTACGAACTGTCTTTGTCGTTTATTTCCGCTTGTATTGTCCTCGGCTAAAACCGCACTTTATCGCGCTTGTCCCCTTAGTGTCATTTTATTGGCTCTTCGTCAATTTTCGCGCGCGTGTTTCTATGTGTGTGATTTCCAAGAATGCTTCAATCTAAGAGGACAATGAATCGACATACATAGAACTAATCGATATATATCGAACGTGTTCAGAATGTTTACTGTGACTATTTTTACAACATTGACGCCGAAAGTGAAATAAAAGTAGTTAATGTACGTACATTAGTCTTGACCGACGACGTCCTCTTCAAACACTCCATTTGTGGTATATGCAAATGGCTGTAATCCTTCTGCTCCTTGACCAGGATACACTTTAGCGACGTCTTGTAGAAAAATTTGGTTCCTAAAACTTTAGAGACGCCGCGTAGTTTTACATTATGAAAACGCAAATACTGGAATAAATACAATTCGTTCGTTTCCCCTGGACGGCTATCTTTCTTAATCGAACCCTTCATTGACTTCCACAAACACTCAATACTTAGTGCACGATTTGCCGGATTTTCCAAGGAAACGAATCCTACTGAATAGTTGACAAATCAATGATCAAATATTTCAAAGTCACGTACGACTGGAAACCATCCGTTATTTTTTTCTCCTAGAGTATAAAGTGCACTACTAAGCACACTTCCTCTCGATTAAATGAAACACTTTAGACTTTTCCTTTCTATGCCGCCAAATATTCAAATTCTAATTCGTTATTTAATGGTCGTTCTATTTGATACTTTCTTCTCGTTATGTGATATTCGTCATCTTCGACCATTTTCACAGGACCCCCTATGGGAACACTCATTTGTAAGGATGACAATATACCTCCCGGCAAAAAGCAAAGTAATAGTGTATATATATGATGTTCACTGATAAATCAGTTTCACCGGCTATCTGCTACAGCGTGTAATTTCTAATCCAATAAGCTATTAAGATCCTTTTCTGTATTGAATGTTTGGATAACTGAAACTGGATGTTTCTCTTCTACTAGTTCTATTCCCGCACAAACGAATTGAAATGGGACCTCAGTATCTGACGATTTCACACCACACATTATACGTCTTGGCAATGTACGGAATTCCTCTTTAACGCGCTATGTCGTAACTAGCGTGTCCGTCCACTTCGACAGTAAGCATTTTTTGGAAATTACCATACATATGTTAAAATGCTCTACAGACAATATTTCAGTGTATAGCACTGAAAACGCTATTTTCCATCATCAACTTTGACCTTGATTTTTTCAAAATCTGTCTCTTTATGTTCAATATAGAACGTTCATGAAAACTTGATTTAAATAGGTGACCAATATTTCAGACCCCCTCCTTACCAGTTATAGAGTCACAGCACAGCATAGAAGGTAGTCAGGGTTCTAGAACAAGATCCACGGATACGGATCACTGAAACGGTACACGACCTTGCGCAGACAGCTCTACTTTGCGGGGAAACTTGTAGTTCTAATAAGGAGAGTTTACTCGTTACATTTGGCTCAATCTTAGAAGTGGGTAGAGGAAAATTTTAAGTTAAATTATGTCGCCTGAGTGGAACACACAAAAAGAGCGAATACCCGCGAAAGATTTTCGCGTCTTTGTGTGACGGCAAGTTCAGTGTTGGCATGATGCAGTGGGTAAGTGTGCTTGTTACTAATTTTACGCCTTGGACTCGGCTTCCAGTAACAAGGGGAGGTCACGTCGTTCGGATCGCGGATTTTCTTCAAACTTTGTACCCTTTCAGAAGACCATTATGACAACTTACCGCGCAAGGTCTAAGGCACAATACTTAAACGATTTCGAGAAAGTAACATTAGTGGTTTCACGCGTCGGACATGTACCCATGTGTTGCAGCTATAAGTAAGCCACAAGCAGGAGAAAGCGGTGGTCCACTGGGGCCAAAAATGCATTCGACGCGTTCGGTGACAGGGCTGAATGCCCCAATAAAAGAACTGATCCAAGAACTTTACGGCGAACCACGAACAAAGGTCCGCAACGGGAAGGAAAATAAATAAAAAAAAGTGGTTAGCAATTTGGTGTTTTAATTGGTGTATCGCCAGTTCAATCCTAGCTCAAATTCTCTCTCTCTCTCTCTCCCCAATACGTCAATACGTGATATTATTAAAAGCCTATCATGTTCAAAAAATAATAAACAACACGTGCATGTGCAAGACTCAAAGTTCACACTCGCATGTTGAAACTGACGTTTCGAAACCGCATTAAGCATAAATCTTCATTCTATGCGATATCAATGATGCTCTGTTAATAGTAGAGATAGGAAAAACCGACTGGTTAAAACTGATACCGGTAGTTCTAAATAATTTCTTTTCCGTATTTCTTTGGTGTCGGTTGTAACAATTTTATTCTAGTAATTGCCAGTAATCGGTAACATCAGTATAATTACTTTGTCGTAGTGGTTCTAAATGTTTTTATTTTTAAATAATTGAAATAATTAAACTAGTAATTTCAGAAATATACCCTGTTGTGAAATATTATGTTAATGCAGAAATAAGAAAACGCCATTAGCGATAATTCAACACGTTGGCTGCTGTGTGACCGCCGGGGGCCACAGCAGGTGGTTCTGGCGCGCCTATGACGTCATCGCGGCAGTCAACTTGTTAAGAATAATCCCGAGTCAGAAACGAGCAACAAATGCATGGCATAAGAATTGGTTCAGATGCTGTTGAGGCAACACAGACGGTGTTGGTTGAGGCATGAGTGCACCTTTTGCCTTGTAGCGTGGCCTATTAAACCCGTTCTACACGAGTAGTGAGGATCTTACAGGATTACCCATGGTGCATCGGTTATGCCTGCCGCGTACGGTGTAGACGCGTCCACTTGCACAAGATGAACCTGTTATACTGAATGTGGAAGTTCCAGTGAAGGTGTACCTTCATTAGTGATGGTGCACCTTCACTGGCCTCTAGTGAATGTGGATTATTGCTTCCAGTGTGGCCTTGACAGTACACATTCACTAGAGATTGTGCACCATCGCTAGTGAAGGTATACCTCACTGCCAAGAAGCAGGGAATGTGGACCATGGCTGCCACAAAGCGAGCGCTCCTATATAGCACACAGCGGCAGCTGCAGCCTCCTGGTTGCTTCCCCCTCCCCTCGCCAAGCGACACGGAAGGCGCACCTGTTGTGCGCTCAGCCCCATCTGTTCCTACACAGAATTAAACAACCCACATATTGTAAAAACTAAAATGTTTGAATAAAGCACTCGAACTTTGAAAAATGTTCCTGAACTGTGGCTAACTGGCACATATAAAAATTCATGGAGATATTATTTATAGTTTACGTAAGAATGGGTTTTCACTAAATTCTGAATTGGGCAAAGTATTAGATTTATAAACTTCAGACTTTGGACAATTAATGCTATCTAAAACATATCAAAATCTGTATTCAAAGAAAAATTTAATCATCTACGGAAGCTGTTGAAAAGATTTTGCATACAAAAGATAGAAGTGTTGTAGATTACGTACTTCTTATATTTTACTTCCAAGCGTATACTTTCAGCACTGTTGTTGTTATGGTCTTCAGTCCGGAGACTGGTTTGACCCAGCTTTCCACAATACCCTATCCTGAGCAAGCCTTTTCATCTCCTCATAAGAACGACAACCCACATCCACTTGAATTTGTTAACTATACGCGTCTCTTGGTCCCCCCCTCTGCGATTTTTACCCCACACACTTCCCTCCAATGCTAAATTTACGATTCCCCGATGTCTAAGAATGTGTCCTACCAAGCGATCCCTTCTTTTAGTCAGGGTATGCCAAAAATTCCTTTTCTCGCCAATTCTGTTCAGTACCTCTTCATTAGTTATGCGATCTACCCACCTAATCTTCAGCATTCTTCTGTAGCACCACATTTCAAAAGCCTCTATCCTCTTCCTGTCCGCATTGCTTATCGTCCATGTTTCACTCCTATACAAGGCAACACTCCATACAAATGCCTTCAGAAAAGACTTCCTTACACTTAAATTAATATTCGATGTTAGCAAATTTCTCTTTTTCAAAAATGCTTTTCTTCCCATTGCCATTCTGCATTTTATATCCTCTGTACTGCGACCATCATTGGTTATTATACTGCATAAGTAATAAAACTCATCTATCTCCTTTATTGCTTCGTTACCTAATCTAATCCCTTCAGCATCACCCGATTTTCTTAGACTCCATTACCCTAGTTTTGCTCTTGTTAAAGTTCATCTTATAAGCACCTTTCAGCACACTGTCCATTCCGTTCAATTGCTCTTCAAATGTTCAAATGTTTGTAGAGTCTATGGGACTTAACTGCGGGGTCATCAGTCCCTAAACTTAGAAACTACTTATGAACTACTTACAACTAAGGACGGCACAAATATCCATGCCCGAGGAGGGATTCGAACCCCCGACCGTAGTGGCCGTGCGGACCGTAACTGGAGTGCCTCAATCCCCTCGGCCACCGCGGCCGGCTCAATTGCTCTTCCAGGTCCTTTGCTGTATCTGACAGAATTACTATGTCGTCGGCAAAACGCAATGTTTTTATTTCTTCCCCCTGAACTTTATTCCCTATTCCAAATGTTTCCTTACTTTCCTTTATAGCTTGCTCAATGTACAAATTGAACAACATAACATTGGAGAAAGGCTACAACCCTGTCTTACTCCCTTCCCAACTGATGCTTCTCTTTCATGCCCTTCGAGTCTAATAACTGCTGTCTGGCTTTTGTACAAGTTGTAAATAACTCTTTCCCTGTATTTTACCCCTGCTGACGTCAGAATTTAAAAGAGTGTATTCCAGTCAACATTGTCAAAAGCTTTCTCCAAATCTACAAAAGCTAAAAATGTAGGATTGCCTTTCCTTAATCTATCTTCTAAGACAAGACGTAAAGTGAGTATTGCCTCCCGGGTTCCTACGTTCCTCCTGAATCCAAACTGATCTTCCCCGAGGTCAGCTTCTACCAGCTTTTCCATTCTCCTGTAGATAATTCGTGTTAAAATTTTGCAACCATGACTTATCAGACTGATGGTTCTGTAATTTTCACACCTGTCTGCGCCTGATTTCTTTGGAATGGGGATTATGCAATTTTTCTTAAAGTCTGAGGGTATTTCGCCTCTCTCATACATCCTACACACCAGTTAAAATAGTTTTGTCATGGTTGGCTCTCCCAGAGATTTCAGTAGCTCTGAGGGTATGTCATCTACTCCTGAGGCCTTGTTCCGACCTAGGTCTTTCAGGCCTCTGTCAAATTCATCTCTCAGTATAATATCTCCTATTTCATCTTGCTCTACTTCCTCTTCCCTGCCTACATCATCATCATCTCCAAGTTCATTTCCTTTGTAGAGCTGATCTATGTACTCTTTCCACCTTTCAGCTTTCCCTTCTTTGCTGAGAACTGGTTTCCCATCCTAGTTCTTGACATTCGTAGAGTTGCTTTTCTTGTCCCCAAATGTGTCTCTTATTTTCCTGTAGGCGGTATCTACTTTTCCCCTTCTTATACATTCTTCTACAGATTTGCATTTGGCTTCTAGCCACTCCTGCTTAGCCATTTTGCACTTCCTGTCAATCTCATTTCTTAGTCGTCTGTACTCCACTTTGCCTGTTTCATTCATTGCATTTTTATATTTTCTCCTTTCATCAATTAAATTTATTATTGCCGGCCGCGGTGGCCGAGGTGACTGAGGCGCTCCAGTCACAGTCAGCACGGCCACTACGGTCGGGGGTTCGAATCCCCCCTCGGGCATGGATATTTGTGCCGTCCTAGTTTGTAAGTAGTTCATAAGTAGTTTGTAAGTTTAGGGACTGATGACCCTGTAGTTAAGTCCCATAAGCTTAACGAACATTTGAACATTTGAATTTAGTATTTCCTGTGATATCCAAGGATTTTTTTTAGGTCTTGCCTTTCTACCTATTTTGTCCATTGCTGCCTTCACTATTTCAACTCTCAATGCTAACCATTCCTCTTCTACTGTTTTATTTCCCCCTGTTTCTGTCAATTGATGCCTAAATCTCCCTCTGAAATTCTCCAGAACTTCACGTTCCTTCAATTTATCTAAGTCCCATCTCCTTATTTTCCTACCTTTCTGCAGTTTTTTCAGTTTCAGCCTACAGTTCATGACTAACAAGTTATGGTCAGTCTATTTCTACCCCTGGGTATGTTTTACAGTTTATCACCTGGTTCCGGAATCTATGTTTTACCATTATAAAATCTATCTGATACCTTCCGGTGTCTCCTGGTCTCTTCCACGTATACAACCTTCTTTTGTGATTCTTAAACCACGTGTTTGTTACGATTAAATCATGTTCCGTGCAAAATTCTACCAGGCGGGTTCCTCTTTCATTCCTCCTGCCCAGTCCATATTCACCTATTTTTCCTTCTCTTCCTTTTCCTACTACCCAATTCCAGTCTCCCATCACAATTAAGTTTTCCTCTCCCTTAACTGTCTGAATAATTTCCTTTAGCTCCTCGTATATTTCTTCGATCTTCTCATCATCGGCAGAGCTAGTTGGCATATAAACCTGTACTACTGTTGTCGGTGTTGGCTTCGTATCTATCTTTACAATGATAATACAATCACGGTGCTGTTCATAGTAGTTTACCCGCATTCCTATTTTCTTATTCATTATCAGTCCTACTCCTGTGATACCCCAACTGATTTTGTATTTATTATCCTGTACTCACCTGACTAGAAATACTGTTCATCCTGCCACCGAACTTCACTAATCCCCATTATATCTAACCTAAACCTATCCATTTCCCTTTTAAAATTTTCTAATTTTCCTACCCGATTAAGGGATCTAACATTCCACGCTCCGATCCGTAGAATGCCAGTATTGTCTTTCCTGATGACAACATCCTCCTGAGTAGTCCCCGCCCGGAGATCCGAATGGGGGACTATTTTACCTCCGGGATATTTTACCAAAGAGGATGCCATCATCATATTTTCATACAGTAGAGCTGCATGTCCTCGGGAAAAGTAACGGCTGTAGCTTCCCCTTGCTTTCAGCCGTTCGCAGTAACTGCATGGCAAAGCCACATTAGCTGATGTTACAAGGCCAGCTCAATCATCCAGACTGTTGCCCCTGTAACTACTGAAAAGGCTGCTGCCCCTCTTCAGGAACCATACGTTTTTCTGGCCTCTCCACAGATACCTCTTCGCTGTGGTTGCACCTACGGTACGGCTATCTGCATCGTTGAGGCACGCAAGCCACCCCACCTCGGCACTGTCTGTAGTTCATGGGGGTGGAATTTCAGCACTAGTTATGACGAATAATGATAAACTTATCGTCGTCCATTAATAATGGTATAAGATCAAATGTACATCTGGAATTGAGCTCTTTGAACAGGAAGGGCTTCACTACAATCACTTTCTTCTGACCTTTTTGTAAACAAGGTTCACATAAGTTGAAATAAAGCTGGACGTCTCTATACGTTCAAGAATTTTATCATTGGGCCGTGTCCTCAGTGACCCATATTTACATGAGCGTCATGCATAATATCACACAATCCATCATAAACGTAGTACGTAATCTTGCCTTCTTCACCAATAGGTTTTATTAATTTCGTTATTCCATTAACCTCGAGCACTTCATACCTCTTCAATAATGTTGTCCTTCATTCGTCCAGATTTTAGTGTTTTAACCTTGCTGATGAGTGACTCGTATTTTTCCTTGTCCAAAAACACACTACTATAATTCGGTTATTTCCGTTCCACTTTAAGATGTTCGTAGACCTTCACGGAGTCAACCATTGCTGCAGTGTTGTCAGGCCTACCGTGGCGACGAGAACACTGCTGGAATGCTGCAGCCAGCTCTGTACTTGTCCAGCGCCTCTCCCAGTTACGTGTAAAACGCACCTGCTGTGCGCTGCGCCAATTGTTTCCACACCTGTACACAGCCATTAACTGGGGTCAGTGGTGGTACACCTTCACTAGTGGATGTGTATTTCTCAGTTTATGGTACGCTTTCACCGGCTATTTCAGTGATAGTACACATCCACTAGGGAAGTCGTGAAGTTGTTTGACAAATGTGTACTTCTCTCCTGCTCAAGGGAACGTAGCGTGGTTGCTAGACTCAAGAGCAGTCTACTCCCTTTCTTTTAACTTACAATATTTATACAATTTTAAATAACAGTGCTATACAAAATTTTTTGTTAGATTAAAATTGTATAAATGAGTCCTGTACAAAACATTTGTTAGTCTCTTTCAAGCCAGAGAGTATTGGTTTGAGAGAGAGGAGCAGTAGGACAGGATTCTCAACATAGTTACTGGACGTTCAAGAAGACGTCATTATGCATTCGATCTTTCTATAGAGATATCTTGGGGGTGAATTTTAATCATTGTTTCATGTTCATGTCTAAGACACAAATGGTTGTAAGGGGGAATTTTTAACACATTTTCGGTGAGTGTAAGTTTATCATTACTTATTTCTTATGTTTTAGTAAAAAGTTGAATGAAATATTAATACCAATGTCTTTTTACAGCACTTTGAAAGTGCCTATGTTGAAACGCGTAAGGCTTTATTAAAGTTCAGTTGTGATTAAGACAGCTAAATTACTTCAAAGTGCATCAAAATAACCACGTCTCATATAAGTCTAATTGAGACAGCAAAGAAGTAACCGCACAATATTTTAGTAAGGTAACTGGTCTGTAGAACTTGAAAATGGCGATCAGCTGCCTCGCTGAAATATTGTGGAGGGTAATACACTACAGTAAGGCTCGTGAACCAGTTAGGAAGCTCCAGTCATATTATCCACCGATTTCTCTCTCCCCTCTTCATCGCCGCTTTTGCTGTTCCAGTCCTTTCCTCGCCTGATTGTTCTTTAGGTCACCTATCATGTGTGACCTGATGCCTGTTTCGATCCAAGTCAGCAGATTGTGTCAGTAACTGTGGAGGTGTTAGCAGTACATGTAAACGGCAGCAGTGAAACCTGCGCCCTGTACCTGCTCCCTTTGTGGCATGGCTTAGCTGTGCCTGAGCCGTCCTAATGACACTAAACTACCTGCTCCTTAGACCAGACCGAACTGCGCCCCGGTACCTCTCTACCACAAAAGCAGACTGTCTGAATGAATATCCTAAGTATATTCAAAACTAAAAAGTTTACATCGCGCGCATTGTTTGTGTGTCACAATAGCTCCACAGAGTAACATATATTTGTCTGTGACAGGCGGTAGTAGAGCCGTCTTCGAACGCGCGGTGTGTCAAGCTTCCCCCACTCCTTGAGCCGGCCGCAGTGGCCGAGGGGACTGAGGCGCTTCAGTCACGGTCTGCACGGCCGCTACGGCCGGGGGTTCGAATCCCCCCTCGGGCATGGATATTTGTACCGTCCTTAGTTGTAGGTAGTTGATAAGTAGTTTGTAAGTTTAGGGACTGATGACCCCGTAGTTAAGTCCCTTAAGCTTAACAAACACTTCAACATTTCATTTCCACTCCTTGAGTACCGGCGGCAGGCGTCTGGGGGCAGTAGTGCGTCGGACCCCAGTTACTAGGGATGGCGGTTATCGCTGAAACAACCGGTTTTCGGTTATACCGGTTCTTTTCATCTCCACTTTAACCGCACCGTAAAAATTGCTCAAGATAACCGGTTTTTTTAATAACCGGTTTTCGGTTTTTATTGCTATTATTTCCAGTAAAGTTCGAACGAAACATATTTTGCGGCCGAAACAGAAACCGTAATCGTCGGTCCTTCTAGTTTCGGCCGCCCGACAGTTGCGAATATTGAGCCAACCACTCCGTAAGTTCGACTTGTGAGCCAGCGCATACGAATATCTCGTTATACACACAACATATATAAGTTGCAGACAGTAAATAAACTTGAATCAGTGCTGCAGAAGTATTTCCAAAAATAGTCACAGTTCCGACTAGCAGTATGATTGTTGTCAGTGTAAATTTACGCAAATTGAACTAGAAAAGCTCTGTTCCACACGATCAAAATTCAAATGTTTGTCAAGCTTATGGGACTTAACTACGGGGTCATCAGTCCCTAAACTTACAAACTACTTATGAACTACTTACGAACTAGGACGGCACAAATATCCATGCCCGAGGGGGGATTCGAACCCCCGACCGTAGTGGCCGTGCTGACCGTGACTGGAGCGCCTGTCACCTCGGCCACCGCGGCCGGCACACGATCAAAGAATGTTCTAATGGGTGTGAGTTCTTCTGAGACCTAAATGCTTAGGTCATCGGGGGTCCCTAGACTTACAAACTACTTAATCTAAAAAACTAACTTACGCTAAGGACAACATATACATCCATGACCGAGGGACGAGGGAGGACTCGAACCTCCGACTGGAGCAGCGACGCAGTCCGTGACATGGAGCCTCAGAACGCACGGCTACCTCGCGACGCACCACATGATCAATGTTTTCCAAACCCATATTGGTTATTAAAAAAGCCCCTCGCTTTCAAGGAATCACATTAATAAAACTTGTTAGCATTACAATATGATAAAACATTAAAAGTTAGTATTCCAAGCTTAGAGTACATCACTTACAAAATAGGTACATGAATCGAATTAACCTTCTCTTCCAAGGAACATTTTGAATACTTTCTCCTTAAATTACATAGCATGTTTGTAGGACCTCCAACCGTTTTGAGCTTTTTAAAGCAAATGGAGCATTGTACCTCACTGCTCCCGTACTTCGTGAAGTACTTCCACACTCGGGATGGTGCCATTTAAGACATAAGCGATGTCTGGCGACGACAGCAAGGAACTGCCGCATGACCAAACGGAGGCAAGTCTTGTACACTGCCGGTGCACGCGTATCGTCTAATAGGCCACGCCACACGGCAACAGGTGCATCGATGCATCAGTAGCTGCACCAGTTATTAAGTTTTTATGCCACGCGTTTGTTGCGCGTTTCTGACTGCCGGGATTCTTCTTAAATTATCACTGATCGCTTTTCTTAGTTTCTGCGATGACCTAATATTTCAGAGCAGTGGAAATTTTAGAAATAGCCCTAAATATTAGGGTCTATTAGTTTTTAATTTTTAAAAATAATTTTCAAAAAACACATTTTGAACCACTACTACAGGAAGTAGTCGTACCGGTTCTTTTACACGGTTCTTGGCAATAACTAAAAGAAACCGGTTACAACCGACACCTAATAAATACAGAAAAAACCGGTTATTCAAAACTAAAATACCGGTATCGGTTTTAACCGGTCGGTTTTTCCCATCCCTACCAGTTACCTGTACTTAGCGACAGATGTCTCTCCGGTTATGTTACCATGATGCTATGCTACTCCAGGGCTTCTATTTATTATTCCTGCTGTTTAATTTACGTAAATATTTCTACCTTCGTATTTCGACATTCCAAATATGAATCATTCTAAGACTTAAGTATTACTGTAACAGAAGTGTGTCTAATATTCCATGATATTTCTGTAACAGTGCACTATTAAAATGACAAGACTTTCCAGCCGTATAAAACTTGAAGTTCAAAACTTAAACTGTAAAAAGACGCAACAAAAAGCTGAGGTTACTTTCCTGATAAATAAAGCGGAAAGCAGAGCTGAGGTTCTACATGAATTTTTGTTTTGTTATTGAGAATATAAACGTGTTGGTTTTCGAGTGTCATTTGCATGAGAATGAATGGCACTGCTATATTAAATATTATTATTTCACAGATGGTGACAGAAAAGATCGGCTTTTAGAGGAAACGGAATGTATTCCTTTTTCGTTGACGGTAGCGCCTGAAGAATTGGCGATATTATGTCAATTTAGCTTACGGCGAAACTGGCGGTGGCACTAGATATTTTGTTTTGTAGGTTTATTTAGTAAATTTTTGGTGGTAATGTAGGCGACAGGAGCCAACGCCTGAAATGGCAAAGCTTAGGGAAATATATATATATAGTGTGTGTGTGTGTGTGTGTGTGTGTGTGTGTGTGTGTGTGTGTGTAGCATTTACGAGTTGCGATATTCCGACATATTTGCAAGCACAACAGCCGTTTTTTGAACGTGCGCTTCTTCTATTTAGTGAACATGCCGTGAAATATGGTCCAACAAATTGTAAACACTGTTTTCTAAACCACAGTACCTGCACATAAAGTGCGGACACATTGTTATAGTGAGTGTTGCAAATGACATGCTGATACAAATAGTTTCATACATTTACTAGAAAATACAAAGCTCTTGAGATAAGTTAAATGGCTACAGTATCAGCGCTGTTACAAACATTGCATGTAGGACACAAGAACGTGTATGATAGTTGTTGCAAAAAAGAAAAAAGGCAGTTCAGTCTCATTAAGAAACGACAGTTGCCACATAACTCTAGTGCGTAATCTATATGTAAAATTATTTGAATCAGCATGACATTTAGAACATTAATTATTGTAGCGTGTCTTCAGTTTATGTATAGGTAGTTCACGAGACAATGTTTACAATCCGTTGGCCCATATTTCACGGTATTTTCACCAAAGAGAACTATTGCACTTTTTAGAGAAAGCGCTTGTTTACTTAAATATGTCGAAATATCGCAAAATGTAAATTCCTTTTAATTAACAACAGTGTAAGAAAACTTTGAGTCAAAGTGAAAAAGGAAAAAAAAAAAAGTCAGGATCGGGAAGCGAACCCCCACCCACGCTCATCAGCTCCTCAAGGAGATGTGTTTATCCGCTAAGCTACATGAAGCACACAAGTGAAAAGCTTTCTGTTTTATATTACCATCAATATCAACGGCTACTCGCCAATATGGCATTTATTGACTGTAATTTACAACTAATTGTACTAAGAGCGACATGGTTTTGGTATCTCTTAAGTGTGCCGTAACTTTGAGATAGCAACACACGAGTGATAAGGAGAAAAGCATGAAAATACGAAATGGAAAATGGCGTCTCTGCAGGATATAGCTTGCGACCGTAGACATCTATCGGTTGGTACGGTAACTGGGGTGCAGATATTATTATCGTGTGTCGACATTTTCCGGCTTCAACATGTCAGTGTGTGGCGTATGGATGTAACAACAGGAAAGAGAAAACAAACGGTTTAGAGGGAAAAGAAATTACTTTTCAGCGTTTCAGAACTGCGACAAAAATGGATTGAAGCAATAAGGAGGGATACCGGGAAACCTACAAATCACAGCCGTCTTTGCATTGCCCATTTCAAAGATGATGATTTTGACAAGTTCTCCGTTTAGAAGATATTGGAAAAAAGATGATATTCCATCGAGATTTGCGAGACACCCATCACACTTAAAATCATCGACTTCAAAATTAAGAGGGGGGACTGAAAACCGTAGTCGTTTAGTCCCTTTAAAAATCAAACCATCCATCCATCAAAAGTAAGAAGAGTTGTAAAGCGTGTTCTCTCGCCGATTTCGCCGCCAGTATCTGCAAAAATCCCAAAAACTGATTTGGAAACAGCTACAGAACAACTTGAAATTGCCCAACGAAAAGTAACTGAAACAAGGAAAAATTAAGGAATATAACACACAAACATGAGACTACAGCTAAACGTGGCTAGTTTAAAAGGTATCTTAAAGGAATTAAATATCTTATTCAGACAGAGTACGGTTATTTATTGAACAATGTTTCAGAAACATCTTTGTCTTAACTGTGTGTAACATTAAATTGTAATTTCGAAGGTATGTTTAGTAATATATGTGGATACTCTCTGAAAAACCTTAAACAAATATTCATCCAGACATAATAAATTTCTATGTCAAGCCAAATGCAGTGGTTTTACTGGATGAACAGCGGAAACTTCAGTAAGCGAGGAACATCTTTCAGCTCATGATTTGCAGGGGTAGTCAGCAAGAAAACGTTTCCTAAAGGTTTTAAGATACGATCCATGTTCATTGTACCTCACTAAGTGCTGTCATTGTGAAGTAGTGGCAACTCATCACTTGACGTCTGCTGTACTAAGAGTCAAACTGTGATGTAATTTATAAATTACATTCAGTAGCATATGTGCATAATATGTGTAAAATAGTGCAGAATTCAAAAATTCTAGCAGTATTACTGCATGAAAACAGAAAACAACCAATACACTTTTTCTCTCATCATTTGTAGAGGTTGTCGGCGACAAAAGCGTTCGTATTTGAAATTGTGAGTAAAGTTTCTTACAAGTAGCTAAGTGTGCTCGTTCTCAAATAGTGTATGAATAAAGTGCGGTTACCCGCCCGTCACGGGCTACTGTACCTTTTCAACCCCATCACCATCCGCTTACAAGGTAGGTGGGTTTTACCCCCGCGGTGATTGTTGTCTGATAGTAAGGAACATGCGTGCCAATTTTGATATTTCAGTAGTTTAGGAGGGAATGTGGAAAATACACACACACACACACACACACACACACACACACACACACACACACACTTACATCCTCTTTTGTAATATGAACGGATTTATTGACACGTTTATGTAATTAACTTGTCAACTAAGAAATATAAAGCAAATTTCTTAGAAAGGCGACATAAGATAGTGAGTAAACAAGCAGAAATAGAGGGAACAATGTGATGGTACTAGTTTAAGTGACTTCAGATATAATAAACAGCTTCTTCAATGACCGTGACTTCGTACCCGATGTTAACTAGCGCCCCAGCAAGGAGGTTAGAATACTGGGAGACGCCCTTACGCTGAAAAAGTGAAGCCTGCCTCGGCCATATTGCTAAGTTTTGGAGAAGTGTTCGTATTGTAAAGCTAATGTTTTTGTCACTTAAAACAGGTAAAAAACTTCAGTTTTGTCGTGATGTACAACGTGTTAAGTGCAAATTAGCCGTTAAAAAGTAAGTTTTCAATGTATTAGGCTGCGTGTTTATTACTGTTTATTCAAAAAAGTATATTGTGTGAAAGTACATACTTTGCAGTGACTGTCAGTTCAGTGCATTAACAGAGGGTCGACTTCAGGCATAGTTTTAACATATAAATAGCATTCCAAACCTGACAAAGATGGCGGACAGGCTTCGACTGACGTATGTACTCGGCATAGATAATGCCATCTCCCTTTATTCTAACCTCCTTGCACCCCAGCAACAAAAATTATAATGACCGTTAATACTAGGCTTCATATTCTTTTTAATATCTTTCTTCAAATTGATAAATGAATTAAATTTAGATTCCACAGTAAGATCCAATACGTTGGCAAACCTTGAGTAAATTTTTAAATTTCATTTGCTACGATAGTCTCTGATTATTCCATAGCTCGTCTATCACTGTTATCGATATCGTAACATCAATAATCGTGCCACTTTAATGACACACAACTTTTGTGTAAGTCTTTCAGACTACATTCAAAATTAACTTCAGAGTTGATTGACTGATTTTTGCAGGGAAGCCAAAACAGTCTTGGTCCAACCCGCCACTGCCCGCCCGCACCGAAACTAAGTTTATTGTGCGGTATCGCTCCCTGTATATCTAGTAAAGCCAACCAATGCCCTTGAACAGTGCAAGGAGTCCCTTTACCAGTTCTTTATTAGACACAATTTCTTCGGGTCTGGTTGTCCCAAATATTCTGTGCCTTTTTATTCTCCACTGCAATGCATTCGAAGATTAGGTGTGATGCAGTTTCATCACAGATCCTACATTTAGGGTCCTCTTCTGTTATTCCCATTGTACGTAGGTGTTTTTCAAATTCCCATGGCCTGTCAGCAATCCAACCATGAGGCTAATCCCTCTCCTGTTCAGGCCCAGGATTTCAGAGCTTCTTTTAAAACGTGGCTTTGGCATCATTACCTTGCGATGTTTTTGTTGATGGACTTTGGTCCAATATTCTACGTGCTGTCTTCTGAGCCAGTTACGTAGCTCCAATTTGATCATTGCCTTGGTGATTGTCAGGACAGGTTCCGGTCCAATAAATGGAGCCTCTGGACCCATCCTTGCTAATCTGTCGGCATGTTCGTTGCCACTCATCCCCGAGTGGCCAGGGACCCACAATAGGTTTATTCTATTGCTTTCCCCTAGCTCCACCAGAACCCTGTGACATTCTGCAACAATTTTAGACCTTGTTGCAGGAGCTGCCAGTGATCTTAGGGCTGCCTGGCAGTCTGAATAGATATAGATGCTACGATCTTTGTAACACTTACGCAAATTCTCCTCCACACACGGCCTTATGGCAGTGATTTCGGCCTGGAATACTGAGGCCAGTTTTCCTAGAGAGATGACGCCCTCCAGTCTTGGCTGCACCCCATATACCCCGGCCCCAACACCTTGGTCTGATTTTCACCCGTCAATGAACCAGACAATATCCCCCGTACGGTGTCGAACTATTTTCTCCCACTGCTCCCTACTTCCAATTGTTATATTGAAAGGCTTGTTGAAGCAGTATGGGGTTATAATATAGTCGGCTGGCATTTCCCCAACCTTTCCTATATTTACCTCACTCACTATTTTAGAGTGTGATTCTGGATATCCCAAAGAGTTCCAGTTGTTGACAGATTTGAGTCTGCATGCACCAGCCGCTGCCTCCATCTTGACCCAAAGGTGTAATGGGGGCATATCCAGCATGGTTTCCATCCCAGCAGTTGGTGTGATTCTAATTCCGCCTGTTATGGCTAAGCAGGCTAATCTCCGCACCTTACCAAGCTCCTTAGCAGCAACCTGCTGTTCTACCTTCTTCCACCACACGACCACCCCATAGGTGATCCTGGGCACTTCAGAGTTACCATCACTTAAGAAGAAAGTGATTTACACATCTTGATTCAATATTTAGAAATCGTGGACACTCATTAGTAACTTCCTTTTAAACTTTTTTATTTTAAATATATGTGACGTAATATCACATACAGCAGAACGTCGATTATCCGAAGTAATTAAGGGACATGGGTGTTCGGAAAACTGGTTTGTCCTCATAATCGAACTGTAAATGTTTATTTGCCAAAACGATGTACTGTACAGTAAATTTATTCATAAAAACAGGCATCTCTTTTAGTATTACAAAGTAATGTACAAAGGCAACTTCAGTAGGAATGTATAGTATGTGGTACAGTTTATTAAAATATATACATATCACATACGAATGTAAGGAAGGAAGAGGAAGAGCAGCGAGCAGATGGATAGAGCAAATCAAGATGATCTGCGGTCTACCTGTACAGCAGGCACTGAGAGAAGCTGACAACCGTCCGGGATAGAGACGCTTAGTTCATGGGGTTACGACACTCAGCAATGAGCACGACGACTTATGATGATGATGATGATGATGATGACATACGCATTTTGTGTGAACAATACACCCAGTATACAAAATTAACGTTTAAAAAACCCCTCTATCTTGGTCTGTCTAAGCAAGCCTACACGCTTACGAGCAGACAAGTCCCGTACTTAGAAAGGACAACACGTTTACATTTAAGCATTTTATATCATCAAGTTCACTTCTTCACGCAGCAGCACACAAGTGGTCGTAACAGAGAACAGTAGGTGACTGTTTACATCGTGAGAAGCTCTTCTTGGGGGCGCGCAATCCTTCGAACTGCGCGCAGCGGCACGCTTAACTCTAAGCTGGCACAGGTGTTGCTGTGAACAGCTTCGATACTGCTGCTACTTCTACTGCCAGTGACAAGCCGACAGAAGTGTGCCGATTGTTGAAACACAGCGACTGGCGGTTGACCGGTCAGCAGCGCATTGTGAAGGCCCCAGTAGAAGCAATGTTTCGCCAGCGGTGGCCCTGTGCGGCGACTACTGTGTGACACTTGGTTTGGAAGTGAGAGGATGATGGACGGTAAGGTGGGAGAGCAACAGGCGCGAGCGAGTACACAGTTCGGTTAAGCGGTCGTTCGGTTGACCGACGTCACAGAATAGGGAGCATACAGAAGGGAAAGCTGGGGGCGGCGCCTTTGACCTGTATGTCACCAAGCGCTGCGCTCGACGCCATATTGAAAAGCAGTAAACGCGGAACTATAGCCACTTGGTACTTTGGCTGGAATTGACTTTTTACGAACTGCAGCTAATCTCACCTACTTTTACGAAAGGAAACGGCTTTTCATTATGCTCTCATCTATTTTGCGCTCTCTTCTTGCACCTAATTGTAATCCAACGAAAAAAAATAGGCCCAAATTTTAATACAACTACGAAAATGTACGGTGGAATCGATGATCGTTTTATTTGGTGCTTATCTCTAGAAAAATCCCAAATAACTCGGAGTTGTGTTTGGGAAATTAGTTACAAACAAGAAAGTGACTTTACAAATGCCAGGTTTTATTTGATACGAATAAATTCGCACAGAATATTGAGTCAGACTTAGCAGTACAACGTGATTACACAGAACTAATGACGTCTGTGCGTATATAAAAATTGTATTTGCTTTAGGAGTATCATTAATTTACTGATCGGAGAAGGGCATATAGAGGAATCTGTCAACCACAGATTAGGAACAGCATAAAATAATTATTCCCCTTAATTTGTTTGAGTATCCGAAGAGCATTCGTTGCCAACATAAGCACACTGCGCCTCCAATGACGTAAGTAAAATTTTACCTGCCTACTTACGCACTATTCTTTGTCTTTCATTTTATATTATTTCCTGCAACGTTAAACTTATAAAATATTAATGGACGTCAACATTTCGATGCTGTTGAACTGCTACAGCAACAGTGAGATTTATCGTCAAGAGAAGAAGCATGGCTACTTTTAATAATTATGCAGATTGCTCTCATTCGAAACTGAAAACATTTAACTTTCACTTCACATATAGCGACGTTCACTTACTGCTCAGCATGTTTTGGGAAGTTGAAAAAACTTACATCCTTATTTGTATTCGAATTATTGCGGCAATTAGGTGCTGAACACCATCGACCGCCTTTTCTTTTATTGCTGCTCATAATACAGTAAAAACGGAATAGCTCCAACTACTGACACACAGTTCTTTCTTTTCACTGCACTGTACGAAATACTTGTTTATTTTTATGCGATTCAGGCTGTTAAAATACACAATTAACAAACAGTGACGGCGCATTACCACGCCACAGAGTAGGGAGTGATCACACGTTTACTGCTTTTCAAGATGGCCGATTCCGCGCATGCGCACTAAATTTTGGACGACAGACTGCAGCGGGAGTTTCCTTTCTGTATACTCCCTATTCTGTGCCGACGTTCGGATAATCGACGCTCTACTGTAATTAAATATTATAAATCACAATTGCAACGAGACTTCGTCTCAATACGGAATACAAAAAAGACAAAACATTTCCATTTACATTTTTATATGCATTGTTATTACTTTTTAAAAAAAGTCAATCGCGGTCCGCAACAGCAGGCAATGTCTTCCACTTCAGCGCGGCGACCGGCTTTTTCTCGCTGACGTCGGCAGATAACTCGGCACTGCGTACTACTGCAGCACCGTCGTTACATATGAAACAGAGGCGATTAAAATTCACACAAGTATATGTTCTCAAACATTAATAACATTCATAACATATTCTTTAAATAATTACTGAATAACTACGAAATTGCGCTTGATGAGGAAAATAGTGGACGGTTAAATACATGTCCCACTACAACAAGAGCGAGATGGGTGGTGCGGTAGGCGCGGTTGGTACTCAGAGGGTGGGGCGGCTGAGCAGACGTCTGGCGGTCGCTGGACACGGGGAAGCCATCTCTACTGCCTTCTGTGCTCTGTGAATAGCTCAGGTGTGGCAGTTCCAACGACCATTCCCAGCAAGTTCTTCCTACTTAGTGAAGAGAACAAAGGAAGACGGGGACACTGTGAAAGACTGCAAGTAAACCACTACTGCCGAAGAATGCTTGAAAGCAAGCATTCCACTGTGCTTTTTTCACTGTAGTTTTAATGTGGAGCTTCGGCTGACGCCCTGTTGGAAGTGAGGAAGACTGAATCGGGAAAGGAAAAAGAGGGAAAGATAGGAAGAGAGGTCTATTCTCGAAATATATTCATAGCTGAGTTCCCTGCATAATCATAGGACAACGTTGTTATTCAAAAGCCGCAGCAGGAAGCAACAAAGAGAAATTTGTATTACTAACGGGCAAGATCAGGGGGAATGAGAGATCCGCAGACAAGAGAAGAAATTGACCTCAAGCAGACTTACTCAATGACGGCAGCAGTTTTCTTTCCGAGAAAGGGTGAGTTTCTAGAGGACGAAAGGGAATAGGCTCTAACGTAAGAAATAAAGTTTTTAATGGATGGTGCATTAAAGTGTCGTGGCAAAATTGTCTCAAATATGCACCGTGTTCGTCGACTTCTGAGACAAACATCCAGTTACCTTCACATTATTTCCAAAAGAAATACATGCGTTCGTAACTTCGCAATTTTTTGAGAATTTCCGACTTCAGCTGCTCTTCTTCATTTGGACTATCTTACTGAAACATGTGAAAATTTGTGCTGGACCGGGACTCGAACCCTGGTCTCCCGCTTTTCGCTAGGTGTCGCCTTAATAACTCGGCCACCCGGACACGCTCCCCGGCCAGACCCAAACTTCCATATGTTACACACGTCAACTTCCCTTAGTGCATAGTAAATATTTTCAAAAGACACGATTCACATACACCAACGTTTCCCGAAATTTGACGGGAAATATTCTATAATGAAGACCCTCAAACGTGACTAATTTCGAATCAACAGCAATACCTGCGATTAAATTTGTACTACCGGCGTTGGATGTTATTTCCATATGAAAAAGTCTGTAGAGAAAGCTTCTGAGAAGAAGGGGGGGAAAAAAAGAAGTGGTACAAACCATCGCATTTCTACGGATATCTGTCTCGAGATACATTCACAGAATATCTAAAAGATTACTGAATTTTTTAGTACTTTTTAGGCAGATGGTTGGAAAATAAAATCATATCTATATCAATCTTCGGAATTGCTGCAAATGGCACCATCAAAATATCACGCTTGCTGAAGCAAATCATAAAAATCAATTTGAGGGTACGTAATGAGGCGCATTGAAAGAGTAACAGGACATTATGCTCGCCCGAGTGAGGGCAGAGTGGAGTACGAAAGGTAGAAACTAAGTCTACATGAAACGGAAAAAATACTAAAGAACGTACGAAGTGTATGGTGATATAGCCTAAGGACTTGCGGGATAGCTATCTCCTAGCAACAAAAACTTTACAAAATTTATCAGAAAATGTATATACATCAAAAGACCCTAAAATATGAAAGCAGCTACTTAAAAATAAGAAATGTACTGTAATAAGTCAAATTATTTTTAAAACAATGTGACTTGCATGGCACCTGAACAAAAACGAATCCTCTTCAAAGCAAATTCTTTAGAATTTAGTTCTAATTAAAGTGCCTTAAGTTACACATATTAGTATCTTTTAGAAATTAAAATTTACAGTACTCTCACTGTGAGCATAAAGCCACTTGATGATTCAATAAGTTCTTACGGTAGTCTATTGATAATGGCTGCTGAATGGTACAGCACGTGACGCAAATGAATCTAATCTCTTTTACTGCTGCAATTTTCTAAGTATCTGTGAAATATCGATTTTGTGCTTTCTTACTGTTAACCGTTTTAATCAGTTGTTAATAGTACTGAGTGGGGATTAGTACATAGAGAAATCTGGGTTCAGTATTCTCTGGACAGTTTACCATATTTGGTTTTCCGCTCTTTCTCAGATCACTCCGGGAAAATTGTGTGATTATTCCTCACCAGACGAAAAATTTGTTTTTTTCCAGGTTATTACGTTGAATGAATACAAACTGAGCTAAAATTGAACACATTAGTGAAACATCTGTTTCCTTTAGTGAATTCTTTATTCATTCTGTAAAGCTTCCAATACCCATATTTCAATGACGTAAATTTGATTGGGACATGCACAGAACTTCTAGTACACTGCCTACGAAGTGAGCCAGTAACGAAGGTCGTTGCTCTCCGTTGTATCTTCTCGATACCTTTTATTAAGTCTACCTGGTAAGGATCCCACACTGATGAAAGTACTCAAGCACTGGCCGAGTAAGAGTTATGTAACCTACATTCTTCGTTGGCGGACTGCTGTTCCTGAGGATTCTTCCAGCGAATCTAATTGCTCGTTATGTCTGCTTCCAGAATATTTTGTAAGTAACATCTTCTACATTAACGCAGACCTTTACACTTGCTTACGTTGAGGCTTAAAATGTTTTAATATATTTATTAGTAATTACAGTTTATTCTATCACTTTCAAACAGAATACTCATCTTTTCAATATTGCGATGTATGGTGGTTCTGCTCGCTGCAACATTGTTCTCCTGGGGCGTCATGGTAGAAATAAATGCTCTTATGTACAATTTTTTACTTCTTTAATTTGAATCAAACTACTTCTCCACCAAAACATAACTTCAAAACAAAGCATCAGAACTTCGCTGACAGAACTTCCATTATAAAACAATAGACTAACATAGTTTCCTGTGCACTTTAGAAAAGCCAAAACTCGAACTCCCTCACGCAAGGCGGTGAGGCAAATATATATCGGCAATAATGGCATTACATTATGCATTGTTCGTAACAATTGAATATACTGATTTACAATTAACAAACATAACAGAAAAACATTTCACGTACACAAGAATAATCACAATATAAAATGAAAACTATGCATACAATAATTTTAGATGGCAAATCTATTTGTTTTACAACAAAGAATAACAAATTGACATTTATCAATGAGTACATCATACATGTTCCTAACATATATTGAACTATCAAATCTCATGGCCATTCACAAAATATACTCAACATCTCACGTCAGTCAATATATACAAAGAATTCAATATTAATGTAATAGTCGAAATAACACAATTAGCTGGTCAACACAACTTGTTTGAGCCTAACTTATATACAAAGCTATTCATTTTCATTTCTTTATGTTTTACAAAAGTTTTTACCCTTGTCTATTTGTTGAAATAATGTACAATGACAAAAGTATTGTTTATAGAATTATCTGGAAACGTCTTATACAAATCTCTTAATTAATGAAATCTATCACTTGTTTTAATCACAGTATCACCGAGACACTGTCCTACACTGATTCCTAGGCTGGCTATTTCGTTCTTAACTTCACACGCAACATATATCACTATTGAACCACACGATTCTGGGTCCGACGCAGACGGTATCGTATGGTAACATTGAGATGACGGGGTCAGCAGTATCGTCACAGGCTCAATTGCTATTCCCTGCACCATGCGTTGACACACTGCAGATCCTTCTCGATAAACTACAGCACGGGTCGGCAACACGTAGATCACGATCTACTGGTAGACCGCCATTGCTAATTTGGTAGATCACGTAAGCACTGAGACAGCCGAAGAAAAAAATTGTTGAATAAAACTGACAACTGTTTTTCGTAGCAGTGCTAATGCGCGCTCGTTTGACACAAATTTGTTTTATTTGTTAACAATACCGTAGAATTGGTAGAAACATTTACCTTGAATCTCTAAAACTGTGTTTCTCACTTAAGTTCAATCACATGCCACTCATTACTACAGTATTTCATTCTTCTTCGTGTAATGGGTAGTAATCGAGCAGAATGTCTTCAGATGGTGGTCTTCAGAATGTTCGCCGGCCGCGGTGGCCGAGGAGACTGAGGCGCTTCAGTCACGGTCTGCACGGCCACTACGGTCGGGGGTTCGAATCCCCCCTCGGGCATCGATATTTGTGCCGTCCTTAGTATAAGGTAGTTAATAAGTAGTTTGTAAGTTTAGGGACTGATGACCCCGAAGTTAAGTCCCATAAGCTTAACAAACATTTGAACATTTTTTTCAGAATGTTCAAGGAGGTTAAAATATTAACTTCTTTGGTCCCGTTATGGTGAACTACGTGCATGTTTACAGTGCGTCGACACGATATTTTGCGACTGAGATCGCCACTTTGAGGGATCATTTCAATGAACCACTTTCCGATTCTCAAAATATTCAAATGTTTGTAATCCTATGGGCCAAACTACGTTGGTCATCAGCCCCAAGTCTTACAAACTACTTAAACTAAGTGCAACTAACCTAAGGACAACAGACATCCATGCCCGAGGGAGGATTCGAACCTCCGACACGAGAGGCCGTGCGATCCGCAACGTGGCGCTCCAGACCGCTCGGCTACTCCCGCGTGGCTTCAAAAGATTTTTGTGGTAGAATCATGAATTATCGAATATATCTTCTTCCACTGAAAATGCTTTTGACGTAAACAGCATGGTTTGAACTTGAAATGATATCTTTAGAAATGATTTGTATCTCGAAAGCGTTACAGAAACCAGCATCTATTGGCGTGTAATTTCTCAAGAGAAATACCTAGTATTCGTTAATGTTGCAATCCGAATAAAGGCCTTGTTTGTTTCTACTTACACGTACGAATCACTGTTTTGAAATATGGGTTTTATTAAAATATGAGCTAAAACATAAGGCTGAAATACGAACATGTGGGCTGCGGTATTCAGATAAGTGTTAAGTGTTACACCAAATATCGAGGAAATTAACGGAACATCTACTCATGTTACACATTAAATGTAAATTAATATATTCAAAATCTTATGAAATAAAATTTTTGTTTTGAATAAATAGTGAAGATGTACAACTTTAATTGTTAAATATGGTTCTTCTACAGTATTGAAAAATGAAAACTGTGACAATTTCTGTGTTTTTAAAAGATACTTAAAAGATACTTACTTTGATACGGTTGTAAGAAATAGTACATCGCGAAGTATTTGTGGTTATCTACCGCTGAACTACAGCATCATCCACAAGAAGCCCAGTGAAATTCCGATGTTATCTAAGAGGTTATTTATGTAAATTGTGAAAAGCAACGGTCCTATAACTCATATTGGGAACACCTGACATTACTTAACGTTTGAAGACCTTTCCGTTGAGAATGGCACGCTGCTTTCTGTTAGCTAGGAACGCCTCAATCCAGTCACACAGTTTGTCTGATGTTCTATACGGTTGCACTTTGATCATCAGGCGATGGTGCATAACGGCATCGAAAGCCTCGTTGAAGTCAAGAAACATCTACCTGCGATCCTATATGGACTGCCCTCTGCATAGCGTGGATGAATGGTGTGAGGGGTTTCACATATCTGCTTTAGGAAGCCATGCTGATTTTTACATAGATTCCCAGTCTCCAGAAATTACAATAAGCGAACATTTTCCAAAATTCAGCAACTGGCAAATATAGGCCTATAGTTTTGCGCATCTGATCGGTGATCGCGGAACGAAACATTTGCTCACACATGAAAATTCTGACTTGCTAAATTTGAATTTACAAAATGGACGATCAATTTCAGTGGTAATGTCGGCTCAGATCCAAAATCGCAAAATGGCTCCAAATAACATCCGCACATTAATCATTTACTCCCTATCGATTCCCCTTTTGTTGTATAAAGGGGAATCTAATAAGTCTAGGAAGTAAAGAATTGCAAGTGATTTAATAAGCCAGCACACGGTTGATACCTAAATACATATGAAATCTGAAACATAACGCACTTGGTTCTTCGGGATAAAATAACGAACACTGATTTTATAGAAGTGTATGTTGTTTTATGTATAACGTTGTCATTATATGAGATAAACATTTACATTTTTCGTTTTGTTTCACATTTCGCTTTACTAGTGTAACTGAAAGAAAATGTATTTTTGAACTATTTTTTTTTCAAATAACATTATTACATAGAGTTCTTGTGTTACTTTATTTTCTGTCTAATGCAGCAATCATTTTGCTTGATTGTGAGTCTTTCATTCTTGCATCCTTTTGAATATTAATGGTGGAACAAAAAACTAACTGTAAAATGTTTGATAATCTATTTTCTGGCTTGTTTAGGTGAAGTTTGTGAATTAGGTGTAATATCCACATATACTGTTTTGCAGTCATGCGTGCGGACAAGGTGGGAAACACAGTGAATGGATACATCTGAAATAAAAATACATTAGGCTCTCGGATATGCAAGATGACATATAAAAGGAAAAAAACATAGGCAAATACACTAAGAAAAGCTCATCTTAGCCGGTCATTCTTAGGGCGTGTAATCACCAGTAGTCAATATATAGTGAAATAGCATGGACACATCAATTAGCAAAGCTAAAATCTGAGGTAAACAATTATTGGGCAAATTTCGAGCAAACTATTACATTGGCGAAAAAAGCGTTAGGCTTTCTTCAAAACATGGGCAAATCATTCACAACAAAAACAAATATTCATAAGACAAGGGAAATACAAATTGAAAATACGCAACGAATGAGCAATGAAGTACGTGTGTGTGTGTGTGTGTGTGTGTGTGTGTGTGTGTGTGTGTGTGTGTGTTTTACACAGAATACTGACACTATTCGTCGTACGTCACTTACACGTGGTTGAATGGTAACATATTCATCATTTTCTTGATTAGCAGCTCTTATTTTTCCGTGTTTGCAGTAAAAATTACAGGGTATGAGGTCCGCCTGATATGCAAAACACTGTTTTTACTTGGCACCCAAACTAGTTTCAGCACCTCTGTGCCACCATCAGTGGGCTTTCAATTAATTTCATGCTGTGAAAACAAATTACATTTATTTTACTATTGTGCTAGTTGTAAATTTAGGCCTAAAAAAGTCGTCAGTCTTAAATTTTTTTTACCTTAATTTACATTTTGTGGTCATGTGGGACCCTTTTTATATACTTATGAAGTGGTAGCATTGTCATCTGCAACCAAAATTATCTCTTTTAACAACTTGCGAGGTTTTTAAACCGCTACTTATGGTGCGAAAACGTAATTTTGTCATCTGGGGATGTTTCTATCGTCTGTTTACTATCTATTACTTACGGTTTCTTTTGTCATATACTTCTTCTTCCGCACTGTTTCGCATAGCACACATGTAATACACATATTTTTGTGGACTTTTTTAATCACCACTACTTTCCACTTTAGAAATTCGCCTGTGTTTATTTTATTAAACTGCACCTGTGTCGGTTGACTCAGCTGTTCTCCAGTGGAATGGCGGTCGATTTGAATGTTGTTTGTTCTCTCTCTCTCTCTCTCTCTCTCTCTCTCTCTCTCTCTCTCTCTCTCACACTCTCTCTCTCTCTCTGTGTGTGTGTGTGTGTGTGTGTGTGTGTGTGTGTGTGTTTTAGCTGTCTGTGTCATCCTTTCTGTATAATTCATTTAGTGTGTTAATGTGTTTTTGCATAGGGTGGTGTATTCGTTAATGACTGATTTTCCTTCTGCTATTGCTTTTTGTATGTGGTAATTTTCTTCTATTGTGAGTTTATGGTACAGGTTGTGGCTTAATTACCACATACAAAAAGCAATAGCAGAAGGAAAATCAGTCCTGAACGAATACACCACCCTATGCAAAAATACATTTAACCCACTAAATGAATTATACAGAAAGGATGACACAGGCAGCTAAAACAAACAAACACACACACACACACACACACACACACACACACACACAGAGAGAGAGAGAGAGAGAGAGAGAGAGAGAGAGAGAGAGAGAGAGAGAGAGAGAACAAACATCATTCAAATCGACCGCCATTCCACTGGAGAACAGCTGAGTCAACCGACACAGGTGCAGTTTAATAAAATAAACACAGGCGAATTTCTAAAGTGGAAAGTAGTGGTGATTGAAAAAGTCCACAAAAATATGTGTATTACTTGTGTGCTATGCGAAACAGTGCGGAAGAAGAAGTATATGACAAAAGAAACCGTAAGTAATAGATAGTAAACAGACGATAGAAACATCCCCAGATGCCAAAATTACGTTTTCGCACCATAAGCAGCGGTTTCAAAAACCTCACAAGTTGTTAAAAGAGATAATTTTGGTTGCAGATGACAATGCTACCACTTCATAAGTATATAAAAAGGGTCCCACATGACCACAAAATGTAAAGTAAGATAAAAAACCAAATTAAGACTGACGACTTTTTTAGGCCTAAATTTACAACTAGCACAATAGTAAAACAAATGTAATTTGTTTTCAGAGCATGAAATAAATTGAATGCCCACTGATGATGGCACAGAGGTACTGAAACTAGTTTGGGTGCCAAATAAAAAGTGTTTTGCATATCAGGCGGACCTCATACCCAGTAATTGAATGGTAACGTTTCAGCGTCGAATCTTCCATTTTCATTCGATGTCCAGCGTTCCAAGTCAAGCATTTTGTTTGTTACAATGATTGCTAATGAGACTAACGCTGAATAGCAGGTTATAAAATTTATTTGGAGATGCCGGGGATCGAACCCGGGGCCTTTCACATGCAAAGCGAACGCTCTACCACTGAGCTACATCCCCGCGTGCCTTCTCGCGCGCGCGCGGTATAGACTCGTCCTTGCCGTCAGGCGCTGTTCCGTTATCTGAGGACATCGAGGTACAGGCCTGGGTATAAAGAATGGCATTGAATCCCAGTAACATTTGCGCTGAATCTCATAAATGCAATCTTATTTCTTCTCCCTTACCATATACAGACACTTTAGCAAAACGCTGTATGTATGTTGTGATCACTTTTAGACACACAGAAGACCTGAGCATCTAATCAAAATAATTGTCTTAAAATACGCGTAATAACATTCAAATACAGTCCATTTTTAAAATTCTGGATAATAAATGTGAAGAAATTAATTATTCCTTGTGCTCCTATTTGGAGTAGTGTTACTGGGTGAAGACGAACGTTGCATTCATATGGAAATTCTTAAAATACTTGTTGCTGTTAACTATGGATTAAGGCTAATTGTATTGAGGATTTCTGTTTGAATGACGAGTTGTGATGAGTACAAGATACCAAAAGCTCGAATGACTACGAACCACGAGTCATGTATGCTCCATGGAAATTTTACTCTGAATTACTTTCTGGAGATCGTCACGTAACTCTGTACGACGTCGTGTGCGGTGTATCTGTCGTCTCGGGTAATATAGATATTTGTAAGTAGTTTACCTGGCTAAAATGGTTCTCTGATGGGTAGGCACTTTTGACCATATATATTTTGTCTCCTAAGAAGCTGCTAAAGTTTAATAGTACTAATGCTTTCAGTTTTAATTTCTCATAACTGTGGAAGTGTACTTTCGCTTAACTACGCACTCAAACTCAGTTCAAATTTCTTCGAAAGTAATAATGCTGATAGAAACAAGTTACAAAAGTAATGCGACTATTGGCAGTATATATGAAATCCATCTTTAAAAACCTTAACTGTACAAAATACGTAATATGAAGAATTCGTCATGTAAGACGAGGTGGCCGAGTGGTTAAGGCGTTGGACTGCTAATCCAATGTGCTCTGCACGCGTGGGTTCGAATCCCATCCTCGTCGAATGTTTTAATTCTGCGAGAGTGTGCAGCTAACATTAAGAGCGTTTTGTAAATTATTAAACAATAACATATTCTACGATTCACCATTTCACTCATCTGGCACAGATCATTGTCTTCGGTACACTACATTATTTCTAAAAGTTTTTGAAATTATTTTTACATCGAATGGTGGATTTTCAGTTTATTTGAACATATGTCGATGAATGACATTGTAATAAAAGTATTCCTTCAAACCGTCTTGATTGCAATTTTTTTTATTAGTTAATGACGCGTTTCGCCCTTTAGCAGGGCATCTTCAGATTATCTGCGTGACAGAATTTACACAAAATTACAAGGCGGAATTACAAACGGTTATAGTGGTACATGGGCTTATTTTGTGTTAAGAAGACAGTATAAATAGTAAACAAAGCTTACAATGCGCTCTACGTGGTGTGACACCGTTAGTTGTTATTGCGGTGTTTCTATTTTCTTGGAATGTTTTTTTGGATTTCCTTTTGTAGGGCCAAAAAAGGAAATCCAAAAAACATTCCAAGAAAATAGAAACACCGCAATAACAACTTACGGTGTCACACCACGTAGAGCGCATTGTAAGCTTTGTTTACCATTTATACTGTCTTCTTAACACAAAATAAGGTCATGTACCATTATAACCGTTTGTAATTCCGCCTTGTAATTTTGTGTAAATTCTGTCACGCAGATAATCTGAAGATGCCCTGCTAAAGAGCAAAACGCGTCATTAACTAATAAAAAAAAAAAAATTGCAATCAAGACGGTTTGAAGGAATATTTATTCTGATTGCTGTTGTACACCATGGATTGGAAATCATTTTGTAATAAAAGTTCCAGATCAGTGCTTACACTTTATTAAATAGCGCTACAGCTGTTCGCCATTACCAAGCGCGTCTACGATGTTTTGATGTTAGTTACTAACATCTGTCGTGACTTGTAAAAACTGCAGTGAATTAATCACGTATTTCGCAGTTGAATACGTTTTTTTAGTTGCCTGGTTGTATGCAGCTTGTTACGCTCAAACGTTAAATTACAGAAAACTTCTATATTTTTAGTCAGAACTGTTGCTAATTTCGCAAAATATAAAAGTTTTCTGTAATTTAACGTTTTAGCGTAACAAGCTGCATTAAACCTGGCAGCTAAAAAACGTATCCGACTGCAAAATACTTGATTATTTCACTGCAGTTTTTTTTATAATAGTCACGCCAGATGTTAGAATATAACGTCAAAATACCGTAAACGCGCTTGATGATGACAAAAAGCTGAAATGCCTGTAGCGCTATTTCATAAATTGCAAGCGGTGATGTCGAACTTTAATTACAATGTCATTCGACGACTTACCACACTGCATGCCCAACAATCACGAACACATTATTTCGAATTTGCAAGGTCAAATATTAAGGTACTAAACATGAGTCAGTATTGCATAATTAGAAAATATATATACAACTAGCTGAACCCCCGCTGCTTCGCATGCATAGGCTTGTTGGTCTGCACCAGTTGTTTCTTTCTAATCCCGATGAAGAGTCCATATCCTAAGTTTCGTAGTTATAGCTTGAAATTTAACAGCAACATAATTTTTGAAAATCAATTTTTTGCGTTGCCTATTTTATCTCCTCATTTGTCAAATTTCAAAAAAAAAAAAAAAAAAAAAAAAAAAAAATAAAGCCGTAACACGTTTCTTTTAAATTCGAACCCTGAATTAAAATCAGAAATTTTGTAGTTCTAGCTGAAAAATTGCCTAAATAGCTATGTATTTTCAAAAAAAGTTTCATCCCCTATTTCACCCCCTTACGGACGGAATATCGAAAATTCGCTTCTTAAATGATGCCTACAGAGTAAGATCAACATTCTCCACAAATTTCAAGTTTCTATCTTCAGTGGTTTGGGCTGGGCGATGATGAGTCAGTCAGTCAGTCAGTCAGTCAATGGGGACACTTCCTTATATATATAAAAGATAATACTTTTAAGGCATTCAGTTGCATTGTACTTGGGTTTGTGTTCTCAAGTTCACCACTGAACCACTCGACAGGTGGTCCATTGATTGTATGAGTTCACACTCGCACTGAGAGTCGTTCGAAAAGCCCCACGTTTTCTTCATCTCTGCATCGCTCGTCCTGACACAGTTTAGAATAGTACAGACTCTTCTCGAAAGATTGAAAGTCTCTGTATGTTTCGAGCGGCAACCAAGCTTCTGTTATTCACTGATCTTATACTCCATAATCTTCTCCATTCCTTTACTGTATCGTAGGGAAACGCGTCTTCACCTGTTGGCCGTAGAGATGACTTCAGTTATGTTGTGTCAGGTACTGGAGTATAAGAAGTTATGAGCTCAACTGTATTATACATCATTTTTTCGATTTCTGTCGTCCTTAGTTGCATATGAAATTGGTGAAGGTGATTACCGTCTTTAGCAAATAAATGAAAGGCGTTTTGTGTGTGCCATACGCGTTTCGCTTCTTTATTTATGAAGCATCATCAGTGGCCTGTAATACATGTTATTTTTGTATAATATTTTGTATAATATTGTAGGTATTTTTCACAGTATGACAGTTAACTCTTGTTACAATTACTAAAGTTCGGATCTACTAGGTTAGAAACAACTTCTGTAGCACTAGCTTTTGGAAAGTTAATTTAATTATATAGTTTTTGGCCCTACTTACGGTTTTCTGTTTTATTCCATGTGTGTCTTCATGGAGATGTTTGTGAGGTCTTCAGTTGGATGTGGTATTTTCGGTCTTGATGAAAACCCTTGCATCACCACTTCACTGTGTACTCGTTTTTGAACGTTTGTTTACAATGTTTAGTGTTGCCAACTGTCGCTTTTCGTCTGTCTCTTGTTTGTGTTCCTTGTATCTCTGAGTGCGTCAGCTGTTTTTTGTTTGTGTTGGTGTCTGTGTAGGCTGTGTGTCTGTTGTTATTTGTGTTAGTTTTTTGTATTATTTTTGTATTATACATATTCTGTGAATGGTAACTAATCTCTTTTGATTTCAATTGGTGCTTTGTTAGTATGGGTTACCGAAAGAGATGACAGTCTCAAAGCTCCAGATGTTAACGTCATTGCTTCTCAGTTGAGTATAGATTTTTGACTAGTTTGCTCTTCTGGCCCACACAGGTGAACAGTTCTCGGCCACACTATATTCAAGTGGCAAGGCTGACGTTTACAGGGTATTTGCATAACACACACCGAGGTTGTGCCAACGAGGTTGAAAAGAATGGAATTTCTAGCTTCCTTTTTTGTGTATCCTGTATGTGGGCTCTGCAAGTTCGATCAAGCTTTACTCAGAGGTACTAAGAGTTATCTTCATTTTAATTATCTCATAATTAATGCAGATGTTCAGGTTTCTTTTGACTTACATGAATGTTAACAGTATCTTGTTAGGATTGTATATATACATGTAGGGTCTGTTCGGTAAAAACAGACGTCACTTCTGATCCTGCAGTTATTCTTTCATATTCAGAGAATATGACATCGACTGCGAATAGGCAAAGCTGAAAATGTGTACCTAGCCGGGACCCGAACCCAGGTCTCCTGCTTTCTAGTGGTATAGTGCTCAGCGCAACTGCCTAGAAAGCAAGAGTCCTGGGTTCGGGTCTCGGCTAGGTACACATTTTTAGTTTTGCCCATTCGCAGTTGTCTTGCCGTTTTAATTTTGATTTTTCTTCCAGTTAAAATATTTATAAATCGATACAAACAACCAATGATGAATCTGTCCACCCTACATTATGTGCTGACTTTAGATCCAACTGGAGAAAGCCTTTTCGACAAAAGTTGGGAGGGCAAGAACTTGATCACAGCAATGTTTTTTTAGGCCTAAATCCTGCTATCTCCATCGGTTAGGAAGGTTCTATAAAGGAAGAGTGTGGCCATCAAAATTCTCTGGAATAATTTGTGAACAGTGGATAAAGAGAAATTGATCTGAAATACTTGGGGTTGTAACAGGTTTCAAGACGGGGATACCCTAGCTTCTTTCTGTATACTGGGTATTTTGCTATGCTTAATGCACCCAGAGAAAAGTTTCGTAGAAAGTTCCTTCTTGTCGATCCTAGATTTTTAATAAACTCGGGCAGGGTTGCATTAGCTCCTGCTACTTTACCGAACTTCAATGGCGTCTTTTATTAAAGGAACTATCTGTTTATTCTGTGTCATTCTTTTTATCTACTAAAAATTTTTTCAGATGTAACTAGCTAAAAATCCGGCGTCGTCCAGTGTTAACTTTGTCCGTCTTCCCTTTTCTGTGCGCCTTGTCTCCCCTCTCTACTTCCTCCTCCTCTCCCCCTCTCTCTATGTCCGTCCGTCCGTTTCCTCCCTCCCCTTTCTGTCCGTTTCCTCCTCCACCTCCTCCTCTCCCTCCTATATACGAAAATATAAGCGCCAAGTTTTATGGTGACTGGTCAAACGGTGAGAAAGTCGCAAGGTACTTTCGGCTTGCAGATAATAAAATTTTTTTATGAAAACATTTATGTGCTGACTTTCATAGTGACCGTCAAATAATTTTGATGTTTGATGTGACATACCCTCAGCCATGCACCTACGGAGCCTTACGAAATGTAGCCCAATTATTAATTCGGGGTATAAGCTATCTTCAGTCGAAATTTTATTCAAATATGTGCATCCCTTACAGCATATAGTAGCAATGATAGTAACACATTTTAAGGTACCCGCCACGCACCATACATCCAACATATAGTTCACGTTGTCTAGACCAAAATGTTACTCGGAAATGAAGAGGTATCGTAGGTGAATTCATGACGGGCCGTACCAAACGAATCGGCAAAACATAAACTAAAAAATCCAGAAAAAAATGGCGGAGACTATGTACAGTATTTGTCATGTTCCGAACTCAGTTTGACGGCGGGAATACATTTTCACATCTTTCCCTGTATCATCGTGGGAAGCAATGCAGAATGTTGAGACAAACTGAGTATGCAGCTAGGTACAGATATGGAAGTCGGCCGATATTTCGGCAAGAGACCCAAGGCAATACTGCAGCGAGGAAACACTGTGCAAGGACGTTTAAAACCTCGGTTTTCAATGACAACGGGAAAGAATTCGCACAACGAGCTAGGAAGCAACGCCATCACAAGACCAAAGATGAAAACCGTCAGATAAAATGATCAAATGTTTGTAAAGCTTATGGGACTTAACTACGGAGTCGTCAGTCCCTAAACTTACAAACTACTTATGAACTACGAATGGGGGGGAGGGATTCGAACCCCCGACCGCAGCGGCCGTGCAGACCGTTACTGGCACGCTGCAGACCGCTCGGCCATTGCGGCCGGCTATAACCGTCAGAAATATCTCTAATAAACATGTTTTCAACGGGTGAGGTGGAATTAAATTTGTCCATCTGCTTTTTGACAAAAGAGAGGATTCGATCCAGAATTTAAGCAAAAATCTATCCCTATTGATGACGTTATCCACTAGTTTTTCAATCGCGCCCTTAATAACACGATCCCAATAGCTCCAAGTGGATGCCAAAATTTCCTGAAAAGTTCCAAAAAGGATGAAATAACAGGTTTTCGCTTGGTAGGCGATGTGAGATGTTTCTTTTATTTAACTTCAAAACATATCGATTTCGTCCCTATGATGGGACATCATCAGTGCAGAATCACAAGTCATGATGACCTATGTGCTCTGCTTAAAAAATGTTTTTAAGCAGAGCACATAGGTCATCATGACTTGCAATTCTGCACTGATGATGTCCCATCATAGGGACGAAATCGATATGTTTTGAAGTTAAATAAAAGAAACATCTCACATCGCCTACCAAGCGAAAACCTGTTATTTCATTATAATTCTGTGGTGGGCTGGCACACAAAATGGAATCTAGTTCCAAAAAGGATAATATTAAGTTCGCTAAATATAATTGTATTCCGTCGACTGGTCTCTGCAATCATCTTGTGGTCTGAAAATGTTTGCAATTGTTTAAAATAAAGTGCATAGATGCACTATGCCACTGTAGTTAAAATGTACATATCAGTGTAAGTGACAGTAAGATAAACAGTATAAACAGATAAAGCCAAAATTTCAATTTTGTATATTCCATGGGGTGGCTTATGTTTAGGCAGTGTTATGGTAAACGTGTGTGATTTATGCTGAGTACATCGTTCAACAGTCAATTGTTTCACCAATATTCCACAGCTGCATGGGATACGATACACGCCCTTCTTGAGCAGCAAACCCAGATATCCTTTACGGACCCAAACAGCGACTTAATTTTAGATAGTGGTCAAACAAACATTTCACGTCATATTTACGCAAAACACGACAAATGATGTTGGAAATGTTACCTCTAGCCCGTTGCACATTTGTTAGATAGCGCAAAGCTCTTTTAATCATCTGCTCTTCACTATAACCATTCTGGCAAAAAGCAACCTTCAGATGGGAAAGCACAGTTGACAAACTTTCCAAGTCTGAAATGACGTTGAGTTCTGTGCGCTAAGGTACAAAGACCATCTCCACGCTGAGTTGGGTGTTGACAACTATCAGCCTGCAAATTCAAATCAGAGAATTGGTTTCCTATAAACAGCATGCTCCAACGTACAACGTACAACCTACCTTTCTCCTGACCAACACATCAAGGAAGGGAAGCCAACCATTCTTTTCCACTTCCATGTTGAAACAATGTTGGTGTGCATTGAATTTAGATGTTCCAAAAAGCAGCTGGTTTGCTTGCTTGCTTTTGCGGTGTGTGTTGTCTTTTCCTGTGTCACTGAAAATTGATGTTTTAAACGTCGTTGCACGTTGGTTGGTTGGGTTCTGAAAGGGAGTAAAGTAGATGGTCGATTAAAACCCCGAGCGACCGTCGGGAGATAAAACGCACTGTGTCCACCCCATCTGCTCTCACGCTTAGTCATTACTGTACAGGGTTCAGAAAACACTGGAATCTTTCAATTAATAATTTCCGATATGGATTTGGTATAAATCGTGTGAGAATGTTTTCAACTACACTGTTATAGCCACTGGTAATAATACCAATTGCACAAAGTGTGGGAAAATATTCATTCTTCATTCCGTCTTGTTGATAATCAGATCGTTTACTTCCTCAGAAACTGCGCTGGATAGTACACTGATTCTGTTACTAGCTGACGTGTCATGCCATTCTATACCGAACACACACAAAAAATGTTTCTCCATTTCACTAACATACTGTACTGCTGTTTGATTTCTTGATTTCTCCCGGCGTATGAAATATTCGAAAGGCTTACGGGTATGCCGCCACCATCTAAAATGAAGGCCCTGTTAGGGTCCGTAAAGATGATCCCGGTTTGCGCAAGGACGGTGTCTGTCATCTTCCATGCAGCTGTGGCATTTCATATATTCATCAAACAGGACTGTTAAGGACCGATTTATTGACCATAAACCTTCACACACGTTTACAACGTTGTGCCGAACACTGCATAGATACAGGCCAACATATGGAAAATAGCAAAACGAAAATTTTGCCATGCACTTCCAGCTGCTGGGATTGTGTTATCAAGAAAGCGATTGAAATAAAACTAGCGGATAAACTTAGGAGTAGAGATGCAGGTTTTTGTATCAATTCTGAATCGAATGCTGCTCTCTGACTTGTCAAATGGAGCGACAAAATTCATGCTACCTCCTCACTTACTATACTACATATATTTCTGAAGGTTTTCATCTTTGATCGTGTATTGGCGCATTTTGCGTGCCTTCTCTGTGTTGTCTTTCCTGTTCTCATTGAAAACCGAGGCCTTAAAAGTCGCTGCACATAGCTTCCTCGCTACAGTACTGCCTTGAGCATGGCAGGGTGGTCTCCTGCCGAAATATTGGCCAACGTTAATTTCTGTGCCTGACTGTACTCCTGTTTGAATTTTCCATAGGCTGGGAGAAATTAAGGAATCACAATGTATGATATTGTTTAGATTGTGAAGTGTTGAGCGTAATCGCAGCTAGACTCTGCTACTGAAAAGTAGGGCAAACGCGTGTCGAGTGTCAGGTTTATCTTATCGGTTTTGGTGTGTTGCCGTTTCCGTAACGTGTTCTACAGCACCGTGGCTGAAGTCCGAATGCCCTCGCTGTTACTGTCATTACACACGCCGCTACTATATACTGTTCTGACAACTGTAAATCTTAACCTTGGTTATTAATACAAAAGTAATGTTAATATGGCGTGCCTCTTCCTTATGTAAGAAATCTGATCTTGATAATTCTGTTAAATTCAGTTGGTTCTTTTAGATCACCGGCCCTGGAGAGCAAGATATGATAGATGTAGTCCTGCTATTGTTTGTCCTGTCCACAGAATATTGCACAAGTTAAAACACTGTACTATTTTTATTGTGAGAGCGGCATCTTTACATGACTAGGGTAGTGATTTAATAAACTGAATGGACCGTAATGATTTTATGAAGATTTTCAACGCATGACCACGTATCAGTCTATTAAAGGTAAATGTAGAAATGCTACTAATATGTTTGTAGTCTCTCATGAAGACAGAAATGGAGTATTAATTTTAAAATTACTGTCTGTATTCGCACGACAGAGCTTGTACCTTGCGTCTTACACATTGTTAAGTAAACCTATTGTTTAAATCTTGGCAAAAGTTAATATTCGGTCTAGTAACGTACAACATATGTATTGTGACGATACATACGGTAGGAGACAAGGAATATGAAGGAGAGCAGAGAGAGAAATTTTTCCTCTCAATTTTAAGACGAAAAATTACTTTATTTCCTTTACCAGGTCTTCAACTGACTTCAGCTGCAGAACGCGCTGTAAATCTACTTCTCTCAGGATATCTTGAGTAAAATTTCCTATATTGAAGCCCATTCTTTCTGATACCTTCATCCTCCCGTCGTTCCCATCATTAAATAAAAGAACTGCATAATAAGTTGCAATTCTGACCAACTGTAGCAGATGAAAATGTGATTTTAGGGCATCGTTTCCATATTACCCATAATCTGAATGTTACCACTACCAAACGTCTTACAAACACAAGAAAATTTCACTGCTGCAGTCAGATTAATTAATACTTGCTCCATAGATCATATTACATTTCCTAATGATGTGGAACGTGCCAGTTTAGTAAGTAGTGTCTGTGCATGAGAGAATGTAAAATGATTATGCACGACCTGTTTAGAGTTTAAAGGTAACAGCTCTAAATATTGTAGCAATAAATTGAAATTGAATTGTCTGTGCATGACAATATTTTAAAATGTTTTTAAATTTTCATTTATATTATATATAATTTTTATTTTTTAAGTTTTATCTAAAAATTCATCTAAAGTGTAAGAGTTGCAATTAATAAATTACTTTAATTTCGTTTTAAATACCAGTTGGCTATCTGTCAGACATTTGATGATACTTGACCGAAGACTTTTGTGCCAGCATAATTCACCTCTTTCTGTGCCAAAGTTATATTTAACCTTGAATAGTGAATACCGGTATCACCCTTTCTCCTAGTGTTGTAGCTGTGAACACTATTACTTTTGAATCGGGTCTCATTGTTAACAACAAATTTCATGAGTGAATATATATATTGGGAAGTTACAGTGAAGATTCCTAGATCCTTAAATATATGTCTACAGGATGATCTTGGGTGGGCTCCAGCAGTTATTCGGATTACACGCTTTTGTGCAATGAATACTTTTTTTCTCAATGTTGAATTGCTCCAGAACGATTGAATTGCTCCAGAATATGATCCCATATGAAAGCAGCGAATGAAAATAGGCATAGTAAGCTAAGTTACTGAGATGCGTATCACCAAACTTTGCAATTACTCTGATAACATAAGTAGCTGAACTCAAACGTTTCAGCAGATCTTAAATGTGTTCCAATTCAATCTCTCGTCAATGCAAAGTCCTAAAAAATTTTGAATATTCTACCTTAGCTACAGATTTATGTTCAAAGTCTAAATTTATTAATGGAGTGTTGCCATTTACTGTATGAAACTATATATACTGGGTTTTATCAAAGTTTAATGAGTGTCTATTTGTCGAGAACCACTTAGTTTTCTGACATAATAAGTTAATTCCTGTTTGTCAGGCGTGATAGCTATAGTTGTAATGTCAGCAAAGAGAACTAGCTTAGCATCTTCGTGAATATAGAATGGCAAGTCATTAATATATATTAAAGAACAGCAAAGGAAACAAAATCGAACCTTGTAGGTCCCCATTTTTTATAATTCCGCGTTAGAGGAATTAACTGTTTCTTCTATATCATGTGATCTGCTTATTTTAACTTTCTGCACTTTTCCAGTTAAGTACCATTTAAACCATTTATGCACTGTCCCACTCATACCACAATACTTAAGATTATCTAGAAGAATCCTAAGATTCACACAATCAATAGCCTTAGAGAGATCACAAAAAAAAAAACAAACCAACTGGTGATGTTCAGTTACTCAAAGCATTTAATATTCCTCAGTTGAGGTATATATAGCATTTTCTATTGAAAAGCTGTTTTGAAAGCCAAACTGACATTTTGTTACAACTTTGGTTTTACTAATATGGGAAGCTACTCGAGAATACATAATTTTTCAAAAATTTTGGATAAAGCTGTCAGTTGAGATGGGACAGTAGTTATCATACGTATCTCCTTTTTTTTTATGCAAAGGTTTAACGATAGCATGTTTCAGTCTATCGGGGAAAATACCCTGTTTTAAAGAGCTGTTACATATATGGCTAAGAATCCTACTTATTTCTTGGGAACAGGTTTTTATTACCCTGCTGGAAATGCAATTAATTCCATGTGACCTTTTGTTCTTGAGAGAGTTAATTATTTTCCTAATTTATGAAGGAGAGTTTGGTGGAGTTTCAATGGTATTAAATTGTGTAGGTATAGCCTCTTCCATTAATTGCCTTGCTAGTTCTAATGAACATCTAGATCCTATTTGTCTAAAACATTTAAAAAGTAATCATTCAAAATGTTTTCAACTTCTTTTTGTTACTAAAGTTTCCATTTGCTTTGATGGTAATACCCTCTTCCTGTGCTCTTGGTTGCCCGTTCTCCCTTTTGGTAATATTCCAAATTGCTTTAATTTTATCAGAGGAACTAATCTGACATGATGCACATGCTTCTGGATTTTTGATAACTTTTATTAATGTAGCCTTTTTTATAATATTCACTTGTTTCTGGGTTATTACTTCATCTTGCAGATATGTATATGTTTCCTTTTTGATTACAAGATATTTTTATTCCTTTAGTAAGCCATGGTTTTTTACATGGTTTCTTATAATTATATTTAACTAATTTCTTGCGGAAACAGTTTTCAAGTACCCTTACAAATGTACTATGAAATAAGTTATATTTTGCTGTGGCGGAGCGGCCGAGCGCATTGAGGCGCTATGCTACGATGGGCGAGGCCATTCCCCGTATGCGGTTCGAATCCCCCCTCGCCCATGGATGTTTGTGCCGTCTTTAGTATAAGGTAGTTCATAAGTAGTTTGTAAGTTTAGAGACTGATGACCCTGCAGTTCAGTCCCATAAGCCTTACAAACATTTTGTAAGTTACATTTTAAATTGGCGTCAGGTTCCTTATAAACCTCATCCCAGTCTAACTGCTGTAGGCTTTCTTTGAAATTTCTAGTTGATAGGTCATAAATCGCACACACAACTCTGGAGGACTGTTTCGAAATACTGACTGGAGCTGTCTTACACCGTTACTAACTGTGCACCATGACCAGAAAGACCATTCTCAACAGGACAAGCATCTACGTTGTTAAAGGTCAATTAAATCCAATGTACCGAGATTCATCGCTGCACCATTCACCTCACTAATTTTTGGCTTGGAGCTGCTAGGAGAAGAGTTATTATTTTCAGCAGATGTTCTTACTTCGGACGTAGCCCCATGCTGTTCTGTCGTTTCTCACGTCTTCTGTTCACTACCGTATTCAAACGCACACACCTTGTGATCGTGGCATAACTGAATGAAGAAAGAAACACTTGTATAAATCTCCATCGGTATCGCAAGGCAAAAACAGAATTTCTTCGTCATAAACGATGCAGCCCCATGAACCACAGACGTTGCCGAGGTGGGGTGGCTTGCGTGCCTCAACGATACAGACAGCCGTACCGTAGGTGCAACCACAGCGGAGGGGTATCTGTGGAGAGGCCAGACAAACGTGTGGTTCCTGAAGAGGTGCAGCAGCCTTTTCAGTAGTTACAGGGGTAACAGTCTGGATGATTGACTGAGCTGGCCTTGTAACATCAGCTAATGTGGCTTTGCCACACAGCTACTGCGAACGGCTGAAAGCAAGGGGAAACTACAGCCGTTACTTTTCCCGAGGGCATGTAGCTCTAATGTATGAAAATATGATGGCATCCACTCGGGTAAAATATTCCGGAGGTAAAATAGTCCCCCATTCGGATCTCCGGGCGGGGACTACTCAGGAGGATGTTGTAATCAGGAAAGACAATACTGGCATTCTACGGATCGGAGCGTGGAATGTTAAATCCCTTAATCGGGTAGGAAAATTAGAAAATTTAAAAAGGGAAATGGATAGGTTGAAGTTAGATGTAGTGGGGATTAGTGAAGTTCGGTGGCAGGATGAACAGGATTTCTGGTCAGGTGAGTACAGTATTATAAATACAAAATCAGTTGGGCGTATCACAGGAGTAGGACTGATAATGAATAAGAAAATAGGAATGTGGGTAAACTACTATGAGCAGCACAGTGATCGCATCATTGTCAAGATAGATACGAAGCCAACACCGACAACAGTAGTACAGGTTTATATGCCATCTAGCGCTGCTGATGAGGGGATCGGAGAAATGTATGAGGAGTTAAAGGAAATTATTCAGACAATTCAGAGGAAAACTTAATTGTGATGGGAGAGTGGAATTCGGTAGTAGGAAAAGGAAGAGAAGGAAAAATAGTAGGTGAATACGGACTGGGCAGAAGGAATGAAAGATGAAGTTGCCTGGTAGAATTTTGCACGGAACATGATTTAATCATAACAAACACCTGGTTTAAAAATCACAAAAGACAAGGAGAAACCGGAAGGTATCAGATTTTATAATGGTAAAACAGATTCCGGAACCAGGTTTTAAACGGTAAGACTTACCTAGGAGCCGATATAGACTCTGACTATAACTTGTTAGTCATGAACTGTAGGCTGAAACTGAAAAAACTGCAGAAAGGTAGGGAAAAAAAGGAGATGGGACTTTGATAAATTGAGGGAACCTGAAGTTCTTAAGAATTTCAGAGGGAGCTTTAGGCAACAATTGACAGAAACAGGGGGAAATAAAACAGAAGAGGAATGGGTAGCATTGAGAGATGAAATAGTGAAGGCAGCAGAGGACAAAATTGGTAGAAAGCCAAGGCCTACAAAAAATCCTTGGATATTACAGGAAATACTAACGTTAATTGATGAAAGGAGAAAATATAAAAATGCCATAAATGAAACAGGCAAAATGGAGTACAGGCGACTAGGAAATGAGATTGACAGGAAGTGCAAAATAGCTAAGCAGGAGTGAAGCCACATGCAAATCTGTAGAAGAATGTATAAGAAGAGGAAAAATAGATACTGGCTACAGGAAAATAGACGTTTGGGGACAAGAAAAACAGCTCTACAAATATCAAGAACTCTCATGGAAAACCAGTTCTCAGCAAAGAAGGGAAAGCTGAAAGGTGGAAAGAGTACATAGATCAGCTCTACAAAGGAAATGAACTTGGAGATGATGATGATGTAGGCAGGGAAGAGGAAGTAGATCAAGATGAAATAGGAGATACTATACTAAGATGAATTTGACAGAGCCCTGAAAGACCTAGGTCGGAACAAGGCCCCGGGAGTAGATGACATTCCCTCAGAGCTACTAAAGTCTCTGGGAGAGCCTGCCATGACAAAACTATTTCACCTGGTGTGTAAGATGTATGAGACAGGCGAAATACCCTCAGACTTTAAGAAAAATGTAATAATTCCCATTCCAAAGAAATCAGACGCAGATAGATGTGAAAATTACAGAACCATCAGTTTGATAAGTCATGGTTGAAAAATTTTAACACAAATTATCTACAGGAGAATGGAAAAGCTGGTAGAAGCTGACCTCGGGGAAGATCAGTTTCGATTCAGGAGGAACATAGGAACCCGGGTGGCAATACTCAATTTACGTCTTATCTTAGAAGATAAAGGAAAGGCAAACCTACATTTTTAGCTTTTGTAGATTTAGAGAAAGCATTTGACAATGTTCACTGGAATACACTCTTCCAAATTCTGAAGTCAGCAGGGGTAAAATATAGGGAAAGGAGAATTACTGACAACTTGTACAAAAGCCGGACCGCAGTTATTAGACTCGAAGGGCATGAAAGGGAAGCATCAGTTGGGAAGGGAATAAGACAGGGTTGTAGCCTTTCTCCGATGTTATTCAATTTGTACATCGAGCAGGCGGTGAAGGAATGCAAGGAAAAATTCGGAATAGGGATCCAAGTTCAGGGGGAAGAAATAAAAACATTGCGTTTTGCTGATGACATTGTAATTCTGTCAGAGACAGCAAAGGACCTGGAAGAGCAGTTGAATGGAATGGACAGTGTGATGAAGAGCGCGTATAAAATGAACATTAACAAGAGCAAAACAAAAATAATGCACTGCGGTCTAAGAAAATCAGGCGATGCTGAAGGAATTAGATTAGGTAACGAAACAATGAAGGTGGTAGATGAGTTTTGTTACTTGGGTAGTAAAATAACATGCGATGGTCGCAGTACAGAGGATATAAAATGCAGAATGGCAATGGGAAGAAAAGCATTTTTGAAAAAGAGAAATTTGCTAACATCGAACATTAATTTAAGTGTAAGGAAGTCTCTTCTGAAGGCATTTGTGTGGAGTGTTGTCTTGTACGGGAGTGAAACATGGACGATAAGCAGTGCAGACAGGAAGAGAATAGAGGCTTTTGAAATGTGGTGCTACAGAAGAATGCTGAAGATTAGGTGGGTAGATCGCATAACTAATGGAGAGGTACTGAATAGAATTGGTGAAAAAAGGAATTTTTGACATACCTTTAGTAAAAGAAGGGTTCGCTTGGTAGGACACATTCTTAGATATCGGGGAATCGTAAATTTAGTATTGGAGGGAAGTGTGTGGGGTAAGAATCACAGAGGGAGACCACGAGACGCATATAGTAAGCAGATTCAAATGGATGTGGGTTGCCATTCTTATGAGGAGATGAAGAGGCTTGCTCAGGATAGAGTAGGGTGGAGAGCTGCATCAAATCAGTCTCCGGACTGAAGACCATAACAACAACAAACGATGCAGCTAGTTTGTTATTGTTCATAAGATACGGAACAGTCAAACATAATATATAAAACCAAAGCGTGTGTATCACTGTTTTCTAGATGTACCCCGCGTATGGTTGAAAGTAATACACAGAATCGTTGTTCACTGAGCTGGTATTGAAGTGCTGCTTCAAAACGTGGGCGTGGCAGGAAGGCCGCGTCACACTTAATTTTCAGCTACGTGAGATGCACTTTAAAGTTTGGGAAGTTATTGTCCATGAGTTGTACTAACAAATAAAAAGTAAATCGAAAATTGACATTTTTGTTAAATTTCATCAACTTCCCCCTTAATAACATTACTGTTTTGTCAAAGAAGTTAAAATGTTTACAAACTTAGATTCAAGCGTAACATATCTTCTATGAGCGAGTAACGTATCTTCCAAGTCTGTATCTAAACACAGAGTTATGAAACAAAATAGTGAAATATGATTTCCCAGTAAGGCTAATGTGGGTTAACTAAATAAAAATAAACTTGTAGAAAACACACAAAATTATGATACTAATTATGAACCATCAAGAACCGACGGAAGAACAAATAAAAATTACATGGCACTCTACGTTTCCAATGAAAGTTTTTCACTTCACTTTTCACGTTAACAGTTCGCAAAAGCTGTGTAATTTAGGCCTATTGCGGTAATAAATTCATCGTCTAATCTTTTTATAAAAATTCCACAGTAACATCCTTTTTAAATGTCTTTAACCCATGTTTACTGCCAGTGTTCATCACACTAGCAGCTAGCAAAATTCATGCCGACATCGCAATATCATAATGACAAGCATGTCCTCCTGACAATCTTATCGAACAGGCCTGAGTACATTGAAAAGCTAGTTTTGGACGAAACGATTCGCCAATCAATATGAGAAATCTACGCCGTATCACCGCTGGGAAATAGTAGTATCTGGACGAACAGTCCCTTGATGAACTAGTGGACAGTAATCCACGGAGAATACAGGCTGGCTGGAATTAGTGTCAGAGGACCTGTTACCTTGTGTTAGGAGTACTGATGCACGCTGCAATCTAGAACACAGATGAAGAATGACTGAGATCTCTTTTCATGAGCAATGAAGAGAATTGAAATGTTGTATTTTCTATGTAAAGGCTCCTGAACCCCTTAGAATCATGGTGATGCAACAGTTCTATAAAGTGTGTGTATAATTTGTTGTTGCTGTTGCGGTCTTCAGTCCGGAGAATGATTTCATGCAGCTCTCCACCCTACTCTATCCTGTGTAATCCTCTTCTACTCTGAATAAGAACAGTATTTATTTATTTTATGTGTCCAGGAATAAGACATATCTTTCTATCAATAAATATAACAATTACAATACATTTATTATTAACAATTTACAATCTAGGGACACAAAGTTCACTAAATATATGTTTACAGTGTGCAATTACATTGAGCGAGTTACAATTAAAGAATGCAAAATTCAGTAAATATACAATTAAAATACACAAATTACAAACTAGAAACATAAAATATGGGAAGAGGTGACTAATTCTGTAGGACACCGCTAATTTCTGCTAGATGGACCGCAAGCTCCAAAATTCTGCTGTCTCGAGGGCCACATCATTGCCTGCGTGTAGCTCCTCTATGGTGCAGGGGTTGGGCAGGTTTCTGCAGACCAGGAGATGTTGTGGGTCCTGCACATCGCCACACTCACAGAGCTCATCTTCGTTTGTGAAGCCCCACTTTGAGATTAATCTTGCAGCGAGACACTCCTGTCCTCAGTGTGTTCGGTGCCTTCCATGTTGCATACGGCTGATGAAATCCTTCGGCAGGTTTCTCTCCGGCTCTTTTGTTTGACGAATTCTGCCATAACTCTGTTCCCCGAGTTCCAGGTCTCAATGCAGTTCTTGTTGTTGTACTCATAAAGCTCCTCGTTGACTTAAGCCTAGATTTTTTTTAGGCTCATATCCGAAGAGGGGGGTGTCTGGAGTCGGTTTCCTGTCTCTTATTCTGTTTCTGCAGCTGTTATACTGCGTATGTCTGGAGGCGCTATTATGCCCATGATTTCGCAGATTTTTCTGACAGGAGTTGGTCGAAGGCTCCCAGTCACTATGCGTCCAGTCTCATTTAGTGCCGTATCCACCTCTCTGGCATGTGTTGAGTTTCTCCAGACTGGTGCTGCAGCCAACATCTATTGTACCTGCTTACTATATTCTTTCCTTCTCTCCCTCTGCGATTTTTACCCCAACGCACCTCCCTCCAATTCCAAGTCTCTTGATATCAATTCTCCTAGCAAGCAGATGACAATCTCAATGCGGACGTGTAAATGCACTCGATCCCTAGCGAAATACAGTTCAGGCAGCAAGCAAGAAAAGCTAATGGGCAGGGGGCACTGCCATCTTAGTGTGCTGGAATTTCAGAATTTGTGCAGGAATGCCTGGATAGTCCAACTGGTTTTCGGTGAGAGAACCGAATTCTCTGTCTAAAAAGAAAATGGTTAAAGTGACCGATGGCCCGAAACGGGAAATCCCGGTTCGAATCCCGGTCCAGAACAAAATTTATACTTGGCCCTTTAAATTTATCAGTGCCCTGAAACGGTCGAGATGTTTAAACATTTCGAAATCGGAGAATCCTTCTAGATCTGATAACATAGAATTGAAAAAGAGATCTTAACAGTAATAACTGACGATGAAGGAATTATTTACACATTGTGCGTAAAGTCTATTTCTTTCATCAGTACAGTGTGTTCTTAATATGGGAAATGTTATTTTTGCTGCTGCATTGTGGCCAGTGACTGCAAAAACATACTGCAAAATTTTCAAAAATTCTGAATTATCATCTCAACACGATTGCTTAAACGATGTTGCCAACCTAAGTGTAGTTCTACCAATTTCTGTCCACCCATGCAGGTGCCACCACACAGAATAAAAACTTCACATGGATGTTAAAAAGTCGACTAGTTATTACTGTATAACGAATTTTCGACTGGGGATTGAAATAGAGCCTTAAAAACCGGATGAACATAAGTTTTCGAAATCTATCGTGAAAAAAGATCTGCATAAAGAAAAAGACTATCGCAGGACATAGTCCCCAACCTGTCGCGTCCGTCTACCCAACGACTTACAAGAAGAAGAAAATTTAGAGCTGTAATACTGTGTCAAATAAGAGAAGTATAATGAAAAGTTGTGGAGCACTACTAGACTAAGGGAAAAACGTTATTCGGATTTTCTAACAGTTGTAACCGATGGAAAAACTATAAATCTTACACAGAAAATGTTTCGGTTATTGTTCACTAAAGCAATAATTCAGCGGAGGTGTTAGTTTCGTGCTTCGTCGAATGTATGACAGGTATCTATCACTCCAATTAAATAAAAATATATGCGATGGCCGGGAATCGAACCCGGATCAACTGCTTTTTTTTTTTTTTTTTTTCTTTTTTTTCTTTTTTTTCCGTTTTTTTTTCTTTTTTTTTTTTAACCGTTTTTTTCTCTCTCTCTTTTTTTTTTTTTTTTTTTTTTTTTTTTTTTTTTTTTTTTTTTTCTTAAACCAGGGCCTTTTTTTTCATTTTTTTCTTTTTTTTTTTTATCTAAATTTAGTATCATTACTTTGTAAGAAAACAAAATACCTTCCTTAATAATTTAAATGAATTGTAGGTGGGGAATTAATTTCATTTATTTGTTTTGCCTTCCTTCAGGTCATTGGATTCACATGGCCAACATATTGTATTTTCTTTGGAACATTTAAATAAATATAATTTATAAATAATACGAAATATAATAAATCAAACTTAATATATGCTTCTGGAAGGATGACAGAAGAGTGATGTCCTCTTCAGATATCGGAAATAAACATTCTTCGGGTCCGACTCTCCGCAACGGGGACCCGGGTATGTCTTCGCGTAATAATTCTTCCTCCATGTTCGATTTCGGTCCGAATTATTGTTCGTTTTAATTGTCTTCTCTTACCCGTATCGACCCAGTTACGGGGGGCACCTTGATGTGTTGCGTAAGTATTTGGCAAGGAGTTGTGATTGGTCCTGTTCTGCGTTCGTTTCATCGATTTGATCGTGTTGCTTTATACGTCGTGTCGAGAGTGATAGAAAAACTACTTGGTTAGCAATAGGAATATGTTAAATAACTTCTAGATCCATGTAGGAGACTGGGCTCCGCACCTTTCAGCTCCTATCTCCAGGAAGGTTCCAACTGTGGGGCGGATTGGTAAAAATGCTTCCTAAGTAGTTAGCAAAGACAGATCGGTACTTTGCGTGCCGTCTCATAATGTCGTGTCGTGTTAGTAAGAACGTCCAGAAATCTATCACGTCCTTGGGTCCTTCTCGCAAAAGGTAATGGGTGGCCATGCCCTTTATCCAAGTGACTGCATGCATCTTCGATGATGGGAAATAAGTCGCATCCGGATGGAGTATCATCTTCGTGGTAATCATGTTTGTTGGTAATCGGAGATAAAGGGCTAATATCTGTTGGACTAGGTGCCATACGGCCGCCGCGTCGCCGCAGAGCAGACGGTGTTCGTCGGTGTCGTCTTCGTTGCACCTCAGGCAGAGCGGGGAGTCCACCAGGGAGATGGCGTGGAGTCTGTGACGCGTCGGATATTTACCATTGACAAAGATATACCAAATGCTGCTCGTTTCTGCGGTGAAGTATGGTTGGTGCACTGAGCGCCATACCGTCGTCCACGTAACCTCTGGTTGGCGGCCTTCGACGGCGTTCCGTGGATGTGTTCTCATTAACAGTTGATAAATATCGCGCGTAGCGGGAGCTCTGGTACGAGGAAAGTCGTGATGAATATAACTATATTCAAGCAAAAATAATTTGATGTGTGAGAGCGCTGGTACTATGTGGGCAAGGAAGATCGGCGGGTGGCGTGAAGTAGGTGCAAGTTCTTCGACCAACAGACCTGTAATACTGTGGAGTCTGTGATTCCAGAGCTTAACGATTGTACGCATATAAAGCGCCGTCGCGCGTGCCAGGACGTTGACCAAGGCTAGACCCCCTCTCCGCTTAGGGAGTGTGAGGGTGTCGTACTTGACCTTGAAGATGTGACCGTTACTGACAAAGTAACCAAAGGCTGCTTGGATCTGTCGTGCCATCGCTCTAGGAATTGGTAAAATTTGTGCAATGTGTGTTATACGGGATGCTATATAGATGTTTATGAATTTCACCTTCTGTATCATGTCCATCGCTCGCAACAACTGACTTCGAACTCCAGTCCTGATGTTCTGAAGTAGTCGCCGAAAGTTCATGGCTGTGGTACGACGGATGTCTGGAGTGAAAATTATCCCCAGGCAGCGGAGAGTCTCTGTAGTTCTGAATGGGGCTACGCTTCCATCTGGGAGTCCCTGTCCAATGTTCATCGCGCAGGATTTGGCTATATTCATATGGCTACCCGCTCCGCTGCCATATTTCTCGATCAATCGCGTCGCCTCCTGTACCTCCTCTTTGGTACGTACGATGAAGACGAGATCGTCTGCGTAGGCGCGGCAATTGAATGTATGTCCCCGCAGGGTGATCCCTGATAACAGACTTTGCAAGCCACAGAGAAGGGGTTCTAATGCGATGGCATACAGGATCGTTGACAGAGGACAACCCTGTCGTACTGATCGTGCGATTGGTACTGGTTCTGACGTTCGTCCATTGACCATCACCGTCGAAGAAGCTCCACGAAGGAGGCGCATAATTACGAGGACAAAGGCGGGAGGAAAAGCCATCCGTTCCATGACCTTTGCGAGGAAATTGTGGCTCACGCGATCGTAGGCGTGGTCGAAGTCGATAGAAATCATGGCTCCCTGCAGTCGACAGACTGTTGCCGTGGCGATGATGTCTCTGTAGTCAGATAGTGTTGTTTGTATGTTGGTGTCTCCACCCAAGGACGTCTGTGCGGGTGAAAGGACTTGATACAGGACTCGCCTGAGTCGCATCGCGAGTATCCGTGAAAAAATTTTGAAATCGGAGTTGAGTAAAGTTATCGGCCGATAGCTGTCAGGTCGTCTGCCTCCGGCGGGTTTTGGTATCGGAATAATGATGCCTTCCAGAAATTCTGGCGGTGGTGAGGTTGTATTGGACAGTATCTCCTGATACATCTCTCTCCATCGTGGGAGCATCAAGTCTTGAAAGGTTCTATAGAATTCTAAAGGCAGTCCGTCTGGTCCTGGCGATCGGTTGAGAGCTCCCTTGGCGAGTGCAGCAGTGACATCTTCAGTAGAAATGTTGTCTAAAAGGGATTCCGCCGCCTGAACATCAAGGGTACGATGGATCGTCCGTGGTACCTCTCTCAATGCCACAGCGTTAGGCTCTTCTTCACGATAGAAGTGGCGGTAATGAGCTGCGAAGGCCTTTGCGATGTCCGCCTGTGAGTTCAGTCGGCGACCGTCTGGTAAATCTAAAGAGGAAATCAGCGCTTGTCGACGGCGTCTGAGGTTTGTGACAACGTGATGCATGGAGGGTGTTTCGCCATTGATGTTGTCGTGACAGCGCGCTCGTACCACGACACCCTCCAATTGGCGCCGAGTGAGGGCCAAAATCTTTGCCTTGACACGTTGGGCTTCGACATGACGTTCTGGCGACGGCGGATGTTCCATAAGGTCCCGCAGGATCATGTAGTAAAATTCTGTCGTATGTCGGTGCCACTGCATACGTTCCTTGCCATACCGGAGCAGAGTGCGGCGTAAGGCAGGCTTTACACAGTGTACCCACCACAGAAGAGTGGACGAGTATTGTGTGAGGCGTCTTTCGCAGGATTCCCACGTATCCTTCACCCTGTCGCGACATTCCGGTTCCTTTAAATAGGCGATGTTTAGTTTCCAATGGCCCCGACTGCGCCATATTTTTTGACGTCGAAGGTTTATCGTGCACACGAAAACACTATGGTCTGAGAAGGCTGCAGGCCATCTTTCGGCGTTTAAGACGTCCGAAGTGAGCGGAGAAGACACGTAGATGCGATCCAATCGACTGCCCGAGTGACTCGTGACATGCGTAAATCCCGGACGTTGTCCGTGCACCACTTCCCAGGTATCTGCGAGACTGAGTCTTTGCACCAAGTGTCGGAGTTCGGGACAGGTGGTAAAATTAGGATATTGGTCCTTCTTCGACAGAACACAATTGAAATCTCCGCCAACAATGATGTTCTCATAACGTCCCAGAAAAAGCGGTGTAATCGCTTCAGAGTAAAACTGGGATCGTTCACGTCGTTTTCCTGTACCGGAGGGAGCGTAGATATTGACCAGCCTGATTCCGTGTACTGTTAGTCCCAGCCCACGTGATGACGGCAGGTAAGTGATGTCTTCGACTGCCATACCATCTCGAACGACGATCGCAGCTCCCGCCTCTCCGTTGGTAGTTGGTGTTACATATGCGGTATAACCATATAAATCGGGCCAGGTGTCCGTCCGTAGCTCTTGGAACAGCGCAATGTCAATGTCCGCAGCTCGTAGTGTGTCGCGTAACAATTGAAGTTTTGGATGGGAGCCAATGGTATTCAAATTAATTGTGGCGATCCTGTATGCTTGTACGTTGTCCCGCACGTTCATGTGCGTAGGAACGGAAGTCGTTGGGCGCTGCGTGTTTCCTGCTTATTACTCATGCCCGGTTTTCCGGGCCATCCTGTGGCATTTCTTCATCTGGTGGTACTTCGTCTCCCCAGGAAACGGGGTCAGATCCAGTCATAGTCGATACGCGAGTAGCTGCTCTCATCCCGGTATCCTTTTTGGTTTCTCGAGAAGCATCGGCATCCGGGTCTTCAGAACGCTGTTGTGTTCCAGAGGCACTCGGTAAATCGTCCTGCACGTGGTGGGCACTGTCAGCTGCGCTGGAGACATCGTCCTGGGAATCCTCTGGTGCGAGCGGGACAGATTCGTCCTGTAGTCGTGATTCCGACTCTGTTGTCGATGTTTTCCTCCTCTTCTTGCGTCGTTGTGGCGACTTCTGTTTCCGAGGATGTAGTTCTGAATCAGATGACGGAATGGAGTTGCGACGTTCAGGGACGAAAGCGGCTGTGGGCACGACCATGGCGTCAATTTCCATGCCAGTGTCTCGTTTGTCGACATCTTCGTCCCGTGTTGGAACCTCCGAGCGAGGGATCGGTAGTCGTTGGTACTCGCCGGCCTCATCTCGTCCAGTCGTTGCAGGTTGTGAAAGGTCTTGTGGGAGTTCTGGAGCCAGATCTTGAACTGGCGTCTGAAGGTCTTCCTGTCTCATTGCCGCTGCATAGGTTAGTGGCAGGGTTGTTATGGGCTGCGGAAGTGTGACATCATCGCTCCGAAGTTGTGGAATCCTGCGTTGGGGACATTCGTTTCTCACGTGTCCCTCTTTACCGCATCCGGAACAGGTCTTCGGCTGCCCGTCATATATAACAATGGCCCGGCAGCCGCCGATGTAGAGGTAGGACGGGACGTGTTTCTTTAGCTCTATGCTCACTTGCCGCACGCCGTTCAGGACTGGATACGTACTGAAGTGTATCCATTTCTCTGCTACGTGTCCGTGTACTGTTCCGTAAGGGCGGAGCGCCGCCATCACTTCTTCTGCTGGCATTTCGAACGGAAGTTCGAAAACTCGGACCGTACGTAAACCTAGGCCGACATGTTCCACTGCTACTGGGCCGATGTGTCCGTCCGAATGCCGGAATTTAAGGCCATCTTTTGTCCGTGCAAGTATTCTGTCGCAGGCTGCATCGGATGTCAATTTGACGTACACTACACTGCTAACGATCGAGAAGTGTATTCCAATCATGTCCTCACAGGGGATCTTCACTTCATCACGTAGGAATTGTTCGATTTCCAGTGCTTTTGGTCGTACATATTCGTTCGAGAAGGTGAACTTCAGTGTGGTTTTGCGGTACGAGTTGGCCATTCTAGTGTTGATCGTAATGCAAGCGACAAGCGCTGCGAAGGTAAACAACCGCGGAACACGCGCTACGGCGAGGAGGTAAACAGTACCTTCCGCGCCGCTACACTGTCCGAGGCAGACTGACTGCTTGGAAGGCAACTATGCTGACCATTACACCACCATCGCACGACGGAACTTGCACTCCGAGGAGTGAGAGTCTTCCATGAATAGCAGGATGAGTCTTGGAGGGGCCACTGTTCCCCTTCCCTCGTCCTCCCCTCCCCTACCATTACGTCAGAAGTATTCCGTTAGAGATACCAACGCTCCCAGGCCACACGCAGCTGCCGATCCAGTTACTGGTTTACCACGCCGCCGAGATGTTCGGTGCACGCCGTTACACCTGCAATGAAGCAAGTTATGACTTCGACGACTGATGAAGCAACAAACTCGCATGTTCGTACAGTAACGACGATAGGTTAGGCATAAGTAGAGCAGAACGTCTAACTGAGAACGGTGGACGGTATGACATCACTTCTTATCCCGATAACAGCTATAGTGAAGCCATGCTAAAGTAATTTTTCATATCTCGACAAGGCACCATTTCCTGTAATGAGGTGTTAGAGCTAAGTGTAAATAATTCAACAATCAGAAGACAAAGACGCTTCGGGAAACGATCGTAGTTTAAACAGAAGAAACGCGGCTGTCATTTCTCCATGGGACCAACAGGAAGTTATGATAAAGCAGTTCACAAAAAATTACTGCTGAAGCTTTTAAGTTATTGTGATTTTCTTTTCATTCAGATGATCTGTAACAAAGACCTTATCTAATGACGTATAGTATCTTCTTACAGCTACACATTTACCCAGATATCTTATTTTCTCGAATCAAGCTTTAATATAGTGGTAAACGTGGTTCTGTCTCGGCAAAAACAAAATGTTCTTGTTTTTGGTACCCATACATGTTTCGGACGATAAGCAGTGCTGACAGGAAGAGAATAGAGGCTTTTGAAATGTGGTGCTACAGAAGAATGCTGAAGATTAGGTGGGTAGATCACATAACTAATGAAGAGGTACTGAACAGAATTGGTGAGCGAAGGAATTTTTGGCATACCCTGACTAAAAGAAGGGATCGCTTGGTAGGACACATTCTTAGACATCGGGGAATCGTAAATTTAGCATTGGAGGGAAGTGTGTGGGGTAAAAATCGCAGAGGGAGACCAAGAGACGCGTATAGTAAGCAGATTCAAGTGGATGTGGGTTGCTGTTCTTACGAGGAGATGAAACGGCTTGCTCAGGATAGAGTAGGGTGGAGAGCTGCATCAAACCAGTCTCCGGACTGAAGACCATAACAACAAACATGTTTCGGAAAAGTTTAATCATATTCGTTGAATTTTATCTCCGTTTAATAATAAAAAATATTGTACACTGATACCTACAGAAAGGAAACGGGATAAACATATAATTTAACGTTATATGCTGCTTTTTAAGTCGCTGCTTGACGTTATTGCAGTGCAGTTAAAATTGGCATTACTTAACATAGCTGGATGGAGGCGATCTGCATAAATTGTCTTGAAAAGTAAAACACCAAGATTGCTATATTGTTATTTAAGTTACTGACTGCTGGTTTGAATGGGCTATGCCACCATCATCTGGTCGCATAAAATTCCACAAAGTGGTCCTGTTGGTTAAAGAATGGAGGTTAAAAAAGTGCAACATTTCACTTAGTCAAACTACAGAAGTTATATTATCATATGCTTGTAAGACAGTCATATTATAACGTATGTATTTTTTTTTTTTATTTTGATTAAGTGCAATGCTGCACTTTAACCTGCATTTTTTTAAATTACATGACCACCTTGCAGAATTTTATACGAGAAGATGATGGTTGCATAGCTCTTTGAAGCCGGCCGTCAGTAACAAAAATAACAATATAGCGATCTTGGCGTTTTGCTTTTGAAGATAATGCAGCTAAAAATGTCTTACAGTATGCTATCTGCAACTGGTAATGGTTTTCTTGTGAGATGTTCTAAGTTGGTATGAAGTTTTTAGTTTTTTATCATTTCATCATTTTCTTCCAATTTTCATCATACATGTTACTATCAATGTTTTCAAGTTCGGTTAGCAAATATTTGCTATTATCTTTTTTAGGTTACAAAGGTAGATTTCGTAAAATATATTGGTGAATAATTTCGTTGTGAGGCTCTTTACGAAATAGTGGGAGGGGAAGGAGGCTACGTATATAGAAATCTGGAAGTTAACTAATATTGCAGTGACTTGGGGTTTTGAGGTTGGTTCTCTCTCTCTCTCTCTCTCTCTCTCTCTCTCTCTCTCTCTCTCTCTCTCTCTCTGTGTGTGTGTGTGTGTGTGTGTGTGTGTGTGTGTGTGTGTGTGTGTTGGCATATGCTTGAGTCTTATCTTTTTTTATCCCCGGAGAGTTCTTCCAAAACTGAGGGCAGGATTCCATTGTAAAATGTAATGTTCTGTATTCATTCATGACTCCTGTCCGCCAATGGCGTATTGTACAAGTCTCAATACATGCGCTCTGTCCGCCGTTATGATGCTTGTTAGTGTTGTTGGGAATTTCTACTCCATGTTGTTTATTGCTGGACTCGACGGACATTGTTTCGAATAAGTCCTTCAAAACTCTTTCATGTATGACAGGTGTCATACGCAGAACAAAGCGCGCGTATAGCAGTACATCAGCATTATCATCATCATCTTGCACAGTTTCCAGCCACAGGCTGGAACACAAGCATCGCCACTTCGTCCTGTCTTGCGACGATCTCTGTGTTCAATCTGGCCCAGTCCTCTCCTCTCTTCTCTTCTTGACACAACCCTCCACTCCTTTTAGCCATCTGTCCCTTGGTCTTCCTCTTGGTCGTTTCTTCGGTATCTGTATTTCATGTATTTTCCTGGGGATCCTCTTCTCCTCCATTCTCCTAAAATGGCCATGCCACTGCAGTCTTGATCTCTCTATCCTATCCTGTAAGGACTCCTCTCTCACTATTGACCTGATCTTCTCATCCCTCATCCTGTCACCCCTATTCTGCTTCGTAGAAATTTCTTTTCCCCTGCTTGTATTTTCCTCCTATCACATTTCTTTGCCTCCCAAGTTTCTGATGCACATCTCAGTATTGGAACATAATTTTCGTATAGCAATCCTTTACTTTTCTGTGGTACATCCTTACTCCACACTAAAGTCCTAACACGTCTCAGAAATACTTCTGCCTGTCTGACAAGTTCTATAATCTCCTTGTCATTTCTCCCATTTTCCTCAATTACCCTTCCCAGGTACTTGAAGATTTTTACTGTCTTCAGCTGTTCGGCTCAGTGTTATTCCCTTCACTGGTCTTTCCTTTTTCCTGCTGGTTACCTTGAACTCCCATTTACGGATGTTGAACTTCGTATTCTCCCACAGTTTCTCCCCAAGCTTATAGCTGCTACTGGATTTCCTCCTCCTTATTGCCCAGACCATGAGATCGTCTGCAAACACCATTGCTTTCATCTTTCCTTCCTCAAGTTTCCGTGCTACTTTTGTCATTGTCATCTAAGAGGACGGCTGACAATGCACTGCCCTGCTTCAGCCCACACACTTGTTTGAACCATTCCGTTCTTCACACTCACACAACTCATACTTCAATACATCTCCTTCACTCTGCTTACAGTCTTTTTTTCCACTCCCCTAATTTCAAGTGCTTACCAAACCTTTCTCCTGCACTATTATACGCTTTTGCAGTACATAGCACTTGCAACTTACATGTGACTCCGGGGTGGTTATAAGGGGGAGGGGGGGGGACAGATCCTAGGCCCCTACCCCGAATATTAGGAAGAAAACTATATTTTTATGATTTGATCTCGACAATAGAAAAGTTTGACATCGGTAAAATAAAAGCGACTTCAGTGCAAATTACCTTCTGATCATGAACAACAAAACTGATACAAAATATCATGTGGTGTCTACTTATAATTGCTTAACTTACATTTACATTAATCTTGGCTCCCTCCGAAAATATAAGCTATGTTCGCCGACTACCGGGATTTTGGGATGTAACGGTATCGTAAATCGTTGAATTTGTTGTTAGATACACTATTAGATTAAATACACACACAATTTTTACCGTTTCAAAAATTGTAAGTTAAGGGGAGGATTTAGAAATACGTCAGAATGTTTGATTTCACTGCACGGTACAGTAGCAACCATAGATATACTTTTGTTTCATCTCCCATTGCTTTGACGATAGGTGCTAAGAATTTTAAACAATGAACCGCCTCTTCTTCTCAACTCTTGTAACCACATGAACGACCATATACGCACGTATAATAATAATGATAATAATAATAATAATAATAAAAGAAGTGCCTCATAGTTTGACCTAAACAACGTATTCGACTTTTGTCGGAATCGTGCGAGTGGCAGTTTGGTATTGTTAATTTCAATGTGTCATCTACCGTCGGTAGAAAGTATTTTACTGTCTGTGATGATACGAGATTTACAACTTATTTTATGATATAAAGATATTTTTAAAAAAATATGAAAACGTAATTCAGTTGGTCATGGTGTCTGTCTGGCCGATTTCGCTATACTTATAAGACGCATTTGTTGTCTGTCTGTTCTCTTATAACTCAAAATTCAGACAACCAAATAACGTGAAATTTGGTAGACGTACACAAAATTACATAGAGAAGGCTCTACAAACATGCAGTCACACATTCAGGGTGATTTATCTGCAGGACAATTTGCAAACAAGTTGCTCCAGATTGGAGTTAAGAAAAGTTCCTGAAGATCCTTCAATGGGCCTCATTATTATGCCATATGGTCAAATTGTCAACTCTCAAATTCAAATTTCAAATGTTTGTAGAGCCTATGGGACTTAACTATAGGGTCATCAGTCCCTAAACTTACAAACTACTTATGAACTAGCTAACACTAAGGACGGCACAAATATCCATGCCCGAGGGGGGATTCGAACCCCCGACAGTACTGGCCGCGCAGGCCGTGACTGGCGCGCCGCAGACGGCTCGGCCACCGCAGCCGGCTGTCAACTCTCCTGACGAACTTCTGTCCAAGGTGTATCCTAACATTCAGCAAAACTTCAAGGATCAGGACTGGCTTTCTCACAGAGGAATTATGCCAAGCAGAAATGATGTGGTTGAGAAGCTGAATGTCACCCTTCAGAAGCAGCTTCCAGGGCAAGAAAATGCCTAAAAGTCCATAGACTGCTTCCTTAATGACGATGAAGCAGTACAATATCCCCTAGAGTTTTTTAATTCCATCCAGACTCCTGATTTGCAAGCCCACAACTTGATTCTGACAGTTGGTGCTCCAGTAATGCTGATCAGAAATATTGATGCACCCAGGTTGTGCAATGGCACTAGATTAATTGTGGAAAAGCTGATGCAACATGTAATTCAAGCCACAGTACTCACAGGGAGTGCTAAGTTTGAGGATGTCTTCATTCCAAGAATACGTGTTATTACCTCAGACAACACCATACAATTAAAGAGAATGCAGATCCCTTTGAAACTGTGCTTTGCCGTGACAATCAGCAAGTCACAGGGCCAGTCTGTTGGGATTGCTGGTATAGACTTGCAGACGCCATGCTTCTCTCATGGACAGTTGTATGTGGCCTGCTCCAGAGTGGGCAAAGTCGAAAATCTTTCTGTACATACTCCAAATGGAACTGCCAAAAATGTTGTTTATCACACTGCTTTAATATAAATGTCCCCTTTTATTACATGAAAATAAACGGTTTTGTACGCTTCTACAGAAAATCTTGTTTTAAACCCAGGCAAAGCCGGGTACTTGAAGCTAGTAAAGTATAAATATCAGAGATCTCTACACAACCTGGATGTCAAGATTTCATGTTGTCCGCCATATATGAATACGGCAAACGAATTTCCATTAGTTTGTATGTCATAACTGCTTACTTATCTCCTGTTTCCAACTTTTTGTCAATACACGATGTATAATTTAAGCGTATTTTAATTTATTGCTGTAGTAACATTTCGTATCAGCCATTTTTGAATTCGGCAAGAAGATAAACATGAACATCTATGGTTGGCACCCTCAGACAACTGAAGTTAAACATCCAGGTAGTACAGAGATCAATGATCAGAATTCACTTACCTGTCGCATTCCTTAATTTATACTCAAATCAGTAGCTTCTGTCCTTGGTGTGAATAATTTTAATCGGTTCCTTAACGCTATTTTCGGTTCGCAGTTCTTTCTGGCCTAAACGCTCAGCGAATCAAGCTCTTTCAATTGCGGTTTAAACACTTGGATGGATGGATGCTTAGGGTTTAAAGTCCCATCGACAGCTTGGTCATTAGAGACGGAGCTAACGCTCGGAGTTTTTGGGTTAGGATGAGGAAGGAAATCGGCCGTGCCCTTTGAAAGGAACCATCCCGGCATAGGCCTGGAGTGATTTAGGGAAATCACGGAAAACCTAAATCTGGATGGCCGGAGGTGGATTTGAACCACCATCCTCCCGAATGCGAGTCCAGTGCGTTACCACTGCGCCACATCGCTCGGTTTTAAGCATTTGTATCGCTCGATTCTGAAGAAAGTTTTGAGTTCACGTTCAACTTAGATTTTTCCCAACATTTGTTGTAATTCCAGCAAGCATACCTTCGGTTCTAATTAAGGTACGCAGTTTCTCAATTAATACGTCAGCGGATCAAGTTTATTTCACCGTTTTTACATTGAAATTGGTTAATTCTGAAGAAATTTTTGAGTGCACATTCAACTCTGCTTTAGTTTTTTCAACATTTTTTCTACACTCTGAATTTACAATCAGATTATCATAAAAGTTGAGTTACAAATTGAAGATAAAGCTCAACGCAGAGGAAATACTTTTTTTGAAAGGAACTACATTGTGAAAGTATCAAGATTATCATCTTCATAATATCAACATGCAACGCGTAATGCTGCGGAGCAGCACTGGTAAACTGTTGGTGGTAAATAATTGATATCAATTTAAATAACACACATTGATGTATACTGTTAATATAACATATTTCGAACTAACATTTACATTCCACTTCAGGTCACTGGCAACTAATGTATCGAAGTACTCCCACGGGTCATGTACTACTGTAGAAAATAATTTTTAATGTACAAGCGCTAGCTCACATAAGGACATTGGTCACACCGTTAGTCGAGAAAGACAGTAGGAGTAATCCGCTGACACACATACACTGACGTCGATTTGCAGCATTGTTCTGAAACACAATGAGTTCACATGTTACGAATTACCTAGAACGGAACGATCTGTTGATATAGGGTCAACACGGATTAGAAAATATCACTCTTGTGAGATGCGATTAGCTCTTCACTTACGTGAGTGCTATCTATAAACGTTTACAAATTGATTCCATACTTCTATATTTCCAGAAGGCTTTTGATACAGTTCCCTTACAAACAGCTTTTGATCAAATTGCGTGTTTACGGTAAAGCAGATGTTTGAATCTCAGATACTGATTTCCTGTTATAGTCCACATAGTTCGTAGCAATTTATGGAGTATCAACTAAAACACGTGATATCTATCGTTCCTCAGGACAGTTTTATAGGTACTCTGCTGTTCCTTATACACATAAACCATTTGGGAGTCCTGAGCATTCCCTGAAGTTCTTTCAAATGATACTGACAATGATCTAGTAACCATGAGTCGAAAACCAACAGCAGAACGAATTAGATACATGTATGACATGAAAACTGGTAACTGACGGTAAATAATCTGTGAAACCCTAAATGAGTACTCAAGAGTATCCGATAAACTTCGTTTATAAGAGAAGTAAATCTGATACGTTCCATATTGACATGTATTACTCCTGGTCTAAGTAATAAATACTTATTAATAATTAAAACACAAAAGCATCAAATTTCTACATGCAAGTTTGGAATCTACTCTGGGACAACAACAAAAAAAATACCCCAGGCAGCAAAGATAACTTTGTATAAGACTTACTTTACTCCAATCCTTATATATGGCATGGAAATTTGTATATTGTTACAGGATTACAGCAGAATCGATGCAACAGAAATGAGTTTTATCAGGACTATGAATCAAAGTACCAGGAGAGATAAGATCAGAAATGAGGTACACAGAGAAACAGCTGGTATCATGGTCCCTATTGCCAACATCTTGGGGAAACGAAGACTGCAGTGGTATGGCCATGTAATGAGAATGGATAGCACAAGAACAGCTAAGAAATACTTCAGAATGGAAGTGGGAGGAAGAATACCAAGAGGAAGGCCAAGGAGACGATGGATAGTGGCAGGACAATCAGACGTAGAGGAGGACGGTTTTAACTGGGATGATGTCCAAGACCAAATGTTAATATCAAAATCGGATGAGATGGAGAGCGCATGTTACTCACACCCGGGAAACTGGAGATGATGATGATGAATAATTAAATACCTAGGAATTACTATTACGACAAAGTTGGAAAGAGCGCATTGAAAATATTGAAATGTCTGAACATTTATAAGAGGAAACAATTCTGAAAAAAGTACGGCTCATAAAGGGAATCATTACAAGTTTCTCGTTGCGCTGGGATAAATTACAGGCCAATAGTTTATCATGTAATCTGTCAACGGCATTAGACTCAATAAACCACAATATCCTTAGAAGTAAATTAGAACGTTACAGTGTAACAGACTGACAGAAAACAAAGGGCGTCAGTTCATTGTGCGTCGCTTTCCTACCATCTAACCCCACCAAACTGGGAAATGTGTGGGAGCACTATCCCAAAGTTCCATCTTAACCCCACTCCTTTTTCTTCTATATGTCAGTGACCTTTCATCAGCATCACCATTAGATTCTAAGTCTTTCTTTGCATATTACACAAATATTGCAATAAATAGTAAATCAATTAAAGCCTTATAAAGGTCGGTTAATGACATTAATAAATGGTTTCTACTCAATTCTGTTGCTAAACCTTGAAAAACACTATATACAGTTTAGGACTTGTAATAGTTTTCCTACCAGTAGAGGCCGAATGGAGATAGAAGTAAACATTATTATTACTTTGTTCGGATTACAGATTGATAATACATTTCACTAGGAGGAGCTTTTCCAAAAAACTGTTGAAGCTTCCAAAGAAGTCCCTGTTTGCTTTTCGAATGTTGTCAGACATAGGAGACATAAAAATGTAAAAGCTAGTGCATTTTGTGTTATTAAATTCCTTAATGTCATGCGGGATTATTTTCTGGGGAAACTCATGGTAAAGTTTTCCGAGCCCATATCTGTGCAATACGAATCATTTGCGGTGTGAATAACATGCTGAGGAGTGCTATTTAAGATACTGGGGATACTACTGCCCTATGAAAGTAGCTTGTTAAATTTTCTATGTAAGATCTTGGGCAGAAGAGATCTTCAAATGCAAGTTAAAACGCTCACTGTTGCTCTAAATTATGAGTGACCACAGTACTTGCGCAACTGAAATTTATCTAACTGCTCACTCCTTAAGGGAGCCGCCCACGTTTTAACAAACGCAAGTAATATATATAAAAAGGAATAGATAATTGAACATGTGACGGGGAGCATAAAATTATAAGCATAGGTTTGATACTTTAAATCATTATCTATACAATAAAATAAACAAACAAAATGTGGGGAGACCAAATTAAGCACAATAAAGCACACACCTTGTACAAAAGTGAATCAAATCATATACACAGTAGATAAAGGAAAGCACATACACTCACTCACACACACACGCATAATGCTTTCGACACTTTACTCACGTGGGAACACTTCATAGCAGCGGCAAACAGTGTCGGTGTTTTGATGGGATGGTGGGTGTCTTCAAGCACAATTAACATCAAACTATGCACCAAACGAATTCATGTGCGGGGAGACAGAGGCGTACTATCCTTAAGTACCACGTGTTTTATGACGATGCTGGATTACATAGAATTTACAAAAAGGAAATTAATTTAGAATAAGCCAGTAAAGCACATGTGAGAATTCATATAGAAGAAAGCTAGTATCAGTAAAAGCATGGCTGAAGGCCGAAGTGATGACCGTTATGAAAGCACATTGCACAATCGGTCATACCAAGACAGGAAAGATGGAATCAATCCAGAAAATCTGAGTAAAAATTTAGAATACTCGTGGATACAGACACGACACGAAAACCTTAGTATGTTTGAATTCCTTGCTGTTTTTAACTACGTTTACACAAAGGCTGAAGGCCACACTTGTGAAAAACACACACAAAATCATCACTGGAATGAAAATGCAATTACTAAATTTCCACTGAATTACTTGAATTATGTAAATTAAGAACACTTCGCCTCGCATATCGAAAGAATTACTCAAGAAAAACTAATACTGATAAACCAAGACTGCCTGATCATGAACAAAGTTCTAACAGCATGCCATCCCCTCAGCATGATTCGACGAAATACTCACTTTGGCAGTCGTAGCAAGAGTGAAGCCTCAGGCCACGCGCACGCGAAAAGCCTTTCCCTCCACACACCGGAGGTAGGGCGCGCTAAAAGCGATGCAAAGTGAGTTCAGAGCCTACTGTCTGACAACCCTTGCTACCTGAAGAAGATAATACCCTGTACTTGAGCTCCAGAGAGGTCTCTTTTGTCACCTCTTTCGTCCATTAGAGAAGGTGCTAATTAGGATATTTTCCTTATTACCGGGATCAATTTGTTTTTATCTGTGCTTCTGGCTGCAGGATATTTCATGCCACAATGATAGCAGTAAAGGACAGTTATTTGAAGAGACATTTTCCTGTACTACCAAAATATCCACCAACACACAGAGATCTACATGAAGAGTCAGCGACCTTAGGAGAGGAGACATCCAATGGGTCTTACGTAATATTTTGACATCAGGTAAGAAATCGTGGAAGTTGTGGAAAGAGGAGGCAGGAGAGGGTACACGCCATGGTGTTGAAGGAACTTTTTATTAACATTGACATTTGTTGAGAACGCGTGTCCGCGTGTGACGCTCACGTGGCGAACTAATTATGTAGTGCTCTGTAGGGTAGACATTATGTTACCGGGTCACTGAGTGGGGTCTCTAAAGTTACTGAAATCCTACTATCAGGTAGCAACCCGTGCGTTATACACTGATCAATTTCTTAGCAGAAGTGATTAATGTATAGCCTTCTATAACACAAGAAATGTTTTTTTTTTATGATGAACGGCTACAATAACATAAAATTTATCACATGCTCCTAATATATACAACATTTAAGAAGTAGAAAAGTTTTATATCCTTTTAAATGTAAATATTTTGTTTCTCCTGGCCGATTCCACATCCACAAGGACAATTACATTTATAATCTGTGCAAGAAACAACACATCTGATATCAATTCCTAAGTATTTATTGTGTATGTTGTTTTCTAAGATGCTCTACATGCAAGAGGATCTCCTCAGTTTCGATCAAATGGAACGAGAAGTAAATCTAATCTACTTAGGAAATTTCGATCGTCAACTTTCTCCTCCAAATGCGAAAATATATCGTTCCACGTGCATCATCAAAACAAAATAACAGATCAGAGCTGGAATACAGATATTCCGTGTTTTTTCCTGCGTGCTTTTTAGAGTGTAATGGTAGGTAAATAGTGTAAAGTGCTGCTTTTGCACAAGTTGATTTGGCATATTGTAAAACTCGATAATATGAAAGTGATTTGATGAACTAACAGAAACTTGGGTGAAATTAGTTCGCCATTTAGATGTGTAAAAAAAATTTACTTTCTTTCATTAATACTGTATTTTGTATTACTTTTCAGCATTAGTAATGAAAATGTAAATTTCCGAAACCGATCTGCCAATAACATCGAAAAAAGAATTTTAGCTGTAGGGTTTAACTTGCCCTAGAAAATGTACTTAACAGTTGAATGCCAATGTGAGCATCCATCACATAGATAAACGTCAATTTATCTCTTTGTAATTTGATGCTATTGAAAAACTTCTTTCTGCTGTGGATAATATATTTTTCACTTGTCTGAGGCGTATCCAGAAAGTACCGTTTCGCATTCCCGCCACTGCTGCGCTGCGATCGGCGTTATGCGCATGCGCGCCACTTGTCCCTTTTGTCTGCTCTCAACTGACGCCATTTTAGTTGTTACAGTGAAAGTTCAAAATGTGTGAGACAACTGAAGATTCCGACATCTGATATTGAGTTTAAAAATCTATTTAACAAACCATGGAAGCTGAAACCGGCAGAAATTCGCTGTCAAATTAGGGATGTTTTGGTGAAAACGCAATGACTGATGAAACGGTGAGAAAGTGGGTAAGGGTTTTAATAAGGGTTGAACTAACGTCCGTGATGAGCCCCAGAGTGATTGGTTTTCTGTTGTCAACTATGACTTTCAGAGTAAAATAAATAGATGAAAAAATTCTTGAAAACAGACGTTTCACTATGACAACGATTTTCATGAGAGTTTCCGAAAACTCCAAGAACAGTTTTACACGAAATTGGCCTCATTGTTGTATGAGGTAGACCAGTTGAACGACCTCTACAAATCTCAAAACTAACTATGTGGAAAAGTAGTTTGATATGCTCTTTCTTGTGACAATTTTTAAAGCAAATATTACCATATTTTTCCGAATGCGATATTTTCGGATACGTCTCGTACATATTTGGAGTAACGTTAAAATGATCATATGGAAATATAGTAAAAATTCGTAAAAGTTGTGCATTTTCAACTTTTAAGGGCGTAATGTATAGTCCATTAAATTTCGCGAATGCAGCCGCGCAAAATCCACTTCTTCCGCTGATATTTCGGCCGCGTACCGTCTGGCCAACTTCAGAGTGAGTCGAAGACTGTCGACGAGGTTTTTTTTTTCCTTTATTGTCGTTTCAATTCCCCGAAAAAAAAAGGGGCGGGCCGGCAGCGCTCACTTGCGCTCTTCGGCCTACAGAAATAAAATTTGTGAGCGGAGAACATAAAAACACAAAGGAGATAAAATTTTGGAGGTAATACAGACATAAAATGGAGATAAAACAAAGTACATAAAATGGAGGAAACAGTGGTGACAGAAAACACTTGGAATGGCGAAAGTGGTGAATAAAAACAGTTACTCGAATGTCAGTGGCGCGCACACACACAATTAAAATGAGCATAGGGCGGCGGCCATGGTGAGACCGTCCGCTATTTGGAGTTAAAACAAAAAACACAACACACACTTCCAGAGATACACAAGTTAAAACTGACGGTGTCGGCTGCGGGTTGGCCGTCCACTGTTTAAGATAAAACAATTTAAACTAAAACACACCACACTTGTCGAAGCACAATGGAGGTTCCATAGATGGTGGGGCACTGACAGCATTGAAGATGTGGTGTGGGGGGAAAAGAGATGAAGGAGATGGAGAGGGTGGGGAGGAGCCACAGAGCCGGTAGGGAAGGGACGGGGGGGGGGCTGACGTCCCAGGAAGCCACGGGGAAGAATGATAGGGGGGCGGTAAGAGGAGGATCCGGAGGGACGGAGGAGGGGAGAAGGGGCGGGAAGGGAGGGATAGTCGGGGCCCTCAGGGAGAGAAGGGGGAGAGGGAGCAAGGAGAAGGATCAAAGCTGGTATGAAGTGTAGATGTCAGGTCGGAGGGCATCATCCGGGAGGGGGAGGGTACGGAAGTTGCCACGGGAGAGGATCCGGAGGGTGGACAAGTGGAGAGCAGGGGGAATACAGTGGTGGAGGCGCGGCAATGTACCTGGTGCAGAGAGGAGGGGATGGACTAGAGGATTAGGCGGATCTGATTTGCGGGATATGTAATGGAGGCGGAGATTTTCAATAAACAGAACGAGTCTGGGGAAGGTAATGAGATCATAGAGGATCCGCGTGGGGGAGGGGGATAAAGTTGGATACGGAAGGCGAGGCGGAGGGCATGGCGTTCCAGTATCTCCAGAGATTTGTAGAAGGATGGGGGAGCGGAGATCCAGGCGGGATGGGCGACACAGAGGACTGGGCGGATGAGGGATTTGTAGGTATAGAGGATGGTAGAAGGGTTGAGGCCCCATGTTCGGCCAACAAGGAGTTTGAGGAGGCGGAGGCGGGAGCGGGCTTTTTCTTGGATAGTGCGTAGATGGGGAGTCCAGGAGAGGGTGCGATCAATAGTGAGGCCCAGATACTTTAGGGTAGGGGTGAGACGAATGGGACGGTTATGGAGGGTCAGATAAAAATCTCGGGGACGGAAGGAACGGGTTGTACGACCTACGATGATCGCCTGGGTTTTGGTAGGATTTATAGACAGGAGCCACTGGTTGCACCAAGCGGCAAAGAGGTCAAGGTGTTCTTGGAGCAGGCGGTTGGAACGGGCAAGGGTGGGAGCTAAGGCAAGGAAAGTGGTGTCATCAGCATATTGGAAAAGGTGTACGGGAGGGGCAGGCTTAGGCATATCCGAGGTATACAGGAGGTAAAGGAGGGGAGAAAGGACAGAGCCTTGGGGCACACCAGCAGAGGGATAAAAAAGACGGGAGTCGGTGTTGTGGACGGTAACATAGGTGGGGCGGTCGGAGAGGAAGGAGGCAATGACCCGGACGAGGTTGATGGGAAGAGCATAGGTTTGGAGTTTGAAGAGCAGGCCAGAGTGCCAGACCCGATCGTAGGCCCGTTCGAGGTCTAAGGACACAAAGATGGCGGCACGACGGGAATTTAGCTGGAGGGAAAGGAGTTGCGTAAGTCGAAGGAGTTGGTCATCAGTGGAGAAGGAAGGACGAAAGCCACATTGGGTGTCTGGGAGAAGGCGGTGGAGGTGGTGATGGATGCGACGGGATAGAATGGATTCGAAGACCTTGCTGAATACTGGGGTGAGGCAAATCGGGCGGTAGGAGGAGGCATCAGAGGGGGGTTTGTTGGGTTTTAGGAACATGAGGACTCGGGAGATTTTCCACAGGCGGGGGTAGCAGCCAGTGTAGAGGATGGTGGTATAGAGTGAAGCAAGAGTGGTGAGGAAAGGGAGGGGACATTCTTTGAGGTGGCGGTATGTGATGCGATTGTGGCCGGGAGCTGTGTTGCGTTTGGTGCGCAGTATCAATTGTATGTCGTGTGCAGTGATGGGGGTGTTAATGTCCGACGGGGGGATGTGGTCCAGGTAATGGAAGCGAGGAGCCAGGGGTGGGATGGAGACATCGGTTTTTTCATGGACATCTGGGAACAAGGAATAATCAAAGTTAGGATTGTCAGGGATGGAGAATACATCAGAGAGGAAAGAGGCAAAATGGTTAGCCTTACTGGCATTATCAGGAAGGGGCTGGTCAAGGTGGAGGAGAGGGTATGTGGGCATAGGTTTCGATCCGGTGAGGCGGTGGAAGGCGTTCCAATACCGAGACGAGTTGATTGGAAGGTGGGCATTAAGCCGTGTCACTGTCTGATGCCAGTCCCGGCGTTTTTTGGCAGTCAGGAGGCTGCGCACATGTCGCTGGAGTTGCCGATGGCGGAGGAGTGTATCCCGGTCACGGGTTCGCAGGAAGGAGCGGTACAGGCGGCGGGATTCCCGCAGAAGAAGGACAGCCTGTGGAGGGAGTGTGGGACGGTGCGGCTGGACAGCTTTGGTAGGGATGTGCGAATGGATAGCATCAGACAAGGTCTGCTGAAGGAAGGAGGCAGCTTCGTCGATATCATCGGGAGAGTGTAGGGGGAAGTGGTGGCTTTCGACCTGATGGGTGATGGAGAGGCGAAAGGCATCCCAGTCTACTCGGGAGTAGTCATGGACGAGTTTAGGAGGTGGAGGTGGGCGTGGATTCTGTGGGCGATGGACATTGTGTGTGAGAGTAAGGAGAACAGGGTCGTGATCACTGCCTATGGGGTCAAGAACGTCGGCGGTGATGCGCCCAAGGAGATTGGGAGAGACAATGACGACATCAGGGGTGGTGTTGCTACAGGGTCGGGTGTGGCGTGGGAGTGGGACAATGTCGCCATTGATGGTAGGAATGAACTGATGCCACCGACGGAGTTCGGCAGGAGTGCGGGAGTGGATATTGAGGTCAGCAGCGACCACGTAGGTTGTGAAGGTGCTATCGATGTGAGCAAGGAAGTCATAAGGGATTGGAACATGGGAGCGGATATAAATGGTAGCACAGGTGACAGTGAGGGAAGGAAGGAAGAGGGTGTGGATGAGATGTTCATAAGGGATGTTGAGGAGGGGATGTGACCGAACTCGGTGGTGTCGGAGATGGCCGAAAGCCACTCCACCTTGTGCAGGGGGATGGGGAGAGTCGTGACGGTGTAGGATATAGGGTGTGGTACTGACATGTATGTGAGGGAGGAGGAAGGTTTCGTTGAGGAGAAAGGCATCCACGCGGTGTTGGTTTAAGGTGTTCATCAGGAGGAGCTTATTGGTGGGAAGGGAGCGAATATTGGAGTACAGGATGTTAAATCGTTGCTGCGCCATAATGAGGTTGAAAGGTGGGGAGAGGGAGAGGAAAAGGGTGCGGGTGTGGGGACTAAACTAGGGTGTGAGGACGGTCGGTTCGGGAGAAGGTGAAGTGGATGTGGTTTTGGGAGGTTGTAGCCTTAAAATCAAGGTTGAAGAGGGAGCGAGCGGCCAGGGAGACTTGGTGGAGGGTGTGAGGGCGCTGGAAAGGGTGGATATTTTGGAGGACAATAGTCAGGAACCGGATGATGTCTTCTGCTGTGGGGGGAGGGCATAAGGAGTTATTAGCGGGGATTGGGGGATCAGTGGGACGGACAGGGACGGTGAGTTCTTCTTTGGTGGGAGGGGGGCGGGACTTACATTTGTAAGAGTAGGTGGGGTGTGCCCCACCGCAGGTGTTACAGGAGGGGGTGGCGGCGAGGTTAGGGCAGGAGGTTTGGAAGTGTTGGCCTTTGCAGTGGGGGCATACAGGAGGGAGACGGCAATTTTCGGTAAGGTGATCATTATATGTGAGGCATCGGGAGCAGCGGTATGACTGGGGAGGTGCTCGGGAAGGTTCCACCTGGTGCAGGCGGTTATAAATGAGGGCCCCATTGCGGAGGAGGTGGTTGATGGATGGCGCGTCTTCTGTGAAGACGCGCATGAGGTAGGTGGGGCCCGTCGCATTGTTAATGCGACGAGCTGAGCGGATGGATAGGCGGGGATCCCGCCGGAGTTCCTCCAGCACCTCTTCCTCTGTGATCCCCGGGTTCAATTTGGTGATCACAGCAGTGAGCGTGGGAGGACGACGGGGAAGAGGGGATTGGCGATTGGAGGCTGGTAGGGGGAGGGGGACAAGGGTGGCACGGGGACCAAAGTGGACGCGGGGGATCTTGTGGAGGAGCTGTGTGTGGAGGTCGGGGTCGGGTGATTTGAGGAGGACAGAGTCCCTCCGTGGGATTATTTGGGAGATGGGGGCAGAAGGAGCATACTGCCGAAAGAGGAGAGTGAGGGCACGGCAGTCTAGGAGTTGGGGGTCAGGGTTATTGAGGACGAAAGTGTGGAGAGCAGATGGTTGAGAGGGGAGGAGGGGTGGCGGGGGAGGTGGTGCAGGCTGGGTAGGGGGGAGAGGGGCGGCTTCCATCGGGACCGGTGGGCCAGTGGCGAGAGGGTCGGCGGGCTTTTTCGTCACCGAGGAGGTGGCGTCTGTGGAAGCTCGTTTTGTCTTCTTTGGTTTTAGGAGGGCCTGGGAGGCAGGAGTGGGGACAGGGGAGACTGGAAGGTGGCGCGGAGCCGGCCCTGCGGCTGCGTCGTCGGGTGGGAGAGGACAGGAGTCGACAGCGGTCTGCCGGGTGCGAACCGCGGCACGGTCACCGCGGGAGTCAGGGAGGGGAGGGAAGGAATCGAGTGGGGGAACGGAGGAAGGGGCAGGAGAGTGTGGGACGAGGGCAGCAGCTTTTGTGGGGGCAGAGGAGAGGGCGACGGCGGAGGGAGTGGTGAGGGTGAGGAGGGAGGGAATTGTGGCAGGAAGAAGAGGGGAGGATGTGCTCCAGGAAATGGTGGTGGGGGCGTGGGAGGGCGAGGTAAAAATGATGGTCGAGGACACCGTAGTAGGGGGCAGGGTCGACATGGCAGAGTCGAACAGTCACCTTAACTGTAGAACACTGTTCCAGCGGCGGCGGCGGACGTGCCTCTCGGCGGCCCAGATGGGGGCGGGAGCGGCGCGGCGCGGCGGCGGTGGTATGCGCTCCGACGGGCTGGTGGCCGGGCAGAGCGCGCTGGGCGGCGGCGAACCTGGCGTGGCCGGAGAAGCACCTTCCGGGGCGGCGGCGAAAACGTCGGAGGCGTCGGACGCCGACGGTGCGGCGACACGACGAATACTGCAGTCCGGAGCGGCCGGGCCCTGATCGGCAGTCGGCGACAGCGGCACTTATCGGCGACAGCGGCACGTCGCGGCGGCAGACAACAGCCGAAGACGATAGCACACAAACGTAAGAAATAACTGCGAAACACGAAACAAATACCGCACTAGCAACGTAGTAAGAACGATCCTCGGTCGACGAGGTGCCGAGCGCGGCCTTATAAGCCAGACCGCTGTGGCAATGCGCATGCGCGTCACAGATGCTGGTTTACTGCATATCGAAGTACTCACACTCGTGCGCCCCCCGTGGCGGAAGAGCTCCGGTGTTCACTTATCGATATATGCTCCGCGGCGGCAACACCTTCAAGTCTTCTCTGCAATTTCAGTACTCAAAGTGCAGGGTTCCAAGCTTTGTCTAAATTAAAACCTTTATCTCGGTTTGTTAAGTCGTTGGCCAGTCTAATTTCACCAGCTTCCTTAAATATAGCATCCCAAAACGAAAATATGAGTGTCAAAATCTTCACATCACTATAATTCATGGAATAACTAGTTTCTACGCAATGTTCAGCCACAGCTGACTTGTCTGGCTGTAATAGGCGAGTACATCTTCTGTGTTCAACGCATCTCTCGTGGACAGTGCGTTTGTTTGGCCTATATATTATCACAGTTTCCGCATGGGATCTGGTACACACCTGACTTGCGAAGCAACAAATCATCCTTTACTGACCCGATTAAGGCTGCAATCTTCACAGGTGGCCGGAAGATAGAGAATGTAGCTTATCTTTGATGAAAGAGCTCCCACGTACGGTAAGAAGGCTCTTGACTTTTATTATTTTCGTCTTCATACACGTCACTTGCTTGTATTCTCGGTCTCACATCGAATGCTCTACGAATCTGTTACTGTGAATATCCATTCGTTTTGAAAATGCTCTTCAGGTGTGTGAGCTCTTCCTGCAAGTTGTCATCGTCTGATATACAATGTGCTCCGTGCACCAATGTCTTAAGGACCCCTGCGGTTTGTGAGGGATGATGGCAGCTACTGGCATGTAAATACAGATTCGTATGGGTTGGTTTTCGATATACTGCATGTCCTAATGTAGCATCAGCTTTTCTACGAACGAGTACATCCAAAACAGGGAGGCAGCCATTTTTCTCCATTTCCATAGTATATTTGATATTAGCGTGGATGGAGTTCAGATGGTCAAAAATCGATGTAATTCATCCTTCCCACGAGGCCATACTACGAACGTGTCATCCACATCTCCAGAAGACCGTTGGCTTAAAACTTGCCTAGTCTAGAGCCTAGTCCAGAGCCTTGTCCCCGAAGTCTTCTATGAAGAAATTCGCTACCAGAGGGGCTAGGTGGCTTCCCATAGCAACTCCGTCAATCTGCTCATAAGTCACCATTAAACTGGAAATAGGATGACGTCAGTAGATGTTCAAATAAGGCGGCGATATACTTGTCAAAATGTTGGCCAATTAGAGAAAGAGAATCCTGTACCAGGTACCTTGGTGTATAACAATACCATGTCAAAACTCACAAGTACATCTGTATTATTTAGCCTGAGGTGGCTGAGTCTTTGAATAAAATCTACAGAATTTCGGATGTGGTGACTACATTTTCCTACCAATGGCTTCAATAGTGAAGACAAATACTACGTAGGTAGTTGAACCAATCGTGCTAGTTATTGGCCACATAGGCAGATCCCCCAGACGCTCATCCTTATCCAGCTTGTGAACTTTAGGAAGCCCATAAAATATCGGTGGTACAGCACCTCGCACTTTTAAGCGTCTTATAACTTCAGGTTCTAATGACGAAGCATTCAGTAAGGTAGCAGTCATTGTCACCTTGCTAATTGTCTTTGTTGATCTTCCGGTAAGCGCCAGAACTTAGTAAACCAAAGATCTTTTCACTGTAGGCTTCCTGAGGCAGCAGAATGGTGGCGTTGCCTTTGTCAGCACGTAAAACTGTCAGTGTCATGGAGTTTTCGTATGGCTAACCTCTCTTCCTTAGATATGTTACTTCTTTGTGGGCGATACTTCATAATTGCTCGACAGCTTTCACGTCTGATTTCTTCAGCTAAATCTTCTGATAGTGGACGGACAGCTTCTTCAATAGCACTAATAAGAGGGTATTGGCAAGGTCTTTGGAGTGCGAGCAAAATTTAGCCCTTTACTTAAGGCACAGTGGCTTCGTCCAGATTCTTTCCTGTCAAATTTATAACAGGGCGTCGAACAACAGAATCCACCTGAGGAGGCTGGTCTAATCGGCTGTATTTGGCCATCTGTCTTGTTGTAGCCACATCACGAACCCAGTCAGATTTGGTCCATGTCGTGCCATGAACCCCGTTCCACGAGTCAGGACATAAAACAGCTGGCATCTTTAAATGTATATGATACAAGTCTTCTGATACTGTCCAACTTTCTACGAGTGAAACGAATCCTTTCTGTAACAGTAGCAGAGGCAGCCTTATATAAAATTCTGTTAACTGCAGCATTCTTAACAAAGTGTACCAACCTTGCAAAGCTTGGAACAATTCCGTGGTCCCGGCACTTCAGAAACTCAAAGAGCTAAGTAGTCTTGCTCTCTGATGACGTAATTTATCCAAACTATGGAAACAGGAAACCCATCTTCTCCTGTTTCCTGTTTCCACCGCGATCAGGCTTGCAAGTCCGCGCCCGGCACCTCGTAGACAGTCTTCGACTCACTCTGAAGATGGCCGGAAGGTACGCGGCGGAAGTATCAGCGAAGAAGTGGATTTTGCGCGGCTGCATTCCCGAAATTTAATCGTCAGAAATGTTAATTAACATGTTTTTAAATTTGCATGTTACATCACTGGCTGTAGGTAACTTAGTCACTTACATACCAGTGCTGCAACATGAAAAACAAAATTGTTTACTTTTCATGCCGATCAAAGTGCAGCAGGGGCGGAATTTGAAACGGTACGTACTTTCCGAATACGACTCATACAGGCAAGTGATTAATATTTGCAGGCAATGCTGATCTGAAGTTAAAGTTAGTTCATCGAAACCGGCTGCCAGAAAATAAGACGGTAACAAAAGTGATCTTGGCTGCATTTCCTTTGGGAGTCTTGTTTTCTTACATTTAACGATATTAAAATAAATAAAAAAACTCGTTCCGTCAATTCGATTTTTCTTTCAAAACGTCTCTGCTGATGCTGAAACTTATTGGAAGAAGGAACGGAATTATTGATACATCTTCGAAAGATTGCATACAAGGAAATAAATGTTTACTGTTTGATCGTAACGGTGTGCTGTACAACTAAACTCTTAAGTGAACAACAACGTGGGACAGGAAAATCAATTTCATTTCTCTTTAATAGTATGCTGAACTGGGAAAAGATACGTCGAGGAGATATAATCCTCTTGATATAACCTTTGAAAGACTATTCCGGTAAGCAAACAAGATGCGAACTTGGAGAGCTCGCCCGCGCTACGGGCGGTGAATTAAAGATTGAAGAGGTCACTGGCGGGAGCAGCTTCTGAAATTCCGCCCACGTGGCGTAGAGTTGTCAATCCCGCCCACAAGCCACCCACTGCTCGCAATACTCGCTGCCCTACCGACCAGCTACAGGGGTTGGGCACGGTACAGAAGCAATACTTATTTACCAGTAACTGGCTGGCACACCATTGGCTTTGAGAATTGCTGCCATCCTTGAGGAACAGGTTCATAAACTGTCTATAGTTTGCGGCATAATCTTATCCTTTTGGCCCACTTTAGGTTACGGTAGTAACACTAAAAGTGGGCCTCTGCGATCGTCTTTTGACAGCTTGAAATTTAAATGAAAGTAACGGCTTAACCATGCATCTAACACGAAAATTGAATAACAGAATTTGTAGAGGGGAAAATTCTGTACAACTTTGCTCTTTTATGTTTTTTTTTTTTTTTTTTTTTTTTTTTTTTTCTTCATATCTTGCATCGTTACAGAGAGATTTGCAAAAATAACGGCGATTTACGATTTCTGTCTGGCTGTAACGTGTTCCCACTTTTTAGGTCGAACCGTTCAACCGATCGGCACCAAATTTTACAGGCATAATTGCTGGCTACCAGAGACCAGAACCTCGCGTTTTTAAATATTTCGGACAAGAAATAAGTTAGTACTACCAAAAAAAAAGCTGTTTGTGATGTAATTTTAATTGCAAATAAACCGTTCATCTGACGCGAAAATTGACTAAACGAATTTGTAGAGGAGAAAATTCTCTACAACTTTGTTCCCTTATGTTTTTTTATATCATTTGAGAGATATTTGCAAAAATAACGGAGTTTTGACACCCTCCATTACGTTAACGAAAACCAGTCTTTCGCAGATGTCACGTGACATTCCTCGGCCAGAACTGTCTGTGGCATACGTCACCTTGCGTTGCGTATTTAATGATTTTTCTTATTGTAAGTTACACGTTGTCATTTCAAAGCAATGGCGCACTGAAGAATTATCAAAAACGTGTCGTTCTTCGTGCGATAAATGATAATCTAGGGTCTACAAATGCCATATTAGCATCAGTTAACAACGGCCATCAAGAGTATGACATTGGACTGTGACGCTGAATGTCAGTTGTTCGGAACCCGCCAGTACCTAATTTTTTTTTCCTACAAGTGTTTCATACACTCTTATTAATCAATTTTTTTAATATTTAGATTATTATTTTGGTCCAAAATGTTTGCAAAAACTTAAACTTCAAATCTAAAGTGGGCCGTAAAACACGTCAGTGCGATTTTTTTGTACCAAAACATCCGCTTATTAACCGATGCATTGCTGTCAAAACACCTGAGATTCTTTTTCCTCACAAATCAATCACACGCAAACTGTGAAATTGAGTCACTTCTTGGCGTAATCTCACAGCACTCGCTACGACGCCGGCAAGATTTCACGGCTGCTACGAACGCTGTTTACAAGCCTGCTTTGCAGACTGGTAAACTGCTGATGCAATTGGAGCATGTTCAGTGAATGTGTGACGACGAAGAGCGTCTTTCACCGTTGGAGAAAGCCGAAAGTCGTTAAGTCAGGTGAGAGATCACTTCCAAGTTGTCACGAGAAAACTGCTACAATGCCATCGCTGTTACGAAACCTGGCCACCGTTAATTTTTCAGCACTAGCGTTTAGCCGATTTTTCTTCTTTTGAGGCGGTGAGTCGGTGTCCTTTCATTGACCTGCCCTCCTCAGAGAGTTCAACATTACCTTTCTGGGTACGGGCTTGACAAACTCGGGGAGTCAGCCCCCCACCCCGAAATATTTGGGCTTACATTGGATAAAATAACAATTTTCTAGTACCAAAACCTCCATTATTTAATATTGCTTCTAAGATGGGTAGCACAGATCGAATTCTGCTTTGAAATTAATGTTTTAAAGTATCTCATCATGAATCATAACTAATTTTTCATAATCACAACAACGTACGGTAAACGTATCCACCCAGTCAATGTTGTTGTTTTCGGACCGTAGACTTGTTTCGTGTTGTTCTCCACGCTACTCTATATTGCACAAGCCTCTTCATGTCTGAGAATGACAACCCACACCCCTTAAAATCTGCTTATTGCATTCGTCTCGCGATTTACCGCAGCTATTTTTGCCAAACGCTTTCCTACAAAACTAAACTGACAATTCCTCGAAATCTGAGACTGTGCCCTGCTAATGGCTCCCTTCTTTTAGTCAAGATATATCAGAAATATCTATTCTCTCCAGTTCTGTTCAGTACCCCGTCATTTGTTACGATATCTACCCGTCTAATCTTCAGCAGTCTCCTGTAGAACTAAATTTCTAATCTTCTATCCTCTTCAGTGTGAACTGCTTATCGTCCACCTTCCACTCTCGTACAAGGCCACACTACAGACAAATGACTTCAGAAAAGACTTCCTAACACTTTTATTAATATTGTATGTCAACAAATTTCTCTTCTGCAGTTTTACAAACAATATTAGCCCCCATGACCTTATTTCACAATCGTGTTTCCGCAGTTTCACTGTGTAGTTCGGGCTGCGTTAAATTATCAAATGATAACTATACAAGAGGCACGACCTGGGTAATTCATTGGGCATAGACCTAGGTAAGCTATTAGTACACGTGAAAGGGTCGCACTCAAAGAGGTGGCAAAGCACACTAGCCAGTCAGGTCCGACGGGAAAAAATTGAAGTGCAGCTTTACGTACCTACTTTAGATATTTTCATGCAAACAACTTGGCGAGAGCAGAGCACATCTTCATTTTTATCACCGAAAGCAAATACGAACCATATAAATAGTGAACTACGCTACAGCGATGCTGATGACCAGCGCAGGATGGTCAGATTGGGCGTTATGTCGCGCTTTGAGCTGTTATTAGTAGATTTTTTTTTTAAGAAACACAACCACTGCTCTTTGGGCGATATTTTGTTAATCAGAGGGGTTTTTCGACGAAATAGGGGTAGTGTATTTGCATGTCCTGATTGTAGTTTAATGTAATTTGTTAGGAATTATCACTCCACTGCCTTGTGAAATACTGAAATATTGCAATCCTATCTCCACCAGTTAAACCAAACTTGTCTCGCCTAGAAGCTTTATGTAAATTGTAACAGAAGTGCTAGACAGAATGTTGCAAACAGGTCATGTGTTCGTGGTGGTTGAGTGAATTGAGTACTTGTAAGACATAACTGGCTTGCATCCGTGTGTTAATTCTGAGTCACAATGAGGAAGTAATAAATGTTCTAATGCTAAGTTGACGATTCCTTGATGTTTCAGAATGTGTAGTCTCTTAGTAAGGATATACCAGAAGCTCCTTTTCTCCCCAATTCGGTTAAGCCGGCCGCGGTGGCCGAGGTGACTGACGCGCTCCAGTCACGGTCAGCACGGCTACTACGGTCGGGGGTTCGAATCCCCCCTCGGGCATGGATATTTGTGCCGTCTTTAGTCTTAGCTAGTTCATAAGTAGTTTGTAAGTTTAGGGACTGATGACCCCATAGTTAAGTCCCATAAGTTGTACAAACATTTGAATATTTGATAAATTATAAATAGCTCAAATAATGCAGCCATTCTCTATTAACTATTTAAATAAACGCAGTAATCAAATCTTCAAATCGAATATATAAAGAAGTGTCCGTATGTTTGTAAGTGTTGCATACAAATCTACAGCTTTGTTCCAATCTTTATGAAATTTTGTACACGTAAGCTTCAATTCATGAGGACGGTCGCCGTAAGTGTAAGAATAACATACGATATATAGTTCACGAGATATGACGTCATAAACAATGAGATGCGCGAAAAACTGCTACATTTTGCGACAATGCTGCTCATTGTCTCCTAAACCATTGGACCGATTCCAAACAAATTTTGTAAACACATTCCTTACCCTGAGGTAACAATTGCTGCATGGTTAAGAATCACATACAGCACATGGTTCAAAAGATATGTCATAACCAATAGAAATCGAAAAAATGCCATAATGCGACGAGAGTTTCGAAATACACTGTATGAGAATGACAGTAGTTAGCGACTTGCAACAAACTTTAAACATAATTTCAAACCTTTAATAAACTTTTTCTCGCTGGTAACCATGGTAAAATGATGAAAGGAAAAAAGTTTCTCGCTTACTACTTTTCCGCTGTTTATGGAGTAAAACTACGGCTCTCGGTATGACGTTACAATTTATAATTTCTACACTACAAATTGTAGCCGCAGCAAATTTTACAGACAGTATACATGCATATAGTTGAGTGTACCTTCTAAATTTTATCACAGTACGTCACGTAGTTCATGAGATGTGAGCACATAAACAGTATCGTTCATAGAAAACCGCCCCATCACGCACCAAGTTTTATTCTATTACTTCTTTACTAATTGGATTCCCAAGAGATTTTACAGACATACAAACATTATACAAATGACTATATACCTGAAAAATGGCGGGAATAAATAAATACCCGGGCAACGCCGGGTTTTCAGCTAGTAATTTATTTTTCACCTTCCAATATTTTTCTCCCGACTTACCAGAATGTATCAAAAAAATAATTTAAGTTCGTCAACAATCAGAATTATGTTCATCTAAAATTACATAAGTACTACGCAATCCACCGTAAGGTGCGTGGCGGAGGGTAGACGGTACTACTACTACTACTACTACTACTACTTCTACACATTTCCTTTTTTATTCCACGAGGAAAAAATGAATGCCTGTATGCCTCTGTACGAGCCGTAATTTCTCTTTGTCGTCTTAACGTGAAATGTAGGTTCGTGGCAGTAAAATCGTTCTACAGTCAGCTTCAAATTCCACTTCTCTAAATTCAAAGTTAACCCACGTTTCCGAAAGTATTTGGAAACGTTCCATAGTGGAGAATTTTTTTTAATATGAACCAGCTGCAGTGCCCGGCGTTACCCGGGATGTTTAATGTCTGCGAAACAAAGTAAATGGCCTGGTATGTGTTTATTTCTACCTTCCGTTCTTCTATCTTGTCATACCGCCTCTTCCCATGTACTCTCCACGCCACTCTGTTCGTCTCCTCCTCTCTCTCCCTATCCGTCTGACCATCCCCTCCTTCACCCTGTTCCCCTATTACCTCCCCCTTCCTGCCCTTTAAGATTATCTACTAATCACCTGTCAACAGCCACCTCCGCCTCGGCTGTCTACCTTTTCTACTACTACTGGCGTCTCCCGGCGTATCATCTCACGTTCGTGTTTACATTGGTCATCCCTGTCAGGGAACTAATTGCATGCCATTAAACCTGTGCCTGATCTCTGGTCAACGTCATCTCGAACCTCTCGCCGAGAGGAGACTGTTCTGGCCCGGCTTCGTATTGGCCACTGCCCTTATAGCCACCAGTATTTACTTCGTGGTGATCCTGCTCCCTTATGTGAGCAGCTTTTAGTGCAATGTAAGTTTTTTAATCGTTTACGTCATGATCTATGTTTACCATTTGAAATGTTTGATATTTTAACTGATGATCCGCATTCTGCTGACAGAGTTTTACTTATTGTACATCGTGCAAATATGGCGAAAGCCATTTACGTTCTAAAGCCGGTTCGATTTTACTATGGGCAGTGTTGGGCGCTAATGACCTAAGCAGTTTTGCGCCCTAAAACAAAAGCCACCTCCGCCCTTTAATTTTTTATATCCCACCTCTCTGTCCGTTTCCTTCCTTTCCCTTTCTCTGTACATTTGTCTGTCCCTCTCTATCTTTCCAGCCGGCTACGGTGGCCGAGGGGACTGCGGCGCGGCAGTCACGGTCTGCACGGCCACTACGGTCGGGGGTTCGAATCCTTCCCCCCTCAGGCATGGATATTTGTGCCGTCCTTAGTGTTAGCTAGTTTATAAGTAGTTTGTAAGTTTAGGGACTGATGACCTCGTAGTTAAGTCCCATAAGCTATACAAACATTTGAACATTTGAATTTATATTTCCAACTCGCTCTCTCCCCTACCTGTCTTCGTCTCCTTCTTTCCCTTCTGTCTTTTCGTGTCATGTTTTAAATGTGTTGTTAAGTAAGGCCACTGCATGTGTTTCTAAGTGTGTGACCTTGAAGCAGCTTCTGAATATTACTGTATCATCCCTAAGCCAGGAGAGGAGGTTAAAGTCCTTCCTCGTGCGTGCGTGCGTGCGTGTGCGTGTGTGGGGGGGGGGGGAGGGGGTCGTCCTTAAGGTACGTTAGTTTAAATAGTGTGTAAATTTATGGACATAACCTTCGTAGTCAATTCCCTTAGAAATAACACACATTTAAAGATATTTTGTCCACGTGCACGATATTCCTAAGAGATAACAGGTAATGTGTATATGTAGTTTGATTTAAATGAAGCCACGATATTTTATATAACGCTTGTATCTATGGGAGAATTCGCCCTGTAATTTTGTTTTCCAGAATCTAAGTGGTTATGACATCATATCTCTTGTACTATATGTCTCACTTTAATATTATTCACCAGTTTCATACAGTGGAATATTAGGAAACTGCCTGCGAAATGTGTTGCGAATGGAGTCGGTAGTAAAGACATAATAAATTAAAACGTTGTGTGTATTGGGCATAATTTCATGCATTTCATTGTTTTTAATGTCGTATGTCAAGGTGTGCACAGCGGAGACAAAAGCCAAAGTCAAATACCGAGGAGCTGCCCAAGGAATTCTATATCAGAACGGGTGTGTGACAAGCTGACGTTATTTCACCACTGCTACTTAATCTGGTCCTAGAGAAATTAATCCGAAGAATGAAGAGGGAAAACAGAGGTGCAGCTAAAGACTTGAACCCTCAGAGTACTACACCACATGCCGGCAAAAAAAAAAAAAAAAAAAAAAAAAAAAAAAAAAATATAAATATATATATATATATATATATATATATATATATATATATATATATATATATATATATAATAAAATAAAATAAAATAAAATAAAATAAAAATATTGGCGGTTTCCGAACCACTGACCTTCAGCATCACATTCCAACACATTGTCCACTACACTACAGCTAACAGTTAAGAATAGCTTTCTTTAAACTATTGATGGCCGTTGTTAAGGGAGACTGATGACCGTTGCAGTTTGGTCCCCCTTAAACATCCATCCATCCATCCATCCAACCAACAGTTGTTAACTGAGGCTAATATGGCATTTGTAGGAACTAGATTGCCATTTATCGTACGAAGAAAGACGTGTCTTTGTTAATTCTTCAGTGGGCCATTGCTTTGAAATGACAACGTGTAAGTTACAATAAGAAAATCATGAAATACGTAACGCAAGATGGCGTATGTCAGAGACAGTTCTGGGCGAGGAATGTCACGTGACATCAGCGAACGGCTGGTTTTCGTTAATTTAATGGAGGGTGCCAAAACTCCGTTATTTTTGCAAATATCTCTCAAACGATACGAGATATGAAAAAACACAAGAAAACAAAGCTGTAGAGAATTTCGTGTCAGATGAACGGTTTATTTGCAATTAAAATTACATTACAAACGGCTTTTTTTTTTTTTTGTATTACTAACGTATTTCTTGTCCGAAATATTTCAAAAAGTGAGGTTCTGGTCTCTGGTAGCCAACAATTATGTCTGTAAAATTTGGTGCTGATCGGTTGAACGGTTCGTCTTAAAAACAGGGAACACGTTACGGACAGACATACATACATCCCAAAATTGCCGTTATTTTTGCACATATCTCTGAAACGATACGAGATATGAAGAAAACATGACAGAGAAAAGTTGTAGAGAATTTTGTCCTCTACAAATTCTGTTATTCAATTTTCGTGTCAGATGAATTGTTAAGCCGTTATTTTCATTTAAATTTCGAGCTGTCAAAGGACGATCGCAAAGGCCCACTTTTAGTGTTATTACCGTAACCTAAAGTGGGCCAATATTCTGCGTACGTAATACAGTTGGTGGCCGCGTTTGCACGCCACGCGCGCGCCAGCTACGCTGGCAGCAGCGGCAAGACAAAAAGTGCGTGGCCGCAGGCAGCGCGAATACGGGGAATGGGTCAGGCCGTAGGTTCGACCCAGGTGTCCCGGTGGCCCCGTCGCCTAGCAACCGCCTCCGCTGACGCACCGCCCACTTTGACCGTCAACTCTGCTGCTGCTCCTGCCACGCGCGCCTCACCTCTGCTCGCCGGCTGTCTTCTGTTCGCACGCCGCGAGTGTTACCGATAGACGTATATTACTAGACTGGCAAACATACATCTGTGCTTAGCCTCCAATAATATAACAGCCTTGTCACTAGAGGTTCGTTCCTGCAGCTGCCAGACGGCTACTTTCAAGCACTAAGAAACAGGTGTTACTGCGCATGCGCAGCTATTATGACGTAAAAAGCGTTGTTTGATACTTGCACTGCTGGAACGCTTTTTGCACTGTTTCAGGCTGCAGGCGAAGGTGAGTTTAACGGAATAATTCAAATACTCCCCTTCCTTATAACGAAGAAGTGTAAACGAGAAATATCTGATCACAAGTGGGATTGCAGTGACTTCGAAATAATCGAAAAACATACTACACACACACACACGTATCACGTGATGGCTGCCCCCACTCTGACATTTCTGCGCATGCGCAAATTGGCAGCTTAACTGCGCCTGTTATATTTTTCCGGGCAGCGTCTGGCTGCTTGCGGCAACTGCTGGAACACCAAACAGCCATACTCCAAGTAGCCAGAACCGGGAGAAGGCGCTGCTGGAACACAATTTCAGCGTTGCGCATGCGCGTCAAGCAGTCTGGTAGCTGCTGGAACGAACCTTAGGAGTAAACGTATGTCGCCGCTCTTGTTGAAAGAGCTGCCGCTAGAGGCGCCACATAACCTCACGCCCGCGAAACTTGACTGATGTGCCTTCTGCTAAAATACATTGTAATGCTCACTGTGCAACCTAAAAGAGTGTAACTTGCTGTTTTTACATGAGAATCTACAACCTTTTGTGTGTGTTGCGGAAAATGGTATATTCTTGTGTACCATTTTGCAATCAGGGTTCCCGAAATAAAGCTACTGGAGTTAGTTGTCACGAATTTTCGAGCAATGAATCCAGGAGACAATTATGGATAAAATCAATAAGTAGACATAGTATGAGTATTTCCTAAAGATCAGTGATTGTATATTTTATTGTTGCCTAAATAATTTGTATCTCGTACGTAAGCGATACAAAGGATACATTATAGCAGCCCAATTAGCATTTTGTGGTAGTAACCATTTTCTTGCCGCAGACTATAAATGCGGCCTGAAGGTAAAGAAATTGTTAAAATGTTTGTTAAGCTTATGGGTCTCAACTGCGAGGCCATCAGTCCCTAAACTTACAAATTACTTGTAAAGTAACTTATACTAAAGACAGCACAAACATCCATGCGCATCGCAGTAAAGAAATTTAATCCTAATACAGTTCCTACTGTTTTCTAAATGTACCTGCCAAGCAAACGAATTAAGCTGAAACAATCGAGAAGAAAAATTGAAAGATCCGAGAAAAAATCTGTGAAACGGAAGGACGATAAAATTGCTACAGACAAGGTCAATATAAGCAAAGAAGTCTTCCAAGAAAGGCCGGCCGCGGTGGCCGAGGTGACAGGCGCTCCAGCACGGCCACTACGGTCGCGGGTTCGAATCCCCCCTCGGGCATGGATATTTGTGCCGTCCTTAGTCTTAAGTAGTTTGTAAGCTTAGGGACTGATGACCCCGTAGTTAAGTCCCATAAGTTGTACAAACATTTGAACATTTTTTTTCTTCCAAGAAAGCCATATTTCACAGCCTCATAATAAAGATACTTGTCGTCGAAGAAATATACATTTGGAGGACTGTCAACAAGGTCAGCAGTCTACAATCTGTCACCAATGACGGCCTTAATGAAAGGAAAAGACCGAGGTGGTTTCCATAATCGAAAAGTACATTCGTCATGTTACTGGCAAGAGTAGAAAGTGTGACTAACGAGCCACTGGAATCAGTCATAGAAAAGCCAAAGGTACTGTTCGCAGTGTTAATAATGCTGTTGTTGTTGTGGTCTTCAGTCCGGAGACTGGTTTGATGCAGCTCTCCACAATACCCTATCCTGAGCAAGCCTCTTCATCTCCACATAAGAACGGCAACCTACATCTGTCTGAATCTGCTTACTGTATCCATCTCTTGGTCTTCCTCTGCGATTTTTACCCCACACACTTCCCTCCAATGCTAAATTCACAATTCCTTGATGTCTAAGAATGTGTCCTACCAATCTATCCCTTCTTTTAGTCAAGGTATGCCAGAAATTTCTTTTCTCTACAATTCTCTTCAATACCTCCTCATTAGTTACGCGATCCACCCACTTAATCTTCAGCATTCTTCTGTAGCACCATATTTCAAAAGCCTCAATCCTCTTCCTGTCCGCACTGTTTATCGTCCATGTCTCACTCCCATACAAGGCAACACTCCATACAAATGCCTTCAGAAAGGACTTCCTTAGGCTTAAATCCATATTCGATTTTAACAAATTTCTCTTTTTCAAGAACGCTTTTCTACCCATCGCCATTCTGCATTTTATATCCTCTGTACTGCGACCATAATTTGTTATTTTACTGCCCAAGTAACAAAACTCATCCACCTCCTTTATTGCTTCGTTTCCCAATCTAATTCCTTCAGCATCACCTGATTTCCTTACACTGCACTCCATTACCCTAGTTTTGCTCTTGTTAATGTTCATCTCATATGCACCTTTCAGCACACTGTCCATTCCCTTCAACTGCTCTTCCAGGTCTTTTGCTCTCTCTGAAATTATTACAATGTCGTCAGCAAAACGCAATGTTTTTAATTCTTCACCCTGAACTTTAATACCTTCTCCAAATTTCTCCTTGCTTTCCTTTATAGCTTGCTCAATGTACAAATTGGATAACAATGGAGAAAGACTACAACCCTGTCTTACTCCCTTTCCAACCACTGCATCCCTTTCATGCTCTTCAACTCTGATAACCGCTGTCTGGTTTTTGTACAAGTTATAAATAACCTTACGTTCCCTATATTTTACTCCTGCTTGCTTCAGAACTTGAAAGAGTTTATTCCAATCAACATTGTCAAAAGCCTTCTCCAAATCTACAAAAGCTAGAAATGTAGGTTTGCCTTTTCTTAATCTATCTTCTAGGATAAGCCGTAACGTGAGTATTGCCTCCCGTGTTCCTACATTTCTCCTGAACCCAAACTGATCTTCCCCGAGATCGGCTTCTACCACCTTTTCCATCCTTCTGTATATAATTCGAGTTAACATTTTGCAGCCATGACTTATTAAACTGATGGTTCTGTAGTTTTCACACTTGTCTGCACCTGCTTTCTTAGGGATGGGGATTATAAAATTTTTCTTAAAGTCTGAGGGTACTTCTCCTGTCTCATACATCTTACGCACCAGGTGAAACAGTTTTGTCATGGCTGGTTCTCCCAGAGACTTCAGTAGCTCTGAGGGAATATCATCTACTCCAGGGGCCTTGTTTCGACTTAGGTCTTTCAGGGCTCTGTCAAATTCTTCTCTCAATACAGTATCTCCTATTTCATCTTCGTCTACATCCTCTTCTCTTCCTACAATATTGTCTCGGAGTTCATTTCCTTTGTAGAGCCCCTTTATATACTCTTTCCACCTTTCAGCTTTCCCTTCTTTGCTGAGAACTGGTTTTCCATCAGTGTTCTTGATATTCATAGATCTGTTTTTCTTATCTCCAAATGTTTCTTTTATTTTCCTGTAGGCTGTATCTATTTATCCCCTATTTACACATTCTTCTACATCCTTGCATTTGCCATCTAGCCACTCCTGCTTAGCCATTTTGCACTTCCTGTCAATCTCATTTCTTAGTCGTCTGTACTCCATTTTGCCTGTTTCATTTACTGCGTTTTTATATTTTCTCCTTTCATCGATTAAATTTAGTATCTCCTGTGATATCCAAGAATTTTTTGTAGGTCTTTCCTTCCTTCCTATTTTGTCCTCTGCTACCTTCACTGTTTCATCTCTCAATTTTACCCATTCCTCTTCTACTGTTTCATTTTCCCTTGTTTCTGTCAATTGTTGCCTAAAGCTCCCTCTGAAATTCCTAAGAACCTCAGTTTCCTTCAATTTATCCAGGTCCCATCTCCTTATTTTCCTACCTTTTTGTAGTTTCTTTAGTTTCAGCCTACAGTTCATAACCAGCAAGTTATGGTCAGAGTCTATATCTGCCCCTGGGTATGTTTTACAGTTAAAAACCTGGTTCCGAAATCCATGTCTTACCATTATAAAACCTATCTGATACCTTCCGGTGTCTCCTGGTCTCTTCCACGTATACAACCTTCTTTCGTGATTCTTAAACCACGTGTTTGTTACGATTAAATCATGTTCCGTGCAAAGTTCTACCAGGCGACTTCCTCTTTCATTCCTCCTGCCCAGTCCATATTCACCTATTATTTTTCCTTCTCTTCCTTTTCCTACTACCGAATTCCAGTCTCCCATAACAATTAAGTTTTCCTCTCCCTTAATTGTCTGAATAATTTCCTTTAGCTCCTCATATATCTCTTCGATTTCCTCATCATCGGCAGAGCTTGTTGGCATATAAACCTGTACTACTGTTGTGGGTATTGGCTTCGTATCTATCTTGACAATGATAATGCGATCACTGTGCTGGTCATAGAAGTTTACCCGCATTCATATTTTCTTATTCATTATCAATCCTACTCCTGTGATACCCCCAATTGATTTTGTATTTATAATCCTGTACTCATCTGACCAGAAATTCTGTTCATCCTGCCACCGAACTTCACTAATTCCCACTACATCTAACTTCAACCTATGCATTTCCCTTTTTAAATTTTCTAATTTTCCTACTCTATTAAGGGATCTAACATTCCACGCTCCGACCCGTAGAATGCCAGTATTGTCTTACCTGATGATCACATCCTCCTGAGTAGTCCTCGCCCGGAGATCCGAATGGGGGACTATTTTACCTCCGGAATATTTTACCCTAGAGGATGCCATCATCATATTTTCATACAGTAGAGTTGCATGTCCTCGGGAAAGGTAACGGCTGTAGTTTCCCCTTGCTTGCAGCCGTTCGTAGTAACTGTGTGGCAAAGCCACATTAGCTGATATTACAAGGCCAGCTCAGTCAATCATCCAGACTGTTGCCCCTGTAACTACTGAAAAGGCTGCTGCCCCTCTTCAGGAACCACACGTTTGTCTGGCCTCTCCACAGATACCCCTCCGCTATGGTTGCACCTACGGTACGGCTATCTGTATCGTTGAGGCACGCAAGCCACCCCACCTCGGCAATGTCTGTGGTTCATGGGAGTGGTTAATAATGCTACTGCCCCATATTAATCGTAACCCCGCGTTACCGTGCAGAGCTCCTGAGCGCATTACTTAGAAAAAAGCTCTCTAGGAAAACCCATAAAACAATTTCAACCAATTAGGCCTAAAAATAAGTTTACATGGTAATGACAAGAAATAATTGATGTTATCATTGTTAAAAAGAGACAGTAACATGAAATTCAATAATTGTTTTAGACATCAGTGATCAAAATTAACCGCAGTGCTATGCGGACATATTTTACGTCTTATATTTGGCTTCCTTAAAGGATCTACACGGAATGAGGTTGGCTTGTGGCGCTAACAGCGGAAACGGTCTGAACTACAGCTGCGACACTGCTCAGCGAAGGTACGCTCCTAGTGAGTAGGCTTTGTATTATTTGGAGGCTAAGATATGTGACTGAAGCCTGACGCCACCATCTTGCCTTACCTCACGTCAAAAAGTTTCCGTACAGTACTGCTATGATCTTCTTGTACTATATGACGTTGTAAGCTTTAGTGGTTGGTTTGAACGTGATTTGTATTTGAGCTAATAATTTTGCACTAATTGAATTTAACTCAAAGGCATAAATTGTCCATTCGTGTTATACGAACGTGTTACGCACGGTTAAGTTTTACTTTGCGTCCAGGCGGCCTCCCGGGATTATGTTGTCAATCATGTGACGTTGCCAGTCGCGTGACAACGCAAATGTTTTGATATGAAGTTTCGTTTACGAGTGCAATTATTTTTACTGAGTGAACGAGGAGTACATACAAAATCCATTAACCATAGAGCAGAAACAGCGTTATTTATTTACTTCAGTGTCTGTACGAAACACTAATCAAATGACTCTGGTGTGGATTTCTAAGACTATTAATATCCTATTTTGTTGATGTTTCCAACATAATCGTGCGAGGCCGCCAAGATGGTAAGTAAAATTTTACCATTACATACAGTTCAAATCAAATCAAATGTTCAAATGTTTGTGTAGCTTATGGGACTTAACTACGGGGTCATCAGTCCCTAAACTTACAAACTACTTATGAACTAAGACGGCACAAATATCCATGCCCGAGGGGGGATTCGAGCCCCCGATCGTAGTGGCCGTGCAGACCGTGACTGGAGCGCCTCAGTTCCCTCGGCCACCGCGGCCGGCGTTACATACAGTTAAAAAAGACTGTAGTTACCTGAAAAACACTCCCAAGAATAAATATATGTCTTATCCACGACAAATAGCACATTTATAACGGTCATACTATTAAAAGAAAAGCCCAAGTTGATCGAAACTGTTAACGGATTAATAAAAACAGGAAACACGTCTCATTATTGTGTCAAAGCAGACTGTAGATTTCGTAAGATCTGTCAAATGAAGAAGAATACGTGTTATCCACGATAAACAACACTTATGATGACCCATACGACTGAAAAAATCTGAAGTTGAATGAAATTGGTACAGATTAATAATAACAGCAAATGAATGCTACTCATTACTGTACGTGTCAAACCTTGCTCCAGCTGCAAAAATTACAACGATATACAACACAAGAATACCCCAAATGTCAAAATTCTAAAGATAGCGTAGTTATGTCAGTTCATTGGTATTTTTATGACTGTTTTCTGTAATGTCACAAGCGACAGCTGACACGTTATGGTATAGAAATATGGCGGCGAGACTTCACTGACACAAATAATACTGTATGTGGCATTGCCAGTCTAGTAATATATGTCTGTGGTGTTAACAAAACGACGTGATCTTTTTCCCGGAAGGGGCTATGTTCTTCCGTATCCATCAATATCCCTTCACGTAGGAGTTAATTCGGATACTCGATACCACCCGTCGACTTTGACCAATGACGTTCGTATGTCATTCTATCTGTAGTGGCTCATACTTTTATTACGAAAAGCAAAGAGGATTATAACGGTGGCGTAATTTTGTGTAAGTCGGATCTTTGTATATATTTTTGTATGTAATTTGATTGTTTTTAATTACTTGTAGTAATTGGGAGGACAGGTAGTATTCTCGATACTCGTAATTGAAATTTATGATGTCGAGAGATATCTTTCTACGTTGTATTCGTGCGTGCGAAATCCATATCTATAAACGTGAATGTCTGTTCGGTATACGTTTACCCGTCTGAACCACAAGACATAAAGAGCTAAAAATTTGTACAGATACTAATGTCTACCCGGGGAAGGCTTTAGGCACGGTTTTATGGCGATCGGATAGCTGTATATGTCTGTTCGGTGTACGGTTATCACGTCCGAACGACAAGACACAGACTTAAATATTTCTACACTTACTAATTTATACCTGAGGGAGGTTTTAGGCACTGTTTTATAGCTATCTGATAAATATTTACTAATTTGAAGAATATAACGCGAAATACGGAACAATAATTACTCTTTGAAAATTATATTTACTCTTTGAAAATGGTTTTATTGGTTGCATTGTTGTTGAGGGTTCATAATGATAAAAGGATGGAGTATATTATGATGGAAAGTTATCGGTGTATATAAAATTCTACATGTATGTGTGTTAATATTTCGCTTAGCAGCGAAAACTACAGAATGTAAACGAATGGTCTGTGTGTAATTGCTGTCCGAAGTCTCCCGTTGAACAACATAGCAGTTCCATGCCGATAGCTATAAGGGGATATGGTGGTTGAAAGTCGTCAAACTATAAAAGAATTCGGACTGAAGGCCAGCGATGACGTTTGTGACTCTATAGCAAGGAGGTTACATAAAGCGAAACGTGATGCCACAGACTATATCTTTGGTCCATGCGTGCTACAAGGTCTTCAGCTCTTTCTCTCTAAGGATAAGCATACGAATAAGGAAATATAAGAATAAGTAAATAGTCGTAAAAAGAAATTTCTTTTAATACATCTCTCTAAAAAAAAAAATAGATTTGACATTTCGCGCATTATCTATCATCAAAGTCAACCAACACGCGAGCGGAGCGGCGGGTTTAAGCTAGTATGAACTATCGTATTTATGGGGATCTGTAATGTATTCTACATATATGTAATGCCAATATGTTTTTAATTAGTGTTCACGTGTCTCGGTTGTTGGTAGCAGAAGGGGTTGATTTTGATTCAGTGGTTGGTTTCTTTTTTGTTTTGCTGCAGATTGCTGAGTTTGAGAAATTCAATCCGAAGAAAGTGATGGATATGATTGATGATAAAATGAACACCAACAAGTTTCTAGAGTCACTTGGCGTACTTGGGGAATATTTTAAGTATCACATGTGTTCTAGTAATATTAAGTTAAAGTTCCTGAGAATAGAAGTTCTGGTGAGTTTATGATGTGACTGCCAGCATTGAATATTCATGACAAGTAGTTACAGGGATGCAATGTAAAAGTAAACGTTAATGCTGGTGATTGATTAAATTCTTTCGTAATCATGGGTTGTGGTGAGAATTGAAATAGACCTTTCCACGGAATGGTTTGGTATAGATATCCGGAGTTGATCTATATAGATTCATTCTAATTGTCGATACCGATCAAATATTCCTGCTTAGAAGTCAGAAAAATGGAATCGTGAACTAGTATTAACCCAAGGCTATTTTTAGTTATCGATACAGAAATTTTTTCAGTAATTGACACATGTAACGGCAACTGGAATTAACCTATATAGATTAATTCTAGTAGCAGATACCGGCTAAATATGACATATAGAAATTGGTATCGGCAAATGGAATCAACCTATATAGGCAAATTCTAGTTGTGGATACCAATTTCCTATTTTGTTTAAATTCTATTATTTTCGTTGCAATTGTAATGAATTTAGATTGTTTTCCGTTTCACATTCTTGATTTTAGTGTCTCCCCGTCCAAAATCCCCATTTTCCCGCGCTGGTCCCATTTCAGTTTGACCGATATTTCAATGTTCTGCCGCGCAATGCTGAAAGTACCGAGCGAGGTGGCGCAGTGGTAACACACTGGACTCTTATTCGGAAGGGCGCTGGTTCAAATCCACCTCCGGCCATCCAAATTTACGTTTTCCGTGATTTCCCTAAATCATTCCAGGGAAATGCCGGGATGGTTCCTTTCAAAGGGCACGGCCGATTTCCGTCCCCCATCCTTACCCAAATTCCGAGCGTAAGCTCCGTCTCTAACGACCACGCTGTCGACGGGACGTTAAACCCCAATCTTCCTTCATGTTGTAAGTGGAGTATCTTCGCATTACCTATGACGTCATTAGTCAAATCTGACGGTTGGTATCGAGTACTGGAATTGATCCTCGCGTTCTGCGTGTCGTGTAAGAACTGTGTATCTTTTGTCTTGGATAGTGGAAGTGGAAGATCAGTGAAGGTATAGCATCACCAGTGATGGTGCATCTTCACTGGCCTCTTAAGTGAATGGGAATCACCGATTATGCTTTACCTGAAAGATACACATTCACTATGGAATGTGCACAATACTTTCTTTGCCAATAGATGGTAAATGTGAATCAAGGTTGCAATAAGAAAGACATTTAAGGAAGTTGTTTCCATTTAAGTTATTCATTATTTTTCTAACGAATTCTCGATAGCTTTCACTCTACCAGACCGACGGAACGTCTAGCAACGTAAAAACCGCAATAATATCCCATACCTCCTCACCTGTTTCGCACTTCAGTGATCTCAGAACAGTGAATTTAGCAAAATGGTCTTCATAAACTAAATTCGGTGAGATTAACGGAATTTTATTGTTCGATCAGCGTGAACTTCAGTAGTATCACTTTCGGCAAACCTTTTTGTTTTTGTAAACAGGGTTCACATAAGCTATGGTAAAGCTAGACACCTTTGTATGTTACGTTATGGTTCCTCTACTTAAAGCATTTTATCAGGGTTGGGAAAGTTACTTTTTTAAAATAACTAAGTTACATTTAGTTACTTTCCTGAAAAGTAACTTACAGTTATAGTTACTATACATCGAAAGTAACTATCAGTTACATGTATTTACCGTATTTTTGAAGTTACTTTTTCAGATACTTTTAAAAATTGTAATTCGTTTGTAAATCCGAAAGGAAACCAGCTTTAATGTGAATTAATTATTAAATACATTAACACATAGGGAAAGGTTGCCGATATTGGATCAGTTTTTTATTTTGATATCCCTAGCCTACATTATTTATCCAATCGAAACAAAAAACACTGTTAAAGGAGCTTCATGTTGTACACTTTCATCTGCCAGTATTATACTTCGAATAAACAAAAAGCATAAATGGGTATTATTTAAAATGTAAAAAATTGTAAACGGTCCAAATTAGGAAACCGGTGGACCTTCAGTTGCTTAAATTGAACCATGTGGTAAAACAGTGACTAAAAAGGAAACAGGACCCGAAATATTTTTAAAAAAGCATTTTAACACATTTATTAAACAAACATTATTTAGGTACTTAGGCCAAAATGTACAAAACAAAGAGTTTACAAATATTCATCATGACTAATATGTTTATACAATATTAGGAAATTATTGAAAAAAGGTTCACTGATAGCTACAAATGCTTCAAATCAATCCAAATAGAAAAACATAAAAAAAGCTTGAAACACTGAAATATAAGCCAACTAATTATTTCTATTAACTGGAATCATTAATGACAAGTTTAAGTCTAACTACAGTCTGGATAGAAAAACCTTTTTACGCTGGGCTTCACATTGGCACATCGTGTATGAACCCATAATTTACAATTCATACACCGTATCATCTCATCTTCTTTAATCTTTTTACACAAAACACAAAACCAGCTTGAATTTCCACCAGAGACTTTTCCCTTTTGTTCTTTGTGAAACAAAGTTGTCTTAGCAGCTTTTTGTTTCTTTATTTGACCCTTAGACTGCTCAGATTGTTGTTTATAAGGACTGCTAGTGAGTAAAGTAGCATTCTGTGCTTTTCCTCTACCTCGAATAGCAGGATTGCATGAATTTAGAAGGGGTGAAACCTTGTTCACAATCGTCTCGAATTTCTTTTTGGGTGTCGTAGGCCTACACTCGTCATCACTTGAAATGTATTCTGAAGAAGATTCCTGTGTAACGTTCGTAGACCTGGGTTCCTCTAGAAAATTATCCTTAGTCCTACTTTTCAAGCAATCAGCTGCTGAAAAATGATGATCTGAAAACACATTCCTATTCAAAGACCAAATTCCTGCTTAACGAAAGGCACTCTGCTGTTCCATCTGTTGCTGCTCGGCCATGGGCTTCATTCAACAACTGAGATATTTGAAACTGTTAGTTTTACCAATGTTTTCACGTAACCACTTGTCATGGGCTTGAATAAAGTAGGTTTTAAGAGGTGCAAAAAACGCAACATCAAGTTTTTGCAGCCTGTGTGTAGTGTGCCCAGTGTGATGATACTGCTGGCCCCCTCATCTCAATGTTATTGAACGTTACCGTCTGCGTCGGACCCGGAATCGTGTGGTTCAATAGTGATACATGTTGTGTGTGAAGTTAGTTAAAAAGGAAATAGCCAGCCTAGGAATCAGTGTAGGACAGTGTCTCGGCGATACTGTGATTAAAACAAGTGATAGATTTCATTAAGAGATTCATTTAGGTGCTTTCCAGACAGTTCTATAAACAATAGTTTTGTCATTGTACATTATTTCAAGAACTAGATAGACGAATTTTAGAAACTTTATGTAAATGAAAATAAATAGCATTGTATATATGTTAGGCTCATAAACAAGTTGTGTTGACCAGTTAATTGTGTTAATTAATGTAATAGTAGAGATTTAAATATTATGGTTCGTTGTATATATGGACTGTCGAGAGATTTTAAACCTAGTTACAGAATTTCCAATATATTTGATAGTTCAATATTTGTAAGGAACATGTATGATGTACTCATTAACAAATTGACATTTAACATTGCTGTTTGTTGTGAAACAGAAAGAACCGAAAGTGCGACTTAAAGATATGCGCCATCTAAAATTATTGTATGTATAGTTTTCACTTTATATTGTAATTATTTTTGTGTACATGAAATGATTTCTTTGTGTGTTTGGTAATTGTAAATTAGTATATTCAATTGTTATTAACAATGCATAATGTAATGTCATTATTGTCGATGTTATATATTTGCCTCACCGCCTTGCGTGGGGAGTTAGAGTTTTAGTCGTTTGTCAAGTGCTCTGGAAGCTATGTCAGTCCGATGTTTTAAAAGGGAAGTACTATCATCTAAGTTCTGTTCCATTGTGTATGTTATTAAGTTGTAATGTTTTGGTGGAGAAGTAGTTTGACTCAAATTAAAGAAGTGAAAAATTGTACACACGAGTATTTATTTCTACCACGACGCCCCAGGAGAATAATGTTGCAGCCAGCAGAACCCCCATACATCGTAATGTTGAAAAGCTGAGTATCGGTAGAATAAACTGTAATTACTTAAAAAAAACTAGTAAAACATTATACCAGGTAATTGTAACGTGATAATTCCATTATCACGAGCGTATTCAACAGCCTCTAAATTTCTGCTGTGTGTTGTATGATCGTCAAGTAGCAGGGGCACAGGTGATTCATTGTACAGGTCACATGGTTTTTTAGTGTTTCAGCCATTACACAAACAACTAAGAATTTATGTAGCCAGTGTCTGAGATTTCAACTACACTTCCTGGTGGGGCACCGATTTCAAATTCCTACTGCCTACTGTTACGCTTAAATATAATCATAGGTGGAATAAAGAAGCCAGCAGCGTTGACGACACAAACAACGGAGGTGTTAATTCCTCGCTCCCCGCTAGTAATTGATCCCACTTGATGCTTGCCTCTTCGCGCGACACTTTTTGCTGTCTTATTTGAACAGTCGTAAATCCAGATTCGTCGACGTTAAATATAGTGTTGGCGGTAATCAGATTTTCATAGACTGTTTCCTCAAGGAGGTTGAAGAACTGATTCACACTCTATTAAACCCCTTTGCTCTGGCCATTGATGCCGGCCGCGGTGGCCGAGGGGACTGAGGCGCTCCAGTCACGGTCTGCACGGCCACTAAGGTCGGGGGTTCGAACTCCTTCTCGGGCATGGATATTTGTGCCGTCCTTAGCTAGTTCATAAGTAGTTTGTAAGCTTAGGGACTGATGACCCCGTAGTTAAGTCCCATAAGTTCTACAAACATTTGAACATCTGGCCATTGATGTTCCTTCTGGCTGACGGAGGGAAAGCTATGGATTTCGTCTCATAAATGAATAAAACCACTTTTTACCCGCCATTTTCTTTTCTCTGTTGAAAGAATGAGGTAGTTATATTTCTCTGCTATGTCAAATGAAAGTTTGTGAACATCTTTGATTGTGAATCCAAAAAACCTCTTCAAATAAAAGGTGACCTGCGACAATTTTTTCCATCTCAGTCGTAAAGGTTGATTGTCTTCCGAATAACTTAACTTCCTTTGAGAACGTGTTTATCCCATCAGCATGTCTCTTTATTGTAGCTTTTGGTACTCCGTATATACGAGCACACTCGTTAAGACCATGGTCACCGTGTTTGTATGCTGCTACAGCGACCTTCAGTTCATCTTCTGTCCAATACCAGGACATTCCTCTTTTCGCCATCTTGCAAACCTAAAAAGATTACCACACATTTTACTTACTTTTTAAATTGTATTGCCGCCTTGAAAATAAATCTAAAAACGTAACATATACTTATTATCTACTGTTCAAATGACCTTAAGTGTTATTTGTTATGAGTGTCCCCTAAATTGGTCCAGTCCAAATTAGGAAACAGGCATTAGTCCAACTTCGGCAACTCGACGCCATATAGGTAAAGATAACTTTGCAGGAACAAACAAAGTTAAACTCAGGTTTTGCGATATTGAATTATTAACTAATGAATGGCACTTATGAATTATATTGCTGATGATTTTTTACTTACTTTTACAGAGGAAAGCTTGTGATCTGTAGCAGAAAACTTGCAGCGACAACGAAGAAAACACAATAATGGAAACTGTTCTAACTCCAGTGACTATTGTCGACTGCCAACTGAGTCACGTGACCTCGACAGTATTTCTCACCAGTTGAGCTAACTTAATACTTTGGAAAGTTACCAACACACTGTGAAATACTTAGGCAACGGTCCAACTTAGGCAACTACCCAACTTCGGCAACTACCCTCTACATAATTAATAGTAATACATAATTAATAGTAAAACATAATGTATTTTTACATAAATTGTCCAGAATATCTTCTGTCTCAATTGCACTGTTCGTTCATTTCCAAGAATACTTGTTTTCCAGACTTTCCATCTCATGAAAGTTCAGTTTCATATTATTCATTGTTCGTGTCTGCACGAAAACAGCGATTTTTTGTCTACTATATATTTGCATCATCTGTTACGCTGAAATAGCAGCAATGAGCAAACATTTCAAACTATGTATTTGCATCGAGAACTACTCTGACACGTGAAGAGGAAGAGTTAGTAATATGAGGCGCTACATTAATAGTAGGCTACTCGACGAAATAAGCAGATGAAGAAGACGTAGTTATCTGAGGAGGACAAAATAATTATAGTAGATGTGACGGGAATGACCACCGGGCCACATATATCTGTCAATGTTTTATCCTCAGTTTTAGTCGTTTTAAGAGTTGTTTTAAGCTAGGTGCTTTTATATATTTCGCAAGTCCATCCGGCATGAGTCATTTTTCTTCCATCCGTTCAAGTTTGAGCACGAGCGCTTATGAAATGTTCAAATGTTTATATAGCTTATGGGACTTAACTACGGGGTCATCAGTCCCTAAACTTACAAACTACTTATGAACTAGCTAACACTAAGGACGGCACAAATATCCATGTCCGAGAGGGGATTCGAACCCCGACCGTAGTGGCCGTGCAGACCGTGACTGGACCGCCTCAGTCCTCTCGGCCATCGCGGCCGACAGGGCGCTGATGACCTCGATGTTGAGCGTCCTATATCATCAATCAATCAACGGGATTGACACGTTTCCCGCGGTGTGGCCACGTGGTCTAAAGCATCATACTACTGACTGGGCGGTCTCTCCCGCCGGAGGTTCGACCCCTCCCTTTGGCATGGGTGTGTCTGTTGTCCTTAGTGTAAGTTTGTGAGTCGAGGGAATGATGGCCACAGCAGCCCGGTCCAATAGGTTTACAAACATTTGAATTTAAATGATAAGCTACAAAGGCTGAATTTTGAAGCAATTTCTCGTTTTCGTAACATCATCAAAAGGTCGCAGATTTTGAAATTATAGTAAATATTACAGGGCCCATCGTTTCAAAGAAAGGCACAAATTTGCGAAAAAAACTCCTGAACTGTGAAGGAAAGACTTGCTGTTACTCTTTCGTTTCTTGACTACAGGAAGCGACTATGAAACCCTTACGGCGGGGCTTCTTTAAAAAAAAAAAACTGGGAGGGAAGGTCAGTGCATAGTTGACAAAGTTCCTAAAACAGCTCCCCTCTTTCATGCCTTCCCTCGGCGATGTTACCAGTGCCCTGGTTTGTAAACGGGGCAGCACTGCACGCGAGGTGCCGTGTCGATATGCAACTATAGTGTACATCTAAAATCACTCTTTTACTAACCTCGTGCCTTCTGACGTAGTTGATGTCCCATTGCGCAGGTGAAGCACACAGGTCGCGCATCCGTTGTACCTGAAGTGATGCTTAAAGAGGTGTTGAAATGTGGCTAGGAAGTACTGCACTACGATTAACTTTAGCTTTTGTAGGATGCCACTGCTTGTTTTTATTGAAGAAATGCCAGTGTATATCCAATCACAAATATACAGACTGAGTAATGTTAAAAATATAAACGTTGCATAACGTATAAACTGTCCCTGGCCTGGCCTGCACTGAACTAACATGAATGTGCAAGGTATCGCCGCACCTCGCTGTGCGCCACAAGACACCGGTTTGGTGCCAATCGAAACTTCTAGACTAACATTGTTCAACTTGTTACAAAATATATAAATAATTAAATCTTTGAATTAACCTAAATTTAGCTTAGCACAAAAGCATTACAGAAAGTATACAGATAATTTTTAATAGACATAGGAAAGTTAAATATTAATAAAAGAAGCTTAAAGTTTTGGCGGACAACTAGTATAGGCGGGAGCCAATCAGATCTCGACTTGCAATAGGGGCGGAGCTTTCCCACGGGATACAAGCTCATCACTGTCTCTCTCTCTCTCTCTCTCTCTCTCTCTCTCTCTCTCTCTCTCTCTCTCTCTCTCTCTGTATTACGTAACACAGTTCTCCAACCAAGAAAACTTTAACCCCTTATATATTGATATGCGAAATAAACGGTTCCATATCAGCCCCCTCACACCCTTGCATATTTATTGCACATTTCAAAGGAAGCCATATGTCATTACTGTTACCTCAGTTTGTAAATGTAATTCAGTTATATTAATAGCATTTTAACTTCTATTTAATTGATCGTATATTTTCCACATTATTCCAAATAGTCACTTTCAATAAAGGTAACTTCTTTAGCCTCAGTCACACTACATATGAATGTGACAAGGAATCAAACACATAGCAAAACCTAACTCTACCGCTTCAAAGCAACATTTAGTACTAACCAGCCACGAACACTGTTTCTTTACCGACAGCCACTAACAGCAGATTTTGTATTGTCAGCATGTGGTGAAAATCGGTACCGTAGTTCACAATTATAAGCGTACAACATTGCAGAAAATATTTTAAACTCATTGCAAACGCGCCTTATAACGCCAACAGCAAGCAAACAACTAACCTGTACGTGACGTATTAAGTTCGCCATGGAGTTTTTTCTAATTGTTTCCCCGCCGACACACAATTTGCAGCGAAAGGATTATTTTTTCCATCCGACGTCAAAAATTGGATCACTGAAGCATAATCTGGCCAAGGCATGCGTGTGTCTTCTTTGTTCTGCGTGTCGAATGGTGTAGAAAATAATCGGACACTACACGCTACTTACGTGTGACGCGTCTGGTAATTGTTACTCATTGTTGTGTACGTAATTATAAAAAGTCATGACTGAGAACCATTAAATGTAATGTTACTATAATACATAATTCATACGTTTCCAACGTACGGTGTTGAAAAAATTTAATTTAGAAACAAATACTGTTTATTTTTTCCTCTTCGCTAAAATCAAATCCTGGTATTCTGTAGTCTTTAGATTCTTACATAAAATATATTGCGCTACTTGCGACAGATAAGTAACGCTACTTCCTTTAAATCGTTAACCGATAAAAGTAAATTAGCTACAGTTAGTTACTTTATGCAAATAATAACGCCGTTACCGTTCGTTACCATCAAAAAGTAACTGTTACTAGTAACGGCGTTGCTAGTAACGCGTTACTCCCAACCCTGCATTTTATCATTCGGTCGCATCCACCGTGGCTAGTCTTTACATGAGCATCAAGCAGAATGTACAGTTCATCATAAACATAGTATTCAATCTAGCCTTATTCACTAACAGTTTGTGTTAATTTAGTTAGTCCTGTCACCTCGAGCACTTCATGTCTCTTCAATACATGTAATCATTGCCGTCCTTCTTTTGTCCAGATTTTAGTGAATTAACCTATGTAATGGACCTGCTACAAACTGAAAACTTCCATAAGCTGGTGCTAAATAAATTTCACTTCCACGTAGCAAGGTTACAATTACAAAATTATTAAGTTCAACACATTACCAGATTATCGTAGGTTGGGTGTATCTCGTAGACTCTACTTCGCTTGTAAAGTTCTCCACGTGCCTGAAATTCGGGTTAATTTGCGTGCTGGGTGATATCTTACAGACCTACATCACTTAATGTGAACTCAAAACACAAGTCGCACTTTTCATAAAACTATATTCAATAATACTTTACATTGTTGATCTGCATACTGACATACATAGTGACTGCCCAAAGACAGCCTTAATAATGACGCCCCGAGTCTCTCTGCTCGGATCCTTATATACTGTTTTGGCATGTGACAACAATACATATTATTGTTAGAACCAGGAAGTTATACATTTATCATTAACAAGGGATTTGTTATAAGATATACTTAATATTGGTAAATAGCGCATTAAATGTTTATTCTTTTAAATACGATCACTTTGATAAGAATTGACACAATTAAGCAATATATGATATTACATGTATTCGAACAATGCAATTCATAAAGACGTTAATAACATGAGAATTATGTTATGAATATAATTCCTAACATGTACAGATTTACGTTTTTGCAAGCTTAACTATTGATAGTTTCTTTTAGTTCTATAAATATCATAGTTTCCAAGTAATGCTTAAAAGCTGACCATGTGGTCATGTTGGTTTCAGATTACGTCTTTGGAATTCACATAATAAATTATTACCAGTATTGCATTAATGCATCAGACGGCATTTTAAGTCCAAGTACCGAGTTTGATGAGAATCTAATATCATTTAATGTGTTTTCTTTTACTATCTGTTAATTCTACATGTGCTTACTTTACACACCGGAATACAGCTTTAATATGCAATAACTCTGCTTCCTACCAATGGATGAACATTGAGTAGTTATTAGCTTCTAGGGATTTTCTTACAAGAGTTAAAAGTTGTATTGTTGTTGCCTACATGCAAATGTACAGTCTTTAGGTGTTTCCCTAAGTGGTCTGTTACGTCTCACCTAGGTGGTAAGTTTAGTCCCCTACGACTCCCAACAACAACTAGGTGGTAAGTGACCCGGCCCTACGACTCCCAACAACAACTAGGTGGTAAGTGACCCGGATTTTTCTGTCCTTGAACACATCTACATGGGATACTTGAAAATCACATTTAAGTGCCTGGCTGAGGGTTCATAGAACCACCTTTATACTATTTATCACCCATTCCATTCTCGAATAGCGCGCGGGAAAAAAGAACACCTGACTCTCTCCGTTCAAGCTCTAATTTCTCACTACCAAGAAAGATGCCAAAGCTTAAAATTGCGCGGTCTCGATTAGTTTCTAAAAGACAGAAAACGGCGCTGAAAAGTGAATTACAGACGATAGAAACTTGAAATTTGTAGACGTTGTTCATCTCACACTGTAGGCATCACCGGTTTTTCGATCCCATCCCTAAAGGGGTGAAGTAGAAGAAACGGTTTTTTTTTTTTTTTTTTTTGAAAATACGTTGCTATTGAGGTAATTTTGAAGCAAGAAATACAAAACTTCGGATTTAGATTATTGATTGGAATTTTAAAAACAGGTGTTTCATTATTTTTGGAAATTCGACAATTAAGCGGCTGAAATAAGGGAAGATCTTTTAAGGGTGCTACTAATTTGATGCTAGAAATGTGAAAATTTTAATTTGGAACCATGGTTAACATTTTTTTTAAATCTGTTTCGGGATGTTTTGAATTCTGCCATCAATGATTCAATGAGGTGTGTCAAGTTGTATCAAAATTCTTGTTTAGGAAAGCATTTTTAAAACTAAATCTATGAAAATTTATAATTAGAAGTAGAAACAACCAATGCAGACAATCCAGTCTACTCGTGTGAAGCAGCGGGAATTAAGCTAGTATTAGCATAAATATAAAAAAATAATTAAATCATTACCATGAGAACGAATTATTGATACCATAGTAGAAATACCCGGAGCACCCCCACAAAAAAAATTAAAAAAATTATAAAAAATTAATCAAACCCAATAAGAAAAAAATATAAAAAAGAAAAATTCTAATCTCAACCAAAAGTATAATTAAATGTTAACGTTTTGAAGGAAAAAACTACTCGAAAGATAAATTAATAAAGAAGTAAGCATAGAAAATATAAACATTAGTTTTAATAGTTAAAAAATGGTCTTGTAAATTAAAATTAAGATAAAAGCACAGCAAATGACAACGGCTTAAAAAATTTACGAAAAACATTACCAACTCCTTATCCATTATGAACGGTCATCAAAATGAAAATTATCGGCTGTTTCGGTTGCAAAATTACCAACAAGTGATAATGGGAGTCTTTCGAGAGGCAGTATGATTTAGCTTGTATGAAGAACGAATTTTACCGTTTTCTGTTGCCCCCTTTACTACGGAGGGAAGCAACTTTTGTCGCAGTTGTTGATCTTCTGAAATCTAAATCTTGATTTTGGTCAAATTCAAGATCCTTTACAAGTTCTCGATTTTGCAGGCCAATAAAAATACTTTTCTTGACCTTTGCATCACTTAATTCTGGAAAATGTCAACTCTGTTTTCAGTACTTAAAGGCCCGCTCTTCTTGGTTCGAACTTCGAACAAATTTGTCAGTCAAATACAGCTTATAAAGCCTAATATGCAGGGGCGAAAGAACATCTTTTGGTTTCACTAGAGGCTCGGCAATGTCATTTTTCTCGTTAGGTTAAGATTTCTTGCCCGTCATTCTGATGTAATATGTGATTTCCTTTTCCTACTGTTCAGCATGCATTAAAAGCAGTAATGTTATGTGTACCAAGTTGAGTTCCTAAGTGTGTAGTAATGACTTACAGATCACCAGATTTCCCATTTATGTTCATGACATTTGAGTCCAAGAGGGCTGTCATTCTTTCGTATGTTTCCTTCGTGTCAAGTGCATGACCAACAGGAATAGAAGGGGCACTGCTGCCATTGTGAAGTAACACAGCTGTGAAACTAAGCTTGGGGGGGGGGTCTTTAAATTGCCTCTATTCACTCGCATCATGGTTCAAATTCAAAGGTTTCTTCAAGCCACTTATATCACAGCGAAAAAGATCGTTTTCTTCTCCATAAGTGGAAGCAGTTCCATTCGACGTTTTTGTACTGTGACACCACTTTTGAGAAGATCCCATTGCAGTAGTCGATACCCAAGAATTTTACCTTCTCCTTCGACATGGGTAGGTCTGCCACGAGATTGAGTAATCTTAACGGTTTATGATATTTTGCGACACAATCAGGGTCACGGGATGTGGAAGACTTACAAGGTTCTTCTCCTTATTCTTATTCTACACTGTCTTCACTTTATACTTCAATTTTTCCGTGGAGTAGGAACTAAAAACAATCTGAATGCAGAATGGGCCGAATAGCAGATGGAAGATACTGGTACCGAACTGTTCTTCTATTCTTCATTGACAACCGTGCTTTCATATCTGGATGGAAGCAGAAATAGCACTCATCTATGCAGTTTGCAGGGTCTCGCTAAATCGTAGACATAGTAAATGCCATTCTAGTGTAAATGAACATATGTTGAAACATACATGTGGAGTCCAAAACCTACCCTTGTCTCCTACTTACATACCGAAATAATACTAGTAAACAGCCTTCACGAGAGGCGCCAGATTCTGTTTCAGTGAGGAAAAAATTGTATTTCCCTACTGTTGTAACATATTTACTTTATGTAGGCTACACTTTTTTTTAAAAAAAAAATCGAATTTATTACAAATGCACTCTCAACCCAAAATTTTTGTTTTAGATACATCAAAAAGTTATGAACCAGTAACAGTCACTGCAACAGAATCTATTACGGCGTTGCTAGCCAAAAATAAATTCCACTCCTTCCGCCCTGAAATTCCGCTCCAATATCAGTTATAGAGAGTCTACACAATTCACTAAGATATCATACTAAATAACGAACTTAGACCATACACAAGCATATTCCACACATACAGATCATACACGAGAGGAAAAAACGAATATGAAGCAGAATGTTCGATTTGCCCTGCTGGAACGTACATATCCGATGCTAACAAAGGTAAGTCTTGTAAGAATCGTAAGGGTTAATAATGGATCGTATTAATAACGATTGAATCCAGGGAATTGTGTTATATCGACTAAAGTTCTCATCAGGGTTGTTGCAAACCATATTTCGCATATTATTAAGAATACAGTAGCACAGAAGGAAACAGAACATAGCAGCAGATGAAATGTGGTGTGCATATTTCAGTCAGTCATCTAGTGTTGTTAGTTATTCTGAAATGCTATTTTTTCTATACCTAGTTATAATGCAAACACACAACGTGTGTTTTCTCTTGTGAACATACAATGGACAGAAGACAGGAATAGATTTAAAATAGAGAATATAAAAGCTATTATATATGTAAAGTATAATTTCAAACATTTGAAATGCCTGAGCTTTTATCAGTACTTCTTAGAAAAACAAAAAGGTCTTGAGAGATTTCGTAGTCCTCCAATCATAGTTAGTTCAAAAGTGAAAAAAAGAAGAATGAGACAATTGAGTGAAGTGATAAAACTGTCAAGGTTAATAATTTTTTGTTTTACAATAACCGCACAAGGTTGCTGTTTTAGTTTGAAGTAGATTTACGTGGTTCATTAATAAAGTTGTGAATTACATTTTGTTTAAAAAGGTATTTAAGCTGATTTTAACGTAACAATAGTAGATGTTTTGGATTGAGTGTTCAAATCTTATCTCGCGTACAAGCAATCTAGATACAGCTTGTTGAAGTGTCTAGTTAGACACCAATGTTTCAGGCCATCTTTTCAGCGCCCCCCCCCCCCCCCCCACGTTCCTGTCTGTTCACATTCTCCTCCAGTCACCTAATTGTGCTAAACTTCCTTCCCCCATCTCTTTCTGACTAAATGTTCAGTAGACTAACATGTAAAATTTCAAACTAAATCGATCGAGAATTTTTAAGATTTGTGGTAACTAGTCTTCCCTATGAAGGGTTTGGAAATTCTCATTACAATCTTTGTATCCTTAGGGGAATAAATACATAAGGAACCCATGTCTGAGATTATCCATTGACGCTAGGAGCATTTCTTTACTGTCTGACACTGTGAATCAGATCTATACTACTGCAAGCTCTTTCCTTTACAAATCTTAGAAGGTAGTAATATGAACCAAAACAAGAACGAAATGTCTAGTAAACATAAGCTCTAAAATGCATGTATTAGAGCTTCGAGCAAAGTCTTCATATTCGGTTGTCTAATGTTTACACGACTCTTCTGCTGGTAAAGTGTTCATAACTTTAATTCTTGTTTCGTTCCATGTTAGCTTCTCCCATAATGTGGAAAGCGAAGGGCTTGCATTGGCAGAGATTTCTTCAATGACAAAGTATATAAGGTACCGTTAGAGCGTGCTGATACCGAGTACTGCCGCTGAGGAAGATACCCCGCATACGCAGATACAGGCGACGACGTGGTGCTGTTTACAAAGGAATTGACAATTCAGATTGACGGTACCACTAACATAGGTGCTCAAGTGATGTTACAAGGACCGTCCGTCTTTGTGGTTGTGTAGTGAACCTCTCCATCATATCCAAGGAAGTCAATCGTCAACCTGGAAATGTATAGTTAACAGTTGCTGTTCTTCGATGTAATGGTGCAACAGTTAAAGCCCTTGCTTTATTGGAGAGTGCTAACAGCCGTGATGTTATTGCGTATCGTACGTTGAATGTATTTGCTGTGGCCAACAATGATTATGGAAAATGTAATGTCTTCAAACATGTCATTTATTATACGTACCATGAACCATCGTAAAATTGAGATGGAATCTGTTGATATATGGTATAAAGGGTTTGCGGTCTGTTGTAATATTAAATTGATTGTGATGTAACCCATTATTATAGGAATTAATGATATTACTGTATGAAATTTCCGGACGTAAAGTCCCTATCAGAATACGTACTCACTGTGAGTCGTCGAAATTTATAATGGGAATTTCCGAAAACATTTATATATTAGAAATCTACAGTCCTCAGGGATGTTCAACAGTGTGTCGTATAAAAAATTGTAATAAATTTGTCAAAAACATTCGATGAATTCGGTAATAGCTTTTCCATCTTTGTATAGCAGTCATATAGATATGCTTCAATGTCTTTTATATAATCGTAATGAATTTTATATTCGACTTAGCAGGTCTGTACCTTAGACCCATACCGCTGAAATTTATGTATCTAACTGATTTCCGATGGCGATAAGACCAGAATGAAATATCACGTGTATCATCCACACTTAGAGGTATCGATATATTTCGGCAAATAACATGCCATATAGTATTTTACCGTGTAGTTACTACGCAAAACTTCTTTAACCATACCGTTATTCGAGAAAGTGTAGATATTTTAATGTAAAAACATTGGTATTTGTTAATTGATTTAAAGGTATTCCTACATCGGTCACAAATATTCATTTTTTTATTTGTTGTCCAACGCATTTCGGAACTAAAACTTTATTTTTTAAAACTGACAGGGGTTAAATTTCCTTCAGTTTTTCGCCTAGTACTAACAGAACGAAAGTTACTAAATTTAAATAGAATTTTATGCGAGAATATTAGACAGAGCCCAGAATCTCTTCACTGGCTTGTTCTCAATTTTTCACATAATGTAGTCTGTACTGTTTAGAATGTCCTTTTCATATAACACACATTTAATCTTATATAGAAATGTAGACGCAACACTTTTGTAGTTTGAAACTATTAAATCTAATGAGTTAAAAATTCGGTACCAGTATCTTTCAGTATGGGTGTTACGCAGGAACAACCTGTGCCTAATTCTTAGGAGCTCTAATACTGAAGACGAGTGATAGCTAGACGGACGAGCGCGTTATATTAATCGACATTATATCAAGTTATAAATTTCTCGAGTTCCTGATTCCAGTAAATGAAAAAGTTGATGTTTTGAACATTTCATTCGCTTAATGTCTTCATCTAACTTCAATAGAAAGAAGTTCCTTGCATGTCGAAAATTCCGTAACGTCGTCAAAAAGTAAATGTTCGTAAACCTCTTAATAAATTACTGTCGCAAATAACACTAAAATGTAGTGTAGTTCTTGACGAACACAGTGATGAACGTTTCACGTTCATACAGTGAGTAGTTCGCGAGTGTGAGCGGGTTGAAAGAAACGCAAGATAACGCTTCAGCTTCGTCCGGAACGTGTAATCTAGTACTGCTTGGGGAAAACATGGCGGACAGTTCATCTCGGGTTTAAAGGAGCCTTAGCCCCACCACGTACGCCAGAATGCGGTCCATGTCACTATAGAAGGGCAAAGAAAAAGTGGTGAACGCAATGGAGCACTACCTTGCCTTAAGAAACTCTGACCGTGCGTTTCCGTAGTGTAGTGGTTATCACGTGCGCTTCACACGCGCAAGGTCCCCGGTTCGATCCCGGGCGGAAACAATATTTTTAATCTCAGGATTTGTTTCGTCTTCTTAAGAATGAAACAGTACGGTCTGTCTTTCTCGTTATCGTCGGTGACGGTCGCACGTAAGGCTGGCTCTAGCCGGAGCCGGCCCGAACAAATTCGGCGCCCAAGGCAAATTATTCAATGGCGCCCAATTTAATGAAATTGCGATAAAACACCAATGTAAAATACTGCATCTTTTTTTATTCAAATACATAATCACATTATATACATTACATAAACACATTTCCCTTTAAAATGGGACACATCATACACTTCTACACAACATTATTACTTTTTCATCGGTTTTACATTTGGTCCTATAAAAAGGTTTTGGTAGATAGTTTACAAGAATTGATTCAGGTATAAGCTTCATTATACAAAGAGTCAAACAAATCTTATTTTACTTCCCCTGGCTTTTGCCAATCTGAGACGACCTCCTTTAAATAAATTGTCTGCTGTTTTTCGTTCAGTTGATAAAGTTGCCAATCGCACAAGTCTTTCTTGTGTCATTTGTGGATCTTAGGTATGTTCTTACGATTTTTAATTTCGAGAAGCTGCGCTCACTTCTGGCTACAGACACAGGAAGAGTAAGCAACACTCTTAGTGCAGTAACTAAATTAGGTACAATGTCTAAAAGTCCATTTTTACAAATATACCTCAGAACGCCCTGTGGGCCAGAGTTATTGGGTACTCTTCTAGTACTGACCTGTAATTCATTGAACAGATCAGTAGCATCAATATCCTTAGTCTTCGTGACTTAGAGACTTCCAAATTAACACATTCTTCAAGAACGGCTTTGGGAGTTTTATTATGTACATCACGTATGTTGTACAGACAGCCAAATATACGATTTCTGTTGTTAATCTGATGAAATCTCTCGTCAATTGAATTTATTGCAGTATCCAACATTGCAAAATAAAAATTAATTCTGAAATGATTTTGCTCGTCACGAATAGGTTCATCTTTTGCTCGTCAGGAACAAGTTCATCTTCTGCTTCGTAACCAAACTGTCTTTTAGACGGACTGGTTCCATATCTGATGAAAATGATGGAGAAATGTTGGCTGCTCATGAAATTTCTCTTGTTTCTACCAGCATTTTTTTCAAATCCCAAATTATTTCGACAATCTTCAAGGAAGGTTTTTGTTTTTAGCAGACAATTGCAGCAGCGTTAAGATGAGTTTATTTTGATTGAAGAAGTCATTATATGCTACACTACAGAGACTGCAGAGCGCCGGACTGTGCTGGGCCGTGCGTGAGGGCGCCCCAGCTGACACGATGGGCGGCAAGACAGCTGTGATCATGCGATGATCAGTTGCAAACTGCTACTCGTCTACTCAGTAAAGGCTTATGAGCAAAATTCTGAACAATCAAAGAGAATGCATTTAACTTGGCTTGCGTCTTACCTCTTGTCTGTTGCTCTACCTATGTGTAGTAACCGGAAATTCATCTCCCCGGGAACCGCAGCGCAACAGCAAGTAAACTCCACCGCGAGCGCACGAGTGTGCGTCACGCACGACAAATTTGCCGCCCCCCCAAATTCGAGCGCCCTAGGCAATTGCCTAGTTTGCCTACAGGGTGTGCAGAAAAGGACTCCCTGATTTCAAAATTCAATATCTCGAAAACAAAGATCGATAGAGGAATGCAGTAAACGGTATATTTATTGTGAAAGCTGTAAGAAGCTTAAACAGCAGTTTGAAATAATAGTTACAAAAGCTGCTAACAGATTGCGCTGTAATCGCCATACGTAATGCCTAGTATAAATAGTGATCCGAAGCCCAAAGTGATCAGATCCGCTATTGAAACGTGAAAGGAGGTTAGCGTACCGAAGGAAGAGATTAAAACCATGTACTCCATTGAACAACGCGTTTTTCTGGTGCTAGAGTACCACAGGTTAGAAGAGAGTCCTACGGCAACAAGGCGAAGTTTTCAAGCACGATTTTATGTTCCTAAAGCACACGATGCGGGAACCATTCGTACGCTCTTCGCAAAATTTCAACGAACAGGCAGCGTAACTGATGATCTAGTGGGGCATGTTGGCCGAGAGCAAACCGCAGTTAAGCCTGAAAATATCGCCACAGTTTCTGGAATTATTCAGCGAAATCCAAGGTCATCCGTCCGTAGAATTGCCTCTGAGGCTGGTTTGAAGCGTTCCAGCACGCAGAACATACTGAGATAGAGCCTACACATGTTTACATTCAAAATTCAAACGCACCAGTCCATACCCGTACGAGCTGTGCAACAAAGGGTTGCCTTTGCTAATCAGATGCTCACAATGATTGATACTGAAGTATTTGATGTTGACTGCATCTGGTTTACAGATGAAGTACACTTCCACCTGAATGGATACGTGAATAAGCAGAACTGGCGATTTTGGCGTTCCGAAAAGCCATATTGGTGTGAAGCGAAACCCCTGTATTCTTCTAAAGTTACTGTGTGGGCTGCAGTATGCAGCAGAGGCATTATTGGCCCCTTTTTTCATTCGAGAAACGGTCACTGGTGCACGTTACGTTGCAATTTTGGAACAATTTGTCGCCACACAGCAAGCGTTAGAGGATCGACCAGGTACTGAATGGTTTATGCAAGATGGAGCCCGACCACATCGGACCGAACAAGTGTCTCGCTTTCTTGAGGAATACTTCGGGAATCAAGTCATTGCTTTGGAATATCCCAAATTTACTGGTGCAGGCATGGATTGGCCTCCATATTCGCCGGATTTGACTCCCTGCGACTTTTTTTTTGTGGGGCACAGCGAAAGACATGGTCTACCCGACGCATCCCGCCACGCTGGACGTGCTTGAATCGGCGATCTCTGTGGCATGTGAATCCATTTCGGTTGAGACACTACGATATGTAATGGTGAATTTCATTCTTCGCTTGCGCCACCTCTGTAGTGCCAATGGTGAACATTTTGAAAACATTGTGATGTAATTGATTGCAAAGAGAGTTTTCATACGATTATTTCACTTAGGTATGCTGATATGAGCTGTACAGCGTACAGCGCCATCTGTTAGCAGCTTTTGTAACTATTATTTCAAACTGCTGTATAAACATCTTTCGGCTTTCACAATAAACCTAACGTTTACTGCATTCCTCTATCCATCTTTGTTTTCAAGATATTTAATTTTTAAATCAGACAGCCCTTTTCTGGACACCCTGTGTGTGGCTCTAGCTGTCGGCACGGTCGCACGCGTCTGAGGTCTGCTCCGTGAACGCCAGTGTTTACGCCAGTGTCTGCGCTATTGGTGAACTTGCTATACGTGTTTTCGTGTTCTTAGTGTTTCCTCCGTAATTCACGTGAACGTGTTGTGCGTCTGTGTTCGTCCGTCGTTGTATCGTCGTTCGTGGGAATTTCGGCGCTTTCCGGAATTTATCGTCTCCAGCACAGTATAGAAAAACCAAGAGGAAAAATACCGTGATTTTCACCTGCGTCAAGCATACCCGTCGAGTACAACCCTCAGCACTGGAGATAGACGATTGGCTGATCCAGGTACTTGGCATCCACCCAGATTCTTTGCATACCTGCCGGCCGCGGTGGCCGAGGAGACTAAGGCGCTTCAGTCACGGTCTGCAAGGCCACTACGGTCGGGGGTTCGAATCCCCCCTCGGGCATGGATATTTGTGCCGTCCTAGTTTGTAAGTAGTTCATAAGTAGTTTGTAAGTTTAGGGACTGATGACCCCGTAGTTAAGTCCCATAGACTTTACAAACATTTGAACATTTTTTTTCTTTGCATACCGTCCAATTAGACGCTGATGACTACTGCCTTTGTTAAATTTTTGGATCCGTTAATGGTTGACCATTTTCTAGAGAAATTCGGCACTGATGTAGAATTTGTACATTACGACGGGACGAAAAGTATTGTAACTCTCTGGAGTTCAGAGTCCATTAGGAACGTTCGTGTACTGAATGTACCTGTTGAAGTGGATAACTTGAAAATTAAGGAAGCTCTCTCGCAATATGGGATCGTTAGGAAAATTGTCAATGAACAATGGTCGTCGCAATTTCGATTTCAGTGTTTTAACGGCCTTCTCTCTGCAGAACTGGAGCTGAAGTTACACATTCCTTTGTATATATCTCTCTTGGTCGACACAAGGCTAATGTTATATATTCAGCGTGTAGAGCTAAGACTTTTCCCAGATTAGCACAAAGGTTTCATGAATCACATGGCCAGCCTTTAGGACAAAGAGAGTGGGCATAAAAAATAATTCAAAACTTTCTGACGACGGATTGCAATCTAATGAAAAATGACAATTCGTTTGAAGTATTACAAAGTTAGGGCCGATTAATATTCAAGAAGTTGGTAAAATTAATCGCCAATAAAATCTTATAAGACTAATTTTCCCCGACAATCTAAAATTAGCGTTTGCTTGCCTGACCGGAGGACCATCGTCTCGAGGGGGCGAAATAAATCTCCGTGTACTGTATTAATTAATGTATTAAATTGGCAAGATGGCGATCGGCCAGAAAGGCTACCGGAGCCGTTAAGTTCAAACCCGGAGAGCAAACGTCTTCGCGGAAGGTCACTTCTGTTCCCGCTGTCTTTCACCCCGTTTACATGGGCTCCCAAAACCGGATTTCGTAAACCGATTTTCCAATTCCGTTTTTGTTTGGTCATTTAAACACTCCAAAATCGATTCTGGAAACCCGCTTCTCTATAGCGGTTTTCCAGTTCCACAATAGATTTTCGTGTCCATGTAAACGCAACCGTTTTTGAAGCGTTCTTGGCTTTTCAGATTGTGTTTTCTTGTTAAGAATTTCCGGAACACATGAGAAGTGATATTCTCTAATGTGAAATATTAGAATGAACATAAAACTGCGTATTTAAGTAAAGATAAATAGCGATTGTGGTGACTAAATCAGGAACTGAATCAGCTGTTTTTCAGTCGCCATATTAAGTGGGTTAGGAAATCCGATTCAAGCTAGCCATGTAAACAGGACAGCGAAAAACGGTTTACGAAAATCGGTTTTCGTCTTCCGGAAGATGTGTTGCATGTAAACGTAGTGTTTGACGAGTTGCCGCCATGACAGGCCGCCACCCTAGGAGGCGTGAAACCGGCCCATGTCACTAGTTTTGCCGGCGGAAGAATCAGCGGTGCGAAACTCGCGTTAACAAAAATGGCGTGAGCGACGTGGCCGCTCTCAGTTCGGCAGTTGCTTCAGATGCTGGCAGTTCTTAGGAGGACAGGTCCGCGATCGCCTATTGTGCAGAAGCCGCCATGCTCAGTCTTGGTAATATTTCGTTGACCGACAGGAACCTCATAATTCCAGCGACCAGGTATTCCCGATTAAATTGAAGTAATTGCATTCGGTCGCGAGTTTAATAAATATGCAACGGTCTGCATATCGGGCGATAGGCTCTATGATTACTTAGATGCTTTTCCTTTAGTTTTTGTGCCGCCCCTGTTTCGGGCTCAGTCTACTGTTCTCATGACCATCGGAAATCTTCATAAAACTCAATATGCTCTCTTTCTCTTTCGTTAAAAGTTGTTCGAACTATTTGAATGTGATTTATTATCGATGTTTGCTCTGTATTGTATGTCTTCTCCTGCAGCAAGAATCATTAACCGTTTAATAAGATGTAACAGGCTACCTTGTAATTCTATATGCTACTTTCAGAATACAAATATTATTTCAACAAACTGTCAGATTTCTTGTCTGTAGCCTTCCCCTGTTGCTATCATTTTATTCATTTACAAAATAATAGAAACCCCTGCTAGAAGAGATGAGGTTCGATGCTGGCAACGGTCAAAGCAACAGAAGATTAACAGGTAAGCCACCTGTTTGGGAAGCGGAAGTCATGATCTCGTTTCTTGCTTCCCACAACCAAGCGTCGGAAGAGACAGGCGCTACAAGGGCAAACCCCAACATGTCATGTCTGCAATGAGTCAGGTCATCTGCGACAGGGCTGCCCGCGGCGTGTTTATGCTTTAAAAAGTAATTTGATGCAACGCCATCGGTTGACACTCGGTGAGTTGCAACCTTCCGGCAATAAAACCGCATTGTCGGCTGCAACAACGTCAGTACTACGTCCGGCACTGCCGACAATAACGATAAAGATTCCCCCCCCCCCCCCCCCCTAAAACCTGCAACCACTTCTCATCCTACGTCTTGCGAAAGTGAGTTGACAGCGAAGAAGAGGCTCCTAGAATAAACTGAAGACCTCGCGGGTGAAGGAGATTCTGGTATTCCACCCGTCACAATGCTCCGAAAAAACTGTGGAGCAGTGCTTTCCAAACTTTCCCTCATGGCGATACCCTTTTAAAGCTTACAGTTTTGCGCGACACCCTTTCACTAATATAAATACATATGGTAGAATTCAGATGGTTCTAGCGGGGTGACGGGGGGCAGAGATGGAAATAACGTATCGCTTAAATGTAGTTTGTAAACGAAACTGAAATCCTGGTACGCATTGACATGTTAAATGTTGATCCTGACTGCAGCAATTACGTACACTGATCGCAAGAAAAGGGAGCATTAGGAACTACGGAGATGTACAACAGAGTAACACCGCAGACAACAATGCCTAACCTACACTGTAATACTTGCTTCTTCTACATGCGACCCAACTTCCGAAACACGAAAACTGAATTTCAGAAACCGTTTTTCGCTGTCTTGTGTACACGTCAGGGCCAGATACGGTTTTGCTGGATCGATTGAAAACGCCATCTGGAAATTAGCTGCTCGGATTTCTGATTTAGACAGCACAGTGGCTGTTCCCTTTCCGTTCAGTATTATCAGATTATTTTCAGAAACAAAGAGGATGTATTTATGACAAGTGATGAACGATTATTTAAGTTCTATTGTTAGGTTCTTGCTTCACCACGACCTCGGAAGTCCCGACATATTCGGAAAAAATGGATAAATATTTGTGACAAGTAAGAATATTAATGTCATTTCTGGTCTCAGAATCTGTTACATACAGGAAAAAGAGAAAAAATTAACGCATACCAGGATTCGAACCAACGAACACTGCGTTTAAAATACTACTCTCCGTTAACCACCCGGCCATACTCCATACTAAACATCGCTACTGAATAGCTTTAGTCAGTGGACAATTGTGACTGCTTTTACAATCTGTGACAGCTTTTACAGCCACTGTGTCATTGATTGTCATTTAATTATAAGAAACACTACCGAGGGTAACGTGGCTTTGATAAATCCATCAAAAACGCTCATGTGCAGCTTTTTGAGAAGGAAAGCAGACTACAGTGAAGGTTCGTTCAAGCAGCTGCCAGTTCCAGCAAACTGCGCATGGGAAGAGCTGTTATCGAGTATCAGCAGCAGCTCTGCGCATGCGCAGTTTGCTGGAATTAGGCACCTGGCAGCTGCTTAAACGAATCCTGAATGTCTACTGCTGCTGAAGCAGAGCTAGCGCCTAGCGGCTGAGCACGCAATTTATGTGCACCGATCATTCCTTTAATACGTGATCTGTGGTGCACTGAATGAAGAGGATGGTTAGCCGCAGGCGAGTCTCCAGGGTAGTATGAAGAGAAGGATATGTTATTTTGGCGAGTTTTTTGTTTAGAGTCTAAATTTGTTAGTCTCGCGACACCCCAGGGTGTTCGACACCCAGTTTGGAAAGCTCTGGAGGATGACGAAGTCGGAATGCTCGTTGATGTGGCAGCTACCATAGAAAAAGTGAAGACAGTATCGTCAGTGACACCGTTTCCGTCTAACTTCCTTCAGAGAAATGCACTTGAAATTCAAGCGCGAGCGCTGGAATGTGGTGTACAGCAGGCCCTACAATATCACGAAGTCACGGATGTGTCAAGCGAACAACCCGCCGGCTCCGAAGCGCAGCAGCGCGTCGTAGTCTGAAGTTTTTTTTCTCTTTATTCAGCCTTCTGAGTGTTAACTCAATGTGGCCATCTGCAACACAGTGGAAATGTATATATATTTAAACAGAAAAAAACAGAAGTACATTTGGTCAAAATGGGAGAGTGGAAACCAAGCGAAAACTGCATTACATTACAATTCAAATAATTTTGGAACATTTTCACATATTCACAAGCGAAACCTTATATTACCAACGCACTTGATACTTATAGATTGTGTCCAGTGGTCTTAATAAACTTAAGATTTTATACACATGAATATCTTTTGTGAACAAAAGGGAAGAAGCTTACTGGGGAAGGGGATATCCCATATTCACCAATGTCTGCAGGAAGTTCAAACGTTCACGGAAATATTTGGGACACCCGAACAGGATGTGGTTGACATCAGCTTCCGTTTCAGGATCACACTCACATGCCGCCGAATCCTAGGCGTTGAACCTATGTAGATGTTGTGGAGGCGTGATTGAAGCGAAGTCGAATGATGGTACAAATCGCGGATGGGTTCAGATGAGTCCTAATAAATCACGGCTGTGTAGAAATCCGAGGTTGCACCTCAGCGTAAGAAGCGCCTTTTAAGTAGTCTGTATGGTGGTTGTAGGTCCAGGACAGTGCCTAAGGATGCCGCTTGTTTATGTTTTGTTTGTATAGTCTATGGGACTTAACTACGGGGTCATCAGTCCCTAAACTTACAAACTACTTATGAACTAACTAAGACTAAAGACGGCAGAAATATCCATGCCCGAGGGAGGGATTCGAAACCCCCGACCGTAGTGGCCGTGCAAACCGTGACTGGAGCGCCTCAGTCTCCTCGGCCACCGCGGCCGGCTCCGCTTGTTTAGCCAATGCACCAACTTCATTATAGCAGATACCATCGTGAGAAGGTACCACAGTAAATTAACTGTCCGCCCCATATTTGTAAGTTCCATGCCAGCAGTGCGCCACGGCAAGCAACACGCCAGTTTCAAATATTGACAACTTGCGGACCACCACCGGTATGCAGAAACAGGCTCGGCGTCAGCAGGAAGTAACAACCAACAACACGGCTCTTCACAATATTGACAGCTCGCAGGCCGCCTCGTCATCAGGAAGTGACAACAAACAACATGCCACTTCCACATACTGACAGCTCGCAAGGCACTGCCGGGCTGAAAGAAGAGACACCGGCGCAGGTTAAAACCGTAGCCGAATCTTGCCGTTGCTCGTCACCAGGGAAAAACTACATCTGAAACGAAAGGTGCCAAGAAGCAAAAAACGAAATATGAAATCATCGTATAAAATCCTGACGGAGAGAGCCGAAAGATCAAGTAACTTACAACACAGTATTGTCAAAAGTTGAGAAGTTATGTTTAATGTAACTTACTGGAAGAATGAAATTCTGCAGGATATTTCTTATACAACTACTGGTATACAGTCTGTGAAGATCTGCATTGTCTGTTCGGTTACAGACTAATCATTAACCTTGTGACTGAGCGGCGATATGGTTTGGTTTGTGACTGGAGCGACAGTTGTGTTGACTTCGTTTTATATTTTTGGCTTTAGCTTGCGACTTTTAAGCTGTAGATTACGTCTTGATTTTCACAGTTGTATTGGATGTATATTTTCAAAATTCTATTTTACAGCTCAGTATGAAAATTAAGTTGGTAGACCTGGAACTTCTTCTCAGTTCATATAATTTATATCTTTGTTGAATTTTTCACTGTAAATATTCGTTTTGGATTTCATTTAAACTTAAATACCTTTTGTAATATTTGAGCATGAAAATCGGTTTCTCTGGGACTAATATTTAATAAACCAAAGAATAAAAATTTGAATCATTGAGTCCCGGTAGTTCAGATAATTTGACGTCCGTCACAAAGATATTCTTTTTGCCTGATGCTTTTCCTTTATAGAGTTATTCTTTAGAAAATTTCACCATAAGTTTCTCCTGACCAAAACTGTTAAATATATTCCTTCACACATTAATTTGTTAGTAACGTCACAGATATATTTTCACTTTTAGATTATACTGGGACAATATTAGGGAACTAAATACTCGAATAACTGTTTAAGACTTTAATGTTCATAGATTCTCTGTTCTGAAATCAATAGTTACATTCATAACACTTCCACAGTACACACTTTATAAGTTTACAATTCGTGATTATTTTCATCAAAGTTTGTTTGTATTAATTTCTCTGGATCCTATACATTGATTACGAACTTTAATTCTTCAAGATACGTCTTTGAAAAGTTATTGCATTAAACTTGCTAAATAAGTTCAAATTTCAATCTCACGAATGTTCATCAGTTTATTACGGGAGGCAGAAGTTACCAATTCTTCAGTCCTAGCCTAGCCCGATCAAAGTCCACAGATAATGTTCGCTCTCGCGTATGATCACGATATAAAAGTTTATAATAAAAATTTAATATTTTCTCGGGTTTTTCCCTATCTCGGAATGAAACCGCGTATAATACTTTGAGCTAAGTACTGAGAGCTTGTCCCACTGAGAGATAAGCACGTAGTGAAATCTAGTGACATAGAGAGCTAAACACGTAGCGAGCTAAGCATAGAGAAAGCTGGTCACATAGAGAGAGAGAAACTCAACTGCGGGTACTATTTATAATAGCAATCTGGCAAATGATCTCTGATATACGAGATGTTTTGACCTAAGTATTCTATTACTCTGAATTACGCTGATATAATTTGAATTTACTAAAAATTTAGAAAAAAATGAGAAAATTCTGCCTCTTGACAAATTATTAAAATTACGTAACGATGAAAAATGTCAGAACACCGTGATTCTAATGCTATGGTCGCGATGTGGTGGTACAATCTCCACTGATAGTTACTGGGAACAGCCTCCTCGCTACTGTCGTAATGCAAGCCTATACCATTACGACGACCAAGGTTAAGAGTAACTTCCCCGTTAAAGTTGGCAGTAAAAGAATTCCTATATGAATCCGGGACGGATATCGCCTTGCTACAGGAGGTTGCAATACAGGATTTTCGAATCCCAGGTTTCGTAGAAATTGTAAATGTTGCATCCAAAGCAAATGTAGGGACGGCCTTTCTAATGACGGGGGGAATTCCAGTGAGAGACGTAGAACGATTAGAATCCGGAAGAGCGATAAGCATCCAAATATTAGAGGTCACAGTCATTAATTTATATGCTCCGTCGGAAAATTCTCATGGGGTAGAATGAGCCTAATTTTACAGAGAGGAACTAAATTATTTACTGAGGAAAGATCCATGCTCCTTCATTCTCGGTGGTGACTGTGTTTTAAACCGTAAAGACCAGCAATCATTTTAACTGTTCATCTGAGTTAAAGTAGCTGGTCACTGACCTGCACCTCCAAGATGCGTGGGAACTACAGCACCCAACAACAGTTGAATTCACTGACATTACATCACATTCACGCAAAAGACTGGATAGGATTTATGTCACCAACTTTGCCAAATGTTTTACTTAAGACGGAAACTGTTGCTGTGTAATTTAGTGATCACAGTACCCTTCACACCTGTTTTAATTTATGTATGCAACCTACACGCCGTTTTAGAAATCAATGGAACTTAAATGTTTCTATTTTAAATGACAGAGCAAGCAATAACAGAAGCGTGGACTGTGTGTTTCCGTGCAGTAGATAAGCACTCAACTGTCATTGACTGGTGGACCAAAAGAGCTAAATCGACACTGAGGAAAGTTGTCATACATTTTAGCGCAGCAAGATACAGAGAACTGGATTATTATCAAGTTTTAAGGGGCCTATACGACCGAGCAACGGGGACGAAATTTGCTTTCATGACATAAAGAGAATGAAAGCCAAATTGTTAAGCTTAAGAGAACACAGATGGAAGGGATTAAAATAAAGTCGAAGGCCAAATTTGTGTCAGAGGATGAAACAGCCTCTGTATTCCACCTACCACGTCACGCAAAGAACAGGAGAAGAACTTTTATTGACGAAATCCGCACACCTACTGGCACCAGACTCACTGCTCAAAAAGACATAATCGAAGAAAGTCACGGGTATTATGACAACTTATATAACTTCACATAGATCGATGACAAAACTATAGAAGAATTTATCAGCAATTTAGTTCCCGGGTTATAACTAGAAGACTTTCATTATGCGCCACAAAACTTTTACGTCACCATCAATCTTGTGCTCCAAATAAAACATTTTTCGAAAGCACATCAGTGGACACACATTATTGCCATTACTTCGGTGACAATATCAAATGCCGGCCGCGGTGGCCGAGGGGATTGAGGCGCTCCAGTCACGGTCTGCACGGCCACTACGGTCGGGGGTTCGAATCCCCCCTTGGGCATGGATATTTGTGCCGTCCTTAGTTGTAAGTAGTTCATAAGTAGTTTGTAAGTTTAGGGACTGATGACCCCGTAGTTAAGTCCCATAGACTCTACAAACATTTGAACATTTGTACAATATCAAATGTGCTTTAATCTTTACAGATTTTTATAAAGCCTTTGATGTAGTCCTAGATATCTAGTTGCAAAAAATGGCCTTCCACCCTCAGATTAACAACATGATCAAAAGTAACGCGACAGACATATGTGCGAAAATAGCAATTAATGGTCAAACATCTAAGCCTATCCAGATAAGACAAGGGGTTCCCCAGGACAGTCCTTTTTTATTTTCCGTCGCCTTGGAAACATTTTTACACTATGTTCACGACCGACATTATCTGGCGAGGAAACGGTCATAAAAGCTTATGCCGACGACGTGGGAGTGGTAATTAGAAACTAGGACGAAGCCATAACGTTAGAAACGGTGATCAGACAGTACTGTCTGGCTTCTGGGGCGACAACAAACGCAAATAAAAGCACAATATTAAATCTGAGGGGTCTGCATCAATTACGACTGGCGTGGGCACAAACAGACACGAAACATGCAACCCTGTAATTCCATGTCCGATGAAAATGGTTGCTTTTAACTGGAAAGATTTCCGAAAGAAGATTCATGGAGCTGTCATGGAAAACTTACACCGTAGTATGGACTAGGTGCAAAGAGTAAGGTTCATCCTCCTGCATTCTGTCAAAATCTTATTTCACTGCACAGATCTTTCCAATTCCAAAACTGGTAGCAAAGGGGATAGTGTCTATTGTCACCAATTATTTATGGCGAGGGGAAATATTCAGAGTTGCTGTGTCAACCATCACATTGGATGCCAGAAATGGAGGCCTGGGATTAACAGATATAGGAAGCAAAGCGTCTGCACTTTTCCTTACAAGGACTCTCACTATACTCACGGAGCACCCGGAGAGTCTAAGAGCTCTTTGAGGCGGTCAAACCACGGAGTCTTCAACCTCCGGTTGATGTATGGAGTATTAGTGGCCGACTACAATATTTACGGAACTCTTACATTGCAGCAAGTTACCTTAGTGACGATCTCAGACGTCAGAAAGGAAGAAGAATGAGGAAAGAAATAAAATCGAAAAAAAGTTCAACGATTACAGCTGGCAAGTCATATGGCAGTACGTCACTTTTGCTGGTCTCTATACAGATGCAATTTCTGCCTTGTGTAAGACCGTTAATAACATTTTAAGCATAAACGACAGGCTACAATCAATCGGACTTAGCCAAACAAACGTCTGCAGCAAATGCAAGTTAGTTGACACAGTCCCACGTAGACTGTAGCGGCAATATGGATAACTGGATTTGGATTAGGCAACAAATAGCTTTCCTTACCAGATCTTCGACACAATACATAACACCAATGTTACCTTACAGGCCAGGCATGAAATATTTTCCGAAAACGAAAAATAACGTCATAAACTGGTTGGCGGGGAAATATGTCAGATATGTCATCAATAATCTAGGATCAGACAATACATTATATTTTAGAATATGTATGAAGAGCGAATATGCAAAAATAAGTACATATAAAGACTATAAGCAACAGTACGGCAACATGTTTAAAATTGTATTCGACAGAATGGGTGTGTGCCGGCCGCGGTGGCCGAGGGGACTGAGGCGCTCCACTCACGATCTGCACGGCCACTACGATCGGGGGTTCGAATCCCCCCTCGGGCATGGATATTTGTGCCGTCCTTATTCTTACTTAGTTCATAAGTTTAGGGACTGATGACCCGGTAGTTAAGTCCCATAAGCTATACAAACATTTGAACATTTGAGAATGGGTGTCGGATGAAAAGTGCCAATTAAGCCACTGCAACAAGGGATGACAAGATACGCCAAGAGTTTATTTTATTAATAATTTAAGTTTTAAACGCAATTTTCTATTTTATTGTGCTTCATGGGCGTCATGTGAATTCTGTGATTTCAGTTTTCATTTCTCATACAAGAATTTTATTTCGTCGAAAAACAGCAGGGTGTGGGGTAGCCTTGCCCAGATAATCCTTAGGTCACCTGCATAAGGAATATGAAGGACGACATATATTTCGTTTAAAAACACCACATACGCCAGAATCCGGTTCATGCCACTATGGAAGGGCAAAGAGAGAGTCTTGAACGCAATGAAGCACTTACTACCTTGTCTTAGAAAGCTCTGACCGTTTCCGTAGTGTAGTGGTTATCACGTGCGCTTCACACGCGCAAGGTCCCCGGTTCGATCCCGGGCGGAAACATTATTTTAAATCTCAGGATTTGTTTCGTCGTCCTAAGAATGAAACAGTACGGCGCTATTCAAGGACAACAAAGTCAGCACGCTAGGAAGGTATGAAAATTTATTAGTTGGAAGAGACCTGGTTAAATGCAGGCTATAAGTGAAATAAAATTTGAAGAGATGATTCGGTATCATAAGTTAAAGAAACCTTCCTGTCTGGATTGTCGGATTGTCGACAGAAAACAAAGCGCAAGGCGCCTGAGAACTCCAGGCCCTACACCACGGCCCATGTATTGGAATGGGATGTACGGTTCAGGAGTCATTCGGCTTAATGACTGTTATAAATGAAAAGAAATCAATGATTCTAATGGTGATTTGAACAAAACAATGGCACAAGTCAGTCAAGTCATGAAAAATTATTGGGAGCGAGACATTTGTTGGTGCACGAGTGTTTGTGGAAAAATTATTAAGTCTACGAAATTCACTCTGATTTGTGAATAACAATAGGGAAATAGTGGTTAATGTGAAACTAGTTTCTTATGGTCGATTACTCTCAGAAGGAAACTTACGAAACATGTGACACAGAAACAAGAGGACATGAAATGGGGAACATGAGATAAATGTAATCAGAAAAATAGAAATATATTAGAATCACATTAAATCGCACATTCCTAATTATCAAGTATGGCCCGTATACCATGTACCCAAAGGTGAGTTAAATGAGCACATATAGATTAGTATGATTAAGTACTAAACGCGTATTTTTGAAGCCAAGCAAAATACACGATCATATGGACCACAAAGAGAAACGGATTAAACATGAATTAGAGTAAAACACACACACACACACACACACACACACACAAAGCTACCACGAATTCCCCCATAACTTCTCTCGTCCGGATTTCATGACCAACAACCCGCTCCTTTACCAAGTCGAGGGTCTCCTTACCTACAGCCGGAATTTGACCAAACCAAGCCCTTCCATCTTGGACACAATAGTGCTTTCACCAGAGAGGTACGAAACCTGCTTTCCCGTACCCCAGCTAACAGAACGTTGGCTAAACTGCCGCAGTGGGGGGACATGCCCGAAAGAACGGACACAAATCAATAAATGTAAAATATGCTACAAAAAAGCAATTTCAAAATATCCATTTCGGATACGAACTGCAGCTGTGGCATAAATAGACGGTTTATTTTCGTTAAAAGAAATGCAACCAGCTGCCTTTATTGATGTTTTTTTTATTAATCCAGAACTAGTTTTCGAGCCACTGCAGCCTCAAATTCAGTGGATACTGCACATTTGTCTTCCGCTAAGTGTAGGTTTACTCTGTCATGGTGGTACCGGTAACATAATTGGACTTTAGTAATCGAGGACAGAATAAATCGGAATTAAACGTATTGTAATTTTATGTACTTACTGTGTTTTTATTGAAGGTGTAAGTGAAAACACACACACTTGCCTAACTTGTTTTCACTTACACCTACAATGAAAACGCAGTAAGTACGTGAAATTACGAAGTTTAATTCCGATTTATTCTGTTCTCGATTACTAAAGTTCAGTTATGTTACCTGAACCACCATGACAGTGTAAACCTACACTTATCCGAAGACAAATGTTCCTGTGACGTATCCCTTGAAGGTGATCCTGCAGTGGCTCGAAAACAAGTTCTGGATTAATAAAAAAAAAAAAAAAATCCATAAAGGCAGCTGGTTGCATTTCTTTTAACGAAAATAAACTGTCGAAAGGCAATTGTCAATTTGATTACGGACGCATTCTAACGCTCGATCCCTTAAGGAAATCCAGTGTAGGGTGCGAGCAAGAGGAATCGAAGGGCAGAGGGCTGGAAGTTGAGAATTTGGCTCGGAAGGAAAGCGTGCTTAGATAGCCCAACTGGTTAGAGCGACCGCTGCCCCGAAACGGAAAATCCGGTTTCGATTCCTGGTCCAGCACTAATTTTAAACTTCGCCGTCTTTTGAATTTATTTCAACGCCCCGAACGGTCAAAATGTTTCAATATTTGGAATTCGTAAATGTCAACAAATGGTGTATGTTCTCTGACATGTCCGGAAGCACAACAGATTGATTCTAAAAGAAGAAGAAGATAAAAGATAGCTTTTGAAATGTGATAACAGACGAATCTTTAAGATTATATAGGTGCTTGCGTAACTGATGAGGTGCTGAATAGAGTTGGGGAGAAAAGTTTCTTGAGTAAGAGAGGGAATCGCTTGGTGGGATACATTCTCAGACAACATGGGAACGTATTTTAGCACTGAGAGAAGTTGTAGTAGTAGTAGTTGTTGTTTGTTTAAATTGGACTAAACTGCTGGGTTAGCAGAGGCGTATATGGGGGAGGGGGGGGGGGCTGTCGGGCTGCAGACCCTTCTCGAACCATCCCAGACCATGCTTTATGAGAGAGGGAAAAACAAATACAAAGGGGAGTAAAGGCGCAATACTGTACGGCGACTATATATATCTATATATAGATATCAGGTCAGCTCGGAATGACCTCACCCCCTACCAGACCACGATACTGGATACGCCACTGCCTTGCAGGGAAGTGTATGGGTTAAAAATCGCAGAGGGAGGCAGACTACTACAGGAAGCCGATTCAAAAGAATCTAGCTTGCCGTTGCTATTCAGAGATGAAGATGCTTGCTCAGTATGAAGTAGGGTGGGGAGCTGCGCCAAACCAGTCTCAGGCATGAGGACCACAAAAACAAGTGACTTGTATTCACTATATTGGGGCGGGAGCTATTAATCATGAATGATAGGGATCTTAGACCACTGATCTGCATGAGAAGTAAATAATAAACTGTTTGTAGTTAGTACATGATTGAAAGAAGCACTTCCATTTAACCTAGTGGTAATTACAGTGCTGACAAGTCGTTAGTATCCAATATTCTGCGAATTTTCACCTATCAGTCGATCTTTTTTTTTTTTTTTTTAAAAAAAAAAGATCGACTGATAGGTGAAAATTCGCAGAGTATTGGAAACATCAGTCGTGGAGCGCAAACCATGGAAAGTAACCTGTCGTTAGTACTTTTATGTCCATCGGATTTAAGCACCACCACACCCAGAACTATCGCCTGACAAACGAAGAGAGCTACACACACACACACACACACACACACACACACACACACACACGCCCCAGGGACGATTCGAACCTCCACGGCAAGCAACCGCGCGCTCCGCAGCGAGGCGCTTTTTAAATTTAGAAAGCATAATGGAGAAACAGTGATCTTAATATAATGGTTAAAATAAACATAAAAACACATCATCTCAAAATTTCCTGACGGGTTTGTCTATGTAGATTGTAGACCATCTGATCAAGTTTACGTTTGTGCTGCCTGCTGTGTCTACCAACCACCTCTTGTCATCCTGGTGGTATTCACCTGAAGGTGGTATACCTAGACTGAAACCGGTCCTGAAATAAAAACAATTTTGCGATCTGGACTCTTTTAATTTTAAAAGTTGTTTTTTTCTTGTAGGAGGGGGAGCTTAATGAAAACTATCGTCTTTATCGTGAAAATTGAGGTCTGAGAAAGCAGAATCAGTGTTGGACATCTGTTGGTCTCGAATTATTGTCAATGTGTTAGGAAAAGTTCGTCTTCCTGTCAACAACCGCATATAACTAGTCCTCTGGGATTGCTCGGCTGTCACGTATTTGTATTTTACGATGACAAGCTGTAACTAGACGTCCAAAAGCAGACAGTGATATTATTCTTGTTCGGTGGGTTCACGTCTGCCCGTTGACGTTCTGCCCCTGCGAATGTCACTCATAAATACTGTCCTGGTGACATCAATTTTAGTAGTTGACAGGCATTCAAATGTCACGCCACCTTGTTTATGCTGTATGGTTGAGATTTTTGAATGCGGCGGTGTGATTCTGACGAATTTTGTTAATTAGGTATCGATCGGTGGGAGTGTGTGTGTGTGTGTGTGTGTGTGTGTGTGTGTGTGTGTGTTTTAATCCTGTTCGGTGTTATTTCCCTGTTCGCGTGACGTAACTTGTATAAAGAAATATTTATAATGAAAAGTAATTAGCAATTAGCTAATTTTGCCTCCCTTTGCCGTTTATAAAGCAATATTCTTATAATAAATGGTGTACTGCGGATTTACGAGGCGTGTCCAGAAAGTAAGTTCCGTTTGGTAATAAAATGAAATTGTACACAGATACAGAAATTTTTATTGCACAAAATTCTATAACTCTTAAATTACTTTTCCACATAACTGCCGAAATTTTGTAGGCACTTGTCATAGCGTGCCACATGTTTGCGCATGCATCCTTCACAGAAGGTTGCCGCCTGTGTATTCAGCAATATGGTAACAGCTCTTTATCATCGTTGAAGTGTTGACCACCAAGGACAGATTTTAGATGTAAGAAGAAATAAAAGTCGCTAGGAGAGAGGTCCGAGCTGTATAGAGGATGATCAAACAGGTCCCATTGAAATTTCCGTAAGAATTGTTTGGTCACACTCGGTGTGTGAGGTCAGGCATTATCGCGAAAACAAAAATGTTTTGACAGTAATCCTCTTCTTAGACCTAAAATCTGTCCTTGGTGGACAACATTTCAACGATAATTACGAGCTGAAAGAACATGTTACCACATGGTTGAATACACAGCCGGCCGCGGTGGCCGAGGGGACTGAGGCGCTCCAGTCTCGGCCTGCACGGCCACTACGGTTGGGGGTTCGAATCCCCCCTCGGGCATGGATATTTGTGCCGTCCTTAGTCTTAGTTAGTTTATACGTAGTTTGTAAGTTTAGGAACTGATGATTCCGTAGTTAAGGCCCTTAAGCTATACAAACATTTGAATACACAGGCGACAACGTTCTATGAAAAAGGCACACAAAACCTTATGCCATGCTATGACAATTGCCTACAAAATTTCGGAAGCTGTGTAGAAAAGTGGTTTGAGTTATAGATTTTTGTACAATCAATATTTTTTCTTTATCTGTACCCGTTCGTTTTATATAACCAAACGGAACTTACTTTCTGGACGCGCCTCGTACTATGTGCATGTCATGTTCCTCGCAGAAAAGTGGAAAACATGGAAGTATAGCAACGTCACGTATTTATCATTCAATGGCGCTCACAAATAGGTTATAGTTCAAAAAAGACTTCCAATAATTTTCAGGCGAATTCATACACTATTGCACTGGAATAGGTCAGCACATTTCCACGTTAACGCATATGGCATGGTAAGATCTTAATGCGAGTTGCAATGTTTCTTTTTCGGTACAGGACCTGCTATCCGTGAACGTACGAATTTGATAGTAATATCGGACATAATTGCACATCGATGTATTTCAAATAGCCCTTTGAAGATCATGACATGCATCTGATGAATGAATGCTGTTGGTTTTAACAATACGTAAGAAGGAAATTAGTATCGTACTACCCCATACTATGTTTAAATGTTTGTGAAGCTTATGGAACTTAAATGCGGAGTCATCAGGCTCTAAACTTAAAAAATACTTATGGACTACCGTATACTGAAGACAGAACAAACGTCGATGCCCGAGAGGGGATTCGAACCCCCGACGGGGAACAGCTTCGCGCATCGCAGCATAGCGCCTGAATGCGCGGTTACTATGTTTATAAATACTGTAAAATTGGAAGATAAAACAAATGTTTGCATATTTCTAAATGATTGAAGAACATTCACAAAGACACTCAAAATTTTATTTTACGCCAGAAAAGCATTCGATAACATTCAGAAAATGACTATATATGATGAGTGCATATTCCCCCCCCCCCCGTCAGTACTTGTATTGGATAAAAGCAGCTAAAATACGAAACGCTAAACAGACCAATACTTCCATTATCAAATTCATATCTGGTGAAAGACAGTTAAACTTTATTATTGACAAGGCCAATCTCGATGCGCTGATAAACAAGACATCGTTTGAATTTTATTGCTATACTAGCTTAAAACCCGGCGTTTCCGGGGTATTTATTTATTTATTGCTGCCATTTTTCAGGTATATATTCATTTGTATAAGGGCTGTATGTCTGTAAAATCTCTTGGGAATACAATTAGTAGTAATGAAGCAATAGATTAAAACATGGTGCGTGATGGGACGGTTTTCGAGAAACGTTACTGTTTATGTGGTCATATCTCACGAACTACGTGTCACACTGTGATACAATTTATTAGGTACATTCAGTTATATGTTTGTATACTGTCTGGAAAATTTCCTGCAGCTACAATTAAAACTGTACAAATCACAAATTGTAACATACCGAATGCCGTAGTTTTAGTCCATGAACAGCGGAATGTTACTGTTTGCGTGCTCATATCCCATGAACTACGTGGCAGAATGTGATAGAATTTAGAAGCTACATTCAACTATATATGTGTTTACTGTCTGTAAAATTTCCTGTTGCTACAATTTGTAGTGTTCAAATTATAAATTGTAACGTCATACCGAGAGCCGTAGTTTTACTCCATAAACAGCGGAAAGGTAGTAAGCGAGAAATGTTTTTCCTTTCATCATTTTACTATGGTTGCCAGCGAGAAAAAGTTTAATAAAGGTTTGAAATTATGTTTAAATTTTGTTGCAAGTCGATAAGTACTGTCATTCTCATACAGTGTTTTTCGAAAGTCTCGCCGCATTATATGGCATTTTTTGCGATTTCTATTGGTTATGACGGAATATCTTTTGAACCATGTGCCGTATGTGATTCTTAACCATGCAGCAATTGTCGCCTCACGGTAAGGAATGTCTGTACCAAATTTGGTTGAAATCGGTCCAATGGTTTAGGAGAAAATGTGCAGCATTGTCGCAAAATGCAGCAGTATTGCGCGCATCTCATTGTTTATGGCGTCATATCTCTTGAACTATATATCGTATGTGATTCTTACACTTAAGGCGACCGTCCTCATGGATTGAAGCTTACGTGTACAAAATTTCATAAAGATTGGAACAAAATTGTAGATTTGTATGCAACACGTACAAATATACGGACACTCTGCTTTATATATTAGATGAGTAGCCTATTATCAAAGACCGACCAAAGACCGACATTTGTCGTTTGCCGGAAACTGAGAAAAACGTCATTTTTTTAATGCGAAACGTAGAGCTAATAGATTTACAAGCTGACTTGAGCATTATCAACTATAATACTCAAGGATTTATGCCTGGAAGTGGCTAATATCAGTTTGATTACTCAAGAACCTTCAAATTGTGTTTGAAAAGACAGATGTCCGTCTTTGAAACTAAAACGTGTAGGTGTCCGCTTTTGATGTGAACACGCTTTCAGGTGCCCGTTTTTGATACACAGAGATTCGATTACTTCTGACGAGAATCTTTTACTGGGAAATTACAGGATTATCGACATACAGTGGAAAATATTAAATTTTATATACAAAATGAAATGTTACGTTTACAGTAATTTAATTAGTAGTAAAAATGTGTGGAAAATTCCCAAGCAAGTTATTAGCATAATGTCTGTTGAAACTGTCGCCCGATTTTTTCGTAAACATCCTTATGTTATTTCTGACATCGAACTTCTTTCCAACAATTGATGATTTCGTACAACATACCTTACAATAATACAGTGTAGTTTACAAGCTAGTCTTAACTTTCTTTTCAGTACTCATTTCCCACTTTTCACGTTGTCTCAACCGCTTCCTACAATTCCCTTCGGACGCTGGTGATATATTACGTTCTATTTTGTGGTGTCGCACAAGTACAAAGTGCGCGCCACCTACTTTCGCCGCGCGCCGCCATGCACGCACGGCGCGGCGATCTCACGACGACAGCCACGAGCGCCCTCTGCTGGAACGCCGCTCGGGGCCACCACTGAAGGACATGGTCCACCTCGCACTTCGGACGGAGATAGCAACGAGTTAGGACTTTCGTAATCAGATAGGCACCAGTGAAGACTTTGCTATTATACAGGCACTAGGCAGGCCTCTAATAACTATGTATCAACATTCTGCAGTACTATGTAAAAGTTAAGTATTGTTACATTCTGTGCAATATATATCTTTCTAATTTACTCGAGTGTTTATAGTTTCTGGCTGCTCCCCTCCGTACCTGCACCAGCGTGTCGGTCTCATTCCACTCGGCCACCGACACCTACGACGAGGCTGGGACACAAAAGCGGCGACGAAGTTGGGACACAAAAGTGGCGACGAGGAGTGATAGAAGAACCCAGGACCAGCCCGCTAGCAGCAGCCAGACAGCAGCAGTCGGAGCACGCAGAAATTGCTCCCGCCCTCCCACCCTTATTATAAGATTTTTGGGGAACTTATTCTGTTACGTATTTTGTGGACTTTTTTGTTGCAGAGCGAGCCCTACTTTCATATTGCATTTGTGTTTTGTTGTAATTTACTTGTATACGCGGCGCCTAATCGGTCAGCATGGCCACTACCCCGAACCCAAACTTAATGGAAATTATTCAGTTACAGACGGCGCAAATCACCCAGTTGCTCCAAGCTGTCGCCGAGCTCACAGCGCAAGCAGCTAACCAACAACAACAGCCGCCACATCAGCAGCCCACACCTGCCGCCGCAACACTTCCTACGTTTCGCCAATACAACGAACGTGAGGAAGAATGGAGCGACTATTTCGCACAGTTTCAAGAATTCGTCGCGGCTCATCAACTTACAGGTCAGACTGTTCAGCATCTTTTATTGTCTGTGGTGGGCCCCAAAACCTTCGTATTATTGCAAAAACTTTTTCCGCAAGCATCTCCTCGTGATGTAGACTTTGAACAAATAGTAGAGGCACTAAATGCTCATTATGAGAGAAAAGTTCTTGTAGCCGCTGCACGGTACCGATTTTTCAGACTTAAAAAATCACCCGAACAGTCACACCAAGAGTGGATCACCGAGTTGAAGGGCTTAACCCGCAAATGTAAATTTACTTGCTCTTGTGGACTTTCTTATAGTGACGTGATGTTGAGGGATGCGATTACGCAGAATATTCAGGACCCCAGAATTAGAGCAGCAATTCTGAAACAGTCTGACCCTTCATTAGACAGTGTACTGCAGCTTATAGAAGCGCATGATACTTTTGACTTAGCAGATGTAGAAATGCAAAGCCACAGTGTAAATTCAGTGCGCCGCAACGGACGCTTTCCTAGCCGTAGTTCTCAGTATAGCACTAGTGATTCTTATTTTTCTACCGGCCGTGCTGAACAGACAGTGAACAGTAGCCAGTGTAAAAGTGTGACGCAAAGGCCGCCCCGTCGTGTTAGAAACAGTAATTTGAATAACGGGCGCCAACGCTCATTTCAGAAAAATGTACGTAAATCTTGCCCCCAGTGTGTGTCTCGCCACAAGCGTGCTCATTGCCCTAGTCGCAACGCAACCTGTTATCAATGTGGCAAATTGGGACATGTGCAGTCTGTGTGTATGCAAATTCAAAACTCAAAGAACAGTAACGTTAGAAACAGTGCTTCGCAGAGTGCGAGAACAGTTCATTCTGTAAATGTTATACGGGCTGTGGAATTTAACACTGCTTTCCTTGGATCTCAATTGCAAGAAAGTAGTTCTGCGCCTATGGCAAAACTATATAGTGCACCACGTAGCAAGCGCCGACGAGCGCGTAAAACAGTGCAACGGAAAAGGGTTCGGGACAAGCAAAATGACTATGAACAGTGCATTCCTGTAGTGAAGTTAGTGCCTTCTGCAACTTCTTATTGTAAAAGTGCCCAGTACTGTGTAGATAGTGCCAGTAGACTTGTTGTAGATACTGAAAGTAATTTTAGTGCAGTAGCCTCGCATTGCGCGGACGCCGATCCGGCGGTAGTGTCATCTAGTGACAGTGTGGTTAATCCGCTGTGTGCCGAGTATGCGCCGCTTCCTACCGCACGCAACTCGCGCAAGCGCAGAAAACAATATGTATTAGACGTTGCCCACATTCGCGCACCGGTCGTGCGCCAGAAGCACAAGTTGTTTGTTACTCTCTCCATAGAAGATAAGACTGTGCAGTTTCAGCTTGATACTGGTTCCGCTGTTACCTTAATTAATAAAGATACTTATGAACTTCTGGGTTCGCCAAAATTGTCGCCGTCACAGCAAGTGTTAACAGCTTATACCGGTCAAAATATTCCCGTGCTAGGAACGTGTAGCCTGCCCGCCTCTTTTCAAGGTGTAACAAAAACAGTTGCTTTTGTTGTTCTTCAGGCCAAATCTACGCAGAACATTTTTGGACTAGATGCTTTTGACTTGTTTGGTTTATCAATTCACAGAGATGTGCTTCAAATTTCGTCAATAGTGCCTCAGGATAAAATCAATGCATTGTGTGACAAATACAGTGACTTGTTTTCGCCGGAACTAGGTTGTGCAAAAGACTTCGTGGCACATGTGACTTTAAAAGAATCTGCAGTTCCAAAATTTCGTAAAGCTAGACCAGTGCCTATCGCATTGCGTGATACAGTTGCCGAAGAACTTAAACGTTGGCAAGATAGTGGTGTGATTTCTCCTGTTTCTGCGAGTCAGTGGGCCTCGCCTATAGTCATTATACCCAAGCCGTCAGGAAAACTTCGTCTCTGTGCGGACTTCAAATCAACAGTGAACAGTCAAACAATTGTCGACACTTATCCCCTGCCCAGACCTGACGAACTAATGGACAAATTAGGACAATCTCGTTTCTTTTCTAAGATTGATTTAGCAGAGGCATACTTACAGATTCCACTTGATGACGAGTCAAAAAAGTTTTTCGTCATTAATACTCACATGGGCCTTTTTCAATTTCAACGCCTACCCTTTGGCAGTTCTTCCGCTCCCGCTATTTTTCAGCGTTTTTTGGAACAGCTGACAGTTTCTGTACCGTGTTGTTCGAACTATTTAGATGATATTGTGGTATCCGGACGTACAGTTGAGGAACATTTAGCAAACCTGGAGTGTCTTTTCAAAGTTTTGACTGCAGCAGGTCTACGTTGCAATAAAGCAAAGTGTTCGTTTTTTCAAACAAATAGAGTACCTAGGCCATGTGATTAATGCCCAAGGAATCCATCCCTTACAGTCACATCTTCGAGCAATCAAAGACTTGCCTCCTCCTAAGAATGTGCACGAATTGCAAGCAGTACTGGGAAAGCTTAACTATTATTTCAGGTTTATTCCCAATGCCTCTCAGATTGCAGCTCCACTGCATCACTTTACGTAGGAAGAATGTTCCTTTTGTATGGTCTAAAGATTGTCAGGTTGCCTTTGACAAACTAAAGTCTGCACTACTCAGTGATGCATGTTTGATTCCCTTTGACCCACAGAAGCCTGTAGTGTTAGCGGTTGACGCCTCGTCGTACGGTCTGGGTGTTGTTCTGTCGCATCGTATTGGATGTCACGATCGTCCTATTGCCTTTGCATCCAAGCTACTGACGCCGACGCAACAGAATTACAGTCAGATAGAAAAGGAGGCCTTAGCAATCATTTACGGCGTCACAAAGTTTCATCATTATCTCTATGGCAGAAAATTCTATTTGTTGACAGACCACAAGCCTCTCACGTCGTTGTTCTCACCCACAAAGCCAATTCCGCCACGTACGGCACAAAAGCTTCAGGGATGGTCCTTGATATTGTCTAATTATCAGTATGAGATTTTGTACCGACCTACCACTAAACACGCCAACGCGGACACACTTTCCCGACTTCCGGTTGGCCAGGATGTATCATTTGATTCTTCAGAAATGGCATGTTGTCAGATAGACTCCAGAGATGCTTCCGCTGTCGCAGACTTTCCTTTGAACTCTCGTCGGGTTGCAGAGGAAACAGCTGCGGATGCAGACCTAAGTGTGGTAGCACGTTTTGTTCGCTTTGGTTGGCCTGCCAGAGCCAAAGACATTGATCGGCCTCTGGTTCGACGTTATTTTGCACAACGTCATGCATTATCTTTAAGTCAGGGTGTAGTGTTGTTGCATACCGACAACGACCAAGCAAGAGTGATTGTTCCTCGTTCCCTGCAACGAGAAGTGTTACGCCTCCTGCATCAAGGACATTGGGGCATTGTTAGGACAAAGCAATTGGCCAGACGTCATTGTACCTGGGTTGGTATGGACGCTCAGGTAGAGAGCATGACATCACAGTGTACAGTTTGTGCGGAGCATCAGGCGGCTCAGACAGCGTTTCTCAGACTGGCCACGCCCCACGGGACCATGGCAACGTTTACATATTGACTTTGCCGGACCATTCTGGAATACGCGCTGGTTAATTGTTGTAGACGCTTTCAGCAAGTTTCCTTTTGTGATTGCCATGAACTCAACGACGGCGTCTAGTACAATCAGTGCCTTAACATCAGTGTTTTGCATCGAAGGCTTGCCTGAAACTATCGTCAGTGACAATGGACCTCAGTTTGTTAGTGCGGAATTTCAACAGTTTTGTCGTGTGAATGGCATTCAGCATATTACCACTGCACCTTTTCACCCTCAGTCCAATGGTGAAGCAGAACGTTTCGTTCGAACATTCAAGTCTCACATGGAGAAGATGAAAGGTCAGCACTCCAGGCAGCAAGCTCTTCAAATTTTCCTGTATACGTATCGGTGCATGCCACGTGACGGCCCGTCTCCTGCCGAGCTGCTACACGGCCGCCGTCACCGCACTCTCCTTCACCTGCTGCAGCCTCCCACGCACCGAGTCGGTTCGTATGGCGCTACGCGTTTTCAGGTTTCCACGCCGGTGCTGTACAGGGTGTTTGCTGGAAACAAGAAGACATGGTTGCCGGGCACCATTCAGCGCGTGCTTGGTCGCAATATGTTTATTGTACGTTCTTCCACAGGGTCGGAGCTGCGGCGCCACGCAAACCAATTGCGCCTGCACAGACCGCGCGATCCTGTCTCCGGTTTCTTGATTCCAGACCCAGTTCTGCGCCAGGGAGCACAACCACATCGTTCGTCCCCGGACTACGAGATCCCTATGGACGTCGACGTACATCCGACGCAGTCGTCGCCGCCGCTGTCGCCGCCGCAGATGACAGCGTCACCGAGAGGGACTCCGGGACCGTGCGGGCCCCCCCAGCTTGGGCCACGCACCTCAGAAGATGATGACCTGCTCCCTCTGGGCGGGGGCGGGCGCCCTTCCCCAGGTTTCGGCGGGTTCCCTGGAGGATCGCAAGGCGGATGCCGGGGCGCGGACGGCGTCTCGATCCCGGCCTCAGCTACGACGCCCGTCCCACCAGTAACGCCCCCGCTCAGGCCCTCCTCCCAGTGCCGTCGCCGTGGCCCTCAGCCCTACGCCACGACGGCGCGGCGGTTTGGGGGGGGAGGGGTGTGGTGTCGCACAAGTACAAAGTGCGCGCCACCTACTTTCGCCGCGCGCCGCCATGCACGCACGGCGCGGCGATCTCACGACGACAGCCACGAGCGCCCTCTGCTGGAACGCCGCTCGGGGCCACCACTGAAGGACATGGTCCACTTCGCACTTCGGACGGAGATAGCAACGAGTTAGGACTTTCGTAATCAGATAGGCACCAGTGAAGACTTTGCTATTGTACAGGCACTAGGCAGGCCTCTAATAACTATGTATCAACATTCTGCAGTACTATGTAAAAGTTAAGTATTGTTACATTCTGTGCAATATATATCTTTCTAATTTACTCGAGTGTTTATAGTTTCTGGCTGCTCCCCTCCGTACCTGCACCAGCGTGTCGGTCTCATTCCACTCGGCCACCGACACCTACGACGAGGCTGGGACACAAAAGCGGCGACGAAGTTGGGACACAAAATATTTCACTTGCTTTAAGATGGTTATTAGTAATAATACTATAAAAAGTTACTGCTAAACCTAAGTACGGGCTAATACGTCTTAGTACCTGGCACATACTGTCGCCATGTCTGATTTTCGAGATCATGTGATCATATACTGTGTTCCCATTGGTGCACACTGCTTTATTCAAGTGTCCGAATTTATCAGGCTCTTATGTAGATGTCCGCTTTTGACGTGTGATTTATGACATTTACGTCAATTTTTGGCAAAAGCTTCCATTTGGATCGACTGCTAACTAAATTTCTACCATTAGGTCAGATTTGATATTAGGGTACTCATATGATTTTGTTAATTGAACTAACAGCAGTTTACAAACTTCGCTAGGTTTCAGTATCGTAGCCTGTCAGAAATGTCTGTTTAACAAAATTATCGATTGCTTTCCATTGTAATATATGCATTCGATGTTTAAAACGTCCGTTCTCTCCTTTGTTTCTGAAATGTCACTGTGTACATGTGATTTTTTTTTCATGCAATTCTATTGACATCATATCTAAAATAATGTACAGGATTTTGCATGCACTACAAGAGAGATTGTAAAAGGCTGATCTGGGGAGTTTATTGCTTCAGTTGGTAGAGAAAACACGCAAGCAAAGTATCGCTCCCATATGTAATGATATAGTGGTTTAATGATATAGTGGTTTATGTTCAGTAAGGTGTTTTGTACATAAGCTGTACTTTGATGGTAATATGTGCGCCATGTTGACTCGAGTTCTGTGTTATGAGGAGGCGTAATAATTATTTTGATTATGAAGTACAGGTTTCTTTATATCTGTTCTAATTTATGGAACTGAAATGGACTTTGCTTCATAACGTGCATTTAACCAAGTAAACTTTTATGCTCGTTTAGAGGGGAGGGGGTAGTTTTATGGTGTATTTCTAAATGTTGATAGTCACGAAAGTGGAAGAAAAATGTAAAAGTAAGACATGTGTACATTTATGAAAATTTGGAACAAACTGTGAATTGTTGTTGGCCCACCGAATGAGGTGGCGCAGTGGTAACAAATTGACTCGGATTCGGAAGGACAGTGGTTCAAATCCACCTCCGGCCATCCAGATTTACGTTTCCCGAGATTTCCCTAAATCACCTTAGGCAAATGCCGGGATTGTTCCTTTCAAAGGGCACGGCCGATGTCCTTCCACAACCTTACCCGCACAATTCTAGCATGAACCCCGCCTCCAATGACCACGCTGTCGGCGGCACATTAAACACCAATCTTCCTTCCTGTTGCTGGTCATTAATTATTCTGACAGCGCGACTAGCCCCGACAATTTCACAAAAGAAAGCAATATCGAAACACGAGGAAATGGTAGCTAATGGGCTCACGTATATATGCAATCAAGAATGCAACTACTTTGTCGACAGAATGCTACACAGTTGTTAAATTTGACTTCACTGACATGACCAATAACTCGTTGTCCTCAAAGAAATGAACTGTTGTTATTGTCTTCAGTCCGCAGACTGGTTTGATGCAACTCACCACGCTACCCTGTCCTGTGCAAGTCTCTTCATCTGAGAATACGTTCGGCAACCAACATCCTTTTGAATCTTCTTAATGTATTCGTCCCTCGGTCTCCCTCTACGATTTTTATCCCACACTTCCCTATAATGCTAAGCTGACGATTCCTTGATGTCTCAGAATGTGACCCAACAATCTACCCCTTCTTAGTCAGGACATGCCAGAAATTACTTTTCTCCCCATTTCGGTTAAGCACCTCATTGGTTACGTGATCCATCCATCGAATTTTCGTCATTCGTTTGTAGCACCACATTTCAAAAGCTTCTATCAGGTTTTTGTCTGAACTCCTTATCGTCGACGTTTCACTCCATACACTGCTACACTCCAGACAAAGGCTTTCAGAAAGGACTTCCTAAGATTTACATTAATTTTGGATGTCATAAAATTTCACTTCTTCAGAAACGCTTTTCTTCCCATAGCCATTCTGCGTTTTATATCTCATTTACTTCGGCCATCAGAAGTTAGCTTACTACCCAAATAACAAAATGATCTACTACTTTTGTCTCATTACCTAATTCCTTCAGCATCACTCCTTGTTTTACTCTTGTTGATGTTGATCTTACAGCCTCTTTTCAAGGCAGTGTTACTTTCCGAAGCTTAAGAATACTCTTTTTGATTTGTTATGATGAGCAATCATTTTTCTTATTTGCAAAATGTTTTAGTTAGAAAATATTTCTTTGCCAACAAGTAACAATAACAATTACTCACGACTCCTAATTCGGATCACTCATTCATTAAGGAAGCCATCTTGCGGGTAATTCCGTAAGTTCTTTCAATGGATCACTTACCAAAATTGTCTAAATGTTATGAAATTTTTATATGACATACTCTGAGCACAACCATCGGGGAAAAGCATTTTGACTGATATCTTTTCATTTGTGTACAGAAGTATGCAACTTCATGCTGTCATTGTATGATGTCAGAGCCATTTTACTTTCTTCATGTTCCATTTCACTGTATGCCCAGCCCATAATATACTTCCTCTCATTTCTTTCAATAGGCATTCCTTCATTGATACCGATATCAGCATAGACTATAAATTAACATGTCTTCAAACATTTCACTCAAAGGTGCATTGAAAGGCTATTTTTCAGTTAATTTTATTTTACTAGGATCACTGCTGCATATATTTCACAGTTACTGTCTTGACCGTAACTGTCGTTATTGCAGTGTGAAATTTACAAGCATCAGAAGCTACATTGTTACTTGGTTTCCGTCTTATAATAGAAAAGATATTTTCAATGCAATCCTGAGTCAACCTTCTACTGAACAGCTCTCTAAAACCAAATTTCTTAGTTCTTTTCACAGCATCATAAGGTTTATAATATTATAAGGACCCCAGAGGTCAAGGGGTCTAAGTGACAAAATCATAGTTTCGAGAAAACTGATGTCGAAGTTGAACAGTTTTAGTAAGAGGGAAAATGAGAATTTCACCGTTTAGAAAATTTCAAACAAATACTCGGGTCCTTAGCTTTTTATTACCAATGATAATAAATAAGCATAACATCCGCTTTATAGTTGATATGTATAAATAATATACAATCAGTACTTGGACCCCTTTATCTCTTACTAAAAACAGAACAAAATCGTAACGCTCAGAGTACATAATCAACGTAACAAACACTTATAGTTCTAACAGGATACAGTATTCCAGCAGTAGTGTACTGATTGATTTACAAAATGAAAAATTTCGGCGTCTTTTGAAGATCAAAGCATATTGCAACATGGTTGTCATCCTTTAATTCCTTGCATTTCCTTTTGGCTTCTTTTGCTTCTTCTTCCTTCCTGAGATAAATAATTTCATCTGCCTTTTTTCATCATTTTTCCAAATGTACAATTTTAATCTGCAAACTTTTACAAGCTACACAGGTATCGGTATGAGACCTGTGAAAGATGAAACTGTCTTGAATATTTGTCTGTAAAAACTTTCAGGTTTAACTTTTTGTCTGCATAGCAAAATATTTGATGCATCATTGCCACATTTAAGTTTGAATGTAAGTACTTTCGATTTGCTGTGCTACAATGACTTGAGTACATCGGGAATTTTCTTAATATGCTCCTTGATTATTGCAATTCTGTTTGCTGGAATTTTATTTGGAGGCTCCTTCCTTTCCCGTTTGTCACTTGGGGAAATGCCAGATGAGTTTGATTTTTTTGTTAATGATAACGTTTCTTCTCCTTTTGTTAAATATGTCAAGCGTTTTCAGAAAAAAAGGTTTTGCACACTCTAAAACTTTCAAATTGGTGCATGACAGCTGTGGCTTTCTTCCTCAACACAGGCTGTACGTCTACAGCACCATTCAAAAACGATGTCTGACGTTCCTAGCTACATAGTTTCCAATAATCTCTAAATTTACTTCCCTCTGCTCATGGGGAATATTTTCATTACATTTCCACTGGTGATTGAACTCACGTAACTTTTCAGCCCTATGCAGCGTCATATTACCACCAACGTAAGCCTGTCCTGTGTTACTCAATGTCTTCCTCTTCTGAGATATCCACGTGTGCTCTCTTCTTACCCTTTTCTTCCCCGGCTGAAGTTCAGGGAGAGTAGCATTGGCCGGCAAGTCCTTAATTTGACCATGTCTTCCTTCTGCTTCTTCTGTGTAATCTAAGAATAATGTATACTAAATCAGGTTTTTCGTAATGTCGGCTAACAACGTTGTGTTACTTTAAAATTTAAAATGTACTTAAAAAATAAACATTTTATTTATCTCGCTTCGTATGTATACAAATTGAAACTGTAACGCACCTGAAGAAGCATCACAGGCTTCACTATAATCACAAGGATTCCTGTCACTGTCTTTATCAGAATCATGACAATCTCCAAACAGTGGTGTATCACTGCTACTAATAATACAACTGTCATTGTTAGTATTAGTATCGTCATGACTTCCTATTATCTATAAAATTCTTGAATATGAGTCTGCCTTGGGCATAGGATCTGGAACAACTTCTTAAAATATATATATTCATACACAATTTCATTGTTTGTTGCTACACTGATGAGAGGCCTAGATTTTCCGTACTTCATACTACTAAATAAATAGTTACTCAGATATAAATACGTAAACAACTAGAAAAAATAGTATTGTAGCACAATGTACCAATCATTTGCAGCTTAGGTGGAACCTCTTTCCCATTCCCATTCATTTTATACAAACGATGTATTTATAAATACTTTGTATGAAATGCCCAAATTTGACTAAACACAGCACCAAAAGTTCAGTTGTCAGCTAGTCTTGTGACATAGTTAATGTGGCGACACACTTTTACAATAGCACTGATACTTTTTTCCAAGTGCGGAATCTATTGCACTGTTTGGTGGTAAAGGGGTCCTAGTGATATCTGACCCCTCGTGCGTCAGAGCGCAACTACAAACTACCAAGCAGTCATACTGCCAATAAAATCACTAGGATCTCTTTACCAGCGAATAGATTAGTAGTATCGCGTCCCATTCCTGTACATAACTCTTTTTTTTTTTTTTTTTTTTTTTTTTTTTTTTTTTTTTTTTTTTGCAAAAATGTCACTTAGAACCCTTGACTTCTGGGGTCCTCATATATCCTTTGTCGTTTTTAGCTGTATATAGCAACATACATTCCCTCTCCCAACCATTTCCTAGTTCCATGAAATAAGCAGCCGAATCAAGTCTGTCAATATACATCGCCCAGCTGTAGTTCACAACTCACGCCGCTAGTAGGCGCTGTAGCACGTTTCAGGAGTGTGTTTCCGCTATTATCTTTCTAAGCTATTTGGTATCACGACTCAACACTAGAGCGGTAGCACAACGTATGTATTCGGTATTGATTAACGAATACTTCGGCTGACTCGAAGTTATGAATAAATTTCGTTACTCGCATCTACCATATCGATACGCATTCGGTAACGGAAACCGGTTCGGAGGATGCTTATATTCTGTGATATTCATTATGCCGTAATTTATAGACATCCGTGACTAATTTTAGCGCGTATTGCGTATATTTTTAAGTTGCTTTAGTTGAATTTTTAGATTATACTTCTTGACCCGTGTTTGCGGGTTAATTCTCGATCCGACGTCCGCTTTTAATGCAAACACAGGTTTTATTGTATTTTTACCTGTAAAGATTTCGATTTAATAGTTGTTTTTGATCTGGTCGAGTATAAAGTTTTGTAAAAAGTATTGAAAAGCTATCATCTACACAAGTGTTACATTTTCATTAATGACGGTATTAACCGCCGATACGACACAATACAGTTCAACAGTCCCACTGATCCCAAATGTAAAACTATTATCGGTCACACTGGCATTCGTCACGAAATATTCCGATTGAATCTGACATAAGTGCGGGAACAGTACTAAAATGGAGGTCGAGGGACGGGTCTCGCCAATTTGGATGAAATGTGTGACAATAACAGAAGCAGCTTTTCAGATATCTCGCCTGAGTGTACCAGAGGCAAAGAGATTTTCTATTGCGGTATTAGAGTGACAATTTGTTCAGTGTTGTGGCGTAGTGGGTGAGCGATCAAGGTTGCCAACTTTGTCGCGGTCCTGTTTCGTTTCCCGCTACTCACTACTTTTTCATTTAATCTTATTCTTTCAAATATTAAATTTTTAAGTACAAGATTTACATACAGCTAAAAAGTTTAGTGTTCCCAGCATTGCCATAACAATAGCGAGAGGGTAAATAAACACTTCGCGTGTCGGTGGCTGCTGTTAAAGCAGTATTAACAACAGTTAACATTAGTACGCAATTCTTGAACCGCGATAGAGAAGCAACAGCAAGAAATCAGCACCACACTTTATGGTTCGTTGAGCTTACGTCACGAGAGATTCCAAAGACAGTGTACTTCTAGGTGGCACTGATAACGAGATTAACGAATACATTTGTAACGAGTACTGTTTCTTTTAGTAACGAATACTTCGTTACTCTCACAGCTCTACTAAAAACCGATTCGCTACTTTTACATCTGCCACGGTTCCCCTTGCCACCAACGATATGCGTTTTGAAAGAGACAATAGCAATTCCTTAGCAGTTATAATCCGTTCATATTGTCGCATTAGTAAATTATGAACCAAGTGTAATTTATAAGGGAGAATAAAATCAGTCATGTTATAGATCATACAATAATCTTGTAGTAGCAGCCATAACCAATTAGCGATTTTAATTCCAATTATTTAGAAAGCTTATGCAATTTGGAATTCATTCACTACCAACATTAAGTTCCGGCCACGCAAGGAAAATGTGGAATTTGCGCTCCATTTTAACCGAAAACACATTTTGGCTTATTTGCGACCTCATATAGCCTACCCTGAATTATTTGGTGTGTGTATATTTTCAGAAGTATATGTAGATAGTATCTCCAAAGTATGTTGTGATTGGAATAAGTGGTTAAAAAGAAAAAAAATTTAAACTTCATGGCAGACGCTGAACTTTAAATAAGCTGAACTTTGTACTAAGCCATCGTTTTCGTTCTCTTTCATCGTTTTGTGTGGGATGTCAGAGAGAAATTATATGTGAAGTTAGTTTGAAGTCGCTAAGCGGTATCAGTTTCGAGTAATTAATGTGCAAAGAAGGAAAATTTGAGTTTCATCAGCTTAAAGGCGCACATTTAGTTTCTAATAGCAATAATAGTTGTTTTATCGTGTGAGCTTCACATAAGAATTTACTTCTTAATGTAATATGTAGCTTTTTAAGTTTCATTGATGTTTATTGATCAGAACTTCCGTTCTGAATTGCGTTAGTCGGCCCGTGAAATTTCTCCCTCCTGACGTTTCGTTGTCAACTGCAGACGTATTTTTCCGAGGTTAGTCGATGGCTGAAGGCAAAAAAATGTTCAAATGTATGTTAAGATTATGGGACCTAACTACGGGGTCATCAGTCCCTAAACTTACAAACTACTTATGAACTACTTACTAACTAGGACGGCACAAATATCCATGCCCGAGGGGGGATTCGAACCCCCGACCGTAGTGGCCGTGCTGACCGTGACTGAAGCGGCTCAGTCACCTCGGCCACCGCGGCCGGCTGACTGGAGGCTCCACTTGTATTAGCTTCGATCATTTTTTCTGTAGAGAATGTATGATGTGGGGCACGACAAAAATATTACTCGGCCCGAATAATTTAGTCCAAGAAAAGAGCATTGCGCATGTCCTAGTTCAGAAGTGCGAATGTTGCCAACTCTAGCGGTCTTCAGAACATCAGCTTAGTGTTATAGAAGCAATATAATAGTGAGGATACAGGGTATGTCGAGATTCATAGCAGCTTAACTCACGTCTCATTTATTTTGGAAAACGTTATTCGATCACGTAGAAGCGATTGAGGTATAAGAACTCCACGTTGTAGATTTACTACAACGAACTACTTCTCTCATATGTTACGTTGGCTGAGTGGATAGACTGACGATTTACGAACACAATGAGCTCGAGTTAGAGTACCTCTAGAGTCAAAAATATTATCTGCGTAGGTATATAAATAGTTAACATTAATTCGCTACGAATTGTGCAATTATTATAGGCCTTTTAGTTTTCCACATTCTTAAACATACTCGATTTTGTAATAGCCTAATCTTTAAACTACGAGACAAATGGTAGCCACAGTGAAAATGTTGAAAATTGATGCGTGTATTTGTAATTCTTTCTACGGCATCATGGTGAATCTATAGTGTTAAGATAAATGTATCAGCATATAGGCATAATTTTCTAAGTCCTTGCGCGCGGCTTACACGTCTGTGTCTTCCGTTACCTGTTGTTTCCAGTTTAATATTCGTTAAATTCCGGTAGGAATGTTCGAACGTTCGACCGTTCCGCTAACCAGAAAGGACAGGTAGTTCATTGATAGTGGGTCGGATTTACTGGTTAAATGGTGTGCATCTGGTCGGAATCGACCAAAGCCTTTACGGTGCAAATGTGGTTTTTTTTTTTTTTTTTGCATTCGTTAATTTTTATTATTACACGGTATTGGTTTTCCTTTTTTCACTATTCTCTTTGGTTATTACACTTAGTCAATTTAATATACAAAAATAATCTTTCTTGGAAGATAATATGTAACTGACCACCAGTAACAAAAGAAGAAGAAAAATCCTTGGTTGGTATTTTTCATCTCACCTTCGAAAATATTAATTTTCAATATTACTATGTACACGTCTGAGTAAATTTTAGATTATAAAATAGATCTTCTAAAAACCTTTAAAAGGCTACAACTGCACAATTTTTAGCGAATTAATACTTGCAATATTCACCTGCACGAGGTCTCAAAAATAGATTTCAATGGGATTCGAACGCGAGCCCGTTGAGTTTATACACAGTATATCCACTCACCCAGTCAGAGAGAAGCGGGTCGTTGTAGTAATTGTACCCAAGTGGAATTCTTATACCTTAACCGTTTGTATTTGCTCAAATAATGTTTTTCAAAATAAATGAGTTAAAGTGCAGTGAATAACAACATGTACTGCATCTTAACTACTTTATTGCTTCTGTTTGACGATTCAAACAGCAAGCTGAAGCTGTACAGACCGCTGAAGTTAGCAACACTCGCGCTTATGAGCTTGGGCACGTGCAATGATCTCTCTTCTCGGACTTGAAATTTTTCGATCCAGATAATCTTCCCCCCCCCCCCCCCCCCATTGTACATACCTTTTATCTGCTGCACTGTGCGAAGTTCAGTTCAGGAACGGTGTGACATTTTATTTGAGCGTAGTTATACCCCTCATGCTAAATAAGGAACAGCAGAGGACCAATAACACTACCCTGTGGAACGACCGATATCTCACCTGTTTTAGTCTATGATAAAGCATCGACTGAAACAGAGGTGCCATCGGGCGTTCCACAGGGTAGTGTTATTGGCCCTGTGCTGTTCCTTATCTACATAAACGATTTGGGAGAAAATCTGAGCAGTTCTTAGGTTGTTTGCAGCTGACGCCGTCATTTACCGTCTAGTAAAATCATCTGAAGCCAAAACCAGCTGCAGAACGATCTAAATATATCACTACGGTGTAAAAATTGGTAATTGACTCTAAATAAAGCGAAGTATGAAGTCGTCCACATGAGTACTAAAAGAAATCCGTGAAACTTTATTTACAAGCTAAATCAATCATAAGTAAAGGCCGTAAACTGCACAAAATACCTAGGAATTACTATTACTTCAGACTTAAACTGGAAAGAATGTCGTGGGAAAGGCGAACCAGAGACTGCGTTTCATTGGTAGAACCCCTTAAAAAATGCAATAGAACTACTGCATACACTACGCTTGTCCGTCCATTTTTGGAGTATTGCTGCCCAATGTGGGATCCTTATCAGGTGGGTTTGACGGAGGACATCGAAAGAGTCCAAAGAAGGTCAGCTCGTTTCGTATTGTCACGGAACAGGGGAGACAGCGTTATGAAAATGATACAGGATCTGGGATGGGAATCATTAAAACAGCGCTTATCGCTGCGGCGTGGGCTACTTACGAAACTCCAATCGCCAACATTCTCCTCCGAATGCGGAAATATAGTGTTGACTCCCACTTACATAGGTAGAAACGATCATCAGAATAAAATACGAGAAATCAGGGCTCGAACGGAGAGATTCAGGTGTTCTTTCTTCCCGAGCGCTATCCGAGAATGGAATGAGAGACGAATAGTATGAAGGTGGTTCGATGAACCCTCTGCCAGGCACTTGAATATCATTTGCAGGGTATCCCATGTAGATGTAAATGCTTCATTCGAAACCACTAATTTGCAGAACACGTAAACTGTTAGCAGCGCCCTTGGCTAAATCGATAGTGAAAACAAAATACAGCTACTTCGTTGATGTTTTTGTGATTCTACATCTACAACCATACTCAGCAAGCCACCCGACGGTGTGTAGCGGAGGGTACCTTGAGTACCATTATCGATTTTCCCTCCTATTCCAGTCACGTATTGTTCGCGGAAAGGAGGATTGTCGGTATGCCTCTGTGTGGGCTCTAATCTCTCTGATTTTATCCTCACGATCTCTTCGCGAGATATACGTAGGAGGGAGCAATATACTGCTAGACTCCTCAGTAAAGGTTAGTTCTCGAAACTTCGACAAAAGCCCGCACCGAGCGACAGAGCGTCTCTCCTGCAGAGTCTTCCACTGGAGTTTAGCGATCATCTCCGTAACGCTTTCACGATTACCAAATGATCCTGTAACGAAGCGCGCTGCTCTCCGTTGGATCTTCTCCACTTCCTCTATCAATCCCACCTGGTACGGATTCCACACCGGTGAGCAGTATTCAAGCTGTGGGCGAACAAGTGTACTGTAACCTACTTCCTTTGTTTTCGGACTTGCATTTCCTTAGAATTCTCCCAATGAATCTAAGTCTGACATATCCTTTACCGACGATTGATTTTATATGGTCGTTCCATTTTAAATCCCTCCTAATGACTACTCCCAGATAATTTATGGAATTAACTGCTTCCAGTTGCTGGCCTGCTATAGTGTAGCTAAATGATAAAGGATCTTTCTTTCTGTGTATTCTCAGCACATTACACTTGTCTACATTGAGCTTTAATTGCCATTCCCTGCACCATGCGTCAATTCGATGCAGATCCTCCAGCATCTCAATACAATTTTCCATTGTTACAACCTCTCTATATACTACCGCATCATCCGCAAAAAGCCTCAGAGAACTTCCGATGTTATCGGCAAGGTCATTTATATATATCGTAAACAGCAATGGACCCACGACACTCCCCTGTGGCTTGCACTTCGGTTCAAATCTGATGACAATTTGTTCATTTACACTGATGGCTCAAAGACAGACCAGGGTGTTGGGTGTGCCTTTGTACTTGGCAACGTCTCTTTTAAATATCGTCTTCCTGAGTGGAGTTCCATTTTTACAGCTGAGCTGTATGCAGTATATCAAGCCACCCAATACGTCCGGCGAAACTCAATAAGACTGTCATTTGCTCGGACTCCCTCAGTGCTCTGTTGAGCCTTCGCACGCTATATCCGGCCCATCCCCTGGTACAAAGCATCCGCAATTGCCTTACTTCTCTTTCAACGAGCAGACCTACTGTGACGTTTCTGTGGGTCCCTGGGCACGTTGGAGTGTTGGGGAATGAGGCCGCGGATACGGCTGCCAAGGAGGCAGTTCTCCTTCCTCGGCTATCTACCTTTTCTACTAGCTCTGATGACCTTCGCGCGGGCGTCTCCCGGCGTATCATCTCTGTTGGTATCTACATTGGTCATCCCTGTCAGGGAACAAATTGCGAGCCATTAAACCTGTGCCTGATCTCTGGTCAACGTCATCTCGACCCTCCCGCCGAGAGGAGATTGTTCTGGCCCGGCTTCGTATTGGCCACTGCCGTTATAGCCACCAGTATTTACTACGTGGTGGTCCTGCTCCCTTATGCGAGTACTGCGATGAACCTTTTACTGTGAACCATCTTTCAGTGCAATGTCCGTTTTTTAATCGTCTCCGTCATGATCTATGTTTACCATTTGAAATGTCTGACATTTTAGCTGATGACCCACATTCTGTTAAGAGTTTTACTTTTTATACATCGTGCAAACATGGTGAAAGCCATTTAAGTTCTAACCCCGGTTTTATTTTACTATGGGCAGTGTTGGGCGCTAATGGCCACAGCAGTTGTGCGCCCTAAAACCACAAAAAAAAAAGAAAAAAAATACTCCTCTGTGGCACACCTGACATAACTCCTACTTCGGAACAGTGGCGTAGCTATGTCACCAAGGGCCCCGGGGCAAAAATGACATTAGGGCCCTCTTTACACTAATACTGTACAGATGCAAAACTACTTCATCATCAGCTCCTTACCGCCCACTGGAAGACATAATAAGGCAAACCTAAATACTACTAAGTAAATTATTATGTGTCACGCAGCAGGTAAAATTTAATCGAACTCTCTAATATAATTGTGAAAGTTTTATGCTTTCATGAAAAAATTACAAGGTGATATGGATGAAATTTTGCAGAGGTGTAGAGATAGAGTTGGACCTGGGTAGGACATACAGATGAAAATGCCCCATGGGATATTTATCGTCAGCATTGACAGCAGGAGGACTGTTGTCAGTGTCGACAACTCTCTCTCGCTAAACTACTGCGCTGTTAGCTCATTTCGTTGATAGCCCAGCCAAAGAAGGAAAATAGGGAAAATATTCGTGTAGGATGGTTTCATCAACAGTAAGTTGCCGGATTTTTTTGAGCCGTGCCCCAACCAGGCTTCTTGAAGTATATGTTAGTGTCAGGCGAGGAAACATAATAAGTAAAATAACTTAAGTCATATCTTCGCTTATTATCGTGACAGTGGGGTACAGGGCAGTGTCTTGATGCACAATCCACTATTGAGACAAAGTAATTATTACATGAAACTTCTGATCCGTGAATGTAATTAAACATTTAAATGGCAGAATAAATAAATAGTGTGCGGATAGAAACGTACCTTAAAAGATGGCGTGAAGTGCTGAATTTTCTTCATTACTTTAAAACACAGTGGTTTGTTTTTCACGTAGAGGAACTGAGCAGAATACGGCGAAGGGTATAGTGTTAGTATGAACGTAAATTGAAGAGCGAATAGTTTTTTGGTACCGGTATGGGAAGGCGCCGTTCCCAGAAAAAAGGCACAGAATACCGAATCCATTTCCCGCCTAGCACTGCAAGGTAGTGTGTAGAAAGGTATGTAGATTCTGTTCGATATTCCTTTCAGTATTAACGCATTTGCGGAAAATAAACATGCCTGCTTCTTGGCGCAACGCATTTTGTGGAAAATACGCACTTTCCAGGTCTGTCTGCACAGTACGTCATCTGTGACTTGTGAGGTCCACTGTGGAAGGGTCGGTGTAACATTGTAAAACACCTTGTAATTTCCTTTTACGACGTAATGGAGTAGACAGAGTGGAGGTTCGCGTCCTCGCTATTCGTTTTGCAGGCGCACAAAGAACGGCAATGCCTGACCATTCCAGTGTCTGCCCTTTCCCGCACCTTCTGCCCTCCAACCCTTCCTGCTGTCGCCTGTCACATCCCCACAACAAATGATGTGCCCAATACTGTTCTACTGTACTTAAATATGCTGTATACATTTAATATTTTGTCTTAGTCCATTCTGTTTAACAATACCTATATTAACATATTGGCTGCCAAAGGTACACTTGGGTTACCGACCCCCGGGGACCATTTACTTCTTTTCCTTATTCTACTTTAGTTTGCTTGAAGTAAGCTATTTAAGTACAAATAAGTTGAAAATATTGCAATTTAGTACCTTAGTATTTTTGTGTGTGTGTGTGTGTGTGTGTGTGTGTGTGTGTGTGTGTGTGTGTGTGTGTGTGTGTGTGGTACATATGACTCACTGGCGCCAGAGTAAAGAGCCAGGTGTCTCATTTGCTATGTCGCTAATAATTTTGGGTTGGTACTCCTGTAAGTCTTTCATTCCACAACATTATTTGCGTAAAGTTCCATTATTGTTTTCTGCATTGTTACTACAGTCTTTATCCAGTGTTGTTTGCTCCGTAACATAGTGATATTGTAGCAGGAGAAAGTGTCTCGTAGAAGTTACGTAGATGAACAAAGGCATGCATAGAAGCTTTTAGATGAAGTTGTGGACATAAGTGAAGAAGATGAAGTTAATACTGAAATGGAAAAATAAGAGGACTGTGTTGATGCTGAGTACTGTTCATGGAGAGGAAGAAGCTGAAGTTCAAACCAAGAGAGCACAAAGAAAAAAACAGCAATGAGAATTGACTATAATCAGTCATTTATAGATCTCTCTCACCAAATGAAGTCCTATATTGTCTAAGGCTGGGTGTGAAATGGGACAGAAAGCTTGCAACTGAACTGTTGACAGGGTCAGCACTGCTCTTGTGATTTACCGATAAATCAACAACAAGATCATCTCTACCACAGAATTCAAAGAGAAAGTAACTTTGAGACTACTCCATACAGAAGATGCCGATGCCCCTGAGAAATCTCTCACTGTAGCCACCGAGCTGCCTGCAAATTGTGCTCTTGTGAACATGTCATAGGTGTATGAAGAATGAATTTGGACGAGAGCAAGCTGTCAAGAAATGCAAACTACATGGAAATGTAAGAAATTGTGACTCATATTTTTGCAAAGATTGATTCTTCATTAAGCACAGTGCACGAAGGTGTTAGCGATACAAAGTGGAATTACCCAGTTTTTCAGTCTGTTTCATTGTAGTAGCAATTAGAGTTGGAGAATGTAATTAAAACTGTATGTGATATACCATCTACTGTATAAGTAATATGTAACACCAAATAATAAATTATAAAAATAAGGAAACTCCAATACGACTGGGCCATGTGAGTTATATATAATTCACGATTTTAAGAGTCAATAACTACTCTTGAGCTCTTGAAAACTGGAGGCCACGAACATGATTTGTAACTGGGGCCATAACGTACTGTAACACCAAGTCACAGCACGCTACTGTGAGTTACAACTGCGCTAAGGAGCTTTAAATGGAAAAATGTCCGTGAGTTGTATTTACTTCACGTGGCCCGAAGAGAAGACTTCCTGTGACTTATATTTAACTGACGTGACAGTTAATGTGTTAAAACATTGTTTTCTAAAAGTTTGGAATTTTTGTATTTCTCTTAACACGAATACTATTAGTACTTGAAAAAAATTCATAATTATTTTCCGCGCCTCACTGTGTATCACGAGCTTAATGAGTGGCGTTTTTCAAGTCGTGGGGATTTCGTTCGCGTTTCCGCACGCACCAAAGTCAGAATGAAAGAATACCTACTGGAGTAATACAATACTTCAAACTGTTGGATTGCAGAAGTTGCCAAAAATGTGATTTCTGATCGGTAATTATGGGTAAGCGTTTTCGTGACTGCAGTACATTATAGTAATAATATCGGTACACAATTAAAAAGTAATCAATTTCATTTTAGCAATTATTTTACAATCTTTTCCTCGCTTTGGCTTTTGCAAAATCATCAATAAAGTCTGTTAAATCTAGACTTGATTCAGCCATGTTTTCGATTGCTATGAGTGCCGAATGTCCGAGTCGAGCTTGAGTCATACTGTACCTCAGATGCGTTTTGATAATTTTTGATTTGCTGAACGACCTTTCGGCTGCTGCAGAAGAATAAAACTGCGGTAAATACTTCCGTAACCTCACATTCTAATAATGCATATTTTGTTATAATTTTCTTACATAATTGGCGAACTGTCCATGTTGGGGTAAATTTCGCCAGGAGAAATTAGAAGTCGAAATTCCTTCATTCAACTAAAATATTATACACAGTATTACCCGAAGTAATTTGAGGACATGGATATTCGGAAAACCGGTTTATTCGGATATTCGAACTGTGCACTTCTATTTGCTAATAATAAGTACTGTACAGTAAATGTATTTATTCAGTATTTGGAGAAGCGCGATCTTTCACATTGCGTCGAGCCGACACGCCGCAACATTTGGAAGAAGCCGCTGTTGCTGTGAGCAGCTCTGATGCTGCCGCTACTTCTGCCGACTGAAGTGTGCCGATTGTTGGGCACATTGGCAGCTTCGCCTGTCAGCAGCGTGTCTTGCGAAGGCCAAATTAGAAGCATTGTTCCGCCAGCCAGTGGCCCAGAGCGGCTACTGTGGGAAAATTGGTTTGAGGGGTAGGGAATATGATGGACGATAGGGTAAAAAGAAAAATTAAAAAATTCGACGTTCTACTGTAACTTTTTTCGATCGTCGCTCACGAAGGCCGAGGGGCCCCTGGAGCTCGGGGGTCCCGGGGCACTGCCCCGCCTAGCCCTTTGATAGCTACGCCACTGCTTCGGAAGACTTCTCTCCATTGAGAATGACCTGCTGCTTTCTGTCGTCTAGGAAATCCTCAATCCAATCACACAATCGGTCTGATAGACCATATGCTCTTTGTTCATTAAACGTTTGTGGGGAACTGTATCAAACTTCTCTCCATTGAGAATGACCTGCTGCTTTCTGTCGTCTAGGAAATCCTCAATCCAATCACACAATTGGTCTGATAGACCATATGCTCTTACTTTGTTCATTAAACGTTTGTGGGGAACTGTATCAAACGCCTTGTTAAAGTTTCTGGGCCACCCCAGGGGACGTCTAAGAACGCAGCCAGACGTATCGGGTGGCGTAGGCCCCACCCGCCACAGCGTCTGGTGTGAGACTCGCGTGTCTTCTCCCCCTCCCCCTCTCCCCCCCCCCCGCCGTCCCCACCCCCTTCCAACCCGTGTTCCGACAGCGGCGGCTGGTGACGTCACGGGGCGCTCTGACGTCAGCCCGCGGCGGCGTCGCCCTGGCTTTCCCGCTGCCGCGGACGCCGTCAGGGGGAATTCTCCGTCGTGTGCGGAAAAGCGCCTCCCCGAAAAAGACTCGTCTCCTTTCTCTTGCACTCGAGTTATAACTTCTGTTTAATTTCTCTCTCCTGTCCGTTGTAATTCTTAAAGACTCTTCCGGGTAACGTCGACGGATCTATTTGCGTTGCGCTTTTCCCGGTGTTCATATAAAAGGTATTTAAAAAAAAGGTATACGCATTTATATGAAGCAAAACTTACCGTAAGTATTAGAGTGAATAAAAGTGAAGTTATAAGTGTCGAGACTGTAATTTACCCGCCTCCAAACATTTGTTACCACCATGGTGTGCATCAGAGCTTTCCAAACTGTCTATCGCGACACCCTGGGGTGTCGCGTAGTAGTATCAAGGGTGTCGCGAGACTAACAAATTTAGACTCTAAAAAAAATTAAAAAAAATAAAATAAAAAAATAATAAAAACTTGTCATAAAAACACAAATATCCTTCTCTTCATACTACCCTGAAGACTCGCCTGCAGCTAATCATCCTTCTCTTCATTCGGTGCACCGCAGATCACATATTAAAGGAATGATCGGTCACTCGATTATCCGGACCTCAGTTATAGAGATGGGCAAAACCGATCTTTTCAGAGATCGAATCAGAAATAGTCATTCACTGGGATGAACTAGTTCTTTTTCATGGTTCACCGACTCACCAACTGATAAAAAACGTAAAACGATGTCACATTGCTTTTTTGTCACTATACTTCTATCTGATTTGGCCATATTGTGAAAGAAGAGAGAAGAGTAATAATTTTATTGTAAGTCAGTAGTTTCGAGAATTAAAATTTGTTAGTTATACCTACATTACAAATTAAACATGTTATAACAGGATTTAAATATTTTTGCAGGTGAAATAATTGGAAAAAGAAAAAAAAATTTTTTATATTTTTAAACTTTCATTAAAAAATACAATATTTTGCAGAATAAAAATACTAGTTCCGTATTTATACAGTGAGCAGTTTAAGAGAATTGAATGAAACGTGATATATCGCGAGAGTTCCGTGCAAAACGTGGCAACTGCCGCAGCGGAATAACCGTGCGCAATAAGGCCGTGTCCTAAGTGAGCGACAAAAGCGAGCGACAGCGCGCGATATTCAGCGATGCGACACGGCACCTACAAGCAGCGACATTCGGCGACACGGCCGGGTGTCTTACGTGGGCGCGACAGATTATCGCTACAAGATGGCCGCTAGAACCCATCGCTTGTTATCTGAAAACTAAAGTTTGGCACCCATAAACAGTAAAATAATGATAGCTCCAGAGTAAGCAGTAAAGTTTTATTTAATTTCGAAAATAAGGCGTTAAAAGAGTAATGTCCATTAATTTTACAAAGCGAGGAATGTTCGTGGACTATTTCATTCGTAACTTCAAGTTCGAAAAAAAGACTGTGAAAATCTCCAGCCAAATTCTTCGAAAATACGAGTACAGATACTTTCGACTATGTCGTAATGAGTTTTTCTTTTGTGAGTACAAACTATCAACAATTGATTAAGTTCGAAGAGAGTTAGCTAAAGAAATAATTAGGTAAATACCTGCGGTGATACTCTTACAGTCGGCGTAGTACAGAGATAGCGTTCTGGGCTCCTATATTCTAAGTTTTGCAGATGCTGTTAAGATTTCCGTTCCACCTTATATTTTTAGTTCCTGTAACTACAACCCTTTCACCTGTTATTTGTGCAAAGTTTTATATATTCCCTATACAGAGCAATGCGAATTATTTTTTTTAAGTGCTTTCCAATATAGTTTATCTTTAATTGCAAACACACACATGCTACTGTACCAAACACATTAAATTCGTAATGAAACATTATAGCAAGATATTTTACTCAGAAACGTAATTATAGACATCTCGTTTGACATCCTAGTCTTCTTTCTCTCTTCGAAAACAAGTTTGTTATTACTGTCAAAGATTTGATGCCAGCAGCAAAAATTTCAAATGGACACAATGCCGAAACTGAATGGTTTCAGATATAGAAAACATTAATGCACATTGTTGTTTTCTTTGTTATTCGATTATATAGTCATTGTTTTCAACGTGCCAAAATAATGTAGATGCATAAAAGACGCATAATTTGTTACAGGACACTCGTCTATCAAGTCAGGAAACTGCGTGATATGGGCTTACAAAATTTAAGCAACAGAATGCACATTGCACAAGACTTTGTCACTCTTGCTCCCTTCATGGAAACTACAAGTGTTCAAGAAAAATGGAGTAGGATCTTTTTCGCAGAAATTTTATATAGTTTAATTTTGTACTGTAACGCGTTTTTGCTACCGACTGCAGATTTCCTGTTATTCAGAAGAAACATGTAATATTAAATAAATACGTTTCATCTCGAGTACTATTCGAAATAGGAATATGACGGTTTCTGTTGCTTCAGATGATCGTTTCTGTAAGTGAGCTGCAAGTTTTATCAGAACACAGGAGTCGAGAGAACAGAGAAATGCGCGGAGTCGCTTTGTTCGGCACCATGCGCTTCGCCAGAGGAGTGGGGGGAATAATGAGCAGCGCGCCACACGGGCGGCTCCGCAAGCGAGCGGAGTCGGGAGAGTGGTGGGGAGAGGTGAACCGGTGAACCAGCTAACTCACCGACTCAGTTGGCGGTCGGATCGCCTCGATCGCCGGAGTCGTGCGGAGCAGCGAGTCAGCGGTAGTCGGGAGCCGCGCGCTCACTGAATCATGCTGCTTGCGTGACTCACCGATTCTCGACTCGCAGCACGAAGGCGCTGCACGTGTTTAGGCGCTCATTTTTTGCGTTTTATACTTGCACATGGTCTATACCACATTTATTTTTTAGCGTAGGAAACTTCTGAAGCATGTGGCAAGGGGTTTAGGAAATTTCTGAAGAATGTGGCAAGGGGTGGTTATGCAGCTCATTGCTGTCACCAGAGGGACTTTTCGGATCAGATGAACTACCACTCTTTTTTTTGGATTCATCCACCACTCACTCCTTAGAAGGATCTAGCTCTATGAATCAGTTCAGGAGCAGACTGCCCATCTCTACTCAGTTATAGGAATTCTCAATTATCCGAATTGTCAACCGCGAGTAAATATCTTTGTTGTCTGGTCCGAGCATTTACAACATTACCCGCTGGAACTACCCACCGCATCCCACACCATCTGTGTTCCATGAGTTTCATTACTGTTTGAATTAGACTTAGGCATGCGCAGAGCTGCTGCTGATACTCGATAACAGCTCTTCCGATGCGCAGTTTTTCTGGAACTGGCAGCTGCTTGAACGAACCTTCACAGTAGTCTGCTTTCCTTCTCAAAAAGCTGCACATCAGCGTTTTTAATAGATTTATCAAAGCCACGTCACCCTCGGTAGCGTTTCTTAAAATTAAATGTCAGTCAATGACACAGTGGCTGTAAAAGCTGTCACAGATTGTAAAAGCAGTCACAATTGTCCACTGACTAAAGCTATTCAGTAGCGATGTTTAGTATGGAGTATGGCCGGGTGGTTAACGGAGAGTAGTATTTTAAACGCAGTGTTCGTTGGTTCGAATCCTGGTATGCGTTAATTTTTTCTCTTTTTCCTGTATGTAACAGATTCTGAGACCAGAAATGACATTAATATTCTTACTTGTCACAAATATTTATCCATTTTTTCCGAATATGTCGGGACTTCCGAGGTCGTGGTGAAGCAAGAACCTAACAATAGAACTTAAATAATCGTTCATCACTTGTCATAAATACATCCTCTTTGTTTCTGAAAATAATGTGATAATATTGAACTGAAAGGGAACAGCCACTGTGCTGTCTAAATCAGAAATCCGAGCAGCTAATTTCCAGATGGCGTTTTCAATCGATCCAGCAAAACCGTATCTGGCCCTGACGTGTACACAAGACAGCGAAAAACGGTTTCTGAAATTCAGTTTTCGTGTTTCGGAAGTTGGCTCGCATGTAGAAGAAGCATTACTGTGTGAGTTAAGCACTGTCGTCTGCGGTGTTACTCTGTTGTACATCCCCGTAGTTACTAATGTTTCCTTTTCTTGCGATGAGTGTACGTAATTGCTGCAATCAGGATCAACATTAAACATGTCAATGCGTACGAGGATTTCAGTTTCGTTTACAAACTACGTTTAAGCGATTCTTTATTTCCGCCCCCCCCCTCCCGCTAGAACTATCTAAATTCTACCATGTGTATTTATATTAGTGAAAGGGTATCGCGCAAAACTGTAAGCTATAAAAGGGTGTCGCCATGAGGGAAAGTTTGGAAAGCACTGTGCATAGTTGGTGACATCTGAGTCGTTCCGGTTTTCATTACAAAGACTGATAAATTATACCTCTTCGCTGACGATTCCCTTCTAGTAAAGGTATATCCTCAAATTTTTCTCCCCAATTCTAGACAATAACTCATCAGTTACCCAATCTACCTATCTGATCTTCAGCATTCTCCTATAGCACCAAATGTCAAAAACTCTATAAGCTTTGTCTGATCGTCGTACAATACTAAACTCCAGAGAAATGCTTTCAAAAAGAACATAGTAACAAATTAATACTGGACCCAACAAATTCAGCAGCACCTGATTTTATTACAATGCATTCCATCACTTTTTTCCCTCTCTTCTTGATGCTCATCTTATAAATTCCTTCAAAGACACTTTCAATTCTGTTAAATTGCTATTCCAGGTCGTTAAGTGTCTGACATAATTACAATGTGTTCAAATTTCTTGTTTTCCTTGAGAACTTGCTCAGTGTACAGATTAAGATAGGGGAAAGACTACAACCCTGCCTTACTGCACAACCAATCCTTGCCTACTATGCCGTGACTTCTGTACAAGTTGTATATAAACGTTCTGTTTCCCATTTTTAACCCGTCCTACCTTCAAAATTTGAAATAGTATATCCTACTCAACAATGTTAAAAGATTTCTCTAAACCTACAAAATCTATGTCGTACGATAAGTCATGTTCTGTTGTGTCGCGTGTTCCTACATGTCTCCTGAATCCAAATAGATCTTCCCCAAGGTCAGATTCTATCAGATTCCATTTGTCTGTAAATAATTCGGGTTAGTATTATGCAACCTTGCCTTACTGTATTGATAGTTATGTCATTTTCAAACTTGTCTGAGTAGCTACAGAAACTGAGTGACAAGTCGTTTGTTTCTTGCGGTAATACCGGAAGTAAAAGTGGGGTTAAATCAGTGCAATCGATCCGATACCTTCGTCCACTCCAGTGATCCGGTGGAATGTTATTCAAATACATGTGTGTCATAGTGGGGTGACCCGCCTTCATGTTGGACGAAAACAGTCCGAATGCTCGGTAAATTTAATGCCTCAAGCATCTCCAAGTAACTCCTAGTAATTGTATTCTCTAAAGAAGGAAGGCCCAGTCAGCTCACTTGGTAACAATCCACTCCAAACGGGATGTCCCAGAGCACGGACTTCTTGTACATGAGCATGCAGATTTATTGGGGCCCAGTGCAGTATTAATCCCAGTGCAATGCAGTATTCATCCCGATTCCAAAGAAGGGAATCTATAAACAATGTTCAGATCACCGAACAATTACTTATCTCGCATGCTAGCAAAGTCATCCTGAAAATTTTATAAAACCGACTCCGCCAATATCTAGATCGAGAGCTACCGGAAGAACAAGCTGGGTTTAGAAAAGGGAGAGGAACCAGAAATCAAATTGCCAACATTTGGTTGATTATGAAAAAGCAAGAGAATTCCAAAAAGACGTGTACGTCTGCTTTATTGATTATGCCAAGACCTTTGACTGCGTCGATCACAACAAATTATGAGACGTTCTCAATAAAATGGGAGTACCAGTTTACCTCATCTGCCTGATACGGAGTTTATATCTTCACCAAGAAGCCACTGTGAGAACTGTATATGGCACAACATAAAGATTCAGAAAGAGGTCCGGCAAGGCTGCATATTGTCTCCGTTCTTATTCAATCTGTTTGCAGAGCACACTATGAGGAAAGACAGGATAGATGAAGAAGAGACAGGAATCAAAATAGCTGGAATAAATGTAAACAATGTCAGATATGCAGATTATACTATACTGAAGAAGTTAGACACTTTTGCTGAAGGTAAAAAACGAGAGTTAAAAGGCCGGTCTCAGGCTAAATTTGAAGAAAACCAAAATTATGGCAACTACACCTAATAATTCATGGAATGTAGGTGGAGAATCTGTGAAGGTAGTGTCCACGTTATGGACGGCAAAGAGAAACAATAGATCTGTATTAGAGCAAATAAAACCAGATTGCTCCCTGGAAGGTCTGAACTATTTTGGACACACAATACGAAGACATGCCTCACTGGAAAAAAATTAATTCTAGGGAAGATGAAAGGCACCAGAAGAAGAGGTCGTCAGAGGATGAGGTGGATAGATGGCATCACAGAAGCAACGCGTTCCAGCCTGGAAGGCCTACGGGAGAAAGAGCAGGACAGATGAAAGTGGGGTGCTTCGGTTCATGGGGACACGAAGAGGCGGAATCGACTAAACGGATAGAGATAGAGGGCGGCGGCGAAATCCGGTGAATATGGTGACTGAGGCATGATTGTCGTGTTGTTTTCGGCCAAAAATATCCCACAAGCAACGATGGATGAGCAGGTGCATTGTCGTGATGCAAAAGCCATGAATTGTTTTTCCACAATGCCGGATGTTTCTTGCGTACTGCTTCTCGCAAACGGCGCATAACATCAAGGTGATACTCCTTTTTGCCCATATGAGGCAATAACTGATAATGCACTCCACGGTAATTGAAGAAAAAATCGCACTGGCCTGTTTTACGTCTCTCTTTAGGGTTACTTATATTTTTTTTATATTTCACAAAAAATTTCGGACAAAAACCAACAAAAAATGTAAATAAAACAAAATTAAATAAAAAATTATGGACGATACGATTATGATTCTATTTTGATACTATCTATGCACTGAACACGTGTAACATTCACTGCTGCCGTATTTGAACAAACAGCCAAAATTATTCCATATTTGGTTTAGCTTTGGCAAACATACACTTTTCGAACTTTCACTTTTTTAAACTATTATTTTAATTTCTCTCTTTTTCATTATCTTTATTCCGTTAAAATATTACCTCTTTCGCCATCGTAGTATATTGGCACATAATGAAAATTAAATGATTTATTCTGTTTCGTATTTTATGTGCGAGAATAATATTTGGTCAAAAATTAGTGATTGAAAATAAGTAATAAATTTTTATGGTATTATCACCCACAATTTCTATTTTGCCGACCCTCAGGACGTGTAGGTTTGCCAATCCAGAATAAATTCTTCAGTAATAAATGGAAAGACTTCTGACAAGAGTTAGAATTTCACAGTAACAGAGATCCTTTATTTCGCATTAATAACTGAAACTTTTACGCCCAAAATGAAACTTTTACGCCCAAAATGAAACTTTTACGCCCAAAATGAAACTTTTACGCCCAAAATGAAACTTTTACGCCCAAAATGAAACTTTTACGCCCAAAATGAAACTTTTACGCCCAAAATGAAACTTTTACGCCCAAAATGAAACTTTTACTAGGTTGACGTGCTCTCATCACTTCAAATAACTATAGACGACGAACTCTATCTTTGTTTTCAAAACATAAGAAAGAAGCACTCTTTTTCGGTTTCTAGGTTATCTTTACGTTAATCATTTTATGAATTATCTGTGGTTTTTTAATTGGCAATAAATATACCGTAAATTAGTTAATTAATTATGAGTTTCTTTCTCAAATTAAAACTTTCATCTCTCCTACTCTACTTTTTATCCATGTATCTCCGGCCTCATGTATCATCACAGTAGTTTATCCTCTTTGTGAAGTAAATTTTCTTCGCCTGCGCTGGTTTACGTAAAATCGCTTTTGTGTGTGCAAATATCTCTGAAACGGTGTGAGTTATCGAAATAACATAGTTGTTGAATTTTTTCATCTACAAACAAGTTCAATTTTCGTCTCGGACGAACGGGTATACCGTCATTTTCATTTAAATTTTGAGCTGTCAAAAGGCGATCGCAACGTTTAGTGTTACTACAGTAACCTAATGTGGGCCAAAAACTGTGGGGGGCACAACTTTGAATAAAGCACACCGCGTTCCATCACGTATCAGTCTTGGCTCTTCGGGATGCTTCCATTGGACGATTGGGCTGCGGTTTCAACGTCATAATCATAAACCCATGTTTCGTCGCCAGTTACGGCTCTTTTGAGCAAGTCAGGGTCATCATTGACGTCATTCCAGAGCTGAGAGATGCTCATGCGACTGTTCTTGTGATGAAATTTGAAAACTTTTAGAACAAACTTAGTTGACAAACGTATTATGCACAAAACACACGGAAAAATTGCATGACACACACCGACCGATATTCCAACATCCTTAGCGGTGATAATTTTTTTTAGTGTTTACGGTATTGTTTCTTTGCATTTATTTTATTTTGTTTTATTTTATTTTATTTTATTTTTTTTTTTTTTTTTGCCAAATTCGCAAGTTTTTTTATTGAAAAATTTGGTGTTCGCCATTTTCTCAAATGTTCAAATGTTTGTTAAGCTTATGGGACTTAACTACGGGGTCATCAGTCCCTAAACTTACAAACTACTTATCAACTACCTTATACTAAGGACGGCACAAATATCCATGCCCGAGGGGGGATTCGAACCCCCGACCATAGTGGCCGTGCAGACCGTGACTGGAGCGCCTCAGTCCCCTCGGCCGGCCGCCATTTTCTCGTGTTTTGTAAACGTACAATACTTCTGACAAGGGAATGAATAGTCATTTCATGTTTTTACAAAAGCTGGATCATTGAGGAAAACAGAAGACAATGTAATTTAGACACTTGATAAGTTTTATGATACTTAGATATGGAAAAATATATTTCGTAGTATTTACTAAAAAATTGTCATTTTTTGTGAACACACTTGGAACATTTAGCTATAAGTTAGTATATAAAAGAATTTTCTTTTATTTGCAGGTGCGCCATAATGGACCGTGAAGTAGATGTCAGGTTCGACAACGGACGGTGATGGAGTTCCTCTTCAAGACCGGCGATGACTCTGCCACATCGATTCACAGGAAGTTGCTGCCTGTTTATGGGCAGGACACAGTGGATCGTAGCAGAGGTTTAAAGACGGTGATTTCTCTCTGGTGGACAGTCCACGATGCGGTAGCCCATCGACGGCGGTGAGTGGTATGAATGACCATTGATCAAATTATCAAAAATGACGGATGTGTGTACGACAGCTTGCAGAATGACTCGTTTGTCATTGGGTAGTGTGGTGTCACTGGTATAGTCACTAGGGTACAGAAAAATCTGTGCACGTTGAGTGCCTAGATTATTGACAGGTAAAATGAAAACTGCAATTCAGCAACCTGGTTGGTTCCACTCAAAAACATTCAATTCATGGTCCCACTTTTCACTGTGAAAAGCTGTGTAGAAAAACTAGGTGGACATTCTACCTTTCAATCAGTTACATTTTTCTTCGTTTATGAATGATGGGATCTATTGCATTAAAATGAAATTAACACGGGATTTTTTACGATGTAATTATTATTTAAAGCATTCTCCAGAGTACAGTTCACTGAAAAGCCCGTTCTAAATGACACAATAGTTACACCCATACTCCACACTAACTAGTAAAGCCAGTTTATGGTAATTAATTTACCGTGTCAGCAAAAATGTTCTAAAATGTATGTTCACTTTAATATGCTCGCAAAATGCTACGCAAATCAGTCCAGATAAATTTTTACATGATTATGATTAGCATAATATGCCGCGCGGTTTCTATTTTGCATAATGTCATAATTTTCATAAAAAGACCGGAATTTCACTACTCAACTGTCCGCTCGATGTACTAAACATGTTGATATACTTTTTAATCCAATAAACGAGCATGTTCCGCAAAATAGTTCCAGTAAACTCGGAGCACAATCATGCAGTTGTTAACAATTCTGTGTATAAACTCTCACGCCTCTCTTGCACCAAAGCATCCTGAAAGTTCTCGAATGAACGCGAGCAATGCTGTAATCTGATTGGGTAAAGATATTAGTAACCAATCAGATTACAGAGAAAGCACGCGCTTTCCATATATGTCCATCTAAAACTACGAATTTTACAGAACTGCACGCAGAAAAAATATTCAGATAATATTAAAAAATAAAATACCCACGACTTGAATTAACAATGTTTACGTGTACTGCCCTTTTCCGTGTTACCATAAACTGACGGAATATTAATATTCAACCAGCATACACCCGCGGCCCCGCTAGCGTGTTGGTTGATTATGATAGATAAGCCCTCTTTCAGTAGTGTGCTATGAGACTGGTTTTGAAGGATGAAATGAAAAACAATACCTTCTACAGAAACATTTTTAATCACTTGATGTAATGGCCGAAACGTCAAATCGATTTTTTAAAAAGAGATGTATCAAAAGAAATTTCTTTGTTACTGCTTTATTTATTCTTATTTCCTTATTCGTATGTCAACCCATTCGCGCTCGGTGGTGCGTTTGTGCACCATGTTGCGCTATCTATTACTTTTGCACTTTGGAAACAAAGGAACGTAGATATATCTTCCTGCTCTTGTTCCAGTACAGCAAAGATATGGCACTATATTTACAGCATTGTTCACACTTCTTTTATCTTATTGATCCTATCCTAACAAAATGAAACATTTTTTTCACAAAAAAAGTTCTGGGCAGTAATGGGTTAATTCTCACAGAGAAAGAGCTGAAGACATTGTAGCAGGCATAGACCAAAGATATGGTCTGTGGCATCACGTTTCGCTGTATGTAACCTCCTTGCTATAGAGTCGCAAATGTCATCGCTGGCCTTCATTTCGAATGTTTCATTGATCTCTATACTACCTGGATGTTAAACTTCAGCTGTCTGAGCGTGCCAGTCATAGATTCATATTTAGTTTCTTGCCAAATTCAAATATGGCTGCTACGAAGTGTTACAATAAAAAGAAAAGAAACTACGTTTCTATCCTGCTCCCATATCAGCCTATTACATCGCATGTTGACTTAAATTCCAAATAAAGAACTAAGCAAGGAATTGTTCGTCATGTAATAACTGCTGGAAACTCGTTTGCCAAATTTAAACATGGCGGACAATACGAAATCGTATGTAAAACGTATGAATGAGCAGGCACGCTGCAATTTTATGCTCAGACACCAGAGTAATACTACATCCAGTTTCTATAGAGATCAATGGAATGTTCTTATAATTTGACGACTTTCAACCTCCATATCTTCCACCCCCTTATAGCTATCGGCATGGAACTGCTATGGTGTACAACGGGAGACTTCGGACAACAATTACACACAGACCATTCGTTTCCTTCTGTATTTTCGCTGCATAGCGAAATATTAACACAACACGTAGAATTTTATATACACCAATAACTTTCCATCCCAATATACTCCACCCTTTTATCATTATCAGCCCTCAAGTAACAATGCAACCAATAAAACATGAAAGAGTAAATATAATATTCAAAGAGTAATTATTGTTCCGCATTACGCGTTATATTCTTCAAATTACTAAATATCGATCAGATCGCTATAAAACCGTGCCTAAAACCTTTCTCAGGTATAAATTAGTAACTGTACAAATATTTAAGTCTCTGCGTCTTGTTGTTCGGACGTGATAAGCGTACACAGAACATACATTCACATTAATATATATATAGATAAATAGCTATCCGAGCGCCATAAAACCGTGCCTAAAGCCTTCCCCGGGTAGACATTATTAACTGTACAATTTTTTAGCTATTAATGTCTTGTGGTTCAGACGTGATAAACGTACACCGAACATTCACATTTATAGATAAAGATTTCTCCATTAACAATCTCGTACACACACACATATAGAAAATATCTTTCAAACGTGAGACTACTTGAATATTTATCAACTTCTATTTGTCAGCTCACTATCCCATCTACCGTAAATTCACATACATGACCTAAACACAACACTGTAAGTAAATATTATTAATTTTGATTATTGCATACGATTGTTCATTTGAGTACTGCCTAGACACTAGTGATGGGACAACCGACAGTTTTTAACAACCGATTGGTCAATCGGTTGTTTTTTCGTTCAGTCGGTTTTTTCAGTCGAATGAAACAACCGAATGAAAATAGTCTCTGTGGCCGTACGAATGTTTTCACACACTGGCGGGGTTTGAGTGGTTTCAGTCGCTCCGCGAGCACCGAATGAAACAAGTCTCTGTCCTTTATATGAATGTTCTCGGCATTGAGTGGTTTCACTTGATGCGATACAACCGACTGGAAAAAGTCTTTGTCGGTTTCTGCAGTTATATGGATGTTTTTATTAATTCATCGACTTTGTGTGACTTTATTTGCGTACTCCTTCAGCCTTTTCGGGTATAAATGAACCGTGATTCAGAACGAAACTTTCTTAAAGACAAATCTTTAAAATATAGTAGTGTCCGTGTGTGTCTATTGCATGCAAATCTGCAGTTTTGTTTCAATCTTGATGAAATTTTGCACACTTGACCTTAGAAACAAGGCGAAGGTAACTACGTACAATAAATTTCGTAGGTGCATGGCGGAGGGTACTTTACCTACTAACTTCGACAAATTCCGTTTGCATTCGAATTTTAATGATACATTTCACTCTTCACCTTCAAAGAAAAATAATGGTCACCGTCTACATCTACTGTAGTTCGATGCATGAGAGAAGGTATTCCAGAATTCGACGCCAGTATAGAGTTTTATTCCGATCTTGATGAAATTTTGCACACTTGACTTTCAAAACAAGTAGCATCTAAGATTTTGTATGGTACATGGCGCAGGGATGGAATAAACCTCCACACCGTTTCACCGATAACCACAGAAATATCTGTGACAAGAGTGAATAATTATGAAACTTGAGATGAATGTTTTCATACACTGTTGACGAATACAGACGCGCTGAAGGAAATTTACATCACTGATAAATGTTGTATGTCTTCTCGTACTCCTTCAAATTAGATGGAATTAACAAAAATATTTTTATAAGAAACATGTTTAAACGAAATACTTTAATAATTTTTTTTACTATATTTAATGTTTTAGTGATCTTCGAATTTGGATCTAGCAAATATGCTCAAAGTTAAAATACTTAACTCTGTCCTACTAGTACCTTAGATATGTATGAACAATAAGCCGCAAACCGCACGTTTATACCTGTTCCCACTTCGGAGATACAGTATGCGAGATTAAACTTGTAGCGATCATTTTGGAACACCCTGTAGTTTCCACGCTTCTTTATTGAGACAGTAAGAAATCGACAACAATCGGCGACGGCACATCCCGGCCGCCAGACACTGTTGTGTGGAGTTTGGCGCGCGCCTGCTGGCGCTGTCAGCAGTGAAAACGTAAGCGAGGCAGCAACCCCTATCGTGTCCCCGCTCCCCGCGGTACTTCGAGGTCATCGGCCACTTAACTTATACAGGTTGTGGGTGTCTACGAAAGTAATCTGATCGGGCCCAGATGATCGGCGTTTTTGAGGTTTATGGTGGGCAATGAAAGTGATCGCAGGCCTGCTCCAGCGATATGACATCTAATTAGTGACTCGTTGATGGTACCTCGAACAATTTAATCTACAACAAAATATGAATCACTGTTACTGTGTATTATAAAACGAAAAGTTACTTCATTCAGTACATAATTAAATGAACATTGTAATACGCATTTTAACTTTGACATACCTCTTTTACATGGCGGTATAATGTAGCACTGCTGTAGTTATCTGATGTAGATGTCAGTTTCATTCATAGAAATGTAAGCTAAAACACTAATGAGTCGTTTCAGTTGGGATAATGATTACATGATTCAACTGACAGAAAAACTTACTGCCTCTTTTAACTCGAAAAAATGAGTAATTCAGACAATGTACAAAACTGCAAAAGTGTCGCATGTTTTCATTCGGTTGTTCTCACAGACTACTTTCATTCGAAAACAATAAACGAATATTAATCCAACATAGTGAAACTATGACCGACTGACAGTTTTCATTCGGTTGCTCCCACTGACTGGTTTCACTCAAAAGAACTAATGAAGAAGCCAACATACTGTGTCAATATTTTCATTCGGTAGGCCCCATCGACTGATTTAACTCAAACGGAATGAGTGGTCCAACCGACTGTGTCGATTTTTTTATTCGGTTGCTCCGACCGACTGATTTCACTCAAAAGTACGAATGAATATTCCAACCGACTGAATCGGTTGTTTCATTCGGTTGGTCCCACCGACTGGTTTCACTCAGAAGAATGAATGAATAATTCAACCGATACGAGAAACTACAACCGAATGATCGATTTTTCTCCAACAACCGAATGAATCGATTGTTTTCATTCGATTGTTCCCATCACTACTAGACACACGTCAGCAGTGCTGGTCTGTCTTTTAAAATTCACACTACGTACTTAGGCTCCAAGAGGTAAGAGTTGTTGCGCTCCTACACACCTGGCGCTTTTTTAAAAAAAAAAAAAAAAAAAAAAAAAAAAAAAAAAAAAAAAAAAAAAAAAAAAAAAAAAAAAAAAAAAAAAGTATATACAGAGCAGTGCATAGCCGCCACGCTACAAAACGACGAGGAAAAATGTATGCGAGGGTCTCCATGAGGAACAACATTGAATATTGAATACTGGAAACAGTGTTTTGACGGCGTCATTATCCAGGATGAAACGTGGTTGTTTTTTAATACAAATAAACAATCCCTGAGACGGATTTTCGTCTCAAATATGTCAGAGACATATCGTTCCACCATGTCCATTGCCGAGGTGCTATTCCGCTGCATGGAGAGCCTTGGCAGTAGTGGCAATTATCTTTGGAACACAGGAGCTGAATTTAAGTTTGTGACGTGGAGGGAAATCGTACTTAGACTATTACAGGCGCCTTAATCATTAGTGGTTTGGTGGTCTAACGGTTAAGACGTCTGCCTAGTAAGCATGGAGGTCCGGTTTCGATTCCTGGTCGCACCACAAATTTTAATTCATTGCTTCATATTTATCAATAATTGTTGTTTTTGTCCGAACCTGACAGCGAAACCCAATTCGTGGAGTGGCGTCATCCGGTTTCCCCTCGGAAGAAGAAACAGACTTTCACGAACAGCAGGCCGAAATGTGATGGCTTCCTCCTTCTGCGATCAGTGTGGTGTCATTTTCAGTGACTTTTGGCACCTGGCACCATCATTATCCGGGACCGTTACTGTTCGTCATTCGACAAGCTGCGATGCGCCGTCAAGACTCACAGCTTCAGGATCAGCTCGAGTACACCAAGACATTACCAAACCCCATAAATCCCTTATGACCAAAAGGGGAAATCAGGAAAGTGGTTTGGAAAATTTTTCCTCATCCTCCCGACAGTCCGGACTTGTCTCCGTCATTTTTGTACCTCTTTGGTCGTCTGAATGCCCACCTGCACGATAAAACATTTGATAGTGAGAAAAACCTTTCCTGTGTCAAGCGATGGTGTAAAAGTCAAGCCCCAGAATTTTCCCAATGTTTTCGGAAGCACGTGGGCCCGAGTTTCGACTGCCGGGGTTCGCAGTTAGTCGCCTGAGTTCACGCCACTTCTCATATAAAACCAGTACCTAGATCGATTTCTAACAGACTGCAATTTAAGAATCCACCGTGATTTAGTATAGGCTAATGAAGCCGATTTTCAAGCACTTCACCTTCAGTGGAGTGCGTGAGTTTTGGCTTCGTCGTCGTCGCCGTTAGCATGTTTGCTCGCGGTCCAATTCAGATGTAATTTAACTTGGCAATACACACGCACCATCTCAAAACAGGCACGACAGACCAGAGCCAGCTTCAAAGTGTTTTTGCGTATTGTGTTTTGTGCTACCTCCGACTTGATGAATTTCGCCTACGATAGCGACGCCTGCTTCCGCCTCGTCTCAGCACGCTGCTTTTGTTGAGTTTCGCTGTGGCATTGCGTATGTGTGAGAGAATGAGTGTTGTTTGTGACTCCTTCCCCCCAGTAGCGTTAAATCATGTAAATTTAGGCTGGGCACCGTCCGCATTAATCCATTAAGAGATGCATTTTATTGTATTAAAAAAATGGTTCCCCAGTTTGCTTGTTTTCTATCTTAATAAACATGTTTAAGTTCGGCATAATCCGTAAGTTGCCTATAAATTGTAGTTTCAGAGCACCTTCCCTCTTTTATTTAATATTGTTCTCCACAAGTGCTGAGAACAAGCTCAGATGCAATTTTTAAGTCTAAATTCCGTTGCTCCATAAATGTTTTCTTAGCCACTTTTCTAAGATAACTTTAATGACCAGGCCACCACAATTAATGTCTGTGTGTAATAACGTGTGAGCTGCTATGTATATTGACCACTGTAATATTAACTTCCTGTTATTGAGGTAATTTGAAACGATTCAGTTCTCGGTTTGGTCCAGAGAACAAGGCTTTGACAAGGAGTAACCAGTAGTTCACACGGACCTCATTTGCTAATTTTAGTCATAAGACAAGGCTCTTGTTTCGTACAGTGGTCGACTTTTAATTTTTAAAACCATTATTATTATTATTATTATTATTATGCGGCACTAAGGAAATAATTCAACCTGGAGCACGCCATTACATTATCTAGCAAACACAACGTATAGATAGTGAACATTTGCAAATGAATTAGTATTTAAAAACGTAGTGCTAGTTCAAATGGTGTTGCATTTTTCTTCTCCAATACCATGGTATTTAGAAACTGTTCTAACACGTATTCGTTATATGAAAGTTTTTCATGACGAAACGAAGTATTTGTACAAGGAAAAATTTCCAACTCCTTCCAACTGAAAGTCTTTCCTTATCTCAATGTGCTACGCAAATGGAAGGAACGAAGACCGCATAGTCTTGAGACTGAATACTAAAGAGTAGGGCTAGGCAAATGGTACTCGCGTTCGAACATGTTCGGGATTTCCCGATACAGCAGAGAACTCGATACAGTATCGAACTGTTCCAACACTCAGTTAATAAATATACATGTGGCGTCTGTTCGGAAAGGGGTAGGGGTGTAGGGGTCAGCGCAACTGCCTAGAAAGCAGGAGACCCGGGTTCGAATCCCGGATGGGTACACATTTTCAGCTTTGCCCAATAGCAGTTGAAGGGGTGTAGGGGTCAGCGCAACTGCCTAGAAAGCAGGAGACCCGGGTTCGAATCCCGGATGGGTACACATTTTCAGCTTTGCCCAATAGCAGTTGAAGGGGTGTAGGGGTCAGCGCAACTGCCTAGAAAGCAGGAGACCCGGGTTCGAATCCCGGATGGGTACACATTTTCAGCTTTGCCCAATAGCAGTTGAAGGGGTGTAGGGGTCAGCGCAACTGCCTAGAAAGCAGGAGACCCGGGTTCGAATCGCGGCTGGGTACACATTTTCAGCTTTGCCCAATAGCAGTTGAAGTCATATATTCTATGAATATTAAATAATAACAGCTGCAGGATCAGAATGTGACGTCTGTTCTTTCCGAACAGACGCCACATGTATATATATAATATGCCGGTGACGGGCAATGATCCTATCGTTAGTGGGGAGAGGTGGGCAAGTTTGAAGCCCTTACTCTTACGGGAATTAGTTAAACTACGAGTTTGAGTACTATGGGCAGGGCGAAGCTGGGAATTTGTATCTGACGGGAGGCGTGCATGGGTAGTCCTTGCAGGTGCGGTGATCACTGTGTCCCCAGTGGTGTAGGGGTCAGCGCAACTGCCTAGAAAGCAGGAGACCCGGGTTCGAATCCCGGCTGGGTACACATTTTCAGCTTTGCCCAATAGCAGTTGAAGTCATATATTCTATGAATATTACTCAGATAATAAATGACTGGCGCTATCTATCTGCCAACGATACGTGGGAAATTTTGAAGTTAGCGGGCTATCGCTTTGCTCAGAACTAATTTCATAGGAAGTACAAGTAGATGAAAAGTAAAGCAAGGACAACAGTATGAAAAAACTATATATTTTGTTTAAAACAGTGCATACGTGATTTGTCAGGTGTCACTGCAAGATATGATCCATTGACAAACAAAATATCTGCTATTAGAACAGAACTACTGCACGTCATTACTGATGGCTAATATTCTAAGGAAAAACATGTGAATCCTTCAGAAGTATAAATTACATTTAATGTGATTATAATAGATAGGTTTCTAATGACCATTCCATTCCCTGTTAATATGGTGCAGTAACAGGTTAAAATGTTACCAACTTTAAATTGCCTTGAAAAAAGATTAAAAGAGATGAAATAGGGACAACATTATACATTTAATACCAAATAACGGAAATCAGTCGTATAAAAGGTAAACTGTAATTGCAACCTCGGAATGAACGGTGCACGAACTACTCTGTACGTAGTATCAACAGGAGACGCTAGATGGTAGCACTAGAATTTTTAATCGCAATTCTATCGTTTACTTATAGCCTATATTCGCTACTGTTTTTCCTTATGACCTGCTCCATAGAAGCTACTATAGTCGGAATTTCACACTTATTAATCCCCATAGTACATTAATGACACCCTATCTTCAATATAAATCGTATACTGCACAGCACAGAAAAGATTTATGAATGTCATTCTTGTAAATCGTAGAGATAGTACCTCCTGACATTGCTAGATAGCGTCGTGATCGAAAGTTCGAGCATTTCCCGAGATTTCCCGAACTGTGACGTAAAGTGTTCGAACAGTTCAAACCCAGCTCTACTGAAGAGTGACTGTATCGTTTTGTATATATCTCACGCAATATCTCTGGCTCCGCGAGGGCTATCTTTGGCTCGGAGGGGCTCGCGTTTGAGCAGTGGTGTGTTGCGGCAGAGTTGAAATGCTCCGGACAGAGGAAAGGCTCTAGGAAGCTGTCGTGCTAGCTAAACGAGCGTTATGGAGTGGAAACAATTTTTGCTAGTTTTATGATGGAAGAGATTGAGTTGTATTATATATGTATATATCTAGCGAAGACCAGAGGTAAGCTAACTACAATTTCATGCTGTTTTAATCCAATAAGTATAATCCATGTTTGACCATCAAACAATAAAATAAACTAAAAAAATATATTTTTAACGAACTACGAAACACTCCCAAAGAAATAATGTTGTTCTTTTGTAATTTTGTTATTTTGAAAGAAGCGAAATGCGGATTGGCTTTCTTGTAATTTTTTGTTGTTATTTTTTATTGCAAAATGTTAATGGACAGTTTTGTAATATGATGAAGAGAGGATTGTAAAATTTCATTGTACTTAACTTCATGTCTTGTGGCACAACATCTCAATTAGATAAATACTTGAAACTTACCTAGATTGTCGACTTGATCATTTTCCCAGAAAACAGCCACAGTAATTTATTCAACCTTTTTTTTAATCAGTATGAACATGGATTGTACTATCAGTAGTTAGTTGAGGATTCGCATTGTACATAGCGAATCGTGTAGCTAGTATTCTTTTGCAGTGATTTTGAGAGCAGATGTACAGCTGTGGTGTAACAAAGGTTTGTGTTAATTGTCAAGGAAATGACTTCAGGAGTCACCAAAGCATTCACATATTTTGGTTCAACGGTCGTGTGGAATTTGTCATATCACAAAGGGTGAGGATACATTTTCTTTATGAAGTTAGGTACAAATCAGAAGTGGTGTTATTACGTAGGTTTGCTTTCCAGATAGATTTCCATAGTGCTTTACACAAGGGTTTAATCAGATTTGTGCTGTGGAAAGAGGAGCAAAAAAAAATCAGTTTCAATCTATATACAATCACGTTATATGGTGCGTTGGAATTTGTTTAGAAATGTTATCAAAAAGACGAGTCAGATGCGTAAACAGGTTTTACTACTAGTGCTAAATGAGCTCGTATAAATACAGCAAAGTTTTTAGATCTTTTATAAACCATAGTTACTTAATCATTCCAATGACTTACCTTCAGGCCTAGCAACTTTGATTCAACAGTCGTTCAAGTCTTACTGTGAGGCTAAATATCGCAGGGGGCAACTTTATTTTCTTTACACAGGTAATTTTGATTCAGGCAAAGTTCTGATAGACTGGCAACCTGAGTGACACAAACAAGTGTCAATTATTTTAGTAACAACTCTCACTTAGGACTCAAGTTCAATTTTTATTACCTACTAGCTTAAACCAGCGGCTCAGCTCGCGTGTTGGTTGATTATGATAGATAAGCTATCTTTTAGTAGCGTCCTATGAGACTGTTAACTCTTGTAATATGTGTAAAGTAACGCAATGCACATTTATCTACGAAGTTTAAATAACAAATTAACGTAATTAATTTCACTAATTTTTGAGGAAATGTCGCTGATAAAACGGAACTGAAAAATATTCCTATCAGATTGCAGAAGTCTATGCACTTACGATTTATCAAGAACGTAAGTAGTATAAATCAAATCACTCGTAAAAATGTACTCGTTTCGAAGAATCCAGTCACGAAATTCAACAATAATGGTTGTAATAATATCACAGATCGATCACTTGATGTAATGCGCGAAACATCAAATCGATTTTTTAAAAGATATGTATTAAAAGATATCTCTTTTTTACTGCTTTATTTATTCTTATATTTCCTTATTCGTATGTTTATTCTTACATAGAAAGAGCTGAAGACATTGTAGCACGCATAGACCAAAGATATGGTCTGTGGCTTTACGTTTCGCTGTATGTAACCTCCTAGCTATAGAGTCGCAAACTTCATCGCTGGCCTTCAGTCCGTTTTTTTTATAATTTGACGACTTTCAACCACCATATCTTCCATCCCCTCTATAGCTATCGGCTTGGAACTGCTATGGTGTACAACGGGAGACTTCGGACAATAATTACACGCAGACCATTCGTTTGCGTTCTGTACTTTTCGCTGCAGAGCAAAGTATTAACACACATACACGTAGAATTTTATATACACCGATAATTTTCCCAATATACTCCACCCTTTTATCATTATCAACCCTCAAGCAACAATGCAACCAATAAAACCATTTTCAAAGAGTAATTATTGTTCCGCATTTCGCGTTGTATTCTTCAAATTACTAAATATCTATCAGATCGCTATAAAACGGCGCCTAAAACCTTCCTCAGGTATAAATTAGTAACTGTACAAATATTTAAGTCTCTGCGTCTTGTCGTTCGGACGTCATAATCGTACACCGAACATACATTCACATTAATATACATAGGTAAATGGCTAGTCGATCGCCATAAAACCGTGCCTAAAGCCTTCCCCGGGTAGACATTAGTAACTGTACACATTTTTAGCTCTTTTTGTCGTGTGGTTCAGACGTGATAAGCGTACACCGAACAGACATTCACATTTATAGATATAGATTAGCAACTTTCACTAAGCAGAAGTATAGCTTTCAGCAGACAATAATAATAATACTTTTTTTAAATTAATACTTTTCAATATGAACTCACAATACATAAATGTAAAGAAATCTAGATACTTTCTTAGTGAGACCATGCCAGCCAGCACTTGCCCAGATTGATGTGGGGGGATACACAGAAAACCCGGAATTCGCGGTCGAGGGAAACGCGAAGTCAGGCCGGAGGTGTTTTTTTTTTATGCGGAATACTTAAGATGCAACAGAACTGCTATACAGACTCACTATTTTTGTCCGTCCACTTTTAGAGTACGTCCACTTTTAGAGTATATCGATGCCTTGTGGCATCCTTACCAGACAGGATTGATCGAAGACATGTAAAAAGTACAAACAGGCGATACAAGAAAGTGTGTCAAGAAAAAAGAGTGGAAATCGTTCGACGTTGCAGCAATATCTATTTAAGAAATTTCTTTAAACTACGAAAAATCAGAGATGGAACGTTATTGGAGAATGGCATCCTGGATACACAATAGAAAAGTAGTTCGATGATCCCACTGCCAGGCAGCTTGCAGAGTAAGATTGTAAATGTAGTTGCAGTCCATTGTGTCCAGCAGTGCACCACCTCGGCCGTTCCAGCCCGATTGGGAATGTCCGAGTAAACGACCGCCGTATATCCGAAAGCCCTAGAAAGTCGTCTTCCTGGTCATAAAGGGAATAAACTCTGCGGGAAATATTGGAGATTAAGCGAAGAGGGCCACACACGAAATTTATGGGCCCGACCAGCTGTAAAACCGCGTGCACTACATGGACATGATGAGGTAATGTGGTGGGGAGGGGGAAGGAGGGATGAGGGCCAAAGAATAACGGCACTGCTGCTTATAAACGTGCCGCCATATTACGAGAGAAGGGAAGTGGCAAGATGGAGACAAAAAATTCAACCGACAGCTTCCAATATATACGAAAGAGAACATGTAGAACAACATGATGTGATACGTTATATGGTCTCCGATGGAGTGGGGGAGATTGTGAAATCGATACAATAAATTTTCGAAATTGCTGGATGTAACCACCTAAAACGTAGTAGAAAGACCACGCTATTGAAAATTTGACCTCCTGTGAAGTGAGATGTTTAGGGTTACCATATGTCAGCGCTCAAAAAGAGGACACTTCCAGAGTTATACAAATGAGTATAAGAATTATAATTTGAAATTATTTGAAGTTGAGTTATTGTATATTTGCATATGTAATGCCTTGTTTACCTCCCATAGCCACTCTGCATTTCCTATCTTCTTTACTTCGGCTACCCAAATAACAAAACTCATCTACTTTTTTTGTCTCGTTATCTAATCTAGTTACTTCAGCTTCGCCCGATTTCTTAGTCCACCCCTCCATTACCCTTGCTTTGCTTTGCTAATGTTCATTTTGTAACCTCCTTTCAAGACAATGTCCATTCAATTCAATTTCTCTTCATGGTCCTCTGCTGTTTCTGACAGAATCTAAATGAGTAAACTATGAATGTCTTCTGTTCTCGATACTTGCAAAGCCTTTTGGTATTAGCTGTAAACAGCCACATCGAAAGATCTACTTACCTTGCAAGACGTACTTCGCTTACTCCACCATCACTGGTTAGGACTTTGTATTCCCACACAGTAGTACTTAACTCATTCATACACTCAAAAAGGGATACAGAGAGGAAAAGGTAAGTGTAACACACAAAACACACATGGGACCACTGTAAATTACAAGGCCAATTCCTCTAAGAAATCAACTAAGGCAATACTGTTGTCCAAGAATTCTAGTAACACAAGTACTGACTCTTTCAATTATTATACAAATTGTGACTAAATAAAGAATACTGAAAATACCGCTTAAAGTTAACCCTATACTGCATGAACTTCGTTACCGTGTCTGTTTTAATCAGTTACATATAAGAGGTTGTATTATTAAATTTGTTGCTACAGTTTGCCATGAAAACGTAACTCATTACATTTCTAGCTAGTATTACCGTGTTCTTAATAGTTGTGAAACTCTTTCTTCATATCACAATTAATTTCATCACTTGATGCAAACGTATTAATTTGTTTCCAAGAGAAATTAGTTTTTGATCTCGCGGCGTTCCCCGATATACAACAGTTATTCTCCCAAGTACACATTCACTCATGTTCGATTTTACTCTTGCACCAAAGATTTCATTGTGCTTTGATTGAAGTGGGTCTATTTATCTGCTAATTATCTTTCCAACCTGTAGTCCCTCCTCGTCACATACTATGTCCGTCATTCACAAATATAAATCACGAAACTCCATTCACAGTCCTGTCATTTCGCCCAAGTGTATCACATACTAATTAATATCAATTTTTTATTTTGTTCACCCGTTTAAAAAAAAGGCAGGTTCTCTTTTCTTTCTTTTTGGACCGATCCTAAAAATGGTCCGTGCAGGCTTTTAGCAAATTTTAGCCACTGGGGCGTGTGAAATATCTTTCTTTCATCTGTTACTCAACTGCTTCAAAGTGCGGAAGTTTCTTTGAACTCTCACACTCGCTAACTCTAAAGAATTTAATCTTTCTTATAAGAGTGTGATACTTATTTTTACATTTTTCTCCTTTTTGTGTCGCCTCAGCGCAAGTTCGTTTCGATTTCACAGCAACTGAAACGACTAGCGTCGCAATTGTGAAATGCGAGTTGCGACGCAGTCTCTTAAAAGCATCATGTATGCAACAATGAAAGAACTGAGCTTCTAATAATTACATATTAGATAAGTTTTACAGATTTTTGCGTGAATCTAGAAATGACCTCTCTTTCTTAAGAAGGGCATCTGAAAACACAAATTGTAGAAATAGTCACCTCTATAAGAACAACTGAGACATGTGCTACATCTACATCTCCATACATACTCCGCAATCCTATTCCACTCCCAAATAGAACGAGGAAAAAAAGAATGCCTATATGCCTCCGTACGAGTCCTAATTTCTCTTATTTTGTCTTTGTGATCACTACACGAAATTTAAGTAGGCGGCAGCAAGATCGTGCTAAACTCAACTTCAAATTGCGGCCCTCTAAATTTTCTCAACAGAATTTCACGAAAAGAACGTCGTCTTTCCTCCAACGATCCCCAACTGAGTTGCTGGAGCATTTCCGTGACACTCGCGCATTGGTCGAACCTACCAGTAACAAACTTAGCTGCTCGCCTCTGAACTGCTTCTATGTCTTCCTTTTTTTTTTTTTTTTTTTTTTTTTTTTACGTCTTATCTATCTTGAATGGATGCAGTTTTATTGTGAACAGACTGATAGTGTAATTTTAGCCCCTTGTAGCACTAAGATATTACTTTCCATGATTTTGTTGCATGAATTTTATTACAAATAAACAAATATTAAGTGTGAATGTTTGTAATAGTACCAAACACTTTCCTCGTTGCATGATGCTGCTTTGCAGCGCGATTCCTCAGATGCCAGAAACAAAAAAATGTCACTCACAAAATTTCGTCCTGCGCATATTTCCGGAAGGAAGTAAGGAAAGTTTTAACGTCCCATCGACAGCGTGGTCATTAGAGACGGAGCTAACGCTCGTAGTTTTGATTGAGGATGAGGAAGGAAATCGGCCGTGCCCTTTCAAAGTAACCATCCCGGCATTCATCTGGAGTGATTTAGGAAAATCATGGAAAACCTAAATCTCGATGGCCGGAGGTGGATTTGAACCACCGTCCTCCCGAATGGTTGCAAAATACTAACTCGAATTATTTACAGACGAATGGAAAAACTTGGGGAATCCGGCCTCGCGGAAGATCAGTTTGGATTTGGGAGAAATGTATGAACACGGGAGGCTATACTCACATTACGACTCATCTTAGACTAAGGAAAGGCAAACCTACATTTTTAGCGTTTGTAGATTTGAAAAAAGCTTTTGACAACGTCGAATGGAATACACTCATTCAAATTGTGAAGGTATCAGGGGTAAAATATAGAGAACGAAGAACTACATTCAACCTATAAAAAACAGACAGCAGGTATTAGAGTCGAAGGGCAAGAAAGGGACACACAGGTTGGGAAGGGAGTAAGGCAGGGCTGCAGCCTTTCCCCAACGTTGTTCAATCTATACATTCAGCAAGCTAGACTGTAATGCTACACGTACTACAACATCGAGCGATTTGTCAGAGAATAACGGCCACTAAAATTTTCCGGTAGTTAAATTTTTGCTTTGGAATGAATCCTCAAGTGCTGCAGTAAAAATCCGTCTTTATTATTCTAACACAACCCACAAGTCACGAAAAGAAAGACCGGACAGAGCATATAAACAGCGCCTGGCAGCGCGTTCGTCTGTTCTTCTCCTCCCCCCCCCCCCCCCGGCGGGCAACCGCCATTCCCCTCCTCGCGGCCCCACCACATACATAATCTGGGCCAGACACCACGGAGCCGTTGGAACTGCCTCCGGGCACCTCCGTTGCGTCTGTTTCCGTAGTGTAGTGGTTATCACGTGCGCCTCACACGCGCAAGGTCCCCGGTTCGATCCCGGGCGGAAACATTATTTTAAATTTTACTATAACTTTCGCGTCATTGACCTTTAACATGTGAAATAATTTGCACGGTGCGGTATTAAATGGTACGCGAAAAGTGTGTGGTCTTCGTGGACGGTTGCACGTGATAAGTCGACACGGGACGAAATAAGTCACATATTTGAAAAATAAAATGTATAAAAACATCAAAGCTTGTTACTCTTGCAAGAAAGGTAGCGGGGTCGTATGGATAAGCAGATAACAAAAATACGAGGGTCATTTAATAATCAAAGAGACATATTGGTCTGAGAAGGAAAATAAATAAAACTTTTTTTTTTCCTACTTTGCAATCTAATTTCCTGGAACTTTTTCCAACGGACTACGAGCTTTTTAATTCCGGGTGCAAAGATCTTGATTTGAACCACAGCGGCAGAATAGCAGTGCGCACTTAAGCGCTGTCGGACTTTCGAGTCCTCCCTGCGAGCTCGCGAGCGAGCGACCTCGCGCGCGCGCGCGCGCGCGTGTGTGTGTGTGTGTGTGTGTGTGTGTGTGTGTGTGTTGTTCTTAGGATAAGTTAAAGTAGTATGGCAGTTTCGGGACCGATGAAGTCGATGACCAAAGCAGTTAAGTCCCATTACTTTACACACATTTGAACATTTGATGTTTGAACGCATTCACCACAAACCTCTTTAAAGTCCTCGTTGTGGAACCTCTTCCCACGTAATGCCTCCTTCAGGGCACCAAACAAATGGGAATCACAAGGTGCTAAATGAGGACTGATAGGGGGATGAGGCAGTACTTCCCAGCCCATCTGTTCGATGGTATCACGGCCTAGTTGACCAATATGAGGACGTGCGTTATCAAACGTCTCCTGTGAGATCCACGACGTTTCTGTCTCGTGGCCGGCGTCATGTTGTTTAAAAGCAGAGCAGATGAAAATTTGATGTAATCGTAACATTTCATTCGCTTACTGTGATTAACTAATTTCAACAAAACTTTTCTGCCTGACGAAATTCGGAATCATCACCAGAAAATGCGTTTTCGTAAACTGTCGGTGTATCATCTTAATAATTTGTTACCGCAGATAAACAGGAAATAAAAACATACCGCACATCTTGCAGGATATATTTATGCAAGTTGCATATTCATGCGATCCTAAGGAAGTGAGTTTACGCGTAAGGTCCATGTGGCACATAGCAACTGTGCTCTACGCCTCCACGTGCTAACGCAGAAGTATAAATTCGGAAGTAATTTTGAACAGAGATGCAAGGGCCTGCATTTGCTGTGACTTCTCATGGACTCCATATCGACCTGTTTCCTTGTCGCGTGGCTACACAAAGATAGCCAGTGAAAGGAAGTGGGGGCCCGGGCTGTTGTGTAACCCTGTGGACAAGCGCCTTGCCGCAGGCGATGGTGGTGTAATGGTCAGCATAGTTGCCTTCCAAGCAGTTGATCCGGGTTCGATTCCCGGCCATCGCATTATTTTTTTTTAATGTAGTCTGTATGTCTATACACTACTTTGTAAAAAGAAAAGATGAGATTAGGCCGTACCGGGCTAAAAACTAAAATAATGAACAGGATTTTCTTTACAGATCACGGGCAACATATTTTCAGGAACTGTCATCAACCCAGAAATGTTCAGCTACTGATGGAGTTGCGTTCGAAAGAAGCCTGAATGATTGTTTCTTGGCCAACTTCTTTTCTTTTAGTCGTGTACATCTGAGTAGAATCAAGTGATACATACACTTTTTAAAATACATAAATATTACAGAAATGTATACATGTTCCACATCTTTTCACATGCCTCTATGCTTTACCACGGAAAATAATGCGGGTTTGTTGTACGCAGTTCAATACAATGTCTCATAAAAACATTGACTGCTCTAGAGGTCACGTGAATGTATAATTTAATTAGTTACGGTAAATTCATGGTGAGAAAGTTGGCTTTGTTGTCGAAGGTCGATTTCTTTGTGCTGCAAAAAAATTGGAGGTCCAGGTTTTATCAGTATTTGTACTGTTGACTCGTGGATAACTTTAAAAAAACACTGGAATTTATTGCGACACTTCACTAAACAAAAACTATACAATACACAAGCTTGAAACACAAGACCACAAAAACAAAGCGATGCCACTACTCACTGTCCATGCCTCATTCAAAGTGGTCGCAGCACACCAAAAAGAAGTCCAAAGATCTTGCCTTCCAAAGATAATGCAGATCGATATATGGATTTGGATTCAAGTTCGGCAAATTTTATATGGACTTTCATAATATTAATAAAAATTATATTAAAGACGAGTGACATTACATAATATTAATATAAATTAAGTTACACACATTTATATACAAGTCATCATTGTCAGTTTCATTACAATCTCCTAAGCTAATGAAAGGATTTCAAGTAAACTTACTAACAGACAACAATCTCTGCGGGAGTATGTAACCAACTGCTACTCATATTTCAGGAGATAGGACGTCATAGACAATGAAAACTTCCTCATTATTCGACACTCGATCGCCCACTGCTTGAGAACAAGACTAGAGTGCAACTTGCAAACAGCTTTACACAGTTTCATACGTTTACAAAACTTTTTCTCGCTGACAATACTAAGAAAATCGCTTATACTTTGCCGTTCTTCATGCTGTTGAACAACGGCATTCGACATGGCGTTACCTTTATTACTTCTACACAACTAGTTGTATCCGCCCCAATTTGCATGAGGTTGTAATTCGTTGCGTCTCTATTACCAGTTCCATTCGCAACACATGTCGCAGAAATTTTCCTAACATTCTACTCTACTGGAAAATTATATCACTGCATGACACGTAGTTCAGGAGATATCAGATCATAATGATTCATCACAAGGAAACGAAAATGAAATGGTTGCGGAGTAGGGAACGCACAGCTAGGGAAGAAGTTCGATTAACGTATGAAAGGAATAAGTAGACACCCGGGCAACATTGGTATGAAATAACGTTACTGTTGTATAAAATTCAACTTTTGCGCAACTCCAGTGGAGCAACGTGATCCGTGTATACATGTTGCAAACTGGTTTCTGTCTGATCAGAATGTTCAAATGTTCGTAAATTTATTGGACCAAACTGTCCTTATTCATCTACATCTACATAGATACTCTGCAAATCACATTTAAGTGCCTGCCAGAGGGTTCATTAACCACTTTCATAACTTTTCTCTACCGTTCCATTGTCTAATAGCACGCGGGAAGAAAGAACACCTAAATCGTTCCGTTTTCGATCTGATTTATCTTATTTTATTGGGATGGTCATGTCTCCCTAAGTTGGTGGGTGCTAGCAAAATATTTTCACATTCAGAAGTAAAAGTCGGTGATTGAAACTTCGCAAACAGACAACGCCGCAATGAATAACGTCTTTCTTTTAATGATTTCCACCCCAATTCGTGCAAAATTCCCGTGACGCTTTCCCCCCGGTAACGTGACAAAACAAATCAAGCTGCCCTTCTCTGAACCTTCTCAATATCTTCACGTCAGTCCCACCTGGTGAGGGTCCCACAAGGGTCAACAGTACTCCAGGAGAGAACGCACAAGTGTGATGTAGGCAGTCTCTTTGGTGGAGCTGGTGCATCTTCAAAGCGTTCTACCAATGAAACGTAACCTTTGATTCGCCTTCCCCACAATATTTTCTGTGTGTTCTCTCCAGTCAAAGTTGTTCGTAATTGTAACTCCTAGGTATTTGGTAGAATTTACGACCTTAAGGTTTGACTGATTTATCGCGTAATTGAAGTTCAGGGAATTTCTTTTAATGGTGTATTACTTCACACTTTTCTTTATTTAGTGTCAATTAAGTAATGCCATTTCACAATCATTGAACTGGATGTCAGTTGTATTTACTACCCTTGGAAAAAATATGTAGCAGTTGCTGTTACTGTTTATAGACTTATTTATTGTTGTTATTTTTCTTTCTAAATCAAGCTTGTTTTGGTGCACGTTGTGTATTTTGTGTATGGTTTGTGTATGGTTTTTCTACCATGTTACTATGAATATCAATGAACAAGGAGATATCTGTTGGATGTGCTATTAACGTTAATTCCAGATAGGCAGTGTAAGCTAATTTACTCAGGTGTTCTTTTTGTACCCTTGCCTTACTTCAGATATTAACCAGATTTCCTCCCTTTAGGCAAGCTGTGCTGAGGCAGATTTGTTGTTGATGTTAACAGTCACATATTTAGGTACTCTCTCTTCATGTAGAAAAGTTTTGTTAAATTTAAGGCATGTTTTAAGCAACTTTAATCTTTGTTTCTGTAGGTACGAAATATTCTCAAAACGTGGCTGGTTGTTGATAATAAATTGTAGACATTATGGCTAAATTGAGAAACAGTGACACTATGAAACAAATAAATATTCGTATTTCTGCTACGAGTCACTTTGTGTTTAATGTAACACAGCACAACGCGTTTCCAACATGTTTTGTTCATCACCAGACGCTTTTTGTCCATAGATAAATGATGTTAATTATAATTTACTTATTCAAAGTCTATTTTTAATTATTCGTGGTTGGGGAAGTAGAAGTGGGGCGGCAGTGGATGGCCATAAACTAAGTTGTAGTTCTGTCTTCTGCTGGTCTTCCTGTATGGCGCTATTTGTCTCACCACCTGTGTGGGATACAGATAGGAAGACACGTGCTGGAATGGTCGTGTGATTCACTTACGTTAATAGTCAGATTTTTGTTTTCCAAGGTTTCTTCTGCAACTCTGCTGCACTGATGGAGCTGCTGCATATTTAATCACTTGTAAACTGCTTCTTTTACACTAACTGTTTTTATCATACATTCGCAGATATAAACTGTTTACAGCATATAAATACAATATCTACAAAACAAGATGGCGGGCTGTTTATGTATAAGTATCGATTATCGCATTGCAGCGTTATTATCGATGTTGATTGGTGGCCTTTCTTTGGCACTTAACAATTTTTAAACTATTTCATTATTATTTACGTAAGATTCAAATTCAAATGTTTGTAAATCTATCGGACCAAACTGCGTGGTCATCAGTCCGTAGCTTACAAACTACTTAAACTAAGGTGAACTAACCTAAGGACAAACACACACACACACACACACACACACACACACACACACACACACACACACACACACACACACACACACACACACACACATATGCCCCAGGGAGGACTCGAACCTCCACGGCGACCAACCGCGCGCTTCGCAGCGAGACGCATTAGACCACTCGGCTACTCCACCGCGGCTACGTAAGATTACCGAAGGGTTTTGTCTCATCACGTATTTGTAGAGATACTTGAATGTTGACTGTCTGGTCGTTTTTAGTACGGTGTGTGTTGCATTTGCTGATTTTTACATCAGAGAAACAGGATATCCTGTAAAAGTAGAAGGAAGCCTTAAAATTTTACACAAAATCAAAAAATGTTCAAATGTTTTGTTAAGCTTAAGGGACTTAACTACGGGGTCATCAGTCCCTAAACTTACAAACTACTTATGAACTACCTACTACTAAGGACGGCACAAATATCCATGCCCGAGGGGGGATTCGAACCCCCGACCGTAGTGACCTTGCAGACCGTGACTGAAGCGCCTCAGTCTCCTCGGCCACCGCGGCCGGCACAAAATCAATAAAAGAATGAATATCATGGAACAAATGGAAATCTTCATCCGTAACACAAAATCCGGCGACAGTATCTTTAATAAAATAACAGAATTAAAAAACTCAGCATTCTTAAATAAAGGGGCCCTCAAACGTTCAATAATATTGTCAAACCGTCAATATATTGACCGTCTGAGGGCGCGTACTGACGTATTGTCAATACTTAAAATATTGACGAAAGGTATTGATGGCGACAAAAATATTTTCAGTTTTGTCAATATATATTGAGCGTGTGAACTCCAATAGTGACGGTTTGACAATATTCTCCTTCCAGATGTTGGCACAGCTTCATCAAACAGCTACAAGGCGCTAGTGTGCTTTGTTTCTCACCAATGTTTGTTCTTTTAATTAGTCCTCGTGGGTATACTGTGTAGCGTTTTACTGTGCTTGTTAAAATGAGTAGACATAGGTTGGTTGATTTTGTCGATTGCTACCAGAGCAGCGAAGTTCTTTGGAATTTTGTTTCAAAAAAATCTCTTGAGAGACAAACTTTGCAGTCGTGTGTCAGTGCAATAAAAATTTTGACACTATGGGGCATGAGCACGTATCCCCCCCCCCCCAATACAATTATAGTGTTATCACCATACAGTAGTTCTGCACACTGCAAGTGAAAACAAATATTTCGGGAAGTACAACGCATGCAGGACTTGAGACTGCGAAATGTTTTGCTTTTTATAGATTAAATTACCTGTATGTATCCTTGCAGAGCGGATATAATTTATTCACAGGTTTCAATGACAATTTTACTAATTGTGTTAGCAGACATGACTGTGCTGTACTTCAAACATTCAAATGATCTTCCTGTGGCCAAGAACCGTAAAGTGACAATCTTTCATCGGCAGGAATCGCGTATCTCATAATTGTCTTCTTTTTTCAATTTTGTCCCATATCATCGTGAGTAATTTGTCATATGATTCTGGGCTCATTCTAAAATAATTAAAAAACTCTTTTGGGTCAGTAGTTCGGATTTCCGTAAGCAGATTCACATGCGAAAAGTCGTTCCTTTTCTTTAACCACTCAAAAACCCATTTCCTCCTTTTTGTCGTTCGCGGTTATCTTTCTTTTACAGCCATCCCTAAGATAATTAAAGCACACGCTTTCTGGCGGTCGGGCATGTTTACTTCACGAAATCGCGTCGCGAATTGAAAGAAATGACAATATTATTGATAGTGTGAGGACCACTGAAATGTATTGAAGGTTTGACAATATATTATTGTCAATACGTATTGAACGTGTGAGGGGCCCCTTAAGCCAGTACTAATCTAAGATGTGCGAGTACCAGACTAAAAATTAAGAAGTATCAGACAGGTAACATTCAGGTATCACTATAAATACGTAATAAGTCAAAAATCTTAAGTAATCTTACGTTAACAATAATTAAATAGTTTTAAAATTTTCGAGTGGCAAAGAAAAACCACCAATCAATCGACATCGATATTATCGCTGCAATGCAATAATTGATACTTCTGCATAAACCAAGCTCCTACCACGCCGTAGCGAAGAAGCGAGGCAACTGTCCCCGAATTGAAGCGGCTGATCGCCGCCATTTGCAGGGAAGAATCTTAGTACTGGGGTTGTGATTTCAAGTGTATGAGACGTAACGGGAGCAAAATGAGGCACAAAATAAACGCATGTTTGTTTAAGAAAATTACTGATTATTGTAGTCTGTTTAAAAAGTATTCTTAAATGAATGAAGTCTTCTAATTTTCGAAATAATGCCTGCAAAAGACACGAAATGTAAGGCTCTTTTCTGATAAGGTGGAGCACTTTTCATCGAGATATTTGCGTAAGATGATTCCATGAAACTTGTAAAGTAGCAGAGAGTGCGATTATTTTTATTTCACGTAATTTTCTGTCAGGTCCTGTTTACTTTTTGCCGACTACTCTGTACGTTTCGCACACTTATTTTTGTACATTACATTTTTGTCTAATTCCTTTCCATATTACATAGAATTTTTCTTCCAACTTCCTCGAATTTGTATATGAATAATTGTAACAACTCATAAAATTTTAAATACGCATTTCATTCGCACATTACTTTTTAACAGAGATAGTACCTCTCAAAGTGGTTGAGTATGCAACATTCGACCTAATATTTGGCAATTTACGAAGTACAATCACCACCTGTCAAGTGTCTAAAAACATTTATTCGACCTACTTTGCATCATACTTATATGTGATAAATACCTCTTACAGGCCTAGTTATTCACTCAGCTCAAATTAGTATTTTTAGTAATTTATATGCAAATAAAATATAAGTACTTGTCATGCACCAAAGTACGTTTCTCAGTTTTAGAGAATCATTTGTAAGAGGAAACGTAAACAAAAACAAACATCATGATTTCTTATTTTTCTATGAAACTACTATACGGTATACAAGTAATGACTGGTCTGTGAAATGTAACACTGTTTCCGTCTTCGTCTTCGCTTCCGTTCTCACTGTTACAATTAAAAGCACCACATGAACGAACGATGTTTGCGCACTGTTTCCCTGCAAACGGCCGCTTCTGTCACGCGACACTAGCGCCAGCGAGCGGTCTAGTTTTTATTTAGTAACTCTATGGCATAAGCAGTCCGCCATCTTGTTTTGTGGATGCTGTATTTATATGCTTGTGAACAGTCTCAGTGTGTGATTGAAAACAATTAGTGTAAAGAAGCGATGTATAAGCGATTATACAGCATTATAATATAGTCACAGAATAAGGAGTATACAGAAAGGAAACTCCCGCTGCAGTCTGTCGTCCAAAATTTAGTGCGCATGCGCGGAATCGGCCATCTTGAAAAGCAGTAAACGAGTGATCACTCCCTACTCTGTGGCGTGGTAATGCGCTGTCTTTGTTTGTTAACTGTGTATTTTAACAGCCTGAATCGCATAAACGTAAACAAGTATTTGGTACAGTGAAAAGAAAGAAGTGTGTCAGTAGTTCGAGCTGTTTCGTTTTTATTATGGGCAGCAATAAAAGGCGGCCGATGGTGTTCAGCACATAAGTGCCGTAATAATTCGAATACAAATAAGGATATAAGTTTCTTCACCTTTGCAAAAGATGCTGAGCAGTAAGTGAACGTCGCTATATGTGAAGTGAAAGTTAAATGTTATCAATTTCGAATGAGAGCAATGTGTGCATAATTATTAAAAGTAGCCTTGCTTCTTCTCTTGACGATAACTCTCGCTGTTGCTGTTGCTGCAGCAGTTCAACAGCATCGAAATGTTGAAGTACATTTATATTTTATAAGTTTAACGTTGCAGCGAATAATATAAAATGAATGACAAAGAATAGTGCGTAAATAGGCAGGTAAAATTTTACTTACGGCATTGGAGGCGTAGTGTGCTAATGTTGGCAACGAATACTCTTCGGATACTCAAACAAATAGATTAAGGGGAATAATTATTTTATACTGTTCCTGCTCTGTGGTTGACAGATTCCTCTATATGCCCTTCTCCGATCAGTAAATTGATACTCCTAAAGAAAATACAACTTTTATATATGCCCAGACATCATCAGTTCTGTGTAATCACGTTGTGCGAATTTATTCGTGTCAAATAAAACCTGGCAGTTGTAAAGTCACTTTCTTGTTTATAACTAATTTTCCAAACATAACTCAGCGTTATTTGGGATTTTTCTTGAGATAAGCACCAAATAAAACGATCATCGATTCCACCGTACATTTTCGTATTTGTATTAAAATTTGGGCCTATTTTTTTTCGTTGGATTACAATTAGGAGCAAGAAGAGGGCGCAAAATAGCTGAGAGCTTAATGAACAGCCGTTTCCTTTCGTAAAAATCGGTGAGATTAGCTGCAGTTCGTAAAAAGTCCATTTCCAGCCAAGGTACTAAGTGGCTATAGTTCCGCGTTTACTGCTTTTCAACATGGCGTCGAGCGCAATGCTTGGTAACATACAGATCAAAGGCGCCGCCCCCAGCTTTCCCTTCTGTATACTCCCTATTCTGTGATATAGTATTATACTGCCGCGATTATACGGTTATGCAGCAGCCTCCACCAGTGCACCAGAGATGCAGAAGAAACCTTGGAACACGAAAATCGTAAGTGTGCAAATGACTATCAACATAAAGTGAATCACACGACCATTCCATCACAACTAGGCAGCTGCAGAGAAGGTGACGAGGCGTGGTGGCCCACTGAGAGGACTCCTAAGCTTGGCTGAGGAGGAGAATACCCGTTGATCCAGTGCTGCGATATACAAATGCCTCGCTGGCTCCTGCCCTGTGTGATCAGGCCTTTAGTGTTACAGAAACTGTCCCGACGTATCATCAGACGGGCTTTCACGAAATCGGCAACTTGTACCTGCTGGTCGTCTTCAAACGGCATACTCCAATTCGGCAACTCTAATGCCCGGTTTCTGGAAAACTACAGTTACCGTGCCTTTAGCTATCGTCACTTTATAATTTAACATGCCAGGTAACTTCCTTCGGTTTCCCGTGGCTGATTTCAACGACCGTTAGTTAACTATGTTAGTTAACTCCTTCTGTCGATGCTAATAGTTCGTGTCAACAGATCACAGATGACACTACTCACGAAACTCACAATGACAATAATTTTATCGATTATTAAGGGAAAATCGAAGACGCATAATACTTGAATAACTGTCACGAGTTTTCTGCTTCTGTTTTGAAACGCAATGGGCAACAAGCGAGGAAAACATTGTACTCTATTTGGGAAAAAAACCTTTTGAAAGGAAATCACTTACAGAAAATAAAAAGACAGATTGCTCGACTACTTTGGAAAAGCAACATGCCTTGGAAGATGTCACAAAACTGTACAATCCCTCAAATCAGGAGAGAGAACGCTAAGGCAACTCAAAGAGCTGCATTCTGTTTTAAAAAGAAAAGCCAGGACAAACAAGAAACATAGTGTTAGTAATGGCAATTGCACGGCAGAACAGTATTGCAAAGGGAAGTATCTTTATGGTTAATTGAAAGCTTTATTATGAGAGCATGGTTTTGTGATTCGGAATGTGATAAAATTTTACATCCAGATCGCCGATCGCGAGAGAATGTTGGCCACCGTTGCTCAATGTCGAGATGTTGCTTGACCAATCGCGAGGGAGATGCAGCTAATGCATACGTTACCCGTTGCCAACATTATCTCTCGCGACAGCCGACCATATATAAAATTTAACCCGGAATGTTGCTTTCCGCGTATTTTTCATTCCATTTACTATGACTCCGACGTTATCGGTAAGTTCTTTTTTAGTCTGAAACGCATATGAAACTCGCTCTCATTATATACATCAAATGGTTATGTTGTAAAACGAAAAACTCGTGGTCTGTCAACATTGCCGAGTACACCTAAGTTTTCCTCTTCTGAAGACATTTACGTAGCTTCAAAATAAGGAGAAGACGGTGATGAAGACGTCGAAACAACTTCCATTCTTCAGCTTCAAAACTTCTAAAATTGAGCGAAAAAGACACGGAAACTAATCATAAAACAAAAAAACAAGTAACAACTGTTAAAAAATGTATGGACTTTAGTTTGGAAGCCATTAGCGCAGCGTAGCGGATATAGTTAAAACAACGTTAATGTGTAGGGAACGCGCATTTATCTTTAACGGACAGAGCACTCTGGCGTTCAAACCAATCTTCGGATTGTTGACTGCTTTACCTTTTTTAACTACGACTGTGACGGTAACTGTTGTCTCGGAAACCCATTTTGTACCTAACCTTGAGGTAACCCACAGATAACTATGACGGGTCACGTAACTAGTGTTTCGGAAACCGGCCATAAACCTACTACTGAGAGTAGTGTCTTCCGGTTTCCCTCCAGTTTGCCCGTACCCCGTGTAGTGGGAGGGGCAAACACTAGTCTGTATTGGGTAAGAGGCTGCCTGAAAAACTGTTAATTCTTTTTACTGCCACGCAAATTACGGTTCTCACTATAACAGCGTAGAAGTTGTTTATGGCAGGCCTACAAACTTAAACTTTGTTTAACCGTGGATAGACTTCGTTTCCAATTAGCCGCCCACTAACACAAAAAAAAAAAAAAAAAAAAAAAAAAAAAAAAAAAAAAATCCTTCCTCTCTAAGAAGTTCTCATATTTAAAGAGGATTTTAGTATCATTTAACACTTAGGTCCAGGTGCACAAGAGCCAGGAGTCACAGATGATTCCATAAAGTTTTACCTTAAAGATATTCCACCAAGTAAAAATTCACGTAAGTTATTGCAAGAGTTTCAAAAGTTGGTTACCCTTGAATTTAAATAACTAACGATGACATCTAATTAAACTCTCATAAATTCGCCATTCACATAAATGTAAAGTCCCATTAAAGTTATTTTTTATATATTCTGAAGTGTATTGTCCATAGAAATAACTGTGGTAAGTAACATTCATTTCCATTTCAACTTCTACACGCCTCAATGAAATTCATATGTAGTAGTATATTTAACTAACTTCCACATTTACTAATATAATATGATCTGTACAGCTTGACATGACAATCGGAACTAACTCATTTTTTCAAAGAATTTTCTTCATTACATTTTAGAAACAGAAAACCTATTAATTTTTAAATAATTTTCTTCGATCTCGACGCAACAACGGGCTGCAGTTTCTCCTTACGCGCCATGGCCGTCGTCTCGCGAAGGTTGGTGGCCAGCAATCACAACTTTGGTGCCGGCGTGTAGGACTCTGCTGACCGCGTCGTGACGCTCTCGAAGAGACATGAAACAGAAAAACAAATACAAAACTTATAAGTACATAATGTATTAAAAATTAATAACATTATTACAAAAAATTTAATGAAACATTATCGTTTTAAACGCTCACCTGACAAACTGAGCTTATAAAGGGCTTATGACAAGGTGTAGGTCCTTGACCCACTACACCCGTCCGGCAAAGGGTGACGTCAAAAGGGGGGACGGTGCGATCTTCTTATCGGTTCTCACCAATAAGGCTTCGGCAATGCATAACTCGGGTAGTAAAAGTTTATGGCTCGTTGTGTCTGTTCCTAGGGGTGAGTTATGTATGTCAGCTTCTATGTCCTAAACAGCTATCCAATCTGTTTAAACAAGATCAATAATTAATCTGTAGTTTAGCCAGTCTATCTGCATATAATGCCGTGAAAATATATGTAACAAACATAAATTAAACCTCTGAATGACCAACAAAATGGATTCTAAGATAAAGAACTGATTGACTCACGAAGTAATTCTTTAGAAATGGAGTTTATTACTCTTATTAGACATGAAAATGCGGAGGTGGTCCTACTTTATATATCGGTAAATAACTGAATATTTCCCAATTACTGTTCATGAGAAGCACTATAAGTATCACAGGCACTGGAGAGTAAAAGTTCCAAATTGTAACTCGTAAATTAGTGTAGTCCATCGAACATTTCAGTTGCTAATTATTCCGCGATTAAAGTATTTGTTAAAAAAGACAGTTTGTAATTACGAGTACACGATTGCTGAATTATCACAGTTCCACAGCCTTACTACCGTGCATAGTTTATCACTTTTCAAGCAGAGACTAAGTTCTGCACTCACAGTCCCGTAAATTTTCTAAGTCCACACATGCCTATCTCTCCAAATCACAAGTTCGTAACGCGGCTTCAGACCGCTCAGCGTCACAACCTTTCATCATCACGTACAAGATACGAGCAGTGGCGTAGCTACGTCACCAAAGGCCCCGGGGCAAAAATGACATTGGGGCCCTCTTTAAATTAAAACTATGCAAAACTACTTCATCATCAGTTCCTTACCGCCCACTGGAAGACATAATAAGGCAAACCTAAATACTATTAAGTAAATTATTATGTTTCACGCAGGAGATAATATTTAATTGTACTCTCAAATATAATTATAACTGTGAAACTTGGTTTGTTTGTTATGCTTTCACGCAAAAGTTACTGGGCGGATTTGAATAAAATTTTTCAGAGGGATAGATTTGGACCTGGGTAGGACATAAAGACAAACGACCGCTTGGGATAGTTTCCGAAGTTGATCCATACTAGGTAAAAAATAAACAATGAAGAAGTATTACTTAACCATGAAAACATGTCCCAGTGCCGCTAAGCAAACCGGGAACAGTCAGTCCGCGATGACAGCAGGCGGACTGTTGTCGGTGCCGACATCTCACTGTCGCTAAACTCGTCGCTGTTAGCTCACTGCTCCGTACCGATCAGCCTAATTTCGTTGATAGCCCAATCAAAGAAGGAAAATAGGGGAAATATTCGTGTTGGATGGTTTCAGAAAAGAAAGTCGCCGGATTTTGTTTGATGGAATACTTCGGTTTGAGCCGTGCCCCTACCAGGCTCCATGAAGTATATATTGTCTGGCCAGGAAAAAGTAAGTACGATAACTAAGTTGACATCTTCGCTTATTATAGCGTCTTAAATGCACAATTTACTATTGTGACAAAGTAACCATATTTTCTCTTCTTCTTGCACGAATTTCAGAGTGCAGCTGGTTACAGCACTTAATTGGGATCTATGATTATGGAGCACACCCTTGGGGAATTCACTACACAAACAGTTGAGTTACCATTAAATACCGTTCTGTAATAATACATTGTAGAGACTTCATATTCAAATGTGGTCACACTGTCTACTGTCAAACACTGTGCTAGTAATTCAGCACCATTGACTGTTATTTCGCAAAGATTGGCAGCCACGGCAACTCCGACTTCAACCGACAATACGCTGACGATGGCAGGGTCCACGTCTTAGCGGACAAGCAAATGACCTTGTTATGTTTATATTCTGGGGTGCGAATAATTTTTGGATTTCACTTCGTGCGTTTGAGATTTGTTGGTTAGGGTTCAAAAAGTTCGAAGTCGGAAAACCTTCATTCAACTAAATTATTATATACAGTTGAACTTCGATTACCCGAAGTAATTGGCGGACATGAAAGTGTTCAAGGATCTACGGTAACTTTTTTGAAACGTCGCTCACATAGGCCGAGGGGCCCCTTGAGCTCGGGGGCCCCGGGGCACTGCCCCGCCTAGCCCTACGGTAGCTACGCCAGTGGATACGAGTCCTTTCCCAAGCGTTCGAAAAGCGTGCTCCCTCTTCTCCCAAAACTGTATCCTTCCGCGCATCATAACGCCTCATCTTTAAAATAGCCTATAATTTCCCTTTCAAAATATTATACATTTGAATATCACAGAATTAAATGCTTTGACCACCTCCCTACAAGTATTGTTTACATTTAACAAACATGTATTTAAAAATAATAAAAAACGGTTGAGATTGACGCTCTTTGCCCAGATAGCCATTAAGCATGGCGTCTCACTGTTTAAATATACTGCCGCCGTCGAAATATAGTTACATAATATTTATCATGGTTTTTTATACAAATATATTCAATTATAGTCCACAAATACTTATAATTGTTTATATATAAATTATCTGCCACACATCTACTATTTTTAGTCGGCCATGAAATATTTAAGTGGCATAAAGACAGAACGTTACTATGAATAATATTAAATTTAATAAAACACATGTATAAATGTAATGCGCGTTGCTGGGTTCATGTTTTGTGTTTCTGTGGTGGAATCTATGTTCTGATACAAGAATATTACTACCTCAATGAAAAGCAATAGAGTAAAACAGTTTATTGAAAGAATACGGAAATAACATGGTATGTCCTTTAAGATAGGTAGCATGGTACAATGCTGCCAATTTGATTCTTAAATTGATGATAAACACTACGTATCAATAATTGTAAATATAAGTGTTATATTATTATTATTATTATATTACTGAAATTTGTCGGCCTTTTATCTGTAAGGGATATTGAAATTGTAATGACGGCGTTCGATTCTCTCAAGTCTTCTCAATCCATTCATGTAATTATATTTGCCGTTTGATCATTCCCTGATTTTATATGGATTTTTAGAATAATATTTGTGGCTATATTGTATTTCAGTTGCAATCTGGAATAGCCGCCCTCGCTCAGCCAAGCGTTTCCGGTTTCCGAGCACGATAGGAAAAACCTGACTACCTCTCCATTCACTAGGTTCAAACTGTTAACCGGCCGGCTGTGGAACCCAACAGCCTGGCAAAACCCGCCTTTCACATGGAAACAATCAGCTTCCCCCTGTATCTGTAATATCACAACGGGACGGAGAGGCGCCGTGATCTTCTCCCAACTAGAAAGGAATCGAGGATCCGCATCTGGTGCAAAAAAAAAAAAAAAAAAAAAAAAAAACGCTTGATTTCACTTGAAATATATTTGTCGGATCTTAGTGTGAAGTGTCGTGCCACCGGTAATGCGACTATAGTTTAAAATAAGTTGTCAAAATATATAGTTCCACGCACAACAACAACGTTATGAAGTCTGCCTTCTACGTAAAAGTGTGAACTTCGATAGATACATAGAATTCCTGTTGACTGTTGTCACTTGTCACCTGTCAGACCGCAGTAATTTATGAGTGTTTGTGAAGCTGATAAAGTCCTCTCCAAACATGATTTCATTTTTTGTTCAACTATTTGTAAACGCCATTTTCACATTGACTCAGACAAAAGAAGAAAAAAATTATGCGATGGCCGGGAATCGAACCCGGATCAACTGCTTGGAAGGCAACTATGCTGACCATTACACCACCATCGCACGCTGCAGGCAACAGCATGCTTCAGCAGTAGGATGCGTGGAGCTTCCCCCCCTCTACTTTCACCGTGATGTCAGACGAGCGGCGTGACGTGGATTCTCTCGACATTCGCAGTCTGTGCAGCGGAACTGTTCTCAGCCGTCTGCTTTACTGTAGGTTGAAAATGTGGCTTACATTTTATAGGCGTCAACATATCATTTGAAGGTGCCTGAAGACGATAGGACTGTAATGTCGAAACTGGTTGCATTATAGGAGCTAATCATTTTTCTTTACTTTTTTTAATATTCATTTACCGATAAAATTTACAAGACATTTAGATATTGATTTCCAGTCAAATTTAATAAATTATTTACATTAAGATTTATTAGATCGTTTTCATGTAACATAAATTTGTAATTCAGATATACGTTACGATATACAGTAAGGATGTGAAAAGCACACCGGTTAACACCGACACTGGTATTTTAATTCCGAATAACCGGCCTTTTTTTGTATTTTTTTGTGTCGGTTGTAACCACTTTTTTGTGTTAAAGGTATGCCCACGCTACATGTCATTAGAAATCTATAAGCTGCTTTTACTTCTACATCTATTTCCGCACTCAGGAAGCTATTGGGAAATTCCCGAATGAGTGTACTTCCATTTTGTCAAGTATTACAGTATTTTCGTGGTTCTTTCAAGTACGGGTGCGTGGGTAGGAGGCCTTTTTAATGGCGTCTATATGGGTTGTAAATTGTTTGAACTTTTCTCCGTTTCTCGTACCGGAGCGATACCAGGGAGTTACAACAACACGGAATCCGGGGTCGCTCGGGTGTTCGTTTATTCCAGTCTTCCGTTAATGAGTTCTCCGTTTCTGTCCGTCTCCTGATCTCCTCCCCTCATCTTCCATGTAACTAAGTTCCCCCGTCTCCCTCATTTTGTTACCGTGATTTCTGTCAATCTCCTAATCTTCGCTCGCACTCTTCTCTTTCTGTCTCTCTCTCAGCCTATATCCTTTCCCCTCCTTTATTCCTTTCCCCTTTCCGTCCATCTCTTCCTCCTCTTCCTCTCTGTCCTCAATTCAAATTTCAAATTTTTGTTAAGCTTATGGGACTTAACTACGGGGTCATCAGTCCCTAAACTTACAAACTACTTATGAACTACTTACAAACTAGGACGGCACAAATATCCATGCCCGAGGGGGGATTCGAACCCCGTAGTGGCCGTGCTGACCGTGACTGGAGCGCCTCAGTCACCTCGGCCACCGCGGCCGGCTCTCTGTCCTTTACGCCTCCGTAAGCCGATATCCTTGCCCTGTATGTGAAAAATTAGTTCTGTTATTTCTCACTGTGATGAATGAATCGATTTCGAAGTTTATTGGCAGGTATCCTTTGCCGAGCACCATACAGTGTCACGCAGAACAAAAATAAATGCACGGACATCCTGTAAAAGCCTCTTCAAGGAATTGGGTAAACTTGCCTCTCACTATATTTATTCCCTAATGAAATGAGTCATAGTAAAATACTTAAACGCCAGAAATAATAGGACCAACAGTTATTTGGGTAATTTCTAAGAATTCTTGCACTCGAAACAGACGGCCATGAATCGATATAATATATATTATATCGAATGTAAAAAAATTCTACATCTCAGTTTAACACGATAGTTTGTTTACAAGCAGAAGGAACATAGATTTTTAGACTAAGATTTTGTGTTTAAAAAGTGATCTTTAGCTTCTCTCTGATATTGAATTATTGGTTAATTTTATTATTATTATTACTTCATTTTCATTCAATTTTTTTCTGCAATTGAGAGCTGATGCCGAATTTTTGGGCAGTAACAATGTCAAAAATTAAAGGAAAAAAACAACGGATGGTGACATAATAAATGCCGAAAAAGTTTGGTTGATGGAAAGAAGTTTCTTGCATAAGGCGGGATTCCTTATCTTAGCAAGCACAAGATGGTCATATACGCCGACTGTTCAGGGAGGAAGAAGTGGGCCTTGTGTCACCATCCGACTGAAACATCGAGCACTCTCCACTGTGAGTCTATGTACAAGTGTGCCTTCAGTAGCAGACACAGAATAAGTTCTCATAAGCTGGAACATTCACCCACATGCGAGGTGGAACGGAATTACAACTGACGGACACAGCGGCATAAGAGTTCTGGACCGTACCGATTAGTGACGTAGCTAATTTCTGAAACGATGAAAGCTAGAACATGTTACTGTTTTGTGAATTACAAAATGCTCGTCATAGAAACCGCCGTCGCTCGCAGAATTAAAACATTCGACGAGGATGGGATTCGAACCCACGCGTGCAGAGCACATTGGATTAGCAGTCCAACGCCTTAACCACTCTTTTTTTTTTTTTTTTTTTTTTTTTTTTTTTAACGAAAACTTTATTTACTAAATGTGTTTACAAATAGTTATAATTTTGTGAAACAAGTTTTCTTACAAAAAGTGAATGAACGGTGCAAATTTTTCTCTTTTCCATGGATCGTTGAGGATTTCTCTTCTTGCACGGAGGATGTATTGTCGAAAGTCGCTCACAGATCCACCTCCCGCAAGGGCGTAGTTGATGAACGAATATATGAACCAAGTTAGAGTTCTGGTCTTGGACACTGGGAAAGCCTTTACATCCATGTACACCAGTTTCTTCGTGTTGATGTCGTTGACACTCAGAGACAGCAATCCTGCCGATTTAAACTTGATCCATTTCCACAGATCCGCTATTTTGGAGCAGCCTACTACACGGTGGATGGCAGTGTCGACCAATCCGCAGTGCTGGCAATACGGGTGACCGGTGAGCTTTATTCTGTGGCGACGGCCAGCAGTCGGGATTAAATCATTTATAAACATGTAAGCTGATGAGCGCAACGTTGAACATATCGATTTATCTGCAAAATTGGACCAGACATGTTTCCAATTTAAGTCTTTGTGTTTCTTTTGGATTGCTGGAGGATATGGAGCTTTTACACCAATGGTCTCGAGTATTTTCTTTGTCGTATAGAACGTTACGTTTGGAGATTTCTCTAAAACACATGTTGCTGTCTGCAATGTACGCAGTAGATTTGCCGGTAGCCTTCTGTCACCTGTATTGCCTGTTACGATACCCCACCCAGCCTTTAGCAAATCTGACTGACTAGCCGGTAATTTTAGGGTATGTATGAGATTTTTCACAATCAGGGCTGAACATTTTGCCTCACAATCAGTTAAAGATAAGCCTCCTTCAGCAAATGGTTGTGTCAACTGATCCCTGGCCACCCGGAATAGTTTACCTTTCCACACAAACCAACCTATGTACTTCTTTATTTGTGCAATACATTGTCTGTCGATTGGGATGACTTGTGCAACATACCACATTTTAGAGAGAGCCAGTGTATTTACACATTCGATCCTCTGTATGATGTTCAGTTGCCTCGTACTATTTGCAATAAGAGCTCCCCGTACTTTGTCCACTATGCTTTTAGAATTATTGGAAAGGAGCTCATTTACATCCTTTCGGAGTTTTAGTCCTAGCACTTCCATTTCAACAGATTCAGTGAAAGTATGTGCGAAGGGTTGGGCACCTTCATTGAGCCACAGGAGATGTGTTTTCCTGTGGTTAATGGTTGCCCCTGCTGCATTTTTATAGTCGTTTAGTATTGCTGCCACTTTTACAGTATCTTGGGGTTCTGTAATTATAATGGTAACATCATCAGCATAGGCATTCAAGGTAAACCGTTGGGCACCAACCTGCAACCCAGATAGGGAGGTGCTAACTGTGCGGATTAGTGGCTCCAAGGATATGACGAACAAAATCATAGCCAAAGGGCAACCCTGTCTAACAGAACGTTGGATAGGGAACTTTTCCGTAAAGTTCCCGTTGATTTGAACTTTGGCAAACATTTGGTATCTTGTCGGTAACAGTAAGTCTATCGTTGCCTGCGGAAATTTGAAATGCCGTAGAACTGTCCTTAGGTATTGGTGACTGACGTTATCAAAGGCTCTCTCGAAATCGATGTTCAGAAGCCCAACCGTTTGTTGCTGATTCTTCCATGCGTAGAATGTTGTATCCCTTAACAGACAAAGTCCATCTATAATCCTTTTCTTAGGTACGCTACACGTCTGTTCCGGTCCTATGATCTCTGGAAGTGTGCGCTTTAGTCTGGCTGCCATGACACGAGAGATGATTTTCGAGTCGGCGCATAACAAAGTTATTGGTCGAAAATCCGTAATTCTATGTGACACCGTTTTCTTTGGAACGAGTACAATAATTCCAGGTTCAGTTTCGGAATAGAGACGTCCATACCTTTGTTTCTCTCTCGTCACCTCCATAAACTCTTCCTTGATAACGGACCAGAAGGATTTATAAAATTCATAGGGGATACCGTCTACTCCTGGACTTTTACGTTTCGGCAACCTTTTGATAACATCCTCAATTTCTTCCTCAGATATCGGATCCAACATCATAGTGACACTTTCGTTGGTTAATTGCGACGCACAGTTTTGCAGCAGTGTGGCTGTTGTAAGAGCATCAGATGGTTGTGATCGGTACAATCTTTCGAAGTGTTCTTTAATGCCTTCCCGGTTAATATATTCAGAGCCATCTGCAGACAGTATGGAACTTACATATCTCTGTTGGCACCTTCTCCTTTCTCTTGCGAGATGATAAATACTCCACTTCTCATCTGGCAAATGCCCGTGGTCTTTGCAAGTGATGATTTTCCCATCCAGTTCTCTTTCCTGCAGTTCTAAAATTTTATTTTTTATTTTTTTCAAATCACTTGCTCGATCTTCCCCATTGTCGATTTTAGTTTGCAGTTCACGGGCAATGAGATAATAGTACTCCATGTTTTTCCTCCTGGTTTCGTTTATCCTGTAGGCAGCATTGGTAAATAGTTTCCGAATACCGGGTTTTACAAGATTCTCCCACCACTCAATGGAATTCCGGAAGAAGCGTTTACGGCGAACCCACGATGTGTAACGGGCGTTGAACTCCATCTTTACCCATGGTTCGTGGAGCAGGTTGCAATTTAACTTCCAGTATCCCCTGCCAAATATTTTAGGACGAGGGAAACCCTTTATTCGGAGAATCACGCCGTGATGATCGGAAAAGGTCACAGGGATAACGTCGTAATCTTGCACGGCCATACCCGTTGTAATGTAGATTCTGTCAATCCGGGACGATGCGACAGTCGAAACATATGTGTAGTGTGGACGCGTGATGCCAAGTCGCTCAACCACATCTTTCAAGTTCAGTGCGTCAATCAGATTTTGCAGAGGACCACAAAATGGTGTTGCTCCTGTAGAGTCTATCGCCCTTAATATGCAATTGAAGTCTCCTGCCATGATGAAGTTATCTTTCGCTTGCCGAAGAAAATATGGCACATCTTCGGTAAAAAACGTTGCCCTTGCAGCCCTATTATGCGTTCCGGAGGGAGCGTAAAGATTTAAAACAGTCACCCCATTCAGAACACCTTTGACTATACGTCCTCCAGGTTCTTTTTCTACGTCCTGCAACTCCAGTCCGTGCCTGGTTAAAATACAGCAACCCCTCCCTGCCGAGCCAACATTGTTGTACGCGTTGTATAATGAAAAGGAACCCACCTCTTCACATACCACTTCTTGTAAAAAAGCAATATCAATATCATTAGTTCTAAGAAATTTCTCTAAAATTTTAATCTTTTTAGCATTACTTATCCCACAAATATTTAGAGTCAAAAACGTGAGTACCCTTCTATTGTCCATGTGGCGGGTAATTTATTGAGACCACCTAGTCACGAGGTTTGTGCTTTGGTCCAGGATCATGTTCTGTTGTCTCAGTTTGTGGGTCGTGCGTTCTGTTGTCTACGTGCTGATCTTTTACGCCTTCACTCCTCATTTTATTGCGTGCCACATTCATGTTTGGTTTTGGTTTCACGCGTGTAGATTTTGTGGTACTTTGTGGTTTTAGAGATTTCTGACTGCTGGTAATTTTTTCGGGGTCCCGAACGCTGCCCTCGGCTGGGAGGTCAGCGAGAGCAACACGTGATGCCGAGGCGTGTTGCACTCCGCCTCCTGGTGTGAGCTCTGCATCGGCTACTGGGGCCGCGCGCTGTTGACGCGGCGCCGTGTCCCGCTGTGCCTCTGCCTCCGTAGCCGGCTGTTTACTTGCACTAGTGACGTCACTCAGGGGGACAGGTACATCTGCTGCCGGCGTCTGATAGACCGTAGCTTCTTCCATGGGCACATCTGGGGGCGGTTCCATATTAAGTGTGACAGGCATCACGGGCAATACCGTTTCCGGTTTCTGTTTCCTCGGTGTTTGAATTGAATTACCACCGTAGTCGCCTTCTACCGAGTCCACGGTTTCCGGTTCCAGGGGTCGTTTTTTGGTTTTCTGAGGCTCACTGGTAGGCAGATGAACATCCACGCTCATTTCAGCGACGGATTCTTCTCGAAGAAGTGCAGTGTCATTTAATTTTATGCCGGTTTCTTGCAATAAACTTACGGGGTTAGCGTTGGTACGACTCGCACCGTTCTCGCCACCTGTCTTCGGAGCGAGTGATGCATTTATTTTTCCTGTCTGCAACGGAGGGAAGTCATCAAAGGTTATAAGAGGTGGTTCGGTATCTTCCTTTGCGGCAACAGTAACGGGTCCGCGTAAAGTGGCTGTGGGTGTTAAATCCTGTAACTGTAATCTGGAACGTTTTTGCAGGGTGTTCTTCAGAACAAATGTCCGCTGCGGACAATTTTCACGGAGATGTCCCGGCTCGTTACAAACATGACATGTTGCTTGCTGCCCAGAGTAGATAACATGAGCCTTGTATCCCGAAACCATAATGTGGGAGGGGATGTCAGATTTTACACACATCTGTACGGACCGTATGCCATTATAGCACTGTATTTTATATCTGCTGGACCATTTTTCAAACTCGATGCGTTTCACCTGGCCATACTTCGAAAGAACCTGTTCTAAGTCAGTATTCTCCAGTTCTGGGGGAAGATTCAGAATTCTAACAGTCTTCAGTTCACAGTTGGCATTGCTAACATCAACCAAACTAACAGAATCATCCCGGTGGAGAAACTGAACCTGTCCCTTAGTTTGCAGTAAAATCTTGTCACACAAAACCGAATTATAGAACTTGACAAAAACACAGTACTTTTCACTGTCAAGCTGAGTAAATTCAGCATTATCTCCTGAAATACCAAATGTTTCATACAACCAGTCATGTATTTCTAAAGCAGTAGGCTGAACATGACGAGTATTCTTGTCAAACGAGAATCTTAACGTGTTTTTCCTGAGAGAATCCGACATGGTGAACAAGCGGAAAGCGGATGCACCGCCTCGCCACCAAAATCAACAATAAGCGGTACTTACAAGCCCCGGCGACGTAAACGACACTGAGACCGCCTGTTGCCGGTGCTTCCAAGGTCTTCAAAACAACACAAACACTGGTTAACTGCGACCGCACGTCCGTACCGTTCGCCCGCCGAAAGCGGAATATGAGGATGGGATTCGAACCCACGCGTGCAGAGCACATTGGATTAGCAGTCCAACGCCTTAACCACTCGGCCACCTCGTCCTGTGACAATAATTTGCGTGGTAGATGTATTTACCGTATGTACGGTATGCCAACAAGAAGTCTTTAGCACAACCGAGCATCTCATTTTTGTGTTGCTCGCACTTTATTTTCCTAATAGATTTAACTCTTTCCAGAGTATTGTTTGATCGAAAGTGTGAATAACAAAACACTTACATTTCATATTATCGACTTCTTAAGAGAAGAAAAAGCGAAAATTTACGGTGGAAAACGTAGCGATAAATTACTCGTCATGTAGAACAGTTTGCCAGTGAAGCACTTACTGCAATAATTGTTCCTTCAATTCGCTTGAAACACGTTACTTATGCTACTTCCTCCCAGTAATTACTCCAAAAACTGATAAAATTTTACTTATGACGGCCTTTGAATGCATTCAAAACCCACTCGCATAGAATGAGTTGGAGTAATTTTGTGTATTGAGCATGAAATAATAAATGCTCTTCCTGGTGTATAGTTCACAGGTACTGGTATGTACCTTTCTCCCGTCAGTATATTAATTATACTGGTAAAGCGCACATTTTGTTGCCAACATTAGCACACTACGCCGCCGATGCCGTGAGTAAAGAAACCTAAGGGCAATATTTTAGCTTTAAATTCTTGCCATTGTCAACCCGAATTTATTGAAGGTAGGTGTACAGCACGTGTTGTAACGCCATTATACTACTTATTGCAATTTTCACGTCTTTGAATGTTCCGAGATCACATCACGACGCCTTTACTTTATTCAACTAAAATATCTGTATATGTCGAGGGGCATCTACGCTGAATAGCATGACACACATGTTAATGGCAACGCACATGTTTCTGGGATGCAACGCAGTTGTGTTGATTCAGCTGTCGTAATCATTCAGAGATAACGGTGTGCGGGTTGCTGTCAGCGATGTGTGTGAAGCCTCAAGCGTGGCGAAACGGCCGGGGATGTAGCTCAGTGGTAGAGCGTTCGCTTTGCATGTGAAAGGCCCCGGGTTCGATCCCCGGCATCTCCAAATAATTTTTATAAATTCTCCAGCGTTAGTGCCGTTAAATGCAGCATGCACGACAGTCTACGAAAACACCACATGAGAAAATACTACTCTCAAGGGCCTGTTCTGTTCATGGGTTCTGTGGAGAGCTGAAAAGTGGTTTTGGATAGCCCTTTGCCTTGTTATCATTTTGCCGGCCGCGGTGGCCGAGGGAACTGAGGCGCTCCAGTCACGGTCTGCACGGCCACTACGGTCGGGGGTTCGAATCCCCCCTCGGGCATGGATATTTGTGCCGTCCTTAGTCTTAGCTAGTTCATAAGTAGTTTGTAAGCTTAGGGACTGATAACCACGTAGTTAAGTCCCATAAGTTCTACATAAATTTGAACATTTTGTTATCATTTGCAGACTTATGAAAAAAAAAGTGCTGACGGTGAGTATCCTGCATTATTTTGATTTTATCCATTAGAAAATGGTTTTTTTGAAAGCCTGCGACTGTGAGATAAATGGATTTGTTTGTAAATAACAATACTTCTACCAGTCACGATTTTTTATTTATTTAGCACGACGCGTTTCGAGAAATAATTCCCATCTTCAAGTGAGTTTTTTGTGCTGTTTCATATTATTTATGATGTTTCGAGTGTGTGACTGCCTGCTTCATTCTGCTGTCGTTGAGTTTTCGTGGCAGATGGACCAGACGAAAAACGCATCGTGCTAAATAAATAAAAAATCGTGACTAGTAGCAGTATTGTTATTTATAAACAAATCCATTTATCCTGCATTAGTTCTGACCTTCAGTCTGGAGACTGGTTTGTTGCGGCTCTTCATCCTGCTATATCCTAAGCCAGCCTGTTCATTTCGTAATACGAACGGCAACCTACATCTGAAGCTGCTTACTGAATTCTGTGTTCCTCTGCGAATTCTTATCCTCTGTACTTTTTTCTAACGCTAAATTTAAAATTCCTTGATTTCTAAGAATGTGCCCTAATCAATCTCTTCTTTTAGTCAAGGTATACTAGAAATCTTTTCCCCTGAGGTCTATTGAGAATATCCTCGTTAGGTACGTAATACTTGGCATCAGGCCCAGGTTCTCACTCACCTTGAACTTAGTTCGCTGCCCAAGGAGAGCACCCCGGATTTGGTATACCGCTCGAGGCTTGTCGAACTCCGTTCGCGGTTCGATAATGCCATATTTATCTACACTGATGGTTCCAAGAGCAATGACGGTGTCGGATCTGCCTTCGTCGTCGGGGACAACCGGTTCCAATACAAGCTCCCTGACCGGTGCTCGAATTTCACGGCTGAGCTTTTTGCCCTCCACCAGGCCGTTTTGTACACCTGCCGCCACCGCCAACCTTTCTATGCCATATGTTCGGACTCCCTTAGTGCCCTGCAGAGTCTTAAGGACCCTTTGTCGAACCATCCTCTCGTGTATCGGATCCAACGCTCCCTCCACTTGGTAGCAGATGACAGCTGTCACGTTTCTTTTCTGTGGGTCCCTGGCCACGTGGGTGTGCCCGGGAATGAGACCGCCGACATAGCAGCCAAGGCAGCAGCTCTTTTGCCTCGCATAGCTACTTTTTGCGTCCCATCGGACGATGTTCAACGGGCTCTTCGCCGGAGTATTGTGTCGTCCTGGCACAGTGCGTGGTTCTCAAAAAATGTTCAAATGTTTGTAAATCTTATGGGACTCAACTACGGGGTCATCAGTCCCTAAACTTACAAACTACTTACGAACTAGGACAGCACAAATATCCATGGCCGAGGGGGGATTCGAACCCCCAACCGTAGTGGCCGTGCAGACCGTGACTGAAGCGCCTCAGTCCCCTCGGCCACCGCGGCCGGCTGCGTGGTTCTCACTCCACGACAATGAATTGAGAACCGTAAAACCGATCCCGACTGCTTGGAGGTCCTCCTCACGCCCCTCTCGGCGAGAGGTCGTCCTGGCTCGGTTGCGGATCGGTCACTGCCGTTTCAGCCACCGTCATTTGCTAACCGCCGACCCTGCACCGCTGTGACATGGTGACGACATGACGGTGCGACATGTTTTACTGTCTTGTCCCAATTTTAATCATCTTCGTGTAGCTCTTCACTTTCCGTCTACTCTGGAGGAACTTTTAGCTGGTGACACACGAGCAGCTGCTCGAGTTTTGCGTTTTATCAACATGGCCAATCTATCAAAAGATATTTAACCCTTTTAATTGTTTTTATCTTTCGTTTTTAGCCTTCTTTTGATACTCTATCTGGTAGTTACCAATTTTTACGAGATCTAGCGAATCTCTGTTCTTATCTGGGCGCTAATGACCTTAGCAGTTGTGTGCCCTAAAACCACAAAAAAAGGTACGTAATGCACTCACTAAATATTCAGCATTCGTCTGTAGCACCATATTTCATAAGCTTCTACTCTTTTTCTCTGAACTATTATCGTCCACATTTCACTACGGTACAAAGGAATGATGCACTCAAATGCCTTCAGAAAGGATATTTCTAAGACATAATGAATATTCAACGTTAACAATTTTCTGTTTTTCAGATACACTTTTCCTCCCATGTCCTTAATGCATTTTATGTCATCTGTACTGCGACCATCATTAGTAGTACTGCTCATGTAACAAAACTCATATGCCTCCTCCGTTGTCTCGTTACTTAATCTGATTATTTCAGAATCGCTTGATTTTCTTAGACTACATTCCATTTAACTTGCTTTTCTTTTCTTCCTGCAGTATAGGATAAAATTTTAAGTATCACGAACTATGGGGATGGCCGCATCTATACGTTCTATGTAAATCGTCGAAATTATTAGCGTATGTCCTTAAGAATATATTTTCGATTTGTTTTCAAATTTAAAAATTTGTACACGTGCTTCATGTGTTACCGAATCCCAGAGGTTCAAACGTACTGTACGTAAGCACAAAACTATAAAATAACTAACCATAGTAAATGGCTCAAATATATTCTGCAGAGATTCATCAAGAAACACCATTTCCCCGTTTTCGTACATTTTCATCCGTTATCGAAATACGGCAGATTCAAGTGGATGTGGGTTGTCGTTCTTATGAGGAGATGAAAAGGCTTGCTCAGGATAGAGTAGGGTGGAGAGCTGCATCAAACCAGTCTCTGGACTGAAGACCACAACAACAACAACAACATCGAAATACGCCCGAAAAATCACAAGAGTCATTTGTGCTGAATGACGGCGTTCGGACCGCTATAAAACTTTCCATCCGATTTTAAGAAATCCCTTTATGAGAAAAATTTACACGCACTATAATACGTTTCTCACGATGAAAGATTGATTTTATTTTTGTTACTCGTCACAGTTACTGGACAACATCAAAATAAATAAAGTATAGCAACATTTTTAAACGGTTTGCAGAGGTAAAGCACAAAATTACTAAATTTCCGGGCTGTTATGCCGTGGTCTAGTAGATTTATTATTAAAACCCAACGTTTCGTCCCCGACTGAGCGAGCCAGGGTGTGAATCGGACATCCAAAAGGCCACGATCCTCCTTGAGAATGTCCTCCGCAGTCGGGGACGAAACGTTGGGTTTTAATAATAAATCCACTAGACCACGGCATAACAACCCGGATAGTTTTAGTAATTTTGACCATTCCGGCCGTGAAAGTTTACATTTTACAACAGAGGTAAAGCACGTCCCATTTAACTTCGGCCGCTGTTGTTTTTATCCCATACATAGCAGTGCTCAATCACATCTCCCTCTTCCATTTCTGCAATACTGCCTTCATTTCCTCTCTATAGGTCTCTATTCCTCCTACCTTTCAGCGTTCAGTCCTTTGCTTAGTACTGGTTTTCCCTCTGAGCTCTTTATATACATGCAGCTGCTTTCCTTGTCTCCAAATGTCCTATTTTCCTGTCGACGCTATCAATCTTTCCCTTGGTTATACACTCATCTACGGCCTTGCATTTCTTCTCTAGACATTTCTGATTAGCCAGTCCGCACTTCCTGTCAACCTCATTTTCCAGACGTCTGTGCTCCCTTTTTCCGCTTCATTTGCTGCATTTTTATATCTTCTCCTTTCATCAGTTAAGTTCAGTATTTTCTGTGTTATCCAGGGATTTCTTTTGGGCCTTGTCTTTATGCCTCTGCGGTTTTCACTACTCTTATCTCCAGGGCTACCCATTACTTTCCCCCGTTTCAGACAATCCTTGCCTAATGCTTCTTCTGAAACTCCCAACCACCTCTGGAGCCGGCCGCGGTGGCCGAGGGGACTGAGGCGCTTCAGTCAAGTCTGCGTCAGGCAGTGCAGCGGTGCGGAACGACTGTTTGCGTCCCGCCGCCGAGCCTGCTGCTCGCGTGTGTTCACGTGACAGTCGTCTTCGCTTACGTTATTTACTTAGAACAAGAATGGCCCACTCCTGGCGAAAATCAACATTGAAAATCAGTTTTTCGAATGAATATGCACGACCGAAGGCACTTGAAGTCGAACAATTTGTTAGAGAAGAAGTGAAGTCGAACAATTTGTTAGAGAAGAAGTGAAGATTGACTGTAACGATCTTATCGGCATCCACTTCTCTATAGTGAGCAGTGTAGTGTATGTGAAGCTTACCAGCGACGCCGTCTGTGAGAAGATTCTCAACAGATCTAGAAATGGACTCAAATTCCGTCACTCAGATGGACATATCGGTGAAGTGACTATCGAACAATTAGTGTTTGAACTTCCGTTTGAAGTACCTTCAGACGTGGTTGTTTCTGCGCTGCGCCCTTATGGGAACGTTATTAGCCACGTGGCCGAGAAATGGGCTCAATTTACAACATATCCGGTATTCAATGGGGTGCGGCAGGTCCGCATTGAATTGACTAAACACGTGCCATCTTATCTATATATTGGAGGGTGCCGTGCCATCATAATTTATGATGGCCAGCCGAAGACGTGCTCCGGTTGTGGCCAAAGAGGTCACGTTCGTTCTAGCTGTATGCAGCGCAGAATAACGCAGTTACCACCTGGTGATGAGCAGATCCCATCGGCATCGACGACGCTCCCATTGACGTATGTACAGGTTCTTCAAAATGAACCCAGCCAGCAGCCTGTGCCGACACCACTTGATGAAACCGTGCCAAACACTGTAGAACTTCAGGGCAACGAGGACAGGATTGAGGCTACACCTGTGCCGGCTCCTGAATGTCACATGAGGAAGGATAACGAAGTGTCTCCGAAGGAGGGAACAGATGCCGCCTCCATGGTCGTGCCCACCGCCGCCTTCGTGTCAGACAGTCAGAATACCTAGACTTCGTCTGATAATGACGTACACGTGCGAAAACAACGGTAACCACAGAGAAGGAAGAAACATCGGCTTGCTCCGTCTGATACCTGCCGATCACAATCTAATGATGAATCCCAAGACCTTCTACCATCAGAAGATCCACAAGTGGAACGTCCTGCCCCACTCCAGTCGGAGGCGGAATCGACACGGCTTATATCTATAACTCCTACTACAGATGACCAGCAGTCAGCCATTCGTCAGTCGTACACCGACGACACATCAATGCATGTTGACTCACCAGGGGCTTCAACTGACGACCAGCGTCCAAGCAACGCAGCATGGCACGAAGATGTTGAAGATAATTTATCCACAGCTGACGTAACAACAGATGTTGCTACTAAACTAAATGTATGCTAATCGATGAGGGTTTGGCGGAGAATGTGCTACCTGATCTTCGCGTTACAATGAGCATCCCTGTAAATATGGCACAAGGGCAGGCTTACAGAATTGGATCTATCTACATTAAAACAATCCTAAGGCAAATAAAGTTTCAGTTATTCCGTGACATGATGCGGGCGGCAGATCTAGATATTGCCCTTCTACAAGAAGTTCGCCTGGAGTCATTTCCAGATATTTATGGTTATGATACATATCAAACGCCATCTTCTTCCAACGGTAGTGGGACGGCCGTACTTCTGAGAGAAGGTATTGTGGTTGAAGACGTCGCTTACTTACCATCGGGCAGGGGCCTTGCTGTGACATTCCATGGTGTCCGGATCATCAACGTTTATGCTCCCTCCGGCACGGACAAACGAAGGGAACGCTCGCACTTCTACTCAGAAGAGATAGCTCCACTGTTTGCAGGTCAAATTCAGCGGATTAAGGCGAAGATTACTTTACTTATGCGCCGCCGTCTTGAGGGAACAGTGATACGTGCGAGATGTCAAGATCGAGTCGCTGGAGAACCTCCTTCCATGCATCACGTTATTCTAGAGAAGCAACGGTGTAGAAGAGCGCTGGTGCACGCTATTGATACCCCAGATGGTCGTCGACTGAAATCTCAGAATGACATCGCCACTGCTTTCGTGGACCACTATCGACAGTTGTATGCAGAAGTAGATCAGGATGCTATCGCAATGGAAGAAGTGCTCGACTCCATGCCTGGTACTCTTGATGGGGAGTCTGTGCAGACCCTTACAGATACGATTACTGCTGATGATCTTGCTGACGCTCTCTGTAGGGGAGCAACAAACAAATCGCCAGGGCCAGATGGCCTCCCGCTGGAGTTCTACCGCGCCTTTCAAGACATAATGGCTCCTCGCTGGATAGAAATGTATAAAGAACTGACGATACCTGACGTCCCACTCCCACCTGCTTTTGTCGAAAGCCTGATCATTCCAGTCCCGAAGAAGTCAGAGGACAAAAAGTGGAACATTATCGGCCATTAACCATGCTGAACTTCGACTTCAAGATTTTTACTAGGATCCTCGCTTCCAGACTCCGGCGTGTCTTGCATCAGGTCGTCTCTACGGATCAAACATGCCTTGGTGGCAGAAGTAACATCCAGATAGCACTAAGCGATTATCGTGACATCATAGCCTTAGCAGAGACTTTGCCGCATTCGTGGTGTCTTAGTGTCCGTAGACCTGGACCATGCTTTTGATAGTGAGTCATGACTTTCTTGAAGCAGTGCTGCGAAGAATGCCGTTTCCTCCCGCCTTCACACACAGCGTCCTGCGGCTTCTCCGATGCGCCACCTCACGTGTACTGATCAATGGACGTGTGGCAGGCACCGTTACCATTTCGCGATCTGTACGACAAGACTGTCCGCTATCGATGATTCCTTGCCATTGCGCTTGAGCCATTGTTACATGGACTGCGATGTCGACTGTCTGGGATGAAGATGAGGGACCGGTCCTTTATCTGTCGCGCATACACTGATGACCTTATGTTCTTGGCTCAATCAGGGGACGAAGTGCGGATAGCACTCGAATGGATTACCAAGTATGGAACTACTGCGGGCAGCCGTATGAATCTGACCAAGTCTGCCGCGATGAACATTGGCAGGGGTCTTCCTGAAGGGAGCGTGGCCCCACTGCAATCAGTGGACACGCTCAAGTGTTTAGGGATAACCTTAACGCGCGACGTTCGACAAACGTTGGCAGTCAACTACAAACGCCTTCTTCAGGTACTACGAGCTAACGTCGTTAGACTTAATACAACGAGTTGCTTTCGTGAACACCCATCTGGCGTCTAGGATTCCGCACCTGGCCCAGATTCTACCGATGCCGAAGACGATGGCAACAAGACTGCTGGCTGTGTTTGGATACTTCGTGAGCGCCGGCCTTATCTTCAAAGTCCGTTATGAAACATTAACTCTCCTCCCTCGAGACGGAGGTCTTGGGCTTGTCAATGTACATGTCAGAGCGTCTGCTCTTTGTCAGTACAATGATTAAGCTGTGGAAACATCGCCAGACCGGAATATCTGGGATTCTGATCGACGAACTTGATCCTATATCTATAATGCCGCCCATAGCAGTAGCGCATATCTGTACCTATCTCTCACATATTAAGACATATTTTATCGAATATAGTTACGTCCATGAAGACTGCCCCATACACAGACTCAAACGACACGTGATGTGTACCGCATAATGATGAAGGCCATACTCGGAATTGCGTGGAGAGACGACATCCAACAATCAGATGGCCCGTGGTCTGGCGTTCTGTGCATCATGCCCTTCTCGATACAGTTGCTCGTGCTACCTGGTATCTGGTTGTGAATGGAAAATACACGACGCGACATCGGCTGCATGCAATTAAAGATGACGGACTCTCCACACTGCCCTCAGTGTCACGTGTTAGACACTGATGAACATCGGCTGATGTGTGGACCTGCTGCAGAGGTGTGGCTGTTCATAAAGAAAATACTTGCCTTCCTTTGTCGTACAGCTCCTCACACTATTGAACGCAGTCACTTCTAATTCCGGACGAGAGCTTTTTCCCACGCACAAAGACTAATGCAGTGAACTGGATCAAAGGCCAATCTATATATTATTTGTTTCACGATCGAGAAGAGTGTGCTTGATTTTTTGGACATTCCTCCATGATCGCTTCACGTCTCTACTACACAATTCAAGACACCCGACAATACTATGCAAATTTTCTGGGTAGTGTTTTCCTGGATCCTCCCCACAGCTTGGGTGTGCCGGGTATGAGACGATAATTTTAGTATAAATGATCCCTCGGAAGAATGAACCTATGTAACGGATGAAAACAATTTATTCGAGAAGACGTGCCCGGAACTCGCGTGAGGAAACGGAAATTCAGTTAACATCTATCCGCATATGGTCGGTGTGCAGTCACCATTTATGTTTGTTCCGCCGGGAGGGTGGTCTTACTTACGTTCACTATCAGACGCTTTTAATGCTACACTTCATATAGACATGTTTTACTTCTAGTGAAAATCCTCACAACAGAAGGAGATATTTTTCTTTTGCTTTCTCTTATTTTCTTTTCCATTGATATATATAGAAATAAAAAAATAAAAAATCGAAAAAAAAAGGTCTCGGTCTCCGCGGCCACTACGATCGGGGGTTCGAATCCCCCCTCGGGCATGGATATTTGTGCCGTCGTATTTCGTAAGTAGTTCATAAGTAGTTTGTAAGTTTAGGGACTTATGACCCCATAGTTAAGTCCCATAAGCCTTACAAACATTTTTTTCAACCACCTCTGGCTCCTTCAATTTGTCCAGATTCCATCTCATTAATTTTCTACCTTTTTGCAGTCTCTACAGTTCAGAACCATTAAGTTATGATCAGACTCTGTATCTGCCCCTGGATATGTCTCACAGTTTTAAATCTTGTTTGTAAGCTTAAGTCTTACCAAGTCCAACTGGTACCTTCGATTGTTTCCTGGTGTCTTTCAGGTATACAACCGCCTTTCATGATGATTAAACCAAGTGTTTGTGGTGATTAAATTGTGCTCTGCACAAAATTCTTCCAGGCGACGTCTTTAATTCCTTTTCCCCACTCCATATACATCTCCTACTTTTCCTTTTCTTCCCTTTCCTACTGCGAGTTCCAGTTCCCCATCACAATCAAGTTTTCCTCTCCCCTAATGTGCCCGTATAATTTTTTATCTCATACATTTCTTCGATCTCTTCATCATCGATAAAGCTAGTTAGCATGTAAAGTTGTTCTACTGTGGTCGGTGTTGGCTTCGTGACTATCTTTGCTACTATAATGCGTTCGCTTTGCTGTTCATAGTAATTTATCCGCCATTGCCATTTTCTTGGTTTTTTGTTTATTAGACGTACTTCTGCGTTACCACCAACTGATTTTGTATTTATAACCCTGACCAGAAATCCTATTCATCCTGCCACCGAACTTCAGTAATCCCCCATTAGAATACTTGTTTTACTCTTGCTAATGTTCATTTTATAATCCCCTTTAAAGACACTGTCCATTTCATTCTGTTGCTGTTCCAGGTCCTTTGATGTCTGACAGAATAACAGAACCTAAATGAGTAAACTATGAATGTCTTCTGCTCTCGATGCTTGCAGATTTTTGCTATTCACTGTATTTAGCCTTATCGAAAAAACTAACTCGCAAGAAGTACTTCGCTTAATCCACTAGCACTGGTTACACCTTTTGTATTCGCACACAATGATACTTAACTCATTCATATACCTAAGGAATGATACAGAGAGGAAAAGGAAAGTATAACACATAAAAAGAAACACATATGGCATCACTGTAAATTACATTGGCCAATTCCTCTAAGTAATGAACAAAGTCAATGCTGTTGTCATCCAAGAATATCTACTATCACAAGTATTGACTCTTTCAATTACGGTACAAACTGTGGCTACATAAATGGTACTCAAAGTACCGCCTAAAGTTAACCCTGCACTGCACGAACTTAAGTTACCATATCTGTTTAATCAGTTACACATACAGGTTCTATCATGTAATTAGTTGCTACACTGTGCCATGAAAACGAAACTACTTTTCTAGCTAAGTGTACTGTGTTATTACTAGTTGTGAAACTATTACTTCGAATCACAATTTCATCACTTGAAGCCAACATATTAATTTGTTCGCAAGAAAAATTAGTTTTTGATCTCTCGGCGTTTCCCGATATACAACGGTTGTCAGTATCTGAAGTACACATTCACTCATATACGATTTTACGCGTGCACCAAACGATTAATTGTGCTTTGATTTGTCTGACAGTTAATTAGACCCTCTTCGTCACACACTACGTCCGTCCTTAACACAAATATAACGAAACTCCACTCACAGCCACGTCACTTCATCCAAGTGCATCACATGCTAATTAATTTCAATTATTTTTGTTTTGTACTCCCGTTTAAAATGGGCATATTCTCTTTTTTCGGATCCTTTTAAAATGGTCTGCGGAAGTTTCTAGCAAAGTTTAGTCAATGGGGTGTCCTATTAGCTACTCAACTGCTTCAAAGTGCGGAAATACACCTCTTTGAACTCTAACACTCGCAACGCTGAGTTCGTTTCGATTTCACAGCAACTGAAACAACTAGCGTGAAACACCAGCTGCGAGGCAGCCTGTTAAAAGCATTACGTTTGGAACAATGAGGGAACTGAGCCTCTAATAATTACATATTAGATAACACTTTTACAGATTTTTGCGTGAATGTTTAAAGACGTGTTATTTGAAGACGGGCATTTGAAAACTCAAATTGTAGAAATAAATATTCACCTTTATAAGAACGACTGACACTCTAGATTATAATGACACGTACTGGAGCATCGAGCGGGTAGTGGATATTGCTACTCGAGTGTAATCACATGGTTATTGCCACTGTGCGCGTCCGCGGCTACGGTCGCGGGTTCATTACATATCATAATTCTGAAATAATTATATATATAGTGGTGTCGCACAAGTATGAAGTGCGCGCCGCCATATACGCACGGCGCGGCGTTCTTACGTCAGCCACGAGCGCCCTCTGCTACAACTCCGCTCGTGGCCACCACTGAACAGCATCGTTCACTTGGGATTGAGATAGGAACCAGTTAAGATTTGGCTATCGGATAGGCAATAGGAATCATCAGTAGGAAGGCCTCTAGATAATCTATGTATCAGCATTCTGCAGTCAAGAACTATGTAAAAGTTTAAGTATTACTAAGTCTCTGTGAAATATATATCTCGTTCTAATTTACTCTAGTGTTTCTAGTTTCTGCTGTCCCACTGGCTGGTCACCTCCATACCGCACAAGCGTGCATCCTTTATTACTGTGTCGGTCTCTCTCTACTCGGCCACTGACACCCAGGTCTACCGGCGAAAACGAGATACAAAAATGGCGACGAGGCTGGGATCAAAGACCTTGTAAAAATAACTAGGCTCCCTGACGGCGCTGCTGTCGCAGGGATAATTTGAACCTTGGAACGGCCGCCATACTAGTGGCATGCTTCATATAAACACGAGTGTCGTTTGTAGATAGAGTTTTATTGTAACTACTGCTCTATATACACTTAATAGGTAATCACATCTTAACTATTGTAGTGTACCTGAAGCACGATGGTGAAGAGCTGTGCAGCGTTTAACTGTACAAATCGATTTAAGAAAGAGACAAGTGTTACAGGTGAGTGTATACTTATTTGAATTTTGTGTGTGTCTTAATATCCGATAAAATTTGAATTTGGAAACATTTTATTAATATAATAATCGTGCTTTTATTTGCAGGTTTCCTCTCAGTAACAAACAGCTTTTGGCGAAGTGGTTAACTGCTGTCAGGAGGCAAGATTTTTCAACCTACAAGCAATCACTATTTGTGTTCGGAACACTTCGAAGAAGGTTGTTTCCTTGCTAATTATGTTGCTTGTAGGAAGCTCAAAGATGAAGCGGTTCCATCCCTATTTAATTTTCCGAACCACATACAGCAGAAGGTAAATACTTTTTGTAGTACTTTATTACCGGTAAATAAGTGCAAGCGACTAGAGATTTAAGGAACTGATGCTATAATTGTATGGTTACAAAATCTAACAAACTGTAGGGTCTTTGAAATGATTTCGCCAAAGCTCTCAACTGATTTCCTCCTTAAAGTTTTCGTGTACATTGAATTTGTAACATACATAAAACGTGGTAAAGTGCTTAGTAAATACAATGTGTTTGTAAGGTGATAAATAGATCTCTCTCTCTCTCTCTCTCTCTCTCTCTCTCTCTCTCTCTCTCTCTCTCTCTCTCTCTCGTGTGTGTGTGTGTGTGTGTGTGTGGTTTTTTTTTTTTTTTTTTTTCCTCAGTAATGTTGACCAGCAATGTTTCTGTTTCAGGCAATCGTCCCACGAGCAACAACGACGTCATGTAATGCAGCTAGAGCGACTGTGGAAGCAGCAGAAGAAATGGCAAACCCACCCACAACAAGTGCTGATAACTCTGGTGACCATATTTATTCCTTGCAGAAAAGTCCCAGGGCATACAAAAGACAGTGCAGTGATTTGTTGGAAAAGAAGAATTCTTTGATCACGAACGTAAGAAAGCAGTTGTACGCAAAGAAAGTGAAATGTGAGAAGCAAGAACAGAAAATTAAGTGTTTAAAAGCATTAGTGACTGATTTAAAAGCAAAAAACCTACTTAATGAGAGAACTGCAGGTCTTATTGAAGAGACTTTTTCTGATGTGTCATTGGACTTATTTAGAAGAATTTTGTGTGGAAAGAACAATGAATATTCTGATCGGCTGAAATCTTTCGCATTAACTTTGTACTTTTATTCTCCATGTGCATATGAATATGTGCGTAACTACTTAAACTTAGCTTTGCCACATCCCAATACATTAAGATCCTGGTACAACTCTGTAGATGGGAAGCCAGGATTTACAGCTGAAGCATTTGCTGCAATTTCTGACAGAACTAAAGATATAAATGGCAATGTTTATGTTTGCTTAACATTCGATGAAATGTCAATTAAGAAAAGGTTAGATTGGGATGGGACACAATTTGTGGGATATGTTGATAGGGGCTTTGGGGTAGCAAACGAAGAATTGGAGGAAGCTAGGGAAGCATTAGTGCTACTTGTTGTAGGTATAAACACTAATTGGAAAATACCAATTGCATATTTTTTAGTGAATGGCATGTCATCTGACGAAAAGCTTGGTGTGGTGCAGAATGCTTTCAGACTTCTGCATGCAGTTAGTGACTAACTTGTCACTTGCATCAAAACTAGGAGCAAAGTTAGATGTCAATAATATGCAACCATATTTTTTACATCCTTGTAGTTCAGAAAAAGTTTTCATATTTCTTGATGCTTGTCATATGTTGAAGTTAGTAAGAAATTTATTTTCAGATTTAAAAGTAATGAAGGATGTACATGGTAATTTCATTAGGTGGCAACACATAGTTGCATTAGAACAATTACAGAGTCAGAAAGGACTGGTTTTGGCTAACCAACTGAAAAAGAACCATGTGGCTTATCAAAGACAAAAGATGAAGGTAAAGTTAGCTGTCCAGGTGCTCAGCAGTTCAGTCTGTACAAGTCCCAGATATCTGATTTATGATCTGCAACTTGATGATTTTAGAGATGCTGAAGGTACAGCAAAATTTTGTGAAATGTTTGACAGGTTGTTTGATATTTGCAACTGTAAAAGTCCTTTTGCTGTAGGTTATAAGTCTGCTTTAAGACAGTGAAACAAATCTGTATGGGAATCTTTTTTAACAGAGGCAGAGAGTTATTTATTAGGTTTAAGAGGTATTAATGGTAGAGAAATATACAAGACTCAAAGAAAAACTCCAATCATTGGATTCATATGCCTAATTTATAGCATTAGGGGGCTCTTTGTTGATCTTGTTGAGACCTCTTACCTGAAGTACCTGCTGTTGTACAAATTCAGCCAAGATCATGTAGAGATGTTTTTCTGTATGATAAGAGGCAGGTTTGGGTGGAATAACAACCCTTCTGCCTTACAGTTTCGGTCTGCGTATAGGCAACTCTTGGTGAGAAATGAGGTGAAATGTAAAGGCACTAGAAACTGTACAACAGACTGTTACCCCATTATTGTCATGGAAGAAAGACATTTTCACTGAAATTTGGTTTGATCCGTTGATATTTGCTAAAAATCGGGTGAATGATATTAAAGTGAACTTCATATCGCATACCAATGAAAATCTGTATATATCAGACCATGACTATATAGGTTCCAATGAAACATTAACTGAATACTCTGAAAATGTTATTGTGTACATAGCTGGATATGTAGTTAAACACTTAAAAGATGTTTTAATGTGTCCCGTTTGCATTTCTGCCCTCTTTGGCAATAATGAAAATGTAGAATTTAGCAAATACAAATTTTTAAATAGGAAAAATAATGGAGGTTTGACAGTACCGTCATCAAGTGTAATTATTGTATGCACTCAATGTGAAATCATTTTAAGGGGATTGCAAACAGTAAACAGAGGGGAAGCCACCTAGAGGCAATGTACAACTTGCGGTGCAAGTTAAAGTGCTGGAGAAACTGCAGGAACTTAGTGTGTTTCAGGAACTAGAAGTCCATGCCTTAGACAATGTATTTCCTAAAAATCATATATTATTAATAAAGGCCATAGTTTCAACATTTATGAAAATCAGGTTACACCATGTAGCAAAATCTCACCTTTTAACACTCCACAAAGAAATTTTACGACAGCATTTCACTAAATCAGTGCTGTTTCTTAATCAATAGATTACATACATATTCTGGTGAAGTGTGTAACTTGGCAGGTTTGTTTACTTTTGCTATTCTTTTGTTTCCAGTGTAATGTGCATAAACATGTCAATAATTGCTTATTTATACTGTAGTGATTTCTTTGGTTTGCTACATATTCCCATTGTTTTGTGATGTACTAATTTCATATTGATTGCTGCTTTGTTCTGGTCCGGTATACTGCTAATACTTTGCTTGTCAAACATCCTCATTGTGGTGTACTGAACTAATAGCGAATGCTTGTTTATACTGGTCATGTTTGCTTTAAAGTACATTCTATATTTTGTCGGTGTACTGATCTGACAGGTATTGATTATTTGTCCTGCTTCTGATTCCTTTGGTGTGCATTTCACTGGGCATGGTGCTGGACATATTTTCTTTGCTCTACATGTTTAAAATGCTTTCTAATTCTTAATGTATTTGAAAAGTGGAAATAAAATGTTGAAATGCTTGTGCATGAATGAATAATAAAATATTCTATAGTATGTCAATGGAATTGGACTTCTTTCTTTTTAGTACAAAGTGAACTGATATTACACTAAATTTGCAACTTTACAGTACATCTTTTAGTTCATGATGTAGGTTGTGAGGTAATTGTGCAGTAAAAACCTGTCTCCCCATTTATATTTAGCAGAAATAGTAGACGTAATACTTGTGTTCAGAGATGCTTAACAGGCTGTTAGACAAGACAATATAGGATTTTGAATGAAAGAATGTAATGACTTTACAATATTGGTAGCTTTTAAAATCCAATTACTGTAAGCAGTACTGGTGGACAGGATATTGATAAAGTTTCATGACACACAGGATGCACATTGTGAAGTTAAACCCAATTTTGATAGTTACCGACTTTTTCACACTACTGTAAGGTATGGAAGTTACACCATTAAAATGCTAATATTTGTGATAGGTACTCGAATTCTAATGTTATATGTAGTTAGTTAAAATAAAAAAAAAGAAGACATGGCATACTCTGTTCGCGAGAGAAATTAATAGTGGCTGGTAGCTGTATACACAAGGTAAGAAGTTGTTTTACAGTTATGTATCTGCTGGATACTTTATCTTCACAGTAGTTTTTTAATATTAGCTATTTTAGGCAGTCCTTGTAGACATGTGACTCACTGTTTCATTCTATGATGGTGTAAAATAACTACAGGGGCTCACCTGTAGATGGGGATACCGCCCATCAGCTTTGACCCGTGATGTTATCGCAGCGTGGTAGTTTTCAGGTGTGTGCGTTTTTGTAGATTGTCTGAGTGATTGTGGTGGTTGAGTTAAAGGTACCATAGTTTATTTACACACAAAACAGATTAATATTTTGTGTTTAAAAAGTGATCTGTAGCTTCTCTCTGATGGTTAGGCGTAGGTTAACCAAGAGATTTTTTTTTTCGTATGTCAGCGCCTAAGGAGCAAATGTTTGGGCTAAGACCTGTGATAGATGGTACATTCTGTTATCTATAATAACTACAGATTATTTGTATTTGCAATAAAGAAGCATTAAGATATCCCGTATTCTGGTTTTCCGACATCTTGATGACGTTGGTCAAAGCAGACGGGTGGTATCCCAGTCTACAGTTATGCCATTACTGGGCATACAAGAACAATTGCCTTGCTGCAGTTCAAATTTTTGCTCATGGAATTAATATTAGCAATTTGTAGTACAGAACTTAAAGACCATCTGCTTTACGTGTAGGCCTAGTTATTATAAGTGAATGTGTTTGCAGAACTGTGTGTAGTTCCATATATAAATGACATATCCACACAGGATGCACATTGTGAAGTTAAACCCAATTTTGATAGTTGCTTATTTCACTCTACTGCAAGGTATTAGGCTTACAGCATCAAAAAGAATGGTAATATTTGTGCTAGGTACTCTAGCATATGTTAAATGTACTTAGTTAAAAAAGAGAAGAAAATAATGGCTTATTTCGTCTTTCTAAAAGAAATTGATAGTGGCACAAGGTAAGAAGCTGTTTTACAGTTATATATCTGCTGGAATATTTCTTTTCCACAGTCGATTTTTAACATTCTCGGTTTTAGGCAACCTTGATTAACATGTGACTCAGACTACTTCAATTTGTGATGCTATAAAAATCTACACAATAGAGAATACATCGGACACTTCAAAGACGTCAAGTGTTGTAGATATCTTCCAAAATTGTTTGTGAAAAAGTTTCACCATCGTAGAATATATTAAAAAGGACCAAAAATTCTTATCTGACGATAAATTCCGTTCATTTCCTGCATTTAGAATACTAAAAACCTAAATGTTATAATTCGGTTTAATTAGGAAGAAGAAATGCTGTGGCATATTTCTTCACCTTTGTTGTTGTGGTCTTCAGTCCAGAGACTGGTTTGCTGCAGCTCTCCACCCTACTCTATCCTGAGCAAGCCTCTTCATCTCCTCATAAGAACAACCCACATCCACTTGAATCTGCTTACTATACGCGTCTCTTGGTCTCCCTCTGCGATTTTTACCCCACACACTTCCCTCCAACGCTAAATTCACAATTCCTTGATGTCTAAGAATGTGTCCTACCAATCTATCCCTTCTTTTAGTCAAGGTATGCCAGAAATTTCTTTTCTCCCCAATTCGGTTCAGTACCTCCTCATTAGCTACGCGATCCACCCACCTAATCTTCAGCATTCTTCTGTAGCACCACATTTCAAAAGCCTCTATCCTCTTTCTGTCCACACTGCTTATCGTCCATGTTTCACTCCCATACAAGGCAACACTCCATACAAATGCCTTCAGAAAGGACTTCCTTAGGCTTAAATCAATATTCGATGTTAACAAATTTCTCTTTTTCAAAAACGCCTTTCTACCCATTGCCATTCTGCATTTTATATCATCTGTACTGCGACAATCATTTGTTATTTTACTGCCCAAGTAACAAAACTCATCTACCTCCTTTATTGTTTCGTTACCTAATCTAATTCCTTCAGCATCACCTGATTTTCTTACACTGCACTCCATTACCCTAGTTTTACTCTTGTTAATGTTCATCTTATATGCACCTTTCAGCACACTGTCCATTCCGTTCAATTGCTCTTCCAGGTCCTTTGCTGTATCGGACAGAATTACTATGTCGTCGGCAAAACGCAATGTTTTTAATTCTTCACCCTGAACTTTAATTCCTTCTCCAAATTTCTCCTTGCTTTCCTTTATAGCTTGCTCAATGTACAAATTGAACAACATTGGGGAAAGGCTACAACCCTGTCTTACTCCCTTTCCAACCACTGCATCCCTTTCATGCCCTTCAACTCTGACAACCGCTGTCTGGTTTTTGTACAAGTTGTAAATAACCTTACGCTCCCTATATTTTACTCCTGCTTGCGTCAGAACTTGAAAGAGTTTATTCCAATCAACATTGTCAAGAGCCTTCTCCAAATCTACAAAAGCTAGAAATGTAGGTTTGCCTTTTCTTAATTTATCTTCTAGGATAAGCAGTAAAGTGCGTATTGCCTCCCGTGTTCCTACATTTCTCCTGAACCCAAACTGATCTTCCCCGAGGTCGGCTTCTACCAGTTTTTCCATCCTTCTGTATATAATTCGTGTTAATATTTTGCAACCATGACTTATTAAACTGATGGTTCTGTAGTTTTCACACCTGTCTGCACACGCTTTCTTTGGAATGGGGATTATAACATTTTTCTTAAAGTCTGAGGGTACTTCACCTGTCTCATACATCTTACACACAATGTGAAACAATTTTGTCATGGCTGGTTCTCCCAGAGACTTCAGTAGCTCTGACGGGATATCATCTACTCCAGGGGCCTTGTTTCGACTTAGATCTTTCAGTGATCTGTCAAATTCATCTCTCAGTATAGTATCTCCTATTTCATCATCATCTACATCCTCTTCCCTTCCTACAATATTGTCTCGAAGTTCATTTCCTTTGTAGAGCCCCTGTATATACTCTTTCCACCTTTCAGCTTTCCCTTCTTTGCTGAGAACTGGTTTTCCATCAGTGTCCTTGATATTCATAGAGCTGTTTTTCTTATCGCCAAATGTTTCTTTTATTTTCCTGTAGGCTGTATCTATTTTTCCCCTATTTATACATTCTTCTACATCCTTGCATTTGCCTTCTAGCCATTCCTGCTTAGCCATTTTGCACTTCCTGTCAATCTCATTTCTTAGTCGTCTGTACTCCATTTTGCCTGTTTCATTTACTGCATTTTTATACTTTCTCCTTTCATCAATTAAATTTAGTATCTCCTGTGATATCCAAGGATTCTTTGTAGGTCTTGCCTTCCTACCTATCTTGTCCTCTGCTGCCTTCACTATTTCATCTCTCAATTTTACCCATTCCTCCTCAACTGTTTTATTTTCCCCTGTTTCTGTCACTTTATGTTAAATAAATTTGCCCACAATTCATAGTTGTAGTATATTCAAAGAGCATGAGCTTGTTTTACATATATACTTTTCATTGATATTCACTTTTCGTGACGTAACTCGAATGAATACAAATTCTAAACAAAAGTGTCTTAAGCACATTTAAAAGTCGCGCGAGAGTTTGCCACTACTATGGCCGCCGAGACGCTCTTCAATTTGTCCGCTATTCGCAGTCGGCCGCTTACGGAGTTGTGGGGGCTTGGATGGGATACAAAAATGGCGACGAGGATGGGATACAAAAATGGCGACGAGGATGGGATACAAAATATATAATACGATGATCTTGAAAAAAAAACATTTAAAAAACGATAATTTTAAAACTATGAAAATGTAATGTTTTGCTTTGTTTCTCGCAGTCATTTTTAGCAGAAAACGTGTTAGGCGGCAACGGCACTAATTTGGACACTTTTTTCGACTTTTAGGTATTTACTCGGCAAAGCGAAGTGGTAATGACGACACGGTGGCAGCACCGTCGTGTTTATGCCCGAGAAGCAGAAAGGGGGAAGCAGTGCTGGCGTACACTCCAGTATTCTTACAAGTGGGCCGCTGTCACACGGTGCCCATTATCACCACACATACATGCCACCATTTTGAGGAGAACGAAAATCTTAATTCTAAATCCGAATGCGATGTTCGCCGTCGTGTTTGTGCGTTAGACAAAATCTACTTTCCTAACCGGATCTCACATCGGTTTAGTGTCTTTTGCCTAACACGATGGATTACGTAAATTTGCTGTTCCAATTTAGTCAAATCTCCAAAATGATATTATCAGTACTTTGGTAGTTTAATTTTTGTTAGTAGAGAGGGGAGTTTTAAGAAATATGCAGAAATGTACTAGGTCATGCGTACAATCGCCTAACAGGACACTTCGGCGTTGCCTCCATTCTCACATTTTTATAACACTTTGAAACTTTCCGCACTTTTTGGTACAATATATAATGTCGAGTAACGCTAAAATAGCGCTGATTATACGGCTGCTACTCATTGAAGGTTCAAAATTTACCTTCGTGAAAATTCGTAACTTTGTCATCTTTTGACCCTAAGTTATCGCCAAATAATTATCGATTTGGCCTCTCTTATCTTTAATGTGCAAACATACACGCGTTAGATTTGAACACGTGAAACACTCATTAGCAGACTGAGTGGAATTTAAAGATTTTTATCACCTATTTTGTATCGAAGCGGGCGTCACCCTCGCATCTACAAATCCTCCCTTACTCTGTCTTACAACATTACTCAGTAAAGGATTTCATTCTGCACGACTAGAATGTTAACGTCCAAGGTTACATGTGTCATACGAACAAAAAGAAGCAATTCCAGGTGAGTTCTGGGTATAACGTATTCATTGCCCTAGTCGTCGATGCAACGCTTTCTTATGACAGAGGCAGAAGACTACGCCTTTTTTTTTTTAAGTCATCTGTAATTAAGAACAAATGAGTCTAAGGGAAACATCAGAAATGTGAGAGGTATTGACGATTATCGAAATTCTATTTACAGCTTGGTCCCCCCCCCCCCCCCCCCCCCCCCGCATTTACGAGTGATTATATAACAATTCAAGAGTTCGATCGGCCTTCTGCTAAAGATGTGAAAGAATGAATTATTTTCTATTGTTGTAAAAAGGATACCTTAATTCAGGAAAATACACAATAATCTTAGTTCTTTTCATTTCAAACGACCACATTTTACAGGGAATCACAAAATATAAAGAAAATAAAACGTCGTAAAATCGATTTTACAACTGTGAAATAAGAACTTTTAGTTAATTTAAACTTCTTTAAGATAAGCATAAACTGGCTGTACCGAATAAAATAGTAGAAGTTTGAAAATGAGTGAATAGTCGGAAAAAGTGTCGAAATCAGTGCCGTTGCCGCCTTATAGGTTTTCCGCTAAAACTGACTGCGAGAAACAAACATTACATTTTCATAGTTTAAAAATTATCGCTTTCAAAACGATTTTTTTTTTCATGATCATCGTAATAACGAGTGATTTTGAATACACTAAATGGTTTGGTTTCTCCGTAATTATTTCAGAATTATTAAATGTAATGAACCCGCGCCCGTAGCAGCAGACGCGCACAGCGTGGCAATAACCATGTGATTTTATATCCACTGCCCAACGAGCGATTTGTCAGAGAATAACGGTCACTAAAATCTCACGGTAGTTAAAGTTCGTTGGTAATGAATCCTCAGTGCAATTAAAATCCGTCTGTATTATTCTAACACAACCTACACGTCACGAAGAGAAAGACGGGGCAGAGCATGTAACCATGTGTTTAATATAGGACAGTTACTGGCAGCGCGTTCGTCTTCCCCCCCCCCCCTCACACCAATCCCCTCCTCGCCCCCCCCCCCCTCCACATGCATACATTCGTATCTGGGCCAGGCAGCACGCAGGCGTTGGAAAGTTCACTGTCAGCCTCTCAGCACCGTCAGTTTCCGTAGTGTAGTGGTTATCACGTGCGCCTCACACGCGCAAGGTCCCCGGTTCGATCCCGGGCGGAAACATTATTTTAAATTGTAGGGTTACTTCCGACTCATTAACCTTTAACTAAATAAAAAAAACCTGGGATATTTGCACGGTGCGATATCGCCTGGTACCGAGGAATACGTGTGAGGCGTCTGCTAGACCGGAAATTATGTGGTGGCAGTGGACGGATGCACGAAATAAGATTACACGCGACATATTTGAAAACAAATAGTACATAGCGGGCATCCGCAGCTGTAGACTTGAGTCATAATGATGGAAACCGCTTCAGCTGTATGGTGTTCTTTTATAACCAACTAGTTTCGTGGCATTAAAGCCACATCATCAGGGTCATCTGTATACAAATGCCAATAACAATCGCGTTATGCTATTTTACATTTGGGCTATAGCTAAGAAAACTTTAGGTGAAAGTACCCACAAGTTATTTCATACTTCTCTCTTTCAGTGGACTACACGACCCAACTTTCTCTGGTCCTATTCCATAAAATGATAAATAAATCGGTTGGCCTGAGTTAAAACAATGTGGGAATGGTAAATAAGTGAAAATGAAACGGTATGTACGCTTAATTTTCCCTTATTCAACATTTCCACATTGTTTCAACTCAGGCACACCGATTTATTTTTCATTTTATGGAATAGGACCAGAGAAAGTTGGGTCGTCTAGTCAGCTGAAAGAGAGAAATATTAAATAACTTTTGAGTACTTTCACCTATAGTTTTCTTATCTATAGCCCAAATGTAAAATAACATAACGTGATTGTTACTGGCATTTGTTCTTTGTATACAGATGTCCCTGACGATGTGGCTCTAATGCTACGAAACTAGTTGGTTAATAAAAGAGCACCATACAGCTGAAGCGGTTTCCATCATTGACATATTTGAAAAATAAAAGGTATAAAAACATCGAAGCTTGATACTCTCCCACTATGGGTGGCGGGGTCGAAAATGTTCAAATGTTTAAGCTTATGGGACTTAATTACGGGGTCAACTTACAAACGACTTACGAACTAACTTATACTAAATACAGAACACACACTCATGCCCGAGTGGGGATTTGAACCTCCGACGGGGAATGGCATCGCAGCATAGCGCCTCAATGCGCTAGGCCACTCCGCCGCGGCTGGCGGGGGGCGGGGTCGTATGGATAAACAGATAACAAAAAAAATACGAGGGTCATTAATAATTGAAGAGGCGTATTGGAGAAGATAAAAAAGAAAAAAAAGTTTATTTTTTCAAAACAATTTTATATTTTCCAAGTAAACTCTTCGAACTTTTTCCAACGGGCTACAAGCTCTTTCATTCCGGCTGCAAAGATCTTTTCATCTTGATGTTTGAACCGCCGCGGCAGAACAGCTGTGCACCTTGCTGCGGTGCGCGCTATCGTTCACCGCCGGAGGTTAGTCCTCCCTCAGGCATTTTGTGTGTGTGTGTGTGTGTGTGTGTGTGTGTGTGTGTGTGTGTTTAAAGTCCTCGTTGTGTGGAATCTCTCCCCACGTAATGCCTTTTTCACAGCACCAAACAATTGAGAATCACTAGGTTCTAAATGAGGACTGCATGGGGGATAAAGCAGTACTTCCCAGCCCATTTGTTCGATGGTTTCAAGGTTTAGTTGACCAATATGAGGACGTGCGTTGTTATCAAACGTCTCCTGTGAGATCCACGACGTTTCTATCTCGTGACCGGCTTCACCTTTGTTTGCCGGCCGCGGTGGCCAAGGGGACTGAGGCGCGCCAGTCACGGTCTGCACGGCCACTACAGTCGGGGGTTCGAATCCCCCCTCGGGCATGGATGTTTGTGCCGTCCTTAGTAGTAGCTAGTTTATAAGTAGTTTGTAAGTTTGGGGACTGATGACCCCGTAGTTAAATCCCATAAGCTTTACAAACATTTGAATAAACAGGACAGTGTTTATGCACGCTGTGTGGAAAATCATGCTTGTATCACGCGCCTCGAATCGTTATTACACCTTTATTTACTTGTCTAAGACTGTAATATATTCATTAAATGCAATACGAGGGACACTATTTCTGAATCAAACTCAAGTGTACCTTTTTACAATTTTTTTTATTGTTTCGTTGCAGAAGTAGTACGGTTAATTACATGTCTCGAATATTTTGCAAATAGTTTTCACATTTTTCAGAACAGGTATTGTCCGCTATATATGTTTAGTGTCTACTGAAGGAACTGGTAGAATCAAATAGATATTTCAAAATGTTAACTTCTTTGTAAGCAAATAATACTGACAAGGGGTTGTTTGTTACTTGTATGTTTACCAATATGGCGTCAATCGTTAAGACTTCGAAATACGCAGTACAAACTCCAGATTATCTTTGAACCCACTGGCTAAAACCATTGCCACCTAGAGACAAGGCCTGAGCACTGCCTGCCAAGAGGAGTTATAACACAATCGAACTATTCGTCTTCTGTAGCGTTATGCTGAGTTTGGGAATACGTACACGTTGCTACTTATGTGATTTATTTGTTTCAGAGACAATTTTTTTGTATAAGATATTTATGAACTATTAGTAAGATATCTTAGTGATATTGAAATCGGACGATTCATATTAGGCATTTCGTGTCATACCAGCAAAAGTCTGCATGGAGATTCGCATAGATAACACGGAAAACATTCTGAAACAAAGTGTGGAATGTGCACGTATTCCCAAACTCAGCACATCGCCACGTAAGACGAACAGTTTGCTTGTGTTATGACTACTCTTGGCAGGCAGCACACAGGCCTTGTATCCAGGTGGCGTTGCTAAAACTCACCCCCTCTACTCAAACGTAAGCTAAACTGCTGCTACACTAAAGAGAGCCCAAAAACCAAAACACACACACACACACACACACACACACACACACACACACACACACACACACAAAATTGCGCCCATTCTCACACTGTTGTTGTTATGGTCTTCAGTCCGGAGACTGGTTTGATGCAGCTCTCCACCCTACTCTATCCTGAGCAAGCCTTTTCATCTCCTCATAAGAACGGCAACCCACATCCACTTGAATCTGCTTACTATACGCGTCTCTTGGTGTCCCTCTGCGATTTTTACCCCACACACTTCCCTCCAATGCTAAATTTACGATTCCCCGATGTCTAAGAATGTGTCCTACCAAGCGATCCCTTCTTTTAGTCAGGGTATGCCAGAAATTCCTTTTCTCACCAATTCTGTTCAGTACCTCTTCATTAGTTATGCAATCTACCCACCTAACCTTCAGCATTCTTCTGTAACACCACATTTCAAAAGCCTCTATTCTCTTCCTGTCCGCACTGCTTATCGTCCATGTTTCACTCCCGTACAAGGCAACACTCCACACAAATGCCTTCAGAAAAGACTTCCTTACCCTTAAATTAATATTCGATGTTAGCAAATTTCTCTTTTTCAAAAATGCTTTTCTTCCCATTGCCATTCTGCATTTTATATCCTCTGTACTGCGACCATCGCATGTTATTTTACTACCCAAGTAACAAAACTCATCTACCACCTTCAATGTTTCGTTACCTAATCTAATTCCTTCAGCATCGCCTGATTTTCTAAGACCGCATTCCATTAGTATACGGAAAGAAAAGGAAACAGGAATACGTGATAAACAACATAAATATGACATTGACAGATAATAAAATGATTGTAAACACTTGGTAAATGAATTGCCGACGTTTCGACAACTGTACAGTGGTTCTCTTCAGGGCGGTTAATTGTTGGCTGCTGCTGAAAGTACACTCTTATATCTGCTGTATAAACAGCGGCCACAGTACAACTGACGCGCGGCCTGAACGTTGGCAGCAGGAAACACCATCCCTTGGATGCTAGTTGCTGATTGGCTGTTGCCTTCCAATCAGACATAAGATTTTATCTACCAGTGATTTACAGTGTAGGAAACGCAAGAGCCTGCTGATACGCTACTGCCAGCCAATCACCATCTTAGATGTAAGACGTCGGCATTAGACAACCGAAAAATTCACAGTATATAAGGGTGTACATTCAGCAGCAACTAACAGTTAACCGCCCTGAAGAGGACCACTGCACAGTGATCGAAATGTCGGCAATTCATTTGCTAACTGTTTAAATATGACGTGGCCTAATACCCAGAATTGTTTTTTTCAAAATGACACCGGTCGTGGAAGCAAACGAATTTATAAAACGATTGTAGTTGTATTTAAACACCTCATAGTTGGATATGTGACTGCTATTTAAAATATTAATTAGAATTGCAGTGTCGCATATCACTGAAGCTGTGAAAGGCAACACTTAGCTGATCAGCTTTCTTCCAGAATCCACAGGGATGAGAGTTGCTAGATACAACATAAAATCACACCAATAAAACTATATGAAACGGCTCACGATAAGATGTTTCGGCTGGCAACCTGAAATGGATATAAGAAAGACACTATTTGTGGCAGACATTGATTGTTGTAAATCGTAAATTTAGGAAGAAGGAGCTTAAGGAACTCTCTCTCTTCACTCATACCAAATATGAAATTCACGAACCGAAAAAAAACATTTAGACGTAGGCCTACAATTAGATTACCAACTCACCAATACCTTTTCAACATAAGATATATATTTAATCGCAACACTGCAAAATGTTCAGACATCTGTTGTTCTATCATGGACTATCATTCTATGACACTTAAACAGCAGCAAGTGTACGAAGATTTTCGCAATAATGTGAATAAATATGTCTATATTTAGGACTGCTGCTGATCACCGCGAAGATCTGATTCTTCAGAAAAGACTGCAGAATAAGAGTTAAAATCAGACCAAATGGAACGTTATTGTTCCAAGAATAATTGTAAAATCACCCTTCCTTTTCTTCTAGGCACTAAGAGGACTGGCATATCCCAAGTCTGGATATAAGCTGAACTCGTGGAGTATCGGGCTGAGAGCATGTAATATCGAGACTTTTTATGGAAGATTCATAAGAGGTTACGTTCAATTACGACCACAGAATTGAAGTACAGACTGATTCAGTCCAAGTTTGACGATTGTGATTGACAATAAGTAGCTATAAAACGAAATCGCATGTTTTCAAGTTTTGGTATTTTAATAAGGTCTTATCAGCAACTAACTTCAAACTCGGTTTGTCTCAGGAATTCAGTGCACACTACAAAATAAATATTTTTGTTTACAATATATGTATTTTTTTAGATTTTAATTTTTTCTGTCAATGCTAAATTAGTCTTTTGACGCGACAATATCAAATGTATTTTATAAATAAGTACGAGAATCAGCAAAATTAATAACTGTTCAATTTTGAACTTAACCATCAGTTTCTCGTAACGAAAACCTTCGGACGATCACTTGTTAATATTTGACGCGCGAGCGAATCATAGCGCGTCATATTTAACTGAAATTACCTTGCGTTAAAACACAGTGACAGAGTTTCGAATTGGACCAGATGAAAATTTAATGTAATCGTAACAGTTCATTCGCTTAATGTGATTAACTAATTTCAATAACAAGGAAGTTTTCTGGCTGTCGAAATTCGTAATCGTCACCAGAAAATCCTTTTCCGTAAACTGGCGGTATATCGTCTTTATAATTTGTTACTGCACATCAAACTGAAATAATACTATATCGCACACCTTCCAAGATATATTGATGCAAGTTCCATATTCATGCGATGTACCGTTCACGTACATGCGCGAACTGAAGGAAACGTGAGTTCACGCGTTAAGATCTGTGTGGGGCATAGCAACTGTGCTCTACGCCTCCACGTGTTAACGCAAAACTATCAACCCGAAAATAATTCTGAACAGAGATGGAATAACTTTGACTTCTCGTGGACTCCATACCCATCTGTTACCGTGTCGCCTGGCTACACAATGAACGCCATTGAAAGGAGGAGGGGGGAAACGTGCTGTTGTGTAATCCTGTGGCGCAGCGCTGGTTCGCAGGCGATGGTGGTGTAATGGTCAGCATAGTTGCCTTCCAAGCAGTTGATCCGGGTTCGATTCCCGGCCATCGCATTAATTTTTAATCTAGTCTATATGACTATACACTACTTTGTAACAAGGAATGATGAGATTAGACCCTAATGGGCTAAAAACTGAAAACGTAAACAAGATTTTCTGTAGAGATCACGGGCAACACTTTTTCAGTAACTTGCCAACAACCCAGAAATGTTCAGCAAGTAGCCAGAATAACTTATTATTGTCACGTACATATGAGTAGAATAAAGTGATACATACACTTTCAAAAATCCATACATATTATAGAACTGCATGCATGTTCCGCATCACCTAAGGTACTGAACCGATTTCAGCTCAAGTTACTAACAGACAACAATCTTTGTGGGAGTATGTAACCAACTGCTACCCATATTTCAGGCGGTATGAAGTCATAAGCAATGAAAACTGCCTCGATCGCCCACTGCCTGAGAACAAGATCAGTTCGCTATACACGCAGTTTCAAACGATTGCAAAACTTTTTTCTCACTGACAATACCAAGAAAATGATGAAATGGAATTACACTGTTCGACATGGGTTCTATTTCTGATATTTAAGTGTGTGCTTCTAAAATATATTATATACGAGGCGCGTCCAGGAAGTAAGTTCCGTTTCTATTTATCTCCGCTGCAGCGCTGCGATTGCAGTTCCGTACATGCTCTGTAGACGATGTGTATCAAGGAGAAGAACGTGTGCCATTTGGAGATCGCTGTCAGTTACGTACGCTTTGTTGTACTTGTTTGAAATGTCGGCGTTGATTGAAAATCCCGCCACCTGTGAAATCAGGTCGGTTATTCGGTTTCTGAATGCGAGGAAAGTGAAACCAAGTGAAATTTATCGACAAATTTGCAATGTTTACGGACCAAATGCGATGAGTGACTCGATGGTGAGAAGATGGGTCGAACAGTTCAATGACGGGCGTAGTGATGTGCACGATGAAGAACGAAGTGGGCGTCCACCTTCGGTTACAGAAGAACTGGTTCACGTGATTGATAACAAGATCCAGGACATCGCAAGTCTTTCATTGGCGGTCATCACTTTACCAGTGACGACGAGCTGAAAGAAACTGTTTCCAACTGGTTGAAGACACAGGCGGCAGATTTCTATGAATAAGGTATACAAACCCTGGTGCCACGCGATGACAAATGCCTGCAAAATTTCGGCAGTTATGTGGAAAAGTAGTTTAAGAGTTGTAGAATTTTGTGCAATAAAAATGTCTTCTGTATCTGTGTACAATTTCATTTTATTACCAAACGGATGGCAAACACAGGGACGTTATAGAGAAATACGGGTATGTTGCCGCCTATAGTAGTGATTGAACGTGATAATTTCTTGTTCATCAGCAGGTGGAAAGAATATGTCATCAGGTTATCCTCTGCCACACCTATGTCAATAAGACCACCTGAAACAGCTCATTAACTCGAACAGCGACAGCCGGTCCCTGCCTCGGCAGTAAAGTTTCATGCCTCCCAGAGGCAGGTGCATCCAGTTTACAACAGTGGTGTTAGCTGTAATTTGGGTCAATCTTAACCAGTGGGTGTTTTAGTTGACAAGCGACCGTCTCCGTCATATTTCCGAGCATGGTTGAATTTTTAAGTTCCTGTGTTTAAACTGATTGAGCCTGGTGCTGAAGGTAAAATGACTGTTTTTACACTTCAGCGTTTCTCTAGTTCCATATTATTAATGTAGTATGTGTATTACTGAAGAGGTATTTTGAAATGCCCTCAGGAGGGAAACAATGTGAAGGAAAAGTACTTAGAAGAAATTTGTGAAGAAATAGAGGAACTACAAAGAAGAGGAAGGTACGACCTCATGTACCAGAAGGAACTGGGAGAAGGCGAGAACAGAAGTGTAAGGACTTTCGGAATAGAAAATTCTAGAGGACTAGTCGCTACTGAACAAGTTGAAGTTCTCAAAACACGGTAAGAATATATATGATACAGAACATCGCCCACACATCGACCTAGAACCAGAGGAAGCTATAGATGAAGACGAAAAAGGACGCAGTATATTAACTAGCGAAGTAGAGAAGGCGCTAAAAGACATGAAGAGTAGGAAAGCTACAGGAGATGACATGGATTTGCTTAAAGATATCGGAAATGACAGTTTGAAAGCTCTGACACAAGTCATTAACAAAATCTACGAAACTGGAGAATGGCCTAAAGACTTTTTGGACCTAACAATGGTTACTGAACAGCGTGGAAAACGGAAGGGGAGTGAGACAAGGATGTTGTCTGTCGCCAAGTCTCTTCAACCTGTATGGAGAAATGCCGGCGAGAAAAGCACTGAAAGGATGCGGAAACTTCAAAGTAGGTATCAAGTATGCAGACGACCTGGTAGTGATCGCCAAAAACCAGAGACAGCTGCAGCACATGAACCATTTGGTGGAAATGGGAAGAAAATACGGCATGGAAATCAATATCGAAAAATCAAAAGTGATGCGAATATCAAAATGTGAGAAACACTTGAAGATAATTTTTAATAGTGAACTGGTAAATGTGAATCAGTTCAAGTACCTGGGATGTTTTATTACAAAGGATGCCCACTGCACCAACGGAATCCGAGCAAGAATCGCCATGGTCAAAGCTGCTTTCAACAAGAAGAGGACTCTGCTGACCAGCAAGTTGAGCTTGGCATTAAGGAAGAAACTGGTAAAGTGCTATATTCGGAGCATTGTACTGTATGGAGCAGAGACGTGGACCATGAGAAAGAAGGAGAAAAATACTTAGAGAGCTTTGAAATGTGGTGCTGGAGGAGAATGTAAAAGATCCAATGGACAGGTAGCATGAAAAATGATGTACTGAGAAGAGTAGGAGAGAAGAGAAGTATTCTGCATACAATTCTACAGAGAAAGGCCAACTGGATTGGACACGTACTTTGACACTCGGGACTCCTACGTGATGTCATTGAAGGAAAAATAAGAGGAAACACAGTACGAGGAAGGAGGAGGATTCAGCATCTGGACGACACGAAAGATGGAAGGAGATAAAACAGACTGAAGGAAGAAGATGAAGACAGGGAACAATGGAATCAGAAATTCTCCGTACGAAGACACGGACCTGCCACTAGGCAGAATACTACATAATAATAATAATAATAATTCTGAAATTTCCAGAAATGCCTCGTCGTCGTGGATAATGTGAGCCAGACAACTTCAGATACATCTACGGAAGGTTCACCTTTGTCAGAAATAGGAAGAAAATTTCAACAGTCTTAAAGAAAGCATACAAACATTACTTTGGAGTAGATGTGGCAGATAAAGAATGGATACTACTTTTCTGTTGTGCTACAGGTTACTGCAACCTAATTCAGTGGTGGAAAGGTAAAGAGAACGGGCGTTGTTTGCTGTGCCCATGGTGTGGAGAGCGTCCAACGTCCATGTTACTGATATCAGAATTTTACAAAAAAAAAAAAAAAAAAATCGAAGAGGCTAATTGTTTACCCAGATCTATCTTCAGCGAGAATGTCAGTGCAGCATTTCGACAACCTTCCAGTACCTTAAAGAGCTCGAGGTCAACTTCCGAGTGACTGTGAAATAAGTAGTACTGAAGAAATCACAGATGATCCTTTATATCACTGCACAAGTGATTCATCTCCACATTTAACATAGTACGTGATCGAGGACTAAGTAAACAAAAGGCGTAACTTTTTGATTCAAGATTACAACAGTATATTTCAAGGTAATTCAAAATGTTCAAATGTTTGTAAGGCTTATGGGACTTAACTACGGGGTCATCAGTCCCTAAACTTACAAACTACCTATGAACTACTTACGAACTAGGACGGCACAAATATCCATGCCCGAGGGGGATTCGAACCCCCGACCGTAGTGGCCGTGCTGACCGTGACTGGAGCGCCTCAGTCACCTCGGCCACCGCGGCCGGCTCAAGGTAATTGCTATGGTATTGGGAATGCAACAAGGCTACACAAAGTATGCCTGTTTTCTTTGTGAGTGGGATAGTCGTGAAAAGAAATGGCCTAGGCAGAGGTGGAAAGTTGGCGAAAAGAATGTACAACGTGAAAGCCTGGTAGCTCCTGAATATATGTTACTTCTACCGCTTCACATCAAACTTGGCCTGATGAAACAATTTGTAAAGGTCATGGATGCAACAGGCAGTGGATTTGCATATCTTTCAGCTGCAAAAATAAAGGTGCATCTGTGGGTCCACAAACCAGGAAACTGTAGAAAGATGGAAATTTTGAAGCATGTTTAACTGACAATGACAGCATGGGACTGTTTCAAGATGTCGCTAATCTTCCTCGGAAGAAGAGCTACTAAATACAAAGCAATGGTGAAGGGCATGATCAAAGCATATCTAGATCTGGGGGTGCAATATGTCTTTGGAGGTACATATGATGGACTCATCTGAACTACTTCAGAGAGTTGTAGTAGCGAATCGGATGAACATGGCGGAAGACATTTCTACCATAGAAAGGCGCTATAAAGGGAAGTGGGTACCTTCTATGTTAGCAGATTATTGCTGGAATGTCATTTGAGAGAAGAAAGATTCACAATACAAGAGAAAACAGTTATGTGCAATGCAATACAGTAGCCCATTGTCTATTTTCTGTTATTTCTCAAGTCAAATACATGCGTAAAAGTGTATACACATCTATTACTGTGTAATAGATTACGTCCTCCATTTATGTGATGAACTTATAACATCGTAAAGACGTGGATTTATTTTTCGAATTTCACCTCACATTTGCCGCACTACATCAGAAACTGAAAAGAGAAATAAAATTGCGTTTACTCATAAACTATCCCTGACAGAAAAAAACAATTTTCATTTCAGCACTCAAAGTACAACTAGGATCACAATGTTTTTTTTTTTCTTTAGAACAGTGTTATCGCTTACTACTTTGTCGTTCTTCATGAAGTTGAACTACGGCATTCGGCATAGTTACCATTTTTTGATCAATCTATAAAGGAAGGAGAAATTTGGAGAAGGAATTAAATTTCATGGTGAAGGAAAAAAAACGTTTCGTTTTGTTGATGACACTGTAATTCTGTCACACAGAATTGAATTGAACGGAATGGACAGTCTGTTGAAAGGAGCATATAAGATGAACATTAATAAGAGCAAACCAAGGGTAATGGAATGCAGTCTTAGAAAATCAGGCGATGCTGAAGGAATTACATTAGGTAACCAATCAATAAAGGTGATGAGTTTTGTTACTTAGGCAATAAAATAACACACGATGGTCGCAGTACAGTGGATATAAAATGCAGAGTGGCAATGGGAAGAAAAGCGTGTTTGAAAAAGAAATTTGTTAACATCGAATATTAATTTAAGCGTAAGGAAGTCCTTTCTGAAGGTATTTGTCTGGAGTGTTGCCTTATATGGGAGTGAAACATAGGCGATAACCAGTGGGGACAGGAAGGGGTAGAGGCTTTTGAAATGTGGTGTTACAGAAGAATGCTGAAGATTAGTGTCTGGGGTCAAAATTGCAGAGGGAGAGCAAGAGATGAATATAGTAAGCAAATTCAAATGGATGTGGGTTGCCGTTCTTACGAGGAGATGAAGAGGCTTGCTCAGGATAGAGTAGGATGGAGAGTTGCATCAAACCAGTCTCCGGACTGAGGACAACAACAACGTGAATGACGGAGATCATAAGAGGATGCCTAAGTAGCATCGAAGAAAGTCATCAAATTAAAAGACGTTGACTGGAAACAATTAAAAAAAAAAGATAAAACTAAAATAAATGGGTCACATTGAAAGACGAGAGATAGTTCATATTCACATGCCATGTTCACATGTATGTTCTGATAAAAAAAAAATTAACCCCTTAAGTCTCCTCTGTTCAGCATGTCTTGTTAGACACAGGGGTCGGCCATGGGCCGTGGTAACTTGCTACGTGTCTCAAGGCATCGATGTGTACAAGGCATAAACGGCGTCCCGTCGTATAGCCATTCATGCTGCATTCACCTGCTTCCATAGTTCATCTGGTTATCGGCATTGCGTCATAAAGCTGAACCCTTCGTTTCCCCACATCACACACACTTCCGATTGGTGACATCTGGCGACCTGGCGCATTAGGACAGATTTTCAAATAAAATTCTTCAGTATCCGTCTCCAGGTCGCTTTTATTTTCTAGAAAATGACCGGTTTCGGAACAGATGCCATCTTCAGATCAATTCTATGAAATTAAAGAGTAAACTATGGCATGAGACCGAGTAGATTAGATTAGATTTATATCTTTTCCATAGATCATGTATACGACATTTCGTAATGGTGTGGAACGTGTCAGTTTAGTAAATGTTGTCTATATATGACAATATTTTAAGGATTTTTATTGTATTTACTATTATTATTATTAATAATAATAATTTTTAGTCTTACCTAAAGTGTACAAACAGTTGCCATTCAGGAATTCCTTTAATTTCTTTTTAAATACTAGTTGGCTGTCAGACTTCTCACGCTGTTTGGTAAGTGACCTAAGACTTTTCTGACAGCATAAATTCACCCCTTTCTGTTTCAAAGTTAGACTTAATCTTAAATAGTGAATATCACCCTTTCTCCTAGTGTTGTAGCTATGCACACTGATTTTATGTTTGCATTGGGTCGAATTGTTAATAAAAAAATTTATGAGTGAATATATATATATATTGTGAAGCTACAATGAAGATCCCTAGATCCTTAAATAAATGTCTGTAGGATGTTCTTGGGTGGGTTCCGGTAACTATTCGGATTACACGCTTTTGTGCAATGAATACGTTTTTACCCATTGGTGAATTGCCTCAGAATATGATCCCATATGAAAACAGTGAATGAAAATAGGCAGCCGCGGCGGAGCGGCCGAGCGCTTTGAGGCACTATGCTATGATGTGCAAGGCCGCTCCCCGTCGGGGGTTCGAATCCCTCCCTCGGGCATGGATGTTGGTGGTGTATTTAGTATAAGGTAGTTCATAAGTAGTTTGTAAGTTTAGGGACTGATGACCCCGCAGTTAAGTCCCATAAGCTTGAGAAACATGTGTACACTTTTTTTTTTTTAAAAGGCGTAGTAAGCTAATTTACTGAGATGTATATCACCAAATTTTGCAATGACCCTTATAGCATAAGTAGCTGAACTCAAACGTTTCAACAGATCTTCAATGTGTTTCTTCGAATTCAATCCCTCGTCAATGCAAACACATAAAATTTTTGAATATTCTACATTAGCTACAGATTTATATTAAAAGCCTAAATTTATTAATTGTGTCATGCCATTTACTGTATGAAACTGTATATACTGGGTTTTATCAAGGTTAAATGAGGTCATTTTTAGAGAACAACTTAATAATTTTCTGAAAGATATCATTTATAATTTCACAAGTTAATTCCTGTTTGGCAGGTGTGATGGCTATACTTTTATCATCAGCAAAAACAACCAGCCGTGTTTCGTAATGACGGTGAACACTCGTTCATCGCGATACATGTTACTTCGTAACTTAATAGAATTGATATGAAGATAGACAGCAGCTGTCCCGAAACCGGTAATTTTCTAGAAAATGAAAGCGATCTGGAGATGGGCGTCAAAAATTTTATTCATATGACTATCGCGGAGACTCCCTTGACTCATAGGTCTAGCTTTGATAAAGATCTTGAATGTTTGTAAATCTAAGGGACTCAACTACGCAGGTCATCAGTCCCTAGGCTAATGGAACTAACTTGAAGTAGCTTATGCTTAGGATAACAAACACCAATTCCCGAGAGAGGACTCGAACCTCCAACGGCAAGTAACCGCGCGCTCCGCAACAAGGCGTCTTAGAACGCTCGGCCACAACGGCAGATGGCTGACATTAAATGCTTGGGCACACAGGACAAGATCCGGAGGTGCGTTTGTGTATCTAAGAACAGGATCAGGCGATATGTATCGCTGCAGGCGATATGTTTGTACAAAATCACAAAAGTACAGCGCGGTTCACGAGATCCACCTTGTGCGTCGAGAGCTTGTTTCAGGATGGCAGACGATGCCATACGCTTAATAGAAACCGCGATAAAGTATACATGTAGTAACTAAAGTATGTTACATATTATTGTTTCTAATGGAAAGAATACATCGGTACACTCCATGAAGCGGATCAAAGACCTTCCGTTCTACCGATTGAGAAGGAAGAATCAGTGAACGAAGATAAAAAGGGAGATACCACCTTACGGTCAGAAGTAAAAAAGGCACTGGGAGAACTTAAAAACAACAAAGTGTGTGGTGTAGATGACATTCCAGCCGATATCTTAAAGAGCTTAAAATAAACAGGCGAAAGTGAGTTGCTCTCTCTTTGCAATCACATCTATGACAAAGGAGACTGGCCAGAAGACTTTCTCGTAAGTTTAACAGTTCCAATCCCAAAGACTAATAATGCTAAAAAGTGTGAAGATCACAGGACAATCAGCCTAATATCGCAAGCAGCGAAGGTACTTCTTAGAGTTCTTAATAGGAGGCTTTATGGAACGCTGGAAGGAAGACTTGGAGAGGAACAACATGGTTTTACAAGGGGAAAGGGAACGCGAGATGCAATTGGACTCCTAAGAACCATCGGCGAAAGATATATTGAAAAGGGTAAAGAAGTGTATGCTGTCTTCATAGATCTCGAAAAGGCATTTGATAGAGTGCAGTGGGATAAGCTGTTTGACATCTTGAAAAGGAAGGGAGTAAGGTGGAAGGAAATAAGATTAAATGCCAATCTGTACCAGAAATAGAAGGCACGAGTACAAATAGGTAATGGGATTTCTCAAGACGGCAAGGTTGGGAGAGGTGTCAGACAAGGCTGTTGTCTCTCTCCAATTTTATTTAACATTTATCTGGAAGAAGTACTGGAAAGCTGTTTCGATGGGACAAGAGGCGTAAGGATAGGTGGGAGGAAAATTGATTGTATAAGATTTGCTGACGACATGGTCATCCTTGCAGAAAATAAAGATACCCTGACTCAAATGCTAAATGATCTGAATGAAGCCTGTACAGCATATGGCATGAAAATTAATAAAAAGAAAACGAAAAGCATGGTCATAAGTTTAAAGAAAAGAAAATTTGAAAATAAAGTTGGAGTCAGAGGTCATAGAAGAGGTGACAGCATTCAAGTATTTGGGAAGTTGGATTAAGGAAGATTTGAATTGGCAACAAGACATCAAAGTGAGAATGGCTCTGGTGAAAGAAGCGTTCCAGAAGCAAAATAGACTCCTAACCAGTGGTTTAAACGAAGAATTAAGGAAGAGACTGGTCAAGTGTCTAATATGGAGGAAAGCAACTTTTGTAAAGTAATAGTTCTCCTAGTACGGTTACGTAATAGTCACACCACGTCCGAGAGGTAACGTCCGTCAAGTATTGAAATCTTATATTAGGCTGAGGACGGTACTTTTCAAAGGTTGGCAATGCCGCTCCCAAGCTAACGTCTATGGAACTATTTATACAAACCACTACTTCACTCTTGACAATTATCTAATCTTCGGACAGGTTTTGAATCTTGATGTCAGTCGGTACCGTAAGTAAAATTTCGTTAGCCCTGATATATCACATTCCGACAGCCGTACGCCACAAAAAGTAGTGATGATGCTGCTGCTGCTGCTGATGATGAAAAATAAAGATTTAAAAAATAAAATAAAATAAAAATAATTTTTACTACTGTCAGTAAGAAGAGAAAATTAAATGTAACCTATCACACTCTTTCTATTTTAATAGATTTCCTGTTTGTATATTATGTTTAGTATTCATGTAAATGAAAGTAATAAAAATCTCTATATCGCTACAGTCATCAGAGTTCGCGTCTTTTATTTCATTTTATTTATTTTTTGAAACCAAAAGTGTAGCTATCAATTAACAATGTAATTCTTTCGTAACGACCTCGTAATCAGTCTATTCGATTCGTGTCAATAACTGATATATATTTTGATGACTGTGCCGCGGTGGAGTAGCCGAGCGGTCTAAAGTGTCTCGCTGCGGAACGCGCGGTTGCTCCCGTGGAGGTTCGAGTCCTCCCTGGGGCTTGTGTGTGTGTGTGTGTGTGTGTGTGTGTGTGTGTGTGTGTGTGTGTGTTTGTCCTTAGGTTAGTTTACCTAGGTTTGAGTAGTTTGTAAGCTACGGACTGATGACCACGCAGTTTGGTCCGATAGATCTACAAACATTTAAACATTTGGACATTTGACAAGATACTGTAAGTTAATCTTCCTTCTATGTATAAATAATTACAGTAAGTCTGCAAAATTTTATTTGAAGTATTTATTAAAGAGTATTTGTCAAGACTGAAGTAGTGGTTTGTGTAAATAGTTCCATAGACGTTAGCTTGGGAGCGATATTGCCAAACATTGAACACCTACGTCCTCTACCTGATATAAAATTTTCCAGAAGCCTTTACCATTTACCTGACATGCGGAAATAAAATCAGTCTTTACGTTCCTTCAGTTTCCGACAAAGGCGATGGTATTCACAAAGGTTGTTATCTTTTCCTTCGTTAATTGGATGCACCGAGCAACGACTGAAAGAAGCAAGAGTTGCTACTAATTGGCACTACTCATTTTCCAGGAAAAACCTACAGAACACTTTCACTAGTACAAAGCATTACTGCGAACCTGTTCCACGCTCTAGAGAAGGGTCATTGGCGAACGAACGGGTCACAGAAGTGAACTGGAAGACCGAGGAACTACATACGATGAACGGCAGTTCGCCGTTAGGTGCTCCTAGTCGGTCCTGGTCCAGAACGGATGGGGCGACTCCCAGCTCCAGGAACTGTCAGCTCCGGTTCGAAAGACATGAAAGGTCGGGCCATTTCTAGTTCTAGGAACTGCAGCGTGGCCGTTCTCGTTCCAGGCCGACCACAGGCCGGTCACTGTCCATTCCAGCGCACTGCTTTGTTCTGTTCGCTACGCTCCCCCAGTCTCATCGTTTTGAACTTCAAACTGCTGGTTCGTCGCATATTCTGTTCGGTTTCCATCAATAGTGAGTCACATATTAGAGGTACATCATAATTTTGTAACTTAACGCGCGTAAAAATAGCATTGTGTATAATACATACGTTTCACACGCATCACGAGTACACACATGCTTATTCTTCGTAATTTTTATCAACGGCAGAAGACATAATTCACGCGAGTATTAATATTATTATTGATAAGTTTTTAGATTTCATCTGTTTCATTTAATATTTAGTTTTTGAGGCAACTTTTATTCATTTCCCTAAAATGTAGGTTAAGATGCGTATGTTTGCTTGTTTCTGACTCGAGGGTGTTCTTAAATTATCACTTACCACATTTCCTAATTTCACAGCAGGGGTAATTTTAGGATTAAATATTACTATTTAATGTTTTAAATTATTTAAAAAATTTAGAAACACTACTACGGGAAGTAGTTGTGACAGTGTTTTAGCCAGGTATTGCCAATAACTAAAAAAGAAAAAATAACAGGTTACAACCGACACAAGTACCGAAAAACCCGGTTATTAAGAACTAAAACACAGACATCCGTTTTTGCTGGTCGGTATTTCCCATCCCTACTGTGTATAGCAATTTATATCTGTATTACAATTTATTGGGCGTTACACGAACATTATCTGATAAATATTAATGTAAACAAACTATTATATTTATTGCTATTAACATTATCTACGGCAAAAAAAGGTTCGAATGTTTGTTCAAAATGCTTGTTAAGCTTAAGGGACTTAACTACGGGGTCATCAGTCCCTAAACTTACAAACTACTTATGAACTACTTACAACTAAAGACGGCACAAATATCCATGCCCGAGGGGGGATTCGAACCCCCGACCGTAGTGGCCGTGCAGACCGTGACTGAAGCGCCTCAGTCCCCTCGGTCACCGCGGCCGGTTCGAATGTTTGTAATTCTATGGAACCAAACTACGATGATCAACAGTCCGTAGACTTAAAAACTACTTAAACTAAGTTAAACTAACCTAAGGACAACACGCACATCCATGTCCGAGGGAGGATTCGAACCTCCGACGCGGGAGGCCGTGCAACCCGTATCGTGGCGCTCCAGACCGCTCGGCTACTCCCGCGCGGCCATCTACGGCGCATTAGTAATTTAAGATCCGGTACAAGAAAGTGCATATGAAGTGCATATGGTAGATAATGTATAGATTGATATATCGCTAATAAGTTGCCTAGCTAAATCTGGTGCTCATGATGTTTAACAATAAAATGTGTTAAATTTTTTCAATCGAATTCCCCATCCGTTATTTATGAAAGTCAAGCATCAACTGAGAGAATATACCACAATGAATTGAAAAAGCCGGCCGCGGTGGCCGAGGAGACTAAGGCGCTCCAGTCAGTGTCTGCACGGAGGTTCGAATCCCCCCTTGGGCATGGATATTTGTGCCGTCTTATTTCGTAAGTAGTTCATAAGTAGTTTGTAAGTTTAGGGACTGATGATCCCGTAGTTAAGTCCCATAGACTATACAAACATTTGAATTGAAAAAAATAGAGGTTAGTTACTTTCACATTTTACCAACTATGGGCTTGTCTAGTACGAAGAGGTAAGCATAGTTAATTTACCCTCTTAAGTTATTTAATCGAATCATGTATCAAATGAAAAGTTTTTTATTTGCAAATCCAACTGTATTAGGTTGTCCTATCAAACCGTTTGCTGAATGTGTGGTTGCCTAGATTTAACCGCGCCCCGGCATACAAACCACAAATTTTAGTTTGAGTGTCCAATAAGCCGGCCTTCGTAAAATCTAGTACATAGTCTTCGTCACACACACACACACACACACACACACACACAGAGAGAGAGAGAGAGAGAGAGAGAGAGAGAGAGAGAGAGAGAGAGAGAGAGAGAGTGTGTCACATAGTTTGAAATCAGACTTGGCCATTATTTAGTAGCACCAAAAGTATTAAGTAAGTTCAGCCTTTGCGGTGTGTTTCCCGCGCATGCGCCCACCAAAGGATTAAGATGTTTGTTTAAAATGCATGTATTTCAAAAGGAGATTTTTCTAATCTTGTCAGTGCGGATGAAATATTGGTAAAATTAAATAAAATTTCATATAATGATATAAATACTTAATACATAAATTTTTAAATAACGAAATACAAAGTTTTTACATAATCTTACTCGCAATCTGACTCGTCAGAAGTCCCTATGTCAAAATCAAATTCTAATTCTTCATCGATCTCCTTGTTTTACGATTCCTTTAATATATCAACAACTTGTAAGGATGTTGGGTCCCCTTCAAACGACATAGGCTTCAAATAGCCATCTAAAAACCAATCAAAACCTTCAGGATTGACTTTAACGCAGCATGCATCGGTTGCATGCTTTTAATCGTCTTTATAAAATGTTCTTTATCCTTGTTCTCTGTGTTGTTTTGAACAACTGAATCGTGCGTCACTAATGTCACAACATAGCTTGATCCCATAAGGAAGGGCAGTAAACTCCAGAACAAATTCAATTTTACTTTCCAGGAATACTTCTACTGGATCCATCAATGATGCGAATGTTTCCTGGACATCGTTCAGTCTTGAAAATATTTTAAAAGTCTTGACTTTCCCTTTGTTATAAAAAGCGGCTATGTAATCACAGCCCATAAATGCATGGAAAGCTGCCAGACTCAAAAGCATAAAATAGGGCCCAATTTCATTGCAAGCTCAGTACAGTTAATGCAGTCAACAACTTTCTTATTGCCTTTCTTTGTCGAACCGGCGAAGCAAATTTGAATCTGAAGAACTTTGTGGATATTGGCCGGTAAAATTACCAAGACATCGGTGTCATTAGCTTTGACCAATATTTTCGAATTAGGTGGTGCTTCTGATACACAAAACATTATTCGCGTATCTGACTCGTCATGTTGACGGCAGTTTTAACAATTGAAATGATATGCTTTGGTTTGTGCGTTTGTGCGTTAATATGGGGAAAATAAAATGTCCCTTTAGTAAAAACTGCGAAATAACCTTTTCTTTTTCTGAATGTAAACACAGCAAAAGTTAAGAAGATGCCTGTATTAATCAGCTGACGTAGTGCTCAGACGACACGGGCTCCGAAGCGCTACTGTGTGTGTCCGGAGCGCCAATGTTTTCCTGTTTGAAACAGCCTGTTTTGGTGTAGGTGTAGAATAGTTATCGTGATTCGAGAAGTGAAAAGTTCTCAAGTTGTCGCAGATATGACAATCCAACAATAATTATATCATTACATACCATGGTCTTAAATATTGCTATCTATTACTATTAGGCCGGCCGCGGTGGCCGAGGAGACTGAGGCGCTCCAGTCACGGTCAGCACGGCCACTACGGTCGGGGGTTCAAATCCCCCCTCGGGCATGGATATTTGTGCCGTCTTTAGTCTTAGCTAGTTCATAAGTAGTTTGTAAGCTTAGGGACTGATTACCCCGTAGTTAAGTCCCCTAAGTTGTACAAACATTTGAACATTTTTGAACTGAGGCGCGTCAGTCACGGTCTACACGGTCACTACGGTCGGGGGTTCGAATCCCCCCTCGGGCATGGATATTTGTGTCGTCCTTAGTATAAGGTAGTAGATAAGTAGTTTGTAAGTTTAGGGACTGATGACCCCGTAGTTAAGTCCCATAAGCTTAACAAACATTTGAACATATTACTATTACCCATTCAAACCGTTAATATCTGCGGATGCGCATAAAGTGCTGCGGATACGGATAACACTTTTCTTATCCGCGCAGACCTCTACGAACAGGCATTGTATTTAAATGAGGCATCTGAAGGTGGCAGCTAGACTGCTAAAATTAGTTGTGCAATAATAATAAAAAAATAGTAAAGAAAGCGATCTCTTAGCATCATTTCTGTATCACTTGTAATTAATTGCTGGATTTCAGTGTTAAGTTTGATACCATCAGTAAGAAAACACAGCGAAACTATAGTTAAAAATAAGTTTGCAAAATACATAATTTCATCCACAACAAAAAAATTATCTAATTTGCCTTCTACATAAAACTGTTCACTTGGATAGGTTCATAGAATTTATTTGCGTGACTATTGTTTCCTTTCTTACTTGTCCGACCAGAGTAATTCATAAATATTTGTGATGACAGAAAAGAGCTCTCCAAACACAATTAAATACTTTTTTTTCTCCTATTGTGAACGCCATCTTCACATTCTGACAGACACGACAAAAAAATTATATGCGATGGCCGGGAATCGAACCTTTTTTTTTTTTTTTTTTTAAATAACGTTTATTAAAATTTGATGTACATAACAATATATACACTGATTTTACATGCGTGGGTTTGTTTTGTGTATTACATTTTATCATGTTTTTGTATCTCTGAAAGAGAAGAAAAAAATTTTTTTTTATGAACTATCTTTTTTTTTAAATGTCCGAAATGCATCAAACAAGGGCTATCGTAGACAACATAAAAAAACACATAAGATAAATTCGTAAGGCTAACAAAGAAAGGCTACAAATGAAATGGATTAGGCAGAACTCGCATGTGGACTACCATGTAAGCTAACAGTAAAGAAAACGGAAAGAGTGCGCTAGTGGGAGAAAGAAAGAGAGAGAGAGAGAGAGAGAGAGAGAGAGAGAGAGAGAGAGAGAACAATTTCAACTGTTGGGAAGGCAACTATGCTGACCATTACACCACCATCGCATGCTTCAGCCAGCAGCATCCTTGTGTAGTAGGATGCGCGGAGCGTCGGTTCTGCTTTCACCATGACGTCACAGACGAGCGGCGTGACGTGGCTTCTCTAAACACTCGCCGTCAGTGCAGCGGAACTGTTCTTAGCCGTTTGCTGTAGCGTGCAAATGCGGCTTACGTTAAATGGGCGTCAACATACCATGTGAGGATGCCTGAAGATGACAGAACTAACGTCGAAACTGGATGTACTATAAGAGTTAATCTCTCTCTCTCTCTCTCTCTCTCTCTCTCTCTCTCTCTCTCTTGCAAAACGTCAAAATAAACTCTATTTTGTTACACTCATTTAGCGATAAGACTTTCAGATACTGATTTCTACGTGAGTTCCACGGTACATGTCATTACAAATCTATAGTCTTCGTGTACTTCCACATCTATTTTCACACTCAGTATGGCACTGACAAATTCGTGAGTGAGTGTGTTTCCATTTTGTCAAGTATTACAGGGTTTTTGTGGTTCTTTCAAGTACAGGGCGTGGATAGGACTTCTTAGTGGCGTCTATATGGCTTGCAATTTTTCGGTCTTCGTTGCTCGTACGAGAGCGATACCCAGAGAGTTGTAATACATTGGAATCGGAAATTGCTCAGATGTTTGTTTGTTCCATCCTTCTGTTAATTAGTTTATCCTTCTCTCTTTGTCTCTCCTCGTCCCTGGTCTGTCCATCTCATCCCCCTCATCCTCATCCAACTGAACGTTCCCCCGTCTCCCTCATTTCGTTTCCCTGTCTTCTTGCCAATCTCCTAATTTTCCCTCTCACTTTTCTCTTCCCGCCTCTCTCTCGGATTTTATCCTTCCCCCTCCCTCTCCGTCCATCTTCTCCGCCTCTTCCTCTCTGTCCTTCTCCTCTTTGTCTCCGTAAGTCGATCTCCTTGCCCGATATATGAAAAGTTATTTATTTACCATCTTTCATTGTGATCGATGACTCGATTTCGAAGTTTATTGAAAGGTATCCTTTGCCGAGCACCATACAGTGTTCAAATGTTTGTAAATCGTATGGGACTTGACTACGGGGTCATCAGTCCCTAAACTTACAAACTACTTATGAACTACTTACGAACTAGGACGGCACAAATATCCATGCCCGAGGGGGGATTCGAACCCCCGACCGTAGTGGCCGTGCAGGCCGTGACTGAAGCGCCTCAGTCCCCTCGGCCACCGCGGCCGGCTTCTCTCCACAATACCCTCTACATTCTGTAGAAGCCCCTCCAAGTAATTGGGACTGCTAACTATTGCGCCTCAGTATATTTATTTCGTAATGAAATATGTCATCATCTAATAGAATTTTCTATGGAGTATTATTCAAAACCTAAACTCCAGAAATATTAGGACCAACAGTTATTGTTTAATTTCCCAGAACGCTTGCACGATTGTATGTCTGAAGACGATAGTTTGTTCACAAGCAGAACATTTTAGATTAATATTCTGTGTTTAAAAAGTGATCTGTAGTTTCTCTCTGATAGCGAGGTATAGGTTAACAGAGGTCCTTTCCGCAAGCAAGCGCCGAAGGCGCGAATTCTTGCGCTGACACCTGTGATCGATGGTACAGTCTGTTCTGGCAATCTGTAATTTACGAAGATAATCATACATACATTATTTATTACCTAAAATACATAAGTATTACGATATCCCATGTTGTTGTTGTTGTTGTTGGTTTGATGCAGCTCTCCACAAAAAAATGTTAAAATGTTTGTATAGCTTATGGCACTTAACTACGGGGTCATTAGTCCCTAAACTTACAAACTACTTATGAACTAGCTAATCCTAAGGACGGCACAAATATCCATACCCGAGGGGGGATTCGAACCCCCGACGGTAGTGGCCGTGCAGACCGTGACTGGAGCGCCTCAGCCCCTCGGCCACCGAGGCCGGCTGCTCTCCACAATACCCTATCCTGAGCAAGCCTCTTAAACTACACATAAGAATGGCAACTTAAAGCTGTCTGAATCTGCTTACTGTATCCATCTCTTGGTCTTCCTCATGTATTTCTTCGATCTCCTCCTCATCGGCAGAGTTAGTAGGCATATAAACCTGTACTACTGTGGTCGGTGTTTGCTTCGAATCTATCTTGACTACGATAATGCGATGTCTTTCTTGTCATTACGCGAAATGCAAGATGTCGGCAGCAAGATCGCTCTGCAGTCAGCTTCAAATCCCGGCCCTCTAAATTTCTTGAAAAGAACGACGTCTTTCCTCCAGCAATTCCCATTTGCATTCCTGGAGCATTTCTGTCGTACTCGCGCATTGGTTGAACCTACCAGAAACGAACCTAGCTGCTGGCCTCTGTATTGCTTCTATGCCTTCCTTTAAACTGATTTTCTGCGGGTCCCAAACAATTAAGCAATACTTAAGACGTGGTCGTACAAGCGTTTTATACGCGTTCTCCCAATAAACCGGAGTTGGTTGTCCGCCTTACTCACAACTGTCCTTACATGTTCGTTCCATTTCATATCACTCTGCAATATTACGCCAAGATATTTTAACGACGCGATTGCATCAACAAGCTCACTACTAATGCTGTATTCGTACATTATGGGATTGTTTTTCCTACTCATGCGCATCACCTTACATTTTTCTACGTTTACAGCTAGCTGCCCTTCTTCACCCCAACTAGAAGTTCGGTAAAAGATGTCATGTATGTTATTACAGTCAATTAAAGACGACACCCTTCCATACGCCACAGCATCATCAGAAAACTGCAGCAAATTACAACTTACTCTGTCCATCAGATCATTTATATAGATAGAAAATAATAGCGGTCCTATCACACTCACTTGGGACACGCCTGACGATACACTTGTCTCTGATGAACACTGGCCATCGAGAACAATGTACTGCGTTCTATTACTTAGGAAGTCTTCCATCCAGTCACAAATCTGTGTACCTATTCCGTATGCCCGTATCTTCGTTAGCAGCCTGCAGTGCGGCACTGCGTCAAATGACTTTTTGAGATCTAGAAAAACACAATCTGTCTTTGGTCTTCATCCATGGCTCGCAAGATGTCATATTAGCAAAGGGAAGCCGAGTTTGACATGAACGATGTTTCCTAAACTTGTGCGGATTCGTAGAAAGAAGCTTACACGCTTCAAGGAAATTTACTATGTTCGAGCAGGGAAAATGCTCCAAAATTCTACAGTCAACTGATGTCAACGATGTTGACCTGTAATTATGTGGGTCAGTTCTTTTACCTTTTTATAAACGGAAGTCATCTGCGTTTTTCTCCAATCACTAGGAACTTAGCGCTGAATTAAAGATTGGCATTAAATGCAAGTTAAGAAAGGAGCCAGTGCCGCAGAATACCCCTTGTAAAACCTAACTGGTATTCTATGCGGACCAGGAAACCTTTTTGAATTCAGCTCTCTCAGCTGCTTCTCTACACCAGAAATACATATTACTATGTCCTCCATTTGGGAGTTGGTGCGTTGTTCAAATGATGGTACGTTTGTACGCCGTACAATGTACGGTCCTCCTGTGTGAAAGATTTTTTAAAGGTTAAATTTAGATCATCTTTCCGTTTGCATTCTTCTATTACTGTCCCGGAATGATCGAGTGACTGGATAGTGGCCTTTGACCCGCTTATCGATTTTTTTCGGGTTCTCGGAAAGATCTTTGCTAAGGTATGTCTGTGGTAATTATTGTAGATTTTTACATTTTACGGACGCACGAATCTATACTTACTTTTGCCTGGTTTGATTTGCGTATTCATTTTTGAACCGAGAATGCAACAGCCTTTTCTTTCTCAGTAGCTTTCTATTATTGTTATCGTTATTATTATACTACAGTGGATCTATTCCAGTCTTCATCGACTTTATAGGTACATATTTCTCTAACCCTTTGGCTCCTCTGCTTATGCTGATATCCATTGCAAGGTATCAGATCCCACCCTGGGTTTGAATGATGCCAGGCTCATACAATTACCAAATCTGGATAACAACTGACCACCGGCTATATAAGCACGCCAGCGGTGTATATAGGACAGTCAACCACTTGACAATGGGACTCTGCAGAAAGCTGGTGGGCAGAAAACTACCTGACTCGGTTTGAAACCCGAGAGTGTGTGAATGTTTCGTTAATGAATATCGCCGCGAAAACATGCATTCATAAATACCGGAATAGTTAAACAGTCTCTCACTAAGTCTTTCTGCTGTCGTCCTCAGTCCCTAGACTTACAAACTACTTCCGGTTCCTTCGTCTAGGTCCACCATAGGCATCGTTGCAGCGTCGTTATATCCGGGCGTATTTTTGCGTGCTTTTTCGGCGTTGGTAGTATCTGTTACGTGACGATGACAACCCAACGTGTAAACATTAAGTTGCCGCCGGCCGCGGTGGCCGAGGTGACTGAGGCGCTCCAGTCACGGTCAGCACGGCCACTACGGTCGGGGGTTCGTATCCCCCCTCGGGCATGGATATTTGTGCCGTCCTAGTTCGTAAGTAGTTGATAAGTAGTTTGTAAGTTTAGGAACTGATGACCCCGTAGTTAAGTCCCATAAGCTTAACAAACATTTGAACAACATTAAGTTGCCTCAGTACGCTCGGCCACTCCACCGCGGCACAAAGTGTCCCCAGAGTGTTATGCGACAGTCGTCGAGGTGCGTGGAACGACGTATCTAGATTTCGACTTACCACCACGGTGGTTGCATTGCAATCTACACACACCCTCGTGAGACTCTGTTGAGCTGTTGCATTACTCATCGGGTTACTGACCTGCTAGCAACTCGCCATCAAATTTTGTTTCGTGTCACTTTTATAACGTATTGACCAAGTACTTTTTATTATAAGCTGGCTGGAGAGAAATTCCGCCTTACAAAAGGCAGTTTTTCTGTTTTTGTATCACCCAAACATGTTTCGGCACTTTCCGTGCCATCGTCCGTGGGTTTTTGGTTTTTAAATTCTGAAATTGTTGTTATATTCTACAATTTTGTGTTGTTTGCGTAAACATTTGGCTAAATTGTTTAAATTTGAGAATTAGGTTGAACATTAAGGTCTACATTTATTTATATACCTATTGGAAGTTATTGTCAAAATGTTCATGTTCCTTTACTTTTGCAATGTCATGTTTTACAGCTTGTCATCTGCAACGTCTTCAGTTTCAAAAAGGAATAAATTTATTGTACTTTCGCCTCGATATTACGATGCACTTTTGTGCTGTGCCGTTGTTCGCTTTTTCTTGCGTCGCGCTGTCAGGTTTTATAATTTTTTTATTTTTTCTTTCTTTTAGTTTTGCTCTATTTGTTGCCAGCTCGCACTGTTCAACTCGCCATTTCTTGCGTTGTGGTGGCTGTCTGGTGTTCGCTTGTTTTCGTATTGTGTCTGTGATGTGGCTCGCGATTTTGAACGGTTTCTACGCTTGTGTGTGTGTATGTGTGTGTGCGTGCGTGCGTAAATAAATGTAGACATATACTATTCACCCTAACTTTCAAAAGTAAAACATTATTCAAATGTGTATACAATTGACACAAAATTCTGACATGTAACAATTTCAGAAATTAAAGTCAAGAAGCCCACGCAAGATGGCACAAAGTTTCGAAAATGTTTGGATGATAAAAAGCACAAAATGTATTATCCATAAGGCGGGATTTCTTATCTTTGCAAGCACAAGATGATCACATATGCTGTCTGTTCTGGTAGGAGGAGGAGGAGGAGGTGGGGCAAGATGAAGCATCCTCTACTGGAGATCTGTTAGTAAGTAGAGCAGTGACTGTGCAGTAGACACAGAGTAAGTTCACATATGCTGTGAGATTCACCAACAGACGTGATGGAACCAAATTACAGCGGACGGACACAGCTGCATGCGGCACTGTGCCGGTTAGTGACGTAGCTAATTTCTGAAACGATGAAATTTAGTACATGTTACTATTTTGTGAATTTCAAAATGCTTTTAATAGCAATTGCCCTCTCTCGCAGAATTAAAACATTCGACGAGGATGGGATTCGAACCCACGCGTGCAGAGCACATTGGATTAGCAGTCCAACGCCTTAACCACTCGGCCACCTCGTCTTATATGTGTCTTCGTACTGGTATCGTACTTATAAACAGTTGGGCAGTAACAGTTATTATCGTATAAGTATTTTGCTCGAAATTACAAAACATGAGTAATATGAAATATCATCGACTTTTTGAGCGAAGGAAAGCGAAAAATTTACTGTAGAAAATGTATTTATAAATTACGCGTCTTGTAATACAGTTTGTCTGTGTAGCGCTTACTGCTATAACTGTTGCTTCAGTGACTACCTGTACCTCTAAATATAGGATGAAAAGAATTCCTAAATTCCCTTGAACAACTCTTTCTTTACCCAGTAATATTACCCAAAAAACTGATAAAATTTTACTAATGACCTCGTCGGCATTGTGTGCTTATGCTAGCAACGGCCGTTGAATGATCCTTCAAAAACCCCGTCACATAGAACTTGTTACAGTAGTTTTTCGTGTTTACCGTGAAATAATAAATGTTATTCCTGCTCTATGGTTGACATGTTCGGGTATGTACCTTCCTCGGGCCTGTAAATTAATTATCCTGTTAAAGCGGACACTTTGTTGCCAACATTAGCACACTATGCCGCCGATGCCACAAGTGAAATTTTACCATAAGAAACACATGGACAAAATTTTAGCATCAAATTCTTCACACTGTTACCCAGAATTTACTGAAGGTGGTATATAGTTCGTGTTGCAACGCCATTGTACTGATTATATCTCCACGTCTTTGAATGTTTCGAGATCACTTTATGACGTCTTCACTATGTTCCACTAAAATATCTGTGATGCAACGGATTTCTGTTTTTTAGCTGTCCATCGCAAGCTTTCAGAGATAACGGTGTGCGGTTAGCTGTCTCCGATGTGAGTGGAGCCTCAAGCAAAGCGTAATGGCCGGGGATGTAGCTCAGTGGTAGAGCGTTCGCTTTGCATGTGAAAGGCCCCGGGTTCGATCCCCGGCATCTCCAAATAATTTTTATAATTTCATCGGGGTTACTACCATAAATTGTATACCGTGCGCGACAGTGTAAGAAAACACCGCATGAGGATATGAGTCCTCGGAGGCCTGCATCTCGGGTTACGGCAGATAAGAAGTGGATTTGGATAGCCGTTTGCCTTGTTGTCATTTGTAAACATACCAAAAAAATGTGCTGACTGTGACTATCCTCCATTAGTTGCGGTCTTCTGTCTGGTTTGATGCAGCTCTCTATCCTGAGCAAGCCTCTTCATCTCCTAAGACCGGCAACCTACATCCATTTGATTCTGCTTACTGTATTTTATCTCCCTCTTCGAATTCTTACCCTCCGTAAGTCCCTACAATGCTTAATTGGCAATTCCTTGCTGACTAAGAATGTGTCCTACCAAAATCTTTTAGCCAAGGTATACATACCAGAAATTCTATTTTCCTCTTACGTCTGTTAAGAATATCCTCATTAGTTAGGTAATATCCTCACTAAATGTTCAGTATCCCTCTGTAGTTCCACATTTCAAAAGCTTCTATTCTCTTATTGTCTGAACTATTTTCCTCTTACGTCTGTTAAGAATATCCTCATTAGTTAGGTAATATCCTCACTAAATGTTCAGTATTCCTCTGTAGTTCCACATTTCAAAAGCTTCTATTCTCTTATTGTCTGAACTATTTATCGTCCATATTCCATTCCCGTATAAAGGAATAATTCACTCAAATGCCTTGAGAAACGATATTTCTGACACTTTAATATTCAATGGTAACAATTTCCCCTTTCTCATACACACTTTATTTCCCATTCCCTTTCTGCATTTTATATCATGTGTACTACGACCATCATAAGTTATTATATTGCTAAAGTAACATACCTCTCCTCTATTGTCTCGTTACTTAATCTAATTATTTCAGCATAGCTTGATTTTCTTAGACTAAATTCCATTAAGCTTGCTTTGCTCTTCTTCCTGCAGTACAGGATAAAATTTTAAAGCATCACAGACTGTGGGAATGGCCGCATCTTTACATTCTATGCAAATCGTAGAAATTTTCTGTTTTTGTTTTCAAATTTTAATTTTTTTAATTTCTTTGTTCGTTACAGAGTTCCAGAGGTTCCAACGTACCCTTCTTTCGCACAAAACCATAAAATAAGTTACCCTAGTAAATGGCTCATATATTCTGCAGAAATTCATCAAGAAACGCCCTTTTTCCAGTTTTCGTACATTTTCATCCGTTATCGAGATAAACCCGAAAAATCAAGACGCATTTATACTGAAAGACGGCGTTCCGACAGATATAAAAATTTCTATTTGCTTTTAAGAAAGCCATTAGGAGCAAAGAATTGTACTTCCTATGTTTCGCTCGATGAAAGATTGAGTTTTCTTTCCTTATTCGTCACAATTTATGGGCAGCATAATTAAAAGTATAGCAACATTTTTAAAGGGTTTGCAAAGGTAAAGCCCAGTGTATTAAACTTAGGGCGTGGTTGTTATCCCATACACAGCAGTGCTCTGTCAAATTCTTCTCGCAGTATCGTATCTCCCATCTCCTCTTCCATTTCTACAATACTGCCTCCATTTCCCTTGTATAGGCCCTCTATATATTTCTTCCACATGTCCCTTCTTTGCTAATACTGGTTTTCCCTTGTCTCCAAATACCTCTTTTATTTTCCTGTATACGGTATCTATCTTTTCCCTAGTTATACCCTCAACCTACGGTTTTGCATTTCTCCTCTAGCCACTTGTGCTTAGTCAGTCTGCACTTCCTGTCAACCTCATTTTTAGACGTCTGTACTCCCTTTTGCCCGATTCACTTGCTGCATTTTTGTATTTTCTCATTTCATTAATTAAGTTCAGTATCTTCTGTGTTATCGAGGGATTTGTATTAGGCCGTGTCCTTCTGCTACGTGATCCTCTGCGGCCTTCACTACTCGCTCTCTCAGGGTACCCATTCTTGTTCGATCGTTTAACTTAATTCCATTTCGGTCAATCCTTGCCTAATTCTCCATATGAAACTTTCAAACACCTCTCCTCAATTTTCTACAGTTTTGCAAAATTTTAATCTGCAGCTCATAACCAATAAGTTATGGTCAGTGAGTTTATCTATTCCTGGATATGTCTTACAGTTTAAAAGCTGGTTTCTAAACTTTCGTCTTACCATAATAAAGTCCACATAGTACCTTCCAGTGTTTTATCGTCTCTTCCAGGTATACAGTCCTCTGTCATGTTAAATTAAGTACAATGTTTGTAATAATTAAATTGTGCTCTGCACAAAATTCTACCGGGTGATCTCCTCTTTCATTCCTTTTCCTCAGTCCGTATTCACCTACTACATTTCTTCTCTTCTCGATCCTACTACCGAGCTCCGTCTCCCATCACTATACAGTTTTCCTCTGCCTTAAGTGTCCGAATGATTTCTTTTATGTTATCATACATTTCCTCGACCTCCTCCTCATCGGAAGAGCTAGTGGACTTATAAACTTGTACTACTGTGGTCGGTGTTGGCTTCGTGTCTGTCTTTGCTACTATAATGCGTTCACTATGCTGTCCATAGTAACTTATCTGCATTGCTATTTCCTTCTTTATCAAACCTACTTCTGCATTACCACCAACTGATTTTGTATTTATATCCCTGTACTCACCTGTTCATAATGCCACCGAACTTCACTAATCTCCACCATATCTAACTTTAATCTAGCCATTTCTCTCTTCAAATTTAACTTGCCTACCCGATTAAGGTGCAGAACATTCCACGCTCCTAACATTAGAATGCTTGTTTTGTTTTTCTTGATAACGACATCCTCCTGAGTAGTCCCCGCCCTGAGATCCTAATGGGGGACTATTTTACCTCCGAAATATTTTAGCCAAGAAGACGCCTTTTATACAGGGTGTTACAAAAAGGTACGGTTAAACTTTCAGGAAACATTCATCACACACAAAGAGAGAAAATATGTTATGTGAATATGTGTCCGGAAACGCTTAATTTCCATGTTAGAGCTCATTTTAGTATTTACGGATGAGGCTTCAATCCAACGTGATCAAATAATAAATTTTCACAATCAACATGTGTGGGCTGACGAGAATCCGCACGCAATTGTGCAATCACGTCATCAACACAGATTTTCTGCGAACGTTTGGGCAAGAATTGTTGGTGATGTCTTGATTGGGCCTCATGTTCTTCCACCTACGCTCACTGGAGCACGTTATCATGATTTCATACGGGATACTCTACCTGTGCTGCTAGAACATGTGTCTTCATAAGTACGACACAACATGTGGTTCATGCACGATGGAGCTCCTGCACATTTCAGTCGACGTGTTCGTACTCTTCTCAACAACAGATTCGGTGACCGATGGATTGGTAGAAGCGGACCAATTCCATGGCCTCAACGCTCTCCTGACATCAACCCTCTTGACTTTCATTTATGGGGGCATTTGAAAGTTCTTGTCTACGCAACCCCGGTACCAAATGTAGAGACTCTTCGTGCTCGTATTGTGGACGGCTGTGATACAATACGCCATTCTCCAGGGCTGCATCAGCGCACCAGGGATTCCATGCGACGGAGGGTGGATGCATGTACCCTCGCTAACGGAGGCATTTGAACATTTCCTGTAACAAAGTGTTTGAAGTCACTCTGGTACGTTCTGTTGTTGTGTGTTTCCATTCCATGATTTATGTGATTTGAAGAGAAGTAATAAAATGAGGTCTAACATGGAAATTAACCGTTTCCGCACACATGTCCATGTAACATATTTTCTTTCTTCGTGTGTGAGGAATGTTTCCTGAAAGTTTGGCCGTACCTTTTTGTAACACCCTGTATATTCATACAGTAGAGCTGCATGTTCTCGGAAAAAGGAAAGACAATAGTTTCAACCTTGCTTTCAGTCGTTCGCAGGAGCTGCATGACAAAGCCACATTAGCTGAAGGCCAGCTCAGTCAATCATCCAGACTGTTTCCCCTGTAACTACTGAAAAGGCTGCTTGCCCCTCTTCAGGAACCACACGTTTATCTGGCCTCTCCACAGATACTCCACCGCTGTAGTTGCACCTACTGTACGGCTATCTGTATCGTGGCACACTAGCCACCCTACCTCGACAATGTGTGAGCTTCATTAGGGTGGATTTTTACTCTACTTTTTACACTTTCTATTTCTTTGTTTCTGTCCGGTCTATCATTGTGTTGTGACTGAGAACTATGTCTCTTGTCTTTATATTCATTGCACGAACGAAATTCATTACCTTTCTCAAGGTCTTATAACAAATTTTGAAAAGATTCAATATCATGTTTGAAACGTTTATCCAAAGCAATGTCCCGCAAGCTTGACGGTAATTTATTTAAACAAATTCTAATAAGTTCAGGTGGGCTTTATATAATCGTGAAAAACCGGTGTTTGCGTACCATGCGTTGAAAATATTCTGCAGGACTGGACACGTATGGTCGCACAAAATATTTGAGCATGACTGTACTGTTCTTTATCCAGTTCTGTGTAACTTCAGACCAAAAGGCCATCAAAAATGCACGTTGGAATTAGCGAGCACAGAATAACAACTCGCCTTCGTTCCGGCATACTCGGGCATGCGTTCTCATTCTTGTAGTGGGATCGTCTTCTAAAGGGCCATACACAAATTCAAGTTTATGGCCAATAGTGCATTTAGGTGGGAGACAATATTGAGATTGTTGTAGTCACTCATGAGGATGCATGTCATTTGGCGAGTTACGAAAGACTTTACATTTTCGTACAGTAAGAAAATATTTGTAACAAAAGATTCATTAGCTTGGGACGCTGTGTGTGTTCGCGAATTGCGTGAGGTGCTCTCACTATTTTGTCTGCGGTAAGGCTATATTCGCGTCTTAATGTGCTTAATTGGTAGAAATCAAGAAATTAATTTTCGGTATTTTGTCGCGGAGTCGGATTAGGTGAATCGTCAGCCGCGTGGTCAAGCGGTCATCTAATTTCTTGACTTCGTATTTGTGTAGTCCCGTCTTGAAACTGCCAAGAAAAAGAAAGAAAGAAAGTTGTAGCAGATGGTGTCGACTTCTAACGTCAGAATTGTTATCATTGTTATTACTCAAGTGGTTCAAAAATTTTGTCAAATGTTTGTATATCTTATGGGACTTAACTACGGGGTCATCAGTCCCTAAACTTACAAACTACTTATGAACTAGCTAACACTAAGGACAACGCAAATATCCATGCCCGAGGGGGGATTCGAACCTCCGACCGTAGTGGCCGTGCAGACCGTGACTGGAGCGCCTCAGTCCCCTCGGCCACCGCGGCCGGCTCAACTGGTTCACTGTGATAGAAAGTTCATGCACTTGTATGGCTATTCATTAGTAACCGTCTGAATATTTTCTATTTGCGATTGAAGTTGGCCGGCCGCGGTGGCCGAGGGGACTAAGGCGCTCCAGTCACGGTCCGCACGGCCACTACGGTCGGGGGTTCGAATCCCCCCTCGGGCATGGATATTTGTGCCGTCCTAGTTCGTAAGTAGTTCATAAGTAGTTTGTAAGTTTAGGGACTGATAGCCCCGTAGTTAAGTCCCATAGACTATACAAACAATGGAACAATGTATTGAAGTTGTCCAGTTTAGTCTCAATATGTTCGATACGCGATGTGAGATTTTCTACTACAGGATTGAGCTCATCACAGATATTCAATTTGTTGAATAGCATGAGTAACAAGCTGTTCCGTAAATTGTTGTCCTCTTTGAGTTTTTCAATACATCCTTTAATACTCTCAAACCCTGAATTGCAATTGCCATCACTGCGTTTATTACTTTTCTTAAGGTCGGTCTTTATTGCATTCTTCGACCCTACCAAGTCGACAATTATTGTCTTTTATTTCGGAATGGATACTCTCAAATTATGATGTTACTTTCTTCGATCCTATTATTACTTTATTGCTTAGCCAGCATTAACGTGTATGTTTTGTTCATTGCAAAGGCTTCTGTAGGCGTGGGACCTCGTTTTGTGATACTGTGCCTGTTTGTTGTGAAAAATTATTTTCTTTGATTTCACTGCCCACGGCAGAATCTCTTGCCGAGTCGTGTTCCATATCGAACGTGGAAAGACTACTTTGTTCGGTGCTTTTGGGTACCGTCCTGTGTGTTTCAGTTAATTCTGTACAAGAAGAAGGCCTAAGTTCATTCTCGTCTCCAGCTGCAAAACTTCCGTCTGTAGTTTCTCTAGTTTCCGAACGGGTTATTATTGTTCTTGGCGTAACAGCGATATGATCTATAAAGGTTTATTATACACGGCAACCTTTCTCTTTAACAGTAATTTTGAAAAATGTTAATGCAGAAAGTCACGCGAATAAATAATTATTCAAATGTATGCTATGCATTTCAAAAAATTTTCAATAAATCAGTGAGAAAAACAATACCAACAATTCAAAGCAGAACAGAATGGCAAAAAAACACAGACATATTCAAAATATACAAAATACGATGCCACAGTTGCAAAAGCTAAAAAGACTATTTGTTGAACTTAATGGTGTAAAGTCACAATTGGTACACAAATATTTTGTAAAAGAGGCAAATAAATCAAGGTTTTTTGCTTTCTACACAGTACCTTCAAGATATGTTTACTCTACAATCTGTAAGCAATCGTTTGTTGTGTGATGTTACAGTATGTCGTGTCTGTAATTGCTTTGCTACGCATTTACAATTCAATGCGAAAATGTATAGCTGTTTGTACAACTTAATGTGATCGTAAAAATCAGCTAATTTCTGCATAGTACGAATCTTGGCAGAAAGGGTCGACAGATGAAACTTGTTGAAGATGAAATGTGTTTGAAGTAATTAAGGTGATTGCAAAGCTAGTCTGTTGAAACTGGATTTACCTCAGAATACAGTTCTATAAAACTGTTAATGCTAATTAAATAACTATTCCGTTGGTAGTGTGCTTTTAAAGCTCTAATAAAATATGAGAATTTACTGTCTGTTTGGAATGCAGGGAGTGCATGCTACACGATACGAAATGCTAACCATCCGTTAGATCAAATACTTTAACAGCGAGAAAATAACATAGTTCCATGACTTTTAACCTTGCTGTCTGACTGCTAATTAAAATATTTGATAAAAAAATTGCTACTCATCAGTGCCTTGTTTGTCAATTGCACAACAATTTCTATATCCTGAATTGCAAATCCAACAGAATGACAAAGTATGAATTTTCCATTTGACTCATTTAATAAATTACGTAAAATCACGAAACATTTGACCTTAGCAGAAGCCTCTGAAAAATAGTGAGATCTATAATGGATTTGAAATATATTCAGCACTGATTTAATTTCGCTACTTGTACACGAGTAATGGCTCGTTTTGTCATGCAACTGTTTCCGTTCAAAAACCACCATTACGACCTTCATTAACACGCCGTAAATTAGTTTCTAATATCGTGCAATGTAACACGATCGTACACATATCAAACAACGCAACACAATTGTACCAAAAAATTCTGTGAAGTGGTTGGATCAAAATAATTACTAGAAGAATACAACCTACGATTAGTAAACATGTTACTGTTATTATTTAGATTTTCTTTTGCACACAATACTAACAATGTATATACTATTATTACGAAACAGGTTAATGTTACATTTACCTCTTGTCATTTCCACATCTGCAAGATCCTTTTATGAATAGAACAGTTTCATAACTGATCCTTTCAAAAATATCTTGCTGAAAGTGAATATTAGTTAATAATACTGCCTGTATTGCTTGGTAGGCCAACCTCCGTATTTTGCGCAGCGGAGTGGCCGAGCGCATTGAGGCGCTATGCTCCATGCACGAAGCTGTACCCCGTGGGGGTTTCGAATCCTCCCTCGGGCATAGATGTTTGTGCTGTCTTTATCAAAAGCTAGTTTATAAGTAGTTTGTAAGTTTAGGGACTGATGATTCCACAGTTAACTCCCATAAGCTTAACAAACATTTGAGCATTTTGCCTCCATATTTACATGTTACCAATGTGACTCCCTGCACACAACGAACTACTCTGAACGGCTACTGCTAGTACCAAGGGAGTATAGGAGGAGGTGTAACTTCTGTGACATAGTGTTCGCTCTTTAGACATAGAAGTATGTTACTAACATTGATATGACAAATTTGGCCCAAGAGTAGGCACCTTTCAAGGTATATCTGAATTAGAATTTTTTGGATGTTTCACGAAAACCATTCAATGTAAACAAATTATTATATTTCGTTATTACTATTTAAATAGCAGACATCCGTCATACATTAGAAATTTGGGGGGAGGGGAGAGACGGTTTTGCCGCTTTGTGGGGGATAGAGGGAGGGGGTGGGGGAGATCCTCTCAAAACTAGAACGGAATCGAGGATCCGCATCTGATGCAGAAAACGTTTCATTTCACTTGCAATTAACTTTCGGATTTCAGCGTTAAGTGCCGTACCATAAGTAGAAAAATAAAGAGCAAAATTATAGTTGACAATAAGTTTACAAAATACAGAGTTTCATGCATAGCAACAGGATTATCGAATCCACCTTCTACATAAGTGTATGCTAGGATAGGTACATGGAATTCGTGTTTGGTTGACCGCTTTTTCACTTGTTACCGGTCAGACCTTGGTAATTCATAAACATTTGTGAAACTAAAAAAGAGCTCTCCAAACATCCATTACTTATACTTTTTCCTCCTATTGTAAACACCGTCTCCCAGTTATGACTGACATTAGAAAAAAATATATGCAATGGCCGGGAATCGAACCCGCAACTGCTTGGAAGGCAACTATGCTGACCATTACACCACCATCGCGCGCTGCAACGTGCATCATCCTTACATAGTAGGGTCCACGGAGCATCGCCTCTCCTTTCACCGTGACGTCACAGACGGCCGGCGTGCTGTGGCTTTTCTCAGCATTCTTAGTCAGTGCAGCGGAACTGTTCACAGCCGCCTGCTTTGCTGTAGGTTGCGAATGCGGCTTAACGTTTTGTAGGCCTGCTGCTGCTTCCAAAACACCTGCAGTGAACATTATGCTGTTGCTTTATTCGCTGTCAGATGATATATCATAGATCTGCAGACGCCCGCCAAATTAAAGTCTGTGGATAACGTGGAATGGTGTGGCCGAACACACCATTTGAGGATGCCTGAAGATCGTACAACAACCCTACCTGCTTGCATTATAAGAGTAAATCTTTTTTCTGCAAGACGTAAAATCAAACTCTTCTAGCGATAAAATTTAGAAGACACAATTCGATATTGATTTCCAGGTGTCTTAATGTCATGCCCAAGGTACATGTCATTACAAATGTATAAACTTCGTTTGCCTATTTCCACACTTAGACACCTGCTGAAAATTCACATCTCTAGTCACAGTAACCTACTGAAAAACCCATGAATCAGTATATTTCCATTGAGTCAGGTATTGCAGTGTTTTCGTGGTTCTATCACGTCAGGAGCGTGGGTAAGATGACTTTTTAAGACCTCTAAATGGCTTGAAACTGTCTAAACCTGTCTCCTCTGCTTGTATCGGAGTGATGCGTAGGCAGTTATGTCTGGAATCCGGGGTTGCCAGGGTATTTATTGTATTTATTCCAGTCTTCTTTTAGTTCACGTCCCCTCTCATGTCCATTCCTCCTCGCCCTCTGCCAAACTTTGTCTCCTGCTCTTCTTCCTCCTTATCCTCCATCCGTTCCGCTGTCTTATTTCTGTCAATCTTCTCCTCCGTCTCTCTAAGCCTATACCCCCCCCCCCCCCAATCCCTTTCCTCTTCTTTTCTATCTCCATCAGGTGTTTCCCTCCTTGTCCCGTATTCGAAAAATTACGTGTGTGTTCCATCTTTAGCCCCGGCGCATACTTGACAAAGCACAGGCAGAGACAGAGGAGAGGCGTTCCTGTTCTGTCATTATTTCTGATGATAATTATCATCAGCAACCATAGTATTTATCGACAGTAAAGGTAGTGTAGTATTTTTGCAACTGTTGCATTTTGCAAAGTAGTATAACATGGAGCTTGAGGAGTACTGACAAGAAACGTTACTACATTTGTAGATCAATCATTATCTATGACGTAGCAGCGGTTTGTGAACTCCAGGAATGAGTGGATGTGTGTTCCATGAAATGGAAGAAGGCCCCTGATTATAAAGGAAATCGTTGCGCATTCCTCCCCGCTTAGCCGAGCTGATCATTCAGAAGTAATTCTTTGTGTCTGTCACTAAATTTACTGAAACTAGAGGCTACAGTCCGTAAAAATACAGTCAGCATCTTACGCCAATGACTCTCCGTGTCTTCATTTAGTAAGTTGTTCATTTGCAGCTTAAAAAAATGTTCAAATGTTTGTTAAGCTTATGGGACTTAACTACGGGGTCATCAGTCCCTAAACTTACAAACTACTTATGAACTACCTTATACTAAAGATGGCACAAATATCCATGCCCGAGGGGGGATTCGAACCCCCGACCGTAGTGGCCGTGCAGACCGTGACTGAAGCGCCTCAGTCTCCTCGGCCACCGCGGCCGGCTTTTGCAGCTTAAAAGATTGTCCACACGCAAAGAAGAGAATGACTAGGCAGCTTCGCACTCGGCACAGAAGGCGGCAATAGTCGCGTGTGTGCCGCGTAGCTGCCGGCCGCGTCGCGTTAAAAGTGTATCTCACGTATTTTCTCGAGAATGGAAAGAGGCGTGGTTATCCTTCCACCGTTCAAAACAATTTCGACATGTTAGCTGTATTTCGTACGCAGTAATGTATGGTGCTGGCGTAGGATGCTACGCATAAAATGGACCGAAAGAAGAACCAATGTGTCCATTATTGAACAACTCCAGACGCCTTTCTTCTCAAGTCGCCGAAAAAATTCTCCAGTTCTTTGGCCATACTGGGAGAATAGACGGAGAAAATCTAGAAAAAATAATCTTACAATGAAAGATCGAGGGCACAAGACCAAGAGGAACAGCTGCGAGCAGGTGGATAGATCAAATCAAGAAAATATCCGGTCTACCTCTTCAGCAGACATTGAGGAAAGCTGATAACCGTCCTGGCTGGAGACGCTTGGTTCATAGGGTCACGACGCTCAGTAATGAGCACAACGACTTATCATAATGATGAACGTATGGTGTAAAATGTAGCAAACGCAAAGTGGCCAACGACAACATTTTTCACTGCAAACTCTTCAAAATATGCGCGGCGTTGTATTTTAGTTCTTACTAGCAAACCCGGCAACTCTTAGCAGTCGCTAATGTGTATAGGATATATACCCTTATCTCTTCTCTCCCTCTCCCGATATCTATCCCTTCCTCCCTCCTCTACTTCTCCATCGCCTCCTCCCACCCTTCCTTTGCCCATCTCCTCCTCCCCGTATCTTCACACCACTCCCTCTTACCCCACACCATATCCATCTCCTCCCTCCTATCATCCCCCCTTTTTAAATCCATTTCATTCCCCCATTCTCTATCTCCTCTCCCTTTTTCTGATGTTATTATTATTACAATTGGGATCCGGATTGGGAATAGAAGTGAAAAAGGATGGGTTAAACAATTGGAAACGGGTCATTGGAAAGAACCTTAGAGCTGCTCTATCTGTGGGGTTAGTAGCTTTAATGTCCGTACTCTTAATGGTTGTATTGCTCGAACATACATATCAGCGGCGAATTGATGGAACAATCTGCGGCATTTTAGTATGTGATTGTCCTAGTTTCGGTGAATCATCGAACGGTAGGCATAAAAATTCATACAGTTGACCTTCTTGTTAGTTACTTTACCTGTAAGTGAATAATGAGCTCATTGCTACATACCGGTAAAAGTTTTAGATTCCGCGACACAGGCAACAGCTATTGGATCGTGGGAATGAAGCCGACCAATCGTGGCAAAGCTTGAGGCAGCCAATGAAATTTTAATTGGCGACAGTTGTTTTCACACTAAACGATATTATTATCAGAATCCGCATAATAATTTAGTTTCAGACACATTAAACTTACTGAGGAAGATGTTTCTCGTGTTTCCTTTATGGAAACAGTCTTACCAATGCTAATCACTTATAACCACGAGAACAATCAATAGTGTCTCCATGAACGAAAAACGTAGTACTTGGTAAGAAATCGGCAAATCTCATTGGATATTGTATATAATCACCCGATTGGCTAACAGCGACGTAACGCAATTTCCCGGACTCAACGGCTGTTGCCAACATTGTCCGCTAGGTCTGTGTAGCGGATTTAAAATTAAACCCTACATACCAGTTAATCCCTGGCTTCAAGCAATACCCTCCCTTTCTTCTAGCCTCCTTGGTGTATTTCTTTGCTCCGTTACAGCGTATTTGGTCACTAGGCGAGTAGCGAATGAATAATCAGATTATTGGAGAATGTAGAAAATTATCCGAGCTGAAGGGTACATTCAGTTATTCTCAAATTCTAATATTATCCGGTAGATTTTCCAAAAATTTTCTTTCTTACAAACCTTGTCCTGAGAATTACGAACTGAACAAACAAAAGATCAGCCAAATTGGTGAAGCCATTCTCAAGTGATGAGCTTTCATACATGCGGCAATTCATTTTTATTAATATATAGATAGATGTGTAATAAATAAAATATTAAATAAATAGGTATCTAAAAACCTTCGTATGTCCGTCTCCTGCTGGTAAGCTACCTCCCTACCAATTTTGAGCCAAATGGATTCAGACGTCCTTTAGTTATAAATAGTGTAACTAACACCTAAACTATGAGCAGTAACTGCAAGAAAACTAGTTGAATATAACATAGTGACATTTGGCTATAAGTTACAGAAAAAATGTTTTTCTACCGAATAGTTTCGACAAAATCGATTGAGGAAACTGCGTTAGCGCAAATAAAGCACAAATCCGAAAATCGTCTTTTTTTTTTTTTTTTTTTTTTTTTTACGCAAAAAGTAAGTCTTAGAGAGAAACTAAATACAGAGAAACGTCTACATAAAACAATTTTTTTCTAAACATTTCGGATGACTTGAAATTTCAGTTTGCGGCAGAGGTGGAACAGAGGCGCAGGAAAACTGTGCGCCTCGGACAACCGGACAGAGGCGTGACCGAGGAAACGCCTGCCCTCCGTCTCGGCTGCGTTACGTGTGCACTGCCCCGTTTATTTTTTATTTTAGATTATAATAATTTGCCAATGTAATAGTATGCCCCAGTTTGCCCAATTTTTTTTTATTGCCTCAAATTTTATGTTTACGATTGATGTCTTCGTCCATGCTATTTCACTATATGTTGACTACTGATGTTTAATCGCCCTAAGAATTGCTGCCAAGATGATTTTTTCTTAGTGTGTTTTGCTCAGATTTTTCCTTTATATCGCATCTTGCATATACCTGTGCATAATGTAGTTTCGTTTCAGATGTTTCCATTCTCTGTGATCCTCACCATTTCGATACCTCTCACTGCAAAATATTATATATGGTCACAGGTCACACCAAATACACAAACTTTATCCAAAAATCTGACAAAGTATTTATTACACATTTATTTTACAATTATTTACTTACTTGTGTTTTTTGTTCCGCCATATACATCGAAAGGATGAAAAAAATCTCATTCAAGCAAAAATTACCGCATAAGACAGAATAAAGTGAAACTAAATCAGTGAAAAAAGACAAAGTAATAAAAGAACGCATTAATTCATTACTGTCGTTTAAAAAATATTTATTTATTTTTCCTCTTTCAGGAACAATAAGGATAACAAAAAAGACACTTGAATATAAAACAAAATGAGAGATGTAAATGTTTGACTCATATAACGACGAAATGAAATACATAAAACAAAACAAACTCATGTAAAATCAGTGTAAATGTTATTTGGATATCAAATATTAATATACGTAAAAATAATTGGAAAAAGCATTGTTTACAGACGGCTGGCCGCCTATCCTCTGCCTCTCCTCTGCCATGCTGCTTTAAGTGTGCGCCGGGCCTTACTAGTGTTCGGTGAAATGATATCTGAAGTTCATTGCAATGTTCCCTCCACCATGTTCCATATAGTACCTTACGGAGTATAAAATCTACTTCATTTAAGTGCCTGCATTTATGATAAACGATCAAACGGTGTCTAAGATACCCCTGTTCATGTGCAGTGACAAATTAGGAAACTGTCTGGGAAATGTCTTACGAATAGAGTTGTTAATAAATAGCGATAAAACCTGATGCCTCATGGTACGCTTTTTCGTGCATCTTATTTATTATGTCATTATATCTCCCGAACCATGTGTCGAAAAATGTTTGTTAAGCTTATGGGACTTAACTACGGGGTCATCAGTCCCTAAACTTACAAACTACTTATGGACTACTTACGAACTAGGACAGCACAAATATCCATGCCCGAGGGGGGACTCGAACCCCCGACCGTAGTGGCCGTGCAGACCGTGACTGGAGCGTCTTAGTCCCCTCGGCCACCGCGGCCGGCACTATGTGTCGTAGGGGTTTCTTGCCCTCACAGCTCTTCTTGCCTAACGGTAAGGAGCATGTGTTTGACGTCTGCTTTGAAATACAACTTGTACTTGGGGCGAGTTGTGAACATGGTCGTAGGAGTACAATAACTGTATTCGCAAATGTGAATATGAATAAGCATCAACTGTGCAATTTGGCTGTGCAAAGTAGGCGCAAAATATTCAACCTAACGATCAAAAGTATACAATTTTTTCTAATGTTTATACAATTCACACATAATTGTAACATGTAAACACCGATTTAAAAAAAAAAAAAAATAAAGGCAAACAGCCCAAGAAAATAGCACAAAGAGTGCTGAAAAATGTTTGGCTTATAAAAATGACAAAAGGTGTCTTGCATACGGCGGAATTGCTGATTTTAGCTAGCACAATACGACCATGTTACTATTCTGGGAGGCAGAGGTGGGGCTTCTCTCACCAGTCGACTGCGAGCTTCTACTCCTAGCATCCTCCACTCGGGGTCCAATTAGAAATGAGAGTTCGGCAGCAGACATAGGTTAAATTCACAAATGACTCTCACACAGACGTAAATAGAGACGGATGAAACAAAGTTACAGCTTTTTTGCAATTTTTTTATTATTGCACAACTAGTTCAGCAAAATTACGTAAAATAACTATAAGCTTGTGGTCGCTTATGATGAGTGCTGTAGTTTGAAAGTGGCTTTTTTCATCTTACATTTTAAATAAACATCACTAATATGTCTGCTTATAGCTGTTTTATGTGAATGAGGCACTTGAAGACGGCGGCTAGACTACTGAAACTAGTTGTGCAATAATAGTAAAATGCAAAAATCGATCTTTGGCATCATTTCTCTGTAACTTGCAATTAATTGCTGGATTTCAGTGTTGAGTGCATACCGTCAGTAAGAAAAACAGCTATAGTCAAAGATAAGTTTACAAAATTATCAAATCTGCCTTTTAAATCAAACTGTTTGCTTGGATGGGTGCATGGAATTTGTTTGCTTGATCGTAGTTTTATCTGCCAAAACGTAATAATTCATAAATATTTGTGATGCCAACGAAGTGCTCTCCAAACATTATTAAACACACTGTTTTTCTCTTATTGTAAACGCTATCTTCTCATTATGTCTGACATTAGAAAAAAAATATGCGATGGCCGGGAATCGAACCCGGATCAACTGCTTGGAAGGCAACTATGCTGACCATTACACCACCATCGCACGCTGCAGCCAGCAGCATCCTCCAGCAATAGGATGCGCGGAGCTTCCCCCTCTCCTTTCATCGTGACGTCACAGACGAGCGGCGAGACGTGGCTTCTCTCGACACTCGCATTCAGTGCAGCGGAACTATTAGCAGTCGTTTCCTTTGTTGCAGGGTGCAAATGCGGCTTACGTTTTATAGGCGTCAACATACCATTTGAGGGGTGCCTGAAGATAGTATGACGGTAATGCTGAATCTCGATGTAATCTATTCACTGCATAACGTCAAATTAAACTCCTTACATTTTTTATATTCATTTAGCGATAAAATTTACAAGACACATTTAGATATTGATTCCCAGATCTGTTAATGACATGCCCAAGGTACATGTCATTACATACCTATAAGCTTCGTTTACTTCCACATCTATTTTCACACTTAGTAAGCTATTGACAAATTCCAGAGCGAGTGTACGTTTATTTTGTCAAGTATTACTGTGTTTTCGTGGTTCTTTCACGTACGGAGCGTGGGTAGGACGACATTTTAAGAGCTGTATATTGTTTGAACATGTCTCCGCTGGTCGTTGCAGAGCGATACGTAGGGAGTTATACCTTTGGAATCTGGCGTTGCTCGTGTGATTATTTATTCCAGTCTTCTGTTAATCCGTTTTTCCTTCTCATCTGTCCGTCTCCTTTTCCCACATCTGTCCATCTTCTCGCCCCCTCCCGTATCCTCAATCCACCTGTACGGTCCGTGACTCCTTCATTTCGTTGCCCTTCTTTCTGTCAATCTCCTAATCTTCCCTCTCACTTTTGCTATCTCTCTCTCGGGCTATTATTTCCTCCTGCGTCTCCGTCCATCTCCTCCAACAGTTATTTGAGTAATTTCCAAGAAAGCTTGCAGTCGAAGTAGACAGCCATGAATCGATATATATCGAACGTGATATTGTATATCCGAGATAATGTTAGTTTACAAACAAAACATAGAAAATAGATGACGATTTTGTGTTTAAAAACTGACCTGTAGCTTCTCTCTGATAGCGAGGTATAGGTTTTTTCGCAAGTGAGGACGAAAGGCGAGAATTTTCGGTCTAAGACTTGTGATGGATGTGTGACATTACAGATAAAGGGGAAACTGGTTGTTGCTATGTGAAAGGCGGGTTTTGTCAGGTTTTTCGGTTCCCCAGCCGGCCAGCTAACAGTTTGGACATAGTGAAAGGTATATAGGTCGTTAGGGATACCCTACACTAATCTGCTCGGAAACAGGAAACGGCGGTCTTGGATGAGCGAGGGCGGCTATTCCAGATTGCAACTGAAATACAGTATAGCCACACACATTATTCTAAAAATCCATATAACATCAGGGAATGATAATACAGCAAATATAGTTATGAGTGCAACTTCAATGTCCTTTACATATAAAAAGCCGATAAATTTCAGTGCTATTATAATAATATTATAAGACTTATATTTACAGTTATTGATACTTAGTGTCTATCAGTAACAGTTTAAGAAGCAAATGGGCAGAATTGCAGCACGCTACCTATCTTAAAAGACGCACTACGCTATTTCCGGTATTCTTTCAATAAACTTTGTTTTACGCTTTAGTTATGCATTTCATGAAGGTATCAATGATCGTGTGTCAGAACATAGATTCCACCACAGAAATGCGAAACGTTCGTTTTATGTTGTAGACTGCCAGTTAAATATCTCATGGCCGACTAAAAACAGTAAATATGGAGCAGATAATTTATTAAACAATTACATGTTTTTGTGGACAAGAACTGAATGTATTTGCATAAAAATCCACGATAAATTAAATATCAATTGTGTAACTATATTTCGACGGCGGTAGTATATTTGAACAGTGAGACGTCACGCTTAATGGCTACCTGAGCGAAGAGCATCAGTCTCAACCGTTTTTTAGTATTGTTAAATATGTATTTGTCTGTTAAATGTAAAAATGTGTAGGGAGGCGGTCAAAGCATTTAATTCTGTGATATTCAAATGCATAATGTTTTGGAAGGGAAATTGTATCTTAAAGATGAGACGTTAGGATGTGCGGAAGGATACAAGTTTTGGAGCTGGTAGAGCATGCTTTCGAGCGCTTGGGAGGGGACCCGTAACTTGGACGTGGTTGTGAAAGGTTTTAACGCTGGGCGGTCTGAAGCCGCGTTACGAACTTGTGATTTGAGGAGATAGGCATGTGTAGACGCAGAAAATTTACGGGACTGTGACTGCAGAAAATCTCTGGTTGAAAAGTGATAAACTATGCACGGTAGTAGGGCTGGGAACTGTGATAATTCAGCAATCGTATACTCGTGTGATTACAAACTGTGTTTTATAACAAATACTGTAATTAATCGCGGATTAATTTGGAACTGCAATGTTCGATGAACTTCATTAATTTTACGAGTGATAATTTGGAACTTTTACTGTCGAGTGCGTGTGATACTTATTGTGCCTCTCATGAACAGTAGTTGGGGAAATATTCAGTTATTTACCGATGTTGTTGTTGTGGTCTTCAGTCCGTAGACTGGTTTGATGCACCTCTCCACGCTACCCTGTTCTGTGCAGGTCTCTTCATCTCAGAAAACGTTCGGTAACCTACATCCTTTTGAATCTGCTTACTATTTTCGTCCCTCGGTCTCCCTCTACGATTTTTACCAACACGCTTTCCTCTAATTCTAAGTTGACAATTCCTTGATGTCTCGGAATGTGTCCAATCAATCAATCCCTTCTCTTAGTCAGGATATGCCAGAAACTCCTATTCTGCCCGATTCGGTTGAGCACGTCCTCATTGGTTACGTGATCTACCCATCCAATTTTCATCATTCGTCTGTAGCACCACATCTCAAAAGCTTCTATCATCTATCTGAACTCCTTATCGTCCACGTTTCGCTCCCTTACAGTGGTATACTCCAGACAAATGGTTTCAGAAAGGACTTCATAACATTTAAATTAATATTGGATGTTAACACGTTTCGCTTCTTTAGAAACGCTTTTCTCCCCATAGCCATTCTGCATTTTATATCTTCTTTACTTCGGCCATCATAAGTTATCTTGCTACCCAAATAACAAAATTCATCTACTACTTTTGTCTCATTACCTAATCTAATTCCTGCAACATAGCCTGACCTTCTGACATTGCATTCCATTACCTTCGTTTTACTCTTATTAATGTTCATCTTATATTTTCCTTTCAAGACACTTTCCATCCCGTTCAATTGCCCTTCCAGTTCTTTTGCGATTTCTGACAGAATTACTATGTCATTGGCAAACCACAATGTTTTTATTTCTTCTCCCTGCACTTTAATGTCCTCTCCAAATTTCTCCTTCTATTCCTTCACTGCCTGCTCAATGTACAGATTGATCAACATTGGGGAAAGTCTACAACCCTGTCTTACTCCCTTCTCAACCTCTGCGTCCCTTTCTTGCCCTTCGACTCGAAATAACCGCTGTCTGGTTTTTGTATAGGTTGAATATAACTCAGTTTCATACATATTGCATACCAGATGATACAATTTTTTCACGACTGGGTCTCCTAACGATATCAGCAGTTCAGACGGAATATCATCTACTCCAGGGGCCATGTTTCGACTTAAGTCCTTCAGCGCTCTGTCAAATTCTTCTCGCAGTATCATATCTCCTATCTCATCTTCCTCCACTTCGTCTTCCATTTCTAGAATACTGCCTTCAAGTTTATTTCCTTTGTATAGGCCCTCTATATATTCCTTCCACAATTCAGCTTTCTCCTCTTTGCTAAGTACTGGTATTCCGTCTGAGTTCTTGATTTTCATACAGCTGGTTTTCTTCTCTCCAAATATCTATTTTATTTTCCTGTAGGCGATATCTATCTTTCCCCTAATTATCATTTATAAGGTATTACTTCGTGAGTGAATCACTTCTTTATCTTAGAATCAATTTTGTTGGTTATTCACAGGTTTAATTTATGTTTGTTTAAATATATTTTCGCGTTATCATATGCAGATTGATAGACTGGCTAAAATTATTGATCTTATTTAAACAGTTTGGGTAGCTGTTTAGGGCATAGAAGCTGACACACATAACTCTCCCCTATGAACAGAGACGAGCCATAAACCTTTTACTACCCTGAGTTGTATTGCCAATTCTTATTGGTGAGTACCGATAGGAAGGTTGGAGATGGTACATTCTGTTCGGTAATCTGTTAATTTACGACGATAATCAAAGATTATTTACTATCTACAATACATAAGTATTACGATATTATCACGTCTATATTCGTTGATAGTATTTGTTTTGCTAGTTGGTATACCTACGTGGTGTATCTTGTGAGACTCTAATGTGGCGTAATTGGTCAAAGCCGACGTGTTGTATCGCGGTCTTCAATTATGTTTTAATTACCTACTTTCATTTCACTTGAGGCAAGCGTCGATGTTTTCAAAACATAAATAATCAATGTAAACACACGTTGTAGCTCCCGAGAACACTGGAACCGCACGTTCGATAAATATCGATTCATGTCAGTCAATTTCGCCTGCAAATATTCTTGGAAATTTGTTATTTGCATAACGGTAGTAAAAGTGAAATCATTCACTCAGTTGTATGTATTAAATATTAATTATGAATTTAGGAAGTGTGAAGATAGAAATGATGTAAATTTTATAGACCAAAAGCATTTAATTATATGATTAAAAGTAATACATGAGATACGAAAATACGAATCCCTGTAATGTTTTTTCGTTCTGAGTGAAGGGCTTGCAAATGTCGGTGCAACATATTTTACCGTCGTCACAATAAATATTTGTTTTTACGTGCTCATATCCGAGAACAGAATGTAAACATGACGAAATATTACCATGTGATATTTAAGTATTAATAGACTTGAAGGGGGCAATATAGAAATTCAGAGACCAGTCAAAGTAATTTAAACTAGCGATCTTGGCTCCTCTGCTTACGCAGATATCCGTTGCAAGGTATCAGATCGCTCCACCGGCTTGAATGATGTCAGACTCAAACACTTACCAAATATGGGCAAGAACTGACCACTGGTGACGTCATTGGCGGCGGCGCGGCTATATAAGGACGCCAGTGGTGTATATAGGAGAGTCAATCACTTGACATTGGCACTCTGCAGAAACCACCTGACTCGGTTAGAAACTTGAGAATGTTAAATTAGGACTTGTTCCATAGATCATGAATACGACACTTCGTAACGATGTGGAACGACTCAGGTTAATGAAAGTTGTCTTCACAAATTATTACTTTGTACTAAATATTACATGACAATATATTTAAAAAATTTTTAAATTATTTTTCTATTTATTCTATTTTTTCAGATTTACTAATTTATATCTAAAAATTCATCTATAGTGTAGGAGTGCCATACAGAAATACTTTTAATTTATTTTTAAATGCTAGTTGGCTATCTGTTAGGCTTTTGATGCTGTTTAGTAGGTGACCAAATACTTTTGTGGCAGCATAATTCACCTCTTTCTGTGCCAAAGCTAGATTTAACCTTGAATAGTGAAGATCATTCTTTCTCCTAGTGTTGTAGTTATGTACGCTGCTACTGCTTTTGGATTCAGTGGGATTGGTAATAACAAATTTCGTAAGTGAATAATATATATATATATATATATATATATATATATATATATATATATATATATATATATATATATTGTGAAGCTACTGTGAAGATCCCTAGCAAATTATTACTTTGTACTAAAGGGGTGATCTTGGATGGGCTCCAGCAATTAATCTGATTACTCGCTTTTGTGCAATGAATACTTTTTTAAGCAATGATGAATTACCCCCAGAAAATGCCATACGAAACCAGAGAATGAAAATTGGCTTAGTAAGCTAATTTACTGAGATGCTATTGGGGTAATTGCAAATTTTGGTGATATACATAAGTAGCTGAACTCAAACGTTTCAGCAGATCTTCTATGTGATTTTTTCCAGTTTAACCCCTCACCAATGCATACACCTAAAGATTTTGAATGTTCTACCTTCGCTTCAGATTTCTGATAAAAGTCTATATTTATTATTGGTGTTATTCCATTTACTGTATGGAACTGTATATACTGTCTTTTATCAAAATTTTAATGATAGTCCAGTAATGATTTTGTGAAAGACGTCGTTTACAATTTCTTCAGTTAGTTCTTGTTTGTAAGGTGTGTTAACTAGTATCATCAGCAAAAATAACCAGCTCTGCATCTTCATGAATATAGAATGGCAAGTCATTAATAGATATTAAGAACATCAAAGGGCCCAAGACCGAAATTTGTGGCACCCCATTTTTGCTTGTCCCCCAGTTTGAGGAATCTGCTGATTTTTGCATATTACGTGTACTACTTATGTCAGCTTTCTGCACTCTTCCTGTTAGGTATGATTTTAAACCATTTGTACACTGCCCCATTCATATCACAATAATCTAGAAGAATTCCATGATTTACACAATCAAAAGCCTTGGAGAGATCACCAAAAATCCCAATGTTTTGTTAATGGATATTGCCGCGAAAATATGCATTCATAAATATCGCAATAGTTCAACTGCTTCTCACTGTCTTCCGGCTCAAATCCAACCGTAGGGGTGGTGCAGGAAGAATCGGGATTGGAACGACGTATCTTGATTTAGAGTCTTCCACCACTGTGATCGGCTTGGAAACTAGAGACGTACTGGTTAGACTCGAGCTGTCGCATTACGCGTCGGGGTACAGGTCTTGAATAGCTGGTATTATGGTTTCGGGTTGTAAAGCTGACTTCGTGCTGCAACAAAATATTTACTCGGATTCTAAACCGTAGCGTGCCGTGACATAACAGTAAGTATCCGTTGTGAAAAATGTCGATCGTTACATGGTGTTTTCTGTACTGACTGTAAATATAATTTACAGGAAACAGCGAAGATTAACTACATGGTCCTAGTAACTCAACATCAAATATCGTTTCCGTTCGTGTCACTTCCATAACGTATTGAAGTAGTTTCTGTTTTAAGCTGTAAGATGGCCGGAGAGAAATTCCGCATTATGGAAGGCACTTTGTGTTTTTGTGTCACCCAAACATGTTTCGGCATACATTGCGTCATCCTCCGTGGGTTTTTGGCTTTGAAATTCTGGCATTGTTGTTACTTGTTGCAATTTTGTGTGGATTGTATAAACGTTTGGATAAATTGTTTGTACTTGAGAATTAGGTTGAACGTTTAGGTCTACATTTATATACCTATAAGTTGTTGTCAAAATTTACATGTTGCTTTAGTTTTGCAATGGCATGTTTTACAGCTTGTCATCTGCAACAACGTCTTCAGACGAATGAATTACAATTTCACCTCGATATTACGATTCACTTTTGTACTGTGTCGTTGTTTGCTTTCTCTTGCGTCGTGCTGTCACGTTTTCTAATGTTCATATTGTTATTTTTTCAAAAAAATGTTCAAATTTTTGTAAATCTATCGGATCAAACTGTGTGGTCATCAGTCCGTAGCTTACAAACTACTTAACCTAGGTAAACTAACCTAAGGACAACACACACACACACCCATGCCTCAGGGAGGACTCGAACCTCCACGGCGAGCAACCGCGCGCTCCGCAGCGAGACGCTTTAGACCGCTCGGCTACTCCCCCGTGGCTTATTTTTTCAGTTTTGCTCTATTTGTTGCCAGTTCGCATTGTTCAGCTCGCCATTTCTTGCGTTGTGGTGGCTGTATGGTGTTAGTTTGTTTTCGTAGCGTGTCTGTGATGTGACACGCGATTTTGAACGGTTTCTACGCTTGTGTGTGTGTGTGTGTGTGTGAGCGCGCGCGCGCGCGCGCGCGCGCGTGTGTGAATAAATGTAGACTTATAATATTCAACCTAACTTTCAAAAGTAAACAATAATTCAGATGTTAATACAATCCTCACAAAAATGTAACATGTATCATGTAACAACTTCAAAAATTTAAAGGCAAAAAGCCCACGAAAGATGGCAGAATAAGTTCCGAAAATGTTTAGACGATAAAAAACACACAAGGTATTATGCGTAAGGCGGGATTCCTTATCTGTGCAAGCACAAGATGATCATACAAGCCGACTGTTCTGGTAGGAGGAAGTGGGGAAAGATCAAGCATCCTCTACTGGGGATCTAAGAGTACGTACAGAAGTGACATCGATGTAGAGAAATGTTCAAATGTTTGTAGAGTCTATGGGACTTAACTACGGGGTCATCAGTCCCTAAACTTACAAACTACTTATGAACTAGCTACAACTAAGGACGGCACAAATATCCATGCCCGAGGGGGGATTTGAACCCCCGACCGTAGTGGCCGTGCAGACCGGGACTGAAGCGCCTCAGTCTCCTCGGTCACCAAACGGATCGATGTAGAGACAGAGTGCACATATGCTGCAAGACACAGACGTGATGGAACCAAATTAAAGCTAACGGATACTGCTGCAAGCAAGTTCTGAACCATACCTTTTAGTGACGTAGTTAATTTCTGAAACGATGAAATTTAGAACAAGTTACTATTTTGTGATCTACAAAATGCTCCTAATAGCAACTGCCCTATCTCGCAGAATTAAAACATTCGACGAGGATGGGATTCGAACCCACGCGTGCAGAGCACATTGGATTAGCCGTCCAACGCCTTAACCACTTTTTTTGCTCTAAGGGTAGTTCTAGTCCTTGCGGACGCTGATCGTGCTTGTTCGTTTTGGTTCTGTGTGTTCTTTGGCTCAGCAGTTCTTTGGCGCTCTGACCGGGCGCGCTGAGCCACGGCGCCCGGCTCTATCACTCGGCCACCTCGTCTTACATTCGTGTGTCTCCATGTATACTTATTGTACTTAAAAAGTTTGGACATTAGAAGTCAATATTGTACATTTATTTTGCTCGAACTTACGAAACATGAGTAACATTAAATATCTTCGACTTTTCGAGCGAAGGAAAGCGAAAATTTACTGTCAAAAACGTACCTATGAACTACGCGTCACGTAAAACAGTTTGCCTGAGTAACGCTTATTGCAATAATTATTCCTACTTCCGTCAATGAGTACATATACCTTAAAAAAATGAAATAAATTCGCTTGTAACACTTATGTAACCCTCACCCAGAAAAATTAATCCAAAAACCGATAAAATTTTAATAATGACCTGACGGCGTCTTATGCTTATTGCTGGCAACTGCGTTTGAATTCTAATTCAAAACCCAGTCACATAGAACGTGTTGGAGTAATTTTTCGTGTTGACCGTGAAATAATAAATGCTCTTCCTGTTCTATGGTTGGCAGATTCTAGTATATACTTTTCTCCGGCCGGTAAATTAATTATTCTGGTAAAGCGGACTTTTTATTGCCAACATTAACACTTTGCCGCCGACGCCATAAGTAAAATTTTACTATGTCAAGAAACATGGGAAAATTTTAGTTTCAAATTATTCTATTGTTACCCCGAATTTATTGAAAGTGGTATACAGTACGTATTGCAACGCCATTATACTGATTATATCTTGAGTCTTTGAATGTTCCGAGACCAGGACGTCTTTGCTATGTTCAACTGAAATATCTGTATATGCCGAGGGACATCTGTGCACGACCGATGTGTGAATGGCAACGCACATGTTCCTGGGATGCAACTGTCTGTTGCAAGCGTGCAGAGAGAACGATGCGCGGTTAGCATGTGTGAAGCCTCAAGCATACTGAAGCGTAGGGGATGTAGCTCAGTGGTGCCGGGCGCCGTGGCTCAGCGCGCTCGGTCAGAGGGCTAAACGGCCTCTGTAATAAAAAAGCTGAGCCAAGAACAAATCGAACAAAAACGAACAAACTTGATCAACGTCCGCAACGAACAGAACTGCACATAGGAAAATGGAAAAAAAAAAAAAAAAAAAAAAAAAAAAAAAAAAAAAAAAAAAAAAAAAGTGGTAGAGCGTTCGCTTTGCATGTGAAAGGCCCCGTGTTCGATCCCCGGCATCTCCATATAATTTTTGTAAATTCTCTGGTGTTAGTGCCGTTAATTGTACCGTGCACAACAGTGTACGAAAACACCATGTGACAAAATGCGATTCTTCACAGGCCTTCATCTCGGGTTCCATTGATTACAGGAGATACGAGAAGTGGCTTTGGAAACCACTTTGCCTTATCATTTGTGTAGACCTATGAAAAAAACTCGACTTTGCATTAGTCATTAGTTGTGGTCTTCACTCTGGAGATTAGTTTGATGCAGTTCTCAATCCTGGTCTATCCTGAGCAAGCCTCTTCATTTCTGAATACGAACGGCAACCCACATCTATATGAACCTCCTCACTGTATTCTGTCTCCTTCTGCGAATTTTTATACACCGCACCTACCTCCGAATTGACAATTCCTTTATATCTAAAAATGTGTCCCACAAAATTGAATCCATCCTTTCATTTTTTAATTTTTTTTAAAAGAACTGACTGCCATTTGACTGAAAGTTGTTTGTTTATTGTAACAACCTGGTTTCGGCCTTAGGCCATTTTCAAGTGTGATAAAATAAGTTGTCAGACAGATTTCCTTATGTCATGTTCATAACAATAAAATATTTGGAGTTGAGTTCATGTCGGAAGTAAAAAATGGGTAACAAATTTATCCCCAAATCCTTTTTTTTTTCCTTTCTTTTTAAAAGGGTATACCGGAAACTTCTTTTTTTCCGTGCGGTCTGTTGAGGATATCCTCATTAGTTACGTAATATACCCACAAAATCTTCAGAATTCGTCTGTAGCTTCACATTTCAAAAGCTTCTATTCTCCTTTTGTCTGAACTATTTCACTCCTGCACAAGGGAATAATGCACTCAAATGCCTTCAGAAAGGATATATCTAATACTTAAATTAATATTCAATGGTAACAATTTTCCCTTTTTCATAAACACTTTCCTTCCCATTCCCTGCATTTTATATCATCTGTACTGGCACCATCATATGTTGTTATATTGCTCAAGTACCAAAACGCATATGCCTCCTCTGGTTTTTTTTTTTTTAAATCTATCGGACCACAAACAGCGTTGTCATCAGTCCGTAGCTTACAAACTACTTAAACTAACCTAACCTAACGTAAACTAATCTAAGGACAAACACACACACCCATGCCCCAGGGAGGACTCGAACCTCCACGGCGAGCAACCGCGCGCTCCGCAGCGAGACGCTTTAGACCGATCGGCTACTCCACCGCGGCCCTCCTCTGGTGTAAATTAATCTAATTATTTCAGCATCGCTTCATTTTTAGACTAAATTCCATTAACCTTGCTTTGCTCTTCTTCCTGCAGTATAGGATAAAATTTAAAGAATCACGAACTGTCAGGATGGCACTCTACGCAAATCGTCGAAATTTCTACCATGAATGCTTAAGGTGATGTTTTCGCATTGCTTTCAAATTTTAAAACAATAGTTTTAATAAGAATGAAAACCGTCTAGATCGCTAAAATTATATTTATTGATTATGACGTGCAGTCACGGTCTGCACGTCCACTACGATCGGGGGTTTGAATCCCCCCTCGAGTATGGATATTTGTGCCGCCCTAGTTCGTAAGTAGTTCATATAAAGTTTGTAAGTTTAGGGACTGATGACCCCGTAGTTAAGTCCCATAAGCTTTACAAACATTTGAACATTTGATTATGACGTTTCGGCATGATCAGATCTAAAAACATCTGAACTTGCAAAGTAAAGTTCAGCACTATTAATAAAATGTCTACCTAGTAGGTACGTCAACTCAGTTGATGTACCAACTAAACTTTACTTTGAAAGTTCGGAGGTTTTTAGATCTGATCATGGCAGGTACCGAAACGTTGTAATCAATAAATATAATTTTAGCGATCTAGACAATTTTATTCTTATTGAGAAAATGAAGATAGCAGACTCGTTCAGGAAATTCGTTTCCTTTATACAAAATTTTTTACAATTGCTTAATGCGTTACCGAGACCCATAGGTTCTAACGTATCCTACCTACGCACAAAACCATGAAATAACTAACGATAGTAAATCGCCCAGATATATTCTGCAGAGGTTCATCAAGAAACGCCATTGTTCCCGTTTTCCTAAGTTTTCAGCCGTTACAGAGATAAACCCGAAAACTCAAGAGAGGCATTTGTGCTAAGAAACGGCCACAATAAAATTTACCATCCTATGTTAAGAATACCATTAGGAGAAAAAAATGCACTTCGTACAATATGTTTCGCTGGATGAAAGATGGATTTTCGTTATTCATCACAGTTACTGTGCGGTATCAAAATAAAGTATTGTAACTTTTTACACAGTTTGCAGAGGTAAAGCACATTCCATTAAACTTTGCATTTCTGCAATATTGCCTTCATTTCCCTTATATAGATCCTCTATATATTCCTTCCAACTTTCAGGTTTCCCTTCTTTGCTTAATACTGGTTTTCCGTCTGAGCTCTTGATATTCATGCAACTGCTTTTCTTGTCTCCAAATCTCTCTTCCATTTTCCTGTAGATGATAATGGAATGCAGTCTTAGAAAATCAGGCGATGCTGAAGGAATTAAATTAGGTAACGAAACAATGAAGGTGGTAGATGAGTTTTGTTACTTGGATAGTAAAATAACACATGACGGTCGCAGTACAGATGATATAAAATGCAGAATGGCAATGGGAAGAAAAGCATTTTTGAAAAAGAGAAATTTGCTAACATCGTATATTAATTTAAGTGTAAGGAAGTCCTTTCTGAAGGCATTTGTGTGGAGTGTTGCCTTGTGCGGGAGTGACGCATAGACGATAAACAGTGCGGACAATGCTCCACATTGTATTGTGACTGAAAATCCAACAACATGACAAAGTACGAACTTTTCATTCGATTCATTTAATACATTCCAAAAGGCACTTTTAATCACGTAAAACCACAAAACAGTTGACTGAAGAGAGAGCCTGTGATTAGCAATGAGCTCTATAATGGATCTGAACTTCAATCGACAGTAATTTAATTTCGCTGCTTGTGCACATAGTCGTTTTGTCATGCAAGTAATTGCCTTCAAAATCCACCACTATTACGACCTTCATTAACACACCATAAATTAGTTTCAAATTTAGCACGATCATACAGGTATCAAATAATGCAACACAAATGATTTTACAAAAAATTCTGGGAAGTGGGAGGATCAAATGCCACTAACTACTAAACGAATACAACCTAGTATTGGTAAACATATTACGGTTATTATTTATATCTTCTCTTGCTCACAATATTAACAATGTCTCTACAATTATTATGGAAAAAGGTTAATCTTACATTTAAAATGTTCAAAAGTTCGTAAAGGTTATGGGACTTAATGTTACATTTACCTCTTGACATTTCCACATCTGCAAGTTCCTTTTATTAAGAGAACAATTTCATAACTAATTTTTTTTTCAAAACTATCTTGCTGAAAATGAATATTAATCAATAATGATGCCTGTATTGCTCGATATGCCAGCCTTCATATTTAAGACATGTTACTACTCACTGCACACAATTAACCAATATTAACTGCTACTGCTAGTGCAGGGGGTGGTGTAACTTCTGTGGAATACACTGTTCACAGAAATATTTTAGTAACATTGTTATTACAAATTGAGCCAAAGGTTAGACACCTTTCAAGGTATATATGAATTACAATTTGTTGGATGTTTCACGAAAACAGTTCGAAAAATATTAACGTAAACAAATTATTATATTTCGTGATTACTATTAGAATCAGTGGCGTAACTATGGGGAGGGGGATGAGGGGGATAGAAACCCCCCCCCCCCCCAGAACCCGAAAACTAAGAAAGAAATAGAAATCGTATAACAGCAATCTATTAAAGGTAAAGATTGGAACCTGGGGGTGTTTTACCATAAGCTTTCATTGTATGGGAGTGAATTAGTTTCTTCAACGGAAGTGGTAGATGGTAGTCTGTCTGGAAACTGACTAAAATTTTGCTCGTCAAGCAGATCTATCCCCCCCCCCCCCTTCCAAAGCCAAGTACTAGTTACGCCACTGATTATAATCATAGCCATCTGACCCATTTTAGGAGTTTGGGGGTAGGAGAGAGTAGGTTTTGCCGCCTGGGGAGAGAGTTGCGGAGGGGGGAAAGAAAACTGTGATCCTCTCTGAACTAAAACGAAATCGAGGATCCGCATCTGTTGCAGAGAACGTTTCATATCATTTGAAATCAATTGCTGCATTTCAGCGTTAAGTGACGTATCACAAGTAGAAAAATAAACAATAACTATAGGTGAAAATAAGTTTACAAAGTAAGCATCGTTTATTCTTCGGCTCGACCGTCCATACTGCGCCGCCTTAACACAATCCACCACCAAGGTCTCCGTCTGGCGACGGGTGCGTTTTACACTAGCCCCGTTGAGAGCCTCTATGCCGAGGCCGCCGAGCTACCCCTTTCTTACCGTCGGGAACTCCTACTTATCCGTTACGCTAGCCGTTTGTCGTCCATGCGAGGACACCCAACGTACGCAGTTTCTTTTAATGACTCACTTGACAGTCTCTTCGCCATGCGCCCGTCTGCTCTGCTACCACCGGGAGTACGCTTGCGTTCGTTACTCGGCCAGCTCGGCGTTACAATGCCTGCTATCTTCTCGACTGGAGAGAGCCCCTCTCCACCATGGCGAAGCCCCGACGTCTGTGATAACTTTGACCTTAATTCTCTTACAAAGGACTCCACACCTAGTTACGTTTACCAGAGAGAATTTCTCGCACTTCGGTTCAAATTTGATGACAATTTGTTGATCTACACTGATGGCTCAAAGACAGACCAGGGTTGTTGGGGGTGCCTTTGTACTTGGTAACGTCTCTTTTAAATATCGACTTCCTGAGTGGAGTTCCATTTTTACAACTGAGCTGTATGCATTATATCAAGCCACCCAATATGTCCGGCGAAACTCGCTCAATAAGACTGTCATTTGGTCGGACTCTCTGAGTGCTCTGTTGAGCCTTCGCACGCTATATCCTGCCCATCCCCTGGTACAAAGCATCCGCAATTGCCTTACTTCTCTTTCAACGAGCGGAACTACTGTGACGTTTCTGTGGGTCCCTGGCCACGTGGGAGTGCTGGGGAATGAGTCTGCGGATACGGCTGTCAAGGAGGCAGTTCTCCTTCTTCGGCTATCTACCTTTTCTACTAGCTCTGATGACCTTCGCGCTGGTCTCCCAGCGTACTATCTCCCATTGGTATTTACATTGGTCATCCCTGTCAGGGAACAAATTGCGAGCCATTAAACCTGTGCTTGATCTCCGGTCAACGTCATCTCGATCCTCCCGCTGAGAGGATATTGTCCTGGCCCGGCTTCGTATTGGCCACTGCCGTTATAGCCACCAGTATTTACTACGTGGTGATCCTGCTCCCTTATGTGAGCACTGTGATGAACCTTTTACTGTGTACCATCTTTTAGTGCAATGTCAGTTTTTTAATCGTCTCCGTCATGATCTATGTTTACCATTCGAAAAGTCTGATATTTTAGCTGATAATCCGCATTCTCCTAACAGAGTTTTAGTTTTTATACATCGTGCAAATATGGCGAAAGCCATTTAAGTTCTAACCCCTGTTCGATTTTACTATGGGCAGTGTTGGGCGCTAATGATCTCAGCAGTTGTGCGCCCTAAAACCACACAAAACAAGTTTACAAAGTACATAGTTTCACGTACAGCAGCAGGATTATCGAATCCGCCTTCTACATAAAAATGTTTGCTAGGACAGGTACACGGAATATCTGTTTGCTTGATCGTTGTTTCACTTGTTACCGGTCAAACCTTGGAAATTCATACATTTTTGTGAAACTTACAAAGAGCTCTCCAAACACCATTACTTATACTTTCTTCATCTTAAACGCCATCACCCCAGAATGACTGACACTAGAAAAAAAATGATGCGATGGCCGGGAATCGAACCCGGATCAACTGCTTGGAAGGCAACTATGCTGACCATTACACCACCATCGCACGCTGGAGTCCTGCAGCATCCTCCAGTAGTAGGATGCGCGGAGCTTCGCCTCTCCTTTCACCATGACGTCACAGACGGCCGGCGTCACGTTTCTTCTCTGAACACATTGTCTGGGGAACGGTAATGTTTGCAGTCGTTTGCTGTGCTTTAGGTTGCACACGTGGCTTACGTTTTGCAGACCCGCAACTTCCAAAACAGTACATCTGACAACATAATGCTGCTTCTTCTTCTCTATCAGATAGTATCTCACATAGCTGCAGATGCCCGCCAAATTAAAGCTCTGTCAATCCATCGCCCGATAACACGACTAGAAGGTAGAAACGAACCCCAATGACGAATAACGTCGAATGGTGTGGCCGAACACACCATCTGAGGTTGCCTGAAGATGGTATGGTTGTAATGTAGAAACTGGTTGCATTATAAGAACAAGTGAAAGTGTAACGGACACATTTACATAGTGATTTCCAAGTGTGTTAATGGCTTGCTCACGGTACATATCATTACAAATCTATAATCTCTATATATAAAAGGAAGTGTCCCGATTGACTGACCCTGACTGATTGACTCATCATCGCCCAGCCCAAACCACTGAAGATAGAAACTTGAAATTTGTGGAGGGTTTTGATCTTATTCTGTAGGCGTCATTTAAGAAGCGATTTTTCGATATTCCGTCTGTAAGGGGGTGAAATAGGGAATGAAACTTTTTTGAAAATACGTAGCTATTTAGGCAATTTTGAAGCTAGATCTACAAAATTTCGGATTTTAATTCAGGGTTCGAATTTAAAAGACACGAGTTTCGGCATTTTTTTGTAATTCGACAAATTAGGGGGTAAAATAGGTGTCGCAAAAAATTTATTTTCAAAAATATGTTGATGTTAACTCAAATTTCGAGCTATAACAACGAAACTTAGGATATGGACTCTTGATCAGGATTAAAAAGACACGTGTTGTGGTATTTTTGGAAATTCAGCAACTAAGGTAAAAGGGGGTAAAAGAGGGGATCAAAAATTCTTTTCGAAAACACATTGTTGTCAACACAATTTTGAAGCTATAGCTACAAAAATTGGTTTCTGTATTGTTCGTTAGAATTTAAAAAAGACGTGTTTCAGTATTTTTGGAAATACAACCATCAAGGGGGTTAAATTGGAGAGGGTGTTTTTCGGAAATATGTTGCTATTTAGGCAATTTTGAAGTTAGAACTACAAATTTTCGGATTTGGATTCGGGGTTCAAATTTAAGACAAGTGTTTCGGTGTTTTTGGATATTCGACCAATATGGGGGTGAAATACGAGATGCAAAAATTGATTTTCAAAAATATGGTGCTGTTAACTCAAATTCCAAGCTATAACTACGAACTTTAAGATATGTATTCTTCATCAGGCTTAAAAAGAAACAACTGGTGCAGACCAACCAGCCTACGCATGCGAAGCAGCGGGGGGTTCCGCTGGTCTTTGTATACTTCTATAGTTATTTTCAAACTTAGTCACCTGCTAAAAATTCACTTCTATATCCACACTCAGTAACCTACGAGAATTTTATTGTGTCATTATACTTCCAATGTATCGGGTATGACAGTGTTTTCGTCGTTGTTTCATTTGCGGGGAGTGTGTAGAATGACTTCTAAGACCTCTGTATGGCTAGTAAACTGCCTAAAGAAACTTGTCTCTGCTGCTCGTCTCCGCGTTACTGGGGTATTTATTTATTACAGTCTTTTAATTCACGTCCCCCCTCACATTGTGCATTACTCCTCGCTCTCTGCCAAACGTTTTTTCCTGCTATTCTTCCTCCTCATCCTTAATCCGTTTCCCCGTCTCTCCCTCTCCGTCTTTATCAGCCTATCCTTCCCCCTCCTTCTCCTCCCTCCTCATATCCTCTCCCTCTACGCCAGCCGATCCCCTCCTTGCCCCCTATATGAAAAATTGCATGTGTCTGCCATCTTTAATGGTGATCGGTGAAATGATATCGGAAGGTCATTGCAAGATTCCCTCCACTATGTTCCGTGCAGTCATTTACGGAGTATAATCTTCATTTAACGGTCAAACGGTGTCAAAGTCTAAACTATTCCTGTTATGTACGGTACATGTTAGGAAACTGTCTGAGAAATGTCTTAAGGTACGTTTACACTGGGATTTGTATCGGCACATGTATGCGCGACATGTATATGCGACTTCGGGAAATGTATCGCAACTTGTATGAGCTGACAAGTAGCGACCTCATACATGTATGATCGCGCGTTTACACCTGTTGATTTGTACCTGTCTTCGCAATGACTTCTCACGACGATTTCGAAGATTTTGCATTTTTATGTGCGGGTGTGCTTGCTCTTTCCGAAGTAGAAAGAAAAGAAAAACGGAGGAAGCGCAGATGGTGGCAACGAGAGTTCCTTCGCAAGCGTGATACTCACGGAGCTTACACAATGCTTGCAAAAGAATTAACGTTAGAAGACGGCGCATATTTCAAGAATTATGTCCGGATGAGTATGCAGGATTTTAGTAGTTTGCTGTCTCTCGTGGCTCATCTCGTGTCTAGAACAAACACAAACTTTCGGGAAGCAATTCCGCCAGAGGATCAGTTGGCAGTGACACTCAGTTTTTTGGCCACTGGGGATTCCTTTTCAACGCTGATGTATTTACATCGGATATAAAAAAAGCTCAATATGCAATATTATCCTTCGGGTGTGCAAGGCCATTGTTCAAGTTTTATCGCAAGAAGTGAAGGTAGGATGGCTGTTATTAAAATTTTTAAAATGAATGTATAATATATAAGAATTTGTAATAAGAATATGTAGGCCTAATGTATACGGTAGTAACCTATATAGTTATTAATTGTTAGAAAGCTGTCACACACACCTTACACCATAAAATTATCAAATAATTCAAGAAATGGGATACTTTTTAGTGCTTTGGAACGATTGGCATGCTACAGTCTCTAATACATATTACAAAGTCAGATGACATGCTGCACAAAAAAATAAATACAACAACATTTATTTATTTATTAATAATAATTGTGTAAACAGTAGGCTGCTACAAAATACACAATGTACATAAATTGCGAAATTTAAATTGTGTAGCTTTTTTCAAACATTATCTTGCACACAACCAGCAAGTCCCTCATTTGCCTCCTGTAGGCATCTATAAATTCCATTTTCTAGTTTTGTTGCAATTCTTGTGTGCCCATTTTCTGTCAAATAACGCAACTTGTTTGCCACAAGCTTACCCAAAAATGTGTATTGGTCCTTATTCTTTCCAGCTAAGTTCTCACCCACTGTCTTTAACACTTTTAATAGACCTTCCCTGTCATCATCTTGTTGTTTCCTTGGTCTTTTAGATGATGATAATGAAGCACCACTCCCACAGGGGCTTTGGGCAGGAAGAGAAACAGAAGGAGAGCCATTGCTTCCTGCCATTTCTTCTGTTTCCAAATGTATCAGTGGGCTTGTTTCTATTTCCACTATGTCTTGAGGTGGTGTACAGAATGTCACTTCTCCCATTTCCAGTTCCTCAATAGGAAAGCTCATCTGACCTGGTGTAGGTAGTGGTGAAGCTTACATGACCTATAAATGCATAACACACTTCTAAGGCAAAGTTACCTATACGTCATAAACGTTATAATCAAGATATCTTAATTAATTGAGATTTTTTAAGTCCATGTGTATATGGAAATAATTTTTCTTTCAGCTTCCTTCAAGTGAAGAGGAATGGCAGAAAATAGCGAAAGAATACGAGGAGAAATGGAATTTTCCCAGATGTTTGGGTGCTATCGATGGAAGGCATATAGACATTGTGGCACCACCAAATAGTGGTACAACATACTTTAATTATAAAGAGCGCTTCAGCATTGTTTTGCTGGCAATTGCTGATGCGAATTATAAAATAATTTATGCTGATGTTGGCACGCAAGGGAGGATATCTGATGGTGGTGTCTTGAAACACACTTCATTTTATCAAATGTTGGACAACAAAACGCTACATATTCCACCACCAGCTCCTCTTCCTGGAAGAAATAGGCCAGTTCCATACCTGTTCGTTGCTGATGAAGCCTTTGGCCTAGAGGAAAACATAATGAAACCGTATCCAGGTCTACATCAGCAAAATAGTTGGCAACGCATTTTTAATTATAGACTTTGCAGAGCAAGAAGAGTTGTTGAAACTGAGTTTGGGATTATAAGCTCTGTTTTCAGAGTATTAAGGAAACAAATGTTGCTAAGTCCTGAAAAGGCGACAATGGTTACGTTAGCCTGTGTGTATATATACACAATTATCTTCAGAACAGAAGATCGCAAACGTATGTACCAGCAGGAACGTATGACAGAGAAGCAGATGATGGGAACTTAATACCAGGGTCTTGGAGGGACACCCCCACTTTGCTGGAGCCATTTCCAATAACTGGAAGGAGGACATCTCTATTACATGATAACAGAAGAGAGTATGCAGAATACTTCTGCAGTATTCAGGGCTCCAATCCATGGCAGTATGGAAAATAATTTGTTTTTCATGACATGTTTGTACACAAGAAAAACAGTATGTAAATAATTTATTTGGCAAATATATTATTAATAAAATAATTTAACAAATTTACTTACCGTTGTTTCTATTTCATGTGTGCTTCTGTGAGTGAGTGGTTTGTAGGTGTCTTTCAAGAAATGTAAACAGTTAAATGCGTACCACGTAGAGTGGTAAACACTGCTTGCTGCACTACCACTTGCTTTGCTGCCTCTTTTCTTGGCCAATTCCCGACTGTATTGGCTTTTTATATTGTGCCACTTGTCTTCACATTCCTTTCGAGAAACGTTGAATTCTTTTGCGATCTCCTCCCACTTGTCGAAACGTTTCAGTGATTTTTTGTAGTCTGTAGATTTCACATCCCAAATGCACGGATGTAATCGCACAGCTTCTATGAGTCTCATTGTGTTCTGCTTCGACCACGAACTCATATTAATTTATTTACCAAACGTAGAACACTTAAGATAACACAAAGCCGAACAGCGATCAACAAACAAACAATAGGCGCCAAGAGAAACACGTACTGCGCATGCGCAGCGTCTGCTAGATGTCAAAATAAGCGATAGTCGGCATGCGCACATTCTGCATACGACTACAAAGACTGCTACTGCGCATGCGCGAGTTCTGAGACATGTCGCGTATATGGCGAAAAAGCGATATACAGACTGTATGAGCGACATGTATGAGCGGGATGGTGCTCATACAAATTTGGTGAAGTTTTGTATGAGGTGATGTATCGCGACATGTCAAATTGACATATTGCTCATACAAGTTGCGATACATGTATCTCAGTGTAAACGTACCTTTACGAATACAGTTTGCCGCACGGGAGTATCCGAGCGGTCTGGAGCGCCACGTTGCGGATCGCGCGGCCTCCCGCGTCGGAGGTTCGAATCCTCCCTCTGTTCTGTCTTTAGTATAAGGTAGTTCATAAGTAGTTTGTAAATTTAGGGTTTGTTGACCCCGCAGTTAAGTCCCATAAGCTTCACAAACATTTGAACATTTACGAATACAGTCGTTAATAAAGAGGTGATAAAACCTGGTGCATCAGCGTGCGGTTTTTCGTGCATCTTATTTCTTATTTATGTCATCGTATGTCCCGAACCGTGTGTCTAGGCGTTTCTTGTCCTCACAGCTCTTCTTGCCTAACCGTAAGGACCGTTCGTATGACGTGTGCTTGAAATACCACTTGCACATTGTGCGAAGTGTGAACATGGTGATAGGAGTACAATAACTGCAATCGCAAGTATCAATATGAATGAGCATCAACTATGCAATTTAGCTGTGCAATGTAGGCCTAAAATATTCAATCTGACTCTCGAAAGTAAAAAATTTACAATGTTTATTCAATGCACACACATCTGTACCATGTTAACGATTTCAAAAATTAAAGGCAAACAGGCCACGGAAGATAGCACAATAAGTGCTGAAAAATTTTTGAATAATAAAAATCACAAAAAGTGTCTTGCATACGGTGGAATTCCTTATCTTAGCAAGTACAAGATGATCATCTAAGCCTGCGAGATTCTGCTCCCAGCATACTCCGCTCGGGGCCCAACTAGAAATCAAATCAAATGTTTAAATGTTTGTAGAGCTTATGGGACTTGACTACGGGGTCATCAGTCCCTAAACTTACAAACTACTTATGAACTAACTAACACTAAGGACGGCACAAATATTCATGCCCGAGGGGGCATTCGAACCCCCGACCGTAGTGGCCGTGCAGACCGTGACTGGAGCGCCTCAGTCCCCTAGGCCACCGCGGCCGGCAACTAAAAATGTGAGATCGGCAGTAGATACAGGTTAAATTCACAAATGACTCACCCACAGACGTAAACAAAAAGAGACGTGTGGAACGAAGTTATATCCAGCGGATATTGATGCTAACGAGTTCTTAACCAGTTAGTCACGCAGCTAATTTTTGGGACGATGAAATTTAGAACACTTTACTGTTTAATGAGTTTCAACATGCTCCGAATTGAAACTGCCCTCATTCGCAAAATTGAAACATTCGACGACGATGGGATTCGAACCCACGCGTGCAGAGCACATTGGATTAGTAGTCCAACGCCTTAACCACTTTTTTACTTTTTTTATCGGGGCTCCCTTCTTCTCTACACCCCGTCCTTACTCTTACCATGAATGCCTTCATCGGCGAGCTTTCTAACGCTAGAACGAAATTAATTGCCTCTCGCCGGCCGTGGTGGCCGAGGTGACTGAGGCGCTCCAGTCACGGTCAGCACGGCCACTACGGTCGGGGGTTCGAATCCCCCCTCGGGCATGGATATTTGTGTCGTCCTAGTTCGTCAGTAGTTGATATGTAGTTTGTAAGTTTAGGGACTGATGACCCCGTAGTTAAGTCCCATAAGCTAAGAAAGAAAAAAAAAAAAATTGCCTCTCCGCTGATTGGAATTGAAAATCAGTGCTTTTCAAAACAGAAAATATGACTTCTTCTTTCATCTTCGTTGAACTTCTACGCTATAGTTAAATTAACTGCATCACCCCTGTGAGTAGGGTTGCCATACGCCACGGATTTCACGGACAGTCCGCGTAAATGACAATGTCCGAGCCGAAAAGGCAAATGTCCGCGATAATTACTGGATCATTATTATAAAGGTTTTTAATTATTTCTTCATATATTGTTCTATAGCATCGCTAAAAGAATTTTCAGAATTTGTTGACATGACAAATAAACCTCCTTAGACATGTAAGAACCAGGTGGCTCACCATGTTTCCTGCTATACAGAGGTATTACTTTCTTTCACTTGATACGTGTGCTTCCCTTCTCAAGAAATTCTTTTCTAATTCTGTTAGTGAAATGTATCAAAAAATGTTCAAATGTTTGTTAAGATTATGGGACTTAACTACGGGGTCATCAGTCCCTAAACTTACAAACTACTTATCAACTACCTTATACTAAGGACGGCACAAATATCCATGCCCGAGGGGGGATTCGAACCCCCGACCGTTGTGGCCGTGCAGACCGTGACTGGAGCGCCTCACTCTCCTCGGCCACCGCGGCAGGCTGAAATGTATCTGCTCTTCTTGTATGCACAAGTGAATCCTTTCCAGAGGGCAGTTAGCTGTATTGAAAGGAAAGATATATCAGTGAACGAGGCAAGATCGGAGCTAGAAAAAATACTGCAAATTTTAGGAGAGGGAAAACAGTGTGTTTTCGTTACGTCTAAAGAATTAATGTCTCGCCTTACCCATCTACATTTCTAGGGGTAGTCTCCCTTTCTCTGAAACTATTATTGATTACTTGATAAAATGCTGCAGTTAGCCCCTGTCTGATATTAAACATTTTGACTGGATTTTGCTGAAGACTGTACCTTCATGGGAAAATTTTGAAAAGACATTCAAGTGCATGCATCCAAGCTGTAAATTGAATGAGTCCCTCCCTACTCTTTGACCAAGTTATGAAGCTGAAGTGTGTTTTGGGGGGAGGTCAAAGATGAAAGTTTTGAGAATTTCATGTCACATAAGAAATGGGTGTTCTTCATTCATAATTGTATTTCTAGTTAGCAGTATTCAAGGATACTGAAAATTATGGAATATTATATCTCCGTTCCAGGTCATAACGCCAATGTAGAGAGAGTCTTTTTCCTCATGAATTCTCAATGGACAGAAGAAAGGAATATGCTAACATTAAAATCAGTTAATGCCGTGTTGCAAATTCAGCACAATATGAAACATGTAAGTTGCAGTGAATTTCATAAACTGATTGCGAACCAGATCAAGTTATTTTCATCAGTTCAAGGTTCTGAAAAATACAACTGGTATAACAAAAACATAAATGATGACAATGGAACTTCGTGTACTGAATAATTTAATGCATATTTCCATTTTTGGTAATAAATGCTTCCGTAATGAACCAGTCCTTCCTAAACTCCAGATCATTAATTCAATCCACATTTTCCTTATCTTAGGGGCATAAGGACTCCTTATTCCCAATATTTCCATATCCATCGATTACGCTGACCGTAGTTTTTGTCCTGGTTTTGGATTCAGAGATTATGGCAACCCTATCTGTGAGGACTGGAAAACAATGCTTCCTCAAAACAGAAAACAAGACTACTTCTTACGTCTGCATTATTGTGTCTTCTAGAGCTAGTGATTGTTTTAGTTGAACTAAGGAGTTGTTAGGAGTAAAATAATAATAATAATAATAATAATAATAATAATAATAATAATAATAATAACAAAAAATGGTATATTGATTCTTCTGTTCCATTATGTGTTAAAACATTATTTATCTCTTGGAGTTCAACTGGCTGTATCTCTCTAGTGTAACATATTTTATCCTATACCTTCCTTTCGGAACACTATTTGCAACATGTTACCGAAATCCTTCTTGTGATATTTATTATTTGTTTGTAATACTCCATTGTCGTACAGCTACTATAATCCTCAGCGTTGTTCTGGAATCTTCGATGAATTACGAAGTGCACAAAATATCCGTATATCCACATTATTGTGTTGTATTGGTTTTTTTGTCGTTGGAAGTATGTCTTGTCCGGTATAAGTAATTCTTCTGTGGTGATGAATCTGCCGTCATTTCTTTGGAGGAACGCCACCTGCTGCTTCACTTTTGTCCATAGGTCACTGTAGCCCGAGCAGGTAAACCTGTGAAGTAACGTATCTACATGTCCACAGGTGGTGCATAAATTGGAATTAGCCTTATCTATAATATTCAGTCTCTTGTTCGTTGCTATAATTGCATTGAAAACCTGATAACACTTTGAACATACCTCCAATGTTAAAAGTTTGCTGCTGATATTCCTCCAGACAGAGCACCAATCTTTAGTAGGATATTTTTTCTCCATTCTGTTTCTAATAGCACTCGTCCGTGATTTGTCATGATGCTGCGGACTATTACCATGTTCTCCTATTGTCTGGCTGTGCTTCTTTGTAACTAACCTCAATGAAGTACTCCCTGACATGGTTAAGTTTGTAATTAATGGGTGCCACATTGGCGGGGGCAGCTAAACTCTTTGCCTCTGTCATTTTGAAGATTAGAGCCGTAATACTCTCAGGGTTGTTACGGAGAATTTCTTGTGTCCTCTTAGGAAATAAGTTCATCATCTTTTGCCGAATGTCTGTAAGACCGAGGCCACCATCTCCACATGGTAAGATCACTTTATTAGCTGCAACTCTGAATATGCATCCCTGCCAAATCACTTGACACACAGCTCTTGTAATGTTTTTTTGCTATACCTAATGAGACAGGCAATATTTGACCTAAATATATTGCCTTAGACAGGATAATGCAGTTGATTAATTGAACACTCTGAATCAAATTTAGATCACTGTTTCTGTGTTCCCTTGTTAAACCTCTGACTTTTGCTAGAATTTCCTTCCAATTGGCAGAAGTCATCCGGAGTGGACAGTTATAAAACATGACGCCAAGGGACTTATGGTGGTCTGTAGTAGTAATCCAGTATAAAACAGTTCCTTCAAAGCCATTTAAACTGAGCAGCGAACTTTTCGTTTTATTGACGGCCGCGCCAGTGGCACTGGAATTCAGCTGAATCGCATCACTTAGATATTGAACGTCTTCATTACTCCGGACAATGACTCCTAAATCACCACCATACACATTGCTTACTTTCTTGACAGACATTAGTGTTATTCCTTAAAGGTCAGTATTTTATTTTCGGACTAAAGGTTCTATCGATATGATGTACAGCAGCATTGAGAGCTGACTGCCTTGCGGAAATCCCCTGAGAATATCAGTGGTCTTCGTACGTTGTCCATTTACAAGAATTTTCGTTGTCATTCCCGTGACCATATGTTTTAATGATTGTAAGAATGTGTTGCCAAATCCCATAGTTGTCATCGTTTTAAAAAGGTAACGATGGTCGACCCTATCAAACGCATTGGCAAATAAAAAACAAAGATCCCTTAACATTAGTCGCCGAAAAGATGGAAATAATGTCACGATATTCATTGACGGTTTTCACTACACTCCAGTGGCCGCAGTTTGCGCTCGTTTTTCATCCCCTGCCCTTTGGGAACCATCACCATAACGCCTTCTTTAAATTCGAGTAAGAACGTCGTTTACAACGTCAGTAAACGCGTCGCCAACCATATTCCAATACTTCTGATAAAATTCCACTGGTTATCCGTCAGGATGAGAAGTCTTATTCAGTGAAGAAGTTTTTATGATGGCCAGCGTTTAGCCGGTAGGAAAGGTTGTTAGTAAACCTCTATTGTCATCAGCGGTGACAATAGCGTCTGTACTTTCTGCAGATGCCTCATTGAAATCAGTAGCTGTGTATAGGTACTGAGAAAATCGGTGAATTTCATCCATTATTGCTCGCTGTTCAAATAGGACTTCATCGTTTGCAGCTCGCAGCTTCTCCAAAAAAGTCTTCCTTCTGTTTTCTTGTTTGTCTTATGATGTGGTACAGAGAAGCAGTTTCCTCTTCTACAGTTGATTGCGACCGAGACGTGACCTTCAAACCATCGAGTTGTTTCCTTTTCAATTGTGTTAAAATTGCCTTATTTTCTTTATTTGCATGAAGTGCTCATCAGATAAAACAGGACGATCGTAAAGTTCTGAGAAAGGTATAATAAAATTCTATAGTGTCCTTGAAATATGTGGCCTTTTCTTTCGCATACTGAATCAACGTTATTCGTAGTTTCTTTTTAGCATGTTTGGTCCACCATTCAATTGCCGAACCGTGTCTTGGTCGCGCCCTGAGGCACGCTACCCAAGTCAGTCGTACACATTCATCTAGTTCTGTGTCGTTAAGAACACTCACATTCAGTTTCCATAGACCCCCGTCCCGAGAACGTTCTTTGCCGGACGAGATTGAGGCTGCAACGTACCCCACTGTGATCAGAAAAGCTAGCAGGTATCGCGTCGATAACCACTCAGCCACCTCGTCTTACACGAAAATGTCTTCATATTACATGTTTTGTACAAGTAAGCTTTTGGATTTCCTTTATACTGCCAACCGTCGCAATTTTATTCAAGTGGGGATGCATAGTTACGCGTGAGGAGTACGACTCCACAGTTACCGGTATGAGAAATTTAAAATCAGAGCATAAATACTTTAAACTTTCCTTGGACAAAGACTAGTAAAATTATGATCGAAAGTGTCTACCCATCGGAAAACTACTTATTTAATTATTTTTGCCAGGGAACGACTTATAAATATGTTTCCCGAGATTACAGATACATCGCATTCACGACGTCGTAACACAAAAACGAGACCATCTCAAGGACGGAATTGAGACAAAAATTTCCACGTGGGGCATATGTGACTCACGCTCGGAGTCATTCGAGCTTTTCGTAACTTGTACTAATCACAACTACTCATTCAAGTAGAATTACTGAATGCAATTAGTCTTTATCCAGTTATCAGAGAAGTCGAGAAGTCATCACAACCTAATGCAAGCGTTTAGATTTTATCTACATATGGTAAGGGAGAAACTAAGATTGCAGTTATGAGAGTGCAAACATTACTGGGTTTCAATGCAATTCTATTTGCCCAGAACTGTACCGCGATGTCCTCAGATAACGGAACGGCGTCTCTTGGCAAGGACGTGTCTAGGCCGCTGTGGGGATGTAGCTCAGTGGTATCCCCGAATTTTAATTTTAATTTTTGCAAGGAACTGTATGACTTGATCCACAATATGAAGATGAAGGATGCGTGGGAATTGAAGTATCCCACACTGGTAAAATTCACCTACTTCACTTCAACTTCCTGTAGCCGCCTGGACCGAATGTACGTAACCGACAATATTTGCCATCGCTTTCTTGACGTCGACGTGATTCCGGCCAGCTTTTCGGATCACTGTGCCCTCTCGGTTACAATTAATCTCGACAAACAGCCGTGCCACCGTTTCAAAAATCCATGGAGCCTCAATGTTTCCCTACTTATGGATGATGAATTGGAAGACCTCATCCGAGCGACGTGGACAGTCTGTCTGGAACAGTGCAGTAGATATCCCAGCAAGATAGCATGGTGGGCCTCTGTAGTGAAAAGAAAGATGCAACGAACTCTGAAAAACTATGGATGGCAAAAAGCCCAGGACACCAGGCGGACGATTGACTTTTACGAGACGGTACTGCGTGAGTTGTACTCGAAAGTGTCTTCTAGTAACAAGTACCTACAGGACATCAAAAAAGTGAAGGCCAAACTAATAAGCATCAAGCGTCAACAACTTGACGGCTTGAAGGTCAAAGCGAAAACCACTTCGATTAAGGCCGACGAAGTCACATCGTTGTACCACCTGCTTAAACACCGTCAAAATCGCAAGCGGGCTTTTATAAATGAACTTAAAACGGGTGATGGGACTCTTCTTTGCCAGCAGAGAGACATACTGCACGCCACTCACCGATACTTCAGTGACATCTACTCGCGACCAGATAACCGTGACAGTTTCGCCGATGAGATCGTTCAGACGATAACTCCTGTCATCACGCACAATGAAAACTGTGCGATCGTGGAAGATTTTGAGGCGGATGACATCCTGGACCTGATTAAGCGTTCACCATCTCACAAATCTCCCGGGCCTGACGGGCTCCCGAAGGAGTTTTATGTGCGCTTCTGGCCGATCATAGGACAAACCTTTACGGAAGTTGTAAATGAAGTGATGCGGGGTTATGAAATTCCGTCACAACTAAAGGAAGGCAGGACAGTTTTGATACCAAAGTCGCAAAACCGTCAAAGTCTGGACAATTATCGTCCTATAGCTTTATTAAACTTTGACTACAAAACGTTCGCTAGGGCGCTCAACAGCCGATTAACACCTGTGATAAAAAACGTCATCAAGAAGCATCAGTCCTGTGTGCCTGGCCGGTCAATCATGACACCCGTCTCCGAATACAGAGATATTATATCTATCGTGTCGGTGACCAACTTGAAACTGGCACTCCTGTTTCTTGACTTTGGTAAAGCCTTCGACCGGGTAAGACACGACTATTTGATAGCTGTCTTATCACAATGTGGGCTGGACAACACAGTAATAAATGTTGTGAAAAACTTGATAATAGGAATCACAACAACGATCAGTGTGAATGGACAGCTGACGCAGCCCATTGAGATTCAACGAGGGATTCCGCAGGGGAGCCCCCTCTCCATGATGTTATTCGTCCTGTCGCTGGAGCCGTTATTACGCTCAATTGACGACCGACTGACTGGACTGACGTTAGCAGGAACATCCATCGCAGTTCGTGCTTACGCCGATGATGTCGGGGTCTTAATACGAAATGAAGATGAGATTACGACTCTCAAGGGGATAATTGACGACTACTGTAGTGCTTCAGGTGCAAAAATCAATGAAAATAAATGCACCCTAGTAAACATCCAAGGATTCGATTCAGTTAATGTCTCGTGGACGAAAGCAGAAGACAATCACAAGACCCTCGGGTTAATTATTGATAAATGCCCACTTGCGATGTGTGCCAAAAACTGGCATCAGGTCATAGGTGCCATGCAAGGATCAGTTTCTGAAAACGGTTGGAGATCCTTAGATCTTATCCAACGCATTCGTCTCCTCGACACTTTCGTCTTCAGCAGAGCCTATTATATGGCACAAATATTTCCAGTCCCGAGGCTACAGGCGCTGCACGTAGCGAATGTATCCAGAAAATTCATCTGGAAGGGTCACTTGTTTACAGTGAAATACAGTGTGATGACCTCTCCCAGACACGCAGGAGGGCTTCATGTACCCGACTTCGAGAAGAAGTGCACCGCCTTGTACATGAAGAGGACCGCCACTATGTTGAAGCAGGAACCTCACAGTGTCACGAGTTTGCTCTTCAAAATTCTGCGACCAGTCGACACTCGACCTCCGATTGATGTGGGGAAACTTAATTCAAATTTGGAACATATCCGGCGATTTTATCTCGAAATGAGCTACGTGGGAGACCACATTTTAAACCGCACATTTCTAACGACGAAATATCTCCTCGAAAAAATGAGTCAGACACCAACTCATAATCCAGTGGAACTCAAGTACCCAGGAGTAGAATGGAAAACGGTGTGGAATAACATCAGCCTCCCGATTCATACATCCGAAGTGGCATCGACGTGGTTTAAGGTAGTGAACAACGTCCTGGCCACAAATGAAAGGTTACACCGCATTGGTTTAAGTGTGACTGATAAATGCACCCGCTGTGGCCTGATCGACAGCTTACGCCACAGGTTCACGTGCGGCGGCCATCTCACTAACTGGAGATGGGTCCAGCAACGGCTGGGACTGTTAACACGCAGTGCGGCTACAAGTTATTCCCCTGACATACTCCTCTGGCCGGACAGAAAATTTTTTCCAGCAACCAAAAACAACACCATTATGTGGATGTTAGGGCATTACGTAGCTTACAACGTCAGCTACACCAGCGAGGACAATCTGATTAGCTTTGAAGCCTATATGAAGACAGCGCAGTGGCACACTAAAAAATACCCTAATGTGAAAAAGTTCTACGGCAACATGTTAGACATCATATTTGAGAAACAAGGAGTAGGTTAAAGTTCAACCACGGAGAATGCACTCCCCAGTATCAAGAAATTTACTTAAGTTTTTTGTTCAACACAGAAGAAAAAAAAAAAAAAAAAAAAAAAAAAAAAAGTGGTAGAGCGTTCGCTTTGCATGTGAAAGGCCCCGGGTTCGATCCCCGGCATCTCCAATTAAATTTTATAACCTGCTATTTAGCTTTAGTCGCGTAAGTAATAACTGTAACAAGCAAAATGCTTGACTACGAACGCTGCATATCGAATGAAAATGAAAGATTCGCAGGCGAAATGTACCACTTAACCTGGTGAAAGTGAAGTACGACGAATGAACTGCCTGTGCTCTATGCATCCAACAAACACACACACACACACACACACACACACACACTACATTGTTCATCAGTGTACCAGTTCCCAAAAGTGGACTTGTTTGCCCAACGCTACTACGCAGGACTAAGGCACCAGGATATAGACGGGCATGCGCATCCGCTATTTTTGTTCCTTCGCGTCGACGCGAGACGGCAACATTGGGAAATCAGTAGGCTTTCTGCCTGATGGCTGTGCAGCTTCGAATTGTTCCAATTGTTCAGAAAATGGTTTTGTTTCTCCGTGGACCCTGAAAGCTGTAAATTATTGCTAATAAACTGTTATTGTAAGAAACAGACACCAATAAGGACTTCAAAACTATACCAAGTGGATTAAATCATTTGTAATTAAGCACGATTTCAATACATTGTGAACGGTAGGCTCCAACACTTGTATTTTAGCGAAGGGTCCGGCACGATATCTTCTGTTACCTATATATATATATATATATATATATATATATATATATATTTGCAATTTTCTGGATAGTGTGCTTTAGGACTATGAGTGGACACCCTTGCAGTACACTATATCCACCGGAAGGTCTTCTTGTCAGTGTCGAGAACCATGACAACATACCACATATCTTAAATTTGGTGTAACAAAGTTAGACGAAACAACATGTGTTCTGTATACCCAACACTCAGTATTCGCGTAGTATTGATATCCCACACATGTTTCTTTACGAAGTATATTTGGTTTTGTCTGCTTTTTCATCCCTGTAAGTTTCGAAGTTTAATTTTGAACGCTAGACTTACTCGGCAAGACGTCTTAAGCGGCGTGTGCCTGACGGAAGGGGGGGAGTTTAGTATCACTATCATCCCCCACTCTGTATTCCGCCGTTTATTCATTTATTGTAATGTGTTTATTTTTGTACGGATTTCAATTATTTATTCTTCCTTCTGCTTCATCTCATAAAGCCACCAATCCAAGATTGGTGTAAACATCACACTGCTAATACCAGGCATGGTTCTCTTGGCTATGGTATGTGATGTCTTGCGTATTGCGAAGCAAACAAAGAATACTAGTCATATCGATAGGTCCGTTGGATCAGTTACAGTTAGCAGCACGAGTTCCTAGAATCCTGCAAGATACGTTGTTTTCAAGTGGTCATCTACAGCCGTAATACATTTAGAAAATATAATTCTTGTGCCCCACCCACATGAACCACAGACATTGCCGAGATGGGGCAGATGCAGATAGCCGTACCATAGATGCAACCACAGTGAAAAGGTATCTGTGGAGAGGCCAGGCAAACGTGTCGTTCCTGAAGAGGGGCAGCAGCCTTTTCAGTAGTTACAGGGGCAACAGTCTGGATGATTGACTGAGCTGGCCTTGTAACATCAGCTAATGTGGCTTTGCCACACAGCTACTGCGAACGGCTGAAAGCAAGGGGAAACTAAAGTCGTTACTACTCCCGAGGACATGCAGTTCTACTGTATGTATGATGAAAATTAGATGGGTAGATCACATAACTAATGAGGTGCTTAACCGAATCGGGGAGAAAAGGAGTTTCTGGCATATCCTGACTAAGAGAAGGGATAGATTGGTGGGATACATTCTGAGACATCAAGGAATGGTCAACTTAGCGTTAGGACGCTTGTGCGGTAAAAATCGTAGACGGAGACTGAGGGACGAATATAGTAAGCAGATTCAAAAGGATGTAGGATGCGGCCGGCCGCGATGGCCGAGGAGACTGAGGCGTTTCAGTCACGGTCTGCACGGCCACTACGGTCGGGGGTTCGAATCCCCCCTCGGGCATGGATATTTGTGCCGTCCTAGTTCGTAAGTAGTTCATAAGTAGTTTGTAAGTTTAGGGACTGATGACCCCGTAGTTAAGTCCCATAAGCTTTACAAACATTTGAACATTTGATGTAGGTTGCCGAACGTATTCTCAGATGAAAAGACTTGCGCAGGACAGGGTAGCATGGAGAGATGCATCAAACCAGTCTATGGACTGAAGACCACAACAACAACAACTGGCGATAATAGAGTATCAACATATAGACTAAAATCAATATTAAATAATTTTAAGATGCATACTGTTTTTACTTTACTGGCAAAGTGTCTAATCACCAAACTGGACCCTTCTTATTAACCTATTGGAGACAGTCTGTTTTTAATAACTTAATAAGAGGCTTTTTTCCATGTCGTAAGTGAAAATCTTTTTAAACATGTACGTTATTTCGTATTACCTTATTAAAAGAACTAACTTTTAGTTTCATTTTGAACACAACCAATTCGGGAAAAAAAGAACGAACTGTTGGAAACGATTGAATCTGTCAGCAATAACAATTATTTCCAGTGATCCATTCCTCTCTTCAGAGATCTTTTATTGCATCTTAGTTTATCATGTTAATTACCTTCATAGCTTGTGCATTGAAAAACCATTTTATATGAGTTTTCAAAAAATATTGTAAAGAAAATCACATAATTGGATTTGTATTCTGATCAAATTTATTACATCGCATTCGAAATCGTGGAGTTATCGCGAAGCTACGACACTGCATCTGGTGGCATCCAATAAAGCTGAGTTGTCCAAATGCGAAAAAAAAAAAAAAAAATGCTCGGGATACACATCCAGGTGGATGTATTAAAATAATTCATTATGACCAGATTAATTTTAATCAAAATCTTTATTTACGTTAGACGTGAAGCAAACGATATTTCAGAGCAATAACAACAAAGAACTCCGCCTTTGAGAAGCTCTCGCTGTCGGCGCTTGGAACAAAAATGGCAGCGGAAGGTGCTGCCACAGCAGAAGTTGATGCGCATGCTCGTCTATATACAGGTGCCCTACACAGGATTATTCCGACACTGGATGGCTCACACAGATATCGCTTTGTTCACTCACACAGCAGTATCGCCTACCTCCGAGAAGATGGCGCGATCGTTGCACGCTCCTACAGACCGCGTCCTGTGCGACCAGGCGTTAAGAAGACACGTAGTCATGTAGCAACATGTCACGCTGAAAAATGGCGTCTGGAGTATCGAGCAGAAATGGTATTACTACAGCTCACCGGATGTCATTCACGGACAAGCACCAGCTATGTTTGGTGGTTAAACGCAATAGCACCTCATACCTAAGGCCTTGATTTAGCGCTGCAAGTCTTCTGATTATGAAGTCAATCTGTGTAATGTACGGCTTGCGAATTTAGGCCTACAGGAATACCGATAATAAATTTATACATAAAATAGAGGGGAAAATGCTGCGATAAATGATTAAAAAAAATCTGATAAGGCATAAAAATTGGAATCAATCTATCTGCAGGATCAAAAGTGTAATATATTGCTACAGACACCATAACAAAAATAGTGGGAAGTTACATCAGGCATTGTACATGATGCGTCGGCTCCGTTCTGGTGCATACTGCTCGCCGTCGGAGGTTGGAGTTACCTCTCGGCCACGGGTGTATTCGTTGTCGTTAGCGTAAGCAGTTTGTAAGCCTAGGCAGTGATGAGTTGCGTACTGAACTTCCATGGATAGTAATATTTCTGGTTTGTTGTTGGCCGGCCGCAGTGGCCAAGTGGTCTGCGGCGCGCCAGTCACAGTCTGCACGTGACGGTTGTGGGTTCGAATCCTCCCTCGGGCTTAGATATTTGTGTCGTCTTTAGTATAAGGTAGTTCATAAATAGTTTGTAAGTTTAGGGACTGATGATCCCGTAGTTAAGTCCCTTAAGCTTAACAAACATTTGCTTGTTGTTGTTGTTGTTGTTGTTGTTGTGGTCTTCAGTCCGGAGACTGGTTTGATTCAGCTCACCACAATACCCTATCCTGAGCAAGCCGCTTCAACTCCACATAAGAACGGCAACCTTCATCTATCTGAATCTGCTTACTGTATTCATCTCTTGGCCTTCCTCTGCGGTTTTTACCACACACACTTCCCTCCAATGCTAAATTCACAATTCCGTGCTATGAATGTGTCCTACCAATCGATCCCTACTTTTAGCCAAGGTATGCCAGAAATTCCTTTTTTCCCCAATTCTGTTTAGTACCTCCTCATTAGTTACGCTAACCACCCACCCAATCTTTAGCATTCTTCTCTAGCACCACATTTCAAAAGCCTCTAACCTCTATCCTTTTTCTGTCCGCACAGTTTATCGTCCATGTTTCACTCCCATACAAGGCAACACTCCCACAAATGCCTTCAGAAAGTACTTCATTAGGCTTAAATCAATATTCGATGTTAACAAATTTCTTTTTTTCAAGAAAGCTTTTCTACCATTCTGGATTTTATATCCTCTGTACTGCGACCATCATTTGTTACTTTACTGCCCAAGTAATAAAACTCATCCTACTTCCTTTATTGATTCGTTACCTTATCTAATTTCTTCAGCATCACCTGATTTTCTTAGACTGCACACCATTACCCTAGCTTTGTTCTTGTTAAAGTTAATCTTATATGCACCTTTCAGCACATTGTCCATTCCGTTCAACTGCTCTTCCAGATCCTTTGCTGTCTCTGACAGAATTACTATGTCGTCGGCAAAACGCAATGTTTTTAATTCTTCACCCTTAACTTTGGAGAAGGAATTAAATTTCTCCTTGCTTTCCTTTATAGCTTGCTCAATGTACAAATTGAATAAAATTGGGGAAAGACTACAACCCTGTCTTACTCCATTCCCGACCACTGCATCCCTTTCATGCCCTTCAACTCTGACAACCGCTGTCTGATTTTTGTACAAGTTGTAAATAATCTTACTCTCACTATATTTTACTCCTGCTGATTTCAGAATTTGAAAGAGTGTATTCCAATCAACATTGTCAAAAGCCTTCTAAAAAACTACAAAAGCTAGATAAGTAGCTTTGCCTTTTCTTAATCTATCTTCTCGGATAAGCCGTAAAGTGAGTACTGCCTTCCGTGTTCCTACAGTTATCCTGAATCCAACTGATCTTCCCCGAGGTTGGCTTCTACCAGCTTTTCCATCCTTCTGTAAATAATTCGTGTTAATATTTTGCAACCATGACTCATTAAACTGATGGTTCAGTAGTTTTCACACCTGTCTGCGCCTGCTTTATTTGGAATGGGGATTATAACATCTCTCTTACAGTCTGTCTCATACATCTTACACACCAGGTGAAACAGTTTTGTCATGGCTGGTTCTTCCAGAGACTTGAGTAGCTCTGAGGGAATGTCATCTACACCAACGGCCTTGTTTCGACTTAGGCCTTTCAGTGCTCTGTCAAATTCATCTCTCAGTATAGTATCTCCTATTTCATCCTCATCTACTTCTTCTCCCCTTTCTACAATATTGCCGCTAAGTTCATTTCCTTCATAGAGCCTCTCTATATATTCTTACCACCTTTCAGCTTTCTCTTCTTTCCTGAGAACTGGTATTCCATCTGTGTGATATTCATAGAGCTGTTTTTCTTATTTCCAAATATCTCTTTTACAGCCATCATATTGAGTGTTCAGAATGGCTTCCGTACATGAGGTTAGAACCACTAGGCGACAGATGTTACTGGTACTACTTGGCTACGATAACTTGACGATTCACGCGGTGGCTGCTGGGAGCTGCAGGAGGCCTGTCTTGTACGAACGGACGGCAGCATCGGCTGCTTGCTGCAGTGCTGGAGCCGTTACCCTAACAATGTGTACAGTAATTCTTCGCATCAAGGAGCATTGTAAAGTTGGCAGCGTATGCAAATACCAAGAAACCCTCATTACAAAATTGAAGAAATTGAATAAAAGAATCAAAAACAAAATAAAGAAACAAAACACCCAAAACCAAGGGCTCATAACACTCACAACTAACCCCCAAAACAACAACAAAAACAACAACAACAACAACAACACAAATGAAAGACATAACACAGAAACTCAACAAACAAACTGGTACACACCTACTTACGGAAATAAACGGACACACAGATTTGGAAACATCCTCAAGAAACAAGGTATCAAAATAGCATATCAAAGCCATAACTCATTACAGAAATGCCTAATAAAAACATAAAACTCTGAAATCTACCAAAAATCTGGTATTTACTGTGGTGTCGCACAAGTCCAAAGTGCGCGCCACCTACTTTCGCCGCGCGCCGCCATGCACGCACGGCGCGGCGTTCTTACGACGTCAGCCACGAGCGCCCTCTGCTGCAACTCAGCTCGTGGCCACCACTGAACGACATCGTTCACTTGGGACAGAGATAGGAACCAGTTAACACTTCGGAATCAGATAGGCACCAGTGAAGACTTTGCTATCGGATAGGCACTAGGCAGGCCTCTAGCTCAACTATGTATCGGCACTCTGCAGTACTGAACTGTGTCAAAGTTAAGTATTGTATAAATTCTGTGCAATATATATCTCGTTCTAATTTACTCTAGTGTTTCTAGTTTCTGCTGTCCTACTGGCTGCTCCCCTCCGTACCTGCACAAGCCTGCTACCTTTATTCCTGTGTCGGTCTTCCTACTCGGCCACCGACACCTACGATGGAAACGAAACACAAAAGCGGCGACGAGGCTGGGACACAAAATTTACCATCTCAAATGTAACAGTTGTGATGCTCTACCAGCAGGACATTTGAAACACGATATAAAGAACACAGACGATCATGGAAATATGGCAACAGCCATTCAACATTTGCAGAACACCTTAGGCAAGAAAACCACTATCCCACCACAATAGAAACAGACATGCAAATAGTCAGATTTAGCAATAAGAAACACCTCCTGACCCTCCGAGAGAATTTCCAAATTCGAAAAGCATTAATAGAAAGGAAAGACCTATTAAATGACCAAGTAAACATCAGTAACTAAACATTATTTAAACTAATAAAGCACATAGTAGACAAAGACAAACCTCCCCCACCCTCAAAACCACCACATAATACGACCACATAAGACAACAACAACAAATCCCTACCCACACATTAACACATGCAGAAAAATCGGAATATCTCTCTCTCTCTCTCTCTCTCTCTCTCTCTCTCTCTCTCTCTCTCTCTCTCTCTCACACACACACACACACACACACACACAGAAAGTCCCTAGTTGAACCAAAATCATATTTATAAACACACAATACAGTCAGAACATCACACACAAAGTTGATAGCAGACGGCTGTTTTGACAGAAACGAAACAAAAACACACCTCACAGCACGACCCAAAGAACTCGAAAGCAAAGAATACACACACTGACAATAGACAAACAAAACAAACGACATACAGAGCCGGCCATGCCACAGAAGTGGTTATGTTTCATAAACTTTCGTAAGAAATGTTACCGTAAAAAAAAGTGTAAAATAGTGTAAATATATACAGTGACAGCAAGTGACAAGTGCTACAAACCACACATGAAGACAAAAACATAAAAAATTCGTGAGTAATAGTAATAGTCCAATGTATTCAGAATCAAAACAATCTAATTGCATGAGAACTGTTACAGATCGAATTTCCTAATAACTAAAACAAATAATGTAATACAAACCATTTATTGTACAGCTGAACACTGAAGATGCTTTAAAATAAAGCGAAACGCGTCTGGTCTAAAGTAGACTAATTTACAGTTGAAAAAGACGGTCCCATAACCTATACAAATTGAAACATGAATATCTTTCAACATGCCGATTTCCTCCGCTTGTGGCAGCACCAACAAAATCGTCAAGTTATCGTGGCCAAATAGTACGTAGTGTGAGAAGCACAATAGGCGCTACCAGTAGGTTCTGTTCCCGTGGGAAGGAACGCAACAAAGATCCACGAGTTTCCCGTTCCTGTCACGCTGATTGGCTGATATAAAAGGTGGTCGCCCGCCAAAACGCGATCATATTTTGATTGATATTTAATAAAGAAATTGTTAGGCAAAATTCTGAGTAGGGAACCCCTCAATGTTAATCTGTCATAATAAAATAAAATGTATAAAATCAGTTGTTAATGAAAACAAAAATAACAAAAAGGCAGACGACGCGGGTCGCGCTGCCGACGTTCAGTTCAGATTCGGCGCTGACACTGTGAGCATGCAGCAGTTAGGATTCGGTGATACTGTACGGCCACAAAGGACTAATGTTTCATTTAATAGTTATGAATTTTTAATGTAGAGACAAGCAACAATACAGTTACTTATTTGCAGTATGCTAATTTTCTGCGGTTGTAACAAAGAAATTAGCTGGCATCCTATCATCTTTAGCTCATCATTCAATAGAGAACTAGACAAAACAGTTCCTAGCCTATTGCCTAGCCTATTGCAGCCTCAAGAGCAAGAACCAACGACCTGCGTGCTGTTTTCTGTGCTGGGACTATTACGGGAGAAGACGCCAGGTTGGTGAAATAACTCTTAGAACTGACGCATGCTGCTCAGAGCGGGAGCAGGAACTAGGCGCCTCACGTGTTCGGTAGTCTTGTCACAACCGAGAGCAGGTTCACCGTATCCATAGTAATATGGAGGAGGTTCAATTAGAAGAAAATAAGAGAATAGGCAGAGATGTTTGCCCATGGTGAAAGTAGGAAGAACCAATTCTAAAAACGAGTCAAAATTAAACCCCAGCCCTACCTTAATCATCGTTTATTTTCTAATACCCGAACATTTGAACATTATTGGTATTATTTTTTTAGATAACCTCTCGCTCTAAGGAAAGTTTTGGACGTATTATTGTTCACTGATCGTGTGTACCTGACAGTGTGAACATCAGATTCGAAGTTCCACAGATTATCACAAGAAATGATTTAAACTGCATGCTTCGCACTTGGTAAATGTTTAAACTGACTGACTGCCACTGAAAACAATATTCATAGATCAGTAGGTTATCAGATAAATCATATATTAATTGCGTCCAAACGCCGCCTTGCTACGTTACTTCGACTGTAATAGGCCACGACACAAGGCTACAGCTGCATTGATGCCACAACAGCTGTACCATCTCTTACGCCATGCGTTTGTTTGTCGAATCTAACTCGGGATTCTTTCTAAATTAGCAGTAGTTTCTGCGTTAATCTAGTATTTCATGAACGGGGAACTTTAGAAAAATGTTGAAATGTTTGTAAGTCTAAGGAGATTTCATTATGTTAGTGATCAGTCCATAGACTTACAAACTACTTATACAATTTTAGGATTGTTTTTGTTCTACTAATTTATGTGTATTCGAGAACAGTTTTCGGCTTATTAGGACATCTTCAGGTAAACATTTGACAGGCGTCGGCAAAACAGTGTCAAATGTTTACCTGAAGATGGCCTAATAAGACTAAAACTGGTTCGTGAATTAACATAAATTAGTAGAGCAATTTGTACATCGAGCAGGCGGTGAAGGAAAGCAAGGAAAAATTTGGAATAGGGATTAAAGTTCAGGATGAAGAAATAAAAACATTCAGTTTTGCTCATGGCATTGTAATTCTGTCAGAGACAGCAAAGGACTGGAAGAGCAGTTGAATGGAATGGACAGTGTGTTGAAGAGAGCATATAAAATAAACATTAACAAGAGCAAAACAAAGATAATGGAATGTAGTCTTGGAAAATCAGGCGATGCCGAAGGAATTAGATTGGGTAACGAAACAATGAAGGTGGTAGATGAGTTTTGTTACTTGGGTAGTAAAATAACATGCGATGGTCGCAGTACAGAGGACATAAAATGCAGAATGGCAATGGGAAGAAAAGCATTTTTGAAAAAGAGAAATTTGCTAACATCGAATATTAATTTAAGGGTAAGGAAGTCTTTTCTGAAGGCATTTGTGTGGAGTGTTGCCTTGTACGGGAGTGAAACATGGACGATAAACAGTGCGGCCAGGAAGAGAATAGATGCTTTTGAAATGTGGTGCTACAGAAGAATGCTGAAGATTGGGTGGGTAGATCGCCTAACTAATGAAGAGGTACTGAACAGAATTGGGGAGAAAAGGAATTTCTGGCATACCTTGACTAAAAGAAGGGATCGCTTGGAAGGGCACATTCTTAGACATCGAGGAATCGTAAATTTAGCACTGGAGGAAAGTGTGTGCGGTAAAAATCGCAGAGGGAGACCAAGAGACGCATATAGTAAGCAGATTCAAATGGATGTGGGGTGCCGTTCTTATGAGGAGATGTAAAGGCTTGCTCAGGATAGAGTATGGTGGAGAGCTGCATCAAACCAATCTCCGGACTGAAGACCACAACATCAACATAGTAGAACAAAAACAGATGGTTTGTTTTCAACCCTAAATATGGAATAGTTGTACCAAGAAGTAACGGAAGAATACATTTATAATACTTATGCAACATCACAAATACCCATGCCCGAGGGAGGACTAGAACACCGAACGCGAAAGGCTGCGCGCTCCGCAGCTGGGCGCCTTAGTGCGTACGGCTATTTTGCCGCGGCAGAAAATTTTAGGAATAACTATTACGAGTTTTTAATTTAATTTTGTTTAAAAACAAAAATCATTTGGACAACTACCGCGGATTGTAGGTATATATATCTGCGTTTTTAAACGGTTATTGCCAAGAACTAAAACACTGTTACAATCGACATCAAATAAATTCAGAAAAGGCTGATTATTCAGTAATACCGGTTTTAAGCGGTCGGTTTTTCCTATTCCTTGTGTATATTACAAGATATCTCTCATTGACAGTGTATTGCATGTTATAGGAAAACGCCCTAATAAATATTAATGTAGGAAAATTATTTTACTTTGTTTTTAACCCGCGAGAACTCGCGCCTTTAAAAGTTACGCGATCGATCGCGTGTATAGCATTTTACTGACAGTCAAAGAAAAGTTTGTAATGTACTTAATATGTCTAAGTATTTCTAGTTTCGGTTATAAGAAACACAAATATTTGACTATTTAAAATTGGTAAAATGCCGATTGTTTGAAATTTACTGTGAGCAAAATGCTCACGCGCGAGTCCTCGAGGGTTAAATTAAAATCTTAGTCATCTGCCGCTCATCAGGAAATAGGGGGGAGGGGGGAGTGAGTTTTACTGTCTTGGGTAGAGGGGCGGAATCGAGGATCGATGTAAAAAAACGTTTCATTTTACTTCCATTTAATTGTCGGATTTTAGCGTTATTTTCCGTATCATTAGTAGAAAAAATAGTTAACAATAAATTTACAAAATACATATCTTTGCACACAACAACAAAATTATCGAATATGCCATCTACACAAAAGTGTTTGCTTGGATATGCACCTATAATTCCAGTTTGCTTCATTATTGTATTACTTGTTACCTGTCAGACCGGAATAATCCTCAAAATATTTCTGAAACTGATAAAACTCCCTCTATACATAAATATTTACAGTTTTGTCGTCGTCCTATTAAAGTCACCTCGCCGTTATGACTGAGATATTAGAAAAAAATACTTGCGATGGCCGGGAATCGAACCCGGATCAACTGCTTGGAAGGCAACTATGCTGACCATTACACCACCATCGCACGCTGCAGCATGTAGCATCCTGAGGCAGTGGGATGCGCGGAGCATCGTCTCTCCTTTCACCATGACGTCGCAGACGGGCGGCGTGACGTGGCTTCTCGTATCATGAACAGTCAGTGCATCAGAACTGTTAGCAGTCGTCCGCTTTGCTGTAGGTTGCGAACGCGGCTTACGTTATGTAGGCATGCAACTTCCAAAATAACACATTTGCTTTGTATATACGCCGTGTCTTCATTCTCTATCAGATAGTATCTCACTCAGCTGCCGATGCCTCTCAAAATAAGATGTGAATCTATCGCCCGATAACACGAGTAGAAGGCTTAGACTAAGGTGGCCAACTTTTTCAAATCCCAATGCGGGATGTTTCGAGGATGTGTGTGGGTACTATGAACACGGGACTCAGTGTCAGGACTCTCTCTAATGCAGGCAAAAGTGCAAGCCATCGTGTTGTACTGTATCCCAGGATTCTTTTGTATTGCATTTCTGTGTTCGCAAAAATTTTGAGACCTGCTACACGCACTGTGTAAATGTACGAATAAATCTGCGTAACAATATATTCGAAGTCCACTGGTAACAGATCTGCTGATGTTTGTGTAGAGCTGCGTGCAATATGCGATGCCCACCACACGCAAACTTTTCTTCTCCCTCATGAAGTTTGAAAAAAATCTTTGCATTGTCATTCACATTGAACTCCGACAAAATTTCTGTTGGCATTTTCTGCACGAATTGCCATGACTTTCTCTTTCCCCCATTGATTTTCCAGTATATCCGTTGAAGAATGATATATATATATATATATATAATAACTACAGTTTCACCAGGGAAATTCGGAATATCTAAATTTTTTACATTAATCCAGTCTTTGGATGAAAGTACCGCACTAATATTGGATATATTTTGAGGTCTTTGTGATTTGAAATGTCTGTACAGATACTGATAAATGGAAAGTCTTTTGTTCCGTAGTTCTGTCTGAAGGTTAGCGAAGGAAAAACCTTTCACATTCTTTATAACTGCTTCGTACTTAGTTTTCCCAGAACGAAACTTCTTTTGAAACACTTTTTGAATCAGTTCCATCGATATAAAAGTCTGATAGTGACTAACATTGTGGAAAGCCACAAACATTCGGTTTTTACAATTTCTTATAGTCAGCGAAGTTTTCCTGATAGAAATAAGTTAAGACTAATGATGTGGCAGTCTGAGCCCTTTTATTTTTGTCAGATGTTGAATGACATGTTTACTGCCGTGAGCAACTGAGGACACCTCATTGCACGTTTTGCACCGCACTTCTGGAGGTGGTGTACTCTTCTGTAAAAAAAAAAAAAAAAAAAAAAAAAAAAAAAGGTAGCCCCTTTTGCAAGTCCTTGGTCAGATGACAATTTTTTTTTTCATTTTCGTAATAGTCGGCGGCATTACTAAGTAAAACAAACAAATTTGTTAACGGAACCCGGCGAAGCACGCAAACACAAATCAACAATGTCGAGTCTCCGCGCTGACTAACTTGCAACCTAAAAAAAACCGTCCGTTGTACTTCGGCGTATCCCGGAACGTTTCGTTTGGAACCTATTGTTATTCAGATCGATATCAGTCTCAGAGAATTAAAAGTGCTCACCCCGCGCTAACAGCTACAGGTTTCTCACCTAGTCGTACTAAATATTTATTTCTTTTCTAGACAACAACAGCACTGCACGTAATCACCGTCATAAATCTTCAGCCGGCCGCGGTCTGCACGGCCACTACGGTCGGGGGTTCGAATCCCCCCTCGGGCATGTATATTTGTGCCGTCCTAGTTCGTAAGTAGTTCATAAGTAGTTCGTAAGTTTAGGGACTGATGACCCCGTAGTTAAGTCCCATTAGCTTAACAAACATTTGAACATTTGAATAAATGAAAAATTATCGGGATACGGGACTTGCGGGACAAGTTAGGCACTTTGCGGGCCATTTTTATGAAGTTTTTCAATGCGGGACGGTACGTCAGAATCCGTGACGGTCCCGCAGAATCCGGGACGATTGGCCGCCTTAGCTGAGATATGACAAAGGGTTCCCACATATGAATAACGGTGTGCCCAGCATACCGTTTGAAGATGCCTCAAGATGCTATGATTGTAATGCCGAATCTGGTTGCAGAATACGAAGATTTTTTTGCAAGAGGTCAAATTAAAGTATTTACATTTTTATTTTTATTTAGCGATATAACACCTTTAGACATTTATATCCAGGCCACGGTAAATATCATTACAATTCTATGACCTTCGTTCACTTCTACACCTATTTGCATACTCAGTAACCTAGTGATAAATTTCTGAGTCACTGTAATTCCATTGTGTCAAGTATTACAGTTTGTTGTGGTTCTTTCAGGTACGAGGATTGCGTAGCATGACTGTTCAAGTGCATCTATATGGGTTGTAATCTCTGTAAACATGCTTCCGCTCCTCCTATCTGAGAGATACGCCGAGGATTATAATACCTCAGATCCGGCTTGCCAGGATGTTTTATTCCAGTCTTCTTTTAGTCCGTTTCCACTTCCTCCCTTCCCTTTCAATTCCTCCCCACCCCCTGCCAAACTTTGCCTCCTATTCCTGGTTCACTTCTTCCTCCTACTCATCCTCCATCCAACTTGTCCTATCTCCCTTATTTCGCTGCCCTTCTCTCTGTCTCCTCTTGCCTCTCTCAAGAGGGCAGTGCCAGGAATGGGAAATGAAGTTTGGGTTGGGGTGGCTCCTGTTTGCAGCTCTACCTCACAGTCTGTATCTACATCTACATGGGATACTCTGCAAGTCACGTTTAAGTGGCTGGCAAAGGGTTCATCGAACCACCTTTACGCTATTCATCTATCATTCCATTGGTCCGCGCGGGAAGAAAGAATATCGGAATCTCTCAATTCGAGCTCTGATTTCTCGTATTTTATTATGATCATCATTTCTACCTATGTAGGTGGGAGTCAACAAATTAGTTTCGCATTCGGAGGAGACTGTTGGTGATTGGAATTTCGTAAGTAGACCGCGCCACAGCGATAAGCGCCGTTGTTGTAATGATTCCCATCCCAGATCCTGTATCATTTCCGTAACGCTGTCTCCCCTGTATCGTAACAATACGAAACGAGCTACCGTTCTCTGGACTCTTTCAGTGACTTCCGTCCAACCCACTTGATAAGGATCTCACACTGGCAGCAAAACTTGAAATGAGGACGGGCAAGCGTAGTGTATGCAGTCTCTTTGGTAGTTCTGTTGCATCTTTTAAGGGTACTGCTAATAAAACAAAGTCTCTGGTTCGCCTTTCCTACGACATTATCTTGGTGGACTATCCAGTTTAAATCTGATGTAATAGTATTTCCTAGGTATTTTGTGGACTTTACGGCCTTCACTTTTGATTGATTTATCTTGTAAACAAAGTTTAACGGATTTCTTTTTGTACTTACGTGGACGACTTCACACTTCTCATTATTCAGAGGGAATTGCCAATTTTAACGCCATACTGACATCTTACATTGATAGTTCTGCAGTTGGCTTTAATCTTCACATGACTTTACTAGACGAAAAATGACGGCGTCATCTGCAAACAACCTAAGAGAGCTGCTCAGATTTTCTCTCAAATCGTTTATGTAGATCAGGAACAGCAGAGGACCAATAACACTACCCTGTGGAGCACCGCATATCACCTCCTTTTTAGTCGATGCCTTACCATAGATTACTTCAAACTCTTTACTCTGACAGGAAATCTCCCGTCCAGCTTGCAAACTTGGGGCGATACACCATAACCACGCAATCTGATTAAAAGCCGTTTGTGAGGTACGGTGTCAAAAGCCCTCTGGAAATCAAGAAATACGGTCGCTATTTGAGAACCCTTGTCGATAGCACTCATCATTTCGTGAGTAAATAGCTAGTTGTGTTTCGCATCAACGATATTTTCGAAATCCGTGTAGCCATTGGGTCAATAGGTCATTCTGTTCGAGATAATTCATAATATTTGAATACAGGATATGTTCCAAAACTCTGCTGCAACTTGACGTAAATGAAATAGGCCTGTAGTTTAGTGGGTTACTCCTACTGTCTTTCTTGAAAATTGGTGTTACCTGTCCAACTTTCCAGTCTTTTGTTACAGATCCTTCGTTGAGCGAGCGGTTGTATATGGCTGTTTAGTAAGGAGCTATCGCATCAGCACAATCACATAGAAATCTAGTGGGTATACAGTCCGGACCAGAAGAGTTGCTCTTGTCAAGTGATTTCAGTTGCTTCACTACTCCGATGATATCTTTTTCTACGTTACTCATTCTGGCCTCTGTTCGTAATTCGAATTCTGGAATATTGATTTTGTCTTCTTTCGTGAATGAGTTTCTAAAAGTTTAGTAACTCTGCTTTAGTAGCGCTGCCATCGGCGGGATAGCCATCACAGTGTTACAATGCCCCAGCCATACGGCCAGATGGTCAGCCATTTACGAAAGAAAACGATCCAAAACATTCGGAAAGTGTAGTAAGGCGAAGGTTCAGTGTTCGAATTCTCAGTTCGCGATTTTTATTATTATTATTATTATTATTTTCATTATTCCCTTTTTTCAGATTCTTGTTCTTTTGACTGAACAATACGTAAATTGACTGTAATAATACTTAAGCCCAATACTTTAAACAATTTTTGTTTCGTATTTTCAAAGTACCTATTTGATTTTCTTTATTGAAAAATAACTACACAACCTCATTCAAATCGAAAAATTGTGTTATTTCAAAATTTCCTACAAATATTAGTTCGTATTGTATATTCAAATTTCTGTGCATGGGAGAAAAATAATCAGATTGTGAATTCTATAAATAACAATATCCTTATTCGCTAGGGTCCGATATTGCACAAGAGCCAGAATATGTGTCATAAAAACATTCGAAACAAAAGATATTTGAACAATTTGTGTATCGAATAAATGAGGATGTTTTCACGAGCTGGGAGTTTTGAGGACACCTTGTAAAAAAGCATGTTGGAATTTATTCCCATCTGCTTGCATTACTGAACCTCCCGATATCAATTTTGAGTAATAATAGATATGAATGTAATTAGTCTATTATTTTCTTTTTCAAAACTTTTGTTATTCTTTTTTTTTCTTTGTAATGTAACTAGATGAAATCATTTTCTATTATTTGATGCCAGAGAAGTTTAATTAGCAAATACTAATTAATTTGTGCCAGAAGTATACTGTTAAAGTTCAGATAGAATGCTACTTAGTATTTCTATTAAAACTAGGTAAATTATTTTCTCATGATATTAAAGTAGTTATCGCTATGTTTCACAAGTAATGTTAGGAAAGTTTTGCCGTCTTTAGTTATTGTACAATTACCATTAATTACCAGGTAATTGTTTGAAAAAGCTATTAAACTATATTTAGATAAGAAATACTTTTCATTTAACCGAAATTTGTATATTAAATTAATCATTATTTATGCTGTCTTTTACTATAGCCAGTTGCATGTAATTGATCACTTTTCCATTATAATTAATTCAATTAACAATTTCCAGTGACATTGTTTGAAACATATGAATAGGATGCGTTCATGGCATGTAATGGGGTATTGTTTAGTCAGTTATCAGAGCCACATACCACACTAGTTCAAAGTATTGTTTAATGTTTCCGCCGCGGTCTGAAGCACAAGCCACGCCAGTTTGAACGTTAATGTCGAACAATTATGTAAAAATGTTGTTGGTGTGAAGTGTATCTACAGTTGAAGGTAGCCTGTTATCAACATAAGCAAGATCTCGGGCAATTGAGATCTGCAAATGTAAGTTAAAACACTCACTGCTGCTCTAAATTACTTCATGAGTGGCCACAGTAGATGCACAAAGCAAATTTATCTAAGTGCTCACTCCTTAAGGTTGCAGCCAACGTTTTCACAAACACAAAATCTTTGTTAAAAAATAAATGAATTGATAATTAAACATGGGCCGGGGAGCATGAAATTGTAAAGCAGAGGTTTGATACTTTAAAATCATAATCTATTCAGAAAAATGAACATGCAACTAAATGGGGGAGACATATTAAGCACACACCTCGTACAAAAGTGAATTAAATCATGTAATTACTGCCTGTATTAAAATTGTTTCTGCCCTTTATGAATATGGAGGTAATGTGGGAGGAAATTATCAAACATACAATGGGTAACTAAATTCCAATTCATTCATTCAAAGACACGCGCATAAAGCAAGGTGGTACATTACAAAGCTCGAACACATGAAAGCAGCGGCGAAATGAAGTGTTGGCGGTGTCTTCACAAGATGACAGGTGTCTTGATCACAAATTTTTAAATACACTGTGCACTAGATGAACCCATCTGTGAGAAGGCAGAGGCATACTGTTCTTAAGTACCAAATCATGTGCAACCATGCTGAATTTCATAACATTTACAATCAGAGATTAATCTTGAATAAGTGAGTAAAGCACACATGTAATTTGTTTAGAAGAAAACTAGTATTAATAAAAGCATGGCTGAAACCCAAAGTAATTACTAAAGCACATGGTGCAATCGGTCATACAAGACAGGAATGACGGAATCAAATCAGAATATCTAAGAAATATTTAGCATACTTGCGATGTGAAAAGTTAGTTAAAATCACGAAGGAAATTCAAACGTACTAGGTTTACACAAAGGCTGTAGGCCACATATGTGTATTCTGACTTGAGCAAAACCGGACACACAATCATCCCCGGAATGAAAATGCAAATAATACATTTACACTGAATTACTCGAGTTCTATCAATTAAGAAACACTTAGTCTTGCAGAGCGAAAGAATTACTCAAGAGAACTATCACTGAAAAACCAAGACTGACTGATCACAAAGCAAGTACTTACAGCATGCCTTCCCCTCAGCATGATCCGATGAAGTACTTACTTCCAGGGCTGCAGCAAGAGTGAAGAGTGTAGCTCTCAGGCCACGGCAATACCTTCCATCTCCATACACCAGATATAGGCGATGCAGATTGCGTTCAGAGTCTAGTGTTTACCAACCCTTGCTACCTGTCAAAGACAATTCCCTCTACATCCGCTCCCAGAGAGGTCTCCTGTCACTTCTTTCGTCCAAGATTAGGTTGGTACGATACTACGAACACGGCCGCCTTGCCATCTTGCAAAGTAAGTTTGTCTCTGGCCATCCAACAGACGCCAGCGGAGACTACAAAAGAAGCCATGCGTTCTTAACTACAGTAAAACGAGGCCTAAAGCACGAGGCGGCGACTGTAAGCCATTGCGCGGCAGTCAGTCAATATGAAGAGCAACCTTCCACATTCACATGAACACAGAAGTTCAGTCACACAGGTGGAAACACATATAAATATGGGACAAACATATATAAACATGGGGCATTGATCATTAATAAAAATAATAAAATCATTAACGCACAGATAGATAACATTAATGGTGCAGACACACTTTAGGTTAATGAATAAATCAAAATGGAACACGACCACACAATCAGTGGGCGTGTTTCACAGTGATTAATTGATATTTGTGCGACTTTACGATGTACACCTCGATCGTTTGTATTCCACACCCGGACAGTGTTAACTCGTATTATTGACCTGTGGAATGTGAATTCCTGGTCACATTAAATGTAATTGATGAGACTTGTAAGCTGGCCATAAATGGGGATAATTGGGCACTAATAATAAATCGTTAAAGAGGCGAAGAACTGCAAATTTGTGTGTTGTCTACTTTATTTGTAGTGAATTAATTCTCGCCCCATGAAATTTCAGCCAGCTGCTACCAAGAGCAGCGATTGTCGACGACCATCGACCACTTCGAGAATCATCGATCAACGACTAGGTACGACACAACCTGTCGAAAAGCAGAACTCGTTAACATTTCTCAAGATGTCTCTCTCTGCGGCTAGTTTCGATGCGAACCGTGCGTGAAAATCAGTAGATGATAATTGATGGTGAACGATCGCGTGAATTTTAATGCAATCATTTCGTGAATTAACCTTTTGATTCTGTTCGATTAATGTAATCTTCGCGTTCTACTAATTACTCTACTATGCTGAGAATATTCAGTATTCAATAAGAACGATTATTTGAAAGAAATAATTTTGACGGAAAAGTTCAAAAAGTTGAAATAATACAACTTTTCAATTTGAACGATATTGTATAGTTATTTTTGAATGAAGTAAAGCAAGTAGATATTGGAAAATGCAAAGGACGAATTGTTAACATTATTGCATATGTAAGTATTATTATAGTCAATTAACGTATTGACCAATGAAATGAACAGGAATCTGAAAAAAACGGAATAATGCAAAATAAATAAATAAACAAAATATAAAAAATTCGCACTGACGTATTTTACGGTCCATTTTGGATTTGTAGTTTTTTAATTTTTTTTGCAAACATTTCGGACAACAATAATAATGTAAGTAATAAAAAGTCATAGTGTTATAATTACGACATATCTATGCACCCAATAAGTAACCCTTTTAGGAAACAAAGGAGAAAAAATTTTGGTAGTGGCGGGTTCCGAACCACTGCCCACTACACTACGGCGAACAGTTACGGAATTCGTCCTTTATTTTCGTAGTATTGATGGCAGTTGTTAACTGACGTTAATAAGGCATTTTTAGACTCTAGATTATCATTTATCGTACGAAGAACGACGTGTTTTTGTTAATTCTTCAGTGCGCCATTGCTTTGAAATGACAACGTGTAAGTTACAATAAGAAAATCATCAAATACGCAAAGCAAGATGGCGTATGCCAGAGAGTGTTCTGGGCGTGGAATGTCACGTGACATCTGCGAACGGCTGGTTTTCGTAAAATCAATGGACGGTGTCAAATCGCCGTAATTTTTGCAATCTCTCAAACGATACGATATATGAAAAAAAAGCAAAGTTGTAGAGAATTTACTCCTCTAAAAATTAGGTTATTCAATTTCTGTATCAGTTGAACGGTTCGTTAGCAATTACATATAACTTACAAACAGCTTTTTTGCAGTGATACTGACGTATTTTTCGTCCGAAAAATTTGAAAAAGGGAGGTTCTGGTCTCTGCCAGCCTACAAGTAGGTCTGTGAAATTTGGTGCTGATTGGTTGAACGTTTCGACTTAAAAAGTGGGAACACGTTACGGACAGACAGACATCCCAAAATCGCCGTTATTTTTGCAAATATCTCTGAAACGATGTGAGACATGGAAAAAACATAAGCCAGCAAAGTTGTACAGGAATTTCTCATCTACAGATTCATGTATTCAGTTTCCGTGTCAGATGAACGGTTAAGGCGTTATTTTCATTTAAATTTCGAGCTGTCAAAAGGCGATCGCAAAGGCCCACTTTTAGTGTTACTACCGTAACTTTCGGTTTGTAACACTTTCCAGCTACAATCTTGGTCATCGCGCCATTCGGTCTACAGACCGGATGTACGGGTATATAACGTGAGACCAAAAGTTTCGGATCGTTTTTCTCGTGAATGGCTGGCCACCTGGCCGTATGACTGGGGCATTGTAACACTATGGGCAAACAGCAGCCGCCCCACCCCGAACTCCATTTCCCAACCCTGTCACTCCCGTCGTCAGCCTATATCCTTCCCCCTCCATCTCCTCCTACTCTTCATCTCTGTCTGTCTTCTCTCCGTCTCCGTTAGCCGATTTTCTCTTCCACCAGTATATAAAAAATTACATGTGTGTGCCATCTTTATTGGTGACCGGTGAAATGTTGTAGTGTTCATTGCAAGGTTTCCTTCACCTTGCACCTACAGTAACTTGCGCAATATAAATACCTCCTTCATTTAAGTGTCAGCTTTTGCAACGACTCGTCAAACGGTGTTGAAGTCTGTTCTAAGGTATCCCAGTTATGAACAGTAACATACTGAGTTAGGAAACTCTCTAGGAAATGTCTTACGAATAGAGTTGTTAATAAAGACGTGATACAACCTGATGGGTCGTGGTGCATTTTTTTCGGCAATCTTAATTGTTGTTGTTGTGGTCTTCAGCCCGCAGATTGGTTTGATGAAGCTCTCCACGCTATCCTGTCCTGTGCAACTCTCTTTATCTGCGAATAAGTTCGGCAACATACATCCTTTTGAATCTGCTTACTATATTCGTCCCTCGGTCTCCCTCTACGATTTTTACCCCACATACGTCAATCTACATCTACATTCATACTCCGCAAGCCACCCGACGGTGTTTGGCGGAGGTTACCTTGATTACCACTATCGGTTCTCCCTCCTATTCCAGTCACATATTGTTCGCGGAAAGGAAGATTGTCAATATGCCTTTCTGTGGGCTCTAATCTCTCTCTGATTTTATCTTCATGATCTCTACGCGAGATATACGTAGGAGGGAGCAATATACTGCTAGACTCCTCGGTAAAGGTATGTTCTCAAAACTTCGACAAAAGCCCGTACCGAGTGACAGAGCGTCTCTCCTGCAGAGTATTCCACTGGAGTTTATCGATCATCTCCGTAACACTTTCACGATTACCAAATGATCCTGTAACGAAGCGCGCTGCTCTCCGTTGGATCTTTTCTACTTGCTCTATCAACCCCACCTGGTACGGATCCCACACCAGGGAGCAGTATTCAAGCTGTGGGCGAACAAGTGTACTGTAACCTACTCCCTTTGTTTTCGGACTGCATTTCCTTAGGATTCTTCAAATGAGCCTAAGTCTGGCATCTTCTTTACCGACGTTTGATTTTATATGGTCGTTTCATTTTAAATCACTCCTAATGCCTACTCCCAGATAATTTATGGAATTAACTGCTTCAAGTTGCTGACCTGCTATAGTGTAGCTAAATGATAAACGATCTTTCTTTCTATGTATTCGCAGGACATTACACTTGTCTACATTGAGATTCAGTAGCTATTCCCTGCACCATGCGTCAATTCGATGCAGATCCTGCTACATTTAAATACAATTTTCCATTGTTACAATCTCTCTATGTACTACAGCATAATCCGCAAAAGGTCTCAGTGAACTTTCTATGTTATCCGCAAGGCCATATATAGTGAACAGCATTGGACCCACGACACTCCTCCGTGGCACACCTGACATCCCTCTTACTTCGTAAGACCTCTCTCCGTTGAGAATAGCATTCTGTTTTCTAGGAACTCCTCAATCCATTCACACAATTGGTCTGATAGACCATTTGCTCTTACTTTGTTCATTAAACGTCAGTGGGGAACTTCATCAAACACCTTGCGGAAGTCAAGAAACAAAGCATCTACCTGAGAACCCGTGTCTATGACCCTCTGAGTCTCGTGGATGAATAGCGCAAGCTGGTTTTCACATGATCGCATTTTCCGAAACCCATGCTGATTTCTACAGATATCTAGTCTCTAGAAATGTCAGTATACTCGCACATAATACATGTTCTAATGCTAAGTTGACGTTCCTTGATGTCTCAGAATGTGTCTATCCCTTCTCTTAGTCAGGTTATGCCAGAAACTCCTTTCCTCCCCAATTCGGTTAAACACTTCCTCATTGGTTACGTGATCTACCCATCTAATTTTCATCATTTGTCTGTAGCACCACATTTCAAAAGCTGCTTTCATCTTTTTGTTGGAACTTATCGTTTACGTTTTACTCCCATACAAATCCATATAAATGCTTTTAGAAGGGACATCCTAACATTTAAATTAATATTGGCTGTCAACAAATTTCGATTCTTCAGAAACGCTTTTCTTCCCATAGTTATTCCGCATTTTATATCTTCTTTACTTCGGCCATCAGAAGATATCATGCTACCCAGATAACAAAACTCATCTACTACTTTTATCGTCTCATTACTTAATCTAATTCCTTCAGTATCTTCTGACTTTCTGACGGTACAATCCATTATTCTTGTTCTACTCTTGTTGATGATCTTCTTATAGGCTCTCTTCAAGGCACTGTCCATTCCATTCAATTGCTCTTCCAGATCCTTTGCGGTCTCCGACAGAATTGTTATGTCATCGGCAAACTGCAAAGTTTTTATTTCTTCTCCCTGAACTTTAATTCCCAAATTTCTCCTTGCATTTTTTCACTGCTTGCTCAATGTACAAACTGAACATTGGGAAAAGGCTACAACCCTGTCTTATTCCCTTCCCAACCTCTGCGTCTCTTTCATGTCCTTTGACTCTAATAACCGCTGTCTGCTTTTTGTATAAGTTGAAAATAAGTTTTTGATCCCTATATTTTACAATTGTTACCTTCAGAATTTGAAAGAGTTTATTCCAGTCGACATTGTCAAAAGCTTTCTCCAAATATACTAATGCTAAAAACGTAGATTTGCCTTTTCTTAGCCTATCTTATGAGTCGTAATGTATTGCCTCCCGTGTTCCTACATTACACCTAATTGCAAACAGATCCACAAGTTTTTCCATTCGTCTGTAAATAATTTGTGTTAGTATTTTGCAACTATGATTTATTTAACTGATGGTTCTGTAATATTCACATTTGTCTGCGCTTGCTTTCTTTGGAATTGTAATCGATATATTCTTCTTGAACTCGAAGGGTATTTCCCCTGTCGCATACATCTTGCGTACCAGGTGGAACAGTTTTTTCGCGACTGGCTCTCCTAACAATATCAGTAGTTGAGACGGAATATCATCTCCAGGGGCCTTATTTCGACCCAAATCCTCAGTGCTCTGTCAAATTCTTCCGACAGTATCATATCTCATATTTCATCTTCTCCCACTTCGTCTTCCATTTCTACAATACTGCCTTCAAGTTTATTTCCTTTGTATAGGCCGTCTATACATTCCTTACACATTTCAGCGTTCCCCTCTTTGCTTAGTACTGGTTTTCCGTCTGAGTTCTTGACATTCAAACAGCTGATTTTCTTGTCTCCAAATATATCTTTTATTTTCCTGTAGGCGGTATCTATCTTTCCCCTAGTTTTACATGAATCTGCGTTTTTGCTCTAGCCACTCCTGCTTAGGCAGTCTGCATTTCTTGTCAATCTCATTTTTCAGACGTTTGTAGTCCCTTTTGCCTGCTTCACTTGATGCATTTTTATATTTTCTCCTCTCATCAATTAAGTCCAGTATATCTTGTGTTATCCAGAGATTTCTATTAAGCCTTTTCCTTCTGCCTATATAATCCACTGTCCAGGTTCCATCTCCTAACTTTTCTACCTTTCTGCAGTCTCTTAAGGTTTAAGCTACAGTTCATTATCAATAATTTATGATCAGATTATATATCTGCCCCAAGGCATCTCTTACAGTTTAAAACCGGGTTCCTAAATCTATTCCTTACCATTATAAAGTCAATCTGGTACCGTCCAGTGTCTCCTGGTCTCTTCCACGTAAACAGCATTCTTTCATGATGTTTAAACCAAGTGTTGGTTATCATTAAAATTATGTCCCGCACAAAATTCCACCGAGTGATCTCCTCTTTCATTTCATTTCCCCAGTTCATATTCACCTTCAACATTTCCATGTCTCTTTTTTCCTACTACCGAGTTCCAGTCCCCCATCAGATCAAGTTTTCGTCTCCCTTAATATTCTGCATAATTTCTTTTATTTCATCATACATTATTTATAGTGTCATATCTCCTGAACTATGTGTCGTATGCTTTTCTTACCTTCACAGCAATTCTTGCCTTACTGTACAGAGCTTGTGTATGACTTATGCTTGAAATGCCACTTGCATTTTTGGAGAGATGTGGATCATGGTCGTAAGAATAGAACAACCGTTTTCGCAGTTACGAAGATGATTGAGAGTCAACTGTGCAATTTAGCTGTGCATCGGCTTAAAAGATTAAACCTAACTATCGAAAGTATACATTATTAATTTTTCTGCAATCCACACAATACGTTTCAACGTAACAACAGTTTCGAAATTAAAGCAAAAAACCCACAGACGACGGCACAATAACTGCCGAAAAAATTTTTGGGGTGATAAACTCAAAGGTGGCTTCCTTGCGCGGAATTTCTTACCTGGTCGAGCACAAGATGATAAGCCGACTGTTCTGGGAGGAGGACGTCGGACTTACCAGCCGACTGCAAGGTTCTACTCTCAACATCCTGTCCTCGGGGTCCAATAGAAATGTGAGGTCGCTAGTAGACACACGGTAAGTTCACATATACTGCACGATTCACCCACAGACGTAAATAAAAAGAGACTCATGGAACGAAGTTACAGCCAGCAGCTACTGAAGCATGCGAGTTCTGAACCGTACCAGTTAGTAATGCAGCTGATTTCTGAAACGATGAGATTTAGAATAAGTTGTTTAGTGAGTTTCAAAACGCTCCTCTAATAGAGGTTGCCCTCGCTCGCAGAATTAAAACATTCGACGAGGATGGGATTCGAACCCACGCGTGCAGAGCACATTGGATTAGCAGTCCAACGCCTTAACCACTCGGCCACCTCGTCTTACGCTTGTAAACATCGTATTACATGTCTTATACCCGTAAATGTTTTGCTAGCAGAATTCATTTGTACAATCGACCACATAATAATTTCTTCACTTTTGGTTACTCGCCCCTCAGAAGTGATATTTTCTGAGCAGATTTAACCCTTTCAAGAAGACCCAACGATCTACAAACGGAACAACAACTCGTGTATTGCAGGAAAGAGATTTTTATATATTTTATCAGAGCTGCTTTTCTACTGAAACGCTGACATGTTTCGGTCTTTCCCCTTTCTCTTACGCCACAAATATAAAAGAAAGCGGATTACAAAAAATGGACAAAGCTCGAAACTAGACAGTATTTCAATAAAAAAGCAGCTTTGTGCTACAAAACATCTACCCTGGAATGTTTAATACTGCGAAGTGCGACGTATAAAAACATTATATTGTGCTACGGACATACAAAACATTAATAATACAGAACATTGTCGACTTCTTTGGAGAGGGAAAACAAAAACCTACGGTCAAAAACGTATCAATAAATTACGCATCATGTAGTTTGCCTTTGTAGTGCTCATTGCTAAAATAGTTCCTTCAATTAATACCTATACTTGAAAATAGGGGATGAAACTGAATCCATAAAATCGCTTGCAACACCATATTTATGATAATATATTACTCCAGAAACTGAGGAAATTTTACTTACGTCCTCGGCGACGTAGTGATCTGATGTTGGCATCGATCTTTGAGTAATCTGAAAACACAAACACAAAGAATGAGGCGGAGTAATTTTTCGTGTCGATCGTGAAATAAATAATAAATGCTGTTCCTGCTCCATGATTGACAGGTTGTTGTGTGTGCCTTTGTCCGGTCAGGAAATTAATTATCCTCGTCAAGCGAACATTTTGTCGCCAACATTAGTACACTAGGCCCCCGATGCCGAACTAAAATTTTACCATAAAAAGAAACATAAGGACAAAATTATAGCTTTGAAGGTTTCGCAAGTGTTACCCCAGAGACACAGTACGTGTTGTATAGCCATTATATTGATTACACGATCACATCTTCGAATATTTCGAGATCACACCACGACGTGTTTTCTAGACTCAACTGAAATATCTGTATATAACAAGGGAGATCTATGCTGAGTAGCAAGACCGACAAGTTCGAGGCAGCGCACATGGTCGGAGGATGCAACGCAGTCAGTTTATTCAGCTGTCTGTCGCAAGGGTGCTGAGATAACGGTGAGCGGTTAGTTACACATGATATGTGATGCTACAGGAGCGGTGATGTGTACGGGGATGTAGCTCAGTGGTGCCGGGCGCCGTGGCTCAGCGCGCCCGGTCTGAGGGCTCAACGCCCTCTGTAATAAAAAAGCTGAGCCAACAACACACCGAACATCAACGAACAAAAACGATCAGCGTCCGCAACGAAGAGAACTACCCATAGAACAAAAAAAAAAAAGTGGTAGAGCGTTCGCTTTGCATGTGAAAGGCCCCGGGTTCGATCCCCGGCATCTCCAAATAATTTTTATGAACTCCCCAACTTAAGGGGCTTATTGTACCATGCAAACACAGAGTATGAATAAGCCGTGGTATCACGAGTCTGTTGATCACAAGAGATCAGTGGTGAAGTGTTTGGGGCAGCCCTTTGCCTTTTATCATTTGTAGACCTATCAAGTGTCGCTGTTGTGGTTTTCAGTCTGGAGACTGGTTTGATGCAGCTGTCCACCATACTCTAGCCCCTTCATCTCCTCATAGGAACTGCAACCCACAACTATTTCAACATGCTTACTGAATTGGTCGCTTGGTCTGCCTTTGCAATTTTTATCCCACACACTTTCCCTCAATCCTAAGCTCACGATTCCTTGATTAAGAATGTATCCTACCAATCGATCCCGTTTTTCAGTCGAGGTATGCCATACATTCCTCCCCAATTCCATTCAGCACCACCTCATTAGTTACGCGATCTACCAATCTAATTATCAGCATTGGTCTGTACCGCCACATTTATATAACTATTTATCGTCCACGTTCTACTACTGTAGAAGGTAACACTCGACACAAATGCCTTCAGAAAAAACTTCCTTACGCTTAGAGCCGGCCGCGGTGGCCGAGGGGACTGAGGCGCTCCAGTCACGGTCTGCACGGCCGCTACGGTCGGGGGTTCGAATCCCCCCTCGGGCATGGATATTTGTGCCGTCATTAGGATTAGCTAGTTCATAAGTAGTTTGTAAGTTTAGGGACTGATGACCCCGTGGTTGATTCCCATAAGCTGTACAGACATTTGAACATTTTTTTACACGAGGCATCACAACAACGTTTCAACAGGCAACGCCTGTGAACTGCTGTTTTTGTCATAGAAATCGATTGGAAACTTTCCTCATGTCAGCTCGTTGTACTTGTCGCCACCGGCTCCAACCTTGTGTTAATGCTCTGAGAAGCTAATCATTTGCATATCACAGCATCTTCTTCCTGTCGGTTAAACTTTGCGTCTGTAGCACGTCATCTTCGCGATGTAGCAATTTTAATGATCAGGGGTGTATTATCTACATACTGCGACCAACGTATTTCATTTTACCGCCCAATTAACAAAACTAAAATACCACCTCTATTGTCTCACTAACTAATCTAATCCAACATCGATTGATATTTCTTTAGACTACATTTCACTACCCTTGCTTTACTCTTGGAGTATTGGAACAAAATTAAAAACATTTTAGAACACATACTTTTCTCAAATTTTATGAATTACCTCGAAGAGAACCATCTTTTACTCGGATTCAGGAAGTATTGTTCATGTGAAACACAGCTAGCTGTTTAACTTTATGAAATGATAAGTGTTGTCGACAAGAATCTCATATCAATTGCATATTATTTTTCTAGCTTTCCGGAAAGATTTTGACACTTCACCTCACAAGCGTATCCTAATGTGTTGCGTCCTAATGGAATATCGCCACAGTTGCGCGATTGGAATTGTGATTTAGAAAGGATGCAGTACGTTGTAATTGATGGAAAGTCATCGAGTAGAACAGCAGTGATACATACCGTTCCCCAGGGAAGTGTTACATAGCCCCATTGGTTTCCTAAAGGAAATAGGAGACTCTGTGCAGCTATCTTACACTGTCCGCAGATGATGCTGTCGTTTATCGTTTGGTAAAGTCGCCAGAAGTTGAAAAGCAACTTCAAAATGATTTAGATATCTTCATGGTGCAAAAATTAGCAATCGACCCTAAATAATGAAAAATATGAAGTTAAGCATATGATTAAAAAGAAATCCGTTAGACTTTATTTATTCGATAAACCAGTCAAATCTGTTGTTGTTGTTGTTGTGGTCTTCAGTCCGGAGTCTGGTTTGATGCAGCTCTCCACAATACCCTATCCTGAGCAAGCCTCTTAATCTCCACATAAGAACGGCACCCCACATCCATTTGCATCTGTCTGAATCTGCTTACTGTATCCATCTCTTGGTCTTCCTCTGCGATCTTTACCCCACAAACTTCCCTCCAATGATAAATTTACGATTCATTGATGTCTAAGAATGTGTCCTACCAAGCAATCCATTCGTTTATCCTTTTCTCACCAATTCAGTTCGGTACCTCTTCATTAGTTATGCGATCTACCCACCTAATCTTCAGCATTCTTCTGTAACACCGCATTTCAAAAGCCTCTATCCTCTTCCTGTCCGCACTGTTTATCGTCCATGTTTCCCACTCCACACAAATGCCTTCAGAAAGGACTTCCTTTTGCGTAAATCAATATTCGATGTTAACAAATTTCTCTTTTTCAAGAATGCTTGTTTACCCATTGCCATTCTGCATTTTATATCCTCTGTACTGCGACCATCATTTGTTATTTTACTGCCCAAGTAACAAAACTCATCTACCTCCTTCATTGCTTCGTTTCCCAATCTAATTCCTTCAGCATCACCTGATTTTCTTAGACTGCACTCCATTACCCTAGTTTTGCTCTTGTTAATGTTCATCTTATATGCACCTTTAAGCACACTGTCCTTTCCGTTCAATTGCTCTTCCAGGTCCTTTGCTGTATCTGACAGAATTACTATGTCGTCGGCAAAACGCAATGTTTTTAATTCTTCACCCTGAACTTTAATTCCTTCTCCAAATTTCTCCTTGCTTTCCTTTATAGCTTGCTCAGTGTACAAATTGAATAACAATGAGGAAAGACAGGCCGTAAATTCAATTAATTACATTTACGAACCGCTTAAATTGGAAAGAAGACATAGATAATATTGTAGGGAAGGCAGAACGCCGGCCGCGGTGGCCGAGGGGACTGAAGCGCTCCAGTCACGGTCTGCACGGCCACTACGGTCGGGGGTTCGAATCCCCCCCTCGGGCATGTATATTTGTGCCGTCCTTAGTATAAGATAGTTGATAAGTAGTTTGTATGTTTAGGGACTGATGATCCCGTAGTTAAGTCCCATAAGCTTAACAAACATTTGAACATTTAAATTGAAGGCAGAACACTTATAAGATGCAACCGTTCTACTAAAGAAGCAGCCTACACTACACTTGAGCGTCTGGTCTTGGAGTACTGCTGCGCATAGTGAGATCCCCACCAAGCGGGACTGACGGACGATTTAAAGAAAGTTCAGAGAAGGGCTGCTCGTTTCGTGTTATCGCGATATAAAGGGGGGAAAGGGGGTCACAGAAATTATGGACGAGTTGGGATGGAAATCGTTTAAAGAAAGGCGGTATTCGTTGCGGCGAAATCTATTTGCAAAATTTCTTTCACCAACTTTCTCTTCCGAATTGGATCTTATTTCGTTGGCCCCTACCTGTATATCCTATGATCATCGTAATAAAATAAGAGAATAGAAGAGTACAAAACTATCATAAAAGCTATTCCATGAGTTGCAGAGTATTTATGTAGATGTAGTCCTGAAACGTTCAAAGAGTCATATGAATCAATACATATGTTAATGTTCAAATACACAAATGGAGGGAAAAGAACTATCCAAAAAGAAGACGGAAAATCCACTTGCAGTCTACTTGAAACTGGAAGGACGGAAACTGATATTGACTGCTGTAATGCTTCGGAGGCGGCGAAGTAAAACTGTGTGTTCGTGAGATTTTACCACTCCGCTGCACAAACATGCATACCAGTCGTAACTGATTCCGCACACCGGAAGGGAATGTTTGCGGGTCTCCTCGGTGCATCAGAGGCACAAACAGAATAAAATTGGTTCCTGTCACAGCCCGCGTTGTGTGTTCCGTCCACGGTTTTATTGAAATAACGGACGATTTGTAATTTTTACGAATAAATTCATTTCCGACTAGACGAACTGCCGTACTTTTCGGAAATTTTATTATTGTGTAAAACTGTAGTTCAACGTATTTTGTAACTTATTATAATTAAAGTCTATCAACAGGTAAGAGACCCAAATTCGACTGTCGGAACCTCTCGGAAGGTATCTAGAAACAAAAGTATTGGATAACGCACCAAAAGTTAAAATACTATTGTGGTGGTGTTATTTGCTTTTTATTGATACTACTACCAGTAGTATTAGCTGTTGTTGTTACTTGATTTGTAGAGACTGAGATTTGTTGATTGCTGTAGTTAAGGTACTATCTCGTCCTTTTGTAGAAACCTAACTGACATAACGTAGACGTCTAGTTTTTCTTAACAGGTAACTGTAAAATTTTAGGATGAGTGAAAAAGTGTGGGCTCTGTCGTAGGGTCGTGCCTAGTGAGCTGCAGTGTGGGACTTATACAATTTTCATGGATAGGGGGGGAGGGGGATGCATTGGGGAAGCCAGTGGGCATTATGGTGAGGTTCTCTCCTGGAATTGTAGGATTTGCAGCAGGAATAAGATGATAGAGGAGCAGGGGCGTTTGACCTGCGCCCTTCAGGTGCAGTTGAAAAACGCTGAAGAGCAACTAGATAGGCTGAGGAGAAGGGGGGCTGGGGAATGGGGACTGGCAGTTGGCAAGAAGGTAGCTAGGAAGCGGTATTCAGATAGCTTCACGTTGCAAGTTACAAATAGGTTTGACCAACTGTCAGAGTTGAGTGGAGATGAACCTCCTGTAGCTGTAGGTGTAGGAAGCATGCAGGAGACCTCAGCTGGGAGGAAGCCGAAATCTGTAAAGAGGTCTCTTAGGAAGAAGAAGGTTCTGCTGCAAGGCAGTTCTCATGGCAGAGGTGTTGGCCAACAGTTGCAGGAAGTACTTGGGAGTGAGTACCAGGTCACCAGCATGGTGAAGCCTAGTGCAGGGTTAGCTAAGGTTACTTGTAACATAGGGGACTTATGTAGGAATTTCTCAAAAGAGGATCAGGTAGTTATAGTGGGTGGGACCGGAAATAGTCTTGATAGGGACTGGGAGTGTGATCTGGAAAGGATAGCAACTCAAACTGGTGGCACAAATGTGCATTTCGTGCAGCTGTTTCAGCATCATGAAAGACCTCGTCTTAATACAGCTGTCAAGCGTATTAACATGGGGTTTGAGGAGGTGCTGATGATGGAGGGCATGGATCACATTGCAGTGGTGTCAGTTGAGACTATCCAAAGGTCGGATTTCACTAGGAAAGGTCTGCACCTCAATAGGCATGGGAAGGGGGGTTGGCAAAGCTCATAGGTGACATTGTAGTAGGGGGTGGGTGTGTCTCTCATGGAAAAATTCCTGTAGTAGTTCGAGTTAGGGCTGCACCGTTTTTTAGACTGAAGACAGCTGATAGGTATTCCTTCTTAAAGGAAGTCCCTCTAACAAAGGAACCACTTTTGACGAAGTTTAAGAATCTAAGTAATAAGGGAATTACTATATTTCATCAAAATATACAAGGTATCAGGGATAAAGTTGACATTATTGATATTTCAGAGCACCTTTTAAGTGATGTGCCAATTCAGAGACTTCCTTTGCCAGGATACAGGTTAGCTGCCTTCTTCTCTAGGAGTTCCTTGCAGTGTGGGGAGTGGCCATGTATGTTGAAAACGATTTTTCATCGGAGTCAATCGATTTATCTAAACACTGCACAGAAAAGATATTTCAACGTTGTGCAGTTGTTAATGAAACTAAACTAGTAATTGTTATTTATAGGTCACCTGACTCAGATTTTAAAATGTTTCTGCCCAAGTTAGAATTGGTTCTGGGTTCACTTTATGGGATGTATAAAGTTTAGTTGTGTGTGGAGATTTCAACATTGCGTAAGTGATAGCTCAAGAAAGTGTCAGCTGTTAGTAGATCTGTTTAATTCCTATAACCTGACGCAAACAGTATTCTTTCCAACGAGAGTGCAAGGCATTAGCAATTCTACCATTGACAATATTTTTGTTCATTCTTCATTATTAGAGGGGCACTCTGACAGCAGATAGTAAATGGCCTATCAGACCATGATGCACTTTTAATTCTAAAAAGTATTTGTTCTCAAACAAATGTTAAACATAATTATCAACTACTTAGATAAGTTAATCCAGTTACAATTGAGGCCTTTTTAAGCCTAATTAAGGACCAAGAATGGCAGGATGTTCATAGTGTTGATAATGCAGATGATAAATATAACACTTTCCTGAATACATTTCTTACGCTGTTTGAAAATTGCTTTCCGCTAGAACGCTCAAAACAGGATATTTCCAGTAACAGGTAGCCAGGGTGATAAGAGTATCATGTAGAACTAAGCGGGAATTGTATCAAAATGTTAGAAGCAGTCAGAATGAAGATGCAGTAGCTCATTACAAACAGTACTGTAAGGTTCTAAAAAATGTCATTAAGAATGCAAAAAGTATGTGGTACGCAAAAAGAATAGCAAACTCTCGGGATAAAATTAAAACTATCTGGTCAGTCGTGAAGGAAGTGTCTGGTCAGGAGCAGCAGGTAGAAGATATAACGTCAGTGCGTAGTAGGAATGTTTCTGTTACTGACAAGTTAGATATATGTGCAGTATTCAATAACCGCTTTCTGAATATAGCAGGTGAACTAAACAGGACCCTAGTTTCTACAGGTGCACATAACATTGTTAGAAAATGCCTTTCCGAGGCTGTTACCTGAAATGGTCCTCCATGATACTTCCAAAGGGGAGATTGAGTCAATAATTAAATCACTAAAGACTAAGGACTCTTACAGATATGATGGGGTATCTAGCAGAACTCTAAAGTACTGTTCTCCATATGTTAACCCAGTACTAAGCCATATTTGTAATTTTTCCTTTCAGAATGGTCAGTTTCCTGACAAAGTACTCAGTAGTGAAACCACTTCATAAAAAAGGAGAAAGGAATAATGTAGACAACTATAGACCTATTTCTATGCCATCGATTTCTTCTAAAATTATTGAAAAGGCTGTATATTCAAGATTATGTGAACTGAAACGATCAATTAATTTGATGTCAAACGTACAGTGTGTACTGATATGAAACTTCCTGGCAGATTAAAATTTTGTGCCGGAACCGGGACTCGAACCTGCCTTTCGCGGACAAGCGCTCTACCGACTTAGCTATCCCGACACGATTCACGATCCGTCGTCACAACTTCTACCAGTACCGCATAAGGCAAAGGTCCCAGGTTCGAGTCGCGGTTCCGGCACACAATTTTAATCTGCTAGGAAGTGTCAAAATTACAGTTTGATTTTAGAAGTGGTTTGACGACTTAAATTGCTATATTTTCATTTCTCCGTAAGGCACTTGATGGGTTAAATAAAAGTCTATGCACATTAGGTGTCTTCTTTGATTTAACAAAGGCGTTAGATTGTGTTGATCAAAAATATTTTTGCAGAAGTTGGAACATTATGGAATACGAGTAGTAGTTCACAACTTCAGTAACAGACAGCAGAGGTTATTTCTCCGCAGTGTTGAAAATGGCTATGACGTAGAATCACAATAAGGCACAGTTAAGTGCGGGGTGCCCCAAGGGTCTTTTTTGGGGTCACTGCTGTTTCTTTTATTTGAGTACAAAAGGTGATTGTAAAATATTTTTGTTTGCTGATGACACCAGCTTGGTAGTGAAGCATGTTGTTCGTAAGATTGGCATACTGACACAGTATCAAATAATGCGGTTCCAGAGATAGGTTCAAGGCTTGTAGAAAACAAATTGATGTTAAATAAGAGTAAAACACAGTTTTTAAAATTTCTAACACATAATTTGACGAAAGCTGACATTTTGATTACACATAATGGGCATATGATAAGTGAGACAGAACAGTTCAAATTTCTAGGTATTCAGACAGACAGTAAGCTGTCGTGAAAAGCCCATGTTCAGGATTTTCTTCCAAAACTAAATTCTCCTTTATTTACCATTAGAACAATGTCTGAAATAAGTGAGTTTTCAACACGAAAAGTAGTCTACTACGCTTACTTTCACTTATGACGTACGGCGTTATTTTCTTAGTATCTCGACTGATACAAAAAGGATATATTTGGCTCAGAAACGGGCGGTTTGAGTAATATGTGGTGTAAGTTCACGAACGTCATGTCGACCGCTTTTCAGTAGTCCGGGAATTCTGACTCTCGTGTCACAATACGTATTTTCTTTAATGTCGTTTGTTGTTAATAGTATCAGTTTATTCCCATGAGTTAGTAGCTTTCACTCGGTGAATACTAGGCAGAAGTCGAATCTACATTTGCATCACACTACCTTGACACTTGTGCAGAAAGGTGTGCAGTATTCTGCAGCATCCGTTTTCAATAAGCTGGCACAAGAACTCTTAGAAACTTAGTACTACCCCACGCGCTTTCAAATCTAAATTGAAGAGTTACCTCATGGCTCACTCCTTTTATTATGTAGAGGAACTCCTGAAAAAGAAACAATTAAGCTAATTTTTTTCTTTTTTTTTCGTTATTGATTATTTTCACTTAGTCTTAAGATTGTTGTGTGCATACTTAAATGTTTTCTATTACTGTTCTTGTGTTAAACTTCATGTATTGACTTGTTCCATGACTATTACGTCTTACTCCTTAATTAGGTCCTGCGGAACAGAAGACCATATTATTATTATTATTATTATTATTATTATTATTATTATTATATTATTATTAGTAGTAGTACATGAGAACCTTATCTATATGTTTCGAAGCAAGCCGGCCGCGGTGGCCGAGGAGACTGAGGCGCTTCAGTCACGGTCTGCACGGCCACTACGGTCGGGGGTTCGAATCCCCCCTCGGGCATGGATATTTGTGCCGTCTTTAGTATAAGGTAGTTCATAAGTAGTTTGTAAGTTTAGGGACTGATGACCCCGTAGTTAAGTCCCATAGACTATACAAACATTTGAACATTTGATTTCAAAGCAAAATATCGATTTGCGGAACTGCCGTGTTTAACAATTTCGAAACTTAGGTGTTTCATTGTCCTCTTTTTCGGGTCAGAAACAAGATTGACACAGATTCAGAAGCTAATTGCTGTCGTGTTCACCTTTTGCAAAACTCTGCTGCTTTTGTGCACTGATGTTCGAAACAGGCCAACTGTGAAATATTTCTGTTGCATTCTGTTTGGTCTCTGGCAGGTTTGGGGGTGTGCACAGATGCTGACATGCATATAACTGAAAAGTCTGAAAAGTGTCGAAACATTATTAACACCTGCGAGCAATGTTAATATTACTAGCCGAAAAAGCTGCGACAAGGGAGTCATCCCACCCCTCCTCAGAGTTAGTGGTAAGTTGGCAGATTGCGTAACCCGTCAAAAACTGACCTGACATGAAGAGGAAGAACCAGCACGGAACTGTAAAGAAAGAAGCAAACGCAAGATGAAGCAACATAAGCCCTGTCGTCGTGGTTATGTGGTCATGGTGATCCATCAAACTCGCCTTTTTCCTGGTCATTCGACTCACTCGTTTCGAAAGGAAAGAGATTTGACGATCTTCGTGCAAAGTTTCCAGGAGATGTATCTCGGAGTTCATTGGTGCATGATTATAGGAGGTGACTATTTGGAAGGACAGTAAGATAACAGTAGGTCATAGTTCATCTACGTTCATCTTACATCCGAACATTGTCAGAGGTTCAGCATAGGCGCCGACTACGCGTATACTCGGTCGCTCAGCATACCCCAAAATTGGAGTGGGTATGCTCGGCATACCCCACTGAAAATTTAATATTTTTTCTTTTCGTTATATTTCTTAACTGTAATTAAAATTGACTCTCTCATTCCAATGATGGGCGGCTGGCTTTTGTAATACATCGCTGTATAAAGATTATCTTAAAAAAGAAAAAAAAGCAGATAATTGAATTCGTATGCATTAAAATCCACGTTGACATGTGAGTCAAGTGACCGTTTTTTAAATAGTCCGAAAGTTAATGGAATGCCGCTTGTTACGTCAATATTGTAAATTGAAGACGGTAACCTTTAATTGTTATATTAAATAACTAGAAATTAAGTGGATTTGGTACAATACGATGAAAATGTGTATACTACTAATTTAACGTTTATATATTCTCTTAGAAGTCAATTGTCTTCAAGGAATCGTGTTAGTGTAATTCTTTATATTTTATTCTGTTTAGTGAACTGTTGTGTGATGTAACAATGGATTGTGAACTTATTGGTAACGACAGACATCGTATGACAGTAGAAGTGGTTATGGACTATTTTTGTAATACTGTATAGAAAATAAATCTGCAGGAGAATGAAGCCAGGAAGAAGATCCGATGTAAGTGTTTGCGATAGTGAAAGCAGTATTCACAATGCAGGCACATCATTATCTGATATGCATGTATCAGAAGACGAAAACTCTGAAAATATTAGTAGTTACTTCAACGGGAAGAACAGGTTCAAATGGTCGCAAAACCCGCCCATTAGTTCTAGAACGTGAAATTAAAATCAATGGCTGTTAATTTCTTTACCGTGTATTAAATTGCTTTCCTCCTTTCTGAGATTAAAAAGGTTCTAAATTAACACCAGATGAAGCAAAAAAAAAAAAAAAAAAAAAAAAAAAAAAAAAAAAAAAAAAAAAAAATGCTACTAACTTATATATATATATATACCCCCCGACCGGTATGCCTCAAAAATGATTTATATATATATATATATATATAAAACTTTTAACTTAGGTATGTATTTGGAATTGAAAAAAATGTGGACGTTAAAATGCAGATGTTTTGTGTGGTTATTATTATTATTAATTTTTTTAGGCATACCGGTCGGTGGGGGGGGGGTGTAGGTCGGCAACGCCCCCCCTCCCCCTAGAAACGCCACTGAGCATACCCCAAGATTTTCAAAAGTCGGCGCCTATGAGAGGTTGTACACAATTCTGTTTTCTGGTGTAACATCGCTGTCGCACAACTGTTCGACTCTGGGCTCCTGAGATATCTAGGTTCTGAAGCACTGTAATCGGCAGAATGGACTAAAATAAATCTACGACTTTCTGTCGGTACTACGGTGTGGAGACAATATTATGGCAACCGAGAGAGGGTGGTAATAACAGAAAGTTGCTGCTGAGGGATTTGGTGTTTTACTCTACCAAACGAATTACACATGAAGTTGGGTTCAGCCAGTGTAGTAAGCACGTAGTACAGTGCAACAACAAAGTGACTTACCCGAAGCTATGGCATGGAGAGCCATAGGAACGTTGGAAGCGGGAGAAAGAAAGGAAGCTTGAACGTCCCGTTGACAGCGTGGTCATTAGAGACGGAGCTTACGCTCGGAGTGTTTGGGCAAGGAAATTGGCCGTGCCCTTTCAAAGGAACCATTCTGGCATTTGCCTGGAGTGATTTAGGGAAATCAGGGAATATCTAAATCTGGATGGCCGAAGGGGGATTTGAACCACCGTCCTTCCGAGTGCGAATCCAGTGTGTTACCACTGCGCCACTTAGCTCGGTGGGAAGCGGGACAGACACATGAAGACGTGGCTGCAGCTAGAGCAGTGTCCAAAAGTGTTATTTCCAGACCTGGACGCGATTTTAGACAACGTGAGGCGTTAAAGGAAGGCAAAGGCAAAGGTCGTCAACGGGTGAGCAAGAGATGACCGTTATCTCCTGTTAGCAGCCCGTCGAGACAGGGGGCTGAATGAAAGCTGTGACGCATCCTCCATGCAGCAACAGGACGCGTAGTATCAACACAAATAGTCAGAAATCGCCTTCGGAAATGCGGCCTCTACGCACGGAGGCCTATGGTGTGAGACTCATTAAAACCACGTGACTATTTAGCCCTCACAAACTGGGCGGAGGGACATCGGGATTGGAGTCGTAGCGAATGGCACGTGTTCTGTTCTCAAATGAGACCTCGAAACATTGTCGTATCTACATCTACATACATAGTCCGCAATTCACCGTAAGATGCCTGGCGGAGGGCACACTGTACCACTACTAGCCATTTCCTTTCCTATTTCACTCCCAAATAGAGAGAGGAAAAAAAAGAATGCCTATATGCCCCTGTACGAGTCCTAATTTCTCTTATCTTGTCTTTGTGATCACCACGCGAAGTGTAAGTAGGCCGTCTAAATTTCCTCAACAGAAATTCAGGAAAAGAACGTCGTCTTTCCTCCAGCAATCCCCAATTGAGTTGCTGGAGAATTTCCGTGACACTCGCGCATTGGTCGAACCTACCGGTAACAAATCTAGCTGCTCGCCTCTGAACCGCCTCTATGTCTTCCTTCAAACCGATCTGCTGCGGGTCCCAAATACTTGAGCAATACTCAAGACGTGGTCGTACAAGCGTTTTATACGCGGTCTCCTTTACAGGTGAAGTACATCTTCCCAAAATTCTCCCAACAAACCGAAGTCGGCTGTCCGCCTTACAACTGTTCCTACATGTTCGTTCCATTTCATATCGCTCTGCAGTGTTACGCCTAGATATTTGAACGACGCGACAGCGTCAAGAAGCTCACTACTAATGCTGTATTCGAACATTATGGGATTGTTTTTCCTACTCATGCGCATCACCTAACATTTTTCTACATTGAGAACTAGCTGCCATTCTTCGCACCAACTAGAAATTCTGTCTGTCATCCTGTATGCTATTAGTTAGTTAAAGATGACACCCTCCCATACACCACAGCATCATCAGAAAACAGCCGCAAATTGCAAGTTACTCTGTCCATCAGATCATTTATATAGATAGAAAATAATAGCGATCCTATCACACTCCCCTGGGGCACGCCTGACGATACACTCGTCTCTGATGAACACTCGCCGTCGACGACAACGTACTGCGTTCTATTACTTAGGATGTTTTCAAGCCAGTCACAAATCTGTAAACCTATTCCGTAAGCTCGTATGTTCATTATCAGTCTGCAGTGTCGAACCGCGTCGAACGCCTTTTTGAAGTCGAGAAAAACAATCCGCCTGTTGCCCTTCATCCATGGCTCGCAAGATGTCATGTGAGAATAGGGCAAGCTGAGTTTCACATGAACGATGTTTCCTAAACCCGTGCTGATTCACAGAAACAAGCTTTTCCGTTTCAAGGAAAGTTACTATCTTCGAACTGAGAATATGCTCCAAAATTCTACATGAAACTGATGTCAACGATATTGGCCTGTAATTGTGTGGGTCAGTTCTCTTTCCTTTCTTATAAACGGGAGTCACCTGCGCTTTTTTCCAATCACTAGGAACTTTGCGCTGAATTAAAGATTCGCGATAAATGCAAGCTAAGTAGGGCGCCAATGCCCCAGAATACTCTTTGTAAAACCGAACTGATATTCCATCCGGACCAGCAGACTTTTTCGTATTTAGCTCTCTCAGCTGCTTCTCTACACCGGAAATACCTATTACTATGTCGTCTATTTCGGAATTAGTACGTTGATCAAATGATGGTACATGGTGGAGGGTGAATTGTGTAGGAAGGAGTCAGTATTGGCGGACATATTGACCTCTATGTTGTTCAGAATGGCGCTTTGACTGCTCAGATGTATGGAGACGAGATCCGTCGACCTATTGTTGTGCACTACGCTGATGCCATAGGAGAAGGGTTCCATCTGCTGGACGATATCGCTCGTCCCCACAGAGCTGCTGTGCTGAACAATTTCTGAATTTGATGGGGTTGTAGTTAATCACGACAGTGAAACAGAAATACAAGTAGACTAGTTTCTTTACCGAGGACATATATTGAAGTAGAAGATGGTGAGGGTAATTTTGATATTATTAGTAGTGGCAAGTATCTATGCAACACAGAAACTGAATTAAAGTTTGTGACGTGGAGGGAAGTCGTATTTAGAATGTAAATAAGTTAAATGTAAGAAGGTACCACAAGTTGTGCAACGATGATTTTCTGAAGCTACGACAAACCAACAGAAGATAAACTACATATTTAAAGTATAATATAGATTTCAGGAGCAATAGTAAATGTTTTTACATATTGTGTATAAATGCTTTGTACAATTAAAAAGAACAACAGTAAGACGTCTGCCTAGTAAGCATGGAGGTTCGGGTTCAATTCCCGGCCGCACCACAAATTTTAATTCATAGCTTCACCTTTATCTTTAATGTCTTGTACATATTCGAAACGAAAAACCGTCCTAGGGTTTCTGAATTTATATAAAAATTTTGATATTGTATGTAGGTATTTTGTTGTTAAAGATGGCAAAAGTAAGTGGTCCAAGGAAGGTGTTACGGCCAAAACGGCAAAAAACGCCCTCAAAAATTCTAATAAAAATTCAAAGAAGTTCGCTACGGATATTAAACAAGAAGTGACAGCATTCAATAAGATTGTTAGAAGAAATAATGGTCAAATGTTAGGATTTTTATTACTGTACATTAAAAAGCAAAATAAGCTTATTATACTTCAATATGAAGCGTATTAAGGCAGTCTATAAAGAGAACGATGTCTGGTTGACAAAGTGACAACTGGTGTTAAAAAACTGATACGAACACTGGAGGATTAAGGTGGAGCCTACATATATTCACCGGATAGCGCATGCAGAAAAATCTGCATCCTAGATCGACTCAGAATTGTCTAATTTCACTGGAAGCGGCCCTTCTCCCTCACAATATTAGGGTAAGGCCGATGGAGTTGGATCACTGGGTGACACGGACCAGTAGCGTATTTCACGAGTGCTTCACTATAGACCAGCACCCGCCACTTACGATGAATGATGAGAAGGAACGTGGTAAAATAGTGTTGCCCTTATTTTCCTATTACTTCTGGAGAAAAAAATCACATTTCCAGTTTTGGTACGCTGAAAAGGTTTTATGATGTGGTTACATACTTCTAGTTTTAAGACTTCGTGTTTCTGCATTTTTTCACTACAGATCTGCAGATAGCATTTGGAGTGGTCCGTCTTTCACAGACAATCGGCAGAGATGGACCATGTTAGGGAGATATTGACTGTGTGTTTTAATGCAGGGTAGATGGACCACAATTAAGAGGGAATGTTGATGAAAAACATACACTGTTCCAAAAATGCCCCAAATCCACAGTTTTGAGATATGGCAATGAAACGTTGTACCACGCTTTATATGAAAGTAACACATTTACTTTAAAAATCCTTTAATTGTATATACTCAACTTTTTTTGAACGAAATTTGAAATTTTATTTTCAAAAAATAATGTGTGTTCCTTTTTCTCAGAATGTATTCAAGAGATTTCTACAAAGATTTCTGTGTTTCATCTATCTATATGTTGTAAGCTTCTCTCATGAGGTTTTTGGAATAGGTCAAATAGGAGAATGTTCATAATCTTTTAATTATAATGCCACAAGTACAATTTTAAATTCATGCAAAGTTCCAAGCACTTTGCCCCCATATCTCAGCTTGCAATCAGAATTTCAGAATGCGCTCTTAAGACAACGATTATTAGGTTTACAGAAATATGTGTACACAATTTCATAATTCTAGCATTCATAGAATCGAAAAGGTACACAAACTTTAAAAACAAACTTTTCAGCAAACGCAATTTAAAGTTCAACCAATTTTTTTTCCTTATGTCATTTCTTCAGAAGGCACCACACTTGTACTCTGGGTCGTCTTTCCCTTGAAAGCTTCTCTTCTGGTTTATTGTTGTCTGTCTTCTTTCCTTTACATGGCCTTCAACAGACTTTTCAGATACAGAGCCGCGCTGTAAATCTATTTATCTCAGGATGTCTTGAGTAAACTTTCCTTTCTTGAAGCCCATTGTTTCTAATGACTTCATCCTCCCTACGTTCCCGTCATTAAATACAAGAACTGCATCATAAATTGCAATTCTGACAACTGAAGCAGATGCAAATGTGGTTTTAGGGCGTCGTTTCCGTATAAATGAATTTAGAGATGCATTTCGATTCTGGTTTTCGCCATGAACACACTTTTCGAGAAGTGCAGGATCGGCCAGAAACTGAGATTCAGCCCTGTAGTATGCACCATTCACCTCACTAATTTCGCGCTTGGAGCTGCTAGGAAACGAGTTCACATTTTCAGCAGATGTTCTTACTTCGGACGTGGCCTCATTGCTTGTTTGTCGTTGTTTCTCACGTCTTATATTTACTGACTTTTTCAAACGCAGTTTATCCCGTTTTTATACAGTCTTTGTGATCGTGCCATAAATGACTGAAGAAAAATGAGTGGGCTGTGAAGCACTCATATGTGTCTTCATTTTCTTGAATCTTTTTTTATTTGAATTAACAATGCTTCAGTAATAAATCTTAGTTAAGGTTATACAACATTCCACAAGCACATTGTGGAACATCTTTTATATTGTTAAATAATATCGGAACAATCTTTATATTGTGAAATATAGTTATATATATATTTTTAAATGTTGTTAATGAAACTTAGCAAAGAAGAACTGCAGTCAATATTAATAAACTTCAGAGAAACCGTAGAATAAACTCATGTAAAAAATACCGACAGTTTTCAAAATGTCTTCTTATTGTTGATTGCTTCATCACTTCTCAGGGTCATTAAGTGGTTCACTTTAAGGCCGAAGTAATGAACTAAGACGAAACTTTTCACTCTTGAAAAGGATTTGTATTTTTGTAAAAACATTTACATGTCAACTGAAATTTTACATAGAAGAAAAAAAATGAGACAGCTCATCACTTCTAACTGCTCGAGAAGTCAAGACAAGACACTGCTAATTAAAAAGCAAAGATACTGCCCTTCTACTTTTTTTTTAGTTCCACAGATGATTTGTTTTTCAGAACATTAATTAATAATTGTCAATTATTGTTATTATTAGTAATATTTTTCTCTCTCCTTTTTTTAATAATAATAGAAAATTAAATTAAATGAAATTAAAATAGAAATTCGCTTCTTACTGTTCTGATACCCCAACACTCCATTCCTGGTAACAGCACAACATGCTGCAGGAAGTTTAAAAAAATTAAATACACATAAATTCTATGCTGAAGAGTGAATATGTTCCAACTCTCCTGGAACTGCCCTAGTTATGCACAAATTAGAGGTACCTCAAAATTGGTACAGACAACTAGCATTACTGGTCAAAGCAACACTGAGATAATTATTATGGATCGTAAAATTGTTCCATCACTGAATGTTATTACATTTATATTCAGCACTGTCACCCAAGAAACACAGTTTTGGGTTTGCAGCTGTTGAAGCTTTTATTTTTATGTTGGAGAAACCAGGCAGGCGTCTGTTCAGTAGAGTCGTATTTGCCAGTGTTCGCGCACATATTGCTACAACCCCATCTGCAATCGTTGATGTGCCACATCCAGCACCAAGGTAGGCGATACGTGATATAGTCCAGGTAATGTGCCCCATTTAACATCTGTGGTAGCATGTATGGCCCTATTAACATATCACCAGCTGCGCCTGCTCATTCGTTGCCAGACAATCCGTGTTGATGCTCTTTTTTCTGAATGTGTTAGGCCAGTGTTTTTAACATATTTGAACCCGGGACTCCCTTTCCACCAGTCTCGTAAAAAACTATGCCAGTGATTCCAAAGGCAAAGTATTTAACTTTCTCTCAATGATGCATCTAAGAACTGCGCAGGAATTCACGTCAGGTAAAAGTCGCAGTAGCGGACACGAATCAAAACGAAAAAAAAACAAAAAAAAAAACGTATGGTTTTGCTGTCATGAATAATAAATTTGAATGTGTTATGTGCCTGATGCATCACTTCTTCATATGTCAAGGATGCTCATAAACTTTAGATTTCTTTGAAAGGATACTGAAAACCCTTACCCAGCAGCGAACTACTATGATCCAGCAGTAAAATGGTATTGTTATTAGTTGATTAAAAATAATACTACATTGAAAACTCGTTACCAGCTCCAAACTACTATATCCAGTAGTAACTAGCTAATGTTACATACTGATTAAAATAATATTAAATTAGTGATACTTGTTTTTCTGACATGAAAATATTTGAACATGTGATAAGGCCATACAAGAAGATTACGACCATTGTAAATAACTGTAGCAGTGCTGCCCAAAGGCGTTAAGTCGCTCAATTAACAAGTCATCAAGAGGTGGAAAAAATGACTTCATTGTTTCGTGTTTTGGTCGGCCCATCCTCAGAAATCAGAAGTGCCATAAGTACGTCTTATACCTGTGACACTGCTGGTGTCTGATTATGGGCCACCCGAAACGTGTCACAACAAAGTAATTTTTCCACCTACGGATGATTCGTTAATAAAGCGACTTTGACGAAGCCATGTCACTTCCGTGTGGCATTTCTGCCACAGTAGCTGAACGTCACGAAACGTAGGTTTGCCATCGAACATGCTGATGCTACCACATCCTCTTACGACCGCGACAATTCCAGCAACACTTTGCGACCTCCCAGGGGCTCGCGACCCACATGTTGAAGGACCCTGGCTTAGGCATTTACATCTGCCCATACAGGATTTATTATGAATATTCAATGTAAGACATCAAAATATCCCGCTGACGCGTTTGACAATTCGTCAATGTATCATTGAGCATTCATATCGAGATGTCCCGAAGCTGCTCCTGGCCCAGGTTTCTAGACACTTTTTCTCGTTTCCATGAGTGCTACCACCTCTCCAGGTAAGGACAACTTTTTCGAGCAACCTGTTTAACTAATGCCAGAAAAGGGAAGGAAAGCTAAGGAACACCATGTATTCTTTTCAAAGTATCACATAAGCGTGGCACTTGTACACTTACTAATGGGAAATGAAAATGACCATTAAACATACGGTCAAAATGTCAAGGATTTGCATAGAATATATAGATGCGATCATCTGTACAATTCGTAATGTTTTAATTTTGTTACTTTATTGCAGGAGCAAAAGTAAAGCAAGAGTAATGGAATGTAGTCTAAAAAAATGAATCAATGCTGAAATTATTAAATTAGGTAACGAGACAATCGGTGCCGTATATGAGTTTTTGTTACATGGGCAGTAAAGTAACGTATGATGGTCGCAGTTTGTAGATGATATAACATGCAGAATGGCAATGGGAAAAAGGTATTCCTGAGAAAAAGATATATGTTAACAATTAACGCGTTCGAAATTTTTTCTGGAGGCATTTGTGTGAATTGTCTTGTATGGTGGCGAACCAAGGACGATAAATAGTTCAGACAAGAAGAGAATAGGTTTTCAAATGTGCCACTACAGATGAATGCTAAAGATTTGGTGAGTAGACTGCATGGTTCTGAACAAACTGGAGTATAAAGAAATTTCTGCCATACCTTTATTCAAAGAAGGGATCGATTGGTAGCAACAGTCTTAGTTGCCAAAGAATCGTCAATTTAGCATAGGAGGGAACTTCAAAATGTTTGTATAGCATATAGGACTTAACTACGGGGTCATCAGTCCCTAAATTTACAAACTACTTACGAACTAGCTAACACTAAGGACGGCATAAATATCAATGCCCGAGTGGGGATTCGAACCCCCAACTGTAGTGGACAGGCGTCTGGGGACAATAGTGCGTCGGACCCCAGTTACCCGTACGAACCAATAGATGTCTCTCCGGTTATGCTACCATGATGCTATGCGACTCCAGGGCTTCTATTTATTATTCCTGCTGTTTAATTTACGTAAATATTTCTACCTTCGTATTTTGACATTCGAAATATGAATCATTCTAAGACTTAAGTATTACAGTAATAGAAGTGTGTCTGTAATATTCCATGATATTTCCGCAACACTGCACTATTAAAATGACAAGTAAGACTTTCCAGCAGTATAAAACTTGAAGTTCGAAACTTAAACTGTAAAAAGACGCAACATAAAGCTGAGGTTACTTTCCTGATAAATAAAGCGAAAAGCAGAGCTGAGGTTCTACATGAACTTCCTGTTTTGTTATTGAGAATATTCACGTGTTGGTTTTCGAGTGTGATTTGCATGAGAATGAATGGCACTGGTATATTAAATATTGTTATTATTTCACAGATGGTGACAGAAAAGATCGGCTTTTAGAGGAAACTGAATGTGTTCCTTCTTCCTTGACGGTAGCGCCTGAAGAATTGGCGATATTATGTCAATTTAGCTTACGGCGAAATTGGTGGTGGCACTAGATATTTTGTTTTGTGGGTTTATTTAGTAAATTTTTGGTGGGAATATAGGTGACAGGAGCCAACGCCTGAAATGGGAAAGCAAGAAAAACGGGTTTGTGTGAGTGTGTGTGTGTGTGTGTGTGTGAGAGAGGGGGCGGGGGGGCGGTGGTTCGTTTCTCGCTTCCGACAATATTTTTATTTTTCACCTTGACTCCCAAAAGTTTTCTGACACATTTTGTTATATAGCATTTACGACTTGCGATATTCCGACATATTTGCAAGTACAACAGCTGTTTTTAAAAGTGCGTTTCTTCTATTTAGTGAACATGCCGTGAAATATGGTCCAACAAATTGTAAACACTGTTTTCTAAACCACAGTACCTGCACATAAAGTGCGGACACATTGTTATAGTGAATGTTGCAAATGACATGCTGATACAAATAGTTTCATACATTTACTAGAAAATACAAAGCTCTTGAGATAAGTTAAATGGCTACAGTATCAGCGCAGTTACAATGCATATGGGACACAAGAACGTGTATAACAGCTGTTGCAAAAAAGAAAAAAGGCTGTTCAGTCTCATTAAGAAACGACAGTTGCCACATAAATCTAGTACGTAATCTATATGTAAAATTATTTGAATCAGCATGACATTTAGAACATTAATTGTTGTAGTGTGTCTTCAGTTTATGTACAGGTAGTTCACGAGACAATATTTACAATCCGTTGGCCCATATTTCACGGTATTTTCACCAAAGAGAACAATCGCACTTTTTAGAGAAAGCGCTTGTATACATAAATATGTCGAAATATCGCAAAATGTAATTTCCTTTTGATTAACAACAGTGCAAGAAAACTCTGAGTCAAAGTAAAAAAGGTAAAAAAAAATGTCTGGATCGGTAAGCGAACCACCGCCCTCGCTCATCAGCCCCTCAAGGAGATGCGTTTATCCGCTACGCTACAAGAAGCACACAAGTGAAAGCCTTCTGTTTTATATTAACATCATTATCAAGGGTTACTCGCCAATACGGAATTTATTGACTGTAATATACAACTAATTGTACTAAGAACGACATGGTTTTGATATCTCTTAAGTGTGCCGTAACTTTGAGATAGCAACACACGAATTATAAGGAGAAAAGCATGAGAATACGAAATGGAAAATGGCGTCTCTGCAGGACATAGCTTGCGACAGTAGAGACATCTATCGGTTGTCACGGTAACTGGGGTCCGACGCACTACTGTCGCCAGACGCTTGTCCCTAGTGGCCGTGCAGACCATGACTGACGCGCCGCAGTCCCCTCGGCCACCGCGGCCGGCTTGGAGGGAAGTGTGGAGGTAGAAATCGTAGAGGGAGGTCAAGAGTAGAATACAATAAGCAGGTTCAAATAGATATGGTTTAGATGGAGAGGCTTGCTCAGAATTATGACGGTACAGCACCTTTATTCAGTTTCAATTTGAGAATTGGGTATGTTTGGGTTGCCGCCGTCGCCGTTGCAGAGGCAGAAATCACGTGGCTGGCAAAACCCAAAGTGACTAGTGGCACAGAGTAACATATACAGAGGAGCAGCCCCCCCCCCCCCCTAAACTACTGTCCTACGCTCTACTCGTAGTTCCGTAAGATGCTAGCAGGTGTCAGGCAGTTCCCTGGCTTAGGGTGCCTCTCGCACCTCAGAGGATAGCGAGGAGGGGAGGCTGAGGGGAGAGCTCGTGCCGCCTGCCACGAGGCCACGGCTGTGTCCGGCTTGCTGGCGTTTGAGGAGAGGTGGTGGTGGGGACAGCCTCTACCTGCCGCCTGCTCTGGCCAGTTTAAAGGGCTGCTTCTGACCGCAGCGCCATCATGGGACATCTTAAGGAACTGCTGGAAAACCTCCCTCCCCGCACCCCTAAGCGTAGGACCGGGCCAGTACGGAGTTTTCCCATCTGTATATATTTGTCTTTGTCTGTGCCAGTAGTGACAGAGCGGCCAAGAGATGGTCCGCTATGGCGGCAGGCCTGCCGTCTCTCTCTCTTATTGAAAGAAAATTAATTACTCGCAAACCAAGCCAAATACAAGGAAGCTCGTACCGTCATTTTAAAGGGAATTTTAAGACTGACAACATGATGTATTTTTATGTTGTGTGTCTCACACCAAATGTTTTAAATGTTGATGATATCCTTTGCGCATGGAAACGTTCCACCAGACGGAAAATTCTTGGAAAATTTGAACCAGTGGCATTCAAATATTAATGTTAGTATGGAGTTAGGAGGTCCCACCATTAATTTTCTTGACATCAGCATACTAATAGAAAATAGAAGCCAAAATTTAAGATCTTCAGGATAGACACCTTTACTGACACCTTCGCCGCAGTGGAGTAGCCGAGCGGTCTAAAGCGTCTCGCTGCGGAGCGCGCGGTTGCTCGCCGTGAAGGTTCGAGTCCTCCCTGGGGCATGGGTGTGTGTGTTGTCCTTAGGTTAGGTTAGTTTAAGTAGTTTGTAAGCTACGGACTGATGACCACGCAGTTTGGTCCGATAGAATTACAAACATTTGAACATTTGAACTGACACCTTCATGCCGGCTTCCTCTCAGCACCCAACAACGTACAAACATGCAGCACTCCACCATATGATAAACCGGCACCTGTCCATTCCACTGACCCAAGAAGACCATAAAGCACAAGACACAATAGAAACCATAATTATTTCATTCCTCCATAATTGACAAAATTCTTGACAAGGAAAAGAAGAAAGTAGCAAGATCCCTACTCTACCCAGAAAGCTCCACTGAAACATCAAAAAGTAACTGGTGTAGGTTACATTTCCAATAAGCTATGTAACATTTTGAAAGCAAAGGACTTTTGAGTATATTTGTATGTCCCACATAACTTAGCTAAAAATCTGTTCAATTCAAAGGACAGCCACCCAGCCATTATGAACAGTGGTGTCTATAAAATCAGTTCTAAAGAGTGCCAGTCCTGTTATATAGGACAAACAGGTCGGTCAATTTGTATCAGGCTTAGGGAACACCACAGGAGCTGGAGATCAGTGGCGTAGCTTTGATAGGGCTAGGCGGGGCAGTGCCCCGGGGCCCCCGAGCTCCAGGGGCCCCTCGGCCTTCGTGAGCGGCGATCGAAAAAAGTTACAGTAGAGTGTCGATTTTTTTATTTAATTTTTTTACCCTCCCACTCTATCGTCCATCATATCCCCTTCCCCTCAAACCAAGTTTCCCCACAGTAGCCGCACTGGGCCACTGGCTGGCGGAACAATGGTTCTAATTGGTTGGGCCTTCACGAGACGCCACTATGTGGCGCTGCCGACAGGCAAAGCTGCCAGTCAATGTGTCCAACAATCGGCACACTACAGTCGGCGTAGCAGCAGCATCAAAGCTGCTCACAGCAACAGTGCTGTGGCGTGCAATGTGAAGGAGCGCGCTCCTCCAAATACAGTATAAATACATTTACTGTACAGTAATTCTTATTGGCAAACAGAAGTGTACAGTTCGAATATCCGAATAAAATGGTTTTCCGAATATCCATGTCCCCAAATTACTTCGGATAATAGACGTTATACTGTATATAATATTTTAGTTGAATGATGGAATTTCGACTTTTCATTTCTCAATCGAAATTGATCCCAACATAGACAGTTCGATAATTATGTAAGGAAATTATAACAAAATATGCATTATTATAATGTGAGGTTACGGAAGTATTTGCCGCAGTTTTATTCTTCTGCAGCAGCCGAAAGGGCGTTCAGCAAATTAAAAAATATTAAAACGCATCTGAGGTACAGTATGGCTCAAGCTCGACTCGGACATTCGGCACTCATACCAATCGAAAGCAAGGCTGCATCAAGTCTAAATTTAACAGACCTTATTGATGATTTTGGAAAAACCAAAGCCAGTAAATGATTGTAAAATAATTGTTAAAATAAAATTGACTACTTTTTAATTGTTTACCCATATTATTACTATAATGTACTGTAGTCACGAAAACGCTTACCGACAATTACCGATCAGAAATCATATCTTTGCCAACATCTGCAATCTAACAGTTTGAAGCATTGTATTACTCCAGTAGGTATTCTTTCATTCTGACTTTGGTGCGTGAGGAAATACGAACGAAATCCCCACAACTTGAAAAACGCCACTCATTAAGTTCGTGATACACAGTGAGACGCTAATAGTATTCGTGTTACAAGAAATAGAAAAAGTCCCAACTTTTAGAAAACAATGTTTTAACACATTGACTGCCACGTGAGTCATATATGTCACAGCAAGTCTTCTCTTGAAGTAAATACAACTCACGGACATTTTTCCATTTAAAGCTCCGTGGTGCAGTTGCAACTCACAGTAGCGTGCTGTGACTTGGTATTACAGTACGTCATGGCCCCAGTAACAAATCATGTTCGTGGCCTTCAGTTTTCAAGAGCTCAAGAGTAGTTATCGACACTTGAAATCGTGAATTATATATAACTCATATGGCCCAGTGGAGTTTCCTTCTTTTTATAATTTATTATTTGGTGTTACATATTACTTATACAGTAGATTGTATAACACATACAGTTTTAGTTACATTCTCCAACTCTAATTGCAACAACAATGAAACAGAGTGAAAAAATTTGGGTAATTCCACTTTGTATCTCTAACACGCGCATGCACTGTGCTTAATGAGGAAACACTCTTCGCAAAAATATGAGTCACAATTTCTTACATTTCCATGTAGTTTGTATGCATTTCTTGACAGCTTGCTCTCTTCCGAATTCATTCTTCATTTTTTCGTAGCATCCGTACACCTATGACTTGCTGCTCCCATGTTCACTAGAGCACAATCTGCAGGCAGCTCGGTGGCTACGGTGGGATATTTCCCAGGGATATCGGCATCTTCTGAATGCAGTAGTCTCAAAGCCACTTCCTCTTTGAATTATGTGATTGATATGATCTTGTTGTTGATGTATCGGTAAATTACAAGAGCATTTACCAGTGCTGACCCTGTCAACAGTTCAATTGCAAGCTTCCTGTACCATTTTACACTCCGCCTCAGACAATATAGGACTTCATTTGGTGAGAGAGAGCTATAAATGACTGATTATAGTCAGTTATCATTGCTGGGTTTTTCTTTGTGCCCCTCTTGGTTTGAACTTAAGCTTCTTCCTCTCCATGAACAGTACTCAGCGTCAACATATTCCTCTTATTTTTCGATTTAAATGGTATCTTCAACTTCTTCAAATGTTCAAATGTTTGTTAGCTTAAGGAAGTTAACTGCGTGGTCGTCAGTCCCTAAACTTACAAACTACTTATGAACTACCTTATACTAAAGACGACACAAACACCCATGCCCGAGGGGGGGATTTGAACCCGAACCATAGCGCCCGAGCAGACTGTGACTGGCGCGCCTCAGCCCGCTCGGCCATCTTCTTAACTTATGTCCATAACTTCATTAAAAGCATCTGTACATGACTTTGTTCATCTACATAACTTCTACGAGACTCTTTCTTCTACAATATCACTGTGTTACGGAGCAAACAACACCGAATAAAGACTGTAGTAACAATACAGAAAAACAATAATGGAACTGTACGCAAATAATGTTGTGGAAAGAAAGACTTACAGGAGTACCAACCCAAAATTATTAGCGACATAGCAAATGACACACCTGGCACTTTACTCTGGCGTTATGTGAGTCATATACAGAAGGATGGAAAAGCTGGTAGAAGCCGACCTCGGGGAAGATCAGTTTGGGTTCAGGAGAAATGTAGGAACACGGGAGGCAATACTCACTTTACGGCTTATCCTAGAAGATAGATTAAGAAAAGACAAACCAACATTTCTAGCTTTTGTAGATTTGGAGAAGGCTTTTGACAATGTTGATTGGAATAAACTCTTTAAAGTTCTGAAGCAAGCAGGAGTAAAATATAGGCAACGTAAGTTTATTTACAACTTGTACAAAAACCAGACAGCGGTTGTCAGAGTTGAAGGGCATGAAAGGGATGCAGTGGTTGGAAAGGGAGTAAGACAGGGTTGTAGCCTTTCCCCAATGTTGTTCAATTTGTGCATTGAGCAAGCTATAAAGGAAAGCAAGGAGAAATTTGGAGAAGGAATTAAAGTTCAGGGTGAAGAATTAAAAACATTGCGTTTTGCCGACGACATAGTTATTCTGTCAGATACAGCAAAGGACCTAGAAGAGCAATTGAACGGAATGGACAGTGTGCTGAAAGGTGCATATAAGATGAACATTAACAAGAGTAAAACTAGGGTAATGGAGTGCAGTGTAAGAAAATCAGGTGATGCTGAAGGAATTAGATTAGGTAACGAAGCAATAAAGGAGGTAGATGAGTTTTGTTACTTGGGCAGTAAAATAACAAATGATGGTCGCAGTACAGATGATATAAAATGCAGAATGGCAATGGGTAGAAAGGCGTTTTTGAAAAAGAGAAATTTGTTAACATCGAATATTGATTTAAGCCTAAGGAAGTCCTTTCTGAAGGCATTTGTATGGAGTGTTGCCTTGTATGGGAGTGAAACATGGACGATAAGCAGTGTGGACAGAAAGAGGATAGAGGCTTTTGAAATGTGGTGCTACAGAAGAATGCTGAAGATTAGGTGGGTGGATCGCGTAACTAATGAGGAGGTACTGAACCGAATTGGGGAGAAAAGAAATTTCTTGCATACCTTGACTAAAAGAAGGGATAGGTTGGTAGGACACATTCTTAGACATCAAGGAATTGTGAATTTAGCGTTGGAGGGAAGTGTGTGGGGTAAAAATCGCAGAGGGAGACCAAGAGACGCGTATAGTAAGCAGATTCAAGTGGATGTGGGTTGTCGTTCTTATGAGGAGATGAAAAGGCTTGCTCAGGATAGAGTAGGATGGAGAGCTGCATCAAACCAGTCTCTGGACTGAAGACCACAACAACAACATGTTACTCACACCAAAAAACATAAACTAAGGTACTAAATTGCAATATTCTCAACTTATTTGTACTTAAATAGCTTACTTCAAGCAAACTAAAGCAGAATATGGAAAAAAAAAGTAAATGGTCCCCAGGGGTCGGTAACCCAAGTATACCTTTGGCAGCCAATATGTTAATATAGTTGTTGTTATACAGAATGGACTAAGACAAAATATTAAATGTATACAGCATATTTAAGTACAGTAGAACAGTATTGGGCATATGATTTGTTGTGGGGATGTGACAGGTGACAGCAGGAAGGGGTGGGGGGTTTGGAGGGCAGAAGGTGCGGGAAAGGGCAGACCGCTGGATGGTCAGGTGTTGCCGTTCTTTGTGCGCCTGCAAAACGAATAGCCAGAAAGCGAGCCCCACTCTGTCTGTCCCATTACGTCGCAAAAGGAAATTACAAGGTATTTTACAAAGTTACACCGACCCTTCCACAGTGCACCTCATAAATCACAGATGACCTACTGCGCAGACACACCTGGAGAGTGCGCATTTTTCACAAATTGCGTTGCGCCAGGAAACAGGTGTGTTGATTTTCCACAAATGGGTTAATACTGTAATTTTTGCGTGAAAGCATAACAAACTTTCACAATTATATTAGAGAGTAAGATTAAATATTACCTGCTGCGTGACACATAATAATTTACTTTCTAGTATTTAGGTTTGCCTTATTATGTCTTCCAGTAGGCGGTAGGAAGCTGATGATGAAGTAGTTTTGCATCTGTACAGTATTAGTGTAAACGGGGCCCTAATGTCATTTTTGCCCCGGGGCCCTTGGTGACATAGCTACTCCACTGCTGGAGATTAAGAAAAACAGATTCTGCCTTTGCCCAACACTACTTAGACCAAGAACACAAATACGCCATAGATCTAAAAGTCTTACATGTTGAAGGTAAAGGTGCAAAACTGACCCAACTAGAAATTTTGGAGATTAAAAAACAGATGCGCACAGGCCCAATTTGATACTGAATGAACAGACAGAATTCAATAACTCACCTCTTTTAGACTATGACTAACTTTTACATAGTAGATAATAACAATATCACTAACAATAAGTAAGAATCAAGGTTTTGTACTATAAACAGTTCAATTTTTTTCGAGGTACAATAATCAGTAATTTCATTAATAGATAACATCATTAAACACAATATTAGTACAACAGATAATTAAGGTTATTCTAATACGGTAATGAAAGTGTAATATTTGCTAAATTGCAAGGTAAACGTATTTTCTTCCAATTTTAAATCGATAAACAGAGACCTGTAGTATCGTAATGGTTTGTCTTCACTGGTGTAACAACTTCGGAATCAGTAAAGTACTTGAAAATGGGATCGTAACCCGAAACCTAGGTCGTAAAAACAAAGTTTTGTGAAACAAGGCAATAACAAGTGTTCAGTTATTTAATTTCAAATGTTTCACCAAGAACCGACAGTAGAATCAATCAATATGATACTTAATAATAATTTTTTCCCATAACAAACCTTTGATAATCGACCACAATACGTATGAAAGTAATAAAAAGAAAGGCATTGTACATACTAGGTAATCGGTAGAAATACATGTAACATCAAATACGTTAACTAATTATGTTTATTTTAAAAAGTGCAAATGTCAGTTACAAGCCAGCTATTAAAAATGCATGTAGTTTAAAAACTATGTGATGCGTACAAAAGCAATTAATATCACTGAACATCTGATTAAATTGATATATTACCTTTTTTTATACAAGCCCAATGTAACAATTTAACAAAAAGTAGGCCGCCATCTTTATTTCGGAAGTATCCGATCAGGCTTGGTTCAGGCCTGATTTGTGCTCCTCGGCTCCTTGATTTTCCGTGGAAGATAGTCAAGTTTTCTCGTTGGGAACTTGTAAATTTTTCGCATCCTGAGTCGATAGGTTGGGTCTTAGAGATTTATCGGTGTCAGAGCGGACGTAAGCCGATACTTTGAATGTTTTTGTGTTTGGTGATCATGTGACTTTTGAACCACACAGGCCTTTTTTTCTGTGATTTGGTTACGCAGTAGTGAACTTTATTTTTCCGTGAATATACGGAACTTTAGTTTGTAACTTAGTGTTTCCATTTTGAACACACAAACTTCTGCGTTTTTAGCCAAGTGTACTTTAAAGGGTTTTTATTTATCACTTCCACTGAAATGGACAATTAGTATTTCTTTTTGGGACTCGCGTGTGTAACTATCTAAATTAATAAAGAATTGCATTTTTTAACTTTGAACACCCGTGACGCCGTGAGTGACTCAATTATTTACACGTCGTAACCTTTTTCTTTCTATGTGAAGTTCTTTCTTTTTTTTTAAAAAAAAATAAAATTTTATATGTGTTTGTTATAAATTTTGAGCGTTGAAGCGAGGAGTAAAGGATAGGTCCGTGGACATAAAACGTAGCCAAACAGACTTGAAAATTCCGTCTGTCTAAATTTGCTGCTGTTGGTTTAGAGCTTACTGAACACTATCGTTTAAATTGCACATTCAGTGTGCTGGGGACTCGACCTATGAATATTAAACTGATTTGAAATGAGTAACAAGTACTTCAGGTTCAAGCAAGCACGCCCCACGGACAAATACATTAAACAGTATTATCGCAGGATGCAGTAAGGTGGAGAGCTTCATCAAACCAGTCTACGAACTGAAGATAACAACAACTACTCCATTGTAGCGACAGTATACACATTCTTTTGATAGTTCTAAAATATAACAAGGCAAAGGGCTGTCTAAAACACTCTACCCCTTATCTCCTGCAATCAACAGAACACGAGATATGGACCCTTTAGAGTAGCATTTTCTCACGTAGCGTTTTGTGTAATGTTATGCGCGGTACAATTAACGCAACTGACATTGAAGGGAGTTTACAAAATATTTTTGGAGATGCCGGGGATCGAACCCGGGGCCTTTCACATGCAAAGCGAACGCTCTACCACTTTTTTTTTTTTTTTTTTTTTTTTTTTTTTTTTTTTTTTTTTTTTTTAACAAAACTTTATTTACATGAAGTATTTACATCATGGTTGTGAGAAAAATTACAATTTCATTTTATCTGGTTGTAAAAATTACCAGCAATCTTAAGGTAACCAATGTTTTCTCATCGTTGAACTACAGGAATGTAATTATGCTGCTGCAAATCTTAAAACTATACAGAAGTGTTATGGTCATACAAAAGTAGCATACAGAACTTAAAAGAGTATTTCTATCTGCATAAAAGAAACCACAACAGAACAATTCTGCACATTTTCAATACTGGAACACTAATAATCAAATGCCCTAAATCCACTGAATTGTGCATCTTGTTTACAACTGCAAAATTATGAAAAGTCTGAAGTGAAAACTCACTTTTTTAACAAAAAAGTATATACTTTTATCACAAATAAAACTGTCCTGTAACATGCAATATCAACATATTTTCATATAAACTTAAGATTATTTTAGTGCTATAATTATTATCTATAATACACATTTACAATTAAATCCCTTAAAACTTTCAACCTTTGAAAAACAAAACCTCACTAACATCCTTAAACCTATCTATATACGACTTCTTGTAAGCATCTCACTTTTTTAACATTTAGGTGTCTTTATTTCAATTTTATTTACTTTTTTTGGATTTTTTTTTTTTTCATTTTACTTTTTCTTAAATTTTTTATTTGTTTGTTCAACTGTAGGATACTCACACACACAGAGAAAAAAAAAAAGAAGGTAAGTTTTACAATTTGTCTTATCATCTTCTGTGTTGAACAAAAAACTTAAGTAAATTCCTTGATACTGGGGAGTGCATTCTCCGTGGTTGAACTTTAACCTACTCCTTGTTTCTCAAATATGATGTCTAGCATGTTGCCGTAGAACTTTTTCACATTAGGGTATTTTTTTGTGTGCCACTGCGCTGTCTTCATATAGGCTTCAAAGCTAATCAGATTGTCCTCGCTGGTGTAGCTGACGTTGTAAGCTACGTAATGCCCTAACATCCACATAATGGTGTTGTTTTTGGTTGCTGGAAAAAATTTTCTGTCCGGCCAGAGGAGTATGTCAGGGGAATAACTTGCAGCCGCACTGCGTGTTAACAGTCCCAGCCGTTGCTGGACCCATCTCCAGTTAGTGAGATGGCCGCCGCACGTGAACCTGTGGCGTAAGCTGTCGATCAGGCCACAGCCGGTGCATTTATCAGTCACACTTAAACCAATGCGGTCTTAGCTACATCCCCGTACCTTACACTGTCTCCCAACGTTCACACAGACACGTCGTTGGCAGCTAACCGCGCAGCGTTACCAAACGTCGTTGGTAGCTAACCTCACACCGTTATCTCTGGACGATTACGACAGACTGCTGAATAAACTGAACTGACTTGCATCCCAGGAACATTGGCGCAAACTCACATGTAGGTCGTGCTATCAGCATAGTTCTCCCTCGTCGTATACAGCTATTTTAGCTGAACATAGTAAACACGTTGTGATGTGATCTCGAAATATTCCACTCATGTAATCAATAAAACGGCGTACTAGAACGTACTGTTTACCACTGAAAATCCAGTCTGTGTATAAATTCAGCGTAACAAACGCATTGAATAGCGTAACACATGGAAAAATATTTTTGAACCTATAATTTTGTTCTTATGTTTCTTTTTATGGTAAAATTTTACCTGCGGCTTCGACGGCGTAGTGTGCTCTTGTTGGCAACAACATGTTCACTTTAAAAGGATAATTAAGTTACTGGCCGGATACCAACATCAACAACTGCATGTTAGCCACAGTATACACATTCTTTCATCCAAGAACCGGAGAACCATAGAGCAGGAACTGCATTTGTTATTTATTCCACGGTCAACACGAATAATTACTCCACCTCATTCTATGTGAATGAGTTTTCAAAGAGCTTTGAAAGGGCGTTGCCATCATAGTACAGTACGCCAACGACGTGATAAGTAAAAGTTTTTTCCTTTTTTGGTGTAATATTACATAATGAAAGTAGCAGAAATAATGTGTTGTAAGCGAATTTATGGATTCAGTTGCATTTATTGTTACAAGATATAGATACTCATTGACATGTAATTCATTGTTTCTTTTTTTAACAGAAATTTTTCGCTCTCTCTTTCCAGAGAAGTCGATAATGTTAGTAATGTTTATAAGTTCGTAGCACAATAAAGTGTGTTGTCGATCACATAGTCTTCCTGAAAATGTTTAAGCCCCTCCGAAAATATCACCGGTGAAGGGCGAGTAACACAAAAGTGAAAAAATAATCGGGAAGTCAATTGTGGAAATTATTTCTGGTGTCAAAACGTTTACAGCTACAATACATCTACCACGCCGTATATCAGTACGTGACGAGGTGGCCGAGTGGTTAAGGCGTTGGACTGCTAATCCAATGTGCTCTGCACGCGTGGGTTCGAATCCCATCCTCGTCGAATGTTTTAATTCTGCGAGGGAGAGTAGCTTCTATTAAGGGCATTTTGTATATCTCTAAACAGTAACTTGTTATAAACTTAATCTTTTCAGAAATTAGCTTCGTCACTAAGTGGTACGGTTCGGAAGTCACGTGGAGTAGTCGCCAGTAGTTTCGTTCCATCAGCCCATTTTTTTACGTTTGCAGGTGAATCTTGCAATATATGTGAACGGATCATTTATCTTCTACCGATATCATACTTCTATTTGGACTCTGAGCGGAGAATTTTGAGAATAGTATCTTGCAGTCAGGTGGTGAGACTTCCCAGAACAGCTTATATGATCATCTTGCGCTTGCTAAGAAAAGGAATTCCGCCTTATCCAAGTCACCTGCGCTGTTTTATTCATCAGCCAATTATTTTCGGTAGTTATTGTGCTATCTAGCCCTTTATCTTGTATTTAATTGTAATGGATGTAGTATCTTTGGTGTGGAACATAAACAACGCGGATTGTTTCGGATCGACTTTCAAATCATTAAAAATACATTAATAATCAATATTTCAAGTTTTAAACAGTGTTTACTGTCTTTGAAGAAAACAGCAAATGTTTTAAGGTAGATTGTTAGCAACAGCTGTACCGAAAATCCTATTCTAGGCTGTCAACACAGCGAACTGCTTTCCAAGTGTGCTCATTCGGATACACTTGTTTTTGTTTAGACGTATTTTGTGCTGCTGAAGGAAATGGCTGACTCTGTATGGAAAAATACTCTGGTTTTCTCGTTCGAGAAGGAAACTCGACCAGTACAACCTACAGCCTTCGAAATCTACGACTGGCTAACTGAGGTAACTGAAATAAATTCTGACTCTGTACGCACCATGCTTTTAGATTCTGGCAGTTATTGTGTCTTTGTAAAATTCCTTAGTCCGGTTTCAGTTGCCAAGTTTTTTCGGAAAGTGGGGTAACGCAGCTCAATTCGTACACAGAGATGGTTCTAAAAGTAAACGTTTCCATTAGAAAAGCAGATACCATGTATAAAACAGCGAGTGTATTAAATGTTCCAATTGAAGTTGATAATCAGGTAATTAAAGATATTCTTTATAAATATGAAGTTAAATCCATAGTTAACGAAAAGTGGTCAAGACTTATATACTGCAGTGTTTCAATGGTATTCGGTCAGTGGAAATGGAAATAAAGATAAATATTCCGTCTCAAATTTCTGTGCAGGGACATAAGCTGACATTGTATATTCTGGACAGATTCCAACATGTCACATTTGCAATGAGTCTGGACATTTTCGCCAAGACTGCCCACGCCGTGTTTTGTGCTAAAAAAAATAATTTGACTCAACGTCAAAAACTCACAATCAGTGATATTTTGCAGAGTAATGAAAAATTATCGGTTAATAGTAACAATTCAAACACTTCTGAAGTGTCAATCTCTGATGAAAAAGATTTCCCTCCATTGCAGAGGAGATTAAATCACGGCCCATCTGAATATGATCAGCAGCAAAACAAAAAATGACCGTTGGAAGCAGCTGAACAAGACAATTCAGATAACATCTCCTCTTGCATATCACCTTCCCTTCGTAAACAGTGCAATGTAGAAGACTCACAGGAAGCAAATCACACAAAAGTGGAACCCATGACATCAATAGAGGCAATACAGCCTCTAATCGATGTCCTTAAAAAACCACGAACCATGGATAACTAAACAATAAAACATGAAACCGAGACAAAAACGTTGTGTTTAGAAGAAGAAGAAGAAGAAATTATAGACTGAAACAGTCTCCAGTTGTGTTTGAAAAACATAACACTTGCTATGACAAAGGAGACTACAAAAGAAAATGAACAGGGGGAGAAAATTACTGTTGTAACTACTATAGAAACAGAAGTGTCAAATAAAAATAGTTCAAAGGAAAACACAATATTTCAAGATGTTAATCGGCGCAAAACCAAACCACTTTCTCGTAATCAAGGTAAAGAAAAATCAGAAAGAGAGGATTTGAAGCTCAGGCACACATCATGAGATAAAGAGAGCGCTCAAGAGAGCACATTAGTAATGTAAGCCCTCACATTACTAATGACACTGACATTGAAATGAGAGATCTAGAGCAATTGTAAAATGAAGTACTGCGTAATAAATTCTTAGTACCAAATTACAGGGATAGCAGGATGTGTTTGTTACTGTCTATTTTTTTTTTTTTCTTTTTACTTTCTCATTATCAAAAAAGTTTGGTAAATCTTCATAGGAGAATGTATTTTAAAGATTTTTTCCATAAATGATCCAAGCCTATAATATTACAATCTAAATATTACTAGACTGACATCAGAATTGAAAGTTGCTACTTTGAAGGATTTTGTATATGAATCAGGTACTGATATTGCTTTGTTGAAAGAAGTTATGCTCTGTAATTTTAATATTGCGGGATAATTGTTTCTTTTGAAACAAATGTGAAAACAGCTATTTTAATCAACGAAGGGATACCCATATCTGAAATAGGAAGATCAGAATCTGGCAGAGCAATAGCCATGAATGTTTTCAATAATACTCTAATTAATCTGTATGTTCCCTCAGGAACATGTCATAAAATGCACAGGGCAAAGTTTTTTAGAGAAGAAATAATTTATTTACTACGAAAAAAATCCACAAAAATCTTTAACCGGAGGTTGTTTTAACTGTGTTTTAAACAAGAAAGATCAGTCCCCTAACTTCAATGTGTCTAATGAATTAAAGGCCCTAGTCACAGATTTAAAACTTAAGGACGCCTGGGAAATTAAATATACCACATTTGTTAAGTTCACATTTGTGACATCTCTGTCAAGTAGAAGAAGTGACGGAATCTGTGTGTCACAAATCTTCGAAAACTCCTTGGTTAAAGCTGAAATAACTCTTACTTATTCCACTAATCACTCCAGTATGTTAACCTGCATTACTTTCTCGATGCAACCAACTAGAAGGTTCAGAAATCAGTGGAACCTAAACATATATTTTACTAAAAGAAAATGATTTAGAAAAAATTTTAATATAGATTGAGAAACCCTGAGACGGTTTTTCGTCTCGAATATGTCCAAGACATTAAAGATAAACAAAGATAAACTCTGAAAGAAGCATGGACATTATGCCTGCGTGTGGTGGACAGGTGGTGTAACAAGGTGAAGCCAAAGTTAAGGAAAGTTATTATTCAATACAGTCTAGAGATATGAAAAATGACACAGAATTTTATTACACATTGTTGAGGAATTTGTATGATCAGACCAACTTTCGTTTGGAAGACATTCAAAAAGTCAAAGCATTAAGAGAAAGAAAATGGAAGGACTAAAATTAAAATCTAAGGTTAAGAGTGTACTGGAAGATGAAACTACATCTCTGTATCACCTTTTGAGGCACACCAAGAATAGACGACGAACTGTCATTGATGAAATTCAGACTGCAAATGGTACAGTGCTCAAATCACAGAAAGAGATAATGCAGGAAGTTTCAAATTAATATGGTAATATCTATTCTGCTGGACAGATATGTGAGGAGTCCCTTGAAGAATTCCTTGGTGTCATTGAGCCACAGTCGTCAGAAGAACAAAATAAGGAGCTTCTAAGTGAAATCAATAAAGAAGAAATACACGAGATAATTTGTAAATCACCAATAAAGAAGTCTCCTGGACCAGATGGCTTGCCTTTAGAATTTTATAAAATGTTCTGGAATATATTTGGTGATCCATTTACTCAGATGGGAAATAAAAATATTCAAGGAAAATCCATACCTTTTGAATTCAAAGAGTGAACAATAGTATTAGTTCCAAAGAGTATAGCAAGAAAAAATTTAAATAATTTTCGCCCTATTTCCCTATTAAATTCTGACTAGAAAATAATTTCAAGAATTTTGAACAGTAGACTTTCACAATTGGCTAAGAAGATTATCAGTCAATATCAGTCATGTGTGCCTGGCTGAACAATATTCCAAAACATAACCGAATACAGAGATATAATTGCTGTAACATCTGTGACTAGTATAAACTGTGCAATAATGTTTATTGATTTTGATAAAGTTTTGACTGTTTGGACCACAAATTTCTTTTTGACACTATGAGATAAATTGGTTTTGATGTACGATTTTTAAATATAATTAAGAATGTTGTGACAGGAATTACTGCACAGATATCGGTAAATTGTCAGAAGACGAGGCAGATACAGTTAAGACATGGAGTTCCTCGATGGAGCCCACTATCTATGCTCTTTTCGTATTCTATTTAGAGCCTTTTTTACAGAGTCTTCATGGCAAATTAAGAGGTCTAACATTAACAGGACACCGAACAGTCGTTAGAGCATAAGCTGACGGTGTAGGAGTTGTACTTCGAAAATATGAAGATATTTCGAAATTAGAAACAATTATCAAAAAAATGCTGTCTTGTGTCAGGAGCAAGCACCAGTGAAAATAAAAGCAAACTTTTAAATCTTCGGGGGGGGGGGGGGGGTTCCATTAAATCAACGTAGATTGGGCCAATTTAGTCAGTCAATGTAAAGCACTTTGAACAACTTTAACATCTTGTCCAATGAAGATGACTGCCATTAATTGGAGAAATGCATCAGGACAAATTCAAGGAGTTGCTACAGTATCTGCACATTCTACAAATAAAATCCAGAGGATAAAGTTAATCAACAATGTCATTCTCACAAAAGCTTATTTTATAGCACACCAGTTTCCATTGCCCAAAATGATGGCTAAAAAGATTGTCAGCACTCACAAATTACTTGTAGAGACACAAGAACTGCCTCTTTAGACCCAAAAAATGGAGGTTTAGGGTTAGTTTGTTGTTAAAAATAAGGCCTCAGATCTTTTTATTACGAGAACCGCTGCTATTTTTAAAGAAAACATAGACAGTATTACATCTAAATTATATGGTATACTGAAGCCTGAAAGTCTTGAAGCAACAGTTGATGTAAATAAAATAAACCACAAGCTACAGCATCTAAGGATATACTTCATTGAAATATGTTACCTCAGCCATGAGATCACTACTGCACAACAGATAACAGTCAGACACATAATATTGCATAGAAAGAAAGATAAATGAAAAAAAAAATTGAAAGCAATTATCCAAATATTGAATGGGATACTGTATTGAAGAATATTAATGAGTGGATTGTCATCTGACTTAGTCACAGCATGGTGCAAAACTGTAAATAATATAATCAGTACGAATGAAAGACTGAAAGCAATTGGGATTCATGAAATAAACCTTTGTTTAACGTGTAATCTTGTGGATACAATACTACACTGATTTATATGTGCTGGCAATATACAGATTTGGAAGTGGCTTAGAGAACAGTTAACTTTTCTTACGAGATATTCAGCAAACAATTTGGTACCTGTGATTCTCTGCAGACAACAGGCTAGATACTTTCCCATATTCATAATGCTATTCATTGGCTAACGGGAAAGTTTGTAAGCTATGTCATTAATAATTTGGGAGCTGACAATATAATTGAATTTCACATGTATATGAAGTGTGAACTGCATAAAATTATCAGATATTCTGACCATGAAAAGAAATTCGGAAACATGCTACAACCATATTTCACAGAATAAGCGTAGGATGACGACAGTCATAAGAAAAGAAAACCTTTCCTGAAAAAAATTTCCAGAGGCAGAAAAAAAAAAAAAAAATCCGGAATATTGAAGATCCATAAAGCTTCCCCATCTAGCCCCTAATATTTGTCCAATCATTAACTACTTATCGTATCATGTGTTTACCTCTCTGCTGGTTTTGAATAAATACATTACATGGGCACGCCAAAGCCGCGCGGCAATAGCCGAGCCTCCCACGTCGGAGGTTGGAATCCTCCCTCGGGCGTGGATGTTTGTGTTGCACATAAGATATGTCATAAGTAGTTTGTAAGTTTAGGGACTGATGACCGCGAAGTTAAGTCCCATAAGCTTTACAACCATTTGGTAGGTCAAAGACAATTTCCTTATTTATTACAAATTATGAAACTTCTTATAAGATTGAACTTCATGAAGAAATTGAAATAAAATAATCCTCCGAAATTTCTGCATCTAAACTAAAACTCATGTCAAAGAAGTATAATGAACCTAGTATACTAAAAAAGAACTTAATGACAAAGTCGTGAATGTCACTGACTTCTTAAACAATCCTTCATGCTCAAGAGACAATAAGCTCAGGTTGTATGACAACGAGGATGAGAGTAAAGACTGTTTACACTGCTACGACTTCTCTGATGGAGGCTGGATACGGTGTATTGGATGCGGTCGCTGGACCCACGACTCTTGTGCAGGGATAGAAAGTGATGGCGACGAGGCTGTTCACATTTTTGTACTATGTGAAAGTAATAGGCGTAAATAAAAACAGATTTGATTCTGTAATTCACAGTCATGTTTTGAAACCTAACCTTCTCTTTATTCCATTATTTCAATTTTTAATTAAGCTTTAGAGATGAATTCATGGTAGTTCCCCATCTTACTCCGCATATTGGGCAAGACCGAGAATTTGTAGTTTATTTTTAAAATCGAGATACATATGACAAAATGTAACAAGTTTCCAGGTTTCTTTGGATGTTGTTGTAATTCAGTAGTTGAATAAAAAAATTATGATCAAAATTATTTTGATTTGTTTTTGTCACTTTTGTAAGGGGTTAAAGTTAACTTCCCTATCCTGCCCCGCCTTCTCCCTAAATAACTGTAGGCCTAAATAGATGAAAACCACTGCAAAGCAACATAGTTCAGTCGTCTACCAGCCAGTATCATGGCTATCGATTCTTTTACACCATTGTCATGCAAATCAATGGCATCTTTCAGCTTCGTTTTTTTGAAATGAACACGCAACACAAGTTTTCTGTAAACGCCCATAGTCGGCAATCTCTGCATCTATCGCCGATTCTAATGGTTACTTTGTATAAAAATACATATAAAATTTTAAATTATTTCAGCTACTTCCTTCAGTTGGTATATTATTATACGACTTTCGTGTAACTTTTCAAGTATTTTTGTCTACTGTATAAGAACATATTTAATTGTAAATACGTTTCATGCATTGTCTCTCTGGTTGGTTGGATTTTCAAGATTTCCAAGACATTCATAGCTATGGATCAGACCTATGAATATTAAATGCGGATCTCTAACGAAGACTAATAGCTGTGGAAATGGGCTATTTGCGTAGGAGAGCTAGAATATCAAGAATCGGAAGAAAAACTAATGACGAATGAAGGCAACTGATACAGTGATAGAATTGAAAGAAAATCACTGAAATGGTTATACGAACATATGATGAGAATGCCAGATCATCGGCGGACAAAGAAGGTTTATGAATGGAAACCACGCGGCAGACGCAAGTGCGGAAGACCACGACGCTCTTGGACAGAGCAGATGAATGGAGTGATGGAACATCGCGGCATCGATGAGGAAGATGCTTGACTGAGGATAACAGGAATACGACAACATGTTGTTATTAATTCATCTTTGTATTGATTAATCCTGTAATAATAATAATATTATAGGATTTGTTCAATACTTTATACAGTTTTAGGGACTCATCAATTTATAATATGCTATGGAAACTGTGTGTTCAGGTTCGTTTATTTTACAACTGATTCATAAACTATATCTGTGATTTATAAAACAACCGATACAATTTTCTACGAAATATTTTGAGGAAATTTTAAGGAACAGACAGTTTTAGTTTGATTTATCTTGATATTTTAGTTAAAATTCACGTTCCTGTTACGTGCAAGAACCTTCTCTTTCAGACAGTTATATATAACATCATTTTGAGCAAATTTAATATTTCGTTTGTGTGGGAACGGCGTGGTGAAGAAGTCGCACTTGGTCAGTAGCTGTCATTCACAATTACTAGCAATCCATCTAACACACATATTTCCTGATACAAATATCTAAACATGCCCTGTAAATTATATCGCTAACTGAATATAGTAAATATTAAGAGCTTAATTTGACGTTAATGCAACACCAGTTTCGGTATTCCGACTAAACCATCTTCAGGTCGCATCAAGACATTACGTCACTGGTGTCTGTCTCAGTCTTCCACGCGTGTTATCTAGCAATGGATTCACATCAACTTTAATTTGACGGGGCGTCTGCAGCTGTATCAGATATTATCTGAGAGAGAAGAAGAAATAGCGTAATGTTCATTCTAAATGTATTGCTTTCGAAGTTGCAGGCCTGCAAAACACATTCCGCACTTGCAAGCTACAGCAAATCTCACGGTTGGCAACAGTTCCGCTGCACTTACTGAGCGAAGACACGTCACGCTGCTCGTCTGTGACGTCACGGTGAAAGCAGAAGCGAAGCGCTGCGGATGCTAACTGCTTAAGGATGCTGCGAGCTTCAGCCTGCGATGGTGGTCAGCATAGTTGCCTTCCAAGCAGCGCCGCGGTGGAGTAGCCGAGCGGTCTAAAGCACCTCGCTGCGGAGCGCGCGGTTGCTCGCCGTGGAGGTTCGAGTCCTCCCTGGGGCATGGGTGTGTGTGTTTGTCCGTAGGTTAGTTTACCTAGGTTTAAGTAGTTTAAAAAAAAAAAAACACACATTGCGGTCCATGGATTCCGTTCCCGGGCCACGTCTGGCTGAGGGTCGGCTACGTATACTGCAAAAGAAGCCGGGCGCCGTGGCTCAGCGCGCTCGGTCAGAGGGCTGAACGTCCTCTGTAACAAAAAAGCTGAGCCAAATGATCAATGAACGACCAAGCACGAACAATAAAAACGACCGCAGATCATAGATCTACCAGCAGAAAAAAAAAAAAAAAAAAAAAAAAAAAGCAGTTGATCCGGGTTCGATTCCCGGCCATCGCATATATTTTTTGCTAATGTCTTAGTCATATTGAGGTGGTGGCGTTTACCGAGGGATGGAAAATTTTAAATAACGATGTTTGGAGAGCCCTTTATCGGTTTCAGAAATATTTTGAGAATTACTCTGGTCTGACGGATAACAAATAATAGTCAAGCAAACAGGAATTACAGGTGCATATTAAAGCAAACGCTTTTATGTAGAAGAGAGATTCGATAATTATGTTCATGTGCGTGAAACTGTAAATTTATTATTAACATTTTGTTTTCCTTCTTTCCTTCTTTTCTACTGATACTACTGCAATCAACGCTGAAATCCGACTATTAATTGCAAGTCAAATGAAACGCGTTATGCATCATAGTGATCCTCGATTCGGTTCTTCAGAAAGGATCGCACAATTGTCTCCCCTCCCCATCTATGACGGTAAAACAAACCCGATAAAATTATATAATCATAATTGTTTGCATCAATATTTATTAGTTCGTAATTTAGATATGCCTTCCGATACAAAGCACTCATGTTTAGAATAAACAGAACACATTGAAAGACTTATGATAAGAAGTCGAGGTCAACATCGATATCACGGCAAAACGCAGCCAACTGTAAAATATGCCGCCGCGGTGGCAAACGGTTTAGGAGCCAATCTGAGTAGCTGTCTTAGACTGTTCACGGATGATGTTGTCATTTATCGGTTAGTAAAGTCACCAGAAGATCAAAAGCAACTGCAAAATGATTTAGATCTAACCATGGTGCAAAAAATGACAATTGACTCTTAATAATGATTAGTGTGAGGTCATCCATATGATCACTAAAAGAAATCCGTTAAACTTCAGTTAGATGATAAATCAGTGAAATCTATACAGACCCTGAATTCAATTAAATACCTAGGAGTAAGAATTACGAAGAACTTAAAGTAGAAAGAACAATGGAAAATATTGTAGCAAGGCGAAACAAGGTTACGTTTCATTAGCAGAATACTTAGAAGATGCAATAGTTCTACTAAAGAAACTGCGTACACTACACTTTGCATCTTAGTTTTGGAGAATTGCTGCGCATTTTGGGATTAACACAGAGTGAGACTGGCGGACGATTTAGAGGAAGTTCAGAGAAAGGCAGGTCGTTATCTATTTTAGCGATATAGAGGAGAGAGTATCAGTGAAATGATGGGCGAATTGGGACGGAATTCGTTAAAGAAAAGGCGTTATTCGACGCGGCGAGATTTATTTGCGAAATTTCTTCCACCAACTTTCTCTTACGAATGCGACGATTTTTAAACATGTCTTGCCAAAAAATTCCAGCAACCGTACTAAATTTGCAATAATTGTAAAAACAGCCCAACAAGTTGCACTTCCAATTTGCAACGTGTTGGGCTGTTTTTACAATTATTTCTTCCGAATGTAATTATATTTTGTTAGCACCGACCTACATAGGAAGACATGGTGATCATCATCATAATATAAGAGAAATGGGCTCGAAAACTGATTTAGGTGTTCTTTCTCACGCGAGCTATTAGAGAATGAAACTATAGAAAAATATTATAAAAGTGAAACTTCCTGGCAGATTAAAATTGTGTGCCGGAACCGGGACTCGAACCTGGGACCTTTGCCTTTCGCGGGCAAGCGCTCCACCGACTTTTTTTTTTGCCTTCTGTGATGTACTGTTCGTTGCGGACGTTGATCAAGTTTGTTCGTTTTCGTTCGATTTGTTCTTGGCTCAGCTTTTTTTTTATTACAGAGGGCGTTCAGTCCTCTGACCGGGCGCGCTGAGCCACGGCGCCCGGCAGGGGTGAATCTGTTTACTGTTTTTTTTTTTTTTTTTTTTTTTTTTTTTTTTTTTTTTTTTTTTTTCTATGTAGGGTACAATTGACAGACTGAGCTACCCCGACACGACTCACGATGCCGCCTCACAACTTTACTTCCGCCAGTACCTCGCCTCCTACTTTCCTACTATTATAAAAGTGGTTCGATGTACCCCCAGCCATGCACCTCAAGGTGACTTGTAGAGTATCTATGTAGATGCAGATGACCGTGCGTTCGAAGGTGCCTTGCCGCGGAGCGCGCAGTTGCTCCCCGTCGGAGCTTCGAGTCCTCCGTCTAACATATGTGTCAGTATTGTCGTTAGTTTAGTTTAAATAGTTTGTAAATCTAGAGACTGACAACCATAGTAGTTAAGTCCCATAGATTTACAAACATTTGAATTATAGATGAGCTTGTGAGTCTCGGTGTTTCTATAAACAGAAACGTGCGAAATGTAAAATCAGAGAGTTTGAGAGAGAGTACATTATTGGCATGGCAGAAAGTGATGCATCCATTTGGGAAACTGCTGTTCTTGTGGGACGACGTGTTTCTGCAGTGCAACGGGTTCGCGCAGAAGGCCGAAGAGTCCTTGAGATTGTCGACATTTCATCCGAATGTCATTTCACAAATGATCTGCGTTCTACACTGTGCTACAGTGTAACACATCGTACACTATACGGGTGACAGTCGATCTCCGTTTTTTAAGGCTTGGGTTATGTGCGTGTCGACCACTTATCCGCCTGCCTTTGACTAATGTGCAGAAACATGCTAAACGCCAGTGGTGTGCGGAACGACGTGATTGGGAGAAGGAAGGGCATCATATTGCGTTTCGAGATGAATTTACGTATAGTTCTTGCAAAAAATTTTCCAACAGATGTTCACGTTATAATTTTATCTAGGCGACTAGTTTCGGTACATCAATTGTACCATCTTCAGGCCCCTACATAGATAAAAAAAAAAAAAAAAAAAAAAAAAAACAGTAAACAGATTCACCCGTACCATTGCATTGAAATTTAATAAACAAGTTTATAACTTAATATTCACAGAATATATGACATCAACTGCGATTGGGCAAAGCTGAAAATGTGTACCCAGCCGGGATTCGAATATCAAATTGTGGTGACGCACAAGTCCAAAGTGCGCGCCACTTACTTTCGCCGCGCGCCGCCTTGCACGGACGGCGCGGCGTTCTTACGTCAGCCACGAGCGCCCTCTGCTGCAACTCCGCTCGTGGCCACCACTGAACGACATCGTTCACTTGGGACTGAGATAGGAACCAGTTAACACTTCGGAATCAGATAGGCACCAGTGAAGACTTGGTTATTGGACAGGCACTAGGCAGACCTCTAGCTCAACTATGTATCAGCATTCTGCAGTACTGAGCTATGTAAAAGTTAAGTATTGTATAACTTCTGTGCAATATATATTTCGTCCTAATTTACTCTAGTGTTTCTAGTTTCTGCTGTCCCACTGGCTGCTCCCCTCCGTACCTGCACAAGCGTGCTACCTTTATTCCTGTGTCGGTCTTCCTACTCGGCCACCGACACCTACGACGGAAACAAGACACAAGAGCGGCGACGAGGCTGGGACACATAATAAATAACAACTGCAGGATCAGAAGTGACGTCTGTTCTTTCGAACAGACGCCACATGTATATACAAGTTTATAATTGTTCTATAAGAGCAACATATCTTAAGTAAAAACAGATAGATCATATAAAAGAAACAATTGCGTTGTGCAGTGGTGTCACTGTAATAGAATGTGTCCACCGGTAATGAAAATAAAGTCCTGTACATTAATATCGAAACGAGGGTTTAATATTAAGTCACTCTAAAAAATGGGAACTACGGTGATCTTCAAATACATGAAATACTTGACCTCTGTAGAGCAGTAAGAGCATTTAATGCATTTTAATAGCATTTAGTTAAATTAAAACACTATCCTTCAGAATAGTAAAAGCCATTCATTGTAAGCATGACTGAAATAAAACTACTCATCTACAAACATTTTGGAACTAAGCGAAACTCATGTCTTGTTATATACTAAAGTGCAGGGCTGGATAGGCAGAGGTTCAAACTAAATTAGGAACAATAGTAACATCAACACCTAAGTTCTTACATATCTCAATCTGTATGTCGCAGATGTAAATGCAATTTCGTATGGAATCTATCTACACATGGAAACATCAAAAATAATGTTGTAGAAGCTCATCATAATATACTTTAAGGATTTTTTTAAAATTACACTCGAATGAAAGACTTCAAGTCGGGTTTAAGTCCCGTGAACAAGCTGGCGACTTCATTCGTTAAATTCCTTCGCTTTAAGAAGGTTTTCCACCAAAGCAGCTCTGTGGGGACCAGCGTTTCGTCCACCAGAAGGAACGCATCTCCTATGGCACCAGTGTAAGACACAACGAAGGAACGATTGATGTCGTCTCTATACCTGTGAGCAGTCAAACCGTCATTCTGAACGACCTAGAGGTCCGTACGTACAACAGTACTCCAACCCACACCATTCGTCTACCGCCATGATATGGTGATGTTTCCTGCACATACTCAGGATGGTTCAGTTCCACGATCACTCCACATGAGGGCCTGACGATTGCCCGGCTGAACACAAAAATCTTGACTCATCTGTGAAGAGAACCCAGCGCCATTCGTTACGACTCCAATCCTGATGTTCCTCCACCCATTTTCTGAGGGCTAAACGTTGTCGTGGTTTTAATGGTACATACGGGGCCGTATTTTGGCAGGTTCAACATGTGCTGCTGCACAGTGTGAGATTACCAAAGGTAGAAATTCTCCACGTTGAGATTTGCTGTGTGCTTGTAACTGACGGGAGGCCAGCGAGCAGGCCGACGTTGGTGGCTTGTTCCAGCTTAGGATTTTCCAGTTCGTTTCCGGTGAGGGGAGAGAGGGACAATGGCGAGTGCCAGGCACAGTGCAATGCACAAATATTGTAATACTACTGGCATTTGAAGTAATACGATGCAGTTAGGAACCTTTAAGGCCCTCATTACAAAATAGCCTGTTGACAAATAAACGATACATTAGCTGATATAGTCACATCTGACGTAATATATTTAATTGACAATGAAAAGTAATAAATTACCAATGAATACAAGTCAGTTACACAACTAGCATGGCAATGTTTGTTTATAAAAATAATATATTAACTATTTCTCATTTTATTTTCAATTAATCTTGTGTATTTTTATCTTGAACTATTCAGTTAAATCACTTATCTGTGATATAAGAAATTGCACGATTGTAATAAATAGTGCTAAGGATGTGTTACCAATATAAAAACACAAGAAATTTGTTTAATGTGTAGTGTAATTATTTTGATTTTAAGTAAAGTTTTAGAAATGTATTGGCTGAGCGCTGTACGTTGGAAGTCGGTTAGAACAGCTCACATGGGGAAGTTTATGACGTGGGGAAAAACCCCCGGCAGTTGGACTTTTGGGGCGCGCGCGAGGATGTGACGAGGCGGGAACAAGGGGGGTAGCTGGCCGGGCGGCGTCGCTCTGCATCAGTCAGCATGTCGATCTCCAAGCAGAGACGATAGACAAGATGTGGCAATCGCCACGTGTGGTTGCTCGTCGTAGACTGCACCAAGTTGAATGGAGTGCTACTGTGTGTTGGTGAATATTTAGCCGGTGGAACAAGGTGTGCATCGCATTGAATTAAAGTGACTGTGATTTGTTAATGTAACACGTGTCGTCGCATAGGCATGAACATAAACGGTGTTTGAGACAGCCACATGGTGTGAAAACAATTCGCGACAAATATTCATTTTGTCTGGGGGCTCGTGAGCTATAACTTTATTTGATAAATGTGTCGCCTTACAGACGTATCAGCCACAGGATTCTAATATTGTGAAATAAACAAGATAAAGTGAACTTTTACGTGTTTTCAAAAATAGTAGTTAGTACACCCTTTTCTCTCATGAACTTGACTTGATTATGAATTTTTTTGTTAATCATATGCAGGGAAGGAAAGCTGCGAACGTGTGATATCATCCCCTAGTAAACGAGTCAAACAGTAGCAATCAGAGTTCCAGTGTTTTTGCATGTTTAGGAATTTGGTTCGCAGTTGGTGGTTGTGAGTTTTAAAAATTAAACTCTCACCCCGACCTTCACTCTCGCAACATGGCGTCAAAATTTTGGGGGCGTCTAAATTTTGCCATAAAAAATTATAAATATTATTTTAATGTTAATAGAAATACCATTATTCAGAGTTTCTATTAAAGCAATAAGTATAATAATTTTTAAAATTCAGGTTGTTGTGTTTGTAGCAGAGAGGTTTCTTTAGTAATATTTTTGAATTCCAGACTCCACGGGGCAGAGGGCGTAAAGAAAAAATAAGTACTGTACAGAGGCGTCGTATACCGTAAATACGGTACATAAATATGGTACATACACCATAGGCCTGATCGCTACACCATCTGAATCCAACTGCTTGTGTCATTTGAAAGAATACCGCCCCATACTTCTCGGAGGTTGCAAACGGTGGGCGACACACTGTAATATATTTAGCCAGGAGGGTCCCGTTTGTTTAAATAACTGAAGTATTCGATACCATAATTGGTCGTAGTATTGTAACCTAATATTCCGTAAGCATTTTATAGCGCTTCTGTCAAGTCATTTTAATCATCATCTGCATTACTATGGTCTTCTAACAAACTAAATTAATTAATTATTGATAGTTTTAAGAACAATGTAAACATATATTAACACTGCGTTGATTGTTGTTTACTTATGATCTTTTCTATTGTTTTGTCTTGATAGGAAATATTATTATTACATTTGTCATAATATTGTTTATCTCCATGTAAAGCAAAATATGCGTATGTTTCATGAACAAATTGTTAAATATTTAAATGTTGTACTTCCGTGTTCTAGAAGGTTCTAGAAAAACTATAACAGATATTAATACGTGCGAATTGGCGCGAACGCGAATAGTAGTAGTTGTATGGAGTCAGGCTGAGTCAGTAGTTAGCATTGTTGTCAGTCAAAGTGTAGTCATGCAGTCTTACTTTTGTGTTTCATTAAGAATGGATAAATAAATATACGTTATAAATGCAAGTGTCACAAATGTAGTTTCCATGACTTGGTAGAACTCGACGTCCTATTATTTTGTAATGTGTTAATGGCAGGCGAGCAACGAGATCTACGAACATTCTACCACTGAACATATGTAACAGGTGATGTGGCTTTAAGGTATGTCAAGTAAAAAAGAAATGCGCCCCAACAATTACAGGAAAAAAACACATTCAGCAAGGAAAACTCCCAGGTTCTTCGTGATATAACAGGATTTTCTGCATATAAATACTAGTCAAACTTCAGAAAAGAACAGCTGAAATAAAATCTTGTTATTTATTTCATTCTCTAACGTGAACGTCCCAATTTAACTTTTACTACTGAAAAACATAGTTTCCATCAGGTAACCGCCAACAGACACCATGTCTGTAGAATGTTCCCCTCTGTCGTTGTTGTGTTTTATGGTGCTCGTATTTATGGGAAACTCGTAATTCCGAGACTCGAAATATCGAGCCCCACTGTCTCCAGTTCACTTTACTTATTGTCTAATTTCGTTTAATGTTTCTTTTTTAAGTAGAAAAACTCACAACGAGGAGAAAAGAATTAAAAAAGAAAAATGTTCAACTGTTCGTAAGTCTTATGGGACTTACCTGCTGGGTGTTCAGTCCCTAATCTTACAAACTACTTATGAATGATGAAAATTCTCCTCAGAGATAATAAATATTGTTGAAATGAGATAGAATGGCTGGCCAGTACTCACCATTGTGCTGTACCGCCGATAGTAACACAAAATGAAAAAAACAGAAAAAAAGGGGACAAAGGGACAAGCTTTCGGAACAGAGTTTCTTCGTCAGGTGGGAGAGAAGGGAAGAATAAAGGATGGGAACAGAAGGGAAAGGTGTTTCACGACCTAGGTCATGAAGGTGGTGTTTCGGGAGTGTGGACGTCAGAGATACTGCATGTATGTACTGAGCCAAGCCAGAGAGGATAAATATAACTAAAGAGGAAAGATCAAGTAGTAAAGAGAAGAGAAGAGAGTGACATTAATTATGCTGAGGGGTGTAGGAGGGGCGGGGGGGGGGGGGTCTAAAACGTTTTTCATAAACAGGGAAATATGGATGGAGACACACACACACACACACACACACACACACACGGAGAGAGATAGAGAGAATGACAGAGAGAGCGAGAGGGCGGTAGAGAGAGAGAGAGAGAGGGGGGGGGGTAAGGAACGGATAATGAATAGGTGAGCTGAGGATGGAGGAAGGGGAGGGGTTAGCATAGATTTAGGCCAGGGGGGTGGCGGGAGGAGAGGATATGTTGGAGGGCAAGTTCCCACCTCCGTAGCTCTGAGGGACTGGTGTTGGTTGGTACTATCCAAATGGCACGTATGGTGTAACACGTGCCCAGGTCCCTGGAGTTTTGGTGGAGGGCATGTTCTGACACAGGATATTGGGTGTCCCCCAGGCGAACAGTCCGTCTATGCCCATTCATCCGCTCAGCCAATTTGTTGGTAGTCATACCAACATAAAAGGCTGAACAGTGGACACATGTCAGATGGTATATGACATGTGGCCCTGCCTTGAATTGGGTAGGTTTTTCCAGTGGTGGGGCTGGAGTATGTGGTAGTGGGAGGATGCATTGGACAGGTTTTGCAGCGGGATCGGTTGCAGGGGTAGGAACCATTAGGTAGGGAGGGTGGTTTTGGGATGTTGTAAGGTTGGACAAGGATGTTGCGGAGGTTGGGAGGACGGCGGAAGGCTACTCTGGGTGGTGTGGGAAGAACAGCTTGGAGTGATGGTCTCATTTGAGGAATTTGTTGAGGCATTCCAGGCCAGGATGGTACTGGGTGACTAAGGGAGTGCTTCTGGGTGGTCTGAGGTTAGGAACATTGTTTTTGGAGGGAGAGGAATGGACAGCTCGAGCCCCATACTCGAGCCCCACCACAGGAAAAACCTACCCAATTCAAGGCAGGGCCACATGTGAGACAACACATGTCATATACCAGCTGACATGTGTCCACTGTTCAGCCTTTTATGTTGGTATGACTACCAACAAATTGGCTGAGTGGATGAATGGGCACAGACGGACTGTTCGCCTGGGGGACACCCAATATCCTGTGGCAGAACATGCCCTCCAGCATAACTCCAGGGACCTGGCCACGTGTTACACCACACGTGCCATTTGGATAGTACCAACCAACACCAGTCCCTCAGAGCTACGGAGGTGGGAACTTGCCCTCCAACATATCCTCTCCTCCCGCCACCCCCCTGGCCTAAATCTACGCTAACCCCTCCCCTTCCTCCATCCTCAGCTCACCTATTCAGTATCCGTTCATTACCCCCCCCTCTCTCTCTCTCTCTACCGCCCTCTCGCTCTCTCTGTCATTCTCTCTATCTCTCTCCATGTGTGTGTGTGTGTGTGTGTGTGTGTGTGTGTGTGTGTGTGTCTCCATCCATATTTCCCTGTTTATGAAAAACGTTTTAGACACCACCCCCCCGCCCCTCCTACACCCCTCAGCATCATTAATTTCACTCTCTTCTCTTCTCTTCTCTTTACTACTTGATCTTTCCTCTTTAGTTATATTTATCCTCTCTGGCTTGGCTCAGTACATACATGCAGTATCTCTGACGTCCACACTCCCGAAACACCACCTTCATGACCTAGGTCGTGAAACACCTTTCCCTTCTGTTCCCATCCTTTATTCTTCCCTTCTCTCCCACCTGACGAAGGAACTCTGTTCCGAAAGCTTGTCCCTTTGTCCCCTTTTTTTCTGTTTTTTCATTTTGTGTTACTATCGGCGGTACAGCACAATGGTAAGTACTGGCCAGCCATTCTATCTCATTTCAACAATATTTAAACTACTTATGAACTAGCTTATACTAAAGACGACAAAAACAGCCATGCCCGAGGGGGGATTCGAACCCCCCGACGGAGAACGGCCTCGCGCATCGTAGCATTGCGCTTCAATGCGCTCGGCAGCTCAGCCGTGGCTAGAGAAAAGAATCCAGTTTGGATGTACTTTAATAAAAATACCTTCGATTTGGTCTAAACCTGTTCACCTCCCACGTCATCTACGGACTCACACTCAAGAAGGGTTAGTAAGGGAGGGGATTTTGAAAAAATGTGGAAAAACTAGTGATTTGTGGTAGACTTGCGCATAATAGTTCGCGATCGGGAGCGCTCACTTTACTTCGCGGTTCTGCCGCGAACTAGTTCGCTCTTTTAGTTCGTCCGCTTCCAGTGACGGCTGAGCGGCGTGGTCTGCGCGTGCAGGTGGAGGGGGAAGTTCCCCCACCTAGCTGCTTCATGCGCTTGCTGCTTGAGCCGCTAACGATATCATGCAAACCAAAAGAAACAGTTTGTGGATAATTTCTCGCGTTTAAGTTAAGAGTTATCTCTCTATCTTGGCATTATGGAATTAATTAGTTAGATATTTCAGAGTTCAGGATACTTAAAAACAGAAATTTTGTAGCACTGAACTATGTAATCTAGCAGGCAGACGCTCACCGCGAAATGACTCATCAGCAGAAGGCAAACACGTGATTTTTAATTCTGCTACGCGCCCTCTCGCTATTGCCCGTCGGTCTTCAGAAAAGAATCCAACGAACTATGAAGCAAGATAAGTTTGGTACAATCGTCCGCTGCTCCTAGTTCGTCCGATTCTTCTAGTTCGTCCGCTCGTTTTGGCTTTTGCTACCACTACTAAAAGAGCTCTTTTTTATGACAGCTTTTTTATATAATGAATCAGTGCTGCCAAAGCGCGTGCTATTACCCGTATTTTTGGGCAATTTGACATCAAATACTTAGGCAAATAAACCAGTAATTTACACGAATGGGTGATAAAATGGTATTCAACTACTTTGCATACAGAGTACTCGTAGTAGTTTATTTTTAAAATAGATTTATTGTGGCAGTAAACTATGAACCACAGCTGAGCTGCATCTCCGCTCGAAATGAAGGTAACTGGCAGAAGGGAATCACGCGATTCTGCGCGCTCTCGCGTCCTATCGCGGTTCCCCGTCAGTCTTCGGAAAAAGAGCGGGCGAACTAAGAGGCGAGGGATCTGCGAACTAGTTCGCGTAGTTCGCCTGTGGGAGCGCTCTTCCGAACTAGTTCGTTCGCGAATTTGTGGTGTAACGTAAATATTCAGAAATTTTACTTAATTACGCAAGTTTCTGTTACGGTTTCGGTTTCGGCCGATACTAGAAGAGGAGTCGAATATTGGCTTACGGTATCGGCCACAAACAGGGCGGGCCTTTCCATATAGGCAAACTAGGCAATTGCCTAGGGCGCTCGAATTTTGGGGGGCGTCAAACTTGTAGAACCTTTGTGCACTCCGGGGCTGTTTTCTTTGTTGTTGCTGCGGTTCCAGGAGCGACGAATACCCGGTTACTACACATAGACAGAGCAACAGGCAAGAGACAAGACGCAAGTCAGTGTTTCATGTATTCTCCTAGACTCTTCAGAAATTTGCTAGTAAGCGGTTAATGAATAGATGAGTAGCAGTTTGCAACTTATCATCCCGTGATCAGATTTCGCCGCTCTGCAATGTCTGTAGTGTACAATGGCTTTTTCATTGATAAAAATTCAAAGTTAGTTCTTTTTGCGAATGATACAAATATAGTAATCACCTTAAAAATTAGTGGTTCTCTGCAAACGGACTTCCATTAAATTTTGATAAAACACAGTATATACAGTTCCGCACAGTAAATGGCTCAACTCCAAAAATAAATACAGACTTTGAACAGAAGTATGTAACTAAAGTAGAATTTTCAAAATCTTTACGTATGTGCGTTGATGAGAGATCAAACTGGAAGCAACACGCAGACGGTCTGCTGAAACGTTTGAGTTCAGCTACGTATGCTGTTAGGGTTATTGCGAATTTTGGCGATAAGAATCTCAATAAATTAGCTTACTATGCCTATTTTCATTCACTGCTTTCGAATGGGATAATAATCTGGGGTAATTCATCATTGAGTAAAATAGTATTCATTGCACAAAGCGTGTAATCAGAATAATTGCTGGAGCCAAACCACGATCATCCTGCAGACATATATTTAAGGATTTAGGTATCCTCACAGTAACAAAAACCTTCCTTGTAGATTGTAGAGGTGATTTGGGATTTGAAAAAATGCTGGTAGAAGCAAGAGAAATTTCAGAAGCAGCCAATGTTCCGCATCATTTTCATCAAATACGGAACCAGTCCGTCTAAGATAAAAAAAAGTATGGTTATGAAGCATAAGATGAACCTATTCGTGACGCTTTCATTTCAGAATTAATTTTCATTTTGTAATCTTGGATACTGCAATAAATTCAATTAACGAGAGTTTTCATCACATTGACAACCTAAATCGTGTATTTGGCTGTCTGTACCAATTACATGATGTACAAAACAAAAAAACTCCCAAAGCTGTTCTTGAAAAATTTGTTAATTTGGAAGAATCTCTAATTCACAAAGACTCTAAAGATATTGATGCTACTGATCTGCGCGCTGAATTATAAGCCATTGCTACAAGAGTACCCAATACTGCAGGGCCACAGGAAGTTCTGAGTTATATCTGTAAAAATGGACTTACAAACATTGCACCTAATTTTGCTACTGGTGGTGAGCGCAGCTTCTCGAAATTAAAACTCATAAAAACATATCTGCGATCCCCAATGACGCAAGGAAGATTTGTGGGGTTGGGAACTTTGTCAACCGAACGAGAAACAGCAGACACAATCGATTTAAAGGAGATCGTCTCAGATTTTGAAAAACCCAAGGCAAGAAAAATGAAATTTGTGCGATTCATAGTATAACGAAGCTTATAATTTTAACAATTATTGTAAAGTATCAATAAAAACCTTTTTAAAAGACAGAATGTAAAAACGATGAAAAAGTAACATCGATGTATAAAAGTGTATGATGTCTCCCATTTTAATGGGGAAATATGTTTATGTAATGTGTATATTGTGATTATGTATTTGAAGAAAAAACGCAATGTGTATTTTACATCCATGTTTTATTGCGATTTTATTAAATGGGGCGCTATTAGAATAATTTGCCTAGGTCGCCGAGTTTGCTCGAGCCGGCCCTGGCCACATATCATGTTTCGGTCGGATTCTAATAATAATAATAATAATAATAATAATAATAATAATAATCTATATCTATATATGTGAATGTCTGTTCGGTGTACGTTTATCACGTCCGAACAACAAGACGGAGAGGCTTAAATACCTGAGGACGGTTTTGGGCACGGTTTTATAGCGATCTGATAGATATTTAGTAGTTTGAAGAATATAATGCGAAATGCGGGACAGTAATTACTCTTTGAAAATTATATTTACTCTTTGAAAATGGTTTTATTGGTTGCATTGTTGCTTGAGTGTTGATAATGATAAATGGGTGGAGTATATTGGGATGGAAAGTTATCAGTGTATATAAAATTATATGCGCGCGCGCGTGTGTTTGTGTGTGTGTGTGTGTGTGTGTGTGTGTTAATATTTCGCTCTGCAGCGAAAAATACAGAACGCAAACGAATGGTCTGTGTGTAATTGTTGTCCGAAGTCCCCCGTTGTACACCATAGCAGTTCCATGCCGATAGCTATAAGGGGGTGGAAGATATGGTGGTTGTAAGTCGTCGAATTATTAAAAACATTCGGGCTGAACGCCAGCGACTTTATAGCAAGGAGGTTACATACAGCGAAACGTGGTCTATGCGTGCTACAAGGCCTTCAGCTCTTTCTATGTAAGGATAAGCATACTGATAAGGAAATATAAGAAGGAATAAATAAATAAAGCAGTAAAAAAGAAATTTCTTTTAATACATCTCTTAAAAAATCGATTTGACGTTTCGCGCATTACATCAAGTGATCGATCTGTGATATTATTACAATCATTATTATTGAATTTCGTGATTGGATTCTTCGAAACGAGTGCATTTTTACATGTGATTTGATCTACACTACTTACTTTCCTGATGAAAAGTAAGTGCATAGACTTCTGCAATCTGATAGGAATATGTTTCAGTTCACTTACAGAATCGCAATGCTTCTCCCACAGAGCCTTCAGATCCGACGGAGGACAGGTTGTCAAAATTATTGAGAACAGAAAACTCGTTTGATTGGGCATCGATATAGTAGATGCTTCCGAAAGTGCTGTGCCACAATGTTGATTCAAAAAGTTTGTTTCTAAACAAGGTATTGTATTTCATTTCATCCTTAAAAACCAGTCGCATAGCACACTACTGAAAGATAGCTTATCTATCATAATCAACCAACACGCGAGCGAAGCAGCGGGTTTCAGCTAGTAATAATATAAAGTGACAGCCTAGATATTTGTAAATCAGAAATATAAACCTTTTTTCATAATGTGTGGATCGTGACTCCAATGCCTCCAATCCCCCTTTCCTTGAATACGCACTTGACGAGGGGCTGCACTAAAACTTTTTCGTCCGCGGCGCAGTTAATGCTAGAGGGGACTACGCCACTATACCATTTTGCGACTGTCTGTTACTTTGGGCGTGTGTGGTCATTTTGAAAGAGGACATTCAAGTGCCCCGTTGTTTGTGATACCTGTTTTTCCTGCAACTGCCGCATAATCCTCTCATAAGTGGTAAAATTCAAAAGGTCTCTGCGAAGCAAACTTTTAATTTTTGTTCATTTCCCGCGTTGCCGGTAGCTATGCTCCGAAATGAGGGACGAAGTTTGGTAAATAAGCACCGAGAGCACGACATTTAAAACGCAGAAAAAGAAAACGCGACGTTTGATGCCACCCGAGTCTCAAAGTGGAAGGAAGGGTCTTTCGTGGAATTCGGCTGTATTTACGGTAGCTTGAGCTGAAAGACCCAGCGAGAGAGAGGCAGACGTTTGCCGGCGGAATTCTGGCGTGGTGCGCGCAGCGGGCGCCCACTGAATGCGGAAAATCGTTGCTCGCGCCGGCCGCTGTAATTACCAGCTGACAGCTGAAGTCTGGAGGGGGGAGTGGGGGGGGGGGGGGCTGCGCCAGCTGGTAACGACATTGCGGTAATCTGGTAAGCGTCGCCGGCCGCGAGATACCGAGCACGCTGTCGCCGGCGCTAAGCGCATTAACGTCCACTGTCCGTCGGCCACTGCGCACCCCGCTCTGCGCATGTTGACCTCGGCGCGGCCAGGCTTTGATTCCTTCGCCACTTCAACGGCCGGAGGCAACTCGACAGTTGAATGGGGCACCGGGGGGGGGGGGGGGCATCGTTGTATTTAAGGGCGTTCAAAAAGATTTGCACATTAGTCGTCTTTTTTTTTTATTTTGCCGGGGAGAGTGACATTTTTTGTGAAGATACTTGGAACATGCTAAACGTTAAAATTCATACAATTTTAAACATCTAAAATTGATAAAAATAGACTAGACGTCTAAGAGAATTTTTTGGCCCACTTGAGGTTACGATAGTAACATTAAAAGTGGGCCTTTGCGATCGTCTTTTGACAGCTCGAAACTTAAATGAAAATAACGGCTTAACTATTCATCTGACACGAAAATTGAATAACCTAATTTGTAGAGGAGAAAATTCTCTACAACTTTGCTCTCTTATGTTTTTTTTTTTTTTTTTCATTTCTCGTATCGTTTTAGAGATATTTGCAAAAATAACGGCGATTTTGGGATGTATGTCTGTCTGTCCGTAACGTGTTCCATGTTTTAAGACGAACCGTTCGAACGATCAGCAACAAATTTTACAGACATAATTGTAGGCCGCCAGAGACCAGAACCTCCCTTTTTCAAATTTTTTGGACAAAAAATACGTTAGTAATACAAAAAAAAGCCGTTTCTAATGTAATTGTAATCGCAAACGAACCGTTCATCTGACACGAAAATTGAATAACCTAATTGGTAGAGGGGAAAATTCTCTACAACTTCGCTCTATTATGTGTGTGTGTGTGTGTGTGGTTCTTTTTTTTTTTTTTTTTTTTTTTTTTCATTTCTTGCATCGTTGCAGAGATATTTGCAAAAATAACGGCGATTTGACGATGTCTGTATGGCTATAACGTGTTCCCTCTTTTTAGGTCGAGCTGTTCAACCGATCGGCACCAAATTTTACAGACATAATTGTTGACTAGCAGAGACCAGAACCTCGCTTTTTCAAATATTTCGGACTAGAAATACGTTAGTAATCCCAAAAAAAGCCGTTTGTAATGTAATTTATTTGCAAATAAACTGTTCATCTGACGCGAAAATTGAATAACGGAATTTGTAGAGGATAAAATTCTCTACAGCTTTGTTCTCTCATGTTTTCTTTTTTTTCATATCTCGTATCGTTTGAGAAATATTTGCAAAAATAGTAGAGTTTTGACACCCTCCATTGAATTAACGAAAACCAGCCGTTCGCAGATTTCACGTGACATTCCTCGCCCAGAACTCTCTCTGGCATACGCCATCTTGCATTGCATATTTCATGATTTTCTTATTGTAACTTACACGTTGTCATTTCAAAGCAATGGCGCACTGAAGAATTAACAAAAACACGTCGTTCGGAGTAACTTGATAAATGATAATCTGGTGTCTACAAATGTCATATTAGCATCAGTTAACAACGGCCATTAATACTATGAGATTGAAAAACGTAACATCTAATTGTTAGCCATAGCGTAGTGGGCAATGTCTTGGACTGTGACGCTGAAGGTAGGTGGTTCGGAACCAGCCACTATCTAAATTTTTTCCCCAAAAGGGTTTCAGACATTTTTATTAACTGATTTTTTATTATTTAGATTATTATTTTGGTCCAAAATGTTTGCAAAAAACATATAAAACTATAAATCTAAAGTGGGCCGTAAAACACGTCAGTGCGAATTTTTCTTTGCCGGGGAGAATGACATTTTTTGTGAAGATACTTGGAACATTTAGCTAAACGTTAAAATTCATAAAATTTTAAACATCTAAAAAATAGCCTAGACCGCTAAGTGAATTTCTTTTATTTATTTCAAAGTGGTGACTAGTTTCGACATTTCAGTCACTTAGAATTACTGTTTTTGATTTAATATGTAATCCTGAAAAGAGCATATAAGATGAACATTAACAAGAGCAAAACAAGGGTAATGGAATGCAGTCTTATAAAATCAGGCGATGCGGAAGGAATTAAACTAGGTAACGAAACAATAAAGGTGGTAGATGAGTTTTGTTACTTGGGCAGTAAAATAACATATGATGGTCGCAGTACAGAGAATATAAAATGCAGAATGGTAATGGGAAGAAAAGTGTTTTTGAAGAAGAGAAATTTGTTAACATGGAATATTAATTTAAGCCTAAGGAAGTTTTTTCTGAAGGTATTTGTGTGGAGTGTTGCCTTGTATGGGAGTAAAACATGGACGATAATCAGTGCAGACAGGAAGAGAATAGAGGCTTTTGAAATGTGGTGCTACAGAAGAATGCTGAAGATTAGGTGGGTGGAATACGTAACTAATGAGGAGATACTGAACAGAATTGGGGAGAAAAAGAATTTCCGGCCTACCTTGACTAAAATAAGGGATCGATTGGTTGTACACATCCTTAGACATCAAGGAATTGTGAATTTAGCATTGGAGGAAAGTGTGTATGGTAAAAATCGCAGAGGGAGGCCAAGAGTCGAATATAGGAAGCAAATTCAAAAGGATGTAGGTTGCTGTTCTTATGAGGAGATGAAGAAACTTGCTCAGGATAGAGTAATGTTGGAGAGCTGCATCAAACCAGTTTCCTGACTGAAGACCATAACAACAACATGTAATCCTGGAGTGAATCCGACAAGTCAAAAAATGATAGTTCCATCAGTTCAAAATTTGTCCAGTCAGAGCATAAAACAGTGTTTCGTAAATGACTAAAATGTCGAAAACTAGTCACCGCTTTCTAAATAAATAATTAAAAAAATCACTTTGAGGTCTAGGCTATTTTTATCAATTTTAAATGCTTTTTAAAATTTTATGAATTTTAACTAAATTGTAAGACCGCCCAATCTCCATTCTGACAATGACAGCTTTTACAATATAGCTATAAATTTAGTGTACTTGATGTATACTCTACCAGTTGTGATGCATCTGGCCCAACGTTCTGTCCATGATGTAAATGAACTTTGGTAAAATTCTGGGGATTGACTTTTACACCACAACTTAACACAGGAAGTATGGTCATTATCACTATCAAATGTTTTACTGCGCAAGTGGGCCTTCAGACGATCAAAGAGGTAAAAATCAGACGGAGCCAAGTCAGGATTGTAAAAAGCATATTCTCAGTTCGAATATAGTAAATTTCCTTGAGACTGAAAAGCTTCTTTCCATGAATCAGCACGGGTTTAGGAAACATCGTTCATGTGAAATGGAGCTTGATCTTTTCTCACCTGACATTTTGCGAATCATGGATGAAGGGCAACAGACAGATTGTATTTTTCTCGATTTCAAAATGGCATTTGACGCGGTGCCACACAGCAAACTGCTAACGAAGATACGAGCATATGGAATAGATTCACAGATTTTTGACTAGGTGGAAGACTTCCTATGTAATAGAACGCAGTACGTTGTTCTCGACGGCGAGTGTTCATCAGAGACGTGTGTATCGTCAGGCGTGCCTCAGGTGAGTGCGATAGGACTGATATTATTATTTATCTATATAAATGATCTGATGGTCGGAGTAACTTGTTATTTGCGGCTGTTTGCTGTTGATGCTGTGGTGTATGGGAGGGCGTCGTCTTTGACTGTAATAGCTTACAGGATGGCTTCGACAAAATTTCTAGTTGGTGTGAGGAATAACAGCTAGCTATACAAGTAGAAAAAACAATCCCATAATGTACGATTACAGTATTACTAGTGAGCATCATAATACAGTCGTATCGTTCAAATATCTAGGCGTAAGATTGCAGAGCGATATGAAATGGAACGAACATGTAAGGACAGTTGCGAGTAAGGCGGACAGCCGACTTCAGTTTACTGGGAGAATTTTGGGAAGATGTACTTCATCTACAGAGGAGACCGCGTATAAAACGGTTGTACGACCACGTCTTGAGTATTGCCCAAGTGTTTGGGACCCGCAGCAGATCAGTTTAAAGGAATACATGGAAGCAGTTCAGAGGCGAGCAGGTAGGTTCGTTACTATAAAATGTAAACTTTCACAGCCGGAATGGTCAAAATTTCTAAAAAATTTTCGGGCTGTTATGCCGTGGTCTAGTGGATTTATTATTAAAATCCAACGTTTCGTCCCCGACTGCGGAGGACATTCTCAAGGGGGATCGTGGCACTTTTGGATGTCCGATTCAGCCAGGGTGTGAATTGGACATCCAAAAGTGCCACGATCCACCTTGAGAATGTCCTCCGCAGTCGGGGACGAAACATTGGCTTTTAATAATAAATCCACTAGACGACGGAATAACAGCCCGGAAATTTTTAGTAATTTAGGTTCGTTACTGAAAGGTTCGACCAATGAGCAAATGTCACATAAATGCTCCGGGAACTCAAATGGAAATCGCTGGAGGAAAAACGACCTTCTTTTCGAGAAAATCTGTTGAGAAAATTTAGAGGGCCGAAATTTGAAGCTGAGTGTAGAACGATCTTCCTGCCGCCTACTTACATTTCGCGTAAAGATCACAAAGACAAGAGAAATTAGGGCACGTACAGCGTCATATAGACATTCTTATTTCCCTCGTTCTTTTTGGGATTGGAATAGCGAACGAAATGCCTAGTAGTGGTTCGGTGTACTCGCTGCCACGCACTTTACGGTGGATTGCGGAGCATATATGTATATGTAGATGGTAAAATTCTGGGGATTGACTTTTACATCATCGCTTGACACAAGAAGTAAGGTCTTTCAATAAAATGTTTTATCGCGCCTTCAGGAAATAAAAATCAAACGAAGTCCGGACTGTAGGGAGAATCAGGAACAATTTTCCATCCCATTTTCCTGATTTTCTCCTGCGTCACAAGGGCTCTATGGGGTTTGGCATTGTCATGGTGTAGTCTGATGAGATGACCCTAAAGTTGTGGTCTGTGGGTCTTGATGGCACGTCACAGATTGTTCAGTGACAAAGAGTGACGCAGTTAATGGTGGTATCAGGTTCTTAAATGTCAATGAGAATGACATCACGCTGATCCCAGGCCATTACCTTTCGGCCTGCTGTTCGTGAAAGTTTTGGTTTCTTTTTCCGAGACGAACCCGGATGACGCCACTCAATGTAAAGGGCTTTGCTCTCAGGTTCGGACAAAAACAACCATGTTTCATTTTAAAATGTCACAGTAAAATAACGTCGAACTGGGTTTTTTTTTTAATTTTTTTTTTTTTACCTCCACAAAAAAGTACTAGTTAAATTGTACCGCTGTTTCAAGTTTAAAGTTTGTAGAACTTTTACTGCACATAAACAGTAATTTAATATTTCAAGAAATATATTGTTATATCCAAGATATTAAATAGGAGGAGGTCCTAGGTTCGAAACCCGACCGCGTTTAGTACTTTGTCATAAAAAACTTTACGAATTTTTATCGGTAAGGAACAGTTTGTAAAGAACAACCGAAAAAAGCTATAACTATCAGCATCTGTGGAACTACCTTGGAACTATCACGTGATTCTTCTTTGAACACTTCCTTTAATGACTCAAGACTAATTCAATTCAAATCAGAGAAGGGATAATTGAAAGTTAGGAGTAATGGGATTCACACCTACTTAATCACGCATGCATTTTATAGTTAAAAAAATTATTATTTTTTATAAATATAAAGAGTTAACTGCGTGGAAAATATTTAACGCCTTAAACAACCGACAGTTAACAATTTAACAAATTTCCCTGAGCTTTAATTTGTATAAAGCATTTTTATTATAACAAAAGGAGTTCTTTGGACCTGTAATAAATATATCCTAGGTCGCGAGATTTTTTTTATAGAAAGTCTGTGGGCGCCCTTATAAAAAAAATTGGGAACCACTACTCTAACCAATGGTGGACATAAGTACTTTAGGCACTCTCTATAGTGGATACGGTGAATGTTTTAAGTGTTTTGCCGACAAAGTTTTTGTTGAGCAGATTCCCCTATCTCTAACGGAGCGGCCATGAGAGCAAAAAAAGAAAGTTACAAGGCGGAAATAGCAGACAGAGATTAACATAAAGTTAAATGTATTTAATGAAACTGCTAACAGCATGTTGCTGCAGCGAAGGGCATTTGTTTGTGTGAACCACAACATCCTTTTAAATAAATTAGAATTCTATGGTGTCACAGGTAATGGTGCAAAATGGTTCAAGTCATACCTCGCTAACAAGAAACAAGTGTTGTCAGTACAAGAGACTAGTGAATTAAGCCATCAGTCATCATCAGATAGGGAAGAAATTACATGCGGTGTCCCACAAGGGTCCATCTTAGGGCCATTGCTTTTTCTTGTGTACATTAATGCCAGAAGCAGAGTTTGTATTGTTTGCAAATGATACAAGTATTGCAATAAATAGTATGTAGGGAATATTTCTAGAACAGTCTGTACATATGTTCATGAACAGTAATAAAGGGTTTAAAGTCAACTCACTGACATTAAACTCTGAAAAGAGCCACTACATGCAGTTCAGAAAGTGTAAGAGGTTTCCATCCAGCATATGCATAACGTGAGAAGAAGAGGAGGTAGAAGAGGTTAAAGTATTAAATTCCTGCGAATACAACTTGATAATAAATTCAGTTGGGACGAGCACACCGCAAAAACGACTTAACAAATCTGTATTTGCAATTCGAGTGTTGTAGGAGACATAAAAGTAAAAAGCTTGCATACTTTGCTTACTCTCATTCCATAACGTCAAATGGTATAATATTTTAGACATATGGTATAATATTGTGGAGTAAGCGAGTAATACGTATTATTTGTGGAGTAAATTCACGGATATCCTGTTGATGCTTCTTCAAATAACTGGAGATACTTACTACTGCCTCTCGCTATATTTATTCCTTAATAAAATGTGGCATTAATAATATATCTCTTTTTCCAACAAACAACTCATTTCATACATACAATACTAGGAACAGAAACGATCTACACAACGATTTATAAGCATTTACCTTAGTTGAAGACGGGGCCCTCTATTCGGCCTTTGCCACAAACACAACTACATGTGATATTAAGGTGTTGTTGTTATAGTCTTTAGTCCGGAGACTGGTTTGATGCAGCTCTCCACCCTACTCTATCCTGAGCAAGCCTTTTCATCTCCTCATAAGAACGGCAACCCACGTCCACCTGAATCTGCTTCTTATTCGCGTCTCTGGGTCTCCCTCTGCGATTTTTATCCCACACACATCCCTCCAATGCTAAATTTACGATTCCCCGATGTCTAAGAATATGTCCTACCAAGCGATCCCTTCTTTTAGTCAGGGTATGCCAAAAATTCCTTTTCTCACCAATTCTGTTCAGTACTTCTTCATTAGTTATGCGATCTACCCACCTAATCTTCAGCATTCTTCTGTAGCACCACATTTCAAAAGCCTGTATTCTCTTCCTGTCCGCACTGCTTATCGTCCATGTTTCACTCCCGTACAAGGCAATACTCCACACAAATGCCTTCAGAAAAGACTTCTTTACCCTTAAATTAATATTCGATGTCAGCAAATTTCTCTTTTTCAAAAATGCTTTTCTTCCCATTGCCATTCTGCATTTTATATCCGCTGTACTGTGACCATCGCATGTTAGTTTACTACCCAAGTAACGAAACTCATCTACCACCTTCATTGTTTCGTTACCTAATATAATTCCTTCAGCATCGCCTGATTTACTAAGACCGCATTCCATTATTTTTGTTTTGCTCTTGTTAATGTTCATTTTATACGCTCTCTTCAACACACTGTCCATTCCATTCAACTGCTCTTCCAGGTCCTTTGCTGTCTCTGACAGAATTACAATGTCATCAGCAAATCGCAATGTTTTTATTTCTTCCCCCTGAACTTTAATCCCTAATCCAAATTTTTCCTTGCTTTCCTTCACCGCCTGCTCTATGTACAAATTGAATAATATCGGAGAAAGGCTACAACCCTGTCTTACTCCCTTCCCAACTGATGCTTCCCTTTCATGCCTTTCGAGTCTAATAACTGCAGTCTGGCTTTTGTACAAGTTGTAAATAACTCTCCTTTCCCTATATTTTACTCCTGCTGACTTCAGAATTTGAAAGAGTGTATTCCAGTCAATATTGTCAAATGCTATCTACAAAAGCTAAAAATGTAGGTTTGCCTTTCCTTAATCTATCTTCTAAGATAAGACGTAAAGTGAGTATTGCCTCAATCCTAGTATACCTATAAAAATAAGAAACGATTTATATTAGTATCAAAATTATCTGTAGTTTTTACACTTAATGTACAAAAGGAAAAAAAATCATTTCATTGTTAATTTGACAGTATGAATTGACCGTGTGAATTAAACATCCCACTGATGATGCTGCAACGCCAGCGAAACATGTATGGGAGAAACTAAAAACATTTGTGTTTGCTCAAGGCGGACCATACCTATGAAGCAAATTTATTTTGTAAGCAAACACGGAGATTGAAGGCCGTTTCAAATCTCAAGATGGATAAATAGATGGTTCTGGTAACAGTGAAAGACTGGAGTGAGGAATATCACATAACTACGTTCAGAAATTAAAGACATGAACCTAGTGAAATGCTGAAACATCTTTGGTCCAATAGCTAACAAAAGGTCTCTTTCATTAGACGAGTGGTTTTTAAGTCTGAACTGGATCGAGTGATTAATGAAGATTTTTGGTTTTAGTGAGATGGCTTGTCTCACATAGATTGAAAGCATTGATAAGAGAGAGGGTCGCTGTTCCGTTGAATACTTGGCAACAGTAGTGTGAAATGGCAACCCAGATAATATGATCACCACCTGATTTTGTTCTGTGGGGCTATTTGAAAGCTCATGTGTATGCCAACAAACACAACCACTGCCTCATCTCAAGACTAGCTAAAGCCTGCAAATCAGGACTACAGGTACAAGAATACAAGGAGAACTATGTATTTGATTTATAGACGAAAGAGAAAGAGACAGTTCGTCATATCGCTCTAATGCACCCCCCATGTCAAAAACCTTTGTAATAAATGTTGTTTTCCACTATAGTGAGTCTGTTTCATCGAATCTCTTTGGTAGCTTTGTAAACTAATAGTTCCTTCTTTACATGCTTTCATATTTGTTAACCGGCAGAGGAGAGCTTGCCTGTTAATTGAACGTATGTTATCTAATCATTATGATGCAATACAACTCTCATCATTTCGTCAGCTAATTTAGCATAGTTAATTGCCTTTTTAAAAAATTTTAATTACTTATTGTGCCCGCAACGAGACAATTATAACTGAACTAGCTTCCGTGCATTAGTGCTTCATTTTTAGGTATTTTATTGTTTTTAACTTTATTTGAAGCTTAATAACTTCACGTGGTAAGTGGATACTGAAGCAACTGAAATATTCAGTCTGCTATTTTCACATCGCAGCAGCTCATTTGAACAGAACTTTGTAAACGATAAATTAAACGCGCAAAATATTTTACGTCCATTCCATTTTTATTCCGTATTTTTCGTTAAGTCCCTTCGACTGCGGACGTAAAAAAAAAACCTACACATTTTAATTACGTTTTTGCGTTTAATTCACAGTTTTTAGGCATATTTTAGTTTAGCCAGTTTAATTTAATCTGTCATTTTCAGTTCCTGGTGATTAATATTCAAATACCGTTTATTCCCATTTTTATTATTTTTACGACTAAGCGACTGTTTTCGCTGCTTTTCTGCAACTGCTATCGATTTAAAAATCGAGTTGGAACACTTGCACGGAGTGACATTTGTACGGAGTGCCACTTGCACGGGGACCGGTGCTCTTCGTTGGCTAACCAGCTGTTCGCAGGCGCTCCTGCGAGCTGGTTGACGTTCTCACCACAGTAACACCAGAGTCTAACACAAAGAGTCACGAAACTCCGGTAGTTTTCTGCAACCAGGCGACTGCAGCGCTGCCAAGCAACCGGGTCGTAAGAACATACCGAGAGGCGAGAAACCACTGTGGATTAGATATGGAGTCCAACAACACGTTTAAAATGCGACTGCATTTCGGAGCTTATTGCGGCGCGATAAATTGTAGTTAGAAGAAAACTAAGAAAATGTACAGTTTCTCAAATATGAAAAGCTCCTACAATGTAGGATAAAATAAAGTTTGTTAAATTTTAAGGGTGTATGGTATCATTAACAGACAAAGAGAGGTAACTATCCCAGTATTTTTCTTCAATGTTAAAAGCTGTACGTGTGTTGTCGGGTTGTTGAACCTATCGTTAGATCAGACAACAAATTGTTCCTTGACACAGCAATTTGGTTTAATTATGGCCCTGATACTGATGTATATGCTATTAAGTGAGAAACAGTGCATGAAACTGATTATGTGCGCAACGGATATTTTTAACAAAACAACTGTGACATGTAGTCTTTTGAAACAGACACTGACTATACTCAAAAATTTTGACTGCGAGAAAGATATTAAAAAAACCACAAATCACTTTCTTAATGCTTGACTGTGAGAATTTTATGCAGATCAGTTTCTAATTATTGAAATTTAGTATCAATTTAGTATCATAGTCAATTAACTATCATTTACTATGGCACCAATAATGAAATACGTTCAACAATATTATTCACATCAATACTGCACTTTAAATCCACTAATAATTGATTATCAAATGAAGGAAGTAGGTTAATTTTCTAACTACGTAAATGAGAGATGAAAGAAAGTTTAAGTTACTTATTATTAATAATCAGCATTACATTACCTACATAATACAACTTCTGACTTGCTGGCAAAGCAGCCTCTGCTCTACATCGGAGCCATACACACAACCCAACCGCTCTCTAAGCGAGCTGAACCACTAGTCCTACTCTCTCTCAGTGCGAGCTACAATGCTATGCAATACATCATCTTTGCCAAAGATGAAACTTCATAAAGGACACATATCGATACATACAGTAGAAGCGATATTATACATTTTCTTGCAAGCAAGTTACTCGATACAAAACAGGAGGTACAATATTGGACATTTTCTTACAAAATAATTTTTTATAAAGGACACATATCGATACATACAGTAGAAGCGATATTATGCATTTTCTTGCAAGCAAGTTACTCGATACAAAACAGGAGGTACAATATTGGACATTTTCTTACAAAATAATTTTTTATGGACACGTTTCATCACCCCCTCCTACCTATTAAAATTTTGTAGGGTGGGTGATGCCAATGGCATTGCCTAGCCAGCAAAATTACTGAATTCCAAGTCCAAAATCCATTAATGACATCCAAAATATAACATGAAAAATATGAAAACCTGATAAACATTTTTTATACAAGATATTCAAGATCAAAACAACAGATGAAGTTCATAGAGAATTTAAAAAATGTTACAGTCATAAATACATGCCATTTTACAGACAAGTACCAACAAGAGTAATGCTTGGAGTGGTACAGGATGTGACAGGCATAAGCAAATGTCAAAATGTACAGAACATCAGCAATAAATGGAATACATGACAAATGTACATAATGATAAACATAAGTATATATAGAATTTCAGAGAACATAGTTTGACAAATGATATAGTGGAGAAAATGAGATAGCTAGAAGTAATAGACAAGTGAAAAAAAATACAATAATAAACATGAACATATACAAAGTTTTACAAAAGGTAGTTTAACTAATGTCATCATTCTTTAAAGAAAATGAGGTAATTACAAGTAATACACACAGTAGTGTAAGTTCCATGCGTCTAAATTTTGTACAAGAGATCAGTATTTTTGGGAACATAAAATGAACATTTGTATCTTGTGCACAATGTAGTCTATGTAAATTTTTAGTGCACTTAGTATAAGATAAAGTGTCAATTTTGTATTCTGTGATGCATTTAAGATGCCATACTTTCATGGATGCTAGAACATACATGTAAAATTTTTGACTACATAGGTTTCTGATCATGTACAAAATAATGTCACTGCTTCGGCACAATAGGATTTCAATATTACGTTTGTCAATCGAATAGTTACAATGACAGTTCAGACTAAGGTGTATTGACTCATTATAGTTCTGAAAGCATATTTATCTATCAAGAGCACAATTTTATTTTGGTCACTCAATGTAAAAGAACCATGAAATATACCTAAACACTTGTAATGAACCTGTGGACAACGTTTGCAATGGGAGGCACTGAATAGTATAAGCACACGAATAGCACATTAGCTCCTAACATTCATTTTAGGTCTGCACACGAACACAAAACACTGTAAGATTACACCACACTGTAGGCGAGCTGGCTGGTTGCATTGAAGTTGAAGTCATGGGGAAAAGGTTCTGATGTATTCCTCCATGCAATTCGACAACCAAGTGTGCTCCAACCAACGGGGCTACTAGCAGACTGCATCAGCATAGCCAAAATTAGAGCAAAATTATGGTGGTTGGCCAAGGCTGCAATGGACAGTACTATGTGGCCAAACATCATCCAAAAAACATCTTCATTAAAAGGCCCAAAATCAGTGGTGTATAATAACACGTCCATTGTTCTGTGTGCATTATGGAATCTCGTGTGCGAAATCGCCAGTTCCCATGCGTGTCCAAAGTACATGAAATAAAGCATTTTACACACAAATTAGTAACATAGTCATGATATTTCAGTTTACACTGAAAGAAAAGTCGTTGATTATTAAACCATATTTTTACATTACAAGTAGTGTCTTGAAGACGGATACATTTGAATAGTAATGAGTAATTTAATTCTTATACTAGAGTATCTACAAAATTAGTGTCATTTCATATAGGCATAAGGCTTTACATACTATGTACATATTACTTTACAAACACATAATCGTATGAAATACATTCAGGGTGCTTGTCATCAATTTGGCATTAGGTCATGTAAAGTAAATTTGTTGTCATAATTAGAGCAATTAACGTGAAGCCACTTCAAATAACTTGACATTCCAATTACCACTAGTCAATTAAATTGACATACATCACTATGGTGGGGATTGCATTACCACCAAATTATAACAATTAAATTACATATGTTGCCATGGCCAGTCTTTGTCTGAACTGAGTTACATATTTCATTGCCTTGAGGTATAACACATCAGGGTAGTTTCGTGAGAATATCAAAAGAGGTTCAAGTCATCAGGTCATGTCTGTGTCTGTCTGAGTCAGCAGTAGGGTCAGACAAAACAATTAAGGCAAATTTTGGCGCAGTAATAGATGTACATCACAGTAAATCATCCGATAACGTACACTACTTGTTAGGCATAGCTGCAGATTTTCATCAATAAGATCAATAAAATTTTGAAGATAGCAGTAAGCAAAAGCAAAGTATCTCTGTGCATTAACTAGACTTAACTAGGCGTAGTTTATGGCAAAACTGCAAGTTCGCAAGAGAGATGGCTGTGTGCAACGTATAAGCATAACCATACATTTTCATGAGCTTCATTATAAAATTAATTAGCATAGTGGTAGGGCTTAGGTATATAATTAGTGAGCATAGCGGTAAGCTTTGATTACAAGAGCAATAAGCATAGCTGCAAGCATAATTAGAGATATTCATTACACATAATTACAAATAATTACAGAGCATCAGAAGGATATGATTCTCACCAATCACACATGCCATTGAAGGCACAATGCATCAACATACAAAATGGTGCACATAAGCACAAAGAGAAAACACAAAAGCGCAGTGCGAGTAGGCACATAAGAAAAGAACAGAGCATAGCATCATTAGCAACAGAGCGATTCTCCTCATAATTGCTTCATAATCATTGTATACTCTCGTCCACATAATTACATTTATCAAACATCTTTGACTGTTACCAATACCTTCCTTACCATCATTTATCCATAAACAATAGTGCATTTTAAAGACCACCATGACATATTGTGTATTGCCTTACTCATCATCCTCCAGAATGTCCTTTTTCTTTTTTACCGCTTAATCGGCTTACAAAATGCTTATGTCAACTCAAAATCTTCTTCACTCGCTCCGAAGTTCGTAAGTTATGCAATTAGTAATACAGAAGAGAAATCTGATATTTTCTGAAACATAATAACTTAATTAGATTACTCAATCAAAAATTTCCATTAATTTTATTTGTCTTGCACAGCCACAGAGTTCGTTATATGTAAATTGCAAGATAGTCATAGTTTTGTATGACAATATCCCAGCGTAGCACAGAGCATAAGTATTCAGAGTTAGGGAAAAGTAGCAGTGAGAAAAAGATGTAGATAGAGCGCACTAAGGAAAAGCGGAAGAATAGTGACACTCAGCTCGAGAACGGGGCACCAATCGCCACTTGGTGTGTCCAAAACAGATTAATGGACTCTCTACCCCAATTTTTTATTCCTTGAAAATTTTAATATTGGAAATGTGGTGTATGCCTTTCGACTTGTGCGTCTTTAAAGTTTCTACCTCAACGACGTTGTCGTGGATGATACGTTTGATTCGATGCTTCTTTATTTGTTTCTTTAAATCTGATAGTACAATTTTTATTACTGTCATTGCTTTCAGGAGTAACGGCTTTAGGTATTGACACAATTTGTGTCGGTTTTGCCTTATCACTTACTGAGGTGCTACCAGCATCAGTATTGTGCACTTCCGCACAAACTACTATTCTGTTTTGTTTGGGAGGTTGTTCATTGTAACCTTCCTCTCTGTGAGGACGTTCACAATGAACAAGTTTCAGCGCATAGTTAGGATCACATAAATCCTGTTCGGCCGAATTATTTGCCGTCGAGTCCGCTAGTCATACCTGACGCGGCCCTTTTTTTTTTTGACGAATTGTAGCGTGGATTAGCAGGTCTGATTTCAATGTTTTGCTCTTGTCTTTCCGGGGTACGCGATCTGCTTAGGCCCCGATTTGTGTTTTCGTGTCGCGGAAGGCGATCACGAGAATTATCGCGTGTGCCCTCCCGACTACGCTTCTCAGTGTTATTGTTGTTATTTTCAATCTCGCGATCACTATCAGTATTGCGTCTTTCACGCCAATTAGTATCATTTGAGGTATTGCTGTTATGATAATAATTATTGTGGCGTCCTCCGCAACCAAAGCCACCACCTCGGTAACGGCCACGAAAACTTCCACGGTTATTTTCACGATCTTGACAATCACTGTTCTCATTGTCGCGACTTTGTTTGTAAGATTCATTAGTGAAAGAATTATTTTTTGGTTTATCGTCGTGCTCTGAATAACGTTTAGTACGCGGCGGGCTTTGTTGCGACCGGCGATCATATCTGTTTCTATCAAAATATCGACTGCGCGAGGAATTTTCCTCGTCTTCTTCCTCTAAGTCTTGTAAGAGGTTTCTAAAGGCTTCAATATCATTCTTGCATCGTGCCGCAATGGCAATTTGACGCAAGTGTAAAGGCAATTTGTTCAAACAAATTCTAATTAATTCCGCAGGGCAGTAAGGTGCCGATACAAATTGATTTTTGTATACCAAATGTTGGAAATATTCCACCGGGCTCGAGAAATTTGATCGCTCAAAAGTTTTGAACGTCGCAATACTGTTTTTAACGCGGTCTTGTGCCGCTTCCGACCAGTATGCGGATAGAAATGAGCGTCGGAACTGATTCTCGCTATAGCACTCTTGTGCAATAGCTCTCATTCTGGTGGCTGGCTCGCCTTCCAGATAACCACATATAAATTCTAATCTGTGCTCAAGTGGCCAATTCGGGGGAAGACAATAATCGAATTGCTGCAACCACTCTTTAGGGTGCAAGTCATTCGGAGAGTTTTTGAATGTCTTGAATTTACGTACAGTCAGGAAATGCTTGTAGTCAAACGCTTCCTTTCGCCCGTGCGGCGTAAGTGGGCGTAAACTACGCGTCGCGCCTTCATTGTTGTTACTATGAGGTACACTTCGTTCACGTACCAAGCGACCTACTTGGCTCGAATCATCATTGTCATTTTCGTTCAAATTTTCTTCTACGTCTTCGTATGCATTTCCACAAGTATGGTCAAATTTCCTCTCTATTCGCGCCACGCGATCATCTAATTTCCTGACCTCAGCCTTGTATTGCTGATTAATGGTCATTTGACCTTGTTTGAAACGGTCAAGGGCGAGATATTCATTAGTTTCATTAAAGGGGGTAGGATGCGTTACATCAGAACTTTTGTCACTGTTATCACTGATTTGGGTAATTTTAACAGTAATATCTTCAAACTGTTTATTAATTTTATTGATCTGTTCCGTCGTGACTGACTGGAAGTTCTGCAACTTTTCATCAAATAGATTACTCTGTTGCTTCAATTGAGCGAGTTCAGTAGTTTCCATATTTTCGACTCGTGACGCAAAGCTTTCCATATTTTCCACTCGTGACGCTAGGCTTTCCATATTTTCCACTCGTGACGCAAGGCTTTCCACTACCGGGTTAATCTCGTCGCGAATATCTTGTCTTATTTGCTGAGATTCACGTTTGAAAGTATTGAGCAGTTGTTCCCTGAACCGATTGTTGTCCTCATTTATTTTATTAAAACTACTTTGAATGCTCACAAACCTCGAATCGCACGTTTGTTCTATTTTCTCAAGTTTTTCATTTAATTTCTGAGATTGTTCCTCAAGTTTTTCATTTAATTTCTGAGATTGTTCCTCCAGTTTTTCATTTAATTTCTGAGATTGTTTCTCAAGTTTTTCACCTAATTTCTGAAATTCCTGAGATTGTAATTGACTATTCTCATTTAATTTAGAGAGCTGTGACAATAAAATTTGCATGAAATCATTTGGTAATACGTTTTCCATAGCCGTCGCACAAGTATTTTTTGTAGCAGAGCTAGGCGGAACCGATGCATTATTTTCCGCAACCACGTTACAAGAATTGGAATTCTGTATTGTCGAATCCTGTACTGTATCATTATCCATATTGTCTATTCCTGAACTAATCTGTTCCGCATTATCGGACACGGTATTTACTGTCGTATTTGTATCAGTGCAGTGAGAAGACTCTTGTAAAAATTCAGCTTCTCTCCTTGCATCATTCGAGGTCTCATTTTCGGAAGCAGATTTAGCATCAGCGCGGACTCTCCTATTCTTCGACATTGTTAACAGAATTTTACAGTAAAGTGACCACTAATATTTATTTTCACCTACTGCAAATTTTTGAAAATTACACACGGTAATTATGAGAGAACAATAGGCTGAATCGGGCTAGTGCAACATACAATCACAATCGAGATTACGCGAACCGTTAATTATCACACGAGTTCCGCGATACTAAAACTTTCATCACAACAAACATCAAACAATATAAAAGAGAGACTTGTTCAGTAGTAATGCAATTATTTGTATATTCAATTAATCTACTATAAACAATACTACACAATCTCAAGAATAGTAAGTAACAAACTACAGAAACAATTACTATGCTACTGTTGCTACAACAGAGGATGGTGCTACAAAAATTAAATTAAGAGCCAAAAGGTAAGTTGGTTAGTGGAAAAGACAAACTAACTGAAATAAGACTACGTATCTAACTACGTCACGATCCTGTTTGTGAACTATCCTGGCAGAAAGGGCGCCAGATAAAAGCTGTACGTGTGTTGTCGGGTTGTTGAACCTATCGTTAGTCAGACAACAAATTGTTCCTTGACACAGCAATTTGGTTTAATTATGGCCCTGATACTGATGTATATGCTATTAAGTGAGAAACAGTGCATGAAACTGATTATGTGCGCAACGGATATTTTTAACAAAACAACTGTGACATGTAGTCTTTTGAAACAGACACTGACTATACTCAAAAATTTTGACTGCGAGAAAGATATTAAAAAAACCACAAATCACTTTCTTAATGCTTGACTGTGAGAATTTTATGCAGATCAGTTTCTAATTATTGAAATTTAGTATCAATTTAGTATCATAGTCAATTAACTATCATTTACTATGGCACCAATAATGAAATACGTTCAACAATATTATTCACATCAATACTGCACTTTAAATCCACTAATAACTGATTATCAAATGAAGGAAGTAGGTTAATTTTCTAACTACGTAAATGAGAGATGAAAGAAAGTTTAAGTTACTTATTATTAATAATCAGCATTACATTACCTACATAATACAACTTCTGACTTGCTGGCAAAGCAGCCTCTGCTCTACATCGGAGCCATACACACAACCCAACCGCTCTCTAAGCGAGCTGAACCACTAGTCCTACTCTCTCTCAGTGCGAGCTACAATGCTATGCAATACATCATCTTTGCCAAAGATGAAACTTCATAAAGGACACATATCGATACATACAGTAGAAGCGATATTATGCATTTTCTTGCAAGCAAGTTACTCGATACAAAACAGGAGGTACAATATTGGACATTTTCTTACAAAATAATTTTTTATGGACACGTTTCAATGTTATTTTTGGTAGTCTACTGACAGGTTTAAAGATATCAAAACAAATTTTTGCACAACAGTCTACTATTGGTGATGCAGCAACGATAGTCGAACGTTAACAGGGATTTGTTTGTTCAAAATATAAAATAAAACGCAACTAACTGTAATTTAACGTGTACAGACAAACTGAGATTTTAGTAGGAAAAGATTCTTAAATATTTACAGTAGCTTTACATTCCTGGGGAGTAGGTACGATGAAAACATGACAGGAACGGCACATGCAAACCATCTGAGCAAGAATAAAGCGAAAAGGGCTTTTATAAGACGTAACACGAAGTCTCTAAGAATGTAAAAATCGTGTCTAATACCAGTATCAAATGTATTAAGATGTTCAACCATAAAAATAAAATACATGTGGAACGTGTAACTACGTACCAGTACATTATATAACTATAAATCAGTTGCTTTTGAACTTAAACACACCACGTTACAATTCGCTTCTTGTCTTAAATAGTTTTTGGATGTTATGATTGCGACCTTGCTAGTGTGAGCCGTATGTATTACAATGCACTGGCATGTTATTATTATTACAAACTGACATCAATAGGAAACGGGATTTTCGTTCAATAATGTTTTCGTATTTGTGTCACGAAATACAGTACCACGTTTAATGCCTAGGAAATATATAAATAACAGCAATAATAAATAATAAATTCTTCGTTTCGGTAGTGCCATTTTCTGCTACTGAGCTTACTACCCAGCCGCTTGGAGCGCTAGTATCGCTTCAGCTGTCAAACGATTGAATTTTTTCCCTACTGAGTTTCGCGACTGTCTGTTTTAGACTGTGGTAGCACAGACAAATATGTTACTCTGTGACAGTAGTAAGCCACCGTGTATCGCTTCAAAGTGGCTCTGTAACACGTATTGAGTCACATTTTTAAGACTGTTGTAGCAACGAGAACTGACAAGGAAATTCACCCTATGAGAACGGACGATGAAGTTCATAATCTCTTCCAATATTTTGATGTTGCAAATATCCAGTGGCAGCCAAGTACGAAATATGGTAGTTCTTAAGACTGTTACAGCCTTATTGCCGCTTTAGGACTTAATTTAAAATGATAAATTTATGTATCATTATCTTATAATTTGAACATTAACCATAAAAACACAAAATGTCAATTATATATTTTGCTTTTCACTAAAGGTACAATGATACAATTTTTTCAGTAAATCGAAGAAAAGCTCTTAAGTTGAAATCTGCCAATGAGCTTCTGTGGTTGGATTTCAGTCATGCCTAAAAAAGCAGCATGGACAAGCAAGTCTAATCATTGATACAATTGTATCTGCAAATTTAGATTGAGGAAAGAAGTCTATGAGACTAATTTTGATATGAAACTAATAACGCAATCTTAAGCCTGAAGCTGCGGTGGAGTAGCCGAGTGGTCTAAAGCGTCTCGCTGCGGAGCGCGCGGTTGCTCGCCGTGGGGGTTCGAGTCCTCCCTGGGGCATGGGTGTGTGTGTTGTCCTTAGGTTAGGTTAGTTTAAGTAGTTTGCAAGCTACGGACTGATGACCACGCAGTTTGGTCCGATAGAATTACAAACATTTGAATTTTTTAAGCCTGAAGGCGTATAAGTTCCAGGTGCAGACAAGTTTCCACATTGTCAACTTAACACGAAAATCATTAAAACAACACAAGCCTTTGCTGGTTGCAGAGCAGTATACTAACTTGATCTAATTACAGATTAATTCGTTGAGGGTTCCTTCTGTAACCAAAAACGTATTTTCATAGTGAAAATGTTTGGAAAGTTTTTGAGACGTTTATATCTTTTCTAAAATATGAGCCGGCCGCGGTGGCCGAGGTGACTGAGGCGCTCCAGTCACGGTCAGCACGGCCACTACGGTCGGGGGTTCGAATCCCCCCTCGGGCATGGATATTTGTGCCGTCTTTAGTCTTAGCTAGTTCATAAGTAGTTTGTAAGCTTAGGGACTGATAACCCCGTAGTTAAGTCCTATAAGTTGTACAAACATTTGAACTAAAATATGAAGACTTTCTTCAGTCATACCTCTTAAAATCATTTTATTTAGAACGCTAAGCATAGAAGAAACATATTAGGCGTCCTCCACAGATATATTAATGTGTCCAACCCTATCATCATGCTACTTTCATCGCTTTAAAAACAGATATTCTTCTAAATCTTCAATTAAAGAAAAAAGTACAATACTTCACATATTTGGAGTGTTTGCTATTAGAAGGCAAAACGATGTTCCTGTATTTGAAATACAAATATGTGTAGGAAATGATTCAGATAAGAACTGTGTAAGAGGCTATGGCTCACCGGAAGATGCCAAAGATAATTTATGATTTCTGTCACCATCGAACAGAACCATTTTAATCCGAAATTGGTATAAACTCAAACAGGGAGAAACAAGTTGGAAGATTTCCAGGAAAACTAAAGCAAAACAACTGACAGCCAATACTTGCATATCAATTACTTTGTCTGTTGACTGTGTTAAGGGATACACTGAACTTCTATTCAGTACAAAGAGTTGGATTAGGTGGACGCTTACAATCAGATATCCGTACGACTGCTCCTCCTCTGAAAGTTGGTGAGTAGATTTTTATTCAGAAAATTCAAGGAAAAGGCAATACTGATGTCGAAATTACGAGAAGTAGCCTCATATAAACAGCAAGAGGGGAGATTATGGTGCCGGTTAATTTTAAGACGTGTATGTCTTGCAGCGGCATTCATTTTTTAAATAAAATGTTAAAATCTCTTTTATCAGAAGTTTATTTCTTTAAGTCGTTGCAAACTTTTTTATTATTATTTATCAATCTGAATGAAATTTTTGCAGGTAGTAGTCTTGATGTGTTTACATACTTATATGCATTAATATTATGGAACATGGAACTTGTTCATTTTATGATCACATTTAAGTACCATTAATTAAGGAAAATTTAAGACTGAAATTTGAAATAAACGCTGAGAACATATGATTAATACATCTAATAAAATAAATGTCCAGAACTGTTGAACTATGTTTTGTGAATGTAACTACAGAATATGTCCTTTGAAAGTACCAAAAGTTGGTTTCCTGGAATACCATTGAAGCAAATTAAAAATTCAGAACTCGAAAACCAATGAAGTTATGGAGTTAAAACGTTGGGCATTGCTACTTTTTTAAATAATAGACAAAATTTTAAGATTTTGTCTATTATCACCAAAGTAGAAGAAAAGTTACATTTCTGGGTGAAGTCACCCTTTAAATTCTTCGCCGTAAATACTGCAAGTTAGTTTACATGTTACGCCGAACCTAATTACGATCGTTCCGATGAGCACATCACACTGTTTGCACTTCTCCTGCTCTTCCATGCTGCGCTACGTAAGAGGTCAGACCGTTCCATTTCGCAGTGAGCTCTCACAACTCATTACTCAAGACGGCGAGCGAGCCCAAAGCTACCTGCGGTGGACAGGCTGGTGTATTCTACTTGTGGAACACCCTTTCCACTACTTTCAGTGTCCGGGGCTCCGGAAAGTGTCTCTCCCTGCAAGTGTCACAAAATCTTAAATATCACATGGCTTCATGTATCGTTTACGGACATGCTTTAAACCAACTGAAGTTATTCGAAAGTAAAACGTACATCCGGTTGTACATAAAATAATAAAAAATGTAATAAATAGTATACCTTGGAATGGTAGCAGCTGGTATCAGCATGTAACCTATCTCCAAGGAAGGGGCATTCGTAATTTCCCATCAATGGAGTGTTGGAGCGAAATGTGGTTGGCAGCCCTGTCAACGCCTGTGTTGAATGTGTAACAGCCGGAAGTCTCTCTTAGCTAACTAGATGGCTAAGAACGAGTGTTATAACTCAAAAATCATTTTACAGCGGAGCCATTTAAACATTTTAATTGCAGCTGGCAAATAAATGATTCACGTAACAACTTTGAAAATTGCAACAAATATCCTTTGTCGATCAGAAAATCTATCAACATTTATATTTTGTCAACATTGTCTTTTTATGTAAGGGCAGTGTGTAATTTTCTGAGTTGTAACAGTTTCTCATTGAAATATCCAAATAAAACTATTGAGTTCTAACAACATTCATTAACATTTTACAATGACTTGCTTGGTGACTCTTACGTAATCTGTTTCAAATAAATTTATGTAACACCAATTATGAGTACGATGTTATATTAGCAACATCAAATACTTAGTACATACAATGCATTGAATTTACAAAAATATAAGGAACAATGTTTTCAGGATAAATCGAAGTCTCTTCTACATCATTATTAATTTTCAAGTTTTCGTAGAACTGTGCATGAGCACATGGATTTACACCACCTTTACACAGATCAAGCAAATCTTTATTTTTTTCCCACATCTATTGCTGGTGGCGAAGAAAATATTGCGTGAAGGGTGATTTTTGTAGGTTTTCTCTCTTTCCTCGTCGAATGTTGATCTTTTCGAAATCAGTTTGCTCATAAGAGTGTTTATAGACTATGGCATAAGGATCCTCTTTTCTGTCCCCCAACAGCTTGCTGTCACACCAGTTCACATATTCACCATTTGTGTTTTCAGAAAAATTACTACCCATTTGTTGAGCCAAATCTCTTCGATCTATTACATCTGTAGTATCTATTTCACTGACTGTAAGTATTGGCCCTTTTCTCGGTGAGTTTCGGTACAGGAACCCGTTGGGTTGGTATTAATATGGGTCCTCCTTTAAGAACTCTTAGATAGTGGAAAGCATGGCAAAAGGGAGAACAAACGTCTGAAAAATGAGATGGACAGGAAGTGCAAACTGGCTAAGCAGGAGTGACTAGAGGGAAAAATGGAGAACAGTAGAAGAATAACTAGGGGAAAAATAGATACCGCCTACAGGAAAATAACAGAAATATTTGGAGACAAGAAACGCAGCTGTACGGACATCAGGAACTCAGAAGGAAAACCAGTACTAAGCAGAGAGGGGAAAATTGAAACATGGAAGGAATATACAGAGGGCTTGTACAAAGGAAATAAACTTGAAGGCAGTATTCTAAAAATGGAAGGCGGAGGGAGATGGGAGATACGGTACTGCGAGAAGAATTTGACAGAGCGTTGAAAGATATCAGTCGAAACAAGGCGTAGATGATATTAAATCTGAACTGCTGATATCATTAGGAGAGTCAGACATAAAGAAATTGTTCCACCAGGTATGCAAGATGTGTGAGGGGGAAATACCCTCCGACTTCAAGAAGAATTTTGTAATTCCAATTCCAAAGAAAGCAAGTGCAGTCAAATATGAAAATTATAGAACCATCAGTTTAATAACTCATGACTACTAACACGAATTGTTTACAGACGAATGGAAAAATTTGTGGAATCTGACCTTCGGGAAGATTTTGAATTTAGGAGAAACACGGGAGGCAATACTCACATTACCACTTATCTAGAAGATAGACTAAGGAATGACAAACCTACGTTTTTTGCATTCGTAGATTTCGAGAAAGCTTTTGAAAATGTCGACTGGAATACACTCTTTCAAATTCCTGAAGGTAGCGGGGGTAAAATATAGGGAGTGAAGAGTTACATTCAACTTATAATAAAAACCAGACAGCAATTATTGGAGTCAAAGGGCATGAAAGGGACGCAGAGGTTGGGAAGGGTGGTAGCCTTTCCCCAATGTTGTACAATCTGTACATTGAGCAAGCTGTGAAGGAATGCAAGGAGAAATTTGGAGAGGGAACTTTGCGGTTTGCCGATGGCATAGTAATTCTGTCGGAGACCGCGAAGGATGTGGAAGAGCAATTGAATGAAATGGACAGTGTCTTGAAAGGAGGGCATTGAAGAGTAAAACAAGGATAATGGAATGTAGCGTCAGAAAATCAGGCGATGCTGAAGGAATTAGATTAGGTAAGGAGGCAATAAAAGTAGTAGATGCGTTTTGCTATTTGGTTTGCAAAAAACTTCTGATGGCCGAAGTAAAGAAGATATAAAATGCAAAATGACTATGGGAAGAAAAGCGTTTCTGAAGAAGCGAAATTTGTTGAGATCCAAAATTAATTTAAATGTTAGGAAGTCTTTGCTGAAAGTATTTGTCTAAAGTGTACCACTGTATGGGAGTGAAACGTGGACGATAAGGAGTTCAGACAGAAAGATTATAGACGTTTTTTTAATGTGTTGCTACAGACAAATGTTGAAGATTACATGGATCCATCACGTAACTAATGAGGAGGCGCTTAACTGCATTAGGGGAGAAAAGGAGTTTCTGGCATATCATGAATAAGAGAATGGATACATTTGTATGACACATTCTGAGACATAAAGGAATCGTCGACTTAGCATTAGAAGGAAGTGTGTGGGATAAAAATCGTAGAGGGAAACAGAGGGACGAATACAGTAATCAGATTCAGAAAGATGTAGATTGCCGTACGTTTTCTCAGATGAAGAGGCTTGCCCAGGACAGGGTAGCGTGGAGAGCTGCTTCAGCTCAGTCTGCGGACAGAAGACCATCACAACAACAACAACATTAATGTGACTCATATTACTTGCTCAGTATAAAAGTAATGAGGCATGAATTTATTTTCGTTTTTTTCTAGCACAATTAGCTGAATAAAAAATTATCTATTGCGACACTGATCTAGAGAGAAATTTATATAGACATGTCTCAACTAATTCGAGCATCTTTAGCCAAAACACTCGTGGCGAAAATAGCAATACCCGTGATTTTTTGGAATATCATATCCTTCAAATTGTAACATGACGGCTTCCTTTTATAATATAAAGAAAAACACTCAGCACAATGTGAGGGGAGAACTGCCTCAAGATCATAGCAGCACACAATTATTTTTGGATCTTATCTGCAGATTCTGCAGACTTCACATCTCTCGACATTTGTTTTTCTTTCAAATGACTCTCACTTTCATGAAGCTGTAACTTCTGAGGTTGGATGCAATTTTTATATGCAGTGAATATGCAACATTAATCCTTTTAATGGGTATGAAGGGCTACGTTCTGTGAATAAAATACTCTTATTTCCTAATGGGGAAATTGTTAAAACTTAAAACGTAATCTTTCTCTTTAGTAATTTGATTGTTTAATAATGATTATGCAGCCAAGATCGCATTTTTCATTTATTATGTGACCAGTTTCGGCGTACTCGACGCCATCTTTAGACCTGTCGTAATTTACATAATTTCACGACATTTTTATATACTAAAAGAGGTGGAGGCATCGTTAAACATAAAATTAGTAGTCAGAAGTAAAAAATATATATCCATCTTCTAACGGTTTTGAAGTGAGGTATTTCAAAGTCTAAGTACAATACTACTTGGAGTCCAGTATAACACCTATACATAATAAATGAAAAATGCGATCTTGGCTGCATAATCATTATTAAACAATTACAGATCGCCCCACTTAACTATGAGTTCCTTATATAATTTGATTGTTGTTGTAAATCGAAAACATTTACAAAGCTCTGTTTAAAAAAATGCAATATGATTAATTTGAAAAGTGGTATATGTGCTTTTTTTTCCCTGAATAAACTTTCTTTACTTAAAACAGTTTCACATATCAAAGAATTCAAGTATTAAAGTTGTTGGTAATAACAAAGAAATGCCATTTCTTGAGTTATAACAGTCTCCTTCTCTGCCATCGAATTGTTCAGTTCTCCATTTAGTAGAACGTTATGATGCACAGTTTGAGAATTTGGGTATGGCGCAGTTAAAGATGGAGCGCATTGCGTCCGCATTAAATCTTGGGCAAAACTCAATAAAACCTTTACATAGACACCTTAAAGATGAAGTAAGCCTTCGGTAATGGGTGCTTGAGCCTTTTTCGATATTACAAATAATTCACGCACATTAAAAGTGCCTAGATGGAAGTTAAAGATGACCCTGGTTAAGGCCGACCTTTGACTATGTCACAATTTCGTCAACGAAATTGTGTGTGCCACTCGAAATCTGTCTTTCCGAGAGATTGCTGAGGGATGTAACATTTCAGCTGGATTGTTGTTGTTTTGATCTTCAGTCAGGAGACTGGTTTGATGCAGATCTCCACGCTACCCTGTCCTGTGCAAGCCTCTTAATCTGAGAATACGAACGGCAACCTACATCCTTTTGAATCTGCTTACTGTATTCGTCCCTCGGTCTCCCTCTCCGATTTTTACCCCACACACTTCCTTCTAGTGCTATGTTGACGATTCCTTGATGTCCCAGAATGAGTGACACCAACCTATTACTTTTCTTAGTCAGGTTATGCCAGAGACTTCCTTTCTCCCCAATTCTGTTGAGGACCTCCTCATTAGTTATGTGATCTACCCATTTAAACTTTATCATTCGTCTGTTGCACCATATTTCAAAAGCGTCTATAATATTTTTGTCTGAACACCTCATCGCCCACTTTTCACTCCTATATAATGCTACACTCCAGACAAATGGTTTCAGAAAGGACTTCCTACTACTCTAAATAATGAAAAGAGTGAAGTCGTCCACATGACTACGAAAATAAATCCGTTAAAATTTGTTTACAAGACAAATCAATCAAAAGTGATGGCCGTAAACTCCTCAAGATACCTGGGAATTACTATTACTTCAGACTTAAACTGGAAAGAACACGTAGATAATGTCGTGGAAAGGCGAACCAGAGATTGCGTTTTATTGGTAGAACCCTTAAAAGTGCAACAGAACTCCTAAAGAAACTGCATACACTAAGCTTGTCCGTCCATTTTTGGAGTATTGTTGCCCAGTGTGGGATCCTTATCAGTTAGGTTTGACGGAGGACATCGAAAGAATCCAAAGAAGCGCAGCTCGTTCTGTATTGTCACGATACAGGGGAGACAGCGTTACGGAAATGATACAGTATCTGGGATGGGAATCATTACAACAACGGCGCTTATTGCTAAGGCGTGGGCTACTTACGAAACTCCAATCGTCAACATTCTCCCCCGAATGCGAAAATATATTGTTGACTCCCACTTACATAGGTAGAAAAGATCATCAGAATAAAATACGGGAAATTAGAGCTCGAACAGAGAGATTCAAGTGTTCTTTCTTTCCGCGTGCTATTCGAGAATGGAATGGGAGATGAATAAAGGTGGTTCAATGAACCCTCTGCCAGGCACTTAAATGTGATTTGCAGAGTATGCCATGTAGTGTTACACATGTGGACATCGAAAGAGTGTTTTTTAAGATGGTCATAAAAGTTCGTTTTTGAGTTGCGGTGTCCTTTTTTTTTTAAACACGTTCGTCGGCTGTTATAAGCATCGTCTATAGGAAGGGATAAAATTATTTTGCTCATACACCTTGGGTGGCGAACAATTTCCGAAAGACGGAACATTTTATTGGCTAGTTTTAAATGTTTGATTATAATTGTTTTCAAGTAATTGTCGATAAATGTACGCAGGTTCTTTTTATTGACCCCTTCAATTGCATGTCGATGTAATGGTAATTAGTGGTGAATAATTATAAATTTTTCTGCCCGCCAAAGAAAATTGGGTGATGGGTGGTTTTAACGTGGTTTGGAACCCAGAACTCTTGCTTCAATGTTCCTAGCTGACCCCTTCATCATGTTTACGTCCCCCCTCCTCCCCCCTCCCCCTCCACATCAATCGTTCTACCGCCTAACACGTTTAAATTTAATGCACATTCAGTTCCCTTGAAATTTTCAAATGCTCGTAAAGCTTATAGGACTTAACTGTGGGGTCATCAGTGCCTAATCTTACAAACTACTTATGTGAACTAGCTTATATTAAAAACGGCACAAACATCCATGCCTGAGGAGGGATTCGAACCCCCGACAGTAAACTGCCTCGCGCATTGTAGCATAGCACCTCAATGCGCTCGGCCGCTACGCCACGGCTACAATTCCCTTGAGTTTACAGGTATTTGCTTGTAAACAATTGTTGTTAAACATTTCTTACGAACAGCAAGACACCTACTGTTGCTCACTGACGATTTACGAGAGAAAATGGAATGTTGTCTTTTTTTTTTTTTTTTTTTTTTTTTTTTTTTTTTTTTTTTTTTGGGAAAATTGTTAATGATGCCGCAATTAATTTTATATGCAAATTAGGAATGAAAAAAAAATAATCGGGAGCGGTAGTGGATGGCCTGGTGCCAGGCGGGAGCGGTAGTAGCCGAAGTGACTATCGTGTTAAGTGCGAGTAGATGCTCGACGTCGACCATCCTGTCCTTCCAGGAAGTGCGCTCACCTTCCAGGTTCCAGGAAGTGCGCTACTGTTAGAGGATGGTGGTGGCCCTTTTCTCAGAGTAACATATACAGAGAAGCAGCCACCCCCCCCCCCCTGGCCCCTAAACCACTGTCCTATGCTCCCCTCGTAGTTCCGTAAGATGCTAGCAGGTGTCAGGCGGTTCCCTGGCTTAGGGTGCCTCTCGCACGTCAGAGGGTAGCGTGGAGGGGAGGCTGAGAGGAGAGCTCGTGCCGCCTGCCACGAGGCCACGGCTGTGTCCGGCTTGCTGGCGTTTGAGGGGAGGTGGTGGTGGGGGCAGCCGCTACCTGCCGCCTGCTCTGGCCAGTTTAAAGAGCTGCTTCTGACCGCAGTGCCATCATGGGACATCTTACGGAACTGCTCTGGCCTTCCCTCCCGGCACCCCTGAGCGTGTGACCGGGCCCTTACGGAGGTTTTCCGTCTGTATATATTTGTCTGTGTCGACGTCGACCATCCTGTCCTTCCAGAAAGTGCGTTCACCTTTTAGGTTCCAGGAAGTGCGCTACAGTATGGTGGTGGCCCTTGATCAACGGCCGGGCAAGTGGCCTAAGGTGGAGGGGTGGGAGGTAACGGTATCTCGCTCAAAGCATGGTGGGTACCCTGTGGTATAACCAGATTTGCTATATTACTTCTGCAGTACCTTGCAACTTGCTGTTCGGAAGAGATCTTCACCCCACCTTACCTTAGGGATTTATGGACAGTTCTGCTGGATGCATCATGTCAGTTCTCTCCACCACTACTTCAGACATCAGTCGAGTGTATGCCACGTCGTGTTGCGGCACTTCTGTGTGCTACGGGGGCCCTACACGATACTTGGCAAGTGTACCTCTCTATTTAGATCTTCTGTGTGTACAGGGTGAATCACCTAACACTTGCACCGCAAATATTGCGGAAACGGAAAGTGCGATTAATCTCTGGTTTTCAAAGATTGTAATACTACCTAGAAAGTGTTTTTTATGCAAACACACCGGCTGTGTACAAAGAAGTTTGAATGACATTTTTATCACGTTTAGTTTGGCAGGTACAACCGTTCAAAATTTCCGGGGGCAGAGGCTGCGATAGCGTATCTGACTGACCGAGTGGCTAGCCCCTGGGACACGGCCCACTGTTTCATGACCACCAGCTAATCAGTTGTGCTGCCGTAGCCTCCGCCTCCAAAATTTTGAATGGTTGTAGCTGCCAAACTAAACGTGATAAAAATCTACACAGTTGCTGTGTATGTTTGCATAAAAATACACTTTCTAGGTATTTTTACAATCTGTTTATTGGCTGACAATACGAGCCCCTGACTTTCAATGCATACCGCACATCAATCGCACTTTCCGTTTCCGCAATATTCGCCGTGCAAGTATCAGGTGATTGACCCTGTATGGTAGCTGTTTACACTCAGTCCTCGTTCATCTCTTATTAGAATATGAGCTTGTGAACGGACGTCTATCATTCATAATTTTCATATATTGACTTCTTACCAAGAAGGAAGCTTGGAGTTTAATGTCCCGTCGACAGCGAGAGACGGAGAGAGTGAATTCTTACCAGTTAACACAACATTTCAAGTGACGGTTTTTCCTTTGAGATGTATAGGTATGAGGTACTTTTTGTTTGTTTACAGTTACGTAAAACTGTGAGTTCAACTATTTACCTTTGATCTGCCGGTTTTGTTATTCGGTCATACTTCTTTACAGGTCACATGAAAGCAAGGTAGTTTTGCCGAAACTGCCTATCAATAAAATAGTAAATAGCGAAGTATACTTCTGTATTCATAGTGCTATTGATTGCCCTCTAAGTTTGAAAATGTGAAAGATCATTATCTCTATATACATCTACATCGATACTCTGCAAATCACATTTAAGTGTATGGCAGAGGGTTAATCGAAACACTTTTATATTATTTCTCTATAGTTCCATTCTCTAATAGTTCGCAGGGAAAAGGAACACCTAGATCTCTCTGTTTTCGATCTGATTTCTCTTATTTTATTATGATGATCATGTCTTCCTATATAGGTCGATGCTAAGAAAATATAATCGCATTTGGAACAGAAGTTGGTAAAAGAAATTTCGCAAATACATCTTGCTGCAACGAATAACGCATTTCAGGAATTTTGCATCTTTCAACTCACTGTTACATGCTGTAAAGTAAAGTAAAAGTTAGTTATTCTTAGATTCTCGCCCTCCCTCCCTCCCTCTCTCTCTCTCCCTCTCCCTCTCTCTCTCTCTCTCTCTCTCTCTCTCTCTCTCTCTCTCTCCCCCCCACTTCTTTCTCTCTCTCTCTCTCTCTCTCATTTTTTTTTGTTAGGCTGCCTGGTGGGGGGGGGGGGGGGAAGGACGTGCCCCTGTGCCCCCTAAATCCGCCCTTGCGCAGAGGGCAGTCTGTTGCTATGTGATCCATAATTTGGGTGTTTGCTCCGCAATCACATGACTGATATAGTGTCATTCCCTATTTATACTTCCAATAATTGCATCTACCCATTCGTGTGATAAACCATTCAGTAGAGTCCACACGCTGGGAGGTTGATGCCACCGATTTTAGTGGAAGGGCTGGGAATGAGGAGTTTGTTTCGCCCTTCAAACATGACCCATGAGGCTGCCCAGGTGATGTTGAGCGGGCAATCCTCCGTTATCAACTGGGAAGCGTAGAGGAGGCTTTCTGGACTTCAGTCGGCTGTGGTTTTGTGGGATATATTGCGTGATGGGAAGTTGTGGGGTAGCTAACATTTCCTTATACTCTCTGAAGAGTGTTTCTTTGCGACGACTCTCTGAGGGACAGAACTGGGAGCCACGGAATAATAATAATAGTAATAAGGGAAGTAGAAGTTTCTTTGTAAACATAACTGGTCTAATTTGGAGCACAGGCAATACTGGCCTGTGGAAAATAATAGAGACATATTTAATTGTAACACGTTGGAAGCAATTAACCTCGGTAAACTTGGCTGTAGCTGCGTTATTAGAAGAGGAGAATTTCGGAGGTGTGTCGCCTTGCCTTGCAAAGCGAGGCTTCAGGTCGCGCTGCGCCCCCTCCCCTGCCTACCCCCTCATCAAAAAGAACCAAAATAGCGGCGCGGCCTACGCCTACGCGGCCCAGACAAGGGGGTAGTAATTGATGGGTCGTAATTGGACTTCCCAGGCCGCACAAATGACTGATTACCGGCGAGCGGGCTCCGGAAATGAAACTAATCAGCTTCTTTCCCCTGGCCTCATTAGCGGGCTGAAGTCGCCTCACAGGCAGAGCCGCGAGGAACGCAGCCGACAGTTGGACGCTCTCAAAGCGGGCCGCAGTTTCTGTATGGCAACCAGTGGCGGCGCATCCTGCGTTTCACTGGTTCAGTGAACCGCCGGAAAAAAGCTCGTCGTGAAAAATAAAGAAATAATATAAAAAGTATCGGAATAATTCGCGGGTAAACTGCCGGGTTTCAGTGTCCAACGTCTCAACATTTTCAAGCTCAAAGATACCGACATCCTTGTTTTTGTGTCCCAGCCTCGCCGCCGCTTTTGTGTCTCTTTTCCACCGGTTGTCTTAGGTGTCGGTAGCCGAGTGGAGAGAGACCGACACAGGATGCACGCGTGTGCAGGTACGGAGGTGACCAGCCAGTGGGACAGCAGAAACTAGAAACCCTAGAGTAAGTTAGAACGAGATATATATTTCATAGAGATGGTACAATACTTAACTTTTACATAGTTCTTGACTGCAGAATGCTGATACATAGATCAGATAGAGGCCTGCCTACTGTTGAGTCCTAGTACCTATCCGATAGCCAAGTCTTAACTGGTGACTAGCTGATTCCCAAGTGTTAACTGGTTCCTATCTCAGTCCCAAGTGAACGATGTCGTTCAGTGGTGGGCACGAGCGGAGTTGTAGCAGAGGGCGCTCGTGGCTGACGTCGTAAGAACGCCGCGCCGTGCGTGCATGGCGGCGCGCGGCGAAAGAAGGTGGCGCGCACTTTAGACTTGTGCGACACCACAGTTGTCAGCTTCGATATTGTGTCTCTTTTTACCAGAGTGCCCTAGAGCTTATTGGACAGAAGTTTGACGAAAAGACAACTAACATTTTCAAGCATGTCTTGATGTCGACATACTTTCTCTTCGACGCTAGCTACTATGAGCAGACAGAAGGGGTAGCAATGTGGAGTCCCCTTTCACCAGTTGTTGCCAATATGTATAAGGAACACTTCGAGGAAGAAACTCTGGAATCAGCTGAGTGGAAACCTACCTTCGAAGTCTCTGCGGGTTTTCTGCCGGATCATAAAATCAAATTGATTCAAACCTACCTGTTTCTTTCGGATGTAGACGACACTTTTGTGATATGACTACATGGAAGAGACAAGCTTAATGACTTCTTTATGCACCTCAATTCCATACACTAGAACATCAAGTTTACTATGGAAGTCGAGGTCGATGGAGTGCTACCCTTTCTGGATGTCCTGGTTAAAAGAAAGGCCGACGGCACTTTGGGCCACAGCGTATATTGGAAAAAGACGCACACCGACCTTTATTTGTAGGCGGACCGCTGCCACCACCCAGCTCAGAGGAACGGCGTGCTCGAAACATTGGTACATAGGGCTCGCACTCTGTTGATGGTAGTATCAAGGAAGAAATGGAACATCTGAAAGCTGTTTTTCGGAGGAATGGCTACAAAGAGTGGTAAATTCGAATAGTCTTACGTCCTGCACCCCATGCACAACCGGCGGAACCAGAAGAGGACGCTCAGGAGGTCGTAGCCACGGCATTTATTCCTTTCTGTGGCGCGTTATCCGGGAAAATAGGACGAATTCTCAAGAAGCACAGAGTGAAGATATTCTTCCACCCACCAGCTAAGACTCGAGCACTGCTTGGAAGTGTGAAAGACGACCTGGGACTTCGGAAGTCCGGTGTGTATCAGATCACCTGCCAATGTTGTGCAACATATATAGGTCAGACAGTGCGTACTGTCGAGGATCGGTGCCGAGAACACCAGCGGCACACAAGATTACGGCAACCTAGCAAGTCTGCAGTCGCAGAACATTCAAATCAAATGTTTAAATGTTTGTTAAGCTTATGGGACTTAACTACAGGGTCATCAGTCCGTAAACTTACAAACTACTTACGAACTACCTTATACTACGGACGGTGCAAATATCCATTCTCGAGGGGGGATTCGAACCCCCGACCGTAGTGGCTGTGCAGACCGTGACTGGAGCGCCTCAGTCCTCGCGGCCACCGCGGCCGGCTATCTACCAATGTTTTGAGATGGGTGGTGGCAGTTGTCCGCCTGCAAATAAAGTTCGGTGTGCGTCCTTTTCCGGTATACGCTGTGGCCCAAAGTGCCGGCCGCCAAATAAATCGTGACAGTGGGTACATACTTAGCAAGGCATGGGATCCCGCTATTAGATTGGTGAAGAAGAGGAAAGAAATATCTGACGAAGAACTGACTTGGGGGATAGTTGGAGGAACAGCAGAAGAGCCGACAGCACGCGCACCTGGGCGCGGACCTCGGGTGGAACACTCGGTCGGCAGCAGAAGCGAGGGCAGGGATGTTGGGCGCGGACCGCCGATGGAGCGGATGGCGATAAAAGCGCCGCGAGGACCCCCCCCCCCCCCTATCACTCAGTTCAACAGCGCACCTGATGATGGCAACGTGGTCGTTTGCCGAAATATTGTGCCCGTTGGACGCTAAAACCCGGCAGTTTACCCGCGAATTATTTCGATACGAAGTACGGCGGAAGAATCACAAAATAAAAAAGTGTTTTTAAATTATCATTCTTCGTTTCGTTCTTCTATCATATCATTTTATATGCACACTCAAAGTATTTTTATCGCACTAGAAACTTCGCTGAGACAGCGGGTATACGAGTCGTAGCGCGGCCGCTTAATATAGGCGGCAGTGGCCGCAGCGTTGCAAAGCGCATGCGCGGCTAAGGTTCAGTTTCTGTTCTGAACCCCCTGGAGGCAGTATATGGGCGCTCCCCGCGACAGGGAAGGGCGAAGTGAAACGACGCTTTTAACCCTTAACCCGAAACATCGGTCTCACAGACCCCTCCTTTACTTTAAATGTCGGGTGTGGCAGCACTGCAAAAAAGCGCGGCTTACGCTTCCCAGCACCTTCGTGGAAATACTTGCCGCATGTAAAGCAACAGTCTTCAATCAGTTTTGTTTCGTCAGTGAAGAGATACAGAGTATTGTTTACGGGACTGCTCTTAGTTGTGTGCTTCATATACCGCATGTTTCGTAATACGTACAAGAATTTGGTGGTTCAATAGACCGCATGTTTCTAATTACGTACAATATAGTCTGATGTCAGTGGTTGTTATTTTGTAGCAGTTTCTTCTACGCGTGAATATATATTTCAAGTATAATATGATCGACATTCTAAGAAGAGTAACATATCTGTAGCTAATCCAGATTTGGAAGCTTGGGTGCAAGCGCAATTATGGGATTTAGATGAAGAGGAAAATGGGAAAAATGATGGCACATTCGATGCTTCTGATGATGATCCAGATTTCGTGTTAGGTGATGACCACCATGAAACAGAGAGTAATACTATAGAAGAAAATATTTTTTGGAATAAAAGCTCGTAGTGATCTGTACTACAGATAATACCTCACAGCAAACACAGTTCTTCAGGGTGCAAATAATGTCGTGTGGGAACGTTGTGAGCCTGTTGGGAGAAGAAGAACACCCGAGCATAACATTCTGACAAGAGGAGTGTCTGGACTAACAACCAAAAGTCGATGTTTGGGACAAAGTCCTGCTATATCTCAACTATGGAAGAACTTATTTGATGATGACATGATAGATGAAATAGTTTTACATACAAACGTGAAACTGAATACTATAAAGGCAAAGTTGCAGACAACAACTAATACATCCAATTACAGAGATCCTGAGGACGCTGAGATCAAAGCTTTCAAGGGCCTCCTAATGATGACATCAATATTAAAATCGTCTCATGAAATATGTTTTATTTTTTTGAAAAGGACCTGACCGGAATCCTACATTTGTGGTGACAATGTCGGCAAAGCACTTTGAAATACTTTTAAGCAGCCTGAGATCTGATGATGTGACTACCAGGTAGGAAAGAAAAAAGTCAGATAGCGCAGCTGCAACTATCAGCAATTATACTGTATAAAAGCCAACATTACAGTGGATGATAGGTTAGTACCATTCAGGGTTGGTATTTTGTATTTATTTTGTTGTTGTTGTTATGGTCTTCAGTCCGGAGACTGGTTTGATGCAGCTCTCCACAATACCCTATCCTGAGCAAGCCTCTTCAACGCCACATATAACAGCAACCTATATCTGTCTGTAAACTGCTTACTGTCTCCATCTCTTGGTCTTCCTCTGCGGGTTTTACCCCAAACACTTCCCTCCAATGCAAAATTCACGATTCCTTGATATCTAAGAATGTGTCCTACCAATCGATCCCTTCTTTTAGTCAAGGTATGCCAGAAATTCCTTTTCTCCCCAATTCTGTTCAGTACCTCTTCATTAGTTACGTGATCCACCCACCTAATCTTCAGCATTCTTCTGTAGCATCATATTTCAAAAGCCTCTATCCTCTTCCTGTCCGCACTGTTTATCGTCCATGTCTCACTCCCATACAAGGTCACACTCCATGCAAATGCCTTCAGAAAGGACTTCCTTAGGCTTAAATCAATATTCGATGTTAACAAATTTCTCTTTTTCAAGAACGCTTTTCTACCCATTGCCATTCTGCATTTTATATCCTCTGTACTGCGACCATCATTTGTTATTTTACTGCCCAAGTAACAAAACTCATCTACCTCCTTTATTGCTTCGTTTCCCAATCTAATTCCTTCAGCATCACCTGATTTTCCTATACTGCACTCCATTACCCTAGTTTTGCTCTTGTTAATGTTCATCTTATATGCACCTTTCAGCACACTGTCCATTCCGTTCAATTGCTCTTCCAGGTCCTTTGCTGTATCTGACAGAATTACTATGTCGTCGGCAAAACGTAATGTTTTTAATTCTTCCCCCTGAACTTTAATTCCTTCACCAAATTTCTCCTTGCTTTCCTTTATAGCTTGCTCAATGTACAAATTGAACAACAATGGAGAAAGACTACAACCCTGTCTTACTCCCTTTCTAACCAATGCATCCCTTTCATGCCCTTCAACTCTGACAACCGCTGTCTGGTTTTTGTACAAGTTGTAAATAACCTTACGTTCCCTATATTTTACTCCTGCTTGCTTCAGAACTTGAAAGAGTTTATTCCAATCAACATTGTCAAAAGCCTTCTCCAAATCTACAAAAGCTAGAAATGTAGGTTTGCCTTTTCTTAATCTATCTTCTAGGATAAGCCGTAAAGTGAGTATTGCCTCCCGTGTTCCTACATTTCTCCTGAACCCAAACTGGTCTTCCCCGAGGTCGGCTTCTACCAGCTTTTCCATCCTTCTGTAAATAATTCGTGTTAATATTTTGCAACCATGACTTATTAAACTTTATTTTATGTAATGTAAACAAAAAGTACATCGGCTGAAAAGTAAAAAATTTACATGTAATATGTTATCTGACTGCTTAATTTCTGTGAAGTAAAGTGGAATTCGGTTACATAATAACATTAGGTGGTCTGAGAGACCGCATGTTTCTACTTAACGCACATTTCAGAGATGTTTCGGGTTAAGAGTTAACATTGGTCTTGGAGGTGGTAGACACACCAGCTCCTGCATACTCGGAACTCCGTCGGTTACACACGAATGGTGCCGAAGCAAATACAATGGAGCTACTGCGCACCTCGCCTTGCGCATGCGCAAATCCTCCATGAAGGCAACATCCGCCCATCATATTTGTTTTTGGCCCATTGAAGATTCATAAAAAACACGTCATATTTGGTAAAATATCTTATAACTGGAAACTCTGCGTCACTCGCAGAGGTGCGCCAAATTATATCTTTGGACGGCGAGGACGGGAGGTGGGGGTGTGGGGGGGGGGGGGGGAAGGTCGCCGATACATCGTTTTTGCCGGCCGCGGTGGCCGAGGGGACTGAGGCGCTTCAGTCACGGTCTGCGCGGCCACTACGGTCGGGGATTTGAATCCCCCCTCGGGCATGGATATTTGTGCCGTCCTAGTTCGTAAGTAGTTCATAAGTAGTTTGTAAGTTTAGGGACTGTTGACCCCGTAGTTAAGTCCCATAAGCTTTACAAACATTCCAACATCGTCTTGCCGAGCGGGAAGGGGAGAGGCGGTGCAAGGACGTAGGCAAAGGCGAGGTCTTGGTGGTCCGGATCCTTCCCCTCCCCATCATGTAAACCATAAAACGTATGCTAAGTACAACACACACACACACACACACACACACACACACACACGCCCGATGGTGGACTCGAACCTCCTAAAGGACTAAATGTAATAGGAGTCGACTTAGCTACCGTGTAGTGAAACTGAATGATATTGTTATTATCAGTCATACGACGAAAAAGGGATACGCACTATCGACAGTCAACAAAGCCATCTATAGATTTAATTATCGATACATCGGTAACAGCATCGAATATTGCCCAGTCCTCATTTAGCCGTTGTCCATTGTTGGCCTTACTCCATTATTGCTATGTTAAGCACTACAATACAGTACAGTTCTTACTCAGTGGAATGTAACGTAACTGCTGCCGTTTATTTCTTTTGTGCTGTTAAGATAGCTTCCAATTATGGATAAGTTCATAACAAGAAAAAAAGAGAAAAACCGTTTTTCATTCGTCCGATAGCGTTATGGTAAGTTAAAATACGTACTACAATAATAGCTTATTTATGTATTTACAGCAGTTTAATGTTTGCAGTGGAATCGTTATTTAGAGTGGCAATATTGCATTATATCATAAGGCACCTCACTCAGTACGTGTTAATACTTTTTACAGTTAGGTTTGATATTAATATTTTATCTAGAGGATGAATACGTTCCAATGCCAACAAAAGTAAAAGAACCAATAATCTGGCAAATAAAATAAATGGACATTAACCGATTACAGACTTACGCTCCGTAAATCAAGTTGCAAGGTATTTATGCTGATGCAAGAATTAATGCAAATTTTGCGAAACACCGAGCTACAGTCGTGGCTGACAGGCGAGATTGGTGAGATTGGTGTCATGCAGGCGGGTCATTGCCAGTGTTCAAATACAAAGAAACAGTTATCATTCTGATAACCTGACTTCGTTTGGAATAACAACTGAAGATTCTGCTGGCATATATTCAAACAATAACAATACAAACAGTAGTTCATAAGTAGTTTGTAAGTTTAGGGACTGATGACCCCGTAGTTAAATCCCATAGACTATACAAACATTTGAACATTTTGCTGAAATGAAAGGCGGTGTGTTTGATTACAGAAAACATTTCTCTTCGATGAGGGTTATTATTTAACTAAACATTTTTTATCGGTCCAATTTTCGTGGTCATCTTCATCGTAATGACGTCTTAAGAATCACGTCATTGAGACAGACTATACATTATTCATTTATTTACTAACAAAATAACATTAGTCTTCACGTAAATTGTACATACATTTCGTGATTTCTGCTGTTTTCTTTTCGTACAACTGTCACGTCAAATGAAAGCAAAACTGGTTTTTTTTACTGGGAGATATTATTATTCACCTAATCGCTGTAGTAGTTTTCCTTAATTTGTGTACAAAATACTGCAGTATTTGTAAGAATGTTTTACAGACGCAAACTATGTACATAAAATATAAAAAAAATGTTAAATTTGTTTTTAGAATAGATGAAAAACACGAGCCTTTGTAAATTTCTGTTTAACAAGTCGGACCCGCTCCCCCCCCCCCCCCCCCCCCCTTTGAGAAGATCCTGGCTTCGTCACTTGGCGGTGCCGCTATCAAGATCCGGCAATGAAAGAAGTGAACCCCCAGTCATCTGAAGCACCAGCATTCCGGTGGGGCCAAATTTTATCCCTGCTACTGCCTTACATCAGCTCTGTTTGGCAGATTTGATTTTCCATACCCAGCTTCAAGGACAGGTTTGCCATTGGCCTGCAAAACATTATCTTTTGTGCACGGTGATGGTAAATTCTGGTGAAGCAGAAGTTGCTCTTCATCCTGCAGTAGTCCACAGTCGCAGGCCATTTCTCCTGGCACATAGCCTCAATTCACAAAGTTGGATTTGCACTTAAAACACCAGTACGAAGTCGATTGAGGGTTTTCCAGGTGGGGTAGTGAAGGTTATCTTCAGATGGTTATTGAATGACGGATGGATTAGACACTTGTTGTTCCCACAATTCTTGCCTTCATTTTCTGTCGTATCACCAAGGGGCGCGGGTGTTCTTAAATCTTCCTTGAGTCGAATGGGCTATATTTGATGGCCATAAACGGGGTGCGTACATCGGTTGTTTGCTTCCAACGTACAACTTCCACAGCTACTTGCCTTCTTAGGTGAGGAGGAGCGATCCCTGCGGTAGGATAGAGATTTTCTGTTGGTGTTTGTCTCAGACACCCTGTAATTATGGGACTGCTATTGTTCACAGCAACATCTATTTATTTCGCATAGGCAGAGTTTCTCCATACGGATGATGCATATTCTACAGAGGGCCAGAGCAGATGTGCGTAGGACATGAGGGTGTGCACCACAAGATGTGCCTGTTAGTTGTCTTAGAAAATTATTCCTAGCACACATTTTGTTTGGTATTCTGACAATGTTGTTCAAAAGTGTTCTTTCGAGAGACACACCAAGGAAATTTGGTGTGTAACAGTTTTCCAGTACTACTCCTTTCCGTTCCACATGCAGATTTCGGCATTCTTTCTCCCTAGATCAAAGGCACAAACTTAAGTTTTTCTGGGGTTGGGTTTCTGATGATTGTTCTCGCAGTATGTATCAAGTTCTTCGAGAGATCTAGCCAGCTTCTCTTCAACCTCTTCAAATGTTTTCCTCAGTGCTGTCACTGCTTTGTCATCAGCGTGAATCGGTTGGTCATTAGTGTAAATATTATAGAGTATGCTGTTGTTGTGGTCTTCAGTCCGGAGACTGGTTTGATGCAGCTCTCCACAATACCCTATCCTGAGGAAGCCTCTTCATCTCCACATAAGAACGGCAACCTACATCTCTCTGAATCTGCTTACTGTATCCATCTCTTGGTCTTCCTCTGCGATTTTTACCCCACACACTTCCCTCCAATGTTAAATTCACAATTCCTTGATGTCTAAGAATGTGTCCTACCAATCTATCCCTTCTTTTAGTCAAGGTATGCCAGAAATTTCTTTTCTCCCCAATTCTGTTCAGCACCTCCTCATTAGTTACGCGATCCACCCACCTAATCTTCAGCATTCTTCTGTAGCACCATATTTCAAAAGTCTCAATCCTCTTCCTGCCCGCACTGTTTATCGTCCATGTCTCACTCCCATACAAGGCAACACTCCATACAAATGCCTTCAGAAAGGACTTCCTTAGGCTTAAATGAATATTCGATGTTAACAAATTTCTCTTTTTCAAGAACGCTTTTCTACCCATTGCCATTCTGCATTTTATATCCTCTGTGCTGCGACCATCATTTGTTATTTTACTGCCCAAGTAACAAAACTCATCTACCTCCTTTATTGCTTCGCTTCCAAATCTGATTCCTTCAGCATCGCCTGATTTTCTTACACTGCACTCCATTACCCTAGTTTTGCTCTTGTTAATGTTCATCTTATATGCACCTTTCAGCACACTGTCCTTTCCGTTCAATTGCTCTTCCAGGTCCTTTGCATATCTGACAGAATTACTATGTCATCGGCAAAACGCAATGTTTTTAATTCTTCACCCTGAACTTTAATTCCTTCTCCAAATTTCTCCTTGCTTTCCTTTATAGCTTGCTCAATGTACAAATTGAATAACATTGGAGAAAGACTACAACCCTGTCTTACTCCCTTTCTAACCACTGCCTCCCTTTCATGCCCTCGGGAGAAATAACGGCTGTAGTTTCCTCTTGCTTTCAGCCGTTCGCAGTAACTGTGTGACAAAGCTATATTAGCTGATGTTACAAGGCCAGCTCAGTCAATCATCCAGACTGTTGCCCCTGTAACTGCTGAAAAGGCTGCTGCCCCTCTTCAGGAACCACACGTTTGTCTGGCCTCTTCACAGATACCCCTCCGCTGTGGTTGCACCTACGGTACGGCTATCTGTATCGTTGAGGCACGATTATAGAGTAATGGTGCAAGAATACTTCCTTCGGGCAATCCATTCTTTTGGGTTCTCCAACGGCTTTTATATTTTCAAGAGAAAGGTAGGATGCATTCCAGAGATTTTGTTAAACCCTAGTCCCATGTGGTCTCTTATGATTAATGGTATCGTAAGCTGTGTTAAGGTCTATAAATACAACACCAGTTACTTGTCCCCGCTCGTATCCATCCTCTATATACTGTCATATTGAAAACTTGTCCGCAGCATGATTTTCCAGGTCTAAACCCAGCTCGTTGAGGTATGAGAGCATGCCATGTTACTATCGAAGAGTTTCATTAGTTCATTTTGATCTTTTGTGCAACTGATTACTTCACTGAAGATTCTACTTACCTCCCCACGTTATAATATATCCAGCGGATATATTGTGATGCAAACTGGATTTAGCTGTAATTGTGTTAACACAAAAGAAAAAAAAATCTGTGTGCTTTATCGTGAAAATGTACACCTTTGACTATCATTTTGAAAGTAACTGACTTTTGATCTTTACTATGGCTTTTGTTATACCATGACAGTTGCAGTACACACACACAGTATCTGATGATTTGCTAACTGAATGATTACTACTTTGAAAATGTCTCTGTTTAAATATTTTAATATGAGAATGAAATTTCCGTAGCACACGAAAAAAATTAATTTAAATTCTCTCTGTTCAAATTTAATCAGCACTGAATTATAGAACATCAAATGTCTTAGACACTTGAAGTTCACTTCTCAATTTATTTTCTTATTTGTTCACTTTTAAATTATGGTTGCAATTATTTATCAAAAATTTAGTTAGATTGATCAAGGATTATCGTTTAAAAAAACGTTTTAAACTCTTGTTTAATTCTTATTATTTAACACAAATGCTATATCAGTTCACAACACAAAAGTTTCGTACCCATCTTATGGTGAAAATTCTCCACGATATCTTCCAGTATAATTATGATTTCACCAACAATCCAACAATCACAGGCATCCATACTGTAATTCTATTGAATATGTTCTCTTTGCGAGGCAACACTAATTTATACAAATGTTCATCAAGTCTCCATTCCATTCGAGTCGATCAAATCCGCGATACGCGAATTTGTCTCACGACAGAGACACGTTACGAATCCGTTTGTTTGAGGTTTTCTTTTTTTATTTATTTATGTTTTTACGATTGCACGCGACGTGTACCGTACGCGACAAAAGACGGACCGCGTCCGCACACGACGAGACCCACTCGAAGACTCCGACTGCAGAGTTGCCAACTCTGCCATAAAGATTCCCTCTAAATCGGAAGAAATCCCCCTAAAAAAGCAACCGGGTGGTGGAGGGGGGAATGGCGGAGGCTAGGCGCTGCAGCGTAACTACTTTTAGATAAAAAAATGAAAATAAATCAAGAGACTTTTCTCTCTCTCCCGCCATCTCTTTCACATACCGGAAGATAGCTCATAATAAGAAAAAAATACCAGTCCATTACTACTAGGGAGAGAGAAAAAAACCCTGGTATTGTTGAGCGACGGGATGGGGGTGGAGAGGGAAAAATGCGCCGCCTCCGTCCGCTGTAAGTACACAGTGCAGGCAACATGAATTGAAGAAACAATTAAAACAGCGCGACAGAAGAGCGACAGTGTAGTCAACACAGGCTGACAGTATGCTGCACAGTTGGCAATGAACATCTGCAATCACTATGGCAACAAGTCTTCCGATTGCTACTCACATATTTAATGCAAAAAAAGGACAAAAAAGTTCTCTTCTTCCCCCTAAAAATCACCCCCCACCGACACTTCTTTTTTCCCCCTAAGAATCCCCCTAATATTTATTTCCCCCTAAACTCCCCCAATTTCCCCCTAAATCTGGGGGAAAACCCCAAAGTTGGTAACCCTGTCCGACTGCCTCTCAGTCAACAATACGCAGTAGAGCGCGCTATTGTCATTCTACTGTTTTTACATATACAACATCTTTGCTCAGTCTTTTTACGCATCTATATGGGAAATATACAATTGGAAAAAAAACATTATTAAAAAGCATATCAAACAAATGACAATACATACAAAAATAAGCAATTAATAAAAATTCATGAAGCAAACATTTACAAAAGGAAAAGAACCATGTAACTTTACAAGGATTATTATAGTGCTTATCTACAGTAATCCTGCAGATGTACGTAAAGTCATCGTCTGTGACCTTACATATGCGACGTGCACGTATTCCCAAATTCAGCACATCGCTACGTAAGACAAATAGTTTGTTTGTGTCATGACTACTCTTGGCAGGCAGCGAACGGGCTCTGTATCTAGGTGGTGTTGGCATCGCCGGCAAGCCGATAGTACTAGTGGCTGAAGCAACAGTCGGTACGTGGCGGCACACGCAACAAATGTTTAGTACGGTACATGGCGATAGGTACCTCACAAGAGCCACCGACACCGTCTGGTCAATCAACCTGAAAGTTATCGCATGCATTTACTTTCCTGCGGAGAAGATATTGACATACACTGCACGGTGTTTGCCGAAGGGTACTTTGCGATGGCATGAAAATCATCAAGAGAAAGGCGTTATGCGTTGCGGTGAGATTTATTGGCGAAATTTCTTCCGAATGCAGGCATATTTTGTTGACACTGATTTATATACGGAGACATGATCATCGTAATAAAATAATATAAACCAGATTGAAAATGGAAAGATTCAGGTCTTCCTTTTCCTGCGTGCTGTCAGAGGATGAAACGACAGAGAAATATCATAAAAGCGGTTCGATGAACCCTCTGCCATGCACGTCAGTGTGAGTTGCAGAGTATTGATGTAGATGTAGACTCGAACCTCCGGAGGGACGGGCAGCGTAATACGTTACAAAGCGCCGCATACCGCGCGGAAATTTTGTTGTTAAATTTATATACCATCCTTATCCCTTTCATGCACAGCGATAGAAGACAAATTTAGACCCTTGTTGCACAAGACCTTTATTTCTTGAACACTTTTATAAAAAAAATGGTGAAATGTTATAGAATTTCATTATAATGAGAATGTTAATACACATTACAATATTTTTCAAAAATTTTTTCGAAAACAATAGTGGTAAATTAAGTGTACCACCCCGTGGGTCATCATCACTAAAATCTGCCTCTTCATCTGTCGAACTCTGACCTGAGTTGATTTAAAAGTCATTTGTTGTTGTTGTGGTCTTCAATCCGGAGACTGGTTTGATGCAGCTGTCATTATAAATAGAAATTTACAAACCCTGAGACTGTTTCGCGTCTCAGCATACAATATTGCCATTAAAACATCGTCTTTCAGTATTTCACTGTGAAAGGAGGCAGCCATAGGCTGACGTTCATTACTTATGGATTTTTAGCTTTATTTTTGGTGAATCTGAACGTGTATGCGCCTTATAGCTCTATTTTGTATGTGAAAGTCAACCATGATCGATAATCTACACATCATAATGTCTTTTCAACTGCGATGTAGCATCTGCGCTACAGCAGCTTCTTTGACTGCTGAGGCGAGTAGTAGAGAGTGAGCTGTTGAGCAGGAGAGTCGATTGTGGGCTAGGCTAGCTGACAGACGTATGGCAACTGTGTTGTGTACTAAGGCTGAATTGGTCAGCAATGATTTTATTGAGTTTGATTTATTCCACTCTATATTTATGTTCAAAATGTTCAAATGTTTGTAGAGTCTATGGGACTTGACTACGGTGTCATCAGTCCCTAAACTTACAAACTACTTATGAACTACTTACAACTAAGGACGGCACAAATATCCATGCCCGACGGGGGGTTCGAACCCCCGACCGTAGTGGCCGTGCAGACCGTGACTGTAGCGCCTCAGTTCCCTCGGCCACCGCGGCCGGCCTATATTTATGAATACAAACGTATTATATTGGACAGTGGATTCTGTAGCAAGAGGAAGAGAATATTTGTATGGAACGGAATTGTATAAAACCATTGTATTATATTGAAGACTCAACAAAGGTATGTTTCTTTAATTCAATAAATAACTTTTCTTATTTCAGCTCAACCTCGTCTCTCATTTTCCTGATTGTGACATTTTTGATTTTGTTGTATTTTTTTATTATTTTTTTTTTATTTTTTTATTTTATTTTATTTTTTTTTTATTTTTTTTTTTTTTTTTAGAAAAAAGATTTTCTTTTAAATGTAAATGTTTACGTACCAGTAAAGTAATCAGTCCTTACATGCCACTGAATCTGACTGTCAGAAACAATGTTCACAGAAGTACAGATTGTTTTACTTACAGGCCTAATTTTGTTTCTTAAGTCCGTTGCGCACATATGATGAGAGAAACTCCTTGATTTAAATAGAAAGACTTAATAAGTATAGGAAACTTTCACTTAACAAACTTTCATCAAGGTTTCACTTTCACTTAATAAGCTTACAACAAGAAGCTTTCAACTGAAGTGTTCAATTATAAACTGAAATGGAAAGTAACGTCAAATTACGTGGAAGACCTTCGATGCATAGTGGTATAAATTTTGAACTCTGACTTACTCATGAATTATTCATTACCTATAGTAAAATCCAAGAACCGTGAAATTTACAATGATTTCAAACGTATATAGAGTATTATATTGCTTATAAGAAAGAGATGAATCAACAATATATCACGTAAAGACGGACAAAATACGCACTTGAACGCAGAGGGCAAAAAATCAGCAACTCCGTGTTCGCTGTGGGAAATAACTGTCGCCACAGATGAGTAGAACTACTTCTGACACCTATCGGTCGTTGTGGGAAGTAGCACCTTACATACAATGGGTGCTTCAGGAAATAAATTTTCAATCTGGACTAGTCAGAAATTCATAATTGCGTGGTACGTTTATTGTACAATGCATTTACGCGAGGCGGAATGGTGGTACACAAAGCGAACCACAAATCCTGAGTTAAAACAGAAGGTGTCACATCTAGTCTCCGATACCGCTTTGGCCAATGACGTCATGTTTTACGTCATTTCGTCCCGCGCATGGTTTCAATACCGGTACTCACTGTTTACGTGTCTGATCTTTTAGAAGACACCCTATGGAAAAAGGAAAAGTAGAAGATGGACTGAGAAATGCTGCAACTGACTGGAGGAGGAGATCGTGAGAGAGGGGATGATGTGTCGGGAGAGAGGGGGAGGGGAGATTTATCGACAGAAGACTGCATTAAAAAAATACCGGGCAACCCCGGGTGCTACGGGAGAGAGAGAGAGAGAGAGAGAGAGAGAGAGAGAGAGAGAGAGAGAGAGACCTAGGAAACTTCTAAGTAGCGCCTCAGCTCCTCTGCCTGTTTAGGCGCAAACTTCACTGAGTGCAAATTTCGTAGTTTTATTTTCAGTACACCAGGAACAACTGTCATTTGCGTTCAGGGTCCAAGAAGGCAGCAACAGTAAAATGCCTTCTGCAGCTCCGATGGGAACTCAAAATGCAGCGACTAAAGTCGTCCATAGCACCTGGAGGAAGGTGGAGTGCGATGTGTTTTCACGTCTACATCACAAAATGGCTACAGCTTAAAAGTCGGCCACTGTACAAAACAAGAGCCTTGTTTTAGCACTAAAATTAGTAAATGAGGTCCGTGTGAACTACTGGTTACTCCCTGCTACAAAGCCTTGTTCCTTGGCCCAAACTGAGAACACACTCATTTCAAATTACTTCAATAACAGGAAGTTAATACTACAGTGGTCAATATACATAGCAGTTCACACGTTATTACACGCAGACATTAATAAGCTAGCCACCACAATTGAGGTTATCTTAGAAAGGTGGCTAAGAAAACATTTATGGCTCAACGGAATTTAGATATAAGAAAAAATTGCATCAGAACTAGTTATCAGCACTGTGAAGAACAATATTAAATAAAAGAGGGAAGGTGCTCTAAAACTACAATTTATAGGCAACTTACGGATTATGCTGAACTTAAACTTGTTTATTCAGATAGAAAACAACCAAAACGGGGAACCAAATCTGTTAATACCATAAAAATGCATCTCTTACATGGATAAGTGCGGACGGTGCCCAGCCTAAATTATACACGATTTAACGTTACTAGGGGGAAGGATTCACAAACAACACTCATTCGATCACACACACGCAATGCACCAAAATCAGCGTGCTGAGACGAGGCGAAAGCAGGCGCCGCTATCGTAGGCGAAATTCAGCAAGTCGGAGGTAGCACAAAATACAATACACAAAACACTTTGAAGCTGGCTCTGGTCTGTCGAGCATGTTTTGAGATGGTGCGTGTGTATAGCAAGTTAACTTACATCTGAATTGGGCCGCGAGCAAACACGCTAACGGCGACACACGGCTACGTTACATGAACGCACTCCACTGAAGGTGAAGTGGTTGAACATCGGATTCATTATACAAGATCACGGAGGATTCTTAAGTTGCAGTCTGTTAGAAATCTATCTAGGTACTGGTTTTATATGAGAAGTGGCGTGAATTCAGGCGACTAGCTGCAAACCCCGGAAGTCGGAGCTCGGACCCACGTGGTTCCGAAAACCGATAAAATTGAATAAATTCAGTTTCAGAAAAATAAAGAAAATTAACTACTCCATGTAACCCATAGAAATGCTTAGAATTATATAAGCAAGCGAATGAAATACAGCTACATGCGATAGGGGGCAATTACAGAGATAGATGAAGTCCAGTCTCAAAAAACTCGTATAAGTGAAATAATTACAAAGTCGGAAAAATAAAATTAAGAATTACAGCATGCAACCCATAGAAATGTTTAGGATTACATAACGAAGCTATTGAAGGAGGTTGTACAAGGCTCAGAGAGAATTATTGACACAGATAAAGTTCGTATTACAAGTCGGAGAAGAAACAGCAACATTAAAATAGGCAGGGAGAGAAAATCGCGAAATATTAGTGGAAATCAGAAGGATACCCGCATAGTTACTTGCCTGATGGGCATGGAACAAACAAGAGTGGAAGCTGAAGACTTTGTTCTATGAACCAACCACGTGGAACACATATCACTCATGGAAGGAAACGATGAGAAGATTTTTACATGCACCTATTAGAAATCGGGCTGGAAAGTATTTGCTCACCGTTCATACACCGCAACATGATCACAAAAGGTTTTAACATACCACGCCGTTTCAAACTGCAACTAGAATCACAAACGCCGCATTCATCTATTGGAAACCACTGAATTGAAAAACGAGAAGACATTTCCGCACACGATCGGAGAAAATATTCCAAAAATCATTGTAATTTCATGAATCTAAGTTCAACGTGCTAGTCAATGAAACGCTACCATAACCAGGAACAAGAGCAGAACCACCTTTACGTCATCAGACGACCAGCCCAGAATGATCAAACGGAGCGGCCACCGGATAGGAGAAACGATCGAAAGCTGGAAAATCCAAGAAACAGCGGTGGTGGGGACGGACAGCGAGACTCGCGCTAAAGAAGGCTCGCTCATTGATCTGTAACCAAAGGTGTAGAAACCTCTTTGGTTGTATCAGCAGCTATCGATACTGAGCCAGAGAGAACGATGCAAAGCGAGTTATCACTCCCTAGATTCAGACAGCCATAGATTCTCGCGCCCAAGTAAAAGTAAAACAACTGCACATTCACACAGGGACAGTGGCGTAGTGGAGAAACCGTATTATGCCACATTAATTAATATAATAATAAATTATTAACATAACAAAATAAGAAAAATCTAGCAATATTAACTAATATTTTAACACAAGAAAAAATGCTAATCCTCAAGCCTTGAAAAGAGTGGGGTTCAAGTTTTAACAAAATGATAATCTATCGACATAAATAAATTATAACCTTACAAAAATATACAAAAAATATATGAAGACTACAGACGGTCGTCTTTCAACGTCTACATCACAAAAGGGCTAGAGCTGCGTCTGAATTTAATGACGGAATGCGCTCTTCAATGTTATTTTCCACTTCACATTCGTTTTCCCTGATTGAAGCCATTTTACCCAATAAATGTAAATGTGTATATGACACTCCAATTGGAGGGGCCTTTAGCCTCATAGCCCGTCCATCTTTGTCATCAGTCCGATGACGCAACAATACAAAGGAAAACGTTCAGTCTGCTAATATCAACTGTTTTATACATAATGCAGATATCTACATCTACATACTCTGCAAATCACATTCAAGTGCCTGGCAGAGGGTTTATTAACCACTTTCATAACTTTTGTCTACCGTTCCATTCTCTAATAGCGCGTGGGAAGAAAGAGCACCTAAATCGTTCCGTTTTCGATCTGATTTCTCTTATTTTATTGGGATGGTCAAATCAAATGTTCAAATGTTTGTATAGTCTATGGGACTTAACTACGGGGTCATCAGTCCCTAAACTTACAAACTACTTATGAACTACTTACGAACTAGGACGGCACAAATATCCATGCCCGAGGGGGGATTCGAACCCCCGACCGTAGTGTCCGTGCAGACCGTGACTGGAGCGCCTTAGTCCCCTCGGCCACCTCGGCCGGCTGGGATGGTCATGTCTCCCTAAGTAGGTGGGTGCTAGCAAGATATTTTCACATTCAGAACTAAACGTCGGTGATTGAAACTTCGCAAACAGATCACGCCGCAATGAATAACGTCTTTCTTTTAATGATTTCCACCCCAATTCGTGCAACATTTCCGTGACACTTTCCCCCCGTAACGTGATAGAAAAAAACGAGCTGCCCTTCTCTGAACCTAACCAATGTCTTCCGTCAATCCCACCTGGTGAGGGTCCCACAAGGGGCAACAGTACTCCAGGAGAGGACACACAAGTGTGATGTAGGCAATCTCTTTGGTGGAGCTGGTGCATCTTCGAAGCGTTCTGCCGATGAAACGTAACCTTTGGTTCGCCTTCCCCACAATATTTTCTGTGTGTTTTCTCCAGTCAAAGTTGTTCGGAATTGTAGCTCCTAGGAATTTGGTAGAATCTACGACCTTAAGGTTTGACTGATTTATCGCGTAATTAAGTTCAGCGGATTTCTTTTAGTGGTCATGTGTATTACTTCACACTTTTCTTTATTTAGTGTCAATTGCCAGTTTTCGCACCATGCAGAAATTTTGTCTAAATCGCTTTGCAGTTGCTTTTGATCCTCGGTTGACTTCATTAACCGATAAACGACAGCATCATCCGCGAACAGTCTAAGGGAATTATTCAGATTGTCTCCTAAATCTGTTATAAACACGAGGAAGAGTAGGGGACCTATAACGCTTCCCTGTGGAATGCCAGATATCACTTCTGTTTTACTCGATGACTTACCGTCAACTACAACGAACTGTGTTCTTTCTGATAGGTAGTGAATCCAACCGCACAATTTGGGAGATATTCCATAAGCACGCAATTTCATAAGAAGCCGCTTGTGGGGTACAGTGTCAAAAGCCTTCCTGAAATCCAGAAATGTGGAATCGATTTGAGATCCTTTGTCGATGGCACTTAACACTTCATGTGAATAAAGGGCAAGCTTTGTTTCGCAACGTGACCAGCTGTACTTTGATATTGTGAATCGTGATTTTCAAACACTGGGAAGTGGCTGGCCAGTATTTTCGGATACTACGTACACGTGACGCTACAGACAGATAACGAAGCGGAAGGTAGCAGTGGTGTGCGTCTGTGTGCCATTGTCTTCCTTATCGCTCGTGCGCTGCGCGATACCAGCTGTTATCCGCTCCTATTTTCGAGCGTCCGCAGCCGTCATCGCTGTACTAGTACGTCATACCTTTCATTGTGCGACAAGTGCGCTACTGCATCTACATTAATACTCTGCACATCACATTCAAGTGCGTAACAGAGGATTCATCGAATCGCTTTTATTATTTTTCTCTACCCCTACATTCTCTAATAGCGGACGGGAGAAAAGAACATTTAAATCTGATCTCCCTATGTAGACGGATGCTACCAAATTTTTCGCATTCCGAAGAGAAAGTTGGCGAGAGAAATTCCGCAAATAAATCTCTCCGAAAAAAGTAACGCGTTTCTTTTATTTTAATGTATAAAAAACTGTGCATCCCCACGAGTTGCTTTAAAATAATTACACTTTACCTAGATTTAAGCATTGTCTGTGGGTGTCTTCAAGAGAAGAATAATGAGATGAGACATTAACACTTGGAGCATAGTTATATATAACATGCTAGTCAAATATTAGCGGTTTAAAGAAATTAAAAGTGGCTGGCCTCTATGATCTGCCGACTTGCTATCCGATATTGCTAGGAATTTTATGCCTCATGCATTTTTATAAACAAACTTAACGTCCAGAATGAAACTTTGCAGCAGATTGTGCGTTGATTTGAAAGTTTCTGGCAGATTAAAATTGTGTGCCAGAACCGGGACCCGAACCTGGGAACTTTGCCTTTTGCGGGCAAGCGCTCTACCGACTGAGCTATCCCGACACGACTCACGATCCCGCCTCAGAACTTCACTTCTGCCAGTACCTCGCCTCCTACTTTCCAAACTTCACAGAAGTTCTCCTGCGAACCTTGCAGGACTAACACTTCTGTAAGGAAGGATGTGGTGGAGCCATGGCTTAGCCACAGCCTAAGGGATGTTTCCAGAATGAAACTTTCACTCTGCAGCGGAGTGCGCGATGATATGGAACTTCCCGGCAGATTAAAATTGTGTGCTGGTAGAGCGCTTGTCCGCGAAAGGCAAAGATCCCAGGTTCGAGTCCCGGTTCCGGCACACAATTTTGATCTGCCAGGAAGTTTCAAACTTAACGTGATTTTATACGACATGAGCATAATATGCTCCAAGTGTTAACGTGTTATGGAATAATTTTATTCTTCTCTTGAAGACACCCACAGATAGTGTTTAAATCTAGATAAAGTGTATTGATTTTAAAGCAACTCGTGGGGCTGTATATTTCCTTATACAGTAAAGTAAACTGTTAGAGTTGCTGCTTTAACCAAGCAATGTTCAAAAGCCTTTCTTTTAATGATTTCCATCCCAACTCGTGCATCATTTCCCTGACACATTTTCCCCTACATAGTGACAGTACAAAACGAGCTGCACTTCTCTCAACTTTCTCTATATCATCCGTCAGATCCATTTGATGAGGATCTCATAATGGGCCGCAATACACATTAATAGGATGGACATGGGTAGTGTAGGCAGTTTCTTTACTAGCACTGTTACATCTTCTAAGTGTTCTGCTAATGAAAGGTAGCCTCGGGTTCACTTTCCCTTCAACATTTTTATGTGTTCTTTCTGATTTAATCTGTTTATAATTCTTATTCCTGCAGATTTAGTTATTCCTGCAGTTTAGTTTTACAGCCTGTAGATTTGACTAATTTATAGTGAGGTTTGACGGATTTCGTTTAGTGCTTCCATGGATGACTTCACACTTATCATTATAAAGGGCCAACTGCCAATTTTTGCACCTGTAGATATCTTGTCAAAGTCGTTTGGCAGTTGCTTCTGATCTTCTGGTGACTTTACTAATCGACAGCATCATCCGCGAACATTCTAAGAGCTGCTCACGTTGTCTCCTGAATTCATTTATAAAAAATTAAGGAACGCTATTTGACGACTTTCCGACAATTACAACGTACTGTCTCTTTTCTGACCGAAAATCGCGAATCCAGTCGTACAACTGTGGAGGTGTTCAAAAACGATTGTAAATCTACAGGGCTTAACTACATCGACATACATACTCCGCAATCCTTCGTAAGGTGCGTGGCGGAGGGTACACTGTACCAATACTAGGCATTTCCTTTCCTATTCCACTCCCAAATAGAACGAGGGAAAAAATGATGTCTATATGCCTCTGTACGAGCCCTACTTTCTCTTATCTTCTCTTTGTGATTTTTACGCGAAATGTAAGTAGGAGGCAGAACGATCGTTCTGCAGTGAGCTCCAAATACCGGCCCTCTAAATTTCCTCAACAGTATTTCTCGAAAAGAACGCCGTCTTTCTCACAGCAATTTCCATTTGAGTTCCAGAAGAATTACTGTGTCAGTCGGGCAGTGGTCGAACCTACCAGTAACAAACCTAACTGCTCGCCTCTGAAATGCTTCTATGTCTGCCTTTAAACTGATCTGCTGCGGGTCCCAAACACTTGAGCAATACTCGGGACGTGCTCGTACAAGCGTTTTATACGCGGTATCCTTCTCAGATGAAGTACATCTCCCCAAAATTCTACCAATAAACCGAAGTCGGCTGTCCACTTTACTCATAACTGCCCTTACTTGTTGGTTCCATTTCATATCGCTCTGCAATGTTACGCCTAGGTATTTGAACGACGCGTCTGCATCAAGAAGCTCACTACTAATGCTGGCCGCGGCGGAGCGGCCGAGCGCATTTGAGGCGCCATGTTACGATGCGCGAGGCCATTCCCCGTCGTGGGTTCGAATCCCCCCTCGGGCATAGATGTTTGTTTGGTCTTTAGTACAAGGTATTTCGTAAGTAGTATGTAAGTTTAGGGACTGATGACCCTACACCTACAGTACGGCTATCTGTATCGTTGAGGCACCCCACCCCACCTCGGCAATGTATGTGGTTCATAGGGGGTGGTACCTGTCGCAATGCCCACTACAGTTAAGTCCCTTAAGCTTAACAAACATTAGAACATTTGAACTAATTCCAACATTATGGGATTGTTTTTCCTCCTCATGTGCATCACATTATTGTGGTTATTAGTCCCTAAACTACTTAAAGTAACTTAAATTAACCCACACACCTCTGCTCGAGGGAGGAGTCGAACCTCCGACGGGAAGCAACCTCGCGCTCCGCAGCAAGGCGCCTTAGTGCGCTCGGCCATTCCACCGCTGCGTGGCGCTCAATACTCAAATTGATTTCAAGCCGCTTAGTCTTTCAAGGAGTTCTGTTTCCTTTTATTGTCATTTTCAGTGTATAATTTAGTGCATTGCTGGAGCATACGACATATTGCTGTTCAAAACATTTTCGCGAGTGAAACATGCGCTCGAAAGACTTACTGGCCTTAAAGGAACTGCATTTTAAAAGCATTTGTGCATGCTTGTCTGATTCTCGAACAGTCATTAACGGAGACGGATGTCGCAAGCTCCAGAACGGATAAAATAACGGCTTACTTATATTATTTGCTGCATGTAGTTACTGTACGAATTCGAAGTCAGCAAGAATGTGGAGATTCCACTCATGCAGAACTTCGCCAATGCGCGTCACTGAATACCTGCAGATCGCTTTCGGCTATGTTCGCCTCTCTACGCCCACGCAGAAGAGCTCCCTAGATCTCATATGTAAGTTACTGCTCTGCTAGGTGTCGTTTCTCGACGTCAAAGCGAGTTTCTTATTGTTTCCATGTTAAGAGATTGCGAAGAATATTTTCCGTCACTGGTGTACTTGTGCTCAAGCTCTATGACAGGAATGCAAATGCTGAAACAGTCCGAGTGTCTGACGTAATAGTGCACATTAAAAAAAAGAAAGAGCAGAATCACGATATGTAACATCCCATCGAGAATGAGACTTAGCACAAACTCAGAACGTGGGAATATAGCATTTGACGGAAACGACTCAAAACTTAAATCTGCACCAAGCCATTACCGCGCTGTAGCGGAATTGAAGGCCGCCATTTGAGGGGAAAACTGCCGTGTAAATTTAAGTCGGCGCTCTACATGATGACCAGTGTTGCCAACATTTAAAGTGAGCTCTCCACCAAATTCAAAACCACTAACAAAAATGCCCTTACTCACATAATCGCTAAAATTTCCACTAAATGTTTTTTTTATTTTAAATTATTATGAAAGAAAACATTAAATGCATTACTAATTAGTTTCCTTTATTCTTAAATAATAAAATATTCACAATCATTAGTAAATTCTCCGTTTTATTGAAATGGCCCAATAATAATGACTCTACTGTTGACAGGTATTTGAATGTATCCTATTTCAAGCAGTAAAATTTATTTCCCTCGTAAAACAAAGATTTCGTGGCAAAATATTTGCGTTGTCCTGCTATTAACATTGCCGCGATTCAGCATCCGTTGCCAACATTATCACACAAGGCTGCCGGGATAGGAACTAAAATTTAACAAAAGAAAGATTGTTTACCATTTTATTTTGTAGATGCTTCTTTGACATGCCATGAGACTTCAAATCTCACTTCGCAATGTGACCCGTGGTTCTATCAATAACTTGAAGCTAATCTTTTAAATGTAGGACTTGAAACCAAGAATCTCGAAACTATGGTATATATTTTGGTTTCGGCAGAGTTATACACGTATGAAGTCGTAAAATAATACCATACACCGAGAATAACAATAATGTGCAGTGCACACCATGAACGACAGTCGGGTACTTTTTCTGCACATGTGACGTGACGCCCCCTGCATGAGCCAACAAGCGCTCAGTGGTTATTTGGAGCGACAATGAAATAGATTAGCACCCATTGTTTGAAACTGGTTGCTGCATAGGGATGGCGGCTATCGCTGAAACAACCGGTTTTCGGTTATACCGGTTCTTTTCATCTCCAGTTTAACCGCACCGTAAAAATTGCTCAAGATAACCGGTTTTTTAAATAACCGGTTTTCCGTTTTTATTGCTGTTATTTCCAGTAGAGTTCGAACGAAACATATTTTGCGCCCGAAACAGAAACCGTAATCGTCGGTTCTTCTAATTTCGGCCGAAATCGAAACTTAGGAAATTTAGTTAATATTTAGGTAAATTTACGTTATACGACAAATCACTACTCTTTCCATATTTTGCAAGATCCCCTCCCAATACTAAGCCTTCTTGACTGTGTGTAAGCCTAGCCAGGAGTCCGTAGAAGACGATATACGAAGCATACAGATTTACTGGCCTAGTATTTCCATCCAGCAGTTGCGAATATTGAGCCAACCACTCTGTGAGTTGGACTTATGAGCCAGCGCATGCGAATATCTCGTTATTCACACAACATATATAAGCTACAGTCAGTAAATAAACTTCAATCGGTGCTGCAGAAGTATTTCGAAAAATAAAGTCACAGTTCCGACTAACAGTATGATTGTGTCAGTGTAAATTTACGCAAATTGAACTAGGAAAGCTCTGTGCCGGCCGCGGTGGTCGAGAGGACTGAGGCGCTCCAGTCACGGTCTGTACGGCCACTACGGTCGGGGGTTCGAATCCCCCTCGGGCATGGATATTTGTGCCGTCCTTAGTCTTAGCTAGTTCATCAGTAGTTTGTAAGCTTAGGGACTGATGACCCCGTAGTTAAGTCCCATAAGTTCTACAAACATTTGAACATTTGAATTTAAACTAACTTACGCTAAGGACAACATACACACCCACGACCGAGGGAGGAGGGAGGACTCGAACCACCGACTGGATCAGGCTCGCAGTCCGTGACATGGAGCCTCAGACCGCACGGCTACCTCGCGATTCGCCACATGATCAACGTTACCTAAACCCATATTGGTTATTAAAAAAGCCCCTCGCTTTCAAGGAATCACATTAATAAAACTTGTTAGCATAACTATGATAATACATTAAAAGTTAGTATTCCAAGCTTAGAGTACATCACTTACGTAATAGGTATATGAATCAAATTTACCTTCTCTTTCAAGGAACATTTTGGATGCTTTCTCCTTAAATGACATACCATGTTTGTAGTACCTCCACCCGTTTTCAGCTTTTGAAAGCAAATGGAGCTTTGTATCTCACTGCTCCCGTAATTCGTGAAGTACTTCCATACTCGTGATGGTGGCATTTAAGACACAACCGATGTCTGGCGACGACAGCAAGGAAATGCCGCATGACCATGCGGAGGCAAGTCTCGTACACTGCCGGTGCACGCGCGTCGTCTAATAGGCCACGCCACACGCCAACAGGTGCATCGATGCCTCAGTAGCTGCACCAGTTCTTAAGTTTTTATGCCACGCGTTTGTTGCGCGTTTCTGACTGCCGGGATTCTTCTTAAATTATCACTGATCGCTTTTCTTAGTTTCTGCGATGACCTAATATTTCAGAGCAGTGGAAATTTTAGGAATAGCCCTAAATATTAGGGTCTACCAGTTTTTAATTTTTTTAAATAATTTTCAAAAAACACATTTTGAACCACTACTACAGGAAGTAGTCGTACCGGTTCTTTTACACGGTTATCGGCAATAACTAAAAGAAACCGGTTACAACTGACACCTAATAAATACCGAAAAAAAACGGGTTATTCAAAACTAAAATACCGGTATCGGTTTTAACCGGTCGGTTTTTCCCATCCCTATTGCTGCATTCCCTGAACCTGCGCAAGCCGCCTTCCCTCGTGATTTGAACTAGCTGCTACTAAATACTGTTCCTTTTACAGAGAAACCCGTATGTAATCTGTAGAGTGTGATGGTTCGTTTGATGTCATATTGTAATGCATCACTGTTGTCTTCCGAGTAAAAGTAAAATATTTCGAAACACATATATAGAGTAGTGGCTTGAGATCGCATTTTCAGTAACTGAATTCTTCTAAACTATAAAATCCACCAGCCACTAGAAGTTATATTTCCTCACTAGAGGGAGGGTAGAAACCGCCAGTTTTAGTGGAAATGTTCAAATGTTTGTACAGCTTATGGGACTTAACTACGGGGTCATTAGTCCCTAAACTTACAAACTACTTATGAACTACGTACTCCTAAGGACGGCACAAATATCCATGCCCGAGGGTGGATTCGAACCCCCGACCGTGACTGAAGCGCCTCAGTCCCCTCGGCCACCGCGGCCAGCTTCAGTGGAAAATCCACTAAGTTGGCAACACTGATGGGTAACGATCTTCAGTGTGGGAAAGCAATTAACAAAATTAAAGGGAAGATGGAGGAAAACGGGGCTATGAAATATTATTGTTAGAGGCACATACCTATGACGATGACAAATGGGACCGTGAGGATAGGAAGGCGAGAGATTGGGACGGTATTAAAATGGGAGCAAATTAGGGAAACATGTCAGTTACTATAAAATGCAATCACCCTAAAGATGTCATGGTAAAAATCCCTACCCTGTATTAGTAGGCTTACAAAAGAGTGAAGTTCCGTTGAATGCATGTAAGTCACAGAACGGACGGGAAAAAACATGAAATATGAGAACTGAAATCATACAACTGTCACTGAATTGATAGTAGGATGTCCATATGTTCTAATAATTCTCTTATTTTGTAACAACGTGCAAACATGGTTGTAATCTTGCAGATTCTGATGATAATTGTTTCGCAACGGTTCAATAAATGAACAGCCTCATCACCACCTGTGGCTTTTATATTTTTACAATGTCCTCAACAGCATTGTTAGATAACTCAAACAGTAAAATTCATGTTCCAAATGCAGGTGACGACGTAAACATTAACTGTGAATAAATTACGTGCCACGAATGTTAAGGCTTTAAGCAGGCAGATAAAATTGCTACAGCACGAAGATGACGAGCTACAGACGCGAGATTTAACCGACAGCAAGATGATAGTGTGATATGATTAGCTTTTCAGAGCATTCACACAAGGTTGGCGCCGGTGGTGACACCTACAACGTGTTGACATGATAAAAGTATCCAAACGATTTCTCATACACAAACAGCAGTTGACCGACGTTGCCTGGTGAAACGTTGTTGTGATGCCACTTGTAAGGAGGAGAAATGCGTACCATCACGTTTCCGACTTTGATAAAGGTCGGATTGTAGCCAGTTGCGATTGCGGTTTATCGTCTTGCGACATTGCTGCTCTCGTTGGTCGCGATCCAATGACTGTTAGCAGAATATGGAATCGGTGGGTTCAGGAGGGCAATACGGTACGCCGTGCTGGATCCCAACGGTCTCGTATCACTAGCAGTCGAGATGACAGGCATCTTATCCACATGCATCGTGCAGCCACGTCTCGATTCCTGAGTAACAGATGGGGACCTTTGCAAGACAACAACCATCTGCACGGACAGTTCGACGACGTTTTTAGCAGCATGGACTATCAACTCGGAGGCCATGGTTGCGGTTACCCTTGACGCTGCATCACAGACAGGAGCGGCTGTGATGGTACACACAACGACGAACCTGGGTACACGAATGGCAAAAGTCATTTTTTCGGATGAATCCAGGTTCTGTTTACAGCATCATGATGGTTGCATCCGTGTTTGGCGACAACGCGGTGAACGCACATTGGAAGCGTGTGTTCGTCATCGCCATACTGGCGTATCACCCGGCGTGATGGTATGGGGTGCCACTGATTACACATCTCGGTCATCTCTTGTTCGCATAGACGGAACTTTGAACAGTGTCCGTTACATTTCAGATGTGTTACGACCCGTGACTCTACCCTCCATTTCAGCAGGACAATGCACGACCGCATGTTGCAGGTCCTGCACGGGCCTTTCTGGATACGGAAAATGTTCGACTGCCGCCCTGGCCAGCACATTCTCCCGATCTTTCACCAATTGAAAATGTCTGGTCAATGGTGGCCGAGCAACTGGCTCGTCACAATATGCCAGTGACTTCTCTTGATGAACTGTGGTGTTGAAGCTGCATGGGCATCTGTACCTGTTCACGCCATCCAAGCTCTGTTTGACTCAATGCCCTGGCGTATCAAGGCCGTTATTACGGCCAGAGGTGGTGGTTATGGGTATTTTCTCAGGATGTATGGACCCACATTGCGTGAAAATGTAATCACATATCAGTTGTAGTATACTATATTTGTCCAATGAATACCCGTTTATCATCTGCATTTCTTTTTGTTGTAGCAATTTTAATGGCCAGTAGTGTAGTTTTTTTATGTATAATATTTATTTATCCCGTAAAAACTTTAAACTCACGATTTTTTAAAATATTTTCCTGGGCACCAATGTGGCAACCGTACCTGCTGATGATTGGGTTTAGCCCGGATTCTCACGACATTTAATATGATTTCCTGACTAGAGACAAAATGCAGAATTTGCCAACAAACAGCTTCTCGTACAATCTGCACAAAATAGTAATTTCAGTCAGTCGCCCACTTTAATTCGCTTTATTTTCGAGTAACATATTTCAAAACCCAAGGACACGTCAAATGACATTTTTTTTTTTCATACTTCCCATTACTTATTGAAGATTTCTTCTGTGAAGGGACTTACTTTAACAAAACTGAATGTAGAATGTATTTCTGTGATTTTAAAAACGTGTTGGAGTTAAATATCTCGGTCACTTAGGTGGTTCGTTGTTGCATCTCCTCCCCTCACTGACCAGGCCAGTGCTAAGCGAAACGAAAATAATCCACACTGAATACTTCATCTCACGAATAACTCCGCAGTATTATCCCCCGCAGGTTTCACGCAGATAAAACGCTTCCTTTGAGCGGAAATACCGCAGACGTGCTATCTACTCATAGCAATATCTCGCCGCTCATATTTTATTCACAAATGTGTGTTCCTTTCGCTGGGCAATGCTTTCAAAACATAAAATGCTCGGAGGAATATCGAATGAAAGGATGTGCAACTTGCTGGAATAACGTTCATCTGAAATATTTACCGTCGTAAATACGGTATAATGCAACTGCTTTTCGCATCGCGTGTTACACGTCCGTGTTCACTTGAACGTGGTTTCAGCATCGCGGTGACCGTGAAAAGTATCCTTTTTCATCTGCTTACGCTAAACTCATCGGACTGCAGTTTGCCGCGGACGTCAATACAATTCCTATCTCTGTGCTTAACGCATGATAAATCTTCGTCTAACTATCGCTAATCACACTGCGGTCCAAGGAATTACAAACAGTACGATGGCTAAAATTTATTGAAACTCAGTGTCAATTATGTAGGTTGTAATACGTGAGCTATATGTACACTCCTGGCCATTAAAATTGATACATCACGAAGATGACGTGCTACAGACGCGAAATTTAACCGACTGGAAGACGATGCTGTGATATGCAAGTGACTAGTTTTTCAGAACATTCATACAAGGTTGGCGCCGGTGGCGACATCTACAACGTGCTGACACGAGGAAAGTTTCCAACCGATTACTCATACACAAACAGCAGTTAACCGGCGTTGCCTCGTGAAACGTTTTTGTGATGTCTCGTGTAAGGATGAGAAATGCGTACCATTACATTACCGACTTTGATTGTAGCCTATCGCGATTGCGGTTTACCGCATCGCAACATTGCTGCTCACGTTGGTCGCTATCCAATGAATCCAATATGGAATCGGTGGTTTCAGGAGGGCAATACGGTACGTCATGCTGGACCCCAATGGCCTCGTATCACTAACAGCCGAGATGACAGGCATCTTTTCCGCATGGCTGTAACGGATCGTGCAGCCACGTCTCGATCCCTGAGTCAACAGATGGGGATGTTTGCAAAACAACAACCATCTGCACGAACTGGCGTATCACCCGGCGTGATGGTATGGAGTGCCAATGGTTACACGTCTCGGTCACCTCTTGTTCGCATCGATGGCACTTTGAACAGTGTCCGTTACATTTCAGATGTGTTACGACCCATGGCTCTACCCTTCATTAGATCCCTGCGAAACCCTACATTTCAGCAGGATAATGCACGACCGCATGTTGCATGTTGCCAGCACATTCTCCAGATCTCTCACCAACTGAAAACGTTGGGTCAATGGTGGCCGAGCAACTGGCTCGTCACAATACACCAGTCTCTACTCTTGATGAACTGTGGTATCGTGTTGAAGCTGCATGAGCATCTGTACCTGTACACGCCATCCAAGCAATGACTGACTGAATGCCCAGGCGTTATCAAGGCCGTTATTACCGCCAGAAGTGGTTGTTCTGGGTACTGATTTCTCAGGATCTATGCATCCAAATTACGTGAAAATGTAATCACATGTCAGTTCTAGTATATTTGTCCAATGAATAGCCGTGTATCATATGCATTTCTTCTTAGTGTAGTAATTTTAATGGCCAATAGTGTATATGCTCCGCATATTAAAAGCATACAAAAAATGGCCTATGTCATAAATGTAGGTAAAACAGAATATCTTAAAGTGTGAGAGAATACTGTTAATGACACACAATTCGGTACTGATATTGGTAAGGTTGTCGTAACTTGAAGTACCTGGGAGTGACATAGTCGTCCAATGATAGAGGTATGGATGATAAAACAATAAAATTGGCTAGAGGAAGCCAGCCATAAAACCACCTAATGGTATTCTCTGGAATAACAACTTAACATGCAAAACATATCATATACCATTCAATTATTGAAAGTATCGCAATATACGGCGCAGAGTTCTGGAACTAACTCAAAGGCAAAAAGAATGGCTACTGGCAGTTGAGATGGATTTCTGGGGGCGGTGTTGTGGATATGCCATGCTTGATCACCTTAGAAATGAGTATAGTGCTTAATGATGTATATTTTCAAATAGCTTCACTTGAGCTTTGTTTGAAATATGTACTGTTGGAGCACATTGAACCAAACTCTGCCGGGGCAGGATAAGCTATAGTTCATTGTGCCCCAACTGATACACTAGAGAAAAATTTGCTAGAAGCCACAAAAAATCCCACTAAAAAGACAAATCTGAATCTTCATGAGCACGAAAATGATGAAGAAAATAGTGAGTTTCATTATGAAGAAAGCAATGACACCGTGGATGAGTCTGGTGAATCTGTATACAAATTTGAAAAATTGGGTAAACTATCAGAAACAGATGTTTTCGATTTGACCAAATTTGAACTAAAAAGAAAATGCCAGATTACTATGTGGAGAACATTTTTAAACCAAAGGATGACTCTAGAGACTATCAGGTATCTTTTTTGAGGAAAGGTAAAGGGTGAAGCATTTGTTGCAGCTAGCTCCACGTGCTTCCGAAACCAATTAATGATGATTTGACAAAGAGACAAAAGACATATTTCAAATTTGGAACTAGCTTCCAGTTTATTGATGTTCGGTAATATCAAAAGTAGACATTCGACTCTGTGCCTACAGGTTTAATGACGTATCAGTGGAATATATGTAAACATTAATTTAAAAATATATTTAAAATTTACTTTGTATGCTAAACATGTTCTTCTGACAAACTATTCAAAGTGGTTCATTGTACCCCACATGTGGGGCACTATTAACAATTTACCATTTTTTCTTCAAAGACACGTAGCTTGAAATAAATTACTCATAGAGCAATAATATAACACATCATGATGTCTTTTGTGGAGAACCAAAAACTTCTTAGAACGATGTCGGAGGAAGTTTTTAATTGTAATGAAGGCTGTGAGATTCCAGAGTTTGAAAATTCCGATGACAATGAAGAAGAAGATCAGTGCGAACTGAAAGTGATCAGTCTCATGAAGATGCTGCTGGAGATATGGCATCCCCCTTTTCAGCAATACCGGAGAGGTTTATGCTTAATGAGGATAAAGTAACTGAATGGATGACTATACCTAAGCCTAATAATATCAGAACAAGGAAGCGAAATATAGTAACTCAGCTTACTGGTACCAAACTAACTGCTAAAAACTGCAAAACTGCTGTAGAATGCTCACAAATGCGCAAACAATTCGCTCATTGGCAGAGTGCACCAGACTTAATATGCATCCTCAGGTCTTAAAAAGAGCTGCAAATTCGGCTATACCAAGATCCATCCGATTGCAGGCAGCTAATTTCTCAGATACGAAAGAGTTTATTCTTGCAGTTCAAAGAAATAAATGTACATCAGGAAGATGCAAAGTATGCCCAAGAATTGCTGACAAAAAGACCAAGCTCTTCTGTTGCAAACGTCACTAAATTGTGTGTTTAAATCATATGAAAATCATCCGCAGTCAATGTGTTAATTCAGAAGCTTCTTCTGGTGAAGATGAAAATCTTCAGTGTGGAAATGTGATTTTTCGCTAGTCTTTTTACATGAACGATTGTTTTGAGTTATATATATGTCTGTTGTTTTGTCTGTTAACATCTCTCTATAATTTGAAAATGGTTAACGCTTGATTAATTTGAAAAATGATATTTATACGAACATCTGAAACATTTCACACACGTTATTGATTTATTAGTTATGGATAATTATTAGAGTACCTCAGTGATTAAAATTATTCTTAAATCTATATCTATAAATGTGAATGTCTGTTCGGTGTACGTCTGTCACGTCTGAACCACTAGGCATAAAGACCTAAAACATTGTACAGCTACTAATGTCTACCCGGGGAAGGCTTTAGGCACGGTTTTATGGCGATCGGATAGCTATTTATCTATATGCATTAATGTGAATGTCTATTCAGTGTACGCTTATCACGTCCGAACGACAAGACGCAGAGACTTGTAATATTTTTACAGTTACTAATTTATACCTGAGGAAGGTTTTAGGTACGGTTTTATAGAGATCTGATAGATATTTAGTAATTTGAAGAATATAAAGCGAAATGCGGAAAATAATTACTCTTTGAAAATTATATTTACTCTTTGAAAATGGGTTTATTGGTTGCATTGTTGCTTGAGGGTTGATAATGATAAAAGGGTGGGGTATATTGGGATGGAAAGTTATCGATGTATATAAAATTCTTACGTGTGTGTGTGTTAATATTTCACTCTGCAGCGAAAACTACAGAATGCAAACGAATTGTCTGTGTGTAATTGTTGCCCGAAGTCTCCCGTTGTCCACCATAGCAGTTCCATGCCGATAGCTATAAGGGGGTGGAAGATATGGTGGTTCCAAGTCGCGAAATTATTTTAAAAAAAGTCCGACTGAAGGCCAGCGATGACGTTTGTGACTATATAGCAAGAAGGTTAGATACAGCGAAACGTGATGCCACAGACTATATCTTTGGTCTATGCGTGCTACAATGTCTTCAGCTATTTCTGTGTAAGTATAAGCATACTAATAAGGAAATATAAGAATAAATAAATAAAGCAGTAAAAACCATCAAGAGAACAGGCTCTGCTAACGGTATAATACGCCTTCCACATCGCTTCAACGGGTTCTATACAAATCTATAGTTTTGTTCCGATATTGATGAACATTTGCACACTCTACCTTAAAAACAAGAAGAATGTCACTGTGTGTATAAAATTTCGTTACGGAATTTTACAAGTACGAAATATGGTAGTTCTTACGACTGTTAACAGCCTTAAAATGTTCAAATGTTTGTTAAGCTTATGGGTTCTTAACTACAGGGTCATCAGTCCCTAAACTTACAAACTACTTATCAACTACCTTATACTAAGGACGGCACAAATATCCATGCCCGAGGGGGGATTCGAACCCCCGACCGTAGTGGCCGTACAGACCGTGACTGGAGCGCCTCAGTCCCCTCGGCCACCGCGGTCGGCGAATTTTTCCACACATGACCTTTGAAACCAAGAGGAAGATCACTGGATACATAAATGTTTGTATGGTACATGACAGAGGGTACCTTGCAGAAAACTTTGCCGAGAGAGGGAAAGGTGGAAACGAACAGAGAGATGGGAGAGAAAGAGGTGGATGCAGAGAGAGGGGGGGAGGGGATGTGGACAACGAGAGTGTGGGATAAATTAACACCCAGGAAACGCCGTTTTTATAGCTAGTAATTAATAAAAGACTAAATGCTTTGTTTATTGTATAATAACAAATTTAAGAATAAAATAGAAACTTTGTTGTTGTTATGGTCTTCAGTCCGGAGACTGGTTTGATGCAGCTCTCCACCCTACTCTATCCTGAGCAAGCCTTTTCATCTCCCCATAAGAACGGCAACCCACATCTCCTTGAATCTGCTTACTATACGCGTCTCTTGGTCTCCCTCTGCGATTTTTACCCCACACACTTCCCTCCAATGCTAAATTTACGATTCCTCGATGTCTAAGAATGTGTCATACCAAGCGATCCCTTCTTTTAGTCAGGGTATGCCAAAAATTCCTTTTCTCACCAATTCTGTTCAGTACCTCTTCATTAGTTATGCGATCTACCCACCTAATCTGCAGCATTCTTCTGTAACACCACATTTCAAAAGCCTCTATTCTCTTCGTGTCCGCACTGTTTATCGTCCATGTTTCACTCCCGTACAAGGCAACACTGCACAAAAATGCCTTCAGCAAAGACTTCCTTACACTTAATATTCGATGTTAGCAAATTTCTCTTTTTCAAAAATGCTTTTCTTCTTATTGCCATTCTGCATTTTATATCCTCTGTACTGCGACCATCGCTTGTTATTTTATTATCCAAGTAACAAAACTCATCTATCACCTTCATTGTTTCGTTACGTAGTCTAATTCCTTCAGCATCTCCTGATTTTCTAAGACCGCATTATTTTTGTTTTGCTCTTGTTAACTTGGTTCCGGAATCTATGTTTTACCATTACAAAATCAAATCTTAGTGTCATATTTATGTACCCCACGTCCCTAGTTATGTTATGAATGCTCACCTTCCCAGTTAAAGGCAAGGGGAGTACATATCACGAGTACGCTCCTGCAACAGAAACAACATTCCACCGCGCTATTGGCTCCCAGCTGGATGAATAATGCAATCATCCTCCACATCGGCTCGCCTGGAAGTCGACCCAGAACGGCCCTGAGGCGTGCATGCAAACAGGCGGAAGCCACGCTTAGCGGTTTTAAATTGCGGGCCCTTTTATTTCTCTCGCGCCGAATTAACTGCGGTCAGCGAGGCAGTTAATGACTTGGCGATACGCCCTCTGCCAGTCCACATCGGCAGCATCTGTTCTCAACTGGACCGCGTCCTGCTCGCCAGAGGAGATCATACACACTGCATTAACTGTTCTCGGGGTATCAGCCGCGTGAAATAGGGGTATGCATTCAAAATGACGGCGAAATCGAGCACCGAGTGTTGTAGTCTACACCAATATCTAGCGTTGTTTGTTAGTGAGAATATTTTACGAAACATGGGTATACATGGCAGTCAATGGCACCATCGTGTTGTAAATCACGGGGTTCCACTACACGAAGGTATACACATCAGAGAAACTTGCCATCACCTTTTTCCGAGGTCTCCCGAGCTCTGACAGTGAATGTGTATATAGCTTGTGAATGTGGTTGCATCGAGTTGTATATCATTAACAATATTCTCTCCTGCCTGCAGATATTCTGTATTACCTAGGTTGGTGATCAGACCCCATTTTTCGCATTCTTCTTTTAATTTGCGGAACATGTAATTACACTTCTGGTCATTAAAATTGCTACACAAGAAGAAATGCAGATGATAAACTGGTGTCCATTGCACAATTATATAATACTAGAACTGACATGTGATTACATTTGGGTGCATAGATCCTGAGAAATCAGTACCCAGAACACCCACCTCTGGTCGTAATAACGGCCGTGATACGCCTGGGCATGGAGTCAAACAGAGTTGAATGGCATGTACAGATGCCCATGCAGCTTCAACACGATACCACAGCCATCAAGAGCAGTGACTGGCGTATTATGGCGACCCAGTTGCTCGGCCACCATTGACCAGACGTTTTCAATTAGTGAGAGATATGGAGAATGTGCAGGCCAGGGGAGTAGGCGAACATTTCCGTATCCAGAAATGCCCAAACACGAGCTGCAACAAGCAGTCATGCATTATCCTGCTGAAATGTAGGGTTTCGCTGGGATCGAATGAAGGTTAGAGCCACGGGTCGTAACACATCTGAAATGTAACAGCCACTGTTCAAAGTGCCGTCGATGCGAACAAGAGGTGACCGAGACGTTTAACCAATGGCACCCCATACCATCACGCCAGTTGATACGCCAGTATGGCGATGACGAATACACGCTTCCAATGTGCGTTCACCGCAATGTCGCCAAACATAGATGCTACCATCAGGATGCTGTAAACAGAACCTGGATTCATCAGAAAACATGATGTTTTGCCATTCATGCACCCAGGTTCGTTGTTGCGTATACCATCAGAGGCACTCATGTCTGTGATCCAGCAGCAAGGGTAACCGCAGCCATGGTCTCCCAGATGATAGTCCATGCTGCTGCAGACGTTGCCTACTTTTCGTGCTGATTGTTGTTGTCTTGCAAACTTCCTCCTCTGTTGACCCAGAGATCTAGACGTGGCTGCACGATCCGTTACAGCCATGCCGATAGGATGCCTGTCATCTCAACTGCTAGTGACACAAGGCCAGTAGGATCCAGCACGGTGTTCTGTATTTCCCTCCTTGAACCCACCGATTCCATATTCTGCTAATAGTCATTGGATCGCAACCAACGCGAGTAGCAATGTCGCGATACGATCGCAATCGCGATAGGTTACAATTCGACCTTTATCAAAGTCGGCAATGTGATGGTACTCATTTCTCCGCGTGTCAGCACGTTGGTTGTAGGTGTCGCCACCAGCGCCCAACCTTGTGTGAATTCTCTGAAAAGCCAATCATTTGCATATCGCAGCATCTTCTTCGTGTCGGTTAAATTTCGCATCTGTAGCACGTCATCTTCGTGGTGGAGCAATTTTAATGGCCACGAGTGTAGCATCTTCCTCATCACCAGCTGCTAACACTTGGTCGTCAGCAAAAAATAAAGTGTACAAGATCTCATCGTTTATGGGGATACTCATTCCTCTGCATCTCATTTTCCAGGATTTAAGTGCTTCCTCTAGGTAGACAATGTAGTAGCGAGTGTGCATCCCTGGCGTAGTCGGTTTGTCACATTAAACTCTTGAGAGAGCTGATTTCTGAGTTTTACCCTCTTACACAATCCATTGCAGATGAGCAATGCCACAGAGTAACATATACAGAGGAGCAGCCCTTCCTAAATCACTGTCCTATGCTCCCCTCGTAGTTCTGTAAGATGCTAGCAGGTGTCAGGCTTAGGGTGCCTCTCGCACGTCAGAGGGTAACGTGGAGGGGAGACTGAGGGGAGAGCTCGTGCCGCCTGCCACGAGGCCACGGCTGTGTCCAGCTTGCTGGCGTTTGAGGGGAGGTGGTGATGGGGACAGCCGCTACCTGCCGCCTGCTCTGGTCAGTTTAAAGAGCTGCTTCTGACCGCAGCGCCATCATGGGACATCTTACGGAACTGCTGGAAACCCTCCCTCCCCGCACCCCTGAGCGTAGGACCGGGCCCTTACGGAGGTTTCCCGTCTGTATATATTTGTCTGTGGCAATGCCATGCGGCAGAGTGTGTAAGACGGCTGATTTGTTCCAGTCATAACACTGCTTGTGTTGGTTGTAGTTCTGCCATGCTTAGATTAGTTCCGAAGGTTGACCGTATCCGCTTTGTTATTTTGTGTCAGGAGGGACTTTCATCAAGGGAAGTTTCCAGACGCCTTGCAGTGAAACAAAACGATGTTGTTCAGACGTAGGGGTTGTACAAAGATACAGAACTGCCAATAAGGTACCTCGCTGTGGCCATCGCAAGTCTGCCTCAGCATTTGATGACGATGATGATTTCTTGTGGCATTTTTGGCCGTTTAGGGGTCCTCACACGTTCAATAATCTATTCTTATGAAATAAGCTGTATGTGTGTATGTATCTATGTATGTGTGTATGTATGTTCCACACCTCCTCCTAAACTATTGGAGCGATATCAACCAAACTTAGTACACACGTTCCTTAATATCAGATAATAATCTCTGTCGGGTTAAGAATCACCTACGACACGTAAGGAGGTATGACGTCATAAAAATGAGATGCGCGAAAAACTGCTGCATCAAACGAGAATGCTGCTCATTTTCTCCTAAACTGCTAGACCGATTTCAACCAGATGTGGTACACATATTCCTTGCCGGCCGCGGTGGCCGAGGGGACTGAGGTGCTCCAGTCACAGTCTGCACGGCCGCTACGGTCGGGGGTTCGAATCCCCCCTCGGGCATGGATATTTGTGCCGTCCTAGTTCGTAAGTAGTTCATAAGTAGTTTGTAAGTTTAGGGACTGATGACCCCGTAGTTAAGTCCCATAAGCTTAACAAACATCTGAACATATTCCTTACGTAAGGTAACAATTGCTGTAGGAGTACGAACCACATACGACACATGGTTCAGGAGATATATAGCGTCATGAACAATAGGAACCGCAAAAACTGCTACTTAATGCTACGAGACTTTATAAATATACTATATGAGAATGACAGTACATGGCGACTTATAACTAACTTTAAATATAATTTCAAACCTTTATTAAATCTTTTCTTGCCGACAACCACATCAGAATAGTGAAAGGAAAAAAGTTTCTCGCTTACTACTTTTCCGTTGTTCATGGAGCAAAACTATGGCATTCGGTAAAATGTTACAATTTATAATTTCCACACTACCAATTGTAATCGCATGAAATTTTACAGACAGAATACACACTTAAAGCTGAATGTACGTTCGAAATTGTACCAGTACGACACGTAGTTCATGAGATATAAGGACGTAAAGAGTAACGTTCATAGAAAACTGCCCCATTAAGTATCGCGTTTTAATCTATTACTTTTTTACTACTAACCATATTCGCAACAGATTTTACCGACTTACAGCAATTATACAAATCAATATATTCCTGCAAAATTTTACAGTTGTCCTACATATCTATACTAATAACAAATCTGTAAATGTAGGCCTGTCGCTGTTCGCTTCAATCTTCAAAACTACTGGACGAATTTTCATGCGTTTTACACAGGAAACAAGAGCGAAGATTGGTTCAGGATCTAGGCATGATTTCATCAAAATAGAATCACGAAGTTTTTTCATAGACCTTCGTGTCTGTCTGTTCATCTATTAGAAACCACTTCTCCAAAACTACTTCACGATTTCGCATAGGGTTTTCACAGGTAACTTCAGCGTATCTTGGGACAACATACACACTTAGTTTCATAAAAACCGGATCATGGAAAGAAAAACTTCACAATTTAACGTTTTTCATCGACAACCGTCATGTCTCTCTCTTTCATCTCCAAAACTATTAGACGAATTTTAATAGGTTTTTCACAGTAACTAAGAATAATAAACACCGCTGCTGCATAATAAGTATTGGGTAGTACAACAAGGAAGCGAACGTCTGCGACAGAATTAAGCAATATTATGTCTATGAATACCAACAAACATTGAACATCGTATTACTGATTTCTCTGTGTGTATTAAGTATTTAACGACATTTCTTTGCTTATTTTGGCACGTTTCACCCTTTGTATCAAAAACTTTGTGAAGTTACATAGTTTCGGACAATGACTCGGTTGTCCTAGACAAGATGTCAAATGTAAATTTAACATTTTGGCTAGGACAACCGAGTTTATTGACGGAGCAATCAACAAGGATTTTATTTTACTGGCTGAGGTCCGGAACCCTAAAAATCCGCGATACACACAGGCACTCCTTCAACAACAGTTGTGAAGCACGGGCATATAAGCTAGTATTGTCAATATACTGACTATGCGTCAATATATTGACCGTGTGTGCGTGGGTATTGACGTATTGTCAATACCGTAAATATTGACAGAGCAGTATTGATGGGCCCAAAAATATTTTCCGGTTTGACAGTATTCGTTGTTCAGATGTTTACAGTGTTTCGCGAGACAGCCTGAGAGCGCTAGCGTCTACAGCACAGCTACTGCTTTTGCCGTTTCTATCTCGATACGCTTTGAATCAATCTGAATCGGGCACGAAATATGAGTATTTAAGTAATGGCGCTGTTAATCGATTGTTATAGGAGCAATCCATATCTCTAAACACAGTTGATTACATAGATAGAAGCTTAATGGTTATAAGCAGTTACTTGAAATTTATCACCTCTAGTATCCGGAACGGAAAATAAAGAACGTTAAAAGAAAATAAATCATGTAATTTCCTCGTATGTTTCAAAGAGAATTTTACTAATAATGTTAGGGGACATAACTGCACTGAACTTTGAACAATCAAATGGCCGTCATGCAGCAAAAAATCGGTAAAGTTGCACATAATCCTTCACCGGCTGGAATTGCGGGTCTCAGTCATAACTGTATCATGTTTTTCGCTTTTGTGTCGTAACATCGTAAGTTTGTCGTATGATTGTGAGCTCATTCTAAAATAATTCAAGAAATCTCTCGGGTAAATGGTTCGTATTTCCGTCAACTGGTTCACACGCGAAAAATAGTTCCTTTTCTTTACGAACCTATTTCCCCTTTTCGCAATTCTCAGTTGTCTTTTCATTATTATTATTATTATTATTATTATTGCTAGTAAACGCTATTTCTGATTTTCACGGAATTGGATTCACGAAATTGTATCACCAACTGAAAATAATGACAATATTATTCATGGGGTGAGGACCAGTGGAATGTATTGGCCGAGCGAGGGTTTTTTTTTCAGCAGGAATTCAGTGCCCATTACATGAGTCTACGTGTTGGACACACACACTCCATTTTGTAGGCTTACCAGTTTCGGATCTTTTAGCCCATTTTCTAATGAATTAAATTAAGTTCTATAACACTCCCATTGACACAACATTTTTCTGGGTTGACAGTAGATCTTCCGCACGTATCCAAGTATTACTTTGTAGAGCCAATGGTTTTGTTAGCTTTTCATTGACAGAAACAGATATGTTTGTAGCTACATCTACATCTACATACATACTCCGCAATCCACCGTAAGGTGCGTGGCGGAGGGTACACTGTGCCACTACTAGGCATTTCCTTTCCTATTCCACTCCCAAATTGAACGAGGAAAAAAATGCCTATATGCCTCCATATGAGCCCTAATTTCTCTTATTATTATGTGTGATCACTAAGCGAAATGTAAGTAGGCGGCAGCAAGGTCGTGCTACACTCAGCTGCAAATTTCGGGTCTCTAAATTTCCTTAACAGAATTTCACGAAAAGAACGTCGTCTTTCCTCCATCGATCCCCAATTGAGTTGCCGGAGCATTTCCGTGACACTCGCGCATTGGTCGAACCTACCAGTAACAAACCTAGCTGCTCGCCTCTGAACTGCTTCTATGTCTTCCTTTAAACTGATCTGCTGCGGGTCCCAAACACTTGAGCAACACTCAAGACGTGGTCGTACAAGTGTTTTATACGCGGTCTCCTTTACAGGTGAAGTACGTTTTCCCAAAATTCTCCCAATAAACCGAAGTCGGCTGTCCGCCTTATTCACAACTGTCCTTACATGTTCGTTCCATTTCATATCGCTCTGCAATGTTACGCCTAGATATTTGAACGACGCGACAACATCAAGAAGCTCACTACAAGCTCACTACTAATGCTGTATTCGAACATTATGGGATTGTTCTTCCTACTCATGCGCATCACCTTACATTTTTCTACATTGAGAGCTAGCTGCCATTCTTCACACCAACTAGAAATTTTGTTTAAGTCATCCTGTATGCTATTACAGTCAGTTAAAGACGATACCCTCCCATACACCACAGCATCATCAGCAAAAGAGCCGCAAATTACACTCTGTCCATCAGATCATTTATATAGATAGAAAATAATAGCGGTCCTATCACACTCGCCGGCCGCGGTGGCCGAGGGGACTGAGGCGCTCCAGTCAAGGTCTGCACGGCCACTACGGTCGGGGGTTCAAATCCCCCCTCGGGCATGGATATTTGTGCCGTCCTTAGTCTTAGCTAGTTCATAAGTAGTCTGTAAGCGTAGGGACTGATGACCCCGTAGTTAAGTCCCATAAGCTATACAAACATTTGAACATTTTTGAACTATCACACTCCCCTGGGGCACGCCTGACGATACACTCGTCTCTGATGACCACTAGCGGTCGAGAACAACGTACTGCGGTCTATTACTTAGGAAGTCTTCCAGCTAGTCACAAATCTGTGAACCTAAGCTCGTATCTTCATTAGCAGTCTGCAGTGTGGCACCGCGTCAAACAACCTTTTTGAAGTCGAGAAAAACACAATCCGCCTGTTGCCCTTCATCCATGGCTCTCAAGATGTCATGTGAGAAAGGGGCATGCTGAGTTTCACATGATGTTTGCTAAACCCGTGCTGATTCACAGAAAGAAGCTTTTCCGTTTCAAGGAAAGTTACTATATTCGAACTGAGAACATGCTCCAAAATTCTACATGAAACTGATGTCAACGATATTGGCCTGTAATTATGTGGGTCAGTTCTCTTTCCTTCCTTATAAATGGGAGTCACTTGCGCTTTTTTCCAGTCACTAAGAACTTTGCGCGGAATTTAAGATTCGCGATAAATGCAAGCAAAGTAGGTGGCCAATGCCGAAGAATACTCTTTGTAAAACCGAACTGGTGTTCCATCCGGACCAGCAGACTTTTTCGTATTTAGCTCTCTCAGCTGCTTCTCTACACAGGAAGTATCTATTACTATGTCCTCAATTTCGGAATTAGTACGTTGATCAAATGATGGTACATTTGTGCGGTCCTCCTGCGTGAAAGATTTCTTAAAGGTTAAATTTAGAACTTCAGCTTTCCGTTTACTTTCTTCTATCATTGCCATGGACTGATCAACGAGTGACTGGACAGTGGGCTTTGAACCACTTATCGATTTTACATAGGACAAGAATTTTTTCGGGTTCTCGGTAAGATCTTTTGCTAAGGTATGGCTGCGCATCGATCTTTTTATAGACGCACGAATCTCTACTAACTTTTGCCTGTCATCATTTGCGTGTTCTTTTTTGAATCGAGAGTGCAACAATTTTTGCTTTCTTAGCAGCTTTCTAACATTACTATTATATCACGGTGGATCTTTTCCATCCTTAATCGTCTTTACTCGTTAGTGACGAAATATGCAATATCGTTCTCTACAGAATTAGAGAGAATCTTTAAGTATTTTTAGAGCTAGCAATGGAAACTAACAGTTCCTTTGTCGATAGTGATGTAGCGAAGATTACTTAACATAACGAAGCAGAGTGCGTCTAACTTCACCTCGAGCGCAGTGACGAGGACAACGGAAGGTCTCGCGGATGTGGAGAAAACATGGGAAGGAGCTTCACAAGTTCATTACGTCAGAATCCTCGACGTTGACGAATTACAGTGGTTGAAAGAATTTAAATCGAAAGTTTACTCGCAATATTGAATTTCCAGCTCCTGTATTAGGTATAGATGACTACCCATTATAGGCAAACTAAATTTGTGCCTAGCTGCGACTCGAACCGGTATTACCCGGTTTTCATAATCGGTCGCCTTTGTAACTGTCGGTTATACGAGCACGTTTCCACGACCGACCGAAATATGTGTACCACAATAACCATATGTACGACAGTCACTAGATTCTGGATTCGTTCGTCTTTAATGTCCTAGTTATCTTTCAAATAGAAAGCAACGACATCAAATCAACTTGCGCTATTGACATGAAATTAAAGAATACTGGGTCTATAAGTATGTAATAACATTGATTATTTGTAATCTCCATTTGCCATATAGATACAATTTGTTTCGGCCGCCCAGACACTTCACCGGTATTGCCTCATGCCTGCAATCAGTCACGCTTTGTCCACGTCACACATGAGCGATTTAGAAAGCAATTGTAATTATTATTCCAGACATCTCAATGTCACCAAATTCTGGCATGAACTGCTAGTTTAGGAGCGATTGCAGTAATTTCCATATGTTGACTAATACATGCAAAATACGGAAAGAAATTTGTTTTCGAATGCTTTTATTCAGAAAATAACCTACCTTACAAAGTATATTACATTCAAAATTGACATCAAATGTGTCGTGACCATTTTTCCAATCTGTTACAAGCTTCCTAGGGTTTTATTTGCGGACGGAGAAGTTAGTACTGCTTCCTCCCACAAGTCCCCTAAAACCTCCACATCCTTGCGGATGCTGTTGCGTAGCAGTGTGCGTTTGAACCGCCCTACAGTACGCACAAGGTGTCGTAGTTGCTGTCCAAGTCTTTATGGAGAGTTCTGACTAACCTATTGTCTTCTATAGTTGTGTCCCCAGCGCAGAAGACAGCACACAGGTAGTTGGTTCTTCTACAGCATACAAGTGCAGCTAAAATACGTTCTGTTGGATGGAAGCATAAGAAGCGACCCGCGAGATTTTTAATTGTCAGGGATGCCATTTATTAAATAAATAATAAAATATGAACAACTATTGTTAATCCGACACGGCCTATGCTGCCCGTAGATCATGTTGAGACCTCGACTGTTATCACAATTATACAAAACTTTACACATGACCGGCGCGGTCCGGCGCGTATAGCGGTCAGCTCGAGACTGAAACTGCGGCGCGTTGCGAGAGGGCACCTGACGCTCTAATTCGCGCCAAAACAGGGCCGTCGCGCGCCTTCTGCAAAATCGCTCTTCTCTTGATGCAATAAGAGAAAGCACCTTAATCTTTTTAAATTGTCAAAACCTAGCCTGTCCTTGAGAGATATTTATTACAAATTCTCAGCTCTGAATAATTAATATTTAGTTTATAATAAAAAAAGTAATTTCAAAAGAAATCACGTGACGTGAAATGCAGCAGCCAATGCGAGGAGAGAACCAGAAACATAGGCGGGCTTTCCCACGGGAACCAGCACCTACTGTGCCATATGCTACTGCTCCCCACTCCACATTTCAACATATGCTGCACTTCTGTCTTTCTTCCGCGTTTAAGACACGTACGATGTTTGCAAAGAAACGGCCAGCGGCCAGTGGCGTAGCTATCATAGGGCTAGACGGGGCAGTGCCCCGGGGCCCCCGAGCTCAAGGGGCCCCTCGGCCTACGTGAGCGACGTTCGAAAAAAGTTACCGTAGATTCTTGAACACTTTCATGTTCGCCAATTGCTTCGGATAATCGAAGTTCAACTGTATATAAGAATTTAGTTGAATGAAGGTTTTTCGACTTTGAACTTTTTGAACCCTGACCAACAAACCTCAAACGCAGGATGTGAAATCCAAAAATTATTCGCACTCGAGAATATAAACATAACAAGGTGCTTTGCTTGTCTGCCAAGACGTGGCCCCTGCCATCGTCAGCATATTGTCGGTTGAAGTCGGAGTTGCCGTCCCTGTCAATCTTTACGAAATAACAGTGAATGGTGCTGAATTACTAGCACAGTGTTCGACAGTAGACAGTTTGACCACATTTGAATATGAAGTCTCTACAATGTATTATTACAGAACGGTATTATTATGGTAACTCAACTGTTTGTGTAGTGAATTCCCCGAAGGTGTGCTTCATAATCATACATCCCAATGAAGTGCTGTAACCAATTACACTCTGAAATTCGTACAAGAAGAAGAGAAAATATGGTTACTTTGTCACAATAGTAAATTGTGCATTCAAGACACTACCCTGTACCCCACCGCCACTATAATAAGCGAAGATGTCAAATTAGTAATTTTACTTATTACTTTTTAAGTCCCATAAGCTCTACAAACATTTGAAGTAATACTTCTTCATTGTTTATATTTTACTAGCTTATTCCTGCGATTACATACACCTAGTATGGAGCAACTTCGGAAACTATCCCAAGAGGTCGTTTATCTTTATGTCCTACCCAGGTCCAAATCTACCCCTCTGCAAAATTTCATTCAAATCCACCCAGTAACTTTTGCGTGAAAGCATAACAAACAAACCAACTTTCACAGTTATAATTATGTTTGAAAGTACAATGAAATATTATCTGCTGCGTGACACATAATAATTTACTTAATAGTATTTTGGTTTGCCTTATTATGTCTTCCAGTAGGCGGTAAGGAACTGATGATGAAGTAGTTTTGCATAGTTTTAGTTTAAAGAGGGCCCCCAACGTCATTTTTGCCCCGGGGCCCTTGGTGACACAACTACGCCACTGCCAGCGGCCAGAAATATGAAGTGGCCATAGGCCAGGAATATCGCACCACCTCCAAACAGGACCATGCCTAGTAAGGCACTGTAGCGTTCACACCAATCTTCGCATTGTTGACTGCTTTATCTTTAATAAGACTGATAAGAATCGTTTTGATGCGAGAGTTTTCGGCTCTGGCAGTTCTTCGATGAGATGATGTCGCAAAACGCCATTTCATGCTTTGCCGTTTCGTTTCAGGTCGTACTGGAAACACGGGGTTTCATCCTCAGTTACAATACGATTCAAGAAATTGGGCGTCGCATCCGCCGTTTCGACAACATCCTGTGAAGTCTCTAAAGGCTCAAAAAATGTTCAAATGTTTTTACAGCTTATGGGACTTAACTACGAGGTCATCAGTCCCTAAACCTACAAACTACTTATGAACCAGCTAACACTAAGGACTGCACAAATATCCATGCCCGAGGGGGGATTCGAACCCCCGACCGTAGTGGCCGTGCAGAACGTGACTGGAGCGCCTCAGTCCCCTCGGCCACCGCGGCCGGCTCTCTAAAGACGCCTGCTTCTCATAGTTGTGATGTGGCACAGGAAAACACGTTTTTATTATCTCTAAGTGCTAGGTAACAAGCTGTCGGACGGATTCACGGTCAGTCTGCAGTTCATCCGCTATCAGGCGCGCTGTGAGTCGATGGTAAACGTAAAGCAGTCAACAATCCGAAGATTGGTTTGAACACCACAGTGCTTTACTAGGCATGGTCATGTTTGGAGGTGGTATGCCGTTGTCTTCCTCCGACCTTCGAACTGACTTACCCAGCCAGTTATAGGGGGACCTACAGTTTAACGTGGGTTCAGAACCACGGTGCTTCTCAGTATTTTTCACATCAGCAACACTGCCAGGGATGAAAGAAGTGGAAAGTGACAGATACAAATCCGAGGACTTGGCGGGGATCGTACCAGCGACCTTTCGATTCATAGTCTGGCACTCTACCACTGTACAACGGAGGCGCCCTCATTCGCGAAATGTTTTCTCAAAATTTTCCTCACTGTCAGCAGTCGCCGGTCGTCCGCTACAGAAATTGTCAGATCCGTACTTGGTATTGAAGAAAACTGAATATATGACACATTCAGACAGTTTTAGTTCACTTTATTACCATCATTTTCTAAAATTAAATTCTCTGCAACTTCGGTTGAAAACTTCGTGCAACTGTGTTGGTTTCAAGACGTTAACAAACTAGAAATTTTCGCAAATTATTTCTTTGCTTCTCTCGAATTCCTGGAAAACTGCTGCAGATACACGTCTGGAACGTGTTTTATGAGATATACCAGATCTGTACTTTTTTCCCTTCAGTAAAAAACCGTCTTGATTGCAAATTGTTTTATTAATTAATGACGCGTTTCGCCCTTTAACACGGCATCTTCAGATTCAAAAATATGTTCAAATGTTTGTTAAGCTTATGGGACTTAACTACGTGGTTATCAGTCCCTAAACTTACAAACTACTTATCAACTAAGGACGGCACAAATATTCATACCCGAGGGGGGATTCGAACCCCCGACCGTGACTGAAGCGCTTCAGTCAAACAATGTTCAAATGTTTGTAGAGTCTATGGGACTTGTCTACGGGGTCATCAGTCCCTAAACTTACAAACTACTTATGAATTACTTACAACTAAGGACGGCACAAATATCCATGCCCGAGGGGGGATTCGAACCCCCGAACGTAGTGGCCGTGCAGACCGTGACGGAAGCGCCTCAGTCCCCTCGGCCACCGCGGCCGGCATCTTCAGATTATAATGCGCTCTCCGTGGTGTGGCACCGTAAATTGTTTTGCCGTGTTTCTATTTTTCTGTACAAGTCGACGGAGCAGCTCACCACGCCCGCCCACCGCCCGTGAGCGCAATTGTAAATATGGGCTTATCTTGTATCATCAGAGACCACCGCTTCTATTAAGGGCTACAAGGGAATCCAAAAATTAAAGAAAAATAGAAACACCGCAAAACAACTTACGGTGCCACACCACAGAGATCGCATTGTATTCTGAAGATGCCCTCCTGAAGGGCAAAACGCGTCAATTTGTAATCAAGACGGTTTTTTTACTGAAGGAAAATTTATTCTCACTGATTGCTGTACACCATGGACTGGAAATCATTTGATCTGTTCAGTCACGGTCTGCACGGCCACTGCGGTCGGGGGTACAAATCCCCGTCAGGCATGGATATTTGTGTCGTCCTTAGTCTTAGCTAGTTCATGAGTAGTTTGTAAGCTTAGGGACTGATGACCCCATAGTTAAGTCCCATAAGTACTACAAACATAAGAACATCATTTGATCTGTATTGGTGAATGACTGTATTATTCCAGATCACTGAAGATGCGTTGCAAATAAAGGCCACACGCGTATGGCAAAAAAGTTGTTTTATATCATTTGCATAGAAGGACGCTACATACAAACATTTGGTCATTAATATACGCAACTGAAGAAAAGGACTAACAATATGTTCCGATGAATGGAATAAGCTTAGCTATTTAGAGGCCTAGGGTGCTGGCAGAGGAAACTGTTACGTCACAATAGATGCGGGCTCATAAAACGGGGCCAATGACGCAAAGAGCTCTGCGTAGAACCAAATAGGAATTCCATTACGGTCGGGCATAATACTCATTCTGATCTGGTTCAGTTGCCCTTTTTTGTCATCCGTAGTTCCATTATTTACGCCTTTTTCGCTATTTGCGGAGCGTGACCCATTCTCTTTCGTAAAAATAAATGCGCGCTGCGGGAACTGAAAGCACGCAGGCGAGCAAATTCGGACGGCGTTCGGTGGCTTCTGGCCGGCAGGAGGAAAGTTGAATGGGCCGCCTTGTGACGCAGAGGGCGCCTCTTTGGTTGTCTACGAGCGCGGGGCTTTTGTAAGGCCCGGGCGAAGCCGTAGACCGCGGCACAGGAGAATGCCGACGGCCCCAGTGGCGGTGTTTTGTCGTCGCGGGGCAGACGCCATTCATTGGCAGTTTTTGTTCGGCGGACGCGCAGATACCGCGCTGAAGTCGCAACGGCCTGTCAGCTCGAGGAACGCGTCAGACACCCACCAAACACTACACGCGTTCCAGTCACAACCGCCTGTGGTAGCTCACTCCAGCTGACGCCATAGCGCCGCCTGACGAGACTACAGCGCCTGATAATACAGGCTGGCGCATCCGCCATTTTGTTTCCCAACGAATGACGAACACAGCTAGTGATATATTGGAGGAATTTTATTTATTTATTTATTTATTTGTTGTTGTTGTTGTGGTCTTCAGTCCGGAGACTGGTTTGATGCAGCTCTCCACAATACCCTATCCTGAGTAAGCCTCTTCAACGCCACATATAACAGCAACCTATATCTGTCTGTAAACTGCTTACTGTCTCCATCTCTTGGTCTTCCTCTGCGGGTTTTACCCCAAACACTTCCCTCCAATGCAAAATTCACGATTCCTTGATATCTAAGAATGTGTCCTACCAATCGATCCCTTCTTTTAGTCAAGGTATGCCAGAAATTCATTTTCTCCCCAATTCTGTTCAGTACCTCCTCATTAGTTACGCGATCTACCCACCTAATCTTCAGCATTCTTCTGTAGCACCACATTTCAAAAGCTTCTATCCTCTTCCTGTCCACACTGCTTATCGTCCATGTTTCACTCCCATACAAGGCAACACTCCATACAAATGCCTTCAGAAAGGACTTCCTTAGGCTTAAATCAATATTCGTTGTTAACAGATTTCTCTTTTTCAAGAACGCTTTTCTACCCATTGCCGTTCTACATTTTATATTATCTGTACTGCGACCATCATTTGTTATTTTATTGCCCAGGAAACAAAACTCATCTACCTCCTTTACTGTTTCGTTACCTAATCTAATTCCTTCAGCATCACCTGATTTTCTTAGACTGCACTCCATTAAATGTTCAAATGTCTGTAAATCTATCGGACCAAACTGCGTGGTCATCAGTCCGTAGCTTACAAACTACTTAAACCTAGGTAAACTAACCTAAGGACAACACACCCATGCCCCAGGGACGACTCGAACCTCCACGGCGAGCAACCGCGCGCTCCGCAGCGAGGCGCTTTAGACCGTTCGGCTACTCCACCGCGGCGCACTTTCATTACCCTTATTTTTCTCTTGTTAATGTTCATCTTATATGCACCTTTCAGCACACTGTCTATTCCGTTCAACTGCTCTTCCAGGTCTTTTGCTATCTCTGACAGAATTACTATGTCGTCGGAAAAAGGCAATGTTTTTAACTCTTCATCCTGAACTTATTTCCTTTTCCAAATTTCTCCTTGCATTCCTTTATAGCTTGCTCAATGTCATTTATTTATTTATTGTTTTTATTTATTTATTTGCCATTTTCGGGAAATTTATTGTTTTCGGGGAACTTTTGGGGTATCAGTATCCTTGGGGAATTTTCTGAGGGGAAAAATTGTGCTACTGTGGTAAGTACTTTACCTATCTAGTGTTATTCCGGAATCTCTCCCTCTCTCTCTCTCTCTCTTCAAATCAAAATCAACCGTTACAGCTTTCGTTTAGTGGTCTCCATATCGATTACTTCAAAATATCAATACAAGTTTGAAATATTGACCTGAGATTAACAGGGTAATTGAACTTTCCGCTACCAGGCACAATGCATATAGCTGTAAAAACATTTATTAAGTTACAAGCTTCGAGGCAAGTGCCTCATCTTCAGGCTATTTGGCATACACAAAACTTTTACTACAGGTATATTATACTACATTCTTGTGGTCTGTTGCAGTGGTCCTGTGAAAACACAAATAAGACTTTTTGAGATTATGTCTCTGTGTCCTGAAATTTCGTTTGATTATGAAAGTTTATATTATTAACTCACGATCTTTATGTGAAGTAACATTCTTCATCTGCTACTGCTTGGAGGCATAATTGTAGCACTTCTTGGCTTGCTGTTCACACCACGTAACATTTAGCTACACGATTTCACTGTCAACACAGATAACACTAAACAAGATGGCGGTCATAACAAATTTAGTCTATTAAGTAACAGCAAGACTAGCAGAAGACAAAGAAGACAATCCAAGCGGTTTTCCATGCTAAACATCGATATATCGATACTAAACCAATCGAAACAATCCTTTGCTATGACTGCCATCTTGTTTAGTGTCAGCTGTGTTGACAGTGAAATCGTGTAGCTAAATGTTACGTGGTGTGAACAGCAAGCCAAGAAGTGCTACAATTATGCTTCCAACTAGCAGCAGAAGAAGAATGCTACTTCACATAAAGATCGTGAGTGAAAAATACAAACTTTCATAATCAAACGAAACTTCAGGATACAGAGACATCATGTCAAAAGACTTACTTGTGTTTTCACAGGTCCATTGCAATAGACAGCAAGAATGTAGTATAATATACCTGTAGTAATAGTTTTGTGTATGCCAAATAGCCTGAAGATGCGGCACATGCCCCGAAACATGTAGCTTAATAAATAATTTTAACAGCTATATGCATTGTGACTGGTAGCGGTAAAGTAACATAGAAGAAAAAAAAGAAAAAAAAAAAAAAAAGAATTAAACACGCGGCTACTGCCGCACGGCTGTATGGTCCTCTTGACGTTCTGTGTGACATTTTAGAGGTGTTGTGCATAGAGCTTTAGATCGTGCCATTCTGAGATTGCATTCCACTCCTGTTTACATCAATATGTAGATTAGACGCAAAAATCTCGCGTTGTTTTTTTTTTTTTACTTATTGCTGCTTTTCTATGCTGCCCAAATAAAGAATAAAGTGTAAGAAACGTATATATTTCTGTCATCAAATCGCTTACTATGTTTATGTTTTACTTTCTTCATGGAATTCAAGATGAATATTCGATCTTTTCTTATATTCGAGTAATGACTGTCAGTATGCAAGGTGTATCCGCCGTCTTGCAATAAGTATTTGTTTGTCGTAACAAATTTTCACCACATCGGATTTTTGTACCCACATTACTGAATATTCTTCTATTACGTGATTGATAAGTTTCAGAATGTATTACAAACAGTAAAACGAAAAAGATAAAAGTTTACTCACAGTCGTGGAGACGTACAGTTCAATGCTTTTTTAAAACCCAGCCACATAGTGCAATAATCCTTTGTTTTAACCACGGCCGCAGTGGAATGGCCTAGCGCTCTAAGACGTAATGATGCGGAGTGCGCGGTTTATCCTCGTCGGAGGTTCGAGTCCTCTCTCAGGGTTTTGTGTGTGTGTGTGTGTGTGTGTGTGTGTGTGTGTGTGTGTTTTGTCCTTAGGTTAGTTTAAGGCCGCGGTGGAGTAGCCGAGTGGTCTAAAGCGTCTCGCTGCGGAGCGCGCGGTTGCTCGCCGTGGAGGTTCGAGTCCTCCCTGGGGCATGGGTGTGTGTGTTGTCCATATGTTAGTTTACCTAGGTTTAATTAGTTTGTAAGCTACGGACTGATGACCACGCAGTTTGGTCCGATAGATTTACAAACATTTGAACATTTTTGTTAGTTTAAGTAGTTCGTAAGTTTAGCGTCTGATAACCACAGTAGTTAAGTCCCAAAGATCTACAAACATTTCAACATTTTTCTGTTGGCCGTGAAATAAATAATGTAGTTTCTTCTCAAAGGTTAACACGCTTTTGTTATGTACCGATACCCTCGTCTTGTCAGTAAATTAATCATCCTTAAAAGCAAACATTTCGTTGCCAACATTAGAACACTACGCAGTCGCAGCCGTAAGTAAACTTTACACAGTGTACTACCTGTGTTAGATATGCGTCAATATTGGCATTTACTTTTACGAAATTCAACTGGGTTTGTGTTTTGCGATAAAACGTCAGGTACCCTTATTTTCAATTGCATACTGCAAGTTATAACACCAGAACTCTGAAGTACCACAAATAGCATTCAACGGTTGTTTCCATTAGTACCGTACGCTACCTCCGCCGCAAGTATATTTTACCCAGTATACTTATATTTTCGTTTTTGTGTTTGTAATGAATTCTGGGACTTTCTCAATAACGTAATAGAAAGTATGTTCAGCAATTTGTGCAATGTGAGTACAAAAAGCCTTGTTGTGGTGTATTTGTCAATATACTGTAAGACACACACAGTGTACTCTAACTACTATATGTTCTGGAATGTTTTGCTGTGTTATGATATTCTGGGGCTACTAACTCCCTACAGGCAGAATCTCTGTTAGGAGGTAGTACTTCCAAACAGCTAAACTAAAACGTATGTTCGAATGTGACCCCAGATTTGTACTTTTAAATATTGCTTCAAGCCAATAAAATTTACTTACAATACATAACTGTACGCTACGTCTGGGTTTCCAGTTTACGCGCCGACAGTTAACAGACGAATTTTCCTTCTCTTCGAATCATTTTTGAAGTTATTCTAAATCCTCTTCTAGAATGATTAGAACAGCTTATGGCAGCATAATTTCCTTCGAAAGTGCCGCAATGCAAATCCCATAGCACTGCAACATGTTTACACTTAAGAGGTATGAGCAACATATGGCGTGTTTACAGAACGTTAGATGCCTTCAGTCTGCGGATTCTACAAGCAGCGTCACATTAGGCGATTTTTGGCGCCGTTTCTTGGAGAGCAGGGAGTACGGCAATCTCTTCATGGAACAACGTACTCTCTGCTGCTGATTTGAATGACAGCTGTTTAAAAGTTATATTACTCGTTCTCTTTACAATTGCCAACGGCGGCTACGTATTAAAAAAAAATCAAATGTTTGTATAGTCTTTGGGACTTAACTACGGGATCATCAGTCCCTAAACTTACAAACTACTTATGAACTACTTACGAACTAGGACGGCACAAATATCCGTGCCCGAGGGGGGATTCGAGCCCCCTACCGTAGTGGCCGTGCAGACCGTGATTGTAGCGCCTCAGTCCCCTCGGCCACCGCGGCCGGCGCTACGTATTCTTAGCGTCTGCTAAAGTGGTAGACATCACGCAATTACACGTAATCAAAGAGTAGGTTCAGAAAGATAAGTGATAAAAATTAACGTTGTTCAGGTTTTCTCAGTTACTCATAAATCAGGGCTCATCATGGTGAATGACCAGCCTTCAGCAGCTTATAATAATGGTTTCAAAACGTCGATCCTGCCAGTAGAGGACCTCTTCCTCTTACGATTAATAATTAGATCCCACACCAAAATATCTGTATAGTTTCAATTTCTTGGGTATAGAATAACGTACTACTAGCAAGTGTATTTCATTGACTACACGCCAAATTCAAGTTACTAATCACTAAACAGTTTTAATTTCGTACTATTTTTCGTGGAAGAATGCATTAGTAACAAATTTGTTACGCGTTGAAATAATCCTTCCTGCGAGATTTGAAATTAGCCACACACACAGATGGTGGAGAAATATAAATAAAAAATGTTTAGCGCCTGAAAATTGTGTTCCGCGATATAATGAAAATAAATAATAAATGCAAATGAAATTACGGTGCTGAAATCACTACAGGGAGAAATATTTCAACATGGATTACGCCGAACAATTGCAACATGAAAGTAGTGCCTAAAGAATTGAATAATCTGAAAAAGAATAAAAAAAAAAAAAAAAGACACCTCGTCAGAGAATATTAATTTATTATTTTACCCAATACTGTTTCAGTTTGGTATTCAGCGCACCACGAACCTCTACACAAAAATTAACTGTTGTATTGCACAGTGACAATGCCGATTTATCGTATCAGCACGGCTAGCCAAATGAAAGAAATTAAAAATTAATAAACCGGCAGAAATCTCAGGGACGCTTTTGCGGAACATACAATTCTGAAAACAGTTGAAGTATCGTAGAATCGTACGTTGTCCAACAATGTTTTACGTAGGCCGTGTACTGGCGGCTGTTGGTATCTGAGAAAGAGTTTTACACATATAAAATACTTTTATATTATAAAGTAGGAATGAGCTGGCTATTAATGATCAAATGCATGATTACGAGATAATTATCTATATTCTGAAATGGTGGAGTATTCACTTACACTGAGTTAACAAAGATCCAAGTGAAATCAAATGATCAATTAAAATCATACAATTTACAGAGCGACACTTCATTACGTCCGTTCAGGTGAAAAGCTAACAGTAGAAGATAAAATCGAAGCCTGGCGCTCCTTCTTGCTGAGTTAAAAAAAAATGAAGAGCGTAATTATGGTTTTTTTCTTTTACAGTGCATAAAGTTCATTTGTGCATATCTGTGGATTCTTAAAACATTTCTTTGAAAAAACTTCTCATAAATTAATCTAAACACAGGAATGTTCATATTTCTTCGGTTTTTTGGCCTTGTCTTCCGCAGTTGCAGTTATACAATTTTGTATAGGATGTGGGACCGTCTTTTGCAACTGTAAATTAGTCTACTTTAGACCAGACGCGTTTCGCTTTATTTTAAAGCATCTTCAGTGGTCAGCTGTACAATAAATGGTTTGTATTACATTATTTGTTTTAGTTATTATGAAATTCGATCTGTAACAGTTCTCATGTAATTGGATTGTTTGCATTCTGAATAAATTGGACTATTAATATTACTAACGAATTTTTTATGTTTTTATCTTCATGTGTGGTTTGTAGCACCTTGTCACTTGCTGTCACTGCTTATATTTACACTATTTTACACTTTTTACAGTAACATTTCTACGCAAGTTTATGAAACATAACCATTTTCTGTGGCCTGGCAGGCTCTGTATGTCGTTTGTTTTGTTTGTCTTTTGTCTGTGTGTGTGTTCTTTTCTTTCAAGTTCTTTGGTTCGTGCTGTGAGATGTGTTTTTGTTTCGTTTCTGTCAAAATAGGCGTCTGCTATCAACCTTGTGTGTGATGTTCTGACTGTATTGTGTGTTTATAAATATGATTTTGGTTCAACTAGCGACTTTCTGTGTGTGTGTGTGTGTGTGTGTGTGTGTGTGTGTGTGTGTGTGTGTGTGGTGGGTGGGTGGGTGGGTGGGTGGGTGGATGGGTGTGAGTGAGAGAGAGATATTCCGATTTTTCTGTATGTGTTAATGTGTGGGTAGGGATTTTGTTTTTGTTGTTGTCTTATGTGGTCGTATTATGTGGTGATTTTGCGGGTGGAGGAGGTTTGTCTTTGTCTACAATGTGTTTTATTAGTTTAAATAATGTTTGGTTGCTGATGTTCACTTGGTCATTTAATATGTGTTTCTTTTCTATTAATGCTTTTTGAATTTGGAAATTCTCTTGGAGGGTCAGGAGGTGTTTCTTATTGCTATATCTGACTATTTGCATGTCTGTTTCTGTAGTGGTGGGATAGTGGTTTTCTTGCCTAAGAAACCCTCATTACAAAATTGAATAAAAGAATCCAAAACAAAATAAAGAAACAAAACACCCAAAACCAAGGGCTCATAACACACACAACTAACAGCCAAAACAACAACAACACAAATGAAAGACATAACACAGAAACTCAACAAACAAACTGGTACACACTTACTTACGGAAATAAACTGACACACAGAATTGGAAACATTCTCAAGAAACAAGGTATCAAAATAGCATATCAAAGCCATAACTCATTACAGAAATGCCTAATAAAAACAGAAAACTCTGACATCTACCAAAAATCTGGTATCTACCAGCTCAAATGTAACAGTTGTGATGCCCTATACTTAGGCCAGACCAGCAGGACATTTGAAACAAGATATAAAGAACAAAGACGATCATGGAAATATGACAACAGCCATTCAACATTTGCAGAACACCTTAGGCAAGAAAACCACTATCCCACCACCATAGAAACCGACATGCAAATAGTCAGACTTAGCAATAAGAAACACCTCCTGACCCTCCAAGAGAATTTCCAAATTCAAAAAGCATTAATAGAAAAGAAACACATATTAAATGACCAAGTGAACATCAGCAACCAAACATTATTTAAACTAATAAAACACATTGTAGACAAAGACAAACCTCACACACACACACACAGAAAGTCGCTAGTTGAACCAAAATCATATTTATAAACACACAATACAGTCAGAACATCACACACAAGGTTGATAGCAGACGCCTATTTTGACGGAAACGAAACAAAAACACATCTCACAGCACGAACCAAAGAACTTGAAAGAAAAGAACACACACACAGACAAAATACAAACAAAACAAACGACATACAGAGCCTGCCAGGCCACAGAAAATGGTTATGCTTCAAAAACTTCAGTAGAAATGTTACTGTAAAAAGTGTAAAATAGTGTAAATATAAGCAGTGACAGCAAGTGACAAGGTGCTACAAACCACACATGAAGATAAAAACATAAAAAATTCGTTAGTAATATTAATAGTCCAATTTATTCAGAATGCAAACAATCCAATTACATGAGAACTGTTACAGATCGAATTTCATAATAACTAAAACAAATAATGTAATACAAACCATTTATTGTACAGCTGACCACTGAAGATGCTTTAAAATAAAGCGAAACGCGTCTGGTCTAAAGTAGACTAATTTACAGTTGCAAAAGACGGTCCCACATCCTATACAAAACTGGAATGTTCGTTAAAAGACAACTGCTAAATTATAAAACAGAGTACATCAGGTAATAAATATTGCCTGGGCGGTCCACGTAACATTACAGTGTTCACTTCAGTTATTCGATAATAACACTACAGAAATTTTTATCATTTAATACTCTTCCCTGCAGAAGAATACATTAAAAGCGAAAGTACCATTGTTTTGTAAACGTGTTGCTGCATTGTTTGACCTTAAAACAACGGTTTCATATTCTTAGAGAGATTTTTAATGTACATCTGTTTCGCCTGCTACACGCATACAAATTTCACACCACGAACCGTGTTACTTTTTCATTGGGCGGGATCAGTGGCGGATTAAGGCTGTAGGAGACCCGGGGCGGCGGCAGAGCGAAATGCGGCCCCCGTCCACTCGGAAATACATTTACTAGTATTAGAAAAGTTACTTTTGAAATTTGGAGTCCCTCCCAGGACGTGAGGCATGGGACAGTCTAAAAAAATAGCTTTCGAGTCTTGGAGGCCCCGAGAACAAGAGAACACGTGATAAATACCGGTCGTGCGCCATTCGAAACAACAAACAGCTAAAAAATGTTCAAATGTTGGTAAATCTACCGGGCCAAACTGCGTGGTCATCAGCCCGTAGCTTACCAACTACTTAAACTAAGGTAAACTAACCTAAGGACAAACACACACACACACACACACACACACACACACACACACACACACACACACACACTCATGCCCCAGGGAGGACTCGAACCTCCGACAGCAAGCAATCGCACGCTTCGCATCGAGGCACCTTAGACCGCTCGGCTACTCCACCGCGACCAACCAACAGCAGAACACGTTAACAGTTCGCAGCGACCTCAGGTGAAACGGCAATTGTATAGTGAACAGGTAACACTCTGTTCACCATTAGAGTAAATCTGATGTGAACATTAGGCTGCGTTTCACACTGCTGGTCGGGCCGGCGCAGAGACGGAAAAGCGAAAAAATCCTGAGTTGGTTTACGTTCTAGGAGGCGATCCAATTATGATAACGTAGAAAGATATGAAAAAGCCAGGATCGCTGATAATCAATTTTTATTTACGACGACCGGTTTCACTGAACTATGTCAGCACATCTGGTCAAATAAAATATATTACAACGCCATAATCTTGTAATGTCAATCAGTTGTTATCTAACGATTTACAGTGCATAGGTGCACTATGTCATTATAATAAAACGTAATTATCACCGTGAGTGACAATAGTTTGCTATTGTCACTCACTGTGATAATTACGTTTTATTAAAATGACATAGTGCACCTATGCACTGTAAATTGTTATTATATAACTGACTGACATAACAAGTTTATGGCCTTGTAATATATTTTATTTCACCAGATGATGCTGACATAGTTCAGCGAAACCAGTCGTCGTAAATAAAAATTATCAGCGATCTTGGCTTTTTCATATCTTTCTACATGGAAAAAATCCTGTTTTCCGATTTTCACGTTGTAAAAAAAATTGACGCTATATAAGAACATCCCACATAGTTTTATCAACTAATTTTTTTCTCACAAGACTTCGTTTGCTTGTGAAAATAGAAAATGCCTACCCTTCATTTCGCCTCCTCTGATTTTTGGACACATGGTAGCACGGCATCTTAATTCTCTAATAAACCACTCATATTGTAATAATTCGTAACAGTCGTTTTTAAATGACTCTTTGTGAAGTACTTGCGCTTGGTTTACAAATCGTGCCATGAAATGTTCGATAGCGGGCAGCTGATTGTTATGTACATTTTAGACCATACATTACCACAAGTGAAATGGAGCTTAAAGTACAGAAAAGTTTTTGAAATTACAGTTGCACTGCTATCTACCTCCTTTCACAAGTAATTGCGAGTTATCTTAGCGGAGTCAGTGCCGCGATTTCAAGCCTACGAACTAGGCGTCTGTAGAGCTTAGCGATGAAGCACTCCAGCAATGAAAAATACTAATTGCTATCCAAGTGTGTCGGTCCCTCGTCATGTGTTAATGATTCGTAATCAGAAAACAAGTATAAATGAATTTTTCTTGGGTGGCAAGCGATTACAATGAACAATCATCTGCTGTGGTTAATGTCAGGCCATATTTATAAGAGGCATATTACAGGTTTCTTAGCCACATAATATAATTAATGGAATATTTATTTCATGTTTGGAACTAGTAGAGAAGTATAAATTAATCTAAACTGCGACTTTGCTGTTGATAGAGTGAATGAAATTTTCTGACAATCTACTTAATGGCTTTCTAGTTAGAGATGATAAAAGAAGAAACCCAAAAATAGACTTACTACTGTAGATGCAGCTACGCCTAAGTTGACTAATACAAAATATATATATCTGTATTCACTTTTATAGTTCTCAGAAAATGTTGTACCACAATGGTATATAATGTGTCCCACATAAAAGCGACACCCCTCACACCCGAGATTAAAATAAGAATGAACTAAGTAAAACAGAATACACAACATTAACATTGAAAAATATAGTTACACCATTACACAAGCAGTTTAAGCAGTTTAATTGCAGATGATTAGCCAGCATGTGAATTGTACTGATTCTATGGGGACACCCTATACTATAGACCATTTTAAAGAACTCTACACAGCTCTCAGTTATAGGAATAAAGGAAACTACCTACGTGAAACTGCGTTTCTGTGAACATTTTTCAGAATCATTTCATGACAATTTCTTTTCCTCTGTGTACGGTGCTTTCAATTTCGATTTTTCTACGGTAACTGAAAGAAAAACGCGTGGTTTGTGTCTAACCTGAAAGACTACAGGACAGGTCACTACAGGATGAGAAGCTCATGTCCCTTTATTTCTTGTTGTGTATTGTTTCCTCGGTCTTGGTAGGACTGTCCGCAGCGAGAAGGGATCCCCACACACCATCAGCGGAAAATCGAGAAGACCAGGTATGACTAGATCTTGTTCACTTTTATCTACTTTAAACCAACTTACAGAGGCTTAGTTTCTTATACTGTGACTATTGTTTTCATCGAATTTTGAAGCACATAAGCAGATGGTAATGGACTCATCCCATGAATTTCGAGTGATAATTAGGACGGTTATTCACCTCGGTTGCACCGTGGTAGAGTGCCAAAATTCCAAGGTCACGGGTTCGATCTGTCGCTTACTTTCTTCTTTTTTTTTCCCCACCTCTGGCTGTATTCCTCAAGTGAAAAATACCGAGTAGCACCGTGGTTCGGAACCTACGTTAAACTGTAGGTCCCCCTATAACTGGCTGGGTAAGTCAGTTCGAATGTCGGAGGGAGGCAACGGCATACCACCTCCAAACAGGACCATGCCTAGTAAAGCACTGTGGTGTTCAAATCAATCTTCGGATTGTTGACAGCTTTATCTTTATTCATTTCACAAAATTAACAGAAAAGTAAAATAAATAAAGATGACATATTTTTGTAAGAATGTAATTGGAAAAATAAAAACTGACTATAGTGCAGTTATTGTAAATCATTGTTTTCTTTCTTTTTTCTCCATTGCTTAGGGTAACAGAAAGTTCGAGGGTATTACCAAAATTCGAGATGTGACATTCAAGGTCCCAGTAAGCAGGTGTTTGCTGCTGATTACTTTAGCATATATCTTGAAAACACTTGTAATTTTTCCTCGATGAATGCGAATTGTCAGGGAACTACTATATGGGGAAAATGCTTGTTTAAAACTATGGGATTTAACTTGTTTGGTTATTAGTGCCTAGGCTTACAAACTACTTAACCCTTTCGTGACCAAATTATTTCCAGAAGTTGGAGACGTTTTATGAATGCTTTATTGGGCTAAATAGCCACACATGAAATTATAGTTTCAATCTTGAAAGTGAGAGTTTAGCCGATGAATATAAAAAATTTAGAGAGAAATATTTTCCCCACCGAATTTTTGAGTAACTGGAACTGTTTATTAAAAAATGTATATCTTTTAATTTTTTAGTACAAAAAGAATATTAAACATTTCATTTACTTCTTTATTAGTTCATACTGTCAACTGAGTTCACTAAGGCGACGTACTATGAAACTTAGAGAAGCATGGTGCTACACACAAAGGTACACGACAGTTGCTACACATGATTTTTGTCCTCTTTTCATTGTTTTTGGTGCTACATTGGCGGCATCTTCTGTTTGTAGTACCTTTCTTTTTTTTTTTGGCAAATGAGTTCCAACATTCGCCAGACGAACTTCATCTGGAACTCCAGACATGTCTCTTTTTTTGGTGTCTGAAAATGATCGGGCCTTCTCCTTCGCTTACAAATTGAGAAGCCGGAAATCTGTCTTGCCAAATGCTACCTAAATGTTAGCTGGTCTGCTTCTGTAAATTCCACATAATGTAGTCACTGACAACTGCCAAATGTACAAGAAAGAAAAATAGTCTGTACCACCACTTCCATGAACGACGGTCTACAGCATACCGTTCGCGCAGCTGATATACATGAATACTATTTACCTCGTAAATATAAAAGAAGGCAAATACAACACAAGTCATTTCACACGCATAAGAAAAGCACGCTATACAAAAAATCGCTGTTACGGTAGAAACAGTGGCTTGTTTTTCCGCATAGACTGCGCTTCTGCGTTGACTGACTAACAATGTAGAAAAACAACCACTTTCGCGCGCCTGTTGACAATCTATACGTAGTTAGCACCGTCTAACAGAGATGGTACAAGTTAGAAGTGGGAACGAGGAATACCACTGAACTTACAGCGAAAATAAATAAGGGGGAACTATGATTACCACTGGTCACTAAAGGGTTATACTAAGTTAAAGTAACCTAAGGACAACAAATAAACCCATGACCGAGGGAAGACTCGACCTTCCGACGGCGAGCAACCGCGTGCTCGGCAGCAAGGTGCCTGACTTTCGGCCACTGCACTGCGGCAGGGAAAAAATCCATCTTGTGCAGGCGCTTTTGACAAACGCAGACAGGAGACGTCTGACTCTTGTGATGCAGAAGCAAAACCGTAGCCGAATCGACTCGCGTCGGCACCGCCTCATGCCGGGAATATTAAACACACCGAAAGTCGTCAACATGAGCCCAGCTCGACCCGCCAGGCAGAGTGGTCTTTCTACATCTACATGGAATACTCTGCAAATCACATTTAAGTGCCTGGCAGAGGGTTCATCCAACCACCGTTATACTATTTATCTCCCACTCCTTTCTCGAATTGCGCGCGGGAAGAAAGAACACCTGAATCTCTCCGTTCATTTTATTCTGATGATCATTTCTACTTATGTAAGTGGCAGTCAACAATATATTTTCGCATTCGAAGGAGAATGTTGGTGATTGCAGTTTCGTAACTAGACCAGGCCGCAGCGATAAGCGCCGTTGTAATGATTCCCATCCCAGGTCCTGTATCATTTCCGTGATGCTGTCTCCTCTGTATCGTGACAATACGAAACGAGCTGCCCTTCTTTGAACTCTTTCGATGTCCTCCGTCAAACCCACCTGATAAAGATACCACACGTCCAAAAAAGGACGGACAAGCGTAGTGTATGCAGTCTCTTTAGTAAGTCTGTTGCATCTTTTAAGGTTTCTGCCAATAAAACGCAGCCTCTGGTTCGCCTTTCCCACGACATTATCTAGGTATTCTTTCCAGTTTGTCTCAAGTGACGTTTCATTGATTTATATTTTAAACAAAGTTTAACGGATTTCTTTTCGTACTCATGTGGACGACTTCACACTTCGCGTTATTTAGAGTCAGTTGCCAATTTTTACCATAGTGATATCTTGTTTAGATCATTCTGCAGTTGGTTTTGATGTTCAGATGATTTTACTAGACGGTAAATGACGGCGTCATCTGCAAACAACCTGAAAGAGTTATTTAGATTTTTTCCCCAAATCGTGTATGTAAATAAGGAACAGCAGAGAACCAATGACACTACCCTGTGGAACCCCGGATATCACCTCTGTTTTAGTCGATGCTTTACCATCGATTACTACAGACTGTGTCCTCTCTGACAGGAAATCTCCTATCCAGTCGCAAATTTGTGGCGATATACCATAACCACGCAATTTATTAAAAGCCGCGACTACTGGAATCTCACAGCGTTTCATGTGGAGAGGGAGCCAAGGTGTCTGGTAAGTTCTTTGTCGCGGGTCACACGCACATCGACACGGCGATAATAACAGGCAAAAGCCTTACCGGTACATTAAATTTGGACAGAACGGCAAAGCCAGCTGATGCGAGGGAAGGGAGGGAAGCTTTGAGTTTAACTTGCCATCGACAGTGTGGTCATCAGAGACGGAGCTTACGCTCAGATGTTTGGGTAAAGCCGTCGGCACACGGAGCTTGTGACTGAACGTGTGTGGTCAACGTGCCGAGTCCAACGTGCGGCTGACCGCTCGGAGACGGCGCGACTTGGGCATACGAGGCGTGTGCCTCAACGAGCTACACGCGACCACAGCACGCTCCAGCGACAGTTGTCGGCGGCATCAGGTCCTGGAATCACACTGTTCACGAAATCAAAAGACTAGAAATCCTACTTTACCTCTATTAAATCTCTTATTTCTGCGCTTGTGCATATATTCACTATATTCCGTGATATACAAAATGTTCAAATGTTTGTATAGCTTATGGGACTTAACTACGGGGTCATCAGTCCCTAAACTTACAAACTACTTATGAACTAGCTAAGACTGAGGACGGCATAAATATCCATGCCCGAGGGGGCATTCGAACCCCCGACCGCAGTGGCCGTGCAGACCGTGACTGGAGCGCCTCAGTCCCCTCGGCCACCGCGGCCGGCTTCTGTGATATAGGACTATATAAGTAACAACGGAATATCTGTGAACATAAGACATAAAAGTGGCATGTTATTTCAATAAGTGCAGCGAATTATAAAAGTTTCTTGACAAATTGTGCGATACAAAATTTGAAAAGGCCTTCACATGAGTCAAACATCATTGCAACAGGCTCGGTTTTTAGTAAAACTTAAAGGTCATTCTTCCACGGTCAATTTTAATATTAACTAAAATAATGTTAAGAACGTGTAAAATGCAATGCGTGAAACAATAAACAGCGTATTTTACTGTATGTAAGGTGCAAACTGTCCTGTTAACAAAAAAATCGAACAAACTCACTTCTCAGAGATTGCGCACTTATGTTTACATGGCATCGAATACTATGCAGTGTACTTCAATGAAATTTATAAGAAAGTCTTTGAGTCTATCAGAAAACCCGAATAAAAGAAGAAAAAACATTTGCTGTCTAGGAGCCTTGAACCAGGGTCATTGGACATCCTCCATTTCGTAGTCCAAAGCTTAGCTGCCTACACTACAAACACTAGCCTATCTGAATCACATCCACGATGGTATTAGACGTGTTGTATACACTACAGATAGGTATGTCGGTTGCTGAGATGTAATTACAACAAAAGATGGAAAGAACAATTCGTGTTGATAAGTCTTCAGTCCGTCTTGCCTTGAAGCGGAACCACATATAAGACGTTTCCTCTCTTTATTCCAACAAATAATACCTCTGATGACCGGTTTTCGAGAGATTCTCAATTTACTCAGTTACCTTTACTTGTTTTGAAATGTCATACATTCATAAGACCCAAGTTACATACATAAAACTCATTAAATACGACGGCCAACATGGCGTCTTCATCTCTCTACCGAAAAGAGCTGCTCCCCTCCCCGGATAGCCACGTGGTGTGACGTCGGGGGGCGTTCTCCCACCTTATCGGTGATTATTCAGACGCTCGTTGAGAATATCTGACATGCTTGATACTGACCAATACATTGGGATAGCCTCGCCAACCTGCGGTTCTCACATGTGACTCGCCACGTTGGCCACACTCGTTCAGATACACGCTCCGTGTGCCGACGGCTTAAGGATGGTGCAGGATATCTGCCGTGTCCTTTCAATGGAAACATCCCGGCATTTGCCTGGAGTGACTTAGGAAAATCTCGGGCCGGCCGTGGTGGCCGAGGGGACTGGGGCGCTCCAGTCACGGTCGGCACGGCCACTATGGTCGGGGGTTCGAATCCCTCCTCGGGCATGGATATTTGTACCGTCCTTGGTATTAGTTCATAAGTAGTTTGTAAGTTTAGGGACTGATGACCCGTAGTTAAGTCCCATAAGCTCTACAAACATTTGATTTGAATTGAAATTCACGGGAAACCTAAATCAGGATGGTCGGAGGTGGATTTGAACCACCGTTCCTACGAATGCGAATCCAGTGTGTTACCACTGCGCTACCTCGCTCGGTTGCGAATAAACTCCAGTAACGTGGATTACAGTTAAAACACAGGAAGGGACGAGTACAAAAACAACATAACTCCGAATTTCACTTACTTTTAAAAAAGGATGTATTATAACCCAAACTCCGCCTGAACGCTTTTTTGGGAACCACAGGAAACTGACGTTGCTTTTGTACTTTACCAACATACTATTGTCATTATAAACACAAGTGATAAACATTACTAACGTAAATAGGGGATAATTTTTCTGTATAAGCAACGAGTGATGTGAAAGCGTGTTGAAGGGATGTCACCGGAAAGTTAAATACTGACGCCACTGAAAGTATTACTCATTCCCGTTTGGTAATCTCTTTACTGATTTGCATATTCGATTCTGAAGAATACATTACAGTTATGAAACTGTGATCTGCTACGTTAAAAACGACGCGATCAACAACAGAATCGCCGAAGCCACTTTTTAACGGTGTTCCACGTGCATGTTCCACTACGGAGCAGGAGGCAGCTTTGGTCTTTCTAACAGTAAAAGCGCGGCAATTCCAGAGGCTAAATATAATTGCATAGCCAAAGAATGATATCAAAGAAGTAAATTATTACAGACCTCGATTACGTAGACTTTGTGTCTTCAGTCACTAAAGTCAGAAGATGATATGTTTTGTATATTTTCTATAATTCTATATTTTCTATAATATACATCTTACATATGATGGTACTAATCATTCAGTTGTGAATGAAGTATAAACGATTTAATGTTGTAAAATACAAGTCCACTTCATATTTCCAAATGTTTACCATTCAATTGGATTGTCATTGCTTGACATAGGAACACACGAAAAACGATTTTATGTTTGTAGCTCAGTGTGCGACAATTTGCACGAAATATTTTTCTTATTTATGACTCACCCTGTGTATGTGCTGTCCTTTCTGTAGCAGCCTTTCTCCAATGTTATTTAATCTGTACATCGAGCAAGTTAAGTATGAAAGCAAGAAGATATTTGAAGCAGGTATTAAAGTTCTGTGTGAAGAAATAAAAACTTGATATGCCAATGATATCGTAATAATGTCAGAAATAGCAAAGCACCTGGATGAGCGACTGAACGGAATGGAGATTATCTCGATAGGACGTTATAAGATTAAAATTAACAAGAGCAAAACAAGTCTAATGGTAGTCTAAGAAAATCAGACGATGCTGAGGTAATTAACGAAACTACAGAGGATATAAAATGAACATTGGCAATGGGAAGAAAATCGTTTCTGAAAAAGAGACATTTGTTAACATCGAATATTAATTTAAATGTTACGAAGTCCTTTCTGTAGGCATTTGTGTGGCGTGTTGCCTTGTATGGAAGCGAAACATGGACGATAAATAGTTCAGACAGAAAGAGGATAGAAGATTTTGAAATGTGGTGCTATTGACGAATGCTAAAAATTAGGAGGGTAGATCTTGTGACTAATGAGGATGTGGGGAACAGAATTGTGGAGAAAAGAAATTTCTGGCTTACTTTGACTAAAAGAAGGGATCGATTGGTAGGACGCATTCTTAGACATCAAGGAATCGTGAAATTAGCACTGGAAGGAAGTGAATGGGGAAAAAATCGCAGAGGCAGACCAAGAGACGAATACAGTAAGTAGGTTCAAATAGATGTGGGTTTCCGTTCTTATGTGGAGATGAAGAGGCTAGCTCAGGATAGAGTAGGTTGGAGAGTTGTATCAAACCAGTCTCCGGACTGAAGATATTACTTCCAAGGAAGTAAATCTGTTACTTCGAGTTATATTGCCGCGAGGCAGCATATTAACCGACTGCCGGCGTGGCGCAGGGGATAGCCTAACTGACTGCGATGCTGAAGGTCGCCGACTCAATCCCGTCCATCGACAAAAATTTATTTCATTCTAATTAACAATTCCAGAATGTTCTACATCTTTCTTATGTTCACTTGTAAATTCTACTTGTTTCTTATGTTAACTATTCTTCTAATTTCTGGTACATTCTGTCTGTGTATAAATAGCAGAGCACACTGCCCGAGAGGCAGTTAGTGCTGCGTTTATGTTAAGTTCGTAATAAACGTGCTTTCAGTATAATTGCTGTGTTCAGTTGCCTTCGAAGTCAAGCCTGTTCAACGCGACAATATGAAGCTGGTCAGATTCTTGCCCCATTTTTCCATTTCCTATAGTTTGTTTGTTTATTAAAATTCGAACTAAGACATTTGTATAATTTCTGGCATGTCTTATTTGACCAAAAAGAGAATATAAAAGTGATCTTGTGTAACACTTCAAAATGTACATACATAATTGATTTGCCTAACAATACTGTTCTTTCCTTTGTGACTGCAACTGGAAATCAGGAAAAATGTGCGTCACATGATTTCCACAGCGACTGAAACCACACAAAGCGCTGCGTGTGTCGCTGACGCATAGGTGGTTTTCTCAGCGGGGATGTACTGACAGAGAGTGGTTTGTTCTGATGTATTCAGCAACTCCAGGAAATGGAGCCCAGGTATCCTCTGTGCATTCAGGTCGTATTAGTGCCAGCATTTCCTACAAGCAACATGCAGGACGTTGACCCTGTAAGATAGGAAACATGTACGCTGTCATAGGATGAATCACAATAAATACAACGCCAATATTGAGTAAGTGCTATCATGAAATGATGCCCTGCGACAATGCGTACCATCTGCACCTACTTGACAGACCAAGCACTTGAGATGAGAAACTAATCTCTTATGAAAATTAATCTTGGATAATAGATCGAAAATGCTGGTGCCTTTGCAGTCTGGTCGCTTTAAGTAGAGTGAAAAACAAATGCTACTCAGAGGGTTACTCAACCTAAAAAAAATCTTTCCACAGATATCTCCGAAGTTGACATTTGAGTGTCAGACTTATATGAAAACCTACTTACCCCACTGCAAGCCTGTTTTCTGTCTGATACACTCAGTCCCTTTGGCACATATTCAGGGCAAGACATTCATATGATTTTCGTAGACCGAAATTTAATGTGAACTGAGATCACGTTCGACGAATTGGAGAGAATGGTCAGTAGATTACAGTGCAAAAAAGCGACTGCGGTAGACGAAATTAAGTCGGAACGCATCAAATATAGTGGAACGTTAGGTTTCAGATGGTTGCAAAGTATAAATCAATGGTCGTGGGTGTCCGGACGAAAGCAGTAATCACAACCAAAACATGGAAACATAACAAATTGTAGAAACTACAGAGGGATATCTTTAATTAGCGTAGTGGTCAATAACGTTTTAGATGTCGTTGAAAGGAGAGTGCGAATATTAATTGAAGAAAACTTGGATGAAAATCAGTGTGAATTTCACCTTCTTAGTGGCTACCAAATGTAATATGCAGCATTGGTCGTTACTAGAAGCTTTATTACTGTAGAAGCAGATCGATCACATAGTGACCGTTTCTAATGCACCTCCAAGCAGGCAATGTGAATGAAATCACAATACAAGTTGATCACGGCAGGTTTATAGCCATTACTGGATGCTATATGTTTGATTGTTTGTAATTCTCTTTGAAATGCAGAATTTGATAATGGAACTTATATGAGGTGATGGACCATGGAGTGGAAAGTTGCATGTTTATGGCTGCGTGAGTGTAGCAGGGATAACTGTATTTGTTACTATGGATTTTCTGAAAATCGTTTTGATCTTTTACATCCTTATCATATTTTTAGACAAATGCTAGTAACTCTAATACTTTCCTGCGAACTAGTCTATTTTCTCTGTAACATCTTTGTAAATCGTAGCATCTTTGAAAACATGTATACTACAGTCAGTTGTCACCTTATGATGGCCTGAGAAGCCGAAAGCCAGTTTGTGACGAATAAATAAGTTTTGCAGAACATCTGGAAGTTGTTCCTTTTCGATATTATCATGTTCTGTCAAGCACGGACGGAAAAATCAATTAAATAAATCTGAAGTGGTGAATAATTTGAATATGGAAAAAGGAGGAACAAAAATAATAAGAGAGAGCAGTTGACTCCATTTAAGTAATTTCATTGAATAAATCAGAGCTGTTACAAGACACATTTGGCTTAGAGACACAAATGTGACAATTAATTTGTTTGACAGAGAGACCTTTTCTCTCTACTTCCTCGTACAGAGTCATACGCTATTCTCAAGTTAAATCAGTAACGGTACCTCTGATTAATAAATAATAATCTTTACGAATAAAATAGTAAAGACTCTGCTGATACAATTCATAAATGTTTTCCTCTTCGATATTTAAGATTTTTACATTATAAAATAACTTCTTTCGCTTGACGAAATTAAATACAGTCCATTTCTTTGTTTAACAATCAATGTAATGACATAATAAAAACAAACATTTTTATTTTTGAACAGAGAATTCATTAACAAACTGAAAGCAAAAACCATTCATCATTGACATTTTTCAACAATAAGATCATTGACGTACTTAAAACAATCACCCTTAATTTTGTGTTTTTTACAATGAACTTACTGACGTTCTAAAAAACAAACATCGTTCATTTTGAAAATTTTTATAACAATATAATTATTGACTTACTTTGAAGTGACACTTTTCGTTTTGAAACTTTTTTCGTTAATAATAAACTACTGATCTACTAAAAGATAATAGCTTTCACATTGAAACGCTATTTTTGCAATAAATTATTGATGTATTGAAAACATTTTATCCGTCTTTGAACCGGTACATGATTGCTCTAGTTGATAACGAAAGTGCTACTATGTACCTGACAAAAAAAAAAAAAAAAAAAAAAAAATCACTCGTGAAGTACGGTCAACCGGGAAAATTTAGAAACTTGGTTGTATTGTGATGCCATCATGAAGACATCTGCAGTATTTTTACACGAGTTTCGATTGAGTGTACAGAGAAATTTCCCCTGTAGTTTCGTTTTTCAAACAGCTGAGTGATTATGACGTTTTATCTGCTGATCAACTATGTTGTTCTGTGAGGTACGATTGTAGCTTATTTCAGAGCTACATTTCGATATTCTTTGGGAATGTGCTGCGAACAGAGTAATAAACACTTAATAAAATGTGAAACATAATGCAAAACCTTTTTACGGATATCACGTTTATGACGTAATAACTCCTGAATTATGCGTACTACAAACACATTATTTACCAGATATGTAGAGGGGAATATTAAGACACTGCCTGAGAAATATTTTGTAAATAGAGTTGGTAGTATAGACGCAGTAAATTACAACCTCATGCTTATTAGGGTGAATTTTCGTGCATTTCTTTGTTTTTGACGTCATAGCACCTCAACTACATGTCGTAATACGATATTATTTCGAAGGTACATCCAGTGGTGTATATGTAAAATGTCTGCAAAATACGTCGCGAATAGAGTTATTAGGAAAGGCGTAATAAAATGTCATGCGTGATGAGGCGGTTTTTCATAAACCTAATTGTTTGACACCATATCTCATACATGTGTGTCGCACTATGATAAAATTTAGAATGTACGTTCAGAGGTATGTGTGTATACTGTCTGTAACATTTCTTGCGTATACAATTGATAGTGTACGAGCAATAAATTGTAACGTCATGCCAAATGAAGTAATTTTACTGCATGAACGCCGAAAAAGTAGTAAGCGACAGACTTTTTTCCTTTCATCATTGCTGGGGTTGTCAGCGAGAAAAAGTTTCTTAAAGGTTGCAAATTATGTGTAAAATTTGTTGCAAGTCGCTAAGTTCTCTCCTTCTCAAATAGTGGGCTGATTAAGTCACACTATCACATGGCGCAAGACGGGGACTTTTTATTGTTTATGACGTCATTTCACCTGAACTATCAACCCTATTGCAAAATCCTATATTAGCTGCCACTACATTCGTGTTTAATCAGAGGATAAGTGAGTGAATGAGTGTCCTTTAGAATTTCTATAGGCCTAGATAGAGATTAATGGTCGACCAGTCAGTGCACACTGGGTTGCGAAAATTTTTCTAGAAAAGTTATGTGTCTCACTACAGAAAAGTTTGGGAACTACTGCACTAGCCAACAAAGTCGGAAGCTATCGGACTCCAGTTCAGAAATAACATCAGTTTACCTCCACGTACAAATCACAAGTATCAAATAAAAGGAAAGAAATGAGACCCTGCCCCGCCAAACCTTTATACTGCCCGTTTAGTAGCAATCCAATTCGACTTACCGCCACGTAAACCTTGAAGTACCAATTTTGATGGACAGAAACACAACAGTCAGCCAATATGATCTCCGGAATCGAACCTCTAGCAGCAATGTGCGCCGCAAATAACTGCTGTAATTCGCTGTTGGCACGACGTACCGACTTTTACTCCAACCTATGGCTCAACTCTTCTCCCTGTGGACACTGCACTAAAAGCTCTACCCTACTCTCTACGGAAGCTAAACTGAAAACTCATCTCCCAGCAGAGGCTGAACTGCAACTTCCTATCATTTAATGTTAAAGACCCTTGGAACCATAATTTAAACAAACACGTCACTCACATGTAATTTCACAACAATGAATCTATTATTGTCACAGCTTGCTGCTTCTGCGATAATGGCCAACTCGTGCGTGAGGATTTAGCCGCTTCATCGTCTGAGTGGTTGGGGACTCACCAACAAGACAACAATGTATCTGGAGCATTATATAAGAAATATACATTCTGTATTTGCACAAACAATTTTTAATTAGAACCATATCGAATCATAAAATTTACCAACTGTACAATATTTTCTTCTTTGACGTGAAGGTGAAGGCGATAAAACACTGTTTCAGGCATGCAGTCATTTCCTCATACTGTTCAATCTACAGGGCTTTTCTGGAGGAATAGTAAATTTAGTAGGTGGTGGTAGTATAAACCAGTTGCAATAAAATGCCACGTAACGCGTGTCCAATTCTTATTAATATGTAACCTAAACAAACTTAACGCAAAGATATATATATATAGTTTAATGTCAGCTACATAATAATTAACATAATACTTTATTAAAATATACTAGTGAATAACTAATAATCATATCTCCGTCACCTTTATGTGTAAACAGAAACTTGTAAATATTTCAGGACACCCACTGATGATGCCTTGTGACAAAGGCGAAACGCGTAGGGGTGAATTATAAAAATAAAAACCCTTCGTTTGCAGTAGCAAAAGGCGTATTCTTTACAAACACTAGTGTGAAAATACATAGTATTCAGCTGCTGCTCAAATGGCCACTACAAGCAACGTATTAATTCGTACTTAATTTTGTTCTGTGCCTCTTTCGACCAACATCTTTCAAGAATTCCCGTTCTAAATTGTTGATAAGATGTACAGGTTTGCGTGATCGTCTACATAACCTCTGCCACAGCTCCTGCCATATGTGCGCATACAAGTTCCAATGATTTGGCAAGCCTACTTGAAATTGATCAATAAATGCTTGAACATGTATACTACCACCTTCCTCTTTGAAATGTTGGAATTTCCTAACGGTAAAAAAAGTGATCTCTGTCATATCTGTTCACACCTCCAAACTGTGGTTGATTCATCATCTCAAACATCCCACCACCGGTTACATTGTCTTGCCTGTTCTGCAGCAACCCGCTATTCACCTGCGTATTACATGTTGCATAATCTGTGTTCCCACTGCAGCAAGGTTCATTTTTAAATAATTCTACAAACCATGAACTTGAACAAATTTTCATTCATCCACACACTCGAAACAGATTTAGTGCCTGCTGGATCCAAAAATTGGGCCCTTGCAGTTTATAAAGGCCATTTCAGTGTCCTATTGTGTGATCGAGGACGCAGGAGACAAACACCGCCTCCGTTTCACTGGGCCAACAATTCGCAGTCAAAAAGGCAATGACTGACAATAGGCCCAATAGATATGTGTGTGTTGTGGTTTTCAGTCCGCAGACTGGTTTGATGCAGCTCTCCATGCTACCCTGTCCTGTGCAAGTCTCTTCATCTGAGAATAAGTTCCGCAACCAACATCCTTTTGAATCTGCTTACTGTATTCGTCCCTCGGTCTCCCTCTACGATTTTTACACCACACACTTCCTTCTAATGCTAAGTTGACAATTCCTTGATGTCTCAGAATTTGTCCAACCAATCTATCCCTTCTCTTAGTCAGAATACGCCAGAAACTCCTTTACTCGCCAATTCGGTTAAGCACCTCCTCATTAGTTACGTGATCTACCCATCTACTTTTCATCATTCGTCTGTAACACCACGTTTCAAAAGTTTCTATCACCTTTTTATCTGGACTCCTTATCGTCCAAGTTTCACTCCCATACAATGCTACAGTCCAGACACATGCTTTCGGAAAGGACTTCCCAACATGTAAAATTAATATTGGATGTTAACAAGTTTCGCTTCTTTAGAAATGCTTTTCTTCCCATACCCATTCTACATTTTATATCTTCTCTACTTCGGCCAGAAGTTATTTTGCTACCCAAATAACAAAACTCATCCACCACTTTTATTGTCTTATTACCTAATCCAATTCCTTCAGCATCGCCTGATTTTCTGACGTTCCATTACCCTCGTTTTACCCTTGCTAATGTTCATCTTATAGCTTCCTTTCAAGAAACTGTCCATTCCATTCAATTGCTCTTCCAGATCCTTTGTAGTCTCTGACCAAATTTCTATGTCATCGACAAACCGCAAAATTTTTATTTCTTCTCCCTGAACTTTAATTCCCTCTCCAAATTTCTCCTTGAATTCCTTCACTGCTTGCTCATTATACAGGTTAAACAACATTGGGGAAAGGCTACAATCCTGACTTACTCCCTTCCCAACCTCTGCGGCCCTTTCTTGCCCTTCGACTCTAATAACTGCCTAACGTAAGTCGTAATGTATTCCTCCCGTGTTCCTACATTTCTCCTAAATACAAACTGAACTTCCCCGAGGTCGGATTCCACAAATTTTTCCATTCGTCTGTAAATAATTCGTGTTAGTATTTTGCAACCATAGAACCACTGAGTTACATACGTACTTTTGCAGTGAGTAACCATTCATTTAGGTAATATGCCTTGAAAAATGTTTTACGTAATCCAATCTTGAGTATTAGGATCAATTTCGTTGTCAGTTTCAGCACCACTGTCTTCATTATCTTCCACTTCATGTAACCACTGAGTGACAATAGCCTGAAAAATATACCTTACAAACATCTACTGTGTCCTTAGTAGCTACGCTGAGCGATTTTCTGTGAGCAATGCAAAATATAACGCGTCTAAGTGTCTGGAACTACTGAGTTCGTAACGTAAACTGTTTGGAGGAGTCGCGTCATATCCCAAGCAAGTTAATCTGCTTACCCAGTCAAAATAACAGCAGCTCGTAACAATGACAACTCACTACAATTGCTCATACCAATCTGAACAAATGCTACCGAGTAGCTTAAGTTCGCATTTCTCAATATTCCGGCGTTATGCGCTCTCGAATGTTGGAGGGGGTTGCTTCATACCCGACAACACCAATTAAGAGTTAAGGTCGCAGTTACTTGTCTGAATCGCTGAAACTGATTTTTAACTGTCCTAAGAAGCATCGCTTCTTCGCCCATACACTTCACAAATCTCTCGATGAGATCTTTCTGTGGATTTGGCTGCAGGATTAAACAGAACAAGCAGAAGAAGTCAAAATAGCTCTTCCGTTTCCGGTTGCCTCTTCATTTCAGTGACATTAAAAAAGGAACAGAAGAGATATTAGCCTAAAAATGTTTTTATTTGTAGAGCTCATGGCTGTAATTATCGTCTAATATAAACGCAATTTGGTAAGCTTTTATTTTTCACGCGAAATTTCCACTTGAAAACATAGATAAAAATCGTCACTTTTCCTGAATTTTTATGATCTTTTGTGGAAATATTTCGGACAAAAATAATAATAGTAAAGACAATATAAAATGTTATCAGCCGTCTTGGTAGTCTGTCATATTTTTCATTATCTTAATGAACTCGTTTTGAATAAATAAGGTTGAAAATCATTTCAGATCTGCAAATGTTAATGAACGATTCGATTACGCTCTACTAATCTACTATGGTGATAATATCTATGCACTCAACAGGTAATAATCTCTCTGACCTTATTTTAACACACACCCAAAATTATTTCATATGTCATAGTTTAACTTTGACAAACCTACCTGTTTTTACTATTATTTTAATATCTTTTCCATATTTTAATTATATTTTCCCGTTAATTATATTTTGCCGAAGTAGTTTGTTCTCTTTTTGAAGTCCATTAGCTTTGCTTCTACGGGTTTACGTAAAATCAAGTGTCAGTGTCAATCGTCGTTATTTCTGCAAATATCTCTGAAAATGTGCGAGTCGTGGTTAAAATGTAAGAGAGCAAAGTTGTAGATAATTTTCTCCTCTACAAATACGTTTATCCATTTTTCGTCTAACGAGTAGACCACAAGGGTATCGGATTTTAAAATTTTTTATATTTATGATACGCGAATTTCAGAACTTAAGTAATAATCAAGCAACGCCATTCGACGCAACTCTCAAAAATTCTCGAGAAAATTAACATTGAAGTTTTGCAAATACTTGTAGTATCAATAATAAAAGCGACTGCAGAATCGTGTACTTGTAAAATAATAAATAAATAAAATGGTAGCGTACTGGCCTCATAACCATAGAGTCAGTGGTTCGAATCACGCTAGGACACACATTTTTCGAATTCAGTTATATAAAACATTTTGGGATATCTAATTCCACGTGTTTTATCAGTTTTAGTTTATGTGTATTTAGACGATATAAACAGTTTGTCGTCACCTAAAACGATGGTTGAGTAAGTTAACTGCTTGGAAAGCCATTTGTAGCTATGGAGATGAAAAACAGCGTCCTAGCTCTTCACAAACTGAACAATCAAAGACAACCGTCGTCAACTAATTGTGAAGCCAATACTGTTAAAAATTGTAACTTACCGTCATTATTAACAACCATTTATAAAATATAGAAAATTACGAATAAAGAAAAGTACGTGCATTTTTCGTAAAAATAACAATTAGATATTACAATTGTGTAAGTATTCGAATACAACAAAAACACAAATCTGGCATCGTGAGATTTCAACCATGGTTGAGAGACTAGAGCGCTACCACCTGCGCTACACCGACAGATGCTGTATTTGCTTTTTGCGCGTACTTGCAAAAGTCGATTTTCTCAAGAATTTTTGAGAGTTGCGTCGAATGGCTTTGGTTGATTGTTATTTGAGTTCTGAACTTTGCAAACCGTTCAAATAAAAAAATCTAAAATCCGATATCCATGTGGTCTCCTTGTGAGAAGAACTGTTAAAACGTTGTGATTCTTCAGTTTCTCCCGGCGTATTTGATAAGCAAAATATCCATGGGTGTACTGCCGGTCTATAGTGTCCAATGGGCACAATATTTCGGCGATCATGTATGATGCCATCATCAGGCGAACTGACGGACTGAGCTCCTGGAAACGCGCCGGCACGGAGATCCGCACGCTACGGCTGCTCGAAGGGAACTGGGTTCTAGCCTGGTAGCGGGCCATTTAAATACCCTCGGCCCGCGGAGCGACCCCTCCGCGCCCCGCGCCGCGGTCGCGCAATGGAACCGATTGCGACGGCGTCTGATGGCCGAGTGCACCAACCTCGGTCAAAAGTTAATCGCGGTCAGATCGGCATTTAACCGTGGTCAACTCAAGTTTCTGGTGCACCGACACCGATCAAAGTTAAACGAGGGAGTTGATCGCGGTTAAATTTGATCGCGGCTGACGCCCGGTTTTGTTAAGATGACCAGGGTTATACGAGTGTGCAGTATCAAGATGGCGGCGCGTTTTGATGTTTTCGACGGAATTGACAAAAATTTATTTTACCTCGATCATTTAAATCGGAATCAAAACCGTAACGTAGTGATTGTGGATAGGAGGACTCTTGAAGATTACAGTTACAAAAAGTTCGAAGAAAGATTTTGTTTGTCCAAAGAAAGTGTGGTGGTCGTTAAACCAAATCAATGACATGTTAGAATTTCCTACCGATAGAAATAACCCTATTTCGCCTATGAACAGACTGTTGATTACGTTAAGAGCATGTAACTGGTGCATGTAACATACTTATTGGTGACAACTGTAACATATCGCGACGACACATTGCCAGGAAGAGCAGTTCGCCGCGCCATAATTAATGAATATTCCCAGTAAGGTAACTATCAAATTCAGAAAAAGTTTTGAATCAAAAATGACGAGATGTTCCGTAACTATAATCGTAAATCTTTCGTGTTATTAAAACATGTTACCTGTATATTTCTGTTACCAGGTGAACATGCGGTGCATGGGAAAATGCGCTGTGAACAACAATGGCCTTTGTGTTGATTTGTTCGAAACAATAAATCATAATTTATGTAATTATATAAATCTGTCTTAGGGTGTTTTTTAATAATCATTTCTCTTTGCAATATGACTGGATTCAATAAAATTTTACGACACTTCTCGCTGGGCTCCAGTGCTTATGTTGGCAACAGATGAACAATGAAGCGTAGAATTGCGTTAATATTTTTCACGAGCTACAGAGTAAATGTTATTGCTGCTCGTTTCACTCGCAGCAAAATTAATACTGTTCCTGCTCTATGGTTGAAAGGTTCTTGTATGTACCCTTGTCCGTTCAGAAGAAAATTATTTTCGTTTTAATTGAAGTTGTCACGAAAAAATATTTATTGGTCATCTTAGTTGCCGTCATTACCATTGGTGCCAACATAACCACTGCAGCCCGGCGAGAAGCGTCGTACAATTTTACGGTATTTACAATCTTGTACATACAAATAACGTGGTACTGTCGTCATTCAGCAAAGATAGTCGAGAATACACATGTAGGTAAGCTCAACTAACACCTTTGCGTCACTTGGGTGCCTTCCATTGCGCTACACGGACTTGATCACGATCAAATGTACGATTGGCTGACGACGGTTTGCTGACCGGTGATGAACGTTGGTGCACCGCAGAGACGTTTTAACCGCGGTTATCGTTTGACCGTGTTCTCGGAACCCTTGATTATCGTGCTTTTTGACCGAGATTGGTGCACTCGGCCATGAGATGACGTCGTGTGAGGGCTCTGTCCGCCGTGGTGGTCACTTCGTTACGTTTGCTAGATTTACTCTTAATTAATCCAATCGCTGGTTCCCAAGCTTTGCTAAGATTATAGCCACAGTCACGGTTTATTAGGTCGTCACTTGTACGAATTTCAATGGCCTCTCTAACGACGCAGTCCCAGTATCTCGACGTCTGTACCAGAATCCTAGTGCGTTCATACTCCATCACATGATTCTCCGACAAACAATGTTCAACGTTATTTTTATTGCGATCGCAAAGGGCCCATTTTAATGTTACTACCGAACGGTATGTAGGCAAAACTCGCTTGTGCGCCAATCGCAGCAATTGATGTGTGAGAATGTATTTTACAATCCGCAGGTCGTTCGCCGTAATAATAACCCGCAGCTAATGGATTGGGAGCCAGGACGTTCATTCAAGGACAGCAGACTGCAATGACGCGATGGGAGGCATTCGCTGTCACGCAGAAGGAAGATCGGGGTTATGACCCCGGCCCGGTATGGGCCGACCTTCACGCAGACACCGGAAGAATGATATCATCGACTACCACACGCTAAAGCCCTCATGAAGGCGGTACGTATACCAGGCGCTAGCTACGTGTGTGCAACGACAGGGGTTTCCTGTGGGGAGACGACGGCGAATGAGCAAAGTGTAAAAGTGACGTTTTAACCTCTAGTGACCTCACGTATCATATATGATATAAGGTTCCTTCGCATTGGGTGCTATTTTATTCTAAAAGTGTCGAATGTATAGCATTTGCTGCAATCTAAAGAACAACGAGGCAGCCTGATTTGATTTGATTTTTTTCAGGGAAGCCAAAACAGCCTTGGTCTAACCCGCCACTGCCCGCACCGAAATTAAGTTTATTGTGCGGTATCGCTCCCTGTATGTCTAGTAAAGCCAACCAATGCCCTTGAACAGTGCAAGGAGTCCCTTTACCAGTTCTTTATTAGACACAATTTCTTCGGGTCTGGTTGTCCCAAATGTTCTCTGCCTTTTACTCTCCAATGCAATGCATTCGAAGATCAGATGTGATGCAGTTTCATCACCATCATCACAGAGCCTATATTTAGGTTCCTCTTTTGTTATTCCCATTGTATGTAGGTGTTTTTTTTTTTTAATTCCCGTGGCCTGTCAGCAATCCAACCATGAGTCTAATCTCTCTCCTGTTCAGACCCAGGCTTGCCATGTTTTTGTTGATGGACTTTGGTCCAATATTCTACGTGCCAGTTACGTAGCTCCAATTTGATCATTGCCTTGGTGATTGTCAGGACAGGCTCCGGTCCAATAAATGGAGTCTCTGCCCCCATCCTGGCTAATCTGTCGGCATGTTCGTTGCCACTGATCCCCGAGTGGCCAGGGACCCACAATAGGTTTACTCTATTGCTTTCCCCTAGCTCCACCAGAACCCTGCGACATTCTGCAACAATTTTAGACCTTGTTGCAGGAGCTGCCAGTGATCTCAGGGCTGCCTGGCTGTCTGAATAGATATAGATGCTACAATCTTTGTAGCACCTACGCAAATTCTCCTCCACACACGCCCTGATGGCAGTGATTTCCGCCTGGAATACTGAGGCCAGTTTCCCTAGAGAGATGATGCCCTCCAGTCTAGGCTGCACCCCATATACCCCGGCTCCAACACCTTGGTCTGATTTTGACCCGTCAGTAAACCAGACAATATCCCCCGTACGGTGTCGAACTATTTTCTCCCACTACTCCCTGCTTCCAATTGTTATATTGAAAAGCTTTTTGAAGCAGTGTGGGGTTATAATATAGTCGGCTGGCATTTCCCCAACCTTTCATATATTTACCTCACTCACTATTTTAGTGTGTGAACGAGGCAGCCTACTTGTTGTTCTCACAATGGCCACTAAGTGTCACGAGCAGTCAGTGACAATCAGGGCGATATGTCGCCATTTGGACTACGCAAGTTAGAATTTTTCGACATTTAAAGAAACTAATGCGACTATCGCCATTTGGGAGATATTTCTCCCGAAAACCCGTGATGTTTGGCGATGTAATTTTCGTGTGTGCTTTACGTCGCTTTCCAACTGCTTTGGTTATGTAGCGACGATTTACATCTAACTAATGTAACTTAAACTGCTTAACCTAAGGACGAACAAAACATCCATGCCCAAAGGAGGATTGGAACCCCTGGCGGGAGCGGCCTCGCTCACCGTGACATGACGCCTTAGTACGCTCGATCACTCCCGGCTGGCATAAATATTTTGTTTTCTGTGCTTTGCATCTAAATCACTTGAAATTTCAATTTAACACGCATGAAGCTGCCAGTTTAGACAGAACTCCGTGACATTAATTAATCAAGTAATTGTTGGAAGTCTATCAATTTGTGGAAACAATTTATACCGGTGGACAGAATATAAAGCTTTAAGGGATTTTTGCATGTTATTCTAACTTAAATCGGTAATGTAAACTAAAGGCGATTACCGTTAATTATACATAGAAAGGGTAGCTGTTTGGGAACAACTGATACTTATTTCCATTTATAAATAATGCTTGTACCAGACGAATTCAGACAGTCCCCGATGAATTTAAATGTTAGCTAACGGAAACTAGAGTTAAACAGTTGTCAACATTTGCTTTTAAGTGCAGCATATTTGTCCAAAATATGGAAAATTAAAATGTTACTGATCACCTAAGATGTGATCATAGATATTTTCAAACATATAATAAATACTCCTACTCTATTGCAATGTATCAGTTGTACCAAACAAAAAAATTTACTTGAAAAATTATTGGTAAACTATTCTGTTTCCTCTCCAAAATAGTGAAAAAGCGAATGTTCTTAAATGAAAGACGATCTGCTCAAAATCAATTTATTATAATTAAACATGAAAAATAAATCAGATGACATTTCCTATCATGTAAAACAGATAATGGTATTCACACAATATTTTACAAATGTTAAAATATTGAGACACATAAATGACTGGCTGAGTCAAAGGTCGGAGGTTTTTCAATTGCTGCGACCTGTTAAGCAGGGTCGACATGTAACTTAACACAGCGTCACTAGCGTCGGCGCGCTAGGCAGTTACTGTGCGATTCTATCACGCTAGTAGAGTAATCAATATTTTGCATAGGTGACACAAAGGCCACTTGGCACAAATCGATCAGTCACTTGCGTAATAAGATCTGCAAAAGAAAAAAAAGGTGGTATAGCCGTTCAACGTTAAACCTTTACTGTAGATCTAGCGCAAGTGACAGTGAATCATTCACTCATAATAGTAAAATCCATGTTGATGAAACGAGCAAGTGGACTAAAGGTTTTCTCGTTGTTTAGGTAAAAATGTTTTGATTTGGGAAGTTCAGGTAAGACACAGAACGGCATTACCTTTTTAGTAACGGATTAACGATAAGCGAAGTTCACTTTGTGACTAACGTTGCGGTACACAGATATGTTACAGAACCGTATCACCCCTAGCCTATGGGATAAATACCTGCTGGAATGTACGACTTTAATGCAGGATGGCAGCAGACAGTATTATTCGTTTCGGACCTCTTGGTAAGTATGGAAGTGCGATTACGCATGTCAATCACATCGCGATTACGGGCAGCATGGGGTTCACGCCTGAGCCTTAGGACGTGTGCTAGCAGCGCATTTCGGGTTTTTCAAGCGTCAACTTCTCGTCGCAATATCTCGGGATGTAATTGGAATATTGCGATGCAATCAACACCATTGTTTATGTGATTTGTCATGCTATGGATTGCTGAAGAAAAAATATAGGGTGTCCATTTAAAAAAACATAAGTTTGTGTTAAAAAACACATTGGCTTTCGTTTTAGAATGATTCCAAATATGTACTTTCATGAGCCCAGCCATACATTGATACCGGTGAAAGTCGTTTTCCAATAGCTTTTATTGTTCCAGAGATATTTTGGGTGGACAAAATATCTCTGTATATAATGAAGAAATACAAAATTAATATATACGTATAAAATAAACCAACAAAAACAAGTCCATGTTCTGAACACCTATAAATTCTTAGCAGGCACAATACTTCCAACGATTACACAAATTCTAATACCGCAATTATGACGTTTACATGCTTTGTAAATATAAGACATCGTGGCTGACTAAATACAAAATCAAAATTGAATTCGACAGCCTATATACAGACGGCTAGATACCATATGTATGTCAGGCCATCTAGACAGTACAGTAAGTGAATGTTGAAGCTCTATATTGTTATACTAGACTATAGCGTAATATATTATTCCACCTACATAACAACCAATTTATATCGCAGGTCACTTGACAATGGCATTGTAAGCCGAAACGGGACCGTTGTGTTGAAATAAATATTAGTACATAGCACCGTTTTGGTTAATTTTTATTATTAAAATGTTATTTCTGGTCACTTTACAATGGCTCTTCCATTCAATGTTAGGTGTTCTCACTTTTCTTCGAACATCCATATGGACTGTACTCGTCTTATAAACATTAGAAACAAATGTACTCGCGGCATCGAGAACATCAATTGAATGCAATCTTTCGACCCCTGGTGCTTGCGGTGCCTGAGACAGACGCCCTGCCACAGCGAATAAAAAAAAAAAAAAAAAAAAAAAAAAATTCAAATGTTTGTACAACTTATGGGACTTAACTACGGGGTCATCAGTCCCTAAGCTTACAAACTACTTACGAACTAGCTAAGACTAAAGACGGCACAAATATCCATGCCCGAGGGGGGATTCGAACCCCCGACCGTAGGGGCCGTGCTGACCGTGACTGAAGCGCCTCAGTCACCTCGGCCATCGCGGCCGGCACAGTGAATACAGCCGCGTATTGATGATAAGGTCAAATCACTGTCCCCACTCCAGAAGTTGCACAACAAAAAATCCTATAGGGGAGTGTTAACCGATCCTATATACTTTTTTTTCCTCCTCCATGTTGCCATGGACGACGAACAACAGTTTGCAATAACAGTGTGCGCGAGGGTTGTAGTTACTCCCCACTGCACTGTGTGAAGAGTAGAAATTCTAAAGTTCACGAGCCTGACGTTTTCTAAGGCTGTCGTCCCCACGCAGATGGTAGCGCACAGGTCGGAGTTCTTGAGGTAAGGCGGAAATTACGGCAGGAACTCGTCTAACTACGCAATAATACTGAAGTTTCTGGGATGCCAGTTAATTTACTCTTCTGGCCATTAAAATTGCTACACCAGGAAGATAACGTGCTACAGACGCGGAATTTAACCGACAGGAAGAAGAAGCTGTGATATGCAAAAAATTAGCTTATCAGAGCATTCACACAAGGATGGCGCCGGTGGGGACATCTACAACGTGCTGACACGAGGAAAGTTTCCATCCGATTTCTCATACACAAACACCAGTTGACCGGCGTTCCCTGGTGAAACGTTGTTGTGATGCCTCGTGTAAGGAGGACAACTCCGTACCATCACGTCTCCGACTTCGATAAAGGTCGAATTGCAGCCTATCGCTATTGCGGTTTATCGTATCGCGACATTGCTGCTCGCATTGGTCGCGATCCAATGACTGTTAGCAGAATATGGAATCGGTGGGTTCCGCATGGCTGTAACGGATCGTGTAGCCATGTCTCGATCCCTGAGTCAACAGTTGGGGGCGTTTGCAAGACGACAACCATCTGCACGAACAGTTCGCAGTTCGACGACGTTTGCAACAGCATGGACTATCAGCTCGGAGACCATGGCTGCGGTTACCCTTGGCGCTGCATTACAGACAGGAGCGCTACCGATGGTGTACGCAACGACGAACCTGGGTGCACAATTTTTTTCTGATGAATCCAGGTTCTGTTACAGGCATCATGATGGTCGAATCCGTGTTTGGCGACATCACGGTGAACGCACATTGGAAGCGTGCATTCGTCATCGCCATACTGGCGTATCATCCGGCGTGATGGTATGGGGTGCCATTGTTTCTACCGTTTGTAAATCTATCGGACCAAACAGCGTGGTCATCAGTCCTCTAGCTTACAAACTACTTAAACTAAGGTAAACTAACCTAAGGACAACACACACACCCATGCCTATGGGAGGACTCGAGCAACCGCCCGCTCCGCAGCGAGGTGCCTTAGACCGCTGGGCTACTCCACCGCTGGGGGTGCCATTGGTTACACGACTCGGTCGCCTCTTGTTCGCATCGACAGCACTTTGAACAATGGCTATTACATTACAGATGTGATTGTTCTGGGTACTGATTTCTCAGGCTCTATGCACCCAAATTGCGTGAAAATGTAATCACATGTCAGTTCTAGAAAAATATATTTGTCCAATGAATACCCGTTTATCATCTGCATTTGTTGTTGGTGTAGCATTTTGAATGGCCAGAGTGTAGTTTCTACTGAGGTCGAGAGTAACTGTGCGCTTATAACTGGTCTAAGAGAAGTAAAGTTAATAGTTGGGTGTTTTCACCTACCCCCCTCCCCCCCACTGCTGTAGCAGTTTTAGAGTCATTCAAACAATGTCTACGACAGGTACTGCGTAGGTATCCAGGCCATACAATATCAGTCAGGGGAGACTTAATGACTGGACATGTTTCGTTCTGGTACAATGGATGTAGAATTGTGGACTAAATTAAATGCATTATAATAAATGGTTAGCTAAATAAGTGCCTGTAAAGTTGATTAAGGATGGAAAATATCCAATGTGATATAATAATAATGTTAGAAAGCTAAGACTGTTTCACTCTCGGTTCAAAAAAGAACACGCAAATGATGACATGCATAAGTTAGATGCGTGCGGCTATTAAAAAAATCGATGCGCGAAGCATACAACAATTACCACAGCCATACCTTAGCAAAATATATTTCCAAGAACCGGATAATATTCTGGTCCTATGTAAAATCGATAAGCGAATCAAAGCCCACTATCCAGTCACTCGTTGATTATTCCGGGGCAGTAATAGAAGAAAGAAAATAGGAAACGGAAGTTCCAAATTTAACCTTTAAGAAATCTGTCACGCAGGAGGACCGCCCGAATTTAAGCAATGCACTAACTCTCAAATGGAGGACATAGTAATAGGTATTTCCGATGTAGAGATGCATCTGAGAGAGCTAAATGCGAAAAAGGCACTTGGTTCCGATGGAATACTAGTTCGGCTTTACAGAGACTATTCTGCGGCATTGGCTCCTTACTTAGCTTGCATTTATTCTGAATCTTTAATTCAGCGCAAAGCTCCTAGTGATTGGAAAAAAACGCAGGTGACTCCCGTTTATAAGAAAGGAAAGAGAACTGACCCACACAATTACAGGCCAATATCGTTGACATCAGTTTCCTGTAGAATTTTGGACCATATACTCAGTTCCAATATAGTAAATTACCTTGAGACGAGTTTAGGAAACATCGTTCGTGTAAAACTCAGCTTCCCTTTTCTCACATGATATCTTGCAAGCCATGGATGAAGGGCAACAGGGAGATTGTGTTTTTCTCGATTTCAAAAAGGGCATTTGATGCGGTGGTACACTGTAGACTGCTAACGAAGATACGAGTATATCGTACAGATTCTCAGATTTGTGACTGCTTGGAAGACATATAAAGTAATAGAACGCAGTTCGTTGTTCTCGACGGCGAGACCGGCCGCGGTGGCCGAGGGGACTGAGGCGCTCCAGTCACGGTCTGCACGGCCACTACGGTCGGGGGTTCGAATCTCCCCTCGGGCATGGATATCTGTGCCGTCCTTAGGATTAGCTAGTTCATAAGTAGTTTGTAAGTTTAGGGACTGATAACCTCGTAAAGTCCCATAAACTATACAAACATTTGAACATTCGACGGCGAGTGTTCGTCAGAGACGAGTGTATCGTCAGGCGTGCTGCAGGGGAGTGTGATAGGACATATTATTTTCTATCTATATAAATGATCTGATGGACATAGAAACTTGTAATTTACGGCTGTTTGCTGATGATGCTACGGTGTATGGGAGGGTGTCGTCTTTAACTGAGCCGGCCGCGGTGGCCGAGGAGACTAAGGCGCTCCAGACACGGTTTGCACGGCCACTAAGGTCGGGGGTTCGAATCCCCCCTCGGGCATGGATATTTGTGCCGTCCTAGTTCGTAAGTATTTCGTAAGTAGTTTGTAAGTTTAGGGACTGATGACCCCGTAGTTAAGTCCCATAGACTATACAAACATTTGAACATTTCTTTAACTGACTGTAATAGCATACAGGATGACTTAGACAAAATTTCTAGTTGGTGTGAAGAATAGCAGCTAGCTCTAAATGTAGAAATAATGTAAGGTGATATGAGTGGGGGGAAAAATCTCATAAAGCTTGGGTACAGCATTAGTAGTCAGCTTCTTGATGCAGTCGCGTCTTTCAAATATCTAGGCGCAACACCGCAGAGCGATAGGAAATGGAACGAACATGTAAGGACCGTTATGAGTAAGACGGACATCTGACTTCGGTTTATTGGTAGCGTTTGGGGAGATGTACTTCATCTGTAAAGGAGACCGCGTATAAGACGCTTGTACACCACGTCTTGAGTATCGCTCAAGTGTTTGGGACCCGCAGCAGATCAGTTTAAAGGAAGACACAGAAGCAGTTCAGAGGCGAGCAGCTAGGTTCGTTACTGGTAGGTTCGACCAATGCGCGAGTGTCACGAAAATGCTTCGGGATCGCTGGAGGAAAGACGACGTTCTTTTCCAGAAGTTCTGTTAAGGAAATTTATGGGGCCGGAATTTGAAGCTGAGTGTAGAACGATCCTCTACCGCCTACTTACTTTTCGTATAATGATGACAAAGACAAGAGAAATTAGGACTCGTACGGAAGCATATACATTCTTTTTTTCCTCGTTCTATTTGGGAGTGGAATAGGGAAGGAAATGCCTAGTAGTTGTACAGTGTACCTTCCGCCACGCACTTTACGGTGGATTGCGGAGTTGTTGTTGTGATGAGTTGGAGGGCACTAAACAGTTCGGTCATCAGTACCCTGTTCCAAGGAAAGCGTTAAAAATCAAAGGTGAAAAAACAAAGTACTCCTAGAGGGAAAATGTTGCAAACACGCAAAGGAAGGACACACAGGGATTGCGCAGTATATATGTAGATGTAGAAAAGCAAATGATATTGTTATTTAACTGATTTGACAGCGCCGAATGCAAAGAGCTATTTTAACTAATCAGAAAGCAGAGACAATAAAAAAGATGCATTTTCTCAGTTGTCAATTGTCTTGAGCTAGCGCCAGGAGCGCGAACATAAAGCTAGCTCTCTCTCTCTCTCTCTCTCTCTCTCTCTCTCTCTCTCTCTCTCTCTCTCTCTCTCTCTCTCTCATTTAAGGCCTTGTACTGATAGGACTTGACTTCAGTGGATTTTCATGTGGAGAACATTCTTTCGTGTATGTCAAAGTAAGTGTCTGTTTATAAAAATATGATTTTGCAATAACAATTGTTCAGTTCAGAATTCCGATGCGTTGTGATGTTTTAAACAACCTTGATCTTCTTTTCATAATTTTACAAAAGTTTTAATATTATGTGATGTTCTATTTCAGCAATACACTGACTTCCATCATGGCCCGAAACGGATACAATTCTTGGAGATGCGTACGATGCTAAAACCAATTACGTTCATGGAATAGAAAAGAGAAATAACTTTTCATTATTTATCACGTCACTGAGATCTGCCTATTTATTTAAATTTTATTAGCTTTATGATTTTGAGCTGGGCGTGGGTTAACTTTAATAAATCGGCATGCTGCACTACAACAATTGGATTCTTACGCAAAAGCCAACAACTACCGATCTTTTAATTATCGTGCACTGCCTGCTATCTTTTCGTATCAGCATTAAATGTTGGAGCTAACTATTTAATTAAATTTGCGCTGATACATAATTTACATTTCATGATAAATACAGCGTAGCTATTTAGGAAAAGTATCAATTTGTGCGAGACATTTTTTTTTTTTTTTTAGTACTGCGACGCTTAAATATAAATAATTTTTTTCTCAAACAGGAATTTTGATTACCTAAAATAATGATTTCAGTCTGATAGTAAATGAACATAATACTGGTTTATTTTTTAAATGCCTTGCTCTTGTGTGCAGTACGTTCAAGATAAAATAGACTTATTTTTATTTTGTCTCCCTCTAGTAAATCAAAAGATATTTAATTTTTAATTTTTTTATTTACTTATTTATTTATTTATTGAAACATAATAATGTTACATTTCAATCCACAGCCATGGAGCTTAACAGTCCAGTAAAAATGGATAATTTATACGTCGCAAATTCCGTAGTCAGTAAACTGTTTCACAAACAAAAATACAAACAAAAGAAGTATAGTCAGTCCACAGATTTTCCGAGAAAATTACTGTTTTTCGACTTTCCTTTCATTCCACACAGCCACAGGAACGCGAATCAGAGCACATATTGATTTGATTGATGCACTTTGTCGATGAGTCTATGTCAAAAAGATTCTAGTATTTAGTTTTCCGTTCATTTATTAAAAAACCCGGCCACAGAAAAGCGTGGCGGCGTTTAGCTAGTTCAATTTGTTGGGTAAAATTGTGTGTGAATTTCAAATATAACTGATAAAATATTGTCAACTTGCAGTAGGTAGTTCTAGGCATAAATTTCGTGGCGGCTGTGTTAGAGAAGTTAATGTATTTACAAGTTACGTAAGGCTGTTTCAAGCCCGGATCGTGGAAGGCCATTAATAATGACCTTCCTATGATTCGGCTGAACTAATGCAATATGGGGCTTAAATAAATCGCTCAGAAAATTAAGTTACCTGAATTAAAAGTTAATGTACCGGTGGGACGTTGGCCGCTACACAAACAACAGAACACTAAATATTTATCCGTGGAATAAATGTTTGCGTTACTTAATGCGTCCATTTAAAAACTCCACACTGCCCAAAGCTACTGAAAATAAATATCTTTGCGCTAATTTGAAAGATAAACTGCGGAACACAGATTTTAAACGCAATATATTCTCAAACAACTTTACAGGAACTGCTCCTCGGCGAAGTAATTTCCTAACCGTCCTTAATAAATATTAATGAGATTGGAAAGCTGATGGGTTGTGAAGTGGCTCTTTTCAAATGGCGATTGTTCCGTGCCTTCGGTGCCTCCACTGAAGATTTTCGAGCACTTGACTGTGTACAACGCGAAACTGGATGGTTACTTGGACATTCGATGTAGAAGGCACCTGCACGAACTATTACTAAAATGACCTTTCCCTGATTTCGCTTTTACCATTACAAGTTTATATAGTGTCAACAAGTTCTCAATGGAGAGAAGTCTTCCGATGTAAGAGTGATGTCAGGTATATATATATATATAATGACATTGCGGATAACATCGGAAGTTCACTGAGGCTTTTTGCGGATGATGCTGTAGTATATATAGAGGTTGTAACAATGGAAAATTGTATTGAAATGCATTAGGAGTGATTTAAAATGGAACAACCACATTAAATAATGGTCGGTAAAGCAGATGCCAGACTTAGATTACTTGGAAGAATACTAAGGAAATGCAGTCCGAAAACAAGAAGTAGGTTACAGTACACTTGTTAGCCCACTGCCTGAGTACTGCTCACCGATGTGGGGTTGATACAGGAAACAGAGGAGATCCAACGGAGAGCAGCGCGCATCGTTACAGGATCATTTGGTAATCGTGAAATCGTTACGGAGATGATCGATAAACTCCAGTGGAAGACTCTGCAGGAGAGACGCTCTGTCGCTCGGTACGGGCTTTTGTCGAAGTTTCGAGAACATACCTTTACCGAGGAATACAGCAGTATATTGCTCCATCCTACGTATATCTCGCGAAGAGATCGCGAGGATAAAATCAGAGAGATTAGAGCCCACACAGAGGCATACCGACAATCTTTATTTCCGCGAACAATACGTGACTGGAATATGAGGGAGAACCGATTGTGGTACTCAGTGTACCCTCCGCCAAACACCGTCGGGTGGCTTGCGGAGTGTGGATGTAGATGTAGATACAACACCGATCACATTAGTATGCAAAGAAAGAAAAAAAGAAAAAAAAACACATGGTATTTTGTGGATCGTAACAACTAGTCACGTTGTTATTTATTATTTGCTCAATATTTTGTATAGGCCCTCTATATATTCCTTCCACCTTTCTCTCTTTTCTTAGTACTGGTTTTCCATTTCAGTTCTAGATATTCGTACCAATTTATTGTCTCCAAATGTCTCTCTTATTTTCCTGTAGGCGTCATCTATCTTTCCCATAGTTATACATTCTTCTACTGTCTTGGATTTCTCCTACAGCCACTCCTCCTTAGCCAGTCTGCACTTCCTGTCAACCTCATTTTTCAAACGTCTGTACTTTCTTGTCCTTTTGCCTATATGATCCTCAGCGGCCTTCACTATTCTATGTCTCAGAGATAACCATTCTTCATCTACTGTATTACTTTCCCCCGTTTCAGACACTCCTTGCCTATTTCTCCCTCTGAAACTCTCGACCACCTCTGGTTCCTTCAATCTGTCGAGATTCCAACTCCTTAATTTTCTACCTTTCTGCAGTCTCGTAAGTTTTAATCCACAGCTCATAACCAGTAAGTTATGGTTAGTCTATATCTGCCCCTAGATGTGTCTTACAGTTTAAAACATGGTTTCTAAACCTTTGCCTTACCATTATAAAGTCAATCTGGTACCTTCCAGTGTCTCTTGGTCTCTTCCACGTTTACAGCCTTCCTTCATCATGATTAAACCAAGTGTTTGTGATGATTAAGTTAAATTTGAAGGCAGTATACTAGAAATGGAAGACGAATTAGAGCAAGAAGAGATAGAAGATACGATTCTGTGAGAAGAATTTGACTGAGCACTAAAAGATTCGAGTCCAAACAAGGCCCCTGGAGTGGATGATATGCCGTTTCAACAGCTGATATCGTCAGGACAGCCAGTCATGAAGAAATTGTTCCACCTGGTATGCAAGATGTATGAAACAGGGAAATTACCGCGTGACTTCAAGAAAATAGTATTTCCAATTCCTAAGAAAGAAAGTATAGATAAATATGAAAATTACAGAACTATCAGTTTAATAAGTTATGGTTGCAAAATACTAACACGAATTATTTACACACGACTGGAAAACCTGTGGAATCCAGTCTTATGAATTTAACAGAAATGTAGGAACACTCTAGGCAGTACTCATATACGTCCTAGATTGAGGAATTGAAAACCTACATTTCTATCTTTTGTAGGTTTCGAGAAAGCTTTTGACAATATTGATTGGAATACACTCTTTCAAATTCTGAAGGCAGCAGGGGTAAAATACACGAAGCAAGGAGATATATTGAACTTCTACATAAACTAGACAGCAGTTATTAGAGTCGAGGGGCATGAAAGGCTTGCAATGGTTGGGGACTAAGGAAGGATTGTAGCCTTTCCCCAATGTTGTTTAATCTGTATACTAAGCAAGCTGTAAGGGAATGCAAGCAGAAATTTGGAGAAGAAATTAAAGTTCAGGGGAAAAAAATAAAAACTTCGCGGTCTGCTGATGACATAGTATTTCTGTCAGAGACAGCAAAGGATCTGGAAGAGCAATTAAACTGAATGGAGAGTATCTTGAAAGGAAGGTTGGTTGTTGGTGATTTGGGACTAAACGGCATAGCATCAGTTCCCCGGTGGAGAACAGGAAAGTAGGGGGAGGAAATGCAGTCCAGGGACGAAAGAAGGAAGAAAGACTTTATTAGCTCGGGAACCCGTGCTCGCCACGCACGTACTCATGAAAGACACGTGACCCCCCTGGGGGGGGGTGGAAGGAATGTATAAGATGAACACTAATAAGAGTAAAATAAGGGTAATGCAATGTATCAGGCGATGCTGTAGCAATGACATTAAGTAATGAGGCAATGAAAGTAGTAGATGAATTCTGTTATTTGCGTAGCAAAATAACTGATGATGGCCGAAGTAAAGAAGATATAAAATGCCGAAAGGCTATGAGAAGAAAATCGTTTCTGAAAAAAAAAATTTTGACGTCCAATATTAGTTTAAAAGTTAGGAAATCCTTTCTGAAAGCATTTGTCTGGAGTGTAGCATTGTATGGGGGTGAAATGTGGACGTTAAGTTCAGAGAGAAAGATGATAGAAGCTTTTGAACTGTGGTGCTACAGACGAATGGTGAAGTTAGATGGATAAATCACGTAACTAATAAGGTGCTCAACAGAATTGGTAAGAAAAGGAGTTTCTGGTATATCCTGACTAATAGAAGAGATAGGTTGGTGGGCCACATTCTGCTACATCAAGGAATCTCAACTTCGCCTTAGAAGGAAGTGTGTGTGACGGAAAAATCGTAGAGGGAGACTGAGGGACGAACACAGTAAGCAGTTTAGAAAGGATGTAGGTTGCCGCTCTTATTTTCAATTTCCCGGGCAAGGTAGCGTGGAGAGCTACATGAAATCAGTCTGCGGACTGAAGACTACAAAAACAACAACGACAACATTCGCTCAGTACTCAGACAGTTGATACTGTCATTACTCTCATAACAACTACATCTACATATATACTCTGCAAATCACATTTAAGTGTCTGGCAGAGGGTTCATTAACCACTTTCATAACTTTTCTCTATCGTTCCATTCTCTAATAGCGCGCGGGAAGAAAGAATTAAATCGTTCCGTTTTCGATCTGATTTCTTTTATTTTATTGGGATGGTCATGTCTCACTAAGTAAGTGGGTGCTGGCAATATATTTTCACATTCAGAAGTAAAAGTCGATGATTAAAACTTCGCAAACAGATCACGCCGCAATGAATAACGTCTTTCTTTTAATGATTTCCACCCCAATTCGTGCAACATGTCCGTGACGCTCCCCACCCCCCCCCCCTAACGTGATAAAACAAAACGAGCTGCCCTTCTCTGAACTTTCTCAATGTCTTCCGTCAGACCCACCTGGTGAGGGTCTCACAAGGGGCAACAGTACTCCAGGAGAGGATGCACAAGTATGATGTAGGCAGTCTCTTTGGTGGAGCTGGTGCATCCTCGAAGCGTTCTGCCAATGAAACGTAAACTTTGGTTCGCCTTCTCCATAATATTTTCTGTGTTCTCTCCAGTCTAAGTTGTTCGTAATTGTAACTCCTAGGTATTTGGTAGAATTTACGACCTTAAGGTTTGACTGATTTATCTCGCAATTGAAGTTCAGCGGATTTCTTTTAGTGGCCATGTGTATTCCTTCACACTTTTCTTTATTTACTGTCAATTGCCAATTTTCGCACCCTGTGGAAACTTTGTGTAAATCGCTTTGCAGTTGCTTTTGATCCTCTGTTGAGTCCACTAACCGATAAACGACAGTATCATCCGCGAACAGTCTAAGGGAGCGATCCAGATTGTCTCCTAAATCGTTTAGAAACACGAGGAAGAGTAGGGGACCTATAACGTTTCCCTGGTAAACGCCAGATATCACTTCTGTTTTACTCGATGACTTACCGTCAATTACAACGAACTGTGTCCTTTCTGATAGGAAATCGTGAATCCAATCGCACAATTGGGGAGATATTCCATAAGCACGCAATTTCATTACAAGCCGCTTGTGGGGTACAGTGTCAAAAGCCTTCCTGAAATCCAGAAATATGGAATCGATTTGAGATCCCTTGTCGATGGCACTTAACACTTCATGTGAATAAATGGCAAGCTGTGTTTCGCAAGAGCGATACTTTCTGAATCCGTGTTGACAATTGGTTAATAGGTCGTTCTTTTCGAGGTAGTTCATAATAGTCGAACAAAGTATATGTTCCAAAATCCTACTGCAAATCGATGTCAATGAGATTGGCCAGTAATTTTGAGGGTCACGTCTATTGCCTTTCTTGAATATTGTAGTAACTTGGGCAACTTTCCAGTCTTTGGGTACGGATATTTCGCTGAGTGATCGGTTGTAAATTATAGCTAAGTACGGAGCTATTGCATCAGCATACTCCGAGAGGAATCTAGTTGGTATACAATCAGGTCCGGAAGATTTGTTTTTGTTTAGTGACTTAAGTTGTTTTACTTCTCCAGGAACATCAACTTCTAAGTTTCGCATGCTGGCAGCTGTTTTTGGATTGAATACCGGAGTGTTCACTTCGTCTTCTTTGGTGAACGAATTTCGGAAAGCTGTGTTTAGTAATTCTGCCTTAGCAGTACTGCCATCGGTAGTATTACCATTGCTATCGCGTGGTGAAGGTATTGTTTGTGTTTTGCCGCTTGTGTACTTCACATATGACCAAAATTTCTTTGGATTTTCTGCAAGATTTACGAGACAGGATTTCGTTGTGGTAACTACAATAAGCTTCTCGCATTGAAGTCCGCGCTAGTTTGCGAGTTTCAGTAAAAGACTGCCAGTCTTGTCGATTCTGTATCTTTTTAAATTTTGCATGGCTTTTTGTTTGTTTCTGCAACAGTGATCTGACCTGTTTTGTGTACCACGGGGGTCAGCCCCCTCTTTTATTAATTTATTTGGTATAAATCTCTCGATTGCTACTGATATTATGTCTTTGAAAGTAAGTCAAAACTGATCTACACTCGCATTTTTAGTTTTGAAAGAGTGGAGACTATCACTCAGGAAAGCGTGAAGTGAATTTTTATGTGCTATATAATTTCGTTTATTTTTGCTGCGTTTGGGAATTTCGACATTCAGTCTCGATACTACAACTCGCCACCCCCATGAACCACAGACATTGCCGAGGTGGGGTGGCTTGCGTGCCTCAACGATGCAGATAGCCGTACCGTAGGTGCAACCACAGCGGAGGGGTATCTGTGGAGAGGCCAGACAAACGTGTGGTTCCTGAAGAGGGGCAGCAGCCTTTTCAGTAGTTACCGGGGCAACAGTCTGGATGATTGACTGAGTTGGCCTTGTAACATCAGCTAATGAGGCTTTGCCACACAATTACTGCGAACGGCTGAAAGCAAGGGGAAACTACAGCCGTTACTTTTCCCGAGGACATGCAGCACTACTGTATGAACATATGATGATGGCATCCTCTCGGGTAAAATATTCCGGAGGTAAAATAGTCCCCCATTCGGATCTCCGGGCGGGGACTACTCAGGAGGATGTTGTCATCACGAAAGACAATACTGGCATTCTACGGATCGGAGCGTGGAATGTTAGATCCCTTAACCGGGTAGGAAAATTAGAAAATTTAAAAAGGGAAATGGATAGGTTGAAGTTGGATATAGTGGGGATTAGTGAAGTTCGGTGGCAAGATGAACAGGATTTCTGGTCAGGTGAGTACAGGATTATAAATACAAAATCAGTTGGGGGTATCACAGGAGTAGGACTGATAATGAATAAGAGAATAGGAATGCGGGTAAACTACTATGAGCAACACAGTGATCGCATTATCATTGTCAAGATAGATACGAAGCCAACACCGACAACAGTAGTACAGGTTTATATGCCAACTAGCTCTGCCGACGATGAGGAGATCGAAGAAATATATGAGGAGCTAAAGGAAATTATTCAGACAATTAAGGGAGAGGAAAACTTAATTGTGATGGGAGACTGGAATTCGGTAGTAGGAAAAGGAAGAGAAGGAAAAATAATAGGGGAATATGGACTGGGCAGGAGGAATGAAAGAGGAAGTCGCCTGGTAGAATTTTGCATGGAACATGATTTAATCGTAACAAACACGTGGTTTAAGAATCACAAAAGAAGGTTGTATACATGGAAGAGACCAGGAGACACCGGAAGGTATCAGATAGATTTTATAATGGTAAGGCATAGGTACCGGAACCAGGTTATAAACTGCAGGACATACCCAGGGGCAGATATAGACTCTGACCATAACTTGTTAGTCATGAACTGTAGGCTGAAGCTGAAAAAACTGCAGAAACATAGGAAAATAAGGAGATGGGACTTAGATAAATTGAAGGAAAGTGAAGTTCTGGAGAATTTCAGAGGGAGATTTAGGCAACAATTGACAGGGGGAAATAAAACAGTAGAAGAGGAATGGGTAGCATTGAGAGATGAAATAGTGAAGGCAGCGGAGGACAAAATAGGTAGAAAGACAAGACCTACAAAGAATCCATGGATATCACAGGAAATATTACAGTTAATTGATGAAAGGAGAAAATATAAAAATGCAGTAAACGAAACAGGCAAAATGGAGTACAGACGACTAAAAAATGAGATTGACAGGAAGTGCAAAATGGCTAAGCAGGAGTGGCTAGAAGCCAAATGCAAATCTGTAGAAGAATGTATAGCAAGGGGGAAAGTAGATACCGCCTACAGGAAAATAAAAGAGACATTTGGGGACAAGAAAAGCAACTCTACTAATATCAAGAACTCAGATAGGAAACCAGTTCTCAGCAAAGAAGGGAAAGCTGAAAGGTGGAAAGAGTACATAGAGCAGCTCTACAAAGGAAACGAACTTAGAGACGATGTTGTAGAAAGGGAAGAGGAAGTAGATCAAGATGAAATAGGAGATACTATACTGAGAGATGAATTTGACAGAGCCTTGAAAGACCTAGGTCGGAACAAGGCCCCAGGAGTAGATGACATACCCTCAGAGCTACTAAAATCTCTGGGAGAGCCAGCCATGACAAGACTATTTGAACTGGTGTGTAGAATGTATGAGACAGGCGAAATGCCCTCAGACTTTAAGAAAAATGTAATAATCCCCATTCCAAAGAAATCAGGCGCAGACAGGTGTGAAAGTTACAGAACCATCAGTTTGATAAGTCATGGTTGCAAAATTTTAACAAGAATTATCTACTGGAGAATGGAAAAGCTGGTAGAAGCTGACCTCGGGGAAGATCAGTTTGGATTCAGGAGGAACGTAGGAACCCGGGAGGCAATACTCACTTTACGTCTTATCTTAGAAGATAGATTAAGGAAAGGCAAACCTACATTTTTAGCTTTTGTAGATTTGGAGAAAGCATTTGAAAATGTCGACTGGAATACACTCTTTCAAATTCTGAAGTCAGCAGGGGTAAAATACAGGGAAAGGAGAGTTATTTACAACTTGTACAAAAGCCAGACCGCAGTTATTAGACTCGAAGGGCATGAAAGGGAAGCGTCAGTTGGGAAGGGAGTAAGACAGGGTTGTAGCCTTTCTCCGATGTTATTCAATTTGTACATCGAGCAGGCGGTGAAGGAAATCAAGGAAAAATTTGGAATAGGGATTAAAGTTCAGGGGGAAGAAATAAAAACATTGCGTTTTGCTGATGACATTGTAATTCTGTCAGAGACAGCAAAGGACCTGGAAGAGCAGTTGAATGGAATGGACAGCGTGTTGAAGAGAACATATAAAATGAACATTAACAAGAGCAAAACAAAAATAATGGAATGCGGTCTTAGAAAGTCAGGCGATGCTGAAGGAGTTAGATTAGGTAACGAAACAATGAAGGTGGTAGATGAGTTTTGTTACTTGGGTAGTAAAATAACATGTGATGGTCGCAGTACAGAGGATATAAAATGCAGAATGGCAATGGGAAGAAAAGCATTTTTGAAAAAGAGAAATTTGCTAACATCGAATATTAATTTAAGGGTAAGGAAGTCTTTTCTGAAGGCATTTGTGTGGAGTGTTGCCTTGTACGGGAGTGAAACATGGACGATAAGCAGTGCGGACAGGAAGAGAATAGAGTCTTTTGAAATGTGGTGCTACAGAAGAATGCTGAAGATTAGGTGGGTAGATCGCATAACTAATGAAGAGGTACTGGACAGAATTGGTGAGAAAAGGAATTTTTGGCATACTCTGACTAAAAGAAGGGATCGCTTAGTAGGACACATTCTTAGACATCAGGGAATTGTAAATTTAGCATTGGAGGGAAGTGTGTGGGGTAAAAATCGCAGAGGGAGACCAAGAGACGCGTATAGTAAGCAGATTCAAGTGGATGTGGGTTGTCGTTCTTATGAGGAGATGAAAAGGCTTGCTCAGGATAGAGGAGGGTGGAGAGCTGCATCAAACCAGTCTCCGGACTGAAGACCACAACAACAACAACTACAACTCGATGTTCGCTAATCCCTGTATCTGGTTTGATGCTCTTTACTAGCCCAGGATTATTTGTCGCTAGGAGATCAAGGGTATTTTCGCAACGACTTACTATTCTAGTGGGTTCATGAACTAACTGTTCGAAGTAGTTTTCAGAAAAAGCATTCAGAACTAGTTCGGACGATGTTTTATAACTTTCCAATACAATTTACCGTCTGGCATTCCGTCCCAATATTTCATTCGTTCGTAGATTTTTAGGCGCTATTATTTCATAATGGTGTTTTCTCTTTGGCATATAACAAACTTCAGTTAGGGGAAGATTTCAGTTCTGTGCAGGTGTTCCGCAAGGCAGTCATGGTCAGTAGTTCTCCAAAATGCTGGCACCGCTTCTCCTTCGCGGGTGTTTAGGAAGCGCGCTCCTATCCTCTAACTGCATAAGCTACGTTTTCCTTACCGTTGTGTTGTCAAATTGTCATAAAATTTCTTCTTGAATTTATTATTAATTATTATTTTGAAATGTAGAATTATTTGCGCATATCGTTAGAGAGATCTTTTATTATTATTATTATTATTATTATTATTATGCTAGAAAGTCTGCCATTTCAGTCCCATGGATTCCTGAAAAGCTGTTTCAGTTCCAGGATTTTTTATTCCACTTATGCGAGTATTTAGAAGTGTTTGGAAGGATGCTGTCGCTGGTATTGCAGAAATTGAATTACAAAATATAAAACCTATTTATGATATTCAGAACAATAAAACTTGCTTTTACACCAGGTTTATTGCCTCCATCTTGCCATCAAAATTTAAATGATCTCATAGACTTGTAAAAGCAAAATATTTCACTATACACACCAGCAGCACCGAAGTCATCGATCTGAGAACCATCCGTATAGTATATGTAGTCATTCTGTTCCTTTATAATTAGTATTATTTATTTCTAAAGTGATATTTAAAAAAATTATTTATTCAGTGTGTTTTTAAAACCCTTACGTTGAGATTAAGTGTAAATTTGACCGAGCATAATTTAATAAGACACGGGACGAAATCATCTTTATCCACTGGTGGGTCCATTTTTTATACTTTAGTGCATTGGATAAAACCTTTTTGTGTTTTTAGCCGGTCAGCAAGACGTTGGTAATTGTTCCAATATGTCTCAGTGGGTAATCTGATTAATTTTTCGCATTGGAGTAGAAATTGCTGCTATTTTAATTGTTCATCTAATAAGGCGCAGAGCTTGATTAAGACGAACATCCAACTTAGTTATATTCGTTGTAATATTTGACATTCATACAATGTACTGGGTTTCATATACGCTTTATAAGTACAGTTTAGTACTTCCATGGAACTATTCCGCTTTTTTACAGCTAATCTCTTAAGGATGTTCAGATTTTTCTTAACCTTATTAAATATTGTATATGGTTTACCCAAGTCCAAGGAATGCCAAAATTTATATTGCGGACTGAATGAGCCAGCTAGAAAACTTCAAAGAATGACTTTTCAGTGTTAAGTGCCATCAAATTTTCTTTTGACCAGTTTTTTTAGTAAAGTATAGGCTTCATTCATTTTCATCGAAAGTTGGCCCATTTTTCTTCTTGGAAGTGAGATCCACTTGACTAAATTGTCAACATAAAGAGTTGTCTTAGTGCCCTCGACTTTTTGAATCTTTCCTGGTAAGTCATTAATCATCATGTTAAATAATGTTGGGCTGATTACACCTCAATGAGGTACTCCACTTTGTAGTTGAGTATAATGTGACATCATATTATTGGCCCTACTCTTAAATTATTAAACTTTAAGTTTCTCTATTGTCATTCTTGTCTTAATAGAGAAAGTGTCAATAATGTGATGTCACATTACATACAACTGAATACTGGAGTGCCTGGCAGATCAACATTGTGTACTGCAACCGGGGCTTGAACCTGGGACCACTGCCTTTCGCGGGCAAGGTCTCTACCTTCTGAGCTATCCCAGCACGCTTTACGGTCCAACCTCACCACTATCTCGCCTCCTACGTTACAACTTCAGACAAGTTCTCCTGCGAACCTTGCAGGACTAGCACTCCTGGAAGAAAGGATATGGTGGAGACTGGGCTTAGCCACAGCCCAACGAATGTTCTCAGAATGGAACCTTCAGTTACTTTTCCGAATGCGAACATATTATATTAGAACCCACGTACATAGGGACACATAATTATCTTAATAAAATAAGAGAAATCAGATCGAAAAGGCAAAGATTCAGGTGCTCCTTTTTCCCCACGCGAGTAATATCATGAAAGCGGTTAGATGAACCCTCTTCCATGTACTTAAAAGTGATTTTGTGTTTAGTCAGTGTGTGAGTGAGTGAATTCAAATGTTCAAATGTTTGTAAATCTATGGGACTTAATTACTTGGTTATTGGTCCCTAGCTTACAAACTACTTAAACTATTAAAGGTGAAGCAATTGAATTAAAATTTGTGCTGCGGCGGCAATTGAACCTGGACCTCCACGCTTACTAGGCAGACGTCTTACCACTATTCATTAAGGTGCCTCGGAAAAGTCTGACTTCCCTCCACGTCACAAACTTTAATTCAGCTTCTGTGTTCCATAAAACATTGCCACTACTGCCAAGGCTCTCCATGCAGAGGAGTAGCACCTCGGCAACGCACATAATGGAACATTCATGCCTTTAACCTTAGGCTAAAGTGATATAATATCATTGCAAATAGAAATATACAAACCCTGAGACTGTTCTTCGTCTCGAATATGTCAAAGACATATCATTGTAAATGATATCACCTTAGCCTAAGGTTAAAAGCAGGAATGTTTCAATATGCCCACTGCCGAGAAGCTGTTCCGCTGCATGGAGAGCCTTTGTAGTAGTGGCAGTGTTCTATGGAAGACAGAAGCTGAATTAAAGATGTGGAGGGAAGTCGTACTCAGACTGTTAGCAATTGACTCTAAATAATGAAAAGTGTGAAGTCGTCCACATGAGTACGAAAATAAATCCGTTAAACTTTGTTTACAAGATAAATCAATCAAATGTGAAGGCCGTAAACTCCACAAAATACCTAGGAATTACTATTACTTCAGACTTAAATGGGAAAGAACACGTAGATAATGTCGTCGGAAAGGCGAACCAGAGACTGCGTTTTATTGGCAGAGCCCTTAAAAGATGCAACAGAACTACTAAAGACACAGCATACACTACGCTTGTCCGTCCATTTTTGGAGTACTGCTGCCCAGTGTGAGATCCTTATCAGCTGGGTTTGTTTTGTATTGTCACGATACAGGGGAGACAGCGTTACAGAAATGACACAGAATCTGGGATGGGAATCATTACAACGGCACTTATCGCTGCGGCGTAGGCTACTTGCGAAACTCCAATCTCCTCTGAATGCGAAAATATATTGTTGACTCCCACTTACATAGGTAGAAATGATCATCAGAATAAAATACGAGAAATCAGAGCTCGAACAGTGAGATTCAGGTGTTCTTTCTTCCCGCGCGCTATTCGAGAATGGAATGTAGATGAATAGTATAATGGTGGTTCGATGAACCCTCTGCCAGGCACTTAAATGTGATTTGCAGAGTATCCCATGTAGATGTGGATGTAGATGTAGATATTCCGAGGCTCCCTTAATGTCTAGGGGTAAGACGTCTGCCTAGTAAGCATGGAGGTCAGGGTTCGATTCCCGACCGCATCACAAATTTTAATTCAATGCTTCACCTTTATCTTCCCATGCCCGAGGGAGGACTCTAAGCCCCGACGGTGAACGGCCGAGCGCACCGCAGCACGGCGCGTCAGTGCGCACGGCTATTCCGCCGCGGCAGTAAGTGTGTGACTGAGTGTCCTTTCGCTTTCATATAGATCGAGGTTCTCTGTTGTGCCACTCTGTTGTGCCCAAAACGGCCACAAATTATATCTACACATCCTCTGAAATTTTTCCGGTGGAGTGTTGGTTGCCGCGCGGTCTGGGCGCCATCTCAGAGTTGCGTGGGAGCACAAGTTGGTTTAAGTTATTTGTAAGTCTGTGGATCGATGCCCCCCGCAGTTTGGCCGTTAACATTAAAAACATTTGTAGGACTGGTTGGTCCTGTGGATTATTATCGACAACAACCAGAGACAGCTGTCAGAAATGTAGTTTATCAGTGTAAAGAGTCTTCAGTGGATAATTACGTATCAAACTCAGAAATTTCGAGTGGTCATGCAATCACCTCCAATCTCGAGATGTATCTGTCGGTAATCTAATGCGATGAGACAGCCATATCAAGAAACTCTCTCACTCATAGCCACGAAGAATTAGATATTATCGTTGGCTGTTGAAAAGAACAAAGTCTTTTTCATGATACAATATTGCGACTGTTAGAGAACTGTGGGCGTGGGTCAGGTGCCTAGCGCATTCAACTAATACTTACAACGCTTAGGATGGTCACTTGTGATGTTTTTCAGCCTTGAACTTCCTTCACGTGTGCGTTAGAAAATATTGTAGCACGCCGACTTTTCATCCATGATTATTTCCCAGGTAGTAGAAACTGATGGCTGAGTGGTTAAGAGCCACGCTACGCGTCTGCTGGTCACGATCACAATTTCCAGTCAATATTAAGATTTTTTCCTGTCACCTTCAACTTCTTAAGCCTCTGATAATATCTGTTGATGTGAAAAATGCCTAGTTGCGTGTTTCTGATACCGCTTTAAACTGTAGGACTCCCTATACCTGGCTGGATAAGTAACTTCGAAGGTCGAGAAAGTCAGCAGCTTACCACCGTCATTAGGATAGGGAATACGAATCGGGTTAAACACGAACACTAAACCGTTTAGGGTACCGCCTTGCATGTACCTCCTTAGGCGAATAACAGCTAATCTAAACCTCAGAAACCGTAGGGTATTCTATGACTTTCTTGTAGGATGGTGAAGCGGTACTGTAGGTACGCTTCATGCACTTTAACCAAACTCTTAGGTACTAAAAAACAGCAGCCCAAGGCGCTGCAAAGCTATTTTAAACTTTAAATTGTTGTTGTTGTGGTCCTCAGTCCGGAGACTGGTTTGATGCAGCTCTCCACAATATCCTATCCTGAGCAAGCCTCTTCATCTCCACATAAGAACGGCAACCTACATCTGTCTGAATCTGCTTACTGTATCCATCTCTTGGTCTTCCCCTGCGATTTTTTCCCCATACACTTCCCTCCAACGCTAAATTCACAATTCCTTGATGTCTAAGAATGTGTCCCACCAATCTATCCCTTCTTTTAGTCAAGGTATGCCAGAAATTCCTTTTCTCCCCAATTCTGTTCAGTACCTCCTCATTAGTTACACGATCCACCCACCTAATCTTCAGCATTCTTCTGTAGCACCATATTTCAAAAGCCTCAATCCTCTTCCTGTCCGCACTGTTTATCGTCCATGTCTCACTCCCATACAAGGCAACACTCCATACAAATGCCTTCAGAAAGGACTTCCTTAGGTTTAAATCAATATTCGATGTTAACAAATTTCTCTTTTTCAAGAACGCTTTTCTACCCACTGCCATTCTGCATTTTATATCCTCTGTACTGCGACCATCATTTGTTATTTTACTGCCCAAATAACAAAACTCATCTACCTCCTTTATTGCTTCGTTTCCCAATCTAATTCCTTCAGCATCACCTGATTTTCTTACACTGCACTCCATTACCCTAGTTTTGCTCTTGTTAATGTTCATCTTATATGCACCTTTCAGCACACTATCCATTCCGTTCAATTGCTCTTCCAGGTCCTTTGCTGTATCTGACAGAATTACTATGTCGTCGGCAAAATGCAATGTTTTTAATTCTTCCCCCTGAACTTTAATTCCTTCACCAAATTTCTCCTTGCTTTCCTTTATAGCTTGCTCAATGTACAAATTAAATAACATTGGAGAAAGACTACAACCCTGTCTTACTCCCTTTCCAACCACTGCATCCCTTTCATGCCCTTCAACTCTGACAACCGCTGTCTGGTTTTTGTACAAGTTGTAAATAACCTTATGTTCCCTATATTTTACTCCTGCTTGCTTCAGAACTTGAAAGAGTTTATTCCAATCAACATTGTCAACTTTAAATTATCATTTATGAATTCTGCAAGCGTGTCTTCCGTAGTTATTAAGGTTACCAGCTATTGGACATGGAAAGTTGCAACTGTGTGTCTTTTTTATCACCTAATTGTATTTTTATCGGATGTGTCACACTTCCTTTCCCCGTTAGCCTTTTTTTTTCCTTTTGAGAGTGGGTGTGGCTGTGCTGTGGTTTATTAATGTATTGGTAGGATAGAACACAGATGCTTGCGTAGTAAATGGCAGGGTAGTTCAAAGATGCTTGTGTAGTGAAGCAGTATCTCAAGGAAGGAAAGCGAGGGGTTAGCCACAGGAACGGCTGACCAAAGCTTGCGAGGGTTGATTCGGCCAATTAGGGCGATTCAAGTGAGACTCGTTGGGATCAAAGGAAATAAAGTTTCGGTGACTTCTGGCGGTGCCGCCAAGGCGACAAGACGTGTACCACGGATCTGCGATGTGATGGTAAAAGCGAGCTTACTATTAGATTAGATTAATACTTGTTCCATAGATCATATCTACGATATTTCGTAATGATATGGAACGTGTCAGTTCAGTAAATGTTGTCTACATATGACAATCAATATCTTAAGGATTTTTATTACATTTTTGTTGTATTTTTTATTTATTTTTCTTTTATTTTTTAAGTTTTATCTAAAAATTCATCTACATTGTAGAAGGAGTTACCATTCAGAAATTAATTTAATTTCTTTTTAAATACTAGTTGGCTATCTGTCAGACTTTCGATGCTTCTTGGTAAGTGACAAAAAACTTTTGTGGCAGCATAATTCACCCCTTTCTGAGCCAAAGTTAGATTTAACGTTGAGTAGTGAATATCATCCTTTCTCCTAGTGTAGCTACGCAAACTGCTATCACTTTTGAATTGGGTTGGATTGTTAATAACAAATTTCATGAGTGAATATATATATTGTGAAGCTACACTGAAGATCCCTAGATCCCTAAATAAATGTCTGCAGGATGCTCTTGGGTAGGTTCCAGCAATTATTCTGATTACACGCTTTTGTGCAATGAATATTTTTTTTACTCTATGTTGAATTGCCCCAGGATATGATCTGATATGAAAGCAGTGAATGAAAGTAGGCGTAGTAAGCTGATTTACTGAGATGTATATCACCAAATTTTGCAATGACTCTGATAGCATAAGTAGCTGAACTCAAACGTTTCAGAAGATCTTCAACATGTTTCTTCCAATTCAGTCCCTCATCAATGCAAACACCTAAAACTTTTTGAATATTCTACCTTAGCTACGGATTTATGTTCAAAGTCTAAATTTATTAATGGTGTCATGTACCATTTACTGTATGAAACTGTATATACTGGGTTTTATCAAAGTTTAATGAGAGTCCATTTGTAGAGAACCACTTAATAACTTTCTGAAAGACATCATTTACAATTTCATCAGTTAATTCCTGTTTGTCAGGTGTGATCGCTACACTTGTATCATCTGCAAAAAGTACTAGCTTAGCATCTTGTGAATGTAGAATGGCAAGTCATTAATATATGTTAAGAACAGCAAAGGACCCAAGACCGAACCTTGTGGAACCCCATTTTGATAACTCCCCAATGTTGTGCTCTTTGGCATATTTTGTTATGCGATCATTTTCTCGTTTCAGTAACGAGATAATATTTTTTTTTTGAGTTAAGTTGCTTGATTTTAATAAGTTTCTTTGTACTTTGCATTTGGAGCACTTGCCTCATAGCTGGTGACTTTTGTTTCAGTTTGAGGACAGCTCACGAGGTCGCTTATTTGTTAGTCTGGTTTCAACTGTTCGTTATAACTCAAGGTAAAGCGATTGGATTAATCTGATGACGCAAAGTTTTTTTGTGCTTATAAATAATAATAATAAATGTTTGTAGAGCTTATGGGACTTAATTATGGGGTCATCAGTCCCTAAACTTTGAAACTACTTATGAACTAGCTTATACTAAAGACGGCACAAACATCCATGCCCGAGGGTGGAGTCGAACTCCCGACCGCAGCGGCCGTGCAGACCGTGACTGGCACGCCGCAGACCGCTCGGCCACAGCGGCCGGCCTGTTTTGTGCTAACGGTTTCTTTGTGTCTCGTACTTCTGCACGTGGTTGCGTCTTAGTTGTTGTATGGTATAAGGGTACGCAATAAAACTAATGCTGACTTAGTTTAAGCAAGATTAAAAATGAAGAGACACTGTTTTGCCATCTGATTATTTGGCGGGGTTGGTGTGTGAATACTGGTTGCTTCTCAGTCGGTACCACGCGGCTTCCTAACGAACTGTCGGATTCGGCTCGCCATGCTTTGCTTTGGGTGTTTCTATTATTTGCATAATTGTTTGCAGGCATATTTTTTATCTTTATTTGTTGATTTTGTTTCATCTTTGTAACGGCATTTGTGTTGTGGCCACGTGGTGCACCATAGTTTTCCAGTCAGGTTTGAACTTGCATGTTTTATAATTTGTCAGCTCCATCAGATAAATATTTAAGAAGTGATTTGCACGGTGGGCATCATTTTCTGCTTTTCAAGAACTTTTGAGGTTCGCTGCACGAGCGACAACGTTTCATACTTTGTTTAGGCATTCCTATGAATACCTTTCTTAGCTCAACTTCTTTTCACCTGGGCTGCAACATGCAGGCAATCGTCCATCTTCCTTAGTTGCTTTAATTCAACGTATTTCGCATGGTTCTACATGATAATGCTGAGTGATATCCAAGTGTAATCTTCCTCTTGTTTCCATATAGTATAACCACCAAAGCGTTTTTTCGAAGGGGACCATAAAGCTCATCATTTGTGTTTTCTTTTACTGTAATAATCGTTAAATTCATGGTTTTTCAACTATTTGTAATAAATGAAATTTTTGTCTATGCTTTTTCTCCTATAATTGTGAAATAAGGTGTTTAGGCGATTTATAATCAATTAATTTTATAACTCCCACTTTTGAGTGTAATTATCCCATACTACCCCTGTACCGAAATAAGGCAGTAGTAAGGCAATTAGAATGTTTGCTCTCCCTTTTGACATGAACATAGAAGGCGGTTGCCAATCCGTTGCTAGTACGTTGGCTTTGTGTGCACGTCTATGTTATCCGTTGCGCATGTTAATGTTAATTGAGGCTTGGGCTTAAAACTCATAGAACATACGAAAGTACAACCGAATACACGCACTTAGCCTCAGAACATAACAATGGCAGATAATATTAATCACGTTTACGTCTTTTGTTGAGTTTAAAGGAGGTTTGTGGCGTAAAAAAGATATTTTCCTAGATAATGCCACGTAAAGTGTACTGAAATAGGATCAGCTATTAAACAACGCGAACCGTAACTAAATAATCACACCCACTTACACAGGATAGAAGTACAACGGTAACCGTGCAATGGAAAAACGGAACACTCCTTCTTGCATCTGGTGGGAGATACCCTACGGTCCTCCAACCAACTTATTCACCACCACGTTCACGAAGTTACTTTAACGTAGTAGCCAGGTAGATTCAAAGATATTCCTGAAACTAACGACACTGGAATCTGTTGACCGGACTGAGAAATTAAATTTTAATATTGATGAGTTTCTCCTTTAAACTGTTGTGCAAAGGCCTAAAATATGTGCGCTCTGTACGTTATAATACCACCATTGTGTATGAATTTAACATTTCGTAATATCACAAGCTGCATCATGCCCTTAGTATGTTCAACAAGTTACTGTACTTCGAAATACACTCCTGTGCATTAAAATTGCTACACCCCGAAGACGAGGCGTTACAGACGCGAAATTTAACCGACAGGAAGAAGATGCCGTGATATGCAAGTGATTAGCTTTTTAGAGCATTCACACAAGGTTGGCGCCAGTGGCGACGCCTACAACGTGTTGATATGAGGAAAGTTTCCAACCGATTTCTCATACACAAACAGCAGTTGACCGGCGTTGCCTTGTGAAACGTTGTTGTGATGCCTCGTGTAAGGAGAAGAAATGCGTACCAACACGTTTCGGACTTTGATAAAAGTCGGATTGAAGCCTTTCGCGATTGCGGTTTATCGTATCGCGACATTCCTGCTCGCATTGGTCGCGATCCAATGACTGTTAGCAGAATATGGAATCGGTTGGTTCAGGACGGAAACACGGACCGCCGTGCTGGATCCCAACGGCCTCGTATCACTAGCAGCCGAGATGACAGGCATCTTATCCGCATGGCTGTAACGGATCGTGTTGCCATGTCTCGATCCCTGAGTCAACAGATGGGGACGTTTGCAAGACAATAACCATCTGCACGAACAGTTCGACGACGTTAGCAGCAGCATCGACTATCAGCTCGGAGACGATGGCAGCGGTTACCCTTGACACTCCATCACAGACAGAAGCGCTAGCGATGGTGTACGCAACGACGAACCTGGGTGCACGAATGGCATTTTTTCGGATGAATCCAGGTTCTGTGTACAGCATCATGATGGTTGCATCCGTGTTTGGCGCCTAGCGGTGAACGCACATTGGAAGCGTGTGTTCGTCATCGCCATACTGGCGTATCACTCGGCGTGATGGTATAGGGCGCCATTGGCTACACATCTCGGTCACCTCTTGTTCGCATCGACTGCACTTTGATCAGTGGCCGTTACATTTCAGATGTGTTACGACCCATGTCTCTACCCTTCATTCGATCCCTGCGAAACCCTACATTTCAGCAGGATAAGGCACGACCGCATGTTGCAGGTCCTGTACGGGCCTTTCTGGATACGGAAAATGTTCGACTGCTGCCCTGACCAGCATATTCTCCATATTTCTCAACAACTGAAAACGTCTGGTCAATGGTGGGCGAGCAACTGGCTTGCTTGTCACAATACGCCAGTCACTACTCTTGATGAACTGTGGTATCGTGTTGAAGCTGCCTGTACACGCCATCCAAGCGCTGTTTGACTCAATGCCCAGGCGTATCAAGGCCGTTATTACGGCCAGAGGTGATTGTTGTGGGTATTGATTTCCCAGGATCTATGCTGTCAATTTGCGTGAAAATGCAATCTCAGTTCTAGTATAACATATTTGTTCACTGAATACCTGTTTATCATCTGCATTTCTTCTTGGTGTAACAATTTTAATGGCATGTAGAGTAGTCACCTCCCATAACTAAGCACCACTGAGCTCTGTGATTCATGTCCTGAGCACTTTACTCAACTTCTTGCATTGGGATGGTGTTGAAAAGTCTCGTCACTATTCGTTCGATGTCATGAATACAGTCCTCTTAAAGCGAGTTTGAGTCGAAGGATTAGGAAGAAATCTGAAGTTGCACCATCCACTTTTTCTTTCTTTCTTTTTCCTGATTGACGATACTGGCTGCGTGTGGGCTAGCGTTGACGTCAACAAGAAACAAGGATCCGTGTTGTGAGTTCTGGGGTCACACTCTGTGTAGACGTTGCATAAAACAGGTCAAAAGTTCAACTTACCTAGCAGCGATCAACGACGTGCCCTCAGGTAGAAATTCCTTGTGGATAATTCCTTGACTATCGAAAAAGGTTATGAGCATCGTTTTGATGCGTGTTTTCGGCTCTGACCGTTGCCTGACGAGGTCTTTTCAGGGTCGTACCGGAGACACCAGGTTTCATCCTGCAGCAATACTGTCCAAAAAATTGGATGTCGCATACGCCGTTTCGACAAAATCATGTGAAGCCTCTAAACGTACCTCCTTCAGATCGTCAGATCGTTCCTAATTTTTGGGTATGGATTTTCGGATGCATTCGCAGTTAATCTGCAGTTCATCCGCTTTTATGCTCACAGTTAATCGACTATCTTTCGTGGTTAATATTGTGGCGTAAAGTCAGCGCCACACGCCAGACGCAACAGAACGATCGTGGAGAAGGCAGCGAACACCCACCCACCCACTAAACTACAGGCCTATTTCATTGACGTCAATTTGCAGCAGGGTTTTGGAACATATCCTGTATTCAAATATTATGAATTACCTCGAACAGAACGATCTATTGACCCAAGGTCAACACGGATTTAGAAAATATCGTTCATGCGAAACACAACTAGCTCTATATTCACACGAAGTGATGGGTGCTATCGACAAAGGTTCGCAAATCGATTCCGTATTTCTTGATTTCCAGAAAGCTTTTGACACCGTACCTCACAAACGGCTTTTAATCAAATTGCGTGGTTATGGTATATCGCCCCAAATTTGCAATTGGATAGGGGATTTCTTGTCAGAGAGGACACAGTTCGTAGTAATCGATGGTAAGGCATCGACTAAAACAGAGGTGATATCGGGCGTTCCACAAGGTAGTGTTATTGGTCCTCTGCTATTCCTTATTTACATAAACGATTTAGGGAAAAATCTAAGTAGCTCTCTTAGGTTGTTTGCAGATGACGCCGTCATTTACCGTCTAGTAAAATCATCTGAAGATCAAAACCAACTGCAGAACGATCTGAATAAGATATCAGTATGGTGTAAAAATTGGCAATTCACTCTAAATAATGAGAAGTGTGAAGTCGTCCACATGAGTATGAAAAGAAATCCGTTAAACTTTGTTTACAACATAAATCAATCAAATGTGAACGCCGTAAACTCCACAAAATACCTAGGAATCACTATTACTTCAGACATAAACTGGAAAGAACACGTAGATAATATCGTGGGAAAGGCGAACCAGAGACTGCGTTTTATTGGCAGAATCCTTAAAAGATGCAACAGAACTACTAAAGAAACTGCAAACACTGCGCTTGCCCGTCCATTTTTGGAGTATTGCAGCCCAGTGTGGGATCCTTATCAGGTGGGTTTGACGGAGGACATCGAAAGTGTCCAAAGAAGGGCAGCTCGTTTCGTATTGTCACGATGTAGGGGAGACAGCGTTACGGAAATGATACAGGATCTGGGATGGGAATCATTACAACAACGGCGCTTATCGCTGAGGCGTGGGTTACTTGCGAAACTCCAATCGCCAACATTCTCCTCCGAATTCGAAAATATATTGTTGACTCCCACTTACATAGGTAGAAATGATCATCAGAATAAAATAAGAGAAATCAGAGCTCGAACAGAGAGATTCAGGTGTTCTTTCTTCCCGCGCGCTATTCGAGAATGGAATGGGAGATAAATAGTATAACTGTGGTTCGATGAACCCTCTGCCAGGCACTTAAATGTGATTTGCAGAGTATCCCATGTAGATGTAGAACAGAGGCGTGCAGCGCGCCACATTTACCCGCCCGAGCTCGCCTGCGTCCGGCCGCTGCGCTCTGCTGCCCGCACCTCGGGTAGTCTAGTGGAGCCCCACTGCACCGCTGTACACAGCGAGCGAGCTACGGTGCGCCGTCGAGTCCCGACACTCGCCGGGCGAGCGGGTACCCGCCGGGCCCGTGCAACAGCGCTACACAAGGCGCTGCGAGCGGGGGAATGCAGACAGTTCTGAGCAAGACGTTGTAACGATCACAGCGTAGGCTTCACGCACCTTTTGTGTTACCTGCATAGCAATTTATAAGTTATCAATCGTTATGTCTGAAGTAAATAGTGAACAGGACAGATCGTACCAACGTAGGAGTAGACGATCCGAGGAAGAAAAAAAAACGACGTTTCCAGGAAACTGGCGGAGAGAATCTACAAGCGTTTACAGAGATCGGGAGACAGCATTGTATGGGAGCGTTTTATGATGATTGTAGGTAATGATAATAAACCTGTGGGATATGCAGAGTGTAATGGCTGCCGTAAATTATTATCGTTCCGTGATGGCAGTACCTCTACGCTGTTACGGCACCTTAATAGCTGCAAAGCTTATCAGAATACTGATTTGAACGGTTGTAGCAATATTCCAGGGTCAAGCAAAATCTTTTGTGCTGGAGAAATGTGTAAGAATGTGTGCAGTAGATTTGCGGCCCTTCAGCACAGTTGCGGGAGAAGGATTTCGAGACCTCGCACAGACTCTGATGGAGATAGGAGCACAGTACCCCACTGCAAGTGCGAAAGACGTTCTTCCTCATCCTTCAACAGTTTCTAGGAACATAAAAAGAATAGCAGACGAATACCGTGCGGCTATGGTACCCCCAGTATTGCAGGATATAGAGGATGGGGCGTGTGCATGTACTACTGATATGTGGACAGATGCGTACACTAAAACACATTATTTGACTGTTACGACGCATTCAATCTCCCGAAATTTTCAGTAGAAAAGTAGGGTGCTATTCCTTGCAGAGTTCCCGTCTAATGTGGAGAAAACTGCTGCAAATATACGGGAGGAAATTGAAACTAATATGAGCAAGTTAGGGATATTTACGAACCATTTGACGACGATTACGTTCGTTACTGATCAGGGGGCAAATGTGAAGAAGGCACTTGAAAGTTATCGTCGCCTTCCGTGCAATATCCACTCTCTTAACACTGTTCTGCGCCACACCCTTGAGGATAACTGGTTGCAGGAATATTGTCCTACTGTTTATGACTCACTAGAAGCAACGAATCATGTAGTAACTTAATTGAAAAGGAGTGGGCATATCAAAGACTCGCGATTGCAGTTTACTCTAAAGCAGCAAGTAGATACTCGCTGGAATACTGTAAATGTCATGCTAAAATCCGTATTTATACAGCATGAACAAATTGCTGAGGTTTTACGTGAATTTGGTAAAATATACTTGCTTGAGAACTGGAATTACGAAGCAGTCGACAAATTAATACAGTTTCTCCAAGTTTTTCAAGAGGCCGCCAAAGCAATGGAAGCAGACAGTGGTCCGACGTTGCAACTGGTTGTACCATGAGTGTACCAGCTACGCAAACACTGTACTGAGAACACAGCAGACAGTGAGGTAAGAGAACCAATACTCAAACGATTCATTTATAGATTAAATGTTTTGTTATATGTGTTAAACATCTATAAAAATACGATGTGCCTCAATGTTGATTATTTGCAGGAAATATCACTGCTGAAAGCACGCGCTCGGAATCTCGTGAGCGAAAAAGTCGAAACAAAGCCAGTACATTTGCTTGCATTATTTCTGGTACCACAGGCACGTCATCTGAAGCAACTTTCGGAAACTGAGAGAGAGCAAGTTTATGCCTCAGCACGTTCGAGATGTGCTGCATGTCAAGGTAAATTTTGTGCATGTTAAGCATATATTTATTCAGTGCTGACATCCTGAAAGGTTTCTTAACATCTAACTTCATGACGGCATGTTGTATTACTTACAGAATGTCATACAGAGTACGAAGCCGCAGCTGCGACACCTTCAAAACGTGCAAATACTGTCTTTGCATCTTGGGCGGAGGAAGAGGAAACTGTCGATGAAGTATCCATGTATTTGTTGATGGGTAAACCAGATGATGGACAGTCGCTTCTGGAGTGGTGGAAATCCAGAGCGACAACTTATCCCAGACTGTCGCAAGTGGCACGAGAAGTCCTCTGTATGCCTGCCTCTAGTGCCGCTAGCGAGAGGGTATTTAGTAGAGCTGGGCTTGTCATTACCGATAAACGTAATGGAATATCGACGGAAAATGTGGAAGATCTGCTTATAGTGCACTGCAATACTATTGTAAGTTTCAGATACATTTCCCATTACCTCCTGTATTTGTTATCATAAATCTCTAATAGCTAATTTTTTTTTTTTTTTTTGTTTTTTTTTTTTTTTTTTTGTTTTAGGAATAAATTGGTCCAAAATGTCATCATATCAATATGAGAAGATGAATGTTCAGTTCTTTACCTAAAACAAGAAAGTTTCCAATAAAAGTTGTTGGTGATGTAGTATATTATAATAAAAGTTAAATAAAGTATGTGTCCTTACCTTCTTTCCTTATTTACATATAGATATATATAAAAAGAAACAAATTGATCTTGCCAAAAGCCGAGAAGCGATTCTTCTTGGTGTTAGATTCGTATGCACAGTGGTTCTTAACCTTTATGCGCTGTTACCATATCACAGATATTAAAATGAAATAAAGTGAAATACAAAATTATAGACGAAAAAGGTTTTTACTGGTACATGCAAGTAACTGAATTCCACACATAGGGTTTAAAAGTGTCTATGGTTTGTAAGTTTTCTTCAATCGTTTCATATCAAAAGGGCAGATGCAGGCTTTTGCATAAAGGAGAGGTGCATTATACAATATTAAAGTATTTTACACTTGTCTGTTAACCTAAAATTTTTTTTATGGAAATAATCGGCTAGTCCCTTTCCTGGAATTCAGTGAGAAGGTTCCTCCTGATTTGATTTGCCGGCCGCGGTGGCCGAGGGGACTGAGGCGCTTCAGTCACGGTCTGCACGGCCACTACGGTGGGGGGTTCGAATCCCCCCTCGGGCATGGATATTTGTGCCGTCCTTAGTTGTAGGTAGTTCATAAGTAGTTTGTAAGTTTAGGGACTGATGACCCCGTAGTTAAGTCCCTTAAGCTTAACAAACATTTGATTTTTTGATTTGCTTCGCTCATAAATTTTAAGTCTGGATCCACAGACGTTGAAGCAAGTCTCAGGTTAGTTTCAAGGAGAAGTGTGTTTCTGTATTTATTTTGTATCTAAGAACTAGAAGTGAACGTATTTTCGCACAAATATGTGGCGAGACCTGTAATAAATGTGTTACCTCTTACAATGCTAAAGATGTATGTCACTTAAAGTTACTGGACGTTTCCAGAAACTACTGGTATTAATTTCCAGTTATGTGGATTCTAAAATTATTACTCCTTCCAAGACTTTGCGATTCCCATTGCTATTGCTAGACATGGAAGGGAAATAATCTTTGAAAGTTTTTCCAAGTCCCTCCAAATGTTTTTCAATTATGTTCTTGACATTTTCTTCTAATGAAAGATTATTTGCACCAGCAAGTCGTCAAGGTTATTGAAGCACTTATTTTGACTGAAATTGTAACTCATTTCGTAAACTACTGGCTTTTTAAAGATTTACTGTTTACCTTGGCAGAATTTTAGCTTGATAATTAGTTGGACAACCTTGAACAAAATTAAATATCACATCATCGTAGGGCATATAAATTTTGTCACATACATGAAATACGTAGATTTACTAGCAACAAGGAACTGAAGAGATTTAAGGAATAATCTTTTTCTTTATGTTAGAGCCATCACTTAGTTTAATATGAAGTGAAAGTGAAACATTGTGTAAGTAAATACTGAGCAAAGTATACAACTAACTACAAATTTGCTGGAGGTGGCTAACGCGAAGCCAACAACTTTCAACATGTTTTATATTTCCGGCGCGAAGCGATTCGGCTACCGTTTTGCTTCTGCACCACAAAATTGGACGTTCTGCTTTTACCAGGTGCATTACTGCGCACGTCTATTTTTTTTCTTCGCAACTGATAGTACACTGACAATTCAGTCACTGAGAAAAAAATCCCAAGTGTTTTCAAGATACATGAAAGACTGTCCAGCGATAGAAATCTGATAACTGCGACCTTGAATGTCACCTATCGAATAGTGGTGACACCCTCGGTGTTTCAGATACCCCCAGCCAAAGGGAAAAGGGGGGGAAAAATAAAACAACAACAATGGTCCACACGCCTATATCAATGAACAGTAATTAGTTTACTTGGAGTGGTTAAGTGTAAGCTGTACCTTCCAACATTCTACCGGTTAATCGTTTCTAATGACCCCGATTGCAACTGAACGTTTATTTTTATTTTTATTTATTTACTTATTTTTTTCTTAGCAGCAAGGAAACACCAAGCAATTTAGCGAAATGTCCACAGAAACGCTGTTCGAACACGCGCTGAATACACATATTTGCTATCGCAGCACTGATGCTGCTCATTAACTCGCAATTACTCATGATTTGAGACAGCTCTATTGCACTCGCGTTAATATGTGTTCTAAAATGCATCTGTCATTAAGCTGCCCGCTATCTAACTTTTTCAATACATGATTTGTAAATGAAAAGTTGAATGCTTTGTTAGAAAGCTAAGTTGCTGTACTATCAGATGTCCAAATATCAGATTTTTTTAACCCCATAGTTTCCTCAGAATCAAGTGGAAAGCATTATGAAACTAAAAACTCACGCGGAATGAAGAAGAGACATGTATTTTTTTTTCCCCACAAGAAAGTAAAGCGTGTAAGGAAAAACTAAGTTAATAAACTGATGTGGGATGGTCGTTTGTAACGTGAACAGTTTTTATAGTGTGAAAATCGGAACAGTGTATTTCCCGCTAAGAGAGTCTGAACTAGCCCCTGAGAACTCAGCTACGAACTAGGCAATAACTCGGTCTCAGCGCAGCTAGCATCGCACAGAAGACGACGCCGCAAGGAGAGAGAAGAACAGATAGAAGTTGAGTATTGTATTCTTCAGTCAATAAAACTTCTAATACTAACTATATCACTGTTATACATGACCATGCATCCTGCACCATACCTTTTCTGAAAACCAGACCGGGACGAGAACTCAAGAAATGGCGACGAGTACTCAAGAAATAGCGACGAGGATGACTCAACAAATATCCTTACTTTCTTAATGTTTTCAAGTGTGCAAATGTTTGTGAAGCTTATGGGACTTAACTGTAGGGTAATGTGTCTCTAAACTTACAAACTACTTATGACCTAGCGTATACTAAAGACAGCACAAACATCCATGCCCGAGGGGGGATTCGAACTTCCGACGGGGAACGGCCTCGCGCATCATAGCGTAGGGCAGGGCTAGGAAAATGCCGTTTCGCGAGCGCGAGCGCTCTCAGCGACTCACACCAATACCACCTAGAAGACAAGGCCTTACAACAGGCAGTGGCTACGTCACACTTAGAGGCCCTGGCCGCCATCTGACTGGCCGGCCGCTGCGCGGCGATGGGCGTGCCCCAGCCAACAGCCAGTGAGGCGGCGGCCGGGGCCTCTAAGTGTGACGTAGCCACGGCCTGTTGTAAGGCCTTGTCTTCTAGGTGGTATTGCTCACACGGCCTGCTCGCAGCTCCCCCCCCCCCCCATCCACTCCACCAGCCAGCAGCGCCCCCACTCAATTTCGACTAGCCGCGCACCTCACTACACCACGCGGAACCACTCGTTCTCGATAACTTCGAGATGTTGGTTCAAAATCAGTTTAAATAAATCCAGAATGATGTAAATTAATGCTTATTTCTTTTTTGTTCGTAGTACCTCTCCTCTGAAATGACAATTCTTTTATGTGTATGTCACCTTGTTGTTTATCTCGACAGGAAACGGATAGGCTTTGTGATCATAGAGTTTCTTCCCCTTTATGTTTTGTATATATCATAGGAGTTAAGTTTAGTTATCGCTTTTACTTCCTCCAGGGAGAAGGATTTTGTTTTACACTTGATAAATTATACTTATTAATAGTTCCTAGGTTTTTGCTTCCTGCAGCATGGATATTTTATTTTCCTTTAGCTTACAAATTTTCCCATGTACTTATTTGGTTATTTTTGAGAAGTTCTTTATCGTACCACGACAATTTCGTTGTGGTACCACTGACATAGGCAGGAAACTTTTTCCATCGCTCCTTGGTCTTGAATTCTGGAATTCAGTTTTCATCCTTTCCTAAGGATGTAATGAACCTTAATAATTGTTACCTTCTGACCGACCACCCAGTTTCTCGTCATTGTAATGAAGCAGGTTTTTAGTTGCAAAAAGTTCAGTTTTGTTACATTTTGTTTAAAAAAATCTACACAATTCTGTGAAAATATAATGTAAAATTTAGAATAAAAGAGTCTTATCTTAATTCTTTACGTCTGTGTCCTATTTGTGGCCACGAAAGTAGCTTTTTACAGTGGCTCGAAACTGTGTTTCATCCTTACATGAGCAACCGTTGCACGGTACAGGATACACAGGGTTCGGGTAAGCACTATTGCCACTTAGTTCCCACTCAAACATGCTGTGGCAGATACGATTGTAGCGGTGCCCTTTTCACGGAAGCCGCATCAGCTCGAAATGACCTCATGTGTTTTGTACGTGCAGTAAGTACTTCAGCTTGTCCTTACTCAGCTGCACAGTTGCCCCCGGCCAGCCACAGCGCACAGGCCTGCTCCCCGCACTGTTGGCTCTCAAGGCCGCTCAGCGCCGCCCTTTCGGCTCTCGCTGCTCGCGGGCAGCTCTCGTGCCCACCCCTGGCGTAGGGCCTCAATGCGCTCGGCGGCTCCGCCGCGGCTCTCGATGTTCTCGTCACTGACGATGGTTGCCGGTCGTCCGCTATGGGGAGTGTCAGAAACACTTTCCAGCACACGTTGAAAACGAGCGAATCACTCGCAGATACACTTCACGCACTGTGCTTGATCACCATAAACTCATACCAGCACCGAAACGTTTCTTTAGGGGTGTTTCATAGCTTAAAACAAAACTTTAAATTATCCTTTGATAGTTTATTGTCCTTTTGTCAGTCCAGAACAAAAGCACTAAACAACCACGTCGTCCAACAGGTGTAACACGGAACACACACGACGCTCACCAGAACCACGGTGGGGGCAGTACAGTTTGTCAACACCTGCTCAAATGTTCAAATGTTTGTAAATCTATCGGACCAAACTGCGTGGTCATCAGTCCGTAGCTTACAAACTACTTAAACCTAGGTAAACTAACCTAAGGACAACACACACACCCATGCCCCAGGGAGGACTCGAACCTCCACGGCGAGCAACCGCGCGCTCCGCAGCGAGACGCTTTAGACCGCTCGGCTACTCCACCACGGCTCAACACCTGCCACTACACAGGTGCAGCCTTGTGACTCGCTCGTGTTGCCCGATCGACCGTTCTGACTTTATTCAGCCAATTTTATTGTATAATATCGTAAGGGTTTCGGTGAGTCGATTATACCTGAGGTTCAAATCGGTGTACAGTGTACCAAAAGGTGAAAAATTCCTCGGCTCCCAATTACAGTAGTGACTGAAATCCATGGTACAGAAATAAAGAGCCCAAGTGTTTTGATTTGTGCACAACGACATAAAGATAATTAGACACGTGATACATACATGAGAAACTTGAACCGTAATTACGTTTGCACTTTGTAAAATCATTGACGTCAGCTGACAGATACCTGTTGATAGTACCACATTCTTCAGATAAGGAAATATTAATTGCTAATAAATGTTCTCCGTTGAAGGGCTCATTTAAGCTCCTCTTGAAAAGAATGACTTGCAAAAGAAGCAATCAAACGTGACCACTCAGCCCAGTACGATATAAGGTACAAACACACATACCACTTCTACGGCTACATAAATAATCCATTGCAAGGTGCCTTCAGGAGGATTCTTTCCCTTTCTGTTCAAATCCCAAATAGAACAGGGGAATAATGAATCTGCATGAGTCCCAAATTATCATATATTATATTTCTAGTCTGTGTAATTGTTCAACCGTTAGCTTGAAATGTCTACACTCGAAACTTCCGCGATAGTGTTTCGCTAAACAACGTCGCCTTCTCTCCAGCGATTTTCATTTCAGTTTCCGAAGTGCCTCTCTAACTCTCGCGCATTGATTGAACCCATCAATAATAAACCTAGCAGCCCCCCTCTAAATTGCTTCTTTTTGGTTCTTTAAACCAGTGTTTTTCAACCTGTGGTTCGCGACCCCCCGGGTGGTCACAGAGTCTTGCTCGTGGGGAAACCGTCACAGGAGGAAAAACGTGCATCATAAAATAACTAGAAGATCAGTAAAACAAAATCGTATATCTAACTCAAATATATTTAATGTTATAATTATAGATTTCTTTGTGTAACATTCATTATCAATTGAAAAACTCATGGATCTTTTATAATGCGTTGTACTAATGATGGATAAGCGCAATGTCTGAAAACTTTTTTAGGGAGCAATTAATTGATAAAAGAACGTGATGCAACAAGTAATTCTGAAAAAGATTTACTTTAGACATTTTCTATATAGTGCAACCTTCCTTAAGGTAAGTGAAACCCGCCTATGTAGCCCACGTTAATTTTTTTCATTTCTGGTACACTTCAAAGAAATTCTAATAGGGTTAGCTGCCTGTAATTTTCAAATACTATTATTTGTACCTTAATGAATAATAATAAGAAGGATTATTAACACAAACCAAAAAGTTTACTTGGTATGATTTTTTTAATCATTCTATATGATTTACAGGAAACCCCCTTCTTATCACTGTTTACTGGTGTTATGTAGCCGCACAGAAAAAAATACATGTACCTAGTTTTCTTAGTTTGCTTACAATGTGTACCAAAGTGCATGAAATTATGTAACTGAGAAAAACGACCATAAAGTTTAGAGGAATCTCACCTGACTCCAGTCAATTCCTAGAACATTCCAGCCCCATAGTCTGGATCACTTATGTCGTTTTTGGTGGCTTTCAAGTTTCTCCGAATTCTTCCTGCCCTTTTAGCCATTTCTTTCATCAGTATATCTGCTTTAATCTCTTTCAAAATATTCTGTGTTGAATCCTGGATTAACGTTCAACTTTTGTAGCACTTTAGCCCTGCCAACATTTCCATCATTGAATGATAGAACAGCATCACAAAGTCCTATTTGAAGTCTATTAGCACCAACAAACACAGTCTTTGGAAGATCAGGATGTGCTAAATCCCTATACACCGACTAACATCAGCTACAGCAGGGGGTACCCCGTGGTGTCTATAATTTGGTTATTTCTTGTTGTGTTTGCACCATGAATACTCTTCTTTAGGGCAACTCCATGTATCGGTGCTTCATCTGATGAAAGCAAGTAGTCCATACAGCTGCTTTCATGTCGGACAAATCAAATATGTTATTTCTAATTGCTTGGCCATAGTAGCTCTGCAAGCGGTCAATCAAGCTGTCTGTAAGTCTATTTGCACAGCCAATACCCATCAGACAACTTTTCCCAAACATTGTGGTTTTTCAGTCTTCGGAGCCTTATAACCATGTGTTTTTGCACATCTCCTATGCACTCCTGTTTCTCTGGTGAAATATTTTCTCCATAAGATTTACTCTGTACCACCTTCATGTACCCTTTGCTGTCTCCACCCCACAAGTACTGTTTGAATACCACTCCTCTTGTCTCAACCGATCTTAGAAATATTCGCACTGCACCCATATTCCCACTTGGTCACTGTAAATTTACAGCACAGTTTTCGTGCACGTATTCACCCTTGTTCTTACACACAAAGCAGAATTTAGAAAGCAGTTCTACATCTAGCACCTTTCCAGTATATACAGAAGTAGCCACCACAACACCATAAAGGGAAGTATGTCCCCTCTTATGCCGAGTCCCATCGACAGCAATTGCTATGTTTTTGTTTCTGTCATTACAGTGCACCGCTTCTTTCACAGCCTGTCACATGCTATCTTCTGAAACACGTTTCACACATTCGATAATACTCTCACCAATTTTGTGGAATATCGCATGGGGCTTAGGTAAGTTCATCACTGCACACAATGTTTTACCTGCAGCGTTACCCTTGCCTACACATCTCATTTCATAAACAAATCTTACATTCACATCATACCTGTTGTTAGTGGTTTTTGAAGTATGAAAGGAATTCTCTTTATGACAAGAAGAACAAACAATAACTAGTGAAGATGCCATCGCTCTTTGTTTACCATATTCTTCGAAAACTAATAATCAGTTGCATTACAATTTTTGCAATGTGAGTATTTATAAACGGCTTCTGTAAGAAGTTCAACGTCTACTATTACGTTACCTGGCTGAAGACTGCCAGTTTCATGCACGTTTGAAAGCTCATTTTCCAATATTTTCGTGAAGAATGGTTGGGAAATGACACAGTTTCTTCTTCGAGGAACTAGCTGGAGTTTCAGTTGTATGTGATGGACATGCCCTGTTGGGCGCAGCGTCCTCTGACGTTATGGAGTCATTCCTGTTTTCACCATTATTCTCGTAGCGGTATTTCCGTGAATAACGGTTTCCGTTGCATTTTCTCTTCCCAAATAATTTCACTCGACCTATTGTTGATAATGGAGCATTACAATAATTTCAACAACTACGAAACGAAAACAACATAAAAAATAAATATTCTAGAAGTTGTCAGTGTTACCAACTTAGAGAATACGCTGTACAGAGTAAAGCAGAAGTGAGCTCTGAAGCGTACCTCTTTTATTTTCGACATATTACGCAACAATGTGAAGTACAGCAAAAGGTGGGCTTGTCATTCACGATCACTACATAAAAAGCTCACTTCTAGAAATTTTTACATTTTTTCTGCAGATACACTTTCTTTACATCGTAAATCTATCATTTTGCTGAAAAAAATTAGAAATTTTTCACTCATTGTTGGGTCTTACTTACCTTGGACAAATTCGCTTCTTAATAAATAGTTGCCACTACTCAAGTTCCAACCCTTTAATGATTGTAAAAACAGTTCAAATGTTTGTAATGCTGTAGGATCAAACTGCAATGGTAATCGGTGCCTAGACAAACTACTTAAAATAACTTACGCTACGAACAACACACACACTCACAGATGCCAGACGGAGAACTCGAAGCTCCAGATGGAGCAGTTGCTCACTCCGCAGCAAGGTGCCTTAGAGCGCACAGCCACACCTGTATCTCTATGCTAATAAGACGCATTTGTTGTCTGTTCTCTTATAACTCAGATCCAGACAACCAAATAACGTGAAATTTGGTACACGTACACAAAATTACATGGGAAAGGTTCTTAAACAGGTTTCGTCCCATATTTTTTTTTTTAATTTTTTTTTTTTTTTTTTTTTTTTTTTTTTTTGGAAAACCAACCGGAAAATTTGAGAAAAAGTAAAAGTGCGTTTTCAATGTGTCCGTGTAAATCTATATCTTCTGATCTTGATGAAATTTTGTACAATTTACCTTCTAAACGAGAGGAAGGGCACTGTCTACATAAAATTTCATTCAGTGCATGGTAGAGGGTGTTATGGATTTTTTCAAAATCCTTAGTTTTGCTCCAATCTTGATGAAGTTTTGTACACTTGACCTTGAAAACAAGATGGTTACTGTCTACATAAAATTTCGTTCGGTGCATGGGGGAGAGTACTTTACTTAGAGACTTCGATTGCAGTCTCTATACATATAAGACGCATTTTTGGACTCTTCTGCAGAAAACCTTATTTTAAACTCGGGCAAAGCCGGGTACTTGCAGCTAGTTATTTGTAATTGTATTTAAAAATTATCAACACAAAACTAAATTTGTTTTGCGAAAAATGTTGTCGATTAGGTGCCGCTTAGAATAAAGTTACAGGGTTAGAACTCAGCACTTAAGGTATTGAGCAAGAGGATGAAACTGTCGCCGCGACGGAGTGGCCAAGCGCATTGAGGCGCTATGCTCCGATGCGCGAGAGCGTTCCCCGTCGGGGGTTCAAATACCCCCCCCCCTCGGGCATGGATCTTTGTGCTGTCTTTAGTATAAATTAGTTCATATGTAGTTTATAAATTTAGGGACTGATGATCCTGCAGTTAAGTCCCATAAGCTTTAGAAATATTTAAACATTTGCTAATACTGTGCTATATTTAAGTACGATTGGAGTAATTGAAATGGTACAGGAAGTTAGAATAGGAACAGTTCAGCACTCGTACTTCACTCGTGGTTGCTGATGTTTAAAAAATTACCAAGATATTAATTTGAAATTTGTATTTAATATCCATTCCAGTGCGTGCTATAAGGAGGAAAAAATCAGTGTACAGATGTATCAGTAGGTTTGCACAATACAAATCAAAAATGGGGTGCCACAAGGTTCGGTCTTGGGCCCTTTGCTGTTCTTTATATATATTAATGTTTAGCCATTCTATATTCATAAAGATGCAAAGCTGGTTCTTTTTTGCTGATGATACAAGTACAGTTATCACACCTGACAGACAAGAACTAATTGATGAAATTGTAAACGACGTCTTTCAGAAAATCATTAAGTGGTTCTCAGTTAATGGACTATCATTAAATTTTGATAAAACACAGTACATACAGTTCCATACAGTAAATGGAATGACACCATCAATAAATATAGACTTTGGTCAAAAATTTGTAGCAAAGGTATAATATTCAAAATCTTTACGTGATAGCATTGGTGAGGGGTTAAATTGGAAAAACACACTGAAGAGCTGTTGAAACGTTTGAGTTCAGCTAGTTATGCTATTAGGGTAATTGAAAATTTTGGTGATATACATCTCAATAAATTAGCCAACTATGCCTATTTTCATTCTCTGCTTTCGTATGGCATCATTTTCTGGGGTAATTCATCATTGAGTAAAAAAGTATTCATTGCACAAAAGAGTGTGATGTGAATAATTGCCGGAGCCCATCCAAGATCATCCTGCAGACACTTATTTAAAGAGCTAGGGATCTTCACAGGAGCTTCTCAGTATATATACTCACTTACGAAATTTGTTATTACCAATTCCAAAGCAATAGCAGTGTACATAACTACAACACTAGGAGAAAGAATGATCTTCACTATTCAAGGTTAAATCTAGCTTTGGCACAGAAAGGGGTGAATTATGCTGCCACAAAAGTCTTTGGTCACTTACCAAACAGCGTCAAAAGCACGACAGATAGCCAACAAGCATTTAAAAATAAATTAAAAGAATTTCTGCATGGCAACTTCTTCTACACTATAGATGATTTTTAGATATAAATTAGTAAATTTGAAAAAAGGACTTCTGTGGTACCCTAATCAGGTCGTTGCGTGCCGCAAATAAAAACCAATAATAATTAAATATCTCAAGACATATATTGTCTCGTTATACCGAAGGTATATATAGGCAAAATTTTAGTCAGTTTCCAGACAGACTACCATCTACCACTCGCGTTGAAGAAACTAATTCACTCCCATCCAATGAAAGCTTATGGTAAAACGCCCCAAGTTTCCAATCTTTACCTTTACCAGATTGATGTTATAAGATTTCTTTTTTCTTTTTCTTCTTTCTTTTTGTCTTTTCGGGTTCTGGGGGGGGGGGGGTTCTATCCCCCTCATCCCCCTCCCCCCCCCCCCCCCATAGTTACGCCACTGCACATAACAGAATGTTTCCGGCTTGTTTTAGACGGAGGCAGTTCACGTCAAACCAAGCTAGCATACACTCCGCGTCATTCGAGAGAAGCACGGACTCCGTTTCGATGTTCTATTTTCCGTTGCCGCCAATACGTATTTGAAAATACGTGTGGTAAGTGTAAGAAAAAATGTTCAATGGTTGTCAAGCTTAAGGGACTTAACTACGGGGTCATCAGTCCCTAAACATACAAACTACTTATGAACTACTTTATACTAAAGACGACACAAACATCCATGCCCGAGGGGAGGATTCGAACCCCCCTACGGCGAGCGGCCTCGCGCATCGGAGCATAGCGCCTCAATCCCCTCGGCCACTTCGCCGCGGCTAAGTGTAAGAATCTTCTCCAATTTCGAGGTGACCGTTATTGACTGTAGCTGTTTGATAACCGGGACAGTAAAGCTAATTATTTGGCATTTCGCGTGGAAGACATACCTGAACTGTTTTGAGTGCTGTTTAGATAGGAACAATACTTTACTTGACAATTTAATATCTGATGTGTGTGTGATGTTTTTTTAAAGAATAAATCAACTTATTGAGAATTTTGTACATTCATTTTCGTCGTAGTTTCCGTGTACTCTAAATTTAACAGAGATTAGGGACATTTTGTTACAGTTTCGAGGAGCTAATCTGTTGTCTAGCCACTAAGGATTAAGAGTAGTGTTCTCCATCGCTGGCAGGCTGCTCATAACATTAATGACCAGGCTCTGGAAAAGGCAACGTTACTTACAAATCGCGCACAATAAGAGAGTGTATTACAGAGTCCAACGATAGACGCGACCGTAAGAATAATCCAAGCCACCGCTCCATAATTAACAATGACTTTTATCATCTTGGTCTATACGCCAGATTGTGCATCATCCATCACGTCCCTATTGTTCATTATTTTTATAAACGATTTAGGAGACAATCTGAGTAGCTCTCTTAGGTTGTTATCGGTTAGTAAAGTATCCAGAATTTCAAAAGCAACTGCAAAATGATTTAGGTAAGATATCTACATTGTGCAAAAGATGGCAATTGACCCTTAATAATGGAAATTGTGTAGTCATCCATAAACCACTAAAAGGAGCCTGTTAAACGTAATCTACACAACAAATCAGTCAAACTTACAAGCCGTAAATTGCCGCGGTGGAGTAGCCGAGCGGTCTAAAGCGTCTCGCTGCGGAGCGCGCGGTTGCTCGCCGTGGAGGTTCGAGTCCTCCCTGGGGCATGGGTGTGTGTGTTGTCCTTAGGTTAGTTTACCTAGGTTTAAGTAGTTTGTAAGCTACGGACTGATGACCCCGCAGTTTGGTCCGATAGATTTACAAACATTTTAAAACACAAACAAACAAGACGTAAATTCAACTAAATACCTAGGAGTAACAATTACGAACAACTTAAGTGGGAAAGAACGCAGAAAATATTGTAGGTAAAGCGAACCAAAGACTACGTTTCGTTAGCAGAACATTTAGAAGATGCAACAGTTCTACTAAAGAAACTGCCTATACCACGCTTGTGCATCGTATTTTGGAGTATTGTCCGTGACAGACGATTTAGAGAAGTTCAGAGAAGGTCAGCTCGTTTTGTCACTTGAGATGGAAATCATTAAAAGAAAGGCGTTACTCGTTGCGACGAGATCTAGTTGCGAAATTTCTTTCACCAACTTTCTGTTCCGAATGCGAACATATTTTGTTGGCACCCATCTACATAGGAATACTTGATCATCAAAATAAAATAAGAGAAATCAGATCAAAAACGGAAAGATTTAGGTGTTCCTTTTTACCACGAGCTACTAAAGGACGGGCCGGCCGCGGTGGCCGAGGGGACTGAGACGCTCCAGCACGGTCTGCACGGCCACTACGATCGGGGGTTCGAATCCCCCCTCGGGCATGGATATTTGTGCCGTCCTTAGTCTTAGCTAGTTCATAAGTAGTTTGTAAGCTTAGGGACTAATGACCCAATACGTTCTACAAACATTTGAACATTTTTTGAACTAAAGGACGGAACTGTAGAGAAATATCGTAAAAGCGGTTCGGTGAAGTCTCTGCCATGCACTTCTTCGTTAATTGTTTCAAATGTTTGTTAAGCTTATTGGAGTTAACTACGGGGTCATCAGTCCCTAAACTTACAAACTACTTATCTACTATCTTATACTAAGGACGGCACAAATATCCATGCCCGAGGGGGGATTCTAACTCCCGACCGTAGTGGCCGTGCAGACCGTGACTGGAGCGCCTCAGTCTCCTCGGCCACCGCGGCCGGCCAACGTTAAAATTGCAGAGTATTTATGTAGATGTAGAAAAACAGCGAAAAGTCTGTTTAATATGTATGTCAGTACAATGGCATCCAAATGCGGTTTTTTCTCTTCGACAAACTGATTATTCTAATATTGCTGGTCACTTCCACTTAGTTACTGTAAAGTAACTTATATTCATTACTTTTCTCGCTAATTATTTCATTCGAAGTGTACAAAAAAGCGAGTCACCTTAGTTTCCATTCGTTCTGAAGTTGTTAAAAATATTATTTGAGGTAGTTTTGCCACGTTTTGAAGGAACTTTACTTTATGGCATTGAAAAGAAGAGATCAGAATATGATAGACTGTAAGAAGAAACGAGCGTCGTGACGTCAAACTGGAGTGACCTCCTTTCAGTAGACTATATGTTTTCTTTCGGTTGAGAGAACTCGTCTTAATTATATGAAAGTTTCACCAATAGCGTGCACTACTGAAACTTCATTTAGCACCCTAAGGCGAATGAAGACGTAAATAGGGAGTACAGTTAGTGGAAAGCGTCTTTTGGACTTCGCCTTTATTAAACTCCCATAGAGAGAATAAGTGAAATAACTTCGTCGTCTCTAGTGCTATAATTAGAAAGCAACAAGTATTACATTCGGCGAATGAAGTCAGAACGGTCGATCAGACAACACAGCCGAATGAGAACGCGGGTGTTGCTAACCTGCCCCCCCGTACTTCAGTTGAGCATCGTGTGTGTTCCGTGTTACACCTGTTTGACGAAGTGCTTGTTTGAAATAAATCGCAATTTGCGATCAGTTATGGCATCACTGCACTAGTTTTATATGGAATACCAAAGTGTGGCGAATGAAAATTTGTGTCCGGCCGGGATTCGAACCCGGGATCTCCTGCTTACTAGGCAGACGCGTTGACCACGCCGCCACCGAGGACACAGTGACCAGCCCGACTGCGGAGGACTCTTCCCTGCACGTCTCCCGCCACACCCAAATCTCCATTCGCCACGTGTCTCTTTCCTATTACCACAGCCTATTTGTTCTGTAATGCGAATGGCGCTTGGAGATTTGTGTGTGGCGGGAGACGTGCAGGGAAGAGTCCTCTGCAGTCGGGCTGGTCACTGTGTCCTCGGTGGCGGAGTGGTCAACGCGTCTGCCTAGTAAGCAGGAGTTCCCGGGTTCGAATCCCGGCCGGGCACAAACTTTCATTCTCCACATTTTGGTATTCCATCTAAACCTAGTACTGTGAAGCCATAACTGATAGCAAATTGCGATTTATTTCATTCATTGATATGTTTCCAATACTCTGAGAAATTTCAACTATCAGTCTTTTTTATGTATTTATTTATTGTAATTCTTTATTGGCAAATCATGGTTTCGACCAGTAACTGGCCATTATTAATGCATGTGATTAACTGTAGATAATCGATTGATAGCTGAAAATTCTCAGAGTATATAATTATGTGCTTGTTTAGTGCACTGGTCCTGAAATAAGAACAGGACAATGACGGAGCAAAAGAACAATTACAGGTTTTGTTTTAAGCTTGGTAAGACACATATTGAAATGCTTGCGATCCTCACACTTGCTTATTGGGATGAAGCACTGTGCATGAGGTGTGTATACGAGTGGTTCACCCGTTTTCCAGGAGGCCGGGAAACTGTTTCTGACAGTCCCCATAGCGAACGAGCGGCGACGGTCGTCATTGACGAAAACATTGAGCAAGTGAGGACATTAAGCACCAACGATCGTCGATTAACTGTGTGAATGAAAGCGGATGAACTGCACATTAACCGTGAATCTGTGGACAAATCCTTGCCCAGAAGTTAGAGGAAAGCGTGTTGTCGTCTTGTGCTACATCACTTGACTGACGATCAGAAACAGACACATTTAGAGACTACACAGTATTTTGTGGAAACGGCGGATGCGACACTCAATTTTCGGAACCATATTGTCACTGAGGATGAAACCTGGTGTCTCTAGTACGACCCTGAAATGAAACGACAATGCATGGATCGGCGCTGTCCGATATCACCTCGTCGGAAAACGGTCAGAGCAGGAAAATTACGCATCAGAACGATGCTCTTTTCTGATAGTCAAGGCATTATCCACAAAGAATCTATACCTGAGGGAACGACTCTGAACCCTGCAAAATACGTTAGGGCGGGGAGGGGGGGGATGTGTGCTAAACAAAAAAAATTATTTTTATTATTTATTTTGGATGCATTTAATAGTGAAATATATTGACAACCATATCCCAGAGTTTCACTTTCTAAATCGCATTGGATATGAGGAAAAAAAATACTTACGTTGCTTGATGTTTTCCGTCTACGCCCCCAGTCGCAATTTTTTCTGTTGCCTTAGTCGGATCTTCGTCATAATTATGTGCGTTTGGCACACAAAGTTTCGAACAAAACGACAAGAAGGCTTTGATGTATTGCTCTGGTCTTTTTGGCGATCACGGATCAGCTTATAATCGGTAGCTCTGTCAAGTTAAATTATTTGTTTTTTATTTGTCCTCTAAAAACATAAATGCTTCAATGAATTAATTTTGTGACTGTCGTATAGTCTAAGCTATATTGGTGTGGGAAGGGAAGGAAGAAATTTGCTATGTGGGATACTGAATATGTAACCACCATGTGAATAATGAATTACTGGCGGCAGGCCCAGAGGGATAACAATTCCTCCACTCACAAGAAATGCATTTCTGAACGTATCATGAATGCTGTCAAGCCCACGCTTAGGCAACTCCTGACCTGCTATGGAAGTGTGTTCATCGCAAAACACGCAATCCGAATGCGTCTCTGAACGCGATGGCCCAAGACAACATTGTCATCAGCTACAGTTGTCAAGCTTGCTTCATACGATGCTGTGATTGTTTCTAATAATGGAAACATACGACCAGTGAAACTATTACTGCTCTCGACCTTCAGAGATGGTCCATTCACTCTATCCATTTTCAAGGAAATGGGTGTTATCGTGTGGCATGAAGTGAAATGTGTATGCAGGACCTTTTAAAACAAACAAGGCAAAAGAAAAGTAGAAGTAGTTACAAGACAAGTCTCGAGAACAGAGAACTAGCTTGGAACATTCTGAGAAGCTATAACTTCAGAAACATGCCTTTAAGCTTTAAATTAATTTCCCGGAAACTACATATTCTGACACTTATGTACCTTTTCTTCAGTACATCTGTAACAATGCCTTCATATTTCATCCAAACATTTCTCATAGTGCAACAAATAAACACACAGAGCTAAATATTGAAATGTTTCGTTTAAGGTGAGTTATATACACAATTTATTGAAAAAAATACACCGTTTTCCACCATAAATATGTAAAATGTCGTAAATAAATATCTAGCAAAGGTATTCAAAATTGCCTGTGCATAATTGTTTGTATGGACGTGAAAATAACATACTGAAATTTTGGCAATGGTTGGTTTAATAGGTTACGAGGAAGAGGAACACAAATAATTGTAGATGTATTAAAATATATAATTTAGTAATAATTAAAAAAAATTAAAAAGTGATGTAAAAGTAGTTTGTACCACACAAAATTTTACTTGTTTATCTTCAGTATCTTAGCCACACCATTTGATAACAGGAGAGTATGCGTTACGCACACTTCCCCACTTAAATGACACGACCCTAAATGTCACAACAAGGTTTCTGGTTTTTTGTTCACGACAACGGTCGCCTACACACTCAATAACGTCGTGATGAGGCTTTTGATCATCATGCAAAGTTTCCAGGGCCTGTATTGCAGAGTTTAGCGGTGCGCAGTTATGGGAGGTGACTATTTCAAAAGACAGTAAAGTAACTGTAGTTGGTAGTTCATCTGCGTTAATGTTAGAAGACTATTCACCGAACTTTGTCAGAGGTTTTACTTTCGTGTAATTCTTGTTTCGCTTCGCAATATTCTCCTTAACATGACCATAGCTATGAAGTGAAGACGAAGTGAACACTCCAGAATTCAATCCAAGAACAGCTGCCAGCATGCGAAATTTAGAAGTAGATGTTCCTGGAGTAGTAAAAAACTTAAGTCACTAAACAAAAACAAATCTTCCGGGACAGATTGTATACCAACTAGATTCCTTTCAGAGTATGCTGATGCAATAGTTCCGTACTTAGATATAGTTTACAACCGATCAATCAGCGAAAGATCCGTACCCAAAAACTGGAAAGTAGCCGAAGTTACTCCAATATTCAAGAAAGGCAATAGGAGTGATTCCCAAAATTACAGGCCAATCTCATTGACGTCGATTTGCAGTAGGATTTTGGAACATTTACTTTGTTCGAACCTTATGAACTACCTCGAAGAGAACGACGTATTAACAAATAGTCAACACGGATTCCGAAAGTATCACTCTTGCGAAACACAGCTTGTCCTTTATTCACAGGAGATGATAAGTGCCATCGACATGGGATCTCAAGTCGATTCCATATTTCTGGATTTCCGGAAGGCTTTTGACACTGTACCCCACAAGCGGCTTCTAATAAAATTGCGTGCTTATGGAATATCTCCAAAATTGTGCGATTGGATTCACGATTGCCTATCAGAAAGGACACAGTTCGTTGTAACTGACGGTAAGTCATCGAGTAAAACAGAAGTGATATGTGGCGTTCCCTAGGGAAGCGTTATAGATCCCCTACTCTTCCTTGTGTTTATAAACGATGTAGGAGACAATCTGAATAGCTCCGTTAGACTGTTCGCGAATGATCCTGTCGTTTATCGGTTAGTGAAGTCAACAGAGGATCAAAAGCAACTACAAAGCGATTTAGACAAAATTTCTACATGGTGTGAAAATTGGCAATTGACACTAATACACATGACCACAAAAAGAAATCCGCTGAACTTCAATTACGCGATAAATCAGTCAAACCTTAAGGTCGTAGATTCTACCAAATACCTAGGAGTTACAATTACGAACAACTTTGACTGGAGAGAGCACATAGAAATATTGTGGGGTAGGCGAACCAAAGGTTACGTTTCATTGGCAGAACGCTTCGAAGATGCACCAGCTCCACCAAAGAGACTGCCTACATCACACTTGTGCATCCTCTCCTGGAGTACTGTTGCCCAGTGTGGGACCCTCACCAGGTGGGACTGACGGAAGATATTGAGAAGGTTGAGAGAAGGGCCGCTCGTTTTGTTTTATCACGTTACGGGGGGGGGGGGGAGAAGCGTCACGGGAATGTTGCACGGATTGGAATGGAAATCATTAAAAGAAATACGTTATTCATTGCAGCGTGATCTGTTTTCGAATTTTCATTCACCGACTTTTACTTCTGAATGTGAAAATACTTCGCTAGCACCCACTTACTTAGTGAGACACGACCATCCCAATAAAATAAGAGAAATCAGATCAAAAACGGAACGATTTAGGTGTTCTTTCGTCCCGCGTGCTATTAGAGAAAGGAACGGTAGAGAAAAGTTATGGAAGTGGTTAATAAACCCTCTGCCAGGCACTTAAACGTGATTTGCAGAGTATCTATGTAGATGTAGATAAGTTGTAGCTTCTGCAGTAGCAAAGATAAGTGACCCATAATTTTAACCGATTCTAAATGTAGTTTTCTTCTGCCATCCTTCGTTTAACAGAAAAAAGTCACAGTTTGACTGCTTAGAAGACGTGTCACAAGTCGTGTAGAATGCACGAACGTCGCACCTTGATGTTGCGGGAATGTAGCGACGACATGTGAGTATCCTGTCGTAGGTATGTGTGCAGGTAATACGTCTGCGCATTCAGCGTTAACCGCCTGTGAGCGTGGAATGGTAACGGTGTAGTCCGCGTGGATCACAGCGTATCGGAGAAAACATGAAGATTCGGCGTTGTGAGGTTACCAGTGTCTAGGGTGCAGCTCCGGTATCGCAGAGGCGATGTTTCACACGCGCAGCCACCGCACACAGCGACGGCAAATGTCAGCGTGGGGATCACGACCTCTTCCCCGAGCCATGCGGGACTACGCAAGCCCTTCTGTGAGTCACGAACGCTCCGATTTGAATATCGGGTGGCTGCAACACGTTTCTGCGAGAACTGTGTAGATAATAATGTTCCGCAGCGACTTCAGGGAATAACGGCTGATTCGTGTCACAGCGGCTGCCCGTAATCTTCACCCGCGCACAAGGAGAAAATGGCAAGGAGCATGAGCATTTTTCCAAGATGGGATGAAAATATACGAACACTGCCCACTGTCTGATGAAGGAAGGAAGGTTTATCGCTTCCTACGTTCGCTGTTCTTACAGCAGAACAGTCGCATCAGGCGCAATGGTTTTTATATACACTCACACAAAATTGTTGGACCACCTTCGCTCCATGTTGAATGTGTGCATTACGTCAAAAATAGTACCTTAGAGATATTAAGATGAAGTAGACGCTGTGAATTAAAATTTATATCGCAGCCGGGATTCCAACCGAGCACCTCCTGCTTACTTGGCACGACGACACCCTACCGTACACCACAGCATCATCAGCAAACAGCCGCAAATTACCACTTACTTTGTCCATCAGATCATTTATATAGATAGAAAATAATAGCGGTCCTGTCACACTCCCCTGGGGCACGCCTGACGATACACTCGTCTCTGATGAACACTCGCCGTCGAGAACAACGTACTGCGTTCTATTACTTAGGAAGTCTTCCAACCAGTCACAAATCTGTGAACCTATTCCATAAGCTCGTCTCTTCGTTAGCAGTCTGCAGTGTGGCACCGCGTCGAACGCCTTTATGAAGAGAAAAACACAATCCGCCTGTTGCCCTTCATCCATGGCCCTCAAAATGTCATGTGAGAAAAGGGCAAGCTGAGTTTCACATGATGTTTCCTAAACCCGTGCTGAATCATAGAAAGAAGCTTTTCCGTTTCAAGGAAATTTACTATATTCGAACTGAGAATATGCTCCAAAATTCTACATTAAACTGATGTCAACGACATTGGCCTGTAATTGTGTGAGTCTGTTCTCTTTGCTTTCTTAAAAACGGGAGTCACCTGTGCTTTTTTCCAATCACTGGGAACTTTGTGCTGAATTAAAGATTCGCGATAAATGCAAGCTAAGTAGGGGGCCAATGCCGCAGAATACTCTCTGTAAAACCGAACTGGTATTCCATCCGGACCAGCAGACTTTTTCGTATTTAGCTCTCTCAGCTGCTTCTCTACACCGGAAATACCTATTATTATGTCCTCCATTTCGGAATTAGTAAGTTGATCAAATGATGGTACATTTGTGCGGTCCTCCGACGTGAAAGATTTCTTAAAGTTTAAATTTAGAACTTCAGCTTTCTGTTTGCTTTCTTCTATTACTGCCCCGGAATGATCAATGAATGACTGGACAGTGGGCTTTTACCCGCTTATCGATTTCACATAGGACCAGAATTTCGCGCATCGATCTTTTTATTGACGCACGAATCTCAACTAACTTTTGCCTCTCATCATTTGCGTGTTCTTTTTCGAATCGAGAGTGCAACAGTCTTTGCTTCCTCAGCAGCTTTCTAACATTATTCTTATACCACGATGGATCTTTTGCATCCTTAATTGTCTTTAGTCCACAATTCCTCTACATCCATAGTCCCGGAATTAAACGATGCCCATTCAGTTTCTAAGTGCGATGCTAACATTTGCTTATCGGCTCTTCAAAAATGTTCAAATGTTTGTTAAGCTTATAGGACTTAACTACGGGGTCATCAGTCCCTAAACTTACAAACTACTTATCAACTACCTTATACTAAAGACGGCACAAATATCCATGCCCGAGGGGGGATTCGAACCCCCGACCGTAGTGGCCATGCAGACCGTGACTGGAGCGCCTCAGTCTCCTCGGCCACCGCGGCCGGCTATCGGCTCTTCCCAACAAAAAGCACGCTCCTAGCCTTCTTGATTGATTTATGAACTTTGGTCACCATCGACGCTATCACGATATCATGATCAAGTTTGAAGTCTCCCCCGACTAATATTACATGGCCCCAATACCTACGCACTACCTGGTGTAGACTTTCTTTGAATGACTCTAAAACTGCTACAGCAGCACTGGGGGGCCGGTAAAAACACCCAAATATTAACTTTACTTCTTTTAGACCTGTTATACGTGCCCAGATAACTTCACAGCTACTTTCAACCTCGATCTCAGTAGAAACAATATCTTTGTCCACAGCGATGAACACTCCTCTTCCAGTTATATCCGATCTATCTTTCCGATATAGATTCCACGCCTCGCTAAATTTCTCCTAGCTGGCGGCGGCGTTGTGAGAGGACTAGGAAGACAAGAGAAACTCGGCAAGGAAGCACTGGAGAACATCTCGAGGAAATATTCAAATCCTATGGCTGCGCCTTTTAAAGTGGAGTTAGCCGTTGTTAAACTAGATGTTGTAATGGAGGAGCTCCCATCTATACTACAACAGTTTCGTGTAGGTGACTATCTTCTGGATTTGAGCATCCCACAAGATTTCGCAGGGTATTTTTAACAAACTGGGCATGTGCGAGTACCTAGTATGACTTTCGCCTGGAAGGTAGCTGTGTAGGACACAGAAACGTGATTGTGGACATTGATAGGGAAGCTGGAATTGATTGTTTAATGTGGTTGACGTCGAATTGCCGTGTAAAAATATGTATAATACATTTATTTGTCGAATCACGAGTTCTGGTTTCAATAACATTACCGGTAATCACCTTATCGATTTAATAAAGTGTCCTGACAGGCGTTTGGTCGAGAACATGGCATTACCAGACTTGGAGGTTACAATATACACTTATGGACTAGATCGTAGTTTTGACTCTCTACAGTGCTGTTTTGAACGAGGATAGCCAATATTTACAAAGTTCACACCTGTAAAGTGTGTCAATCCCGTGCGGTCTCGGCTAACAAATTCGATTGTGAACAGTTGTGTTGTGTTCAATCGTGTTTTGCAAATTGTTTACTGGGTTAATAAGAACACCTAAATTTGACTGGTGTGTCCGTAAATCTAGCGACCTCTGTCCAATAGGATGTTTGGGGTCTTTGTAGTGTACTTAAGGGTTAGTTGATTGGTACATTGCGTTTGCATAGTAATCAGAAAAATGTGTAGAAATATGAAGATCGATGTATGTGTATCTGTTGGAGGCGTGTCGCATTTTCTTGCATTGTGATGACCGAGTCTCTCGTTGGGGTGTGATAGAAACGATTGCGATCATTACGTTGCACGTAAGCAGTTGTACGGTACAAAAAAAAAAAAAAAAAAAAAAAAAAAAAAAAAAAAGTGTCCAAACAACATGTTCAATGCCCGTTTATGTGACGCTCTTCTCTCACTGTGTGCTGTCATTTGTGAGACCTAAGTTGTGCTACTTTCGTCTTGAAGTTGCTGGTTTAAACGTTTTTGTTTGTGTAATACTATTCCGAGAGAGGATGATAGCTCAAATGGCCTCGTTGATGAATGTTTTGGCCTCTGAGGGCCTACTAAATTTCGATTTGTTTAAGCATTGTCTACTGTTATTATTAGGATGGATCATCTATCATCGTTTATACTTTGACATAGGACTTCGAAATATGTGAGTTATGTTGGTGTTTTGCGGTGATGGATATGTTGCTGTTCTGGTCTTCAGCCCGGAGACTGGTTTGATGCAGCTCTCCACAAGACCCTATCCTGAGCAAGCCTCTACAACTCCACATAAGAATGGCAACCTACATCTGTCTGAATCTGCTTACTGTATCCATCTCTTGGTCTTCCTCTGCGATCCACCCACCTAATTTTCAACAATCTTCTGTAACACCACATTTCAAAAGCCTCAATCCCCTTCCTGTCCACACTGTACATATTTCGTACATATTTCGCTCCCATACAAGGCCACACTCCACACAAATGCCTTCAGAAAGGCGAACTTGAATTATTATTCCACGTTAACAAATTTCTCTTTTTCAAAAACGCCTTTCTTCCCATTCCCATTCTGCATTTTATCTCCTCTGTACTGCGACCATCGCATGTTATTTTACTTCCCACGTAACAATACTCATCTACCTCCTTTATAGTTTCGTTGCCTAATCTAATTCCTTCAGCCTCACCTGATTTTCTTGGACTGCACTCTATTACCCTTGTTTTGCTCTTGTTAATGTTCATCTTATATGCACCTTTCAGTACACTGTCCATTCCGTTCAATTTCTCTTCCAGGTCTTTTGCTGTCTCTGACAGTATTACATTGTCGTCGGCAAAACGCAATGTTTTTAATTCTTCACCCTGAACTTTAATTCCTTCTCCAAATTTCTCCTTGCCTTTATACCTTTCTCAATGTACAAATTGAATAACATTGGAGAAAGGCTACAACCCTGTCTTACTCCCAACTACTACATCCCTTTCATGCCCTTCAACTCTGACAACTGCTGTCTGGTCTTTGTACAAGTTGTAAATAACCTTACGTTCCCTATATTTTACTCCTGCTTGCTTCAGAACTTGAAAGAGTTTATTACAATCAATATTGTCAAAAGCCTTCTCCAAATCTACAAAAGCTAGAAATTTAGGTTTGCCTTTTCTTAATCTATCTTCTAGGATAAGCCGTAAAGTGAGTATTGCCTCCCGTGTTCCTACATTTCTCCTGAACCCAAACTGATCTTCCCCGAGGTCGGCTTCTACCAGCTTTTCCATCCTTCTGTAAATAATTCGTGTTAATATTTTGCAACCATGACTTATTAAACTGATGGTTCTGTAGTTTTCACACCTGTCTGCGCCTGCTTTCTTTGGAATGAGGGTTATTACATTTTTCTTAAAGGCTGAGGGTACTTCGACTGTCTCATACATCTTAAACACCAGGTGAAACAGATTTGTCATTGCTGGTTCTCCCAGAGTGATGGATATAAATTCTTCTTTTAACAATCAGGTGTTGCAGTGTGTAGGTTAGCTGTCTACTTAATAGAATAGGCATCTTCGTTTGCGTTAGATGTAATTATCGATTTTAAAAAATCAGAATTCGGTTTAGTGGATTGAAAAAAATAAATCTTATTTAACACAGGAAAGGAGCTTGATTTGTGCTTGGGCTAAGAAATTTTTGTCTCTCTCTCTGTCTATATTTTGCGTATAGGTGGGTCGATCTAGCTCTATGGAACAGCAAATCTGTTGTATGTGTGGGGGGGGGGGGGGGGAGGCGATGTTTACAGTTCCGTGATTGCTGTATTGGCGAGTGTCCTTTCGAAGATGTTAGGTCAGTACTTTCGAAAAAAAGAAAGTTTTAGTGTAGCTGGTTGGAAATCTGCTGATCTTAAATTATTTCACGCATTTTTATTGTTTATTGTAACTCTCCTAGGAAATACCGTTGTACAATAGCGTTTATTTTCGTTTAAACGTAGAGAAAGAACAATTTTAAATGTCTTCTGGAGTGCTCGATTATCTATATTTGCAAATTTGACCTGGGTCAGATAAATGTTGTAAAGGCTTGGAGCATTTCGAAAAGAATCGATTGCAGTTGTTTAATATTGTAACAGGGTATGGTCAATAGAGAGACAGAGGTAGATTACCTTTGCTATGTTTAGTTTCAGCAAGATGGTTATACGCAAGAAGATGTGTACTGCTGAAGCAATTGCTTTGTAAGGGAAATAAGAGGTAAAATTAAACTACCCGAATTCTCTGGTCTAGAAGAACTTTTGGAAGGCGCAGAAGTGGATATTAAAAGCATAAAAGTGGTAGATTACAGGAAGCCAAGGAGTTCGAAAACTTGCCTTTCCTATACCTGTCGAAATACTGGTTGTGAGAGGAAATAAAGACACCTGTGTTAGTCTAAGGATACGTTGTAAACACTTGCTAAATTTCGAAAAGAAATGTGTGCAGTGTCTAATATTGTACCAGGGCATGGTCGCTAAAGAGAGAGAGAGTATTAAATTTCGGAACCTGATAATTTTGTTTTAAGAGCGGCCACAAAGTTCGACTGTTATGATGTACCTGAGAGCAGGTTGTCGTTAATGTCTTACTGTCTGAGTCCAGTCAGGAAGTCTGATACAATCGCTTGCAGATCTAAATTTAGACGCATTCCTACCAGGTATAGCGGCCTTTGAGTGACCGCGTGGGCTATCGTTGCCTGTTGTGGATGGTTGGTAATATACTGTATGTGTGTAAGCTGAAGTGTTCAAAATCTATAGTTTCTCTGCAAACATTGTGCTTGAACCATAAGATGCCCTTGCCGATTTTCGCTAGTTCCGTCAGTACATTCGAATTTCTTTTTTATAAACAATATGTCTTCTGCTGCTGTTTTTGTTAGCGAAAGAGTGTTTGTTAATGTGGACATACAAGTTTCCGGCGTTCGTTTACCATTACATCCTGTTTATCATGTAATGTGTGCTACTTTTTTGTTTTATTTTAACATGTCCATCGGCTGCTGCTGGCATCATAAACGAACAGCGTGGAGGGAGAATGCTTGAAATAATAAAACGTTGTGATATTTTGTTTAAACGTTTTGTATATGTTTATACATAGGACTGTAAGAATTGTTTTTTTGTAGCATATCGAGAGAAGACTATATGTTTGTGATCGCATTGGATATCGAGCTGTATTCATGTTACTGTTAGGGGTTTTTATTTTTAAAATGTTCTTCTTCAGATCGTTCGTACCGTTTCCGTGGTGTCTATCGAGAGAAATTGTTTAAGGTAGTTGTGTTGTCTAGAGTGTTTGTTAAGATTGACACAACTATGTGGCCATCGTTACCATTACATCCCATTTATTATCTTACATGCGCTATTTTTTAACACGTTCATCCTCTGGTGCACGCATCGTCTGTACAAAGAGATACATTTATTTTGCCTAGACACGTTAGGGAGCGATCAATTTCCGAAAGACAGAAACAGTTTTTTTGGATTTCCGAAAGACAGAAACAGTTTTTAAATAATTATCGAAGAATGTACGTATGTTACACAACACTTAGAGTATACCCACCTGTAGCATTACACCAAATTTCTTTATGCCGTGTCTATATTTACCAGAAAATTGCGTTCCATGCGATTTGTAATTAGGGTTCAATGTAATATGTTACTTAAACTGTATGCAACGATTCCGAGAAAACACAAGTAATACAACCTCTACGTCGGTAAGTAACAACTTTTGTAGGGAAAAAAATATTTAAGAGCTCAGGTTCGAGTCCCAAACCGGGTCGCGTGGGAGCGGCATTTTCTAGAACAGTAGGTGGGGCAGAGATGGGGTCGGCGGGGGGGGGGGGGCATGGGCGGGCATCTGCCCGTAAATTGCTGTTAAAACATAGATTATCACAATTAAATTGATATACAAATTTAATACAGAATATTATAATTATTAATGCATGTAAATAGGATATCCAATTAATCTCATATGCAAATTAGGAGTAAACAGTAACAATTGTGAGTGACGGTGGATGGCCTGGGAGTGGGTGGAGGCGGTGACCGGTTGTGAAGGCAGCTGTTTACAAGACGTTACTTATTATTTGTCATTCGTCCTTAAGAGCAATTACATGTTCATTGACAACAATCCTTAAATGCGCTATTGTTCGTCCTGTCCTTCTGGGAAGGACGGTTGGCGACGGCCTTTGATCTGCGGTCGGGCAATTGGCCGAGCGTGGAGAGAGGGGATACCTGGCCCTCGTGACACTAGCGTAGACAGGTGATTTTCACTGTGCCAGGAGCGGCGTTGTCATACTACTCACCATGGAGGCTACACCAAGTACTAGTTTTAGCATGGGTGGTCAACTGGTACCTCTGTACCGCTTGAGCTATTGATCTGAAAATGTAATCATTTCATGTACTCTATAAGCACTGTTTCAACAACATAAATTGATTTTAATAGCCCCGATGGGGGCAGGCAGTCAGCAGCCTCGCACTATGCTCTTAGTCGATAATGGTATTTTTAAAACGAGAAAATGAATGCTGAATTTAACAATAAAACAGGAGATAAAATTTGGCGAATTAAAATCAATCAAAGGAAGGCTTTAAAACACACACAATAAGTATTAAAAACTGCCGCAGAGGCTAAAAAACGCAGACTTTGTACAGTTAACGTCGACGAGAACAGAGAGACGATAGAAATGGCAACACATTGTTCTGCCTATGCGGCAGTTGCTGAAGTCTTAAAATCACAGTCAGAATTTGACACTGACACAACACTGTGGCATGGTGCACTGTTAAAAGTAAAGCACTGAGACCCTGCTGTGGGAGAGGGGAAGGAATGGAGGGGCGGAGGGGCGAAAGGGGAGTGGGGAAGGAAAATGTAAGAACTCCGAGGGAGGGGAATGGAGATCCAAGTGGGGAAGGAAGAGAGGAAAGTGGGATTGGAGGGAGGCCGCACAATATATCGGGAGGAGAGGAATTAGGGCTGGTAGGATGGGTAAATATCAGGACGGAGGGCGTCATCTGGGAGAGGCAGGTGGCGAAAGTTACCCTGGCAGAGCATGTGGAGAGTGTGAAGGTGTAGGGAGGGAAGGATATACTGGTACCGGCGTGGCAGAGGTCTGGGATTCAGGAGGATGGGAGAGACAACAGGGTGACTGGATTAAATTTTGCGGGTGGTGTAGAGGGTTTAAATGTTTGTACAGCTTATGGGACTTAACTACGGGGTCATCAGTCCCTAAACTTACAAACTACTTATGAACTAACTAAGACTAAGGACGTCACAAATATCCATGCCCGAGGAGGATTCGAACCCCCGACCGTAGTGGCCGTGCAGACCGTAACTGGAGCGCCTCAGTCCCCTCGGCCACCGCGGCCGGCGGTGTAGAGGGTGTGGATATGCTCGAGGAAGTTTAGAAGGTGAGGAAAAGGAGTGAGATCAGAGACGATCTGCATGGGGGAAGGGTGGCAGATGCTGTAAGCGAGGTGTAGGGCGCGGCGTTCTAGGATTTGGAGGTGGGGTAGCAACTGCAAAGGACGAATCAAGGTACTGTAGGTGTATTTGGAAGACTCTAAGTTGCTGTGCTATTTATCCCATTTACTGTATGTTATGACATCAGGGAATAACTTGCACAGTACTAGTGGAAACAATAGAGAGTAAAAATTGTAGGGGAAGGCTAACATTGACATACATCCAGCGAATGATCCATTGTGCTAATCCGAAATGAAGAAGTTGGCAATGGAGAGAGATTAGTGACGGGCCTCATCAAACCATCCATGAGACTGAACTTTTCGTTGAATTTCATTGCTGAGAAGCGACGGAAGAATCAGGGGAAATGTCCTCCATCGCCTCTGCATAAGTTTGCTTGGGTTACGTACTAACAGCTACATCTCTTTAATGGATAAAAATTTATGTTATATATATGAGGTGTCTATTCTTTCTGACGTGTCCGAAATTACAGACGCCACTTTTGATCCTGCAGTTATTATCTATTCATATTCACGGAATGTACGACATTAACTGCGAATGGTTAAAGTTGAAAATGTGTACCCAGCAGGGATTCGAACCCAGATCTCCTGGTTTCTAGGCAGTTGCGCTAACCCCTACACCACTAGGGACCCAGCGATCATCACCCCTGCACGGAATTACTGAAGCACACTTCCCATCAGATACATATTTGCAACTTTGCCCAGTAGAACTCAAACTCCTAGTCACTCAGTACTGATTCCCGTAAGAGTATGGGCCTAGGAGTACCTTCGCACTGAAGAAAGGATCTTTGCCGGTCATCGGCAAATTGTATAAGTTATATATATGTGGTGGCTGTTCTTTTGAACAAGCGTGCTTGAATAATTTCGTGCAGGTGTGATGATCGCTGTGTCCCCAGTAGCGTATTCGGCGCTCGGCTGCCGAGGTGGACGGACGCGCGGCGGCAGCGCTAGACGTGCTGGAGTAAACAACGGCTGCGTGGCTGCTACGAAGGTCAGTAGAGCGCTTTGCGTACTATTGCGTCTTTAAGTGATTTAAAATGACAAAATGAACGAGACTGAATGTGCAAGAATAGATACGATTAGATTTACCTTTGATTGGAACTGTACAAGACCGAAAGCGTTCGAGATAAAAAGATGGTTATCAGAAGAGGTTAAGATCACACGAGAGGAAATTATTGGAGTACATCTTTCCTTTGTAACAAATTCTGTCTTTTTAAAATTGAGTTCTTCTGAATTGTGTTGCTCTATTGTTGACAAGTGTGGTGGTAAAATGAAATTTCGCCACTCGGACGGAACCGTTAGTGAAGTTATTGTTTCTCATGTCGGGCTAGGCATCCGTACAGTGAGAGTTTTCGAGCTGCCATTCGAGGTTCCAGCTGCAGCAATAAATGCTGCGCTTCAGCCTTATGGTAGGGTTCTATCGAATATTGCCGAAAAGTGGTCAGAGGAACATATGTTTCCTGTTCTGAATGGAATTAGACAAATTAAGATTGAGCTTTTGAGGCATATACCTTCTTATTTGAATATCTGCGGGCATCGCGCTCTCGTAATTTACGATGGTCAGCCGCGGACTTGTTCGTTATGTAATGCCACCGGGCACGTTAGAAATCAGTGCACGAGGGCGAGTCCCTCAATTACCGAATAACGAGGCGGTTGTCTCAGGGCAGGCCGTAAGCATGAAAGTGACGTACGCTGCCGCGGCCGTCAACCGGGCCCCCTCTCCACCGAGTATGGCCGAGCAGGCGGGACCTTCCGACGCGTGCGCGGAAACCGGAAGGAATACAGAGTTGGGCAAAGGAGGCGAGCCGATACCGGCCAATGATGACGTCACTGAGAGCGCAACACGCTTGCTTTGTGAAACCGAAAACTTTTCAAATGAGAGACAAGCTTCACAGACGGCACCTGATGTAGACGTGACGAAAAATGTAACGACAGTCGCACACGACGATGCCAGTAATTTAGAGGGGCCTACTATGGATGAATGTCCAACGACAGACACACTAAAAGTGACAAAGGAAGACCATGCGGATGACAAGGTAACACAGGAAGAAACAGATAACTCCAATCTACCGGCAAAAGGTAGACAAAAACAAGAAGACTCCGAAGCACCACCAACTTCACGTGTCGAAGGAAAAGAAGCAACATTCGACTGCGAAATTAAAGGAGTTAAAAAGTCTTCTACTAAGAAGAAAGGCGAGGAAGGCGCTCGGCGATCTTCCATGGAATCGCCAGAAAGTTCACCAAAGATTTCACCGGAGAGCTCACCAAAATCATCAAACAAGAAAAAGAGGAGAATCGCACATCAAGCTGCAGAGATCTTGGCTCCTCCTTAAAGAGAGCGGCTGAGACAGATACAGGACCCTGACAAGAGAAAAGAAGACACAAAAACGCAAAGAGTAGTTGCGTGCTCTGATCGGAAAAAGAAACAGGAAAAGGTTGCTACATCGCACGGATCATGCGAACAATTGCATGAAAAGACGAAACCGGATATAGACGATGACACCCGACATAGACATGCGCACGGACATGACACCAAGGAAACAAGAATCAACTGGGCGGATGACAAGGAAGATGAGACTGATGCAATGGAAACGGAAGGGGCCTTTGAGGAAGAATGTTTTTATTAAAATTTGTGCATTGAATTTAAAGTAGAAAGAAAAAAAAAAAAGAAGAAGAAAGAAAAACGAAGAAAGAAAAATTTAACTAGGAAAAAATTATTATAAGAGGCTCCATTTACGTGTCTTCTATTACACGTCTTGTAGCGTTGCAAAGTGGAACATACATATAATGTGACCACTATAAACATAAACAAAATTCAGAGTCAACCAAAGGTGGCTGCACTGAAAGACTTCTTGTATCAGTCAGATACAGATATCGCTTTCTTGCAGGAAGTTAACATAAAGGATTTGTATATTTCTGGGTATAAGGAGGTGTTAAATGTAGCTACAGAGGAATCGTGTGGGACAGCGATCCTAGCTAAAGAAGGGCTTGAGATAACGAATGTGTGTCTTTTAGTGTCAGGGAGGGGAATCAGCTGTAAAATTTTTAACACCACTTTTATAAACATTTACGCGCCATCAGGCAACAACGCAAGACAAGAGAGGGCGACCTTTTTCAGGAGTGACATTTTATATCTACTCAAAGAGAACCCGGCAGAAGTTTTAATAGGGGGAGATTTTAATTGTGTTTTGAATAAAAAGGACCAGCGACCAAATTTTAATTTTTCTCGAGAACTGAAGGCATTGGTCGAAAACTTGAAGTGGTTTGACACGTGGGAAATTAAATATCCTACGATGGTTAGATTTACGTACATCACTAGCACTACACAGAGTAGAATAGACAGGATATATGTCACCCCCAATCTAGAGACCAAAGTAAGTAGCATTGAGGTGATACCAGCTGCCTTCTCTGACCACTTAGCAGTGAAATGCAGTGTCAAATTAACAAGGCAAAAGACTTACTGGGGTCGCCCACTATGGAAATTGAACATCAATACCCTCTCAGAAGATGCTCTGGCTTTAAAGATACAAGCAACTTGGGAAGCTGTTTTAAGAACGCGTAACAAGTATAGAACAAATATCGAATGGTGGACGATGGCCGCCAAGAGAAAGTTAAGAGCAGCATTGATATCTTACGCAAAGGAAAGAGCAATTTGGTCAAGACACACAATGGAATTCTACTACTGTTGTCTAAGGGACCTTTACGACCAACCAATATCTCAAGAGGCCATTATAAATATTAAAAAAATTAAAGCCAAAATGATAAGTATCAAGAGGAAACATCTCGAAGGATTGCAAATAAAATCACACACTAGAACGACAGTAGAGGAAGAAAATACCTCCATCTATCACTTGATACAACACACAAAGAACAGAAGAAGAAATTTTATTGCCAGCCTCAGAACGGAAGGTAACAGAGTACTAACAGACCAAAAAGATATTTTAAATGAAGCACATATATTTTATCAGCAGTTGTATTCTGGAAATGCTACTGATGACAACTCCGTGCAAGAGCTTTTACGGAGCTCTGAAATAGAAGAGATAGTTTCAGAGGAAGACAACAGAGGTCTTACTTTAGACATTACGAATGAGGAGATCCTTGACATCATTACATCCTCGCCTTCGAGGAAGTCTCCAGGCCCAGACGGCTTGCCGGTGGAATTTTATAGAACATTTTGGCAACTAATAGGTAACGAATTCACGGAAGTCGTTAATGACGTCTTGAGAGGCGTGGATATTCCTCCTGCATTTAAGGAAAGTGTAACTGTATTACTACCAAAGGGAAAGAGCACGGACATAAAAGATATTAATAATATGAGGCCGATCACCTTAATGAATTCCGATTATAAAGTAGTTGCACGTGTAATTAAAAAAAGAATGAAACCCATTTTAGAAAAAGTTATTGGAAGGTACCAGACTTGTCTCCCCAGACGTACCATTTTTAAATCTGTATGTGAATATCGCGACATAATTGCTCTTTTCGCAACATCGTCAGCTAATGGCGGCAGTGCCTTCATTGATTTTGCTAAAGCTTTTGATAGAGTGAACTACGAATACCTCTTCAAAACTCTGAAACACATAGGCTTAAAGGACAACAACTTAACGGTTTTAATGAACATCGTCAGGGGTATCAAAACCAAAATCTCGATAAATGGACAATATACTAACGAGATATTGATATTAAGTGGAGTTCCTCAGGGAAGTCCCTTGTCTATGTTGTTTTACGTAATTTCTCTAGAACCTCTCCTACGGCGTTTGAATGCAACCTTAGAAGGCATAACAGTAGCCGGACTCAAGACAGTTACAAACGCATACGCTGACGATGTGGGAGTTTGAGTGAGGAGCAATGAAGACTGTGCAAAACTAACGGAAACGTTAATGCTTTATAGCAGAGCAACTGGTGCGAGGATCAATGAGACGAAAAGTTCTTTTTTAAATTTAAAGGGACTTGAAAATGTGCAGCTACCGTGGGCACACACAGTGGAACACCACAAGACTCTAGGAATAACGTTCTACAGTTGCCCGTTAAGAACAACGGCCGCAAATTGGAAACAGGTGCTAGGAAAAATAAGAGGCAACTTAATACTGAACGAAACGAGAGATTTAAATATAAAGCAGAGCATTAAGCTAATAAATTGTGCAGTTCTATCAAAAGCGGCATACGTCGCTCAGATTTTACCTACACCTCCTGCAACTGCGAGAACTATAATGAGCACTATCTGCAGATATGTATGGAAAGGCCATATATTCAGAGGAGCGGTAGGAACAACCACCATGAGACCAGAAAAAGGAGGCCTCGGGCTGACAGACATTCGGAAGAAAAGCACGGCCCTCTTCATTAAAAGGACACTCAACCTTATAGAGACGCAACCGAGCAGCATAACTGCTGCTCTGTTCGACCTTCTGAAACCTGGCAGCCTGCAGCCACCAGTAGATGTTAGTGAAATAAGCTACAAACTGAAGCACATTCAGTCTTTTTACGTAGAGCTAAGCTACTTGACATGTATTCTAAGGGATAAACACAAGAGGACAAGCAAATATATAGTAGATAAGTTGAAATCAACAGATAACCAAAATAAGATGGAGCTGAAATACCCTAACAAAAACTGGGGGAAAATTTGGACGAATATAAATAACCGAATACTGACAACAGATGTGCAAGCGTCATGGTACAGAGTAATAAATAATGTCGTTAGTACGAACGAAAAACTTTATTCAATAGGACTAAGCGCGACCAATGAGTGCCCAAAATGCAAACATTTGGACTCATTAAGCCATCGCTTCATTTGTAACGGATACAAAAATATATGGAAAGACGTTATAATTCAAGTCGCTTTCATCAAACGGAGCGATGGAAGGAAATTAACAATAAACAATTTACTCTTCCCAGAAGATGTTTCTTTCCCATCACAAAAGAACAACGTAATATTATGGCTATTCGGAAACTTTGTAAATTATGTAGTCAACAAAAAAGGAACCGACAATGTACTAGAATATCGAGAATATATAAAAGAAGAATACTTCAAAATATACAAGAAAAAAGACCATAAAAAGAATTTTGGAAACATGTTGAAAATTTTGTTTCAAAAACAAGGTATAGGTTAATATCTACATATCATGAAATAGACAGAACAAGGTAGAATGCCAAAGTAGGGGAGTGCTGTTGAGGGTGAAGTACGGTGGGGACTTCGTGTGCCCCGGGGCCGCTACGGTAGCCGTGAAGGTCTCAACAGAACCCCGAAAAAGCATTTCTGCTGAAGAAGAAATGGAAACAGATAAAATTCCAGTAATCGAAATTAGTACTGGAAAACTATACAAATGCATGAGAAGAGGTAACGTGACGAAGATTATTTTTCTTAATTTTACTTTTCTTTCCTTTTGAAAAATATCATTAGTTCCGTATTATTCAAGTAAACTATTAATAAAGCAAGGTATTCGGATAAGGAATTTCACGTTTGTCTTTAAAATGCAGAAAGGCATATTTCTTTCAGTTAAAAAACAAGTATTTAAAATAAAAAGTACCAAGAACGGTACTTCAAATACGAACTGAGAAGAAACGGATAAAAAAAAAAAAAAAAAAAAAAAAAAAGAAGAAGTAGTGTAGGGGGTCAGTGCAACTGCCTCGAAAGCATGAGATCCGTGTTCGAATCCCAGTTGTGTCCATATTTTCAACTTTACCCATTCGCAGTTAATGTCATACATTCCGTGAATATGGTTAAAAATTTAACACTTGTTATATGGTATTTTTTTATTGGAATTCGTCTATGCTACCACCACTATTCCACTTGAAACACCCTCTGTATTGCCAAAAATCATTCTTTCAGTTCCATATTATCTGATGGATCAGGGAAGAAGGTATGGGGAAACAAAACAGGCAGCAAAAGTACCCTCGACCACGCACCATAAGGTGGCTGCGGTGTACAGATATTTGTGCAGTATCAACTCGCAAAGCAGCTAACGGAAAAAATGTTTTTCACTCAGCAATCTACTTCAGAACGCATACAGTGGACGAAGCCACCAGACGTTACAATTAGAGACCCATATCGGTGATTTCACAAGTGCATTTGACCTCAGATAAGATGGCACTGCGTTTCGGACCGGTTGTTTGTCAATAGCTTGACAGTCCACTCCTCGCCCGAGTCCGTAAGGCCGTCGGAAATTTTTCTGCGTTCAACACGCAAGGCAAGATATTTCGTCACGCCCACTTTAGCTAATTTGTCAAGAGAATCAATTAATTGCGCGCTTCCGCCGCGCGCTTTGCGCGTTCTCCGAGTCGTTAGTCTGCGTCCAGTGGGCACGCCCACAGGTGCATCGCCCGTGCCTTCCTTCTGCTCCGGAGCCGCTGCCGCCCTCGGTAGCTTCCGCGCTTGATTCGAGTGCGCATGCGCGGCTGCCGATGACGCGTGACCCCCACCACCGCGGCCGCCCTGTCGCGACTGACAACGGCTGGGACGCCGCTCAGTACACGCCCGCCGTCCGTCCCGTTCAGACGTCGCGCACACCACTTCCTGAGCAGCCAGCCCGCCCCGTAGCGACTTCGCTACCGCCAGGTCTCTCTCGCGCGTCCGCACTCCGCAAACACACACAGCACCCATGGAGCTGGTAGAGTCCTCACAGGGAAACACCGCCGTCACCTCCAGGCTTGTTGGTGAGTACCAACACCTGTTTTCTGGACGGACTTACACAGGCTCCTCAATTGCCGGTCCTTGTCAGGACTGCGATAAGAGGTGCCCAGTCTCTGGGGGCAGTGGCTCCAAATCTTTTTAACCCCTATTACTTACCATCGCCCCTATTTTGAGGCGGAAATATATCATTATTTCCTATGTAAATAGTGAAACTTTTAGGTTTGATTGTTGTATCTGTAGGATGATCTGACTGGTACAATGCCTGCAGATTCAAATTGAATATTTTTTTCTAATTATTTTATTTAAGGAAATGAATTAAATCACAGCGTGTCTGTAGTTCCTGTACAGCAGTGAATTGTAATCTAGTTGTCCTGGTGTGTTTATGGACATCGGGATGTCTATTTAACATTCAGTATTTTCCACATTTACTGAAGTAAAGCCATTGTACCTGTAGGATGATCTGGTAAAATGCCTGCAGATTCAAAATAAATCATTTTTTCTAATTATTTTATTTTAGGAAAGGAATTAAATCACAGCGTGTCTGCGTTTCCTGTCCACGGTGGATTATAATCTAATCGTCTGAGAATGTTTATGAACATAGGGATGTCTATTTAACGTTCAGTATTTTTCACATTTACTGAAGTAGATCCGGTAGAAATTTATTTTACATGTCCCAATAATGGGGCAATAGCATGTTACATTATCAATGGTATGCATATGTGCCCTTATATAAAAAAAATAACTGTTTACATTCTTGAGAATTTGCTATCTTTATACTGTACGAAATTTTCCCTCATTCACATTTTACGATACCGACAGGATAAATATATGGCGTTTGGATTTACAGTTGAAGAAATTGTAACAGATTTGTAGGAAGATGAAGCAAGTGAAGATGCAGCTGATGACTTTGAACTAACTCCGCTGCAGATTAAATAACAGATGAAAAAACTGACGAAAAATCTCTCAATAATGCTATAGTCCGTAATTTTTGTTCTAATATACTGAATTATTTAACTACTTTTTCTTCATTTCTCACCCAATGTACCGTTTTAATGCATAAAAAAGGTTGCAAAAATAAACTATTATAGTTTTTTCAAGCAATGGATTAACACGAGGGTCCACTTTGATTTCTTTGTTTTGAGCAGGAGCCAAAGTGTTCATTAAAATTAAACTGCGTCATCCTAAATTTCAACAAATATAGAAACTTTGAGAAAATTAAATTTTGTTTTCAGCATTGCGATTTTACAGCTTGAGTCTTATTTTCTGTAATCCTAGGAGCTAATACTGTTGCTCAAAGCTCCATGCTTACTTTCAATGGATTCGTTGGTTTGTTTTCAGGCAGAAACCCTTGTTCGCGTAAAGAAATCGCGGAGAAAATCTGAAGATAGCGGAAGGTGATTTTCGGACTGCTATTGTGTATTTTTGCATTTTACAACAAAACTGTCGAAGAAGATGAATACAAATCCGTTCTTAGAGTTTCTGTAATTTTTGGAAATCAGTAAGCATTCACAACACTATGAGACACACAAATATACTTCAAATAGTAGCGATGTTATCCATTTCTGTCATCGGTAGTTAAGTTGTCAACTTATTGTGAACAAACAGCACCACTTACTGGCCACGTAACATATTTAAATAATTTAAGATGAGCTGGTAGAGTCCTTACAGGGAAACAATACCGTCACTCCAGACTTGTTGCCGAGTACCAAAATCTGTTTTCTGGATGTACCTGAAAGGAACTCGTCAGTTATCGGTCCTTGACAAGACTGCGTTGTGGATAAGAACTGGCCATTGTATGGGGAAGTGGTTCCAAACCTCTTCTACAACAGGGGCAATTTTTGCCAAGATCGCAAAAGATTTTTATTTATTTGTCTTGACGACCGGAACCTCCGTGTGCTGAAACCGGTCGTCAGGACAAATAAATAAATAAATAATTGCGATCTTGGCATATTATTAATTTGAATTCTAAAGAAGATCGCCAATCCCAAACATGAGTAAATTAAGGGACAACTTTGATTTCTTTGTTGTGAGCAGGGATCACAATGTTCAAGAAATATGAAACCGTTTCACTCTAAAAATTAAATTTAATCAAATCCAGAAACTTTTAGTCATCTTTGTAAATTAAAGACGGCCAATACTGCTTATATTGAAACAAATTATTTCATTTCATTGCCAGTTTCAGCGGAACTAGCTGCCTCCTTAGGTGCTCTCTACAGTCTGCAGAGAACATAATAAATAAATATGCTTAAAATTGTGTGGAAGGAACACGTTCTGCATATAATACATACCACTTCATAAAAATACGTACCACTTCATAAATCAAGGTGTCATCGTCGTCGAGTTATAAAATATATTGCTATATTGGATCGTCACAATAATAAAATAACTGAAATAAAATGTTTGTTTACATCAGTGTTAAAATCACGAGCACAAGTGTATTCTTGTACACATAGCCTCATCGGCGACTGTAGAAGACTGATACGACACTCAAAGACCGTATATGACAATTAGAAGTTTCATTTTCTACAGTCGTCGTATATTATTATTTGTCCAAATTATCACCTCCAAAACTATGGAAAGCAAAGAGCTTGCAGGAGAAGAGATCTGTTTCTCGGTGTGAAAGGTGAAGTGCTCATAGCTTTGCACAGTGGTCTCAAAAGAAACTGTACGTATAACTCTGACGTCTGAGCATAGAATTGCAGCGTGTCTGCACATTCTATGTTTCACACACGATTTCGCATTTGGTGCCAGATTTTAATTTGGCAAACGAATTTCCGTCAATTTTTTCGTGACTAAGTATTGCTTGCTTACCTCGTGATTTGAAAATTTATGTCAATATGCGATGTATTTGCCTAATATGGGAGCGGAAAAGAAACTATTTTCTTTTCCGTTTTCTTGTAATACTTCATAGACTCTATATCTGAATTTGGCAATAAACTAAATATTAACAACTATGCCTCGCACGCTCAGATAGTTGAGGTTCAACATACAGTTAGTGCAAAGATCAATGGCGTCGCTGGATGACATTTTCAGACGCGGGATCTTTTCCAAAATATTATAAAACTCGCTCTTTTCTACAAGTCCTCGACTGACCGTACGGAATTTGAAATTTCAATTTTAAAAACATGAGGCAGTTTCGTCTAACAGAAATGTGTGACTCTAACATAGAAGAAATCAACCGGGAGAAGTTTACCGGCCAGAAGAAGAAAAATAGTAGGGTAAGAAAGGAGGGGGAAAATGGATAGGGCGAAGAAAATCTGGGATAGTTTACAATATAATAGAGATGTTGATTAGGTCTACGTGTTGGAGATACCCCGCGTAGAAAGGTAATGTCTGCAGATGACAAGAGATAAAGTTTTAATATCTCCTTGGGTGCAGAGTCATTTTGGATAAGCTTCAAGTAGCAGATTAGTTTTTTCCCACATTTGTGTAACTCGAGTGGAGAATAAGATGGAGAGTGGTTGTTTTGTTAAGACGCTAATCGTTTATGACGTGGTATTGCAATTCTGCAGTGATGACAATTATCAGATAAGTAAGGAGAGGTACTACTGATTACCGACGAAGCACACTGCGCGTGAAAACCACGTCGTCCGTTCGGTAAAACACAGCTTATGGAACATAAAAATGTTCAAAAGTTTGTAAATCTATCGGACCAAACAGCGTGGTCATCAGTCCGTAGCTTACAAACTACTTAAACCTAGGTAAACTAACCTGAGGACAACACACACACCTATGCCCCAGGGAGGCCTCGAACCTCCACGGCGAGCAACCGCGCGCTCCGCAGCGAGACGCTTTACACCGCTCGGCTACTCCACCTCGGCTTATGGAACATAGGCAGGATCGACGAGATCAGACAACTGATGTTAACAAACATTCCTAGCTGGTTCGAATTATCTGGAATTTCACTATTTGTGACGTGATGAACATAGTCTGTGGTGGTAAAAATTGTTTGATTTAAAACGAATAATTGTTCTTCTTTATATAAGGAACTCATTGTTCGTTGGGTCGATCTGGAATTGTTTAATCATAAGTTTGCAGCCAAGATCGCTTTCTTCATTTAATAACATTAACGGTTTCGGCGTGATAGACGCCATCTTCAGACCTGTAGTAATCTTACATGAATTCACTGCTATTACAATTTTTTACGTAGTAAAACAGTGTACATCCACATTGATGTGTCGTCCACATAAAATTTATAAGTCAACAATAAAACGTCTGAACACATCTATCTTATGGTCTTAACCAGAGGCACTTCAGAATCCAAGTTCAATACTGACTGAAGCCAAGTAATAGCAGTGAATTCATGTAAGATTACTACAGGTCTGAAAATGGCGTCTAGCACGCCGAAACCGGTAATGTAATTAAATGAAGAAAGCGATCTTGGCTGCAAACCTGTTACTAAAAAATTGTTCTTCCATTTGAAGTGGAAGTATTTTTGCAAATTTTTCGATTGCAAGACAAAAGCTTCTCATATTCTGAAATCTCGAAAGGCTTCGAAGGCCTAGGTTTTACACCGAAGAGCTGAAGAAACTGCTACACTTAGCTGATATCGTGTAGGGCCTGCGTTAACCCGCAGAAATGCCGCAACACTGTCCATAAAACCGTAAGAATGTTCAAGTGTTTGTAAATCTATCGGACCAAACTGCGTGGTCATCAGTTCGTAGCTTACAAACTACTTATACTGAGGTAAACTAACCTAACGACAACACACCCATGTACAAGGGGGGACTCGAACCCGCAACGGCGAACGGCCGCGCGCATCGCAGCATGGCGCCCCAGTGCGCACGGCTAATCCGCCGCGGCAATCCGTAAAAGAGCGAAGGGGTGGAAACCTCTGCGACGCAGCGTATAGCCAGTGTAAATTAAAGTGTGACCGCGTACAGATGACTTTTTTAATATTTTAAAAAATTTCACCACTTTTATTGGTTAGACTAATGACAACATGTTCATATGTTTGTAAATTTATCGGACCAAACTGCGTGGTCATCAGTCCGTAGCTTACAAACTACATCTAGATAAACTAACACACATGCCCATGCCCCAGGGTTGACTCGAACCTCTGACGGCGAGCAACCGCGCGCTCCGCAGCGAGGTGCCTTAGACCGCTCGGCAACTGGACCGCAGCGACTAATGACCCGCGGTAGATCCTGGCTTCATGACAGACCAGTCATAAAAGCGTAAATGACGACTATTGTAAAGCACAGTAAACTGTTGGTAAAGTGCCTAATATAGGCACTTATGCTCGCAGTATAAGCAAAGTTGCTTTTAGCGGGAAAAAATATATATCCGAGATTTTGGCACTACCCAGTGATAGACGAACTGAAGTCATCAAACCATTCAATGGAGAACATCCGCTGTAGCTGGAAACGTTGCGAAGCAATCGGCCGTAACATTGACAGATAGGAGCCCAGTGAGGGAAGACATCAGGTAACATGGTTGAAGATGGATCCATTTAACGTTATTCGATTCTTCACCTGGTTTTTCTACGGTAAATAAACAGGTTGTCTACAAAATGTTCAAATGTTTGTTAAGCTTAAGGGACTTAACTACGGGTTCATCAGTCCCTAAACTTACAAACTACTTATGAACTACCTACAACTAAGGACGGCACAAATATCCATGCCCGAGGGGGGATTCGAACCCCCGACCGTAGTGGCCGTGCAGAGCGTGACTGAAGCGCCTCAGTCCCCTCGGCCACCGCGGCCGGCGGTTGTTTACAGATTCTGCCTTTGGCAAATATAATTTCACTCTTTTTTGTACCCATATATGTGTCAGTGATGTTCACCCTCGTCTGTAGCTTCCTTTTATTTTGATAAGAACGTGATGCCATTTGCACAGCAGAAGATATTTCGGTACGGTTTGTCTTTTCGTGCCGCGACGGAGCGGCCGAGCGCATTGAGGCGCTATGCTACGATGTGCGAGGGCGTTCCCCGTCGGGGGCTCGAATCCCCCCTCGGGCATGGATGTTTGTGTCGTCTTTAGTATAAACTAGTTCATAAGTAGTTTGTAAGTTTAGGGACTGATGACTCCGTAGTTAAGTCGCATAAGCTTTTCAAACATTCGAACTTTTTGTTTCACATGGTCTATACTGCAATCTCTGACACTAAAGTTCGGTGAATAGTCCTGTAAAATTAACGTAGACGAACTATGAACTACAGTTACCTTACTGTCGGTACAGATAGTCACCTCCGGTAACTGTGCACCGCTGAGCTCTGCGATACATGTCATGGAACCTTTGCGCACAGTCTTCCTTCGGGATAGTGTTCCAAGATCTTGTGTTTCGTCGGATGTCAGAAATATCGTGAAATCTTTCAAAGTAAGTTTGAGTGGATGGAACAGAGGTGTAGAGCATTGAGTTTCGGCGAGTATGGCGGAAGTTCAAGTTACACGACAACCTCCTCGACCATACATTATCTTAAAACAAACAAAAAATCAAAATGTTCAAATTTTTGTAAGTCTAAGGGACTTAACTGCTGCGATAATAGTCCCTAGGCTTACAAAATACTTAGAGTTACTTATGCTAAGGACAACACCCATGCCCGAGGGAGAGCTCGAACCTCCGACGGCGAGCAACCGCAGGCTCCGCAGCAAGACGCCTTACAGCCACTCCACCGCGGCTACCTTCAAACAGTTCCTTGCAAAAAAAAACGGGGTGGTGCAATCAGTGAGGGCGATGACAAAAACTTTTGAAAACGACGATGTCGAAGCCCTGATCGTGACGTCCACCGTGCTTGAATGAGGAGTCAGGAAAGCAGCATCGTAAGCTTCTTTGGGCTTGTCGGTCCATATCTCCAGACGTAAAGGAAAAAAAAAAAGTTTGTTCATTGGACCATACCACATACACATACGGGAGATGGAACTTAAATAGTGGCAACACTGCTGTGGAGACACTATGCAATGGAATCTACTATTGTCGCTGATAGCACACATTGTTGACATACCTACCGTACCTCCGAGAAAATGGAATGGACTCGCCCGCCCAAGTCACCGGCGTGCTCACAATCGAGGGAAAAACAGTCACTTGTGAGCGGTCTAACGTAACGGTGTCACTATGTTTTCGAAACAGAAACAACGGAGTAAGGCCAAGATTGAATGTGCCAGAGGTCGTACAGTACGACAGTGTCATCAAGGTCTTCAAGAGGCGTGCTGCGAATATGCATTGCCGTACAGAACAGTGATACATTTGGTAAAAGCCTTCAACGAAGATCAGTAAACTGTGGCATGCATCGGGCAGGTCGTCCTGGCGTCTCTGAAGAAGAAGTGCATACTGTTGCCGTGTTAGTGGACAGTGATCGACGCCAGCCCACGGAATCGGATTAGGGCATAAGACTGTGATTGGCACCGTGAAAGATCGCCTGGGCATGCGAAAAATTCAATCACGATGGGTTTCCCATGAATTGACGGAAATCCAACTATAGATGCGTTACGACGCTACTCAGACACACTTGGAGCGCTATGATGCGAAGGAGAGGTTTTCTTACGCCATATCGTGACAATGGATGAGTCATGGGCCACATCGTACGAGCCAAAACTAAAACGCCAATCCAACGATGGCGACATTATGGATCGCCACGAAAGTCGAAAGTGCGTCAGAGCCACAGTATGGTGAAAATTATACTGATTCTCGTAGACGATTGTGATGGTGTCATCCTAACGCATTGCATTCCTCTGCGGCAGATGGTCAGTGCACAGTATTACTGTTCATTTTCGTAGCATCACCTGCGACTAGCTTTGCGAAAGAAGCGGCAACACTTTCTGCACAACCCGGCCATCATTTCGCACGACAATGTGCGGGCGCATACAGCGCAAGCTGTGGCTGCTCTGTTCGGTCGATGGGACTGGGAAGTACTGTACCATCCACCATACTCACCCGACTTAAGTCCTTGTGACTGATTTGATTCCGAATATGAAGGAAGCATGTCGTGGCATTCACTTCAGAGCTGTTGTAGAGATTCGACAGGCTGTAGACCGCTCCATTCGCACCATCAACAGAACAGGCTCTGCTAACGGTACACTACGCCTTCCACATCGCTGGCAACGTGGCATCCAGGACGGCCATCTTGGGGGGGGGTGAACCACCCTTCGCTCCCCCTCCCCACCCTTGGATACGCCTATGGTGGCAACGGCTTCTACACAACGCTGGGGACTACTTTGAAGGACAGCAGCAGGTGCGAGAATATAACACTTATGTATCAGTTGTGTATAAATAGTTGCCACTATTTAACCCATTGCGTACCAGTGGTTTGTGCCTGAAACCAACATTTGATTAATTATTTTTGGAAGGACCAGTGGCTTTCGCGTGAAACCAAAGATACTAGTGCAAAGCAGAGGCATCTAATGATTACTGGTGAATGTCCAGAAAAACGATTGGGTCAAATGGTAGTGGAATAATTGACTCAGACTGGTAAACAAACACCATCAGATTTACTTTGACATTTTCTTTTTTTAGCTTAATGAAAAATCTTCATGATCATGGTGTGTATTCGTTTGAGACAGTAAAACGAGGTCAGATGGACTTGCCCAAAGATTACAAACTTGAACAACATCTTTAACATGGAGAATACGACTACAGATGCACAGATGGAATTTCTGCTTTGATATGTACAGGATAGGAATTTCATTTCTGTCTCATTTTCATGATGCACGGCAGAAAGCAACAGTGTCCTGAAAACAAATGTTTGGGTCAGTATTTGAGATCTCATGTCCCATACCTGTGAAACAGTACACCATGCAAAAAGTAGACATGCTGAAGTCTTTATATTACATTGATAGGAAAAGCAAAAGATGGTAACAGAATGTTTTGGCATATGCTGCACGTCTCCAATGTCAATTAATTTTTGTTGTTCCAAGAAAGAAGCGATGGGACAACAATGTCACTGAAGGCGTTTCTGATGGTACATTATCAAGTAGGTGCAAGAAAAGAAATGCAAACAAGTTCAAAAATGCATTGCTCAAAGGACTGAGAGAAATCAAGTCTGAACAATACAAGGACGATCTCGTCATTGTGCACACTGCAGCACAAAAGCGGAAACTCACAAAACAAAACAGCATTGTGCCTGGGGAAGTCCGAAATTGCTTTAAAAATGCCTCTCGAAATCATACATGGTTCAAGAGCGTACGTCCCAGCGGTTTCGCTTGTTATTGGAGCTTTAGGGCGCTCAACGTTGCGGCAGTGGTTTCGCAGTGAAACGACCTTCATTAAAGATACATTTATTTTTATTAAAAAAAAAAAGTTGCATTCGTCACTTATGAGACTAATAAAAGGTTTTCTGATAATTATTAGAAGTTTACTTATTTTTGACATTATTGGGCCTCAAAGGGTTAAGTTCCAATCCTCGTTTATAGTGAGATGTATATGTATGTTTACTGGTATAGGTTTTTCATGGTCATTACGTGCTGTTTTCTAATTGTCATATTCACGACAGGTGATTGATCCTTTTCTGGCCAGGATTTATGAACTTAAGCGAGCGACCTTGTTTATACTAGGCCAGTAGAAAATAGTGCAGTACAGGCAGTGGACAAAAGAAAGTAAAAATGTTCGTTAAGCTTATGGGACTTAACTACGGGGTCATCAGTCCCTAAACTTACAAACTACTTATGAACTACCTTATACTAAAGACGGCACAAATATCCATGCCCGAGGGGGGATTCGAACCCCCGACAGTAGTGGCCGTGCAGACCGTGACTGAAGCGCCCCAGTCTCCTCGGCCACCGCGGCCGGCAAGAAAGTAAACACCTTGCTGTATGATACATGTTGTTGCAAGCTGGCGTCACTGGAGTTAATACTGAGACGCAACTGCAGAGCTCAATTGTCGTATCATTTATTGTACTTTACGTTGCACTCTATTATATGTTATTTTCTGCTACGTTCAATACAAATTACCGGCTCGATAGTGGGCGGAAAGAGTGGGAAAATCACGCACACATGTCCAGGATAATGTTCATGTCATATTCGTGAAGGTTCAGGGAAGGTTTAAACGGTGATAAAATATGGAAAAATTGCGAGGAAAATTTAGATTTAAAACATATAAAATAATGACTTGGTTGTTCTGTTGGGTGCGTTCAGCAAAATACTTTGAAAAAGTAAAGTTCGCTTTATACGATCTGAATCCACTTTGAAAGAATAAAGTTCGCTTTATACAATCTGAACCCATATATGAACTGCCAGTCACTGTCAAAGGTTACATATACACTAAATATATGCAATGTGCACACTGAATTTAGTACCACTGCAAAGTGCCTTATTATTGAAACTAACGCCAAAAACAATAAATTTTAACATCATTTGCCATTCTGTCACCATTATAGTTAGCATTATTAGTGCACGAAAACATTATTATCTGATACTGTTTACAATGCTGAGGAGAAAAAGACCTAACATAGATCGTCGATCAAATGTGCGACGAGCTACCTGGTGACCAGCGAAAGACTGATAATGATAACAGTCTTATTGGTATGGCAGATTTGCGTTCTAGAGCGAATTACAATGAAGTAGAATCGAACGAGTTCGGGCACATCGATCACAACGGTAGCGAGTACGGGAAAGTAACTCTTATAACCATTTATAACCATTTTGATTATTATTTTTCTTTCTTTCTTTGAATACGGCACTTATTATTTTGTACATTATGCAAGACGGCCTTATTTCTCAAAATATTCTCCCATAAATATAACGTGCTTTTAGAGGAAAGAGAGAGAGAGAGAGTTGTAGGAGAAGGCTGGAATAAATAACTAAATATCCGGGCAACGCTGGGTTTTCAGCTAGTGCTTAATAAATTATCGGTGAAGATGGCAGTCATCATTGAAAGCTACCGCAGTGATTTAATGGACAAAGCGGGAGGGGCGAGAGAAAACGCTGCCTTTAACATTGGCGTTGCAGCTGGTAGAGACGCCAGCTCCTGGCTACTCGAGCTCTGGCGGTTACGCACGAATAGTACCGAAGCAAAACAATGGAGCTACTGCGCACCTCGACTTGCGCATGGCGCAAATCCTCTATGAAGGAAACGTCCGCCCTTCATATTTGTGTTTGGCGCATTGAAGATTCATCAAAAACACGTCATATTTGGTAAAATATCTTATAACTGTAAATTACAGACGCATCAACTGTAAAAGCCTACAGGAGATTCAATCATGAATAATACTGAACTCACTGCTCTCCGCCTAGCCGTTAGTTAGCGGTATCACGTTGCGCTGTCGAAGGTACGGGGTTCGAGACAGACTGCAAGCAATTTTTAAACTCAATCTTCTTTTTAACAGATACGGGAATAACAATAAGTTTTGTACTGTTACTTGCCACATATCTTTGGACTTTTTGCAAATGTGTTGAGATTTTGTAGGTAAATTACATTTATACTCTTCCTTGTAATAAATATTTAACTGTTTGAAAAGAGGTGAGAACAGCCTTTAGGAGGGGGTGCTGCTTACAGTGTCACATGACCGAAGCTAGCTTGTCTCTTCATCGTAACAGATTCATTTTGTTGCAGTCACTTAACAGTGTAATCAGTTACTTACTGTGTTTTAGTGTTCATATGAATATTCATATGTTCCTGGTGTTTATTATCAAAGAAAAATGAACAACATTAAGTATTTTTTAGAAATAAACTAGCTTAATTCCCGCTGCTTCGCACGTGTAGACTGGATGATATGCATTGGTTGTTTCTGCTACTAAATATAAATTTTCATAGATTTAGCTTTAAGAAAGTTTTCCTAACGCAGTATTTTGATACAACTTACTACCCCCGGTTGCACCATTGATGGAAAAATTCAAAACATCCCGAAACACATTTTTTTTTAAATTCTATCCATGGTTACAAATCCAAATTTTCATATTTCTAGTATCGAGATAGTCTTAGTAGCACCCTTGAAAGATTTTCCCTTATTTCACCCGCTTAATGTTTGAATTTCCAAAAATAAGGAAAGCAAGTGTTTTTAGAATTCCAATCAAAAATATAAATCCGAAGTTTGGTATTTCTTGCTACAGAATTGCCTTAATAGCAAGGTACTTTAAAAAATATCCTTCATCCCCTATTTCACCCCCTTAGGAATGAGAATATCGAAAAATTGCTGATGCCTGTAGTGTAAGATAAATTACGTCTACAGATTTCAAGTATCTATCCTCTGTAGATTCACTTTTCAGCGCCATATTCTGTCTTTAAGAAACGTATCGAGAACGCGAAATTTCTTTCTTAGGCTTTGGCATCTTTGTTGGTAGTTTTACTTCTCAAACTGCAATATGCACTTATTTTTCTTTATTAGTACGCTTGTTGCAGAAAATCACGTTTCGCTCTATCTAACCTCTTTGCTATTATAGTGTCAAAAGTCATCGCTGGTGTTCAGTCCGAATTTTATATCAGCTGACGACTTTCAGCCACTATAGCTTCCACCCTCTTAGCTGTCGACACGGAACTATGGAGTACAATGGGAGACTTTGTACTACAACAACACAGAGAGATCGTTCGTCTCCATTGTGTAGTTTTTGCTGAAGAGCAAAATATTGACACCCACACGTAACTTTCAACTCACACATCTTCAAATGTTCAAATAGCTTATGGGACATAACTACGGGGTCATCAGTCCCTAAACTTACAAACTACTTATGACTTAACTAATACTAAGGACGGCACAAATATCCATGCCCGAGGGGGGATTCGAACCCCCGACCGTAGTGGCCATGCAGACCGTGACTGGGGCGCCTCGGCCACCGCGGCCGGCCCCATATCTTCCACCCCCTTATCGTTATCAACCCTCTACCACCATAGTGCACAGTGGGAGACTGATACCTACTACCACATCCAAACACTATTCGTTTGCGATGTGTAGTTTTGGCTGCAAAAAGAAATGTAGGCACAAACACCTTGATTTTAGTATATAAGCATGTACCTAGAAACCGTCCTGTGTTAACAATCCAATGGCGTATCAGAATTTCAAAGCAAACGGTCACTTTCGGAGATTAACGGCTGTACAGAAACCAACAGAACATTGTTATGTATACAGATTACTGACTGCGGCGGAGTGGCTGAGCGCATTGAGACGCTACGCTCCGATGCGCGAAGCCGTTCCCGGTCGAGGGTTCGAATCCTCCCTCGGGCACGGATGTTTGTCTGTCTTTAGTATAATTTTTAAGTAGTTTGTGAGTTTAGGAACTGATGACCCGCAGGAATTAAAAGAATTAAAGTTCAGGATGAAGAATTAAAAACTTTTCGTTTTGCCGACGACATAGTAATTCTGTTAGAGACAGCAAATGACCTGGAAGAGCAGTTGAACGGAATAGACAGTGTGCTGAAAGGTGCATTTAAGATGAACATTAACAAGAGCAAAACTAGGGTAATAGAGTGCAGTCTAAGAAAATCAGGTGATGCTACCGGCCGCGGTGGCCGAGGGGACTGAGGCGCTTCAGTCACGGTCTGCACGGCCATTACGGTCGGGGGTTAGAATCCCCCTCGGGCATGGATATTTGTACCGTCCTTAGTATTAGCTAGTTCATAAGTAGTTTGTAAGTATAGGGACTGATGACCGCGTAGTTAAGTCCCATAATCGCTACAAACATTTGAACAGTTTCAGGTGATGCTGAAGGAATTAGATTAGGTAACGAAACAATACAGGAGGTAGACGAGTTTTGTTACTTGGGCAGTAAAATAGCAAATAATGGTCGCAGTACAGAGGATATAAAATGGAGAATGGCTATGGGTAGAAAAGCGTTTTTGAAAAAGAGAAACTTGTTAACATCGAATATTGATTTCAAAAACTTACAAACTACTTATGAACTAGCTAACACTAACGACGGCAGAAATATCCATGCCCGAGGGGGGATTCGAACCCCCGACCGTAGTGGCCGTAGACCGTGACTGGCGCGCCTCAGTCCCCTCGGCCACTGCGGCCGGTGAATATTGATTTAAGCCTAAGGAAGTCCTTTCTGAAGGCATTTGTATGTATTGTTGCCTTGTATGGGAGTGACACATGGTCAATAAACAGTGCGGACAGGAAGAGAATAGAGGCTTTTGAAATTTGGTGCTACAGAAGAATGCTGAAGATTAGATGGGTGGATCGCGTAACTTATGAGGAGGTACTGAACAGAATTGGGGAGAAAAGAAATTTCTGGGATACCTTGACTAAAAGAAGGGATCGATTGGTAGGATACATTCTTAGACATCAAGCAATTGTGAATTTAGCGTTGGAGGGAAGTGTATGGGGGTAAAAACCGCAGAGGAAGACCAAGAGATGGATACAGTAAGCAGATTCAGACAGATGTAGGTTGCCGTTCTTATGTGGAGTTGAAGAGGCTTGCTCAGGATAGGGTGTTGTGGAGAGCTGCATCAAACCGGACTGAAGACCACAGCACAACGACCCTGCAGTTGAGTCCCATAAGCTATACAAACATTGTGGCCCACTTTAGGTTACGGTAGTAACACTAAAAGTGGGCCTTTGCGATCGTCTTTTGACAGCTCGAAATTTAAATGTAAATAACGGCTTAACTATTTATCTGACACAAAAATTGAATAACCGAATTTGTAGAGGAGAAAATTCTCTACAACTTTGCTCTCTTATGTTTTTTTCCATATCTCGTATCGTTTCCGAGATATTTACAAAAATAACGGCGATTTTGGGATGTATGTCTGTCCGTACGTAACCTGTTCCCTGTTTTTAACACTCCGAGTGCCAATCACGTCAATTAACGGGATACGGAAATTTCTGTAGAATGCCAATCACGTCATTTTACGTGATCTTTGTTTTCGTGCTTTTAAAAACAGAATCAAGTTTATTGTTCAAATGTTTGTTAACCTTAAGGGACTTAACTACTATGTCATCAGTCCCTAAATTTACAAACTACTTATGAACTACCTACAACTAAGGACGGCACAAATATCCATGCCCGAGGGGGGATTCGAACTCGCGACCGCAGCGGCCGTGCAGACCGTGACTGAAGCGCCTCAGTCTCCTCGGCCACCGCAGCCGGCCAAGTTTATTGACGGGCTAGCTCTACCTTAAATACCTTACTTGGTAAACCTAGTGTCTAAACCAGCCTATAGATCTTTTATTTAGTTTCTAAACGTCCGACTTGTCGCATTCATTGTATGAAACGGGGCAGGTAGAAAGTGGTGTCCGCTCACTCAGTAGGTAAATCAACGGACTTGGCTTCACGCAAATTATTCTCCCCGAAAGTACTGAGAGGTGACTAGGACATTGGGGTGACACAGCAACATATCGTAGTGACTCTACAGACTGTTTGCGAATTAGAGAATTTTTTAGTGGGGCCCTTGGCGTCGGAGTTGTATGTGATTTAGATGCTCTGTGTTTAGTTCTGGATTTATTTCGAAGATCAAACAATTCTTTACGCCAGACTGAAGATAAAGAAACTAACTGCAGCTGGGGTTACTCCTGCAAGCAGAACGTCCGGCATTCTATGGGATGAAATGGTTTACATGGCCGGCAGTCAAAGTGTTAAGACGAACAGTTCAACCGATCAGCACCAAATTTTGCACACATAATTGTAGACCCCCAGAGACCAGAACCTCCCTTTTTCAAATTTTTCGCACAAAAAAATACGGTAGTAATACCCAAAAAAGCCGTTTGCAATAAAATTGTAATTGCAAACGAACCGTTCATCTGACACGAAAATTGAATAACCTAATTGGTAGAGGGGAAAATTGTCTACATATTCGCTCTATTATGTTTTTTTTTCATATCTTGCAGTATTTCAGAGATATTTGCAAAAATAACGGCGATTTGACGATGTCTGTCTGTCTGTAACGTGTTCGCACTTTTTAGGTCGAACCGTTCAATGGATCGGCACCAAATTTTACAGACATAATTGATGGTCACCAGAGACCAGAACCTCGCTTTTGTCAAATATTTCGGACAAGAAATACGTTAGTAATAAAACAAAAGGAAAAAAAACCGTTTGTAATGTAATTTTAATTGCAAATATACCGTTCATCTGACGCGAAAATTGAATTACCGAATTTTTAGAGGAGAAAATTCTCTACAACTTTGCTCCCTTACGTTTTTTTTTTTTTTCATATCTCGTATCGTTGAGAGATATTTGCAAAAATAACGGAGATTTGACACCCTCCATTGAATTAACGAAAACCAGCCGTTCGGACATTCCTCGCCCAGAACACTATCTGGCATACGCCATCTTGCGTTGCGTATTTGATGATTCTCTTATTGAAATTTAAACGTTGTCAATTCAAAGCAATGGCGCACTGAAGAATTAACAAAAACACATCGTTCTTCGTACGATAACTGATAATCTAGCGTTTACAAATGCCATATTAGCATCAACTAACAACGGCCAGCAATACTATGAGATTAAACAGGCCAGTTTTTGGTTGATAGCCGTAGCATAGTGGGCAAGGCGTTAGACGATGATGCCAAAACACGAAGAAACTGGTGTACATGGATGTAAAGGCTTTCCCAGTGTCCAAGATCAAAACTCTAACTTGGTTCATGTATTCGTTCATCAACTACCCCCTTGCGGGAGGTGGATCTGTGAGCGACTTTCGACAATACATCCTCCGTGCAAGAAGAGAAATCCTCAACGATCCATGGAAAAGAGAAAAATTTTCGCCGTTCATTCACGTTTTGTAAGACAACTTGTTTCACAAAATTATAACTATTTAGTAAACACATTTTGTAAATAAATTTTTTTTCTTTCTTTTATTAATTAATTTTTTATTATTTACATTATTATTTTGGTCCAAAATGTTGGCAAAAACTTCTTGTTGTTGTTGTGGTCTTCCGTCCGGAGACTGGTTTGATGCAGCTCTCCACAATACCCTATCCTGAGCAAGCCTCTTCATCTCCACATACGAACGGCAACCTACATCTGTCTGAATCTGCTTACTGTATCCATCTCTCGATCTTCCTCTGCGGTTTTTACCCCCACACACTTCCCTCCAACGCTAAATTCACAATTCCTTGATGTCTAAGAATGTGCTCTACCAATCTATCCCTTCTTTTAGTCAAGGTATGCTAGAAATTTCTTTTCTCCCCAATTCTGTTCAGTACCTCCTCATTAGTTACGCGATCCACCCACCTAATCTTCAGCATTCTTCTGTAGCACCATATTTCAAAAGCCACAATCCTCTTCCTGTCCGCTGTTTATCGTCCATGTTTCACTCCCATACAAGGCAACACTCCATACAAATGCCTTCAGAAAGGACTTCCTTAAGCTTAAATCAATATTCGATGTGAGCAAATTTGTCTTTTTCAAGAACGCTTTTCTACCCATTGCCATTCGGCATTTTATATCCTCTGTACTGCGATCATCATTTGTTATTTTACTGCCCAAGTAACAAAACTCATCTACCTCCTTTATTGCTTCGTTACCTAATCTAATTCCTTCAGCATCGCCTGATTTTCTTAGACTGCACTCCATTACCCTAGTTTTGCTGTTGATAATGTTCATCTTATATGCACCTTTCAGCACACTGTCCATTCCATTCAATTGCTCTTCCATGTCCTTTGCTGTATCTGACAGAATTACTATGTCGTCGGCAAAAGGCAATGTTTTTAATTCTTCCCCCTGAACTTTAATTCCTTCACCAAATTTCTCCTTGCTTTCATTTATAACTTGCTCAAACTCAAATGTTTGTATAGCTTATGAGCCTTAACTACAAGGTCATCAATTCCTAAACTTACAAACTACTTATGAACTACTTACGAACTAGGACAGCACAAATATCCATGCCCGAGTGGGGATTCGAACCCCCGACCGAAGTGGCCGTGCAGACCGTGACTGAAGCGCCTCAGTCTCCTCGGCCACCGCGGCCGGCACTTGCTCAATGTACAAATTGAACAACATTGGAGAAAGGCTACAACCCTGTCATAGTCCCTTTCCAACCACTGCACCCCTTTCATGCCCTTCAACTCTGACAAAACATAAAACTACAAATCTAAAGTGGGCCGTAAAATACGTCAGTGCGATTTTTTTTTTTTTTTTTTTTTTTTTTTCTTAAAAATTATGGACCGCCGGGCGGGCGCACGTATACTTTGGTACTTGTTAGTGGCAACACGTGCCACGTACAGGCATGTTTTTGCGCGCGGTACACAGCCGTCCGTGGTGAGTTATTACGGCACGGCGGTTGCAAATAAACGCAGGGAGCCGGTGCTTGTGCTGGTCCGAGAGCGGTGCATTCCGGCGTGAGTCAGCCGTGCCCTTGGCGCTGGCTCTGTCGCGACCTTGCCGGGGTACCGCGGGCTGGCCTTGCAGTGCTGGAGGCCAGGGAAGTCCAGCCGTGTGCCCAGGGGCCTCTCTCACCTCACGACGGGGTTTTGCCACTCTTCAAAGCGTCTCACCTCATCACTTCTCAACGGACACCTCGCTCTACTGCAGTCTTCCATGACGCAGTGTCTAAGGCCGATATTACACTGTCAAATTTTCTTTGACAAAAAATCTGTGTCCAATATTCTTTTGACAAAGTTTCTTTCACGCGGTGAAAAGGTGACAGTAGCCAATTTTCTTTGACAAAGGATCTGTCAAAGTGCGTCGAAAATGGCGGATGAATATTTGCTATTAACCTCAGCTATTGTTTACATTGATTATACGAGGGGCATTTGAAAAGTTCGTGGAAAAATAAAAACTACTAACGTGTTTGGGAAAACCATTTTTATTTTTTTCGCTTTAGTCTCCTTTCAGACTTATACACTTCGTCCAAAGCTGTTCTATTATGTTGATCCCTTCCGAATAAATGCCTGCAAAATAGCTATTAGTTTGTGCAATCACCTCCTCGTTTGAACGATATCTTTCCAAAAGTCAACACAGTTTCAGCCGACCAGTTGCATAAAATGGTTTACATCTATAAACCTTTACCCAGGTTTCGGCAAAATTAATTTTACCTTCTTCAGAAGAATACAATAAAGCTCACATTAAAAAAATAAAAAAAAAAGTTGTTAAAATGTGGCTGACTCCATGTCAATAGATTAAAAATTAAAATTTAAAAACAATGTCACATTATAAAATTTTGGAGCACGTCCACACACAGGTCGAGTGAGTGAGTGAGCATGTGCAGAATGTCTTACCTCGGCTTGTTTGCGCTCGCTTCAACTCAAGCTTTGTTGTTGGCCTATCAAGCTTCATTTCACACTTTTCTTCCAAAGCTTACAGCTGAGAAATTTGTTTCTAAAAGATACTGATCGTTGTTCATTTTTCTTTGATAATAAATACCAAGAACATATGAATATGCACATGAACACTAAAACACAGTAAGTAATTGATTACACTGTTAAGTTACTGTAACAAACTGAATCTTTTACGATGAAAAGAGAAGCTAGCTTCTGGTTATTTGTCACTGTAAGCAGCACACCTTCTTAACCTTACGCATGCGCAAAGGCTGCCGTCCTCCACATCTTTTCAAACAGTTAAATATTTGTCATTTACCGTTAAAATCGGACACATTTGCTAAAACGTCCAAAGAAAATATTGCAAGTAACAATACAAAAGTCACTGTTGTTCCCGTATGTTAAAAAGAAGATTGGATTAAAAAAAAAATTGCTTGCAGTCGGTCTCGTACCCTCAACGTTGGACAGCGCAGAGCGGTTCAGCTAACACACGGCTATTCTTGCTAGTGAAGGTTAGTGACTTCATTGTTTTTCACTGTAAGGTTTTAAAATTAAACGCCTTTTGCTACTGCGAATGGTTTTATTTTTATATTTTTAAATCACCCATACGCGTTTCGCCTTTCTCTCAAGGCATCATCAGTGGGTGTCCTGAAATATTTACATCTTTTTGTTTATACATATAGGTTAGGTCTCTTACATATCTAAAAACATTTCATTTCTGATTTAAAACAGTTCATTTTTTGGAATAAAATGGTGTACTTACAGCACTTGCTACTCCACTTCAGTCTTATTCTGGCAACCAGATCGAAATGTTACACTGTTTTTCGAAACACATTGCAGTTCTCTGGTTCTGCTGTCACCTGCTGCCATACTGTGTCTACTGCTGTTTGTTTTGTAGTGTTGCCAACCTTAGCTTATTTGAAATTCAACTGTTTCATTGAAAATGTTTGAAGGTATCTTTGTGTGTGTGTGGGTGGGTGGGTGTGTGTCTGTATGTGTTCCCCCCCCCCCCCCACCACCACCACACACACACACACACACACACATATTCAAACAGAGGGGAAAAAAAAAAAAAAACACATACAGACACACACCCATCCACAACAATCAGCCACTGACTCCTGCTCAGACAGTCCGTGAAATCGATTGCGTGACAGCGGACAATGGCGGTCCTATGACGCTCCTGTGGGGCCCGCCTATTCGCGGTCGTGCCTGAGATGAGCACTCGCCGCGTATACAGCGGTCCCTGCAGTGCCACGTGCGCCCTGTGTACGGCTAGGAATGCGTTCCGCGCTGGGCCGCCGTTCTGTTGGCCGCATAAGGACTGCAGCTGCAGCATGTGGAGGCAGGCGTCCAAACATTCCAGCGCGGGGCTCCTTTGATGCTGGTAAACAAGCGCCTTCAAGGCATTCAGTATTAGCCCGTCACGGTCTGCCGTTGGTATACACAGCAGGGCTCATACTGCGTGCGACCTATGACGCAATAGCAACTGCACAATATGGCTTTCTCACGTGTCAAAATGCAAGGTGTCTCAAATAACTTTGAATGAATACAAATGGCTTGATTAATCTTGGAGTGAAATTCAGCTAATTAATTTCTCCTTGTTGTTTTATTGTCTTTAAAGAGTAGCGAAATTTATGCTATATTTATTGATCTGGGAAAAAGTTTTCGACCTTGTTTGGTGGAATAAGTAGATGGGTATGTTGAAGAAGATAGGAAGGAGAGACAACTAACATAGAATCTACGAAGGTTTGAATTTAAATAGTGACAACTATTTATTCACAACCGATACAAAAGCGTTACATGTTTGCACCTGTTACTGTCCTTCAAAGAAGCCACCACCGTTGAATAGAACTCGTTGCCAGCGATGTGGTATGCGTAGTATACTGTTAGCGGAGCCTGTTCTGTTGACGGTGCGAATGGAGCGGTCTGCTGCCTGACGAATCTCTGGAAAAGTTCTGAAGCGAATGCCACTAAATGATTCATTCGTCGCAAGATCTTAAGTCCGGAGAGTCTGGTGGATGGTGCAGTACTTCCCAGTCCCATCGACCGAACAGAGCAGCCACAGAATGCGCTGTATGCGATCCAGCATTGTCGTGCAAAATGTTGGGTGGGTTGTGTAGAAAGTGTTGGCGCTTCTTTCCAAAAGCTGGTCGTACGTGATACTCCAAAAACGAACAGTGCTTTGATGGTCTGCCGTAGAGGAACGTAATGCGTTAGGATAACACCATCACAGTCATGTGAGAGTCACCATAACTTTCACCAAACTCTGAAGCACTTTCGAATTTAGGCGACCCATAATGACATCATTCGTTGGATTCGCGTGTCAGTTTTGGTTCGTACGATGTGGCCCGTGTCTCATCCAGTGTTACGGCGTAAGCAAGCCTCTACTTCGCGCTCATAGCGCTGCAAGTGTCTGAACAGCTTTGTAACGCATCCATTTCTGCATTTCCGTCACTTCATGCGGATGGAGTTTTTCCAATACCTAGGCGTTCCTAGAGCATGCAAAGCACTGTCGTATGCGCTAATCCGGTTTCGTGGGCGAGCTCACTAATCGTCTTGCGTCGATCACTGTCCACTAACGCAGCAGTAGTATGTACTTCTTCTTCAGAGACGCTAGAACGACCTGCCCGATGCCGACCTTCGTTGAAAGCTTTGCCCAACGTTCCACCGTTCTGTACGGCAATGCCGATTCCCCGCACTCCTCTTGAAGACCTTGGTGACACTGTCCTGCTGTACGACCTCTGGCACAATCTTGATCCTATTCCGTTGTTCCTGTTTCGAAAGCATAATGTCACTGTTACGTTAGACCGCTCGCTCACAAGTGTGTGTTTCCCTCGATAGTGCGCACGCCGGTGACGTGAGACGTGCGAGTCCATTTACTCGGAGGTGAGGTAGGTAGGTACCAGGTGATAAAAAGTCAGTATAAATTTGAAAGCTTAATAAGTCACAGAATAATGTAGATAAACAGGTAAAAATGACACATATGCTTGGAATGACATGGGGTTTTATTAGGGGAAAAAAAGACGGAGTAAAAACATTAATGAAAGTCGGCTTCCTTCTAGGTCATAGGTTTTACCCTCGATTAATCTGGTGTTGAATGTTTCGGTAATAGTGTATGCACCGGTGCTGTAATACACAGTTGTTTAAACAAGACTGGCATTCAAGTGAATCTTCGGATCGGAACTGATAGTGCATCACCATAACTCCGGACATTCTTTACAGTGCTGTTCACAACATTATTCCTCGACTACAGCTATTGTTGAGGAATGATGCTGAAGTTTTTGAGCATTTCCTGTAAAGAACATCATCTTTTCTTTGTCTTGATTTGTTATGCTAATTATTGCTTTTCTGATCAGATGAAGCGCCATCTGTCGGATATTTTTTGAACTTTTTTTTTCTAATAAAACCCCATGTCATTCCAAGCATGTATGTTTCTAACTCTCCATCTACATTACTCCCTGATTTATTAAGTTTTCAAATTTATACTGACTCTTTGATCACCTTAATTAAACCAATACGTTAAAAAATATCTCCGAGAGTGTAGATGCAAACCTGTTATTTACATCTTTTTCGCCGCGGTGGAGTAGCCGACCGATCTAAAGCGTCTCGCTGCGGAGCGCGCGGTTGCTCGCTGTGGAGGTTCGAGTCCTCCCTGGGGCATGTGTGTGTGTGTTGTCCTTAGGTTTGTTTACCTAGGTTTAAGTAGTTTGTAAGCTACGGACTGATGACCACACAGTTTGGTCCGATAGATTTACAAACATTTGAACATCTTTTCTTCCATAGGTCGTAATGCTAACCACCAAGCTAATCCGTCGTCTTAAAAGGAAATAATAACGAATATCGAATATTACACTTAAATTAATAAGAAAGAACCAGAAACATCCAGCAAACAAAAAAGGAAAAAATAATTGTTTTTTGCAGGACAGGGTCGCGAACCTAAGTAATCCCCAACTTCTGCTCCGTAAATCACCGCTCTACCAACTACGCTGTTTCTCCTCGAGAAAGAGTGCGCTGTATTTGTGATATACTATGCACCTAAAACATGTTGTAATATCTTATTTATCTATGACAAAGTATGATAAAGACGCTCCTTTGATAGAATGGCGTTGACCCGTAGCATAGGAAGGATATTCTTTCACGGTATACAAATTATAACACTGACTAATTCACAATCCTTTAAAACTATGAATATATGATGTGCATCTTCATGTTTTCGCGGCGCAATGATTGTTCAAAGAAGTTTCGGGCGTGCAGCCGCATAAAGTTTACTTCTTCTAATATTTAGGCTGAGAAACGTACAGCCATCTTCTGAGACGAGTCGAAGACTGACAGATTATGAACAAACACGATGTTAAAGTAATTTTTCGACCCCCACCAAAGACATCAGCACTTTTGGGTTCTATCAAGGATGATTTGGAGCTCCGGAAGGCCGGGGTTTAGAAGATCCCCTGTGAATGTGGCCTTTCGTACATAGGACAGACGACACGTACAGGAAAGATGCACGGAACACCAGAGATATACCCGTCTTTTAGAACCAAATAAATCGGCAGTGGCAGAGCACTGTATTGATACTGGACACTCCATGACGTACGAAAACGTCAAAATTTTAGCTTCCACTTCATCTTTCTGGGACTCAGTAGTGAAAGAAGCAATAGAAATCCGCTTGGGGACGAATTTAATAAAAATGGAATAAATCATGGAATCCGGCACTTTCTTTAATAAATTTACAAAGACGCCGCCACAGCACAGATCATAATACATCGATTTCTCGACAGTAATCGACCATGCAGCCACAGACATAATTTACACATACGTGTACTTCCTTGCCTCCGAGTAACGTCTTTGGCGCCTTGTTGTATCTGTGGCCGCATGCGCAGTAGCGCGGCCCGCGCGTTTATAAGCACGAAGCGTGTGCTGGAGCGTCAGTCTTCGACTCGTCTCTGAAGATGGCTGAACGTTTCTCATCCGAAATACTAGAAGAAGTAAACTTTATGCGACTGCACGCCCGAAACTTCTTTGAACCCTATGAATATATGGTTTCCGGTAATTTATTGTAACAAATCATACCTAAAATCGTGCGCTTTCAAAGGTTCTTCAATTTTCTGGCTCTTTAAAAAGATTACATATATACATAGTACGCTAAAACGAAAGAAAGCACGAAATACGTAGCTCCGTTTGCAACATGGCGGATCGAAAGTTCTGCTTGTCACGTGAAAAACAGGTCGCTTTTCATTTGCCACGTTCCACTCCACGAAGCAAAAATCTAACTTGCCGGATCCTTAAATTCCACGCTTCGCAGGGCAGTGGAACGTGGAATTCCACGCTGCAACGGCACCATGTCCTCCTCCACGTGCGTTTCCACGTGCCGTGAGAGGACGGCATTAGGGCGCACGGCCACTGTCGCGCAGCCTATCATTAGCCTAACCTGAGGGGGGAAAATTGTGCTGGCGCGTCGTATTTCGGTAAATATCGAATGTAACCCCAAATTTACGTGGGCCCGTGCTGCACGTAACAAGATTGGTGACGTCAGTTGGCATTCGCCTCGAGTAGCCCAGGGTCAGCGGACGTTTGGGGGGCGTCTTCCCCGTACCGCGTGACTCCCTTACGTAAGGGGGAGCTGGAAATAGGCGAGGAGCCGCTCCACCGCTGTGTCTCCGGCTAAATCATGCACCCGCGCTCGGTCTGCATGTTTTCCTCATGCGGCAGCCCACGTCCTTCCTCGCCGGATATAGGCTAGGAAACTTGGCGGAAGGGGATTTCGTAACGTCCCTCTCCTGATATAGCCGTTCCGAGGACAATCTCCTGTTGGGGATGTCAGAGTCCAAGGTCGGAGAAGCCACTCGCCGCGGTGGAGTAGCCGAGCGGTCTAAGGCGCCTCGCTGCGGAGCACGCGGTTGCTCGCCGTCGGAGTCCTCCCTGGGGCATGGGAGCGTGAGTTTGTCCTAAGGTTAGTTTACCTTAGTTGAATGGCAATGAGTAGAAAAGCAGTCTTGAAAAAGAGAAATTTGTTAACATCGAATATTGATTTAAGCCTAAGGAAGTCCTTTCAGAAGGCATTTGTATGGAGTGTTGTCTTGTATGGGAGTGAAACATGGACGATAAACAGTGCGGACTGGAAGAGGACAGAGGCTTTTGAAATGTGGTGCTACAAAAGAATGCTGAAGATTAGGTGGGTGGATCGCGTAACTAATGAGGAGCCGGCCGCGGTGGCCGAGCGTACTGCGGCGCGCCAGTCACGGTTGCATGGCCACTACGGTCGAGGGTTCGAATCCCCCCTCGGGAATGGATATTTGTGCCGTCCTTAGTATTAGCTAGTTGAAAAGTAGTTTTAAGTTTAGGGACAGATGACCCCGTAGTTTGTCCAAAAAAAAAAAAAAAAAAAAAAAAAAAAAAAAAAGAGAGAGAGAGAGAGAGAGAGAGAGCGAGAGAGAGGGAGACTAATTAGGAGGTACTGAACAGAAAAGGAATTTTTTGCATACCTTGACTAAAAGAAGGGATCGATTGGTAGGACACATTCTTATACATCAAGGAATTGTGAAGTTAGCGTTGGAGGGAAGTGTGTGAGGTAAAAACCGCAGAGGGATTAGCCGCGCGTACTGGAACGCCATGTTGCGGTGCGCGCGGCCGTCCGTCGTCGGGGGTTGGAATCCCCCTCGGGCATGGATGTGTGTTTTGCCCTTAGATTAGTTTAACTTAGTTTAAGTAGTTTGTAAGTCTAGTGACTGATGACCAACGTAGTTTGATCCCATAAGAATTACAAACATTTGAATTTGAAAAACTGCAGAGGAAGAGCACAAGATGGATACGGTAAGAAAATTCAAACAGATGTAGGTTGCCGTTCTTATGTGGAGTTGAAGAGGCTTGCTCAGGATAGGGTATTGTGGAGAGCTGCATCAAACCAGTCTCCGGACTGAAGACCAAAACAACAAAGTTTAAGTAGTTTGCAAACTACGGACTGATGACCACGCGGTTTGGTTCGATAGATCTACAAACATTTGGAATAGCCAGTCACCTGTCGCCATGGTAATCGGAAATCGTCATCACAGTCACTTCTTTGTCATCAGTGACGAGGAGAGGGCGCCTACACGGAATTGCCCAATTCGTCCAACTTTAAGGTACACCTAGAGCGTGGGGAGATCTGAAAGTGACCCAAGTGGAAAATGAAGTGGATGAGCGGGTAGGAAATGAAAGGAATTTTGATACGGATAGGAGGGTTTTTTACAATTTGTACAAATGCCAGACGGCAGTTGTTAAAGTCGAAGGGCATGAAAGGGAAGTATTGGTTGGGAAGGGGTTGACTGGGTTCCAGCCTTTCCCCAATGTTATTCAAATGTTTGTAAATCTATCGGACAAAACTGCGTGGTCATCAGTCCGTACCTTACGAATTACTTAAACATAGGTAAGCTAACCTAAGGACAACACGCACACACACACACACACATGCCCTAGGGAGGACTCTAACCTCCACAGCGAGCAACCGCGCGCTCCGCAGCGAGACGCTTTAGACCGCTCGGCTACTCCACCGCGGCCCAATGTTATTTAATTTCTACATCGTGCAAGCTATAAAAGAAAGCAAGGAGAAATATAGAGAAAGAATCGAAGTTCAGGGTGAAGAAATGAAAACCTGGCGTTTTGCTGATTACATTGCAATTCTGTCAGAGACAGCAAAGGACCTGGAAGAGCAATGGAATGGACACTGTGTTGAAAGTTGCATATAAGATGACCATTAACAAGAGCAAAACAAGGGTAATGGAATTCTTAGAAAATCAGGCGATGCCGGAGGAATTAATTAGGTAGCGAATCAATGACGGTGCTAAATGAGTTTTGTTACTTCGGCAGTAAAATAACATATGATGGTCGCAGTACAGAGGATATAAAATGCAGTATGGCAATGGAAAGAAAAGTGTTATTGAAAAAGAGCATATTAAGCGTAAGGAAGTCCTTTCTGAAGGCATTTGTGTGGAGTGTTGTCTTGTATGGGAGTGAAACATGGACGATAAACAGTGCGGACAGGTAGAGGATAGAGGCTTTTGAAATGTGGTGCTACAGAAGAATGCTGAAGATTAGGTGGGAGGATCGCGTAACTAGTGAGGAGGTACTGAACAGAATTGGGGAGAAAAGGAATTTTTGGCATACCTTGACTAAAAGAAGGGATCGATTGGTAGGACACATTCTTATACATCAAGGAATTGTGAATTTGGCGTTGGAGGGAAGTGTGTGAGGTAAAAACCGCAGAGGAAGTCCACAAGATGGATACAGTAAGAAAATTCAAACAGATGTAGGTTGCCGTTCTTATGTGGAGTTGAAGAGGCTAGCTCAGGATAGGGTATTGTGGAGAGCTGCATCAAACCAGTCTCCGGACTGAAGACCAAAACAACAAAGTTTAAGTAGTTTGCAAACTACGGACTGATGACCTCGCAGTTAGGTCCGATAGATTTACAAATATTTGGAGTATCCAGTCACCTGTAGCCATGGTAATCGAAAATCGTCAACACGTGACAGTCACTTCTTTGCCATCAGTGACGAGGAGAGGACGCCTACACGGAATTCGTCCAACTTTATGGCACATGTAGGGCGTGGTGAGATCTGAAAGTGCCCCAAAGTGGTAACTGTAGGTGGCAAAGCGTGTAGGAAATGAAAGGAATTTTTATACAGATATGAGGGTTATATACAATTTGTACAAAAGCCAGATCACAGTTGTTAGAGTCCAAGGGCATGAAAGGGAAGCATTGGCTGGGAAGGGATTAAGACAGGGCTGCAGCCTTTCTCCAATTTTATTCAGTTTGTACATCCAACAAGCTATGGGGGAAAACAAGGAAAATTTTCGAGAAGGGATTAAAGTTCAGGGTGAAGTAATACAAATTTTGCGTTTTGCTGGTGACATTGTAATTCTGTCCAATTCTGGAAGAGCAAATTAATGAAATGTACAGTGTGTTGAAGGGATCGTATAAGATGAACATCAACAAGAGCAAAGCAAGGGTAATGGAATGCAGTCTAAGGAAAAAAAAAATCAGGCGACGATGAAGGTATTGGATTAGTTAACGAAACAATAAAGGTAGTAGATGAGTTTTGTTACTTTTTTATTGGCCTTTGAGAAGTCCCCATACAGCCAGCCACATTAGTAATCATACGTACATCGTCTGGTACAGTCACGAAAGCAAGTTGGCAAAAGCAACCAAACAAACATCAAAGATATGACAGAAAACAAAAAACAGCAAGATCAGTTTGAAGTAACATAACAAACATTAAAGATATGACAGAAAGACAAGACCAATTGAATTAGCATAGAGTAATTAAACATGATTTTCTTTTTTACACAACACTTCATAACTTTTTCTTCGCCTCCGTTAGAAAGGAGATAAATTCTTTGTACACTGCAAAGTCTTTGCTTGTCAATAATGTTGACACAGATATTGGTAACTGGTAGTTCCTGCTCACAACATAACTTAGCAACTTTGATGTGAGCTCCCACCTGTTAATGCGTCCAAAAAATTTGATTTGTGTATTCTGCTTCGCCGCAGTCACAAAGTGGAGATGTTACTATGCCGATGCGATGTAGGTGCTGTGCTGTTTGACAGTGGTTGAACTTCAGCCTCGCTATGGCGACTGCCAGCTTCCGAGAACACCTCAATCCATTGTACCAAGGTCTGGTTGGTAACACTGGTGTTATTTGGGCATATAATTTTGCTTTAGGTGACTGGGAAGCTTGCCATTCTTTACTCCATTCAGTCCGAATTTTCCTTCTGTTAACTGATAAAAAATATTTCCGCTAGAACCTGAGTATATTCTTCCGTACCAGTGGTAACCGCTTTCTTTGCAAGTGTGTCAGCGATCTCGTTCCCCAGAACGTTGTTGTGTGCTTTAATCCAACACATGGAAACACTGCGCCCATTCCTGTCCTCTCTGTGATGCAACGTCAAGGGTAACTGCAGCCATGGTCTCCCAGCTGATAGTCCATGCTGCTGCAAACGTCGTCGAACTGTTCGTGCAGATGGTTGTTGTCTTGCGAACGTCCCCATCTGTTGACTCAGGGATCGAGATGTGGTTGCACGATCCGTTACAACCATGCAGATAAGATGCCTGTCATCTCGACTGCTGGTCATACGAGTCGGTTGGGATCTATCCCGAGGTTCCGTATTGCCCTCCTGAACCCACCGATTCCATATTCTGCTAACAGTCATTGGATTGCGACTAACGCGAGCAGCAATGTCGCGATACGATAAACCGCAATCGCGATAGGCTACAATCCGATGTTTATTAAAGTCGGAAACGTGATGGTACGCATTTCTCCTCCTTACACGAGCCATCACAATAACGTTTCACCAGGCAACGCCGGTCAACTGATGTTTGTGTAGAGAAATCGCTTGGAAACTTTACTCATGTCAGCACGTGGTAAGTGTGCCAGGTGTATACCTTATATATGCTCAAGAAATATTTACTGGTGTAAATTGAACAGCAGTCACTATAACTGATGCAAACACAGGTAGTAACAACTTTTTTGTGTCAACAAAATAGACTCTGGATGTAGTTACAAAAATTTTCACAGATGGCAGCAGTAAGCAGGACGGACAGAAGGTTGCTCAAGTTGAAACTACTATGTAGTCGGCTGGGAAACAATAAAAGTTACTGTGGACGCAAACGATGACACTATGCTTCAAAGGTTTAAAGCAAAAATGTTCAAATGTTTTTATAGCTTATGGGACTTAACTACGGGGTCATCAGTCCTTAAACTTACAAACTACTTATCAACTAGCTAACACTAAGGACGGCACAAATATCCATGCCCGAGGGGGGATTCGAACCCCCGACCGTAGTAGCAGTGCAGACCGTGACTGGAGCGCCTCAGTCCCCTCGGCCACCGCGGCCGGCGGTTTAAAACAGAAATACGCTGGTGAATTAAAGTTAAGAATGATTTAACAAAATCAAAAATTGACGTAACAAACGCATCAGACAGGGATACATCAGAACAACATACTCCAGAGACGGAACCAAAATCATAGCCACCAAAGTGGACCGACGGAAGAAACAAGGCCTTTGGTGAGATAAATAATATATATATATATATATATATATATATATATATATATATATATATATATTGGAAAAAAAGAAAAGAACCTCAAGAAATATTGAAAATAAGCTGCTTATCGTTATCCCTTAGTGACATTCGGTAGTAATATTAATATGTAAGACAGCTGCAACTTCAGATAACAACGAAGCCCTATCACACGAATCACCTGAAAATGACACCTCTGCTAAACCACCTTGTGTAAACGACATTATTCTTATCTGTAACTGTGCATGACTTCTGTCCTCTCAGTGTATCCATATTTCCCTCTAGCGCTTGCGTATTACTTTCCATTTAGTAAATGAAAGCTTGAACATCGCTGGTACTTGCAGGAACCTTCTCTCGCGTCCTCAGTGTTGTTGCATATTCCCACAATTGCACCGGGCTTGTCGAACCCGGCTCTAGCGAGGTGAAACGGTAATTGTTCGTCTGCCGTGTATCGAATTGCGGTTTGATTCTGGATCTGCATTTGTACTCGGCAATTTTCGTCCACCGCCCCCAACGAGATAATGGACTGATCTCGTTTAAGCCTAGGGGTAATGATGGATTATCCGATTTCGCGTAACGGACACATTTCCGATACGGATACGCCCACACTGAGCAAAGCAGCCAACACTGATTTCCTGCTGTGTCGCCCTTATTGCATTACACACACACACACACTATTTTTTGGTAATCTGCTGTCTGCAAATGTCACTGTCTGTTGTTCTGTTTTTCACCTCTTCCTCTGTCCCCGGTGGAAATGGATGCATGGACTCAGAAATGAGGCGTTTGAGGGTAAAATCGATGCGATGGAACAAAACCACTGTGCTGTGGATAACGCAACTGCCATATGAGGAGGGCCCGGGTTCGATTCCCAGCATTATTAAAAATTTCAACATGATACTTCAGTCTAATTATATACTGGCTGAAAAATATTTTACACTAGGAAATACGGTGTAGATTTTCATCCAAGGTCGGCAGATATCTCCTGGGGGATAGTACCGGATGATCAAAAAGTCATTGTAAATTTGAAAACTTAATACATCACGGAATAATCTAAATAGAGAGGTAAAATTGACACACAAGATTGGAATGGCATGGGGTTTTATTAGGACAAAGAAAAGTTCAAAAAATGTCTGACAGATGGCGCTTCATCTGATCAGAAAAGCAATAATTAACATAACAAATTAATACAAAGCAAAGATGATGTTCTTTACTGGAAATGCTCAATATGTTCACCATCATTGCTCAACAATAGCTGTAGTCGAGGAATAATGTTGTGAACAGCAATTTAAAGCATGAACGGAGTTATGGTGAGGCATTAGCGTCAGAAGTTGTCTTTCAGTATCCCTAGAGATGTCGGTCGATCACGATACACTTGCGACTTCAGGTAACCCCAAAGCCAATAATCGGACGGAATGTCTGGGGACCTGGGAGGCAAAGCATGACGAAAGTGGCGGCTGAGCACACGATCATCACCAAACGACACGCGCAAGAGATCTTTCACGCGTCTAGCAATACCTTTTTTTTCCTTCCTAATAAAACTCCATGTCATTCAAAGCATGTGTGTCAATTTTTACCTCTCTATCTACAGTATTCCGTCATTTATTAAATTTTCAAATTTATACTTACTTTTTTATCACCCTCACAACCAACAACGCGAAATGGTCTACACCATTTCGAACTAATACAAAATCCGAAAGACTGCGCTGGACAGCAAAACGTCAGTGACTGCTACCGTGACGGGTGAGAGGTACGCCGATATGTTACAAAATCGCATCATCCCCAGCCTGGCTGATAAACACCTGCTGGAATGTACGATTTTGATGCAGGATGGCGCTCCACCCCATATTGTTAGACGCGTGGAAGATCTCTTGGCGCGTCGTTTGGTGATGATCGTGTGCTCAGCCGCCACTTTCGTCATGCTTGGCCTCCCAGGTTCGCAGACCTCCGTGCGATTATTGGCTCTGGGGTTACCTGAAGTCGCAAGTGTATTGTGATCGACCGACATCTGTAGGGATGCTGAAAGACATCATCCGATGCCAACTCCGGACATGCTTTACGGTGCTGTTCACAACATTATTCCTCGACTACAGCTATTATTGAGGAATGATGGTAAACATATTGAACATTTCCTGTAAAGAACATCGTCTTTGCTTTGTCTTAATTTGTATGCTAATTATTGCATTTCTGATCAGATGAAGCGCCATCTGTCAGACATTTTTTCAACATTTTTTTTTTGTTCTATTAAAACCCCATGTCATTCCAAGCATGTGTGTCAATTTTTACCTTCTTTGTATATTATTCCGTGATTTATTAACTTTTCAAATTTATACTGACTTTTTGATCACCCGGTACATGTACCGATAACGGTTTCAACAAACAGCGCATTCATGTAGCTGTGATAGGTCCATGTGTGTTTATCCTTTAATAGAGAATGTTTACAACCATATGGCGCAGTGTGATACACAGTCTAACATATGCAGTAGTGACAGCCACTGGTGTGAAAGTTGTCGATAGTTTCGACATTAGTATTCGTAGTGGTGTGGAAGATACCGTAAGAGTGATATTCAGATACATTTATTTTCCTACATAATTAACGAAATAGTTATTATATTTTTTGGTTCCAATAGCAAATTATCAAGAGACATTTATAATCGTGAAACAAATGTAAAAACAGCCGAATTTCACAGACTCAGTGATACAAGCAGCAACTTAAATTCTTGAGGAAATAATTGCGGCCGGCCGCGGTGGCCGAGGTGACTGAGGCGCTTCAGTCACGGTCAGCACGACCACTACGGTCGGGGGTTCGAATCCCCCTCGGGCATGGATATTTGTGCCCTAGTATGTAAGTAGTTCATAAGTAGTTTGTAAGTTTAGGGACTGATGACCCCGTAGTTAAGTCCCATAAGCTTAACAAACATTTGAACATTTTTTGAAATAATTGCGAATGTGTGTAAATTTGCAGATTACTCCGCCGAAAGTAAGATAATATAAGCGTATGTGGATTATAAATGGCTGTTACGGTCTGTTTGTACTAAGGCTGTTTATTGACGATAAAAAGATCGTTTTTGAGTCAAATAATGCGCAGTTTTACACTACACTCGTCTATTTCATCTGTGCATATAACCTCTCGTTAATCTTTCCGTTAGTACACGAGAAGATGCCTTTAACGTCCAGTTCAATGTGCTCGTTAAGTTCATTGCGTTTGTCATTGCCAGATACACCTCTCGTTTGCTAACCTGGAGAAAACGAGGAGGTACGATATATTTCGACTATGTTGCCAATTGAAACAAATGAATGTGCCGTCTCAATAAACAGCTGTTTCCCTTATTTAACTATCAGGGAAGAGGTTAGCAGATAGTTGTTATTTGGCGCTATGGAAAACAAAAGTGAAAGAAGCTCGACTTTTACAAGAAGTTAGTGCGAGAGTGTTGTGTCCTTAATAGAGAAATATTAGGGTGCATTGGAATGAAAAAAAAAAAAAAAATAAAATAAAATAAAATAAAACCTGACCCTACGACATGGTAGGTAAAAAAGCGACATGATCGTGTGTGGCAAATATATTCTTCAATGCTGCCCATGGAACATGTAGGACAGCAAATTGCTTAGGGCTTAGTACGATAACATACTGCGCGGTGCGTAGTAACTTAGTACGAGCAATAACTTGTACATAGGTGAAAGTACACTGTTCCTGTAGATCGGAGGAAGAAATCACATTTTAGGCCTTACACTGGGAGCAACAAGCATAAGTAATGCAGACATAAATAATGTATTCTGTTTTCTATTACGACTGATAACTTACAAAATACATAACCATCTGTTGGACTCTTCAGATGGTGGTGGACTTTTCATGTAGCGTTCCCAAAATGACCTTTAGAAGATGAAACCGCGTAACAAATTCTGCATCATCCCAGCATTCAAAATGATTTGGACGAACATAAATACGTCTAGGAAGCCTTATAGGGGTAATGACCTACCTCCAGATCGTCCAAAATACTGACATCGTCTTCATTGTCAACCAAATCTCTTATTCCAGCCAATTTCATCATACCGATTCTCACTTATCTAGTCGTTACCCGTAAGTTACTATTTTGATATCGCAACAATAATTGTAAGGTTATTATTCTATCCGGACAATGCCTACTACCCACGGACAAAATACAATGCTGTCACGTGGAAAAGAGGCCACGCAACCCATTACTTGTTTGGAAGTGGTGTCATAGGGGTGATGGATTTCTGGAACTACCTCAACGAACGTCACTGTGCAGTTTTGAAAAATCCGAAGTACGGTCAATATTTTTCGAACTTATTGAAGAGCATCTTTCACGATCCGCTTCGCAGCTGGATCATTCATGGCAAGAGATGACAATGAAACGGTCACACAATAACATTTGGGAACAGATTAACCGTAACTCCAAAACATTTCGAGATGACATGCTATGAATATTTGGCAGCGGAAATCGTGGACTAAAACGCAGAATATGCGGGCTTTAGGAATGGTCATTTCTTTTTCATAATTATTTTCTCCTATTACTTTCTTTTCATAACAGAAGTCCGTCATAAACAGATGGTTTTATTTTGTTAGTATTACAAACACAAAATAAAAGAAGTAAATAAATAAAATAAAATAAAAATTCCAGAATGAAACTTTCACTCTGCAGCGGAGTGTGCGCTGATATGAAACTTACTGGCAGATTAAAATTGTGTGCCGGAACCGAGACTCGAACCTGGGACCTTTTCCTTTTGCGGGCAAGCGCGCTACCGACTGTGCTATCCCGACACGACTCACGATGCCGCCTCACAACTGTACTTCCGCCAGTACCTCGCCTCCTACTTTCCAAACTTCACAGAAGCTCTCCTGCGAACTATGCAAGACTAGCACTTCTGGAAGAAAGGATATGGTGTAGACACGGCTTAGCCACAGCCTAAGGGAAGTTTCCAGAATGAAACTTTCACTCTGCAGCGGAGTGTGCGCTGTTATGAAACTTCCTGGCAGATTAAAATTGTATGCCGGAACCGAGACTCGAACCTGGGGCCTTTTCCTTTCGCGGGCAAGCGCGCTACCGACTGTGCTATCCCGACACGACTCACGATGCCGCCTCACAACTTTACTTCCGCCAGTACCTCGCCTCCTACTTTCCAAACTTCACAGAAGCTCTCCTGCGAACTATGCAAGACTAGCACTTCTGGAAGAAAGGATATGGTGTAGACACGGCTTAGCCACAGCCTAAGGGAAGTTTCCAGAATGAAACTTTCACTCTGCAGCGGAGTGTGCGCTGTTATGAAACTTCCTGGCAGATTAAAATTGTATGCCGGAACCGAGACTCGAACCTGGGACCTTTTCCTTTCGCGGGCAAGCGCGCTACTGACTGTGCTATCCCGACACGACTCACGATGCCGCCTCACAACTTTACTTCCGCCAGTACCTCACCTCCTACTTTCCAAACTTCACGGAAGCTCTCCTAAGAACCTAACTCGGATTTCACTCTTCGGCTCAGCGGTCGCCTTAAACAAGTTTCATAATAAAAATTGTTTAAGGCGACCGCTGAGCCGAAGGGTGAAATCCGAGTTAGAATCCCAGTCCAGCACAAATTTTCATCTTTGCCATTGAATTTATTTCATTGCCTTGAAACGGTCGAAATGTTTCAATATTTCGAATTCATTGAGCTCATCTCTATGTCTTGTGTACACACAATAGTTACCACCCCTTTGTTTCTGTTGTGTTCAGGGCATGTAGACATTCCTGTACAACGCGTGGTGTCTTCAGAGGCTGGTGTTGCTTCACAGTGGACTATTTCACGACTTCGCTAATTTCGCCACAGGTCCGTCTTCCTAAAAATATGGCTACATTTACGCGACAGCCTTTCGCTGACGTTCATCTTGTTTATGGCGCCGCGACTTCATCCGTAGGCGTCGGGGTGGACATTTACCTGCGCAAACGAAGAGCTGCTGAAATATATTCCTCATGTATCATGTGCCAAATTTATCCTGAACGTACGTGTAGCAAACATACAAAATATTTCGGAACGCCGTATTTCCGTGAGGCCTGTTTACAACAAAATTTCTAAGGACATCGGACTAAAAACTGGTCGCCTCCAGTCTACTACTGCGCAGTGACAGCTCTCCCGTTGACAGTGGCTTCAGTTGACTCCGCGGCTGTGCCCGTCTCTGTCTTATGAACTGAATCACCTCACTGTGCCGCTTATGACGAGCTGCTAGGCCAAATTCTAATTGGCTTCTAGCCCTCTTTTTATCGTGCTAACTGGACTGCTGTTAGTCATTCAGATCTGAAAAATCGCCCCATTAAGCTGAATTCGTGCGGGTTTTTAATTTTTTGGCCCACTTTAGATTACGGTAGTAACACTAAAAGTGGGCCTTTGCGATCGTCTTTTGACAGCTCGAAATTTAAATGAAAAGAATGGCTTAACTATTCATCTGATACGAAAATGGCTAATCGAATTTGTAGAGGAGTAAATTCTCTACAACTTTGCTCTCTATAACGGCGATTTTGGGATGTCTGTCTGTCTGTCTGTCCGTAACGTGTTCCCTGTTTTTATAACGAACCGTTCAACCGATCAGCACCTTTTTTTTTTTTTTTTTTTTTTGACATGATTGTAGGCCACCAGAGACCAGAACCTCCTTTTTTCAAACTTTTCGGACAAAAAATACGTTAGTAAAACCAAAAAAAGCTGTGGTGTCGCACAAGTCCAAAGTGCGCGCCACCTACTTTCGCCGCGCGCCGCCATGCACGCACGGCGCGGCGTTCTTACGACGTCAGCCACGAGCGCCCTCTGCTTCAACTCCGCTCGTGGCCACCACTGAACGACATCGTTCACTTGGGACTGAGATAGGAACCAGTTAACACTTCCGAATCAGATAGGCACCAGTGAAGACTTAGGCACTAGGCAGACCTCTAGCTCAACTATGTATCAACATTCTGCAGTACTGAGCTATGTAAATGTTAAGTATTGTATAAATTCTGTGCAATACATATCTCGTTCTAATTTACTCTAGTCTTTCTAGTTTCTGCTGTCCTACTGGCTGCTCCCCTCCGTACCTGCACAAACGTGCTACCTTTATTCCTGTGTCGGTCTTCCTACTCAGCCACCGACACCTACGACGGAAACGAGACACAAAAGCGGCGACGAGGCTGGGACACAAAAAAAGCAGTTTGTAATGTAATTGTAATTGCAAACGAACCGTTAATCTGACACGAAAATTGAATAACCTAATTTGTAGAGGAGAAAATTCTCTACAACTTTGCTCTCTTTATGTTTTTTTTTTTTTTTTTTTTTTTTTTTTTTTCATATCTCTTAGCATTTCAAAGATATTTCCAAAAATAACGGCGATATTGGATGTATGTCTGTCTGTCTGTCTGTCCGTAACGTGTTCCCTTTTTTAAGACGAACCGTTCAACCGATCAGCACCAAATTTTACAGACATGATTGTAGGCCGCCAGAGACCAGAACCTCCCTTTTGTCAAATTTTTCGGAGAAAAATACGGTAGTAAAACCAAAAAAAGCCGTTTGTAATATAATTGTAATTGCAAACGAACCGTTCATCTGACACGAAAATTGAATAACCTAATTGGTAGAGGAGAAAATTCTCTACAACTTAGCTCCCTTATGTTTTTTTCATATCTCGTATCGTTTGATACATATTTGCAAAAATAACGGAGATTTGACACCCTCCATTGAATTAATGAAAACCAGCCGTTGGGAGATGTCACGTGACATTCATCGCGTATTCGCGTATTCGATGATTTTTTTATTGTAACTTACACGTTGTCATTTCAAAGCAATGGCACACAGAGGAATTAACAAAAACACATCGTTCTTCGTACGATAAATGATAATGTGATGTCTACAAATGCCATATTAACATCAGTTAACAACGGCCATGAATAGTATGATGTTAAAGAAGCCCTGTTTCGATTTATAGCCGTAGCGTAGTAGGCTAGGTGCTGGACTGTGACGCGATATGTCGGTGGTTCGAAACCCGACACTACCTAATTTTTTTTTTCCTAAAAGAGTTTCAGACACTCTTATTAATTAATTAATTATTATTTAGATTATTATTTTGGTCCAAAATGTTCGCAAAAACTTATAAAACTACAAATCTAAAGTGGGCCGCAAAACACGTCAGTGCGGTTATTTACCTTTATTTTATTTTACTTTTGTTTACAACCACCCTCCGCAGGACATGAGAGCCACGCGTGAGTGGCCGAGCACTCTAAGGCGCCTTGTTTCGGAGTGCGCTGTTACCACAGGAGTGGAGCCACTCCACGCTCGCACTAGCATGGTGACCAACTCAATAGGTCTACCGTCACCTCTGCATGTGTTAGTATTTCTAATGTAGGAGTCACAGAAGCGGGAACTGTGATGTTTTCCGTACGCGTGGGTAGGATTACCCATTAATACGGTCCATGTGGTGTTAGAAAGTTGTCGAAAGCTGTTTAAAATAAGACCTGTTTTTAGGACAGAAGGAAAAAATTGCGAACAGATAAAAAAAAAAAAAAAAAAAAAAAAAAAAAAAAAAAAAAAAAAAAAAAAAACCACTCTGCGGTACTCGGGGATGGGTAGTAAGAGCACTAGCAGATTTCATGCAAGGGCTTGGTTATGTTAGTTGCTGGGTATTGTAAATGTTTACTTGGTTCTTAAGTAATTACATTTTACCACTTTCAAACATAATACTCAGCTCTTCAACATTACGATGTATGGGGGCTCTGCTCGCTGCAAAATTATTAAATGTTCAAATGTTTTTAGAGTCTATGGGACTTAACTACGGGGTCATCAGTTCCTAAACTTACAAACTACTTATGAACTGCTTACAACTAAGGACGGCACAAATATCCATGCCCGAGGGGGGATTCGAACCCCCGACCGTAGTGGCCGTGCAGACTGTGACTAGAGCGTCTCAGTCCCCTCGGCCACCGCGGCCGGCCAAAATTATTCTCCTGATGCGTCGTGGTAGAAATAAATACTCGTAGGTACAATTATTCATTTCTTCTTTAATTTGCAATCAAACTGCTTCTCCATCAAAAGATTACATCTTCAAAACGTATACAATGCAACAGAACTTAGCTGAGAGAACTTCCATTTTAAAACAACAGACTGACATAGCTTCCAGAGCACTTGACAAACGACTAAAACTCCAACTCCCCCAAGCAAGGCAGTGAAGCAAATATATAACATTGACAATAATGACGTTACATTTTGCATTGTTCATAACAATCAAATATACTAATTTACAATTAACGAACACAGCAGTAAAACATTTTATGTACACAAAAATAATCACAATATAGAATGAAAACTATACATACAATAATTTTAGATGGCACATATCTTTTTAAGTCATAACCTCGTTTCTTTTTTATGACAAAGCGGAATGTTAAATGTTAATTAATTTGTTAATGAGTACATCATACATGTTCCTAACGTATATTGAACTATCAAATATCTTGCCAATTCTGAAAATATACTCAAAATCTCACGTCAGTCAGTATATACAAAGAATTCAATATTTCAAATCTCGACTATTACATTAATTAACACAATTAGCTGGTCTACGCAACTTGTTTATGAGCCTAACATATATACAATGCTATTTATTTTTATGTTTTACAAAAGTATTTACAATTCGTCTGTTTAGTTAATGAAATAATGTACAATGACGAAACTATTGTTTATAAAACTGTCTGGAAACGTCATATACAAATCCCTTAATTAATGAAATCTATTACTTGTTCACTAATCACAGTATCACCGAGACACTGTCCTACACTGATTCCTAGGCTGGCTATATTGTTTGTAACTAACTTCACACGGAACATATATCACTATTGAACCACACGATTCCGGTCTGACGCAGACGGTATTGTACGGTATCACTGAGATGAGAGGGCCAGCAGTATCATCACAGTATCGTGCAAGCTCGGGACTATTTGCATTGCGAGTTTGTCATAAGTTTGTCAATCCGGTTTGATGAGTCACCCCACTGCAGCTGTCACTGGGATGTCTCCTGGGCTGGCTGCAACAATTAAGATTGACAGATGAGTAGCCGATTTTGGTATTAACCTCTGAGTGTATGGTTTGTGTGTGGGATTTGTGTTCCCTCCACTGGTTATTCGGCTGTATTAGCTCATATGGCATAGCCTGTCAGTTTGCTGAGGTGCAGTGGTTCGAGGAAGAATGATTTTGTTTGCGTTTGTTAGGCTTACAGTAGGTTCTTATCTATTCCTAGTTTAACTTAGTTTAAGTAGTTTGTAAGTTTAGGGACTGATGTCCACAGTAGTGTGGTCCCTTGGAATTACAAACAAAACAATGCATGAGGTCCCGCTACTCTTGGCTCAGCTGTCGTCGTATCTTTTTACTTCAGAAGCACGTCTTAGATATTCGACGAGGGCAGCTGTGGAGGGATCTATTGCTCAGGTGTTGTTGAGAGGTGTGTTATACTAGGTATGTCCACAAAGTGAGTTCCGTTTGGTATATAAAATAAACCTGTACAGATAGAGAAAAAATGTTTATTGTAGAAAAATCTACATCTGTCAAGCTACTTTTCTCAGTAGCTTTCGAAATTTCGTAGGCACTTGTCATAGCGTGACACAGGTTTTTGTATGTCTTCTTCAAGGAAGGTTGCTGCCTTTGTATTCAACCACGTCGTAACATGTTGGCTCGTCATCATCGTTGAAGTGTTGACCACCAAGGACAGATTTTAGGTGTAGCAAGAGATGAAAGTCGCTAAGAGCGAGGTCCGGGCTGTACGGAGGATGAGCGAACAACTATTACGGGAACTTCATTGGGCCGTGATTACATTTTCACGCAATTTGGGTGCATAGATCCTGAGAAATCAGTACCCAGAACAACCACCTCTGGCCGTAATAACAGCCTTCATACGCCTGGGAATTGAGTCTAACAGAGCTTGGATGGCGTGTTCAGGTACAGATGCCCATGCAACTTCAACACGATACCACAGTTCATCAAGAGCGGTGTACTGTGACGAGCCAGTTGCTCGGCCACCACTGACCAGACATTTTCAATTGGTGAGAGATCTGGAGAATCTGCTGGCCAGGGCAGCAGTCGAGCATTTTCCGTATCCAGAAAGGCCCGTACAGGACCTGCAACATGCGGTCGTGAATTATCCTGCTGAAATGCAGGGATCGATTGAAGTGTAGAGCCACTGGTCGTAACACGTCTGAAATGTAACGGCAACTGTTCAAAGTGCCGTCGATGCAAATAAGAGGTGACCGAGACCAGTAATCAATGGCACTCCATACCATCACGCCGGGTGATACCCCAGTATTGCGATGACGAATACACGCTTCCAATGTGCTATCACAGCGATGTCGCCAAACACGGATGCGACCGTCATGATGCTGTAAACAGAACGTAGATTCATCCGAAAAAGAGACGTTTTGACATTCGTGCACCCAGTTTCGTCGTTGCGTACACCATCGCAGGCGCTCCTGTATGTGATGCAGCGTAGATTGTTGCTACACCTAAAATCTTTCATTGGTGGTCAACGCTACAACGATGATGACGAGCTGAAAGAACATACAGAGACGGCAACCTTCTAAGAAGAAAGCATACAAAAACTTATGCCATTCTATGACAAGTGGCTACCAAATTTCGGAAGCTATGCAGAAAAGTAGTTCAGTAGTTCACCGTTGTAGATTGTTGTACAATAAATACTTTTTCTACATCTGTACATGCTTGTTTTTTATAACCAAACGGAACTTGCTCTGTGATCGACCCTCGTATATTAAATAAAATCTGAACTGCAACTGATTGCTTTACTCAAAGTACTTGATTTACTAATATTCCTTCCTTTATGAATATGCTTGGTTTACTAGTTGAACTCTGCATACCTGTTGGTTCTGCAGTGAAAGAATCCAACTGCCAGAAATACTATAGTATATACCTTTAATTAGTCCTTTTGATAAGAGAAAATAAAAACAAATGAGCCACCTGTTGCGAATGGATAATACCATGCATCTGCTCTTGCTGATTATATACTGCTGCTTCTGCTGTTACACATTAATTCTAGTCGGAGTTGATTAATGCGTACTCCATGTAACTAAATACTGAAGCTGTAAATAAACTAATTAATGTCGAGGTATGGTGAACTGCATTGCTCTCTCAACTAACGGTGAAAATAAAAGTGTGCGATCTTACTTGGATTTACTATTAAAAAAATAAATAAATAAATAAAAATATAAAAAAATAATGAAGGATCAGCTCAGTGTATAATGAGAATGGAAAATAAAGTAAGATTTAAACCAGACATGATGTAACTTAAAGTTTAAAACTATGTACACTACTGGACATTAAAATTTCTTCACCAAAAGGAAATGAAGATGACAAACGGGTACTCATTGGACAAACATACTTGAACTGACTTGTGATTACATTTTCACGCAATTTGGGTGCATAGATCCTGAGAAATCAGTACCCAGAACAACCACCTCTTGCCGTAATAACGGCCTTGATACGCCTGGGAATTTGTTTAATTCGCTTGGATGGCGTGTTCAGGTACAGATGCCCATGCAACTTCAACACGATACCACAGTTCATCAAGAGTGGTGTACTGTGATGAGCCAGTTGCTGGGCCACCATTGACCAGACGTTTTCAATTGATGAGAGATCTGGAGAATGAGCTGGCCAGGGCAGCAATCGAACATTTTCCATATACAGAAAGGTCCGTACATGACCTGCAACTGGCGGTCGTCGATTATCCTGCTGAAATGTAGGGTTTCTTAGGGATCGAATGAAGCGTAGAGCCACGGGTCGTAACACGTCTGCAATGTAACCGCCACTGTTCAAAGTGCCGTCGATGCGAACAAGAGGTGACCAAGACGTGTAACCAGTGTCACCCCCTACCATCACTGAGTGATACGCCAGTACTGCTATGACGAATACACGCTTGCAACGTGCGTTCAGCGCGATTTCGCCCAACACGGATACGACCATCATGATGCTGTAAACAGAACCTCGATTTATCCGAAAAAAATGACGTTTTGCCATTCGTGTAACCAGATTCGTCGTTGCGTACACCATTGCAGCTGCTCCTGTCTGTGATGCAGCGTCAAGGGTAATCGCAGCCATGGTCTCCGAGCTGGTAGCCCATGCTGCTGCAAACGTCGTCGAACTGTTCGTGCAGATAGTTTTGTTGTTTTGCAAACGTCCCCATCTGTTGACTCAGGGATCGAGACGTTGCTGCACGATCCGTTACAGCTAAGATGCCTATCATGTCGATTGCTAGTGTTACGAGGCCATTGGGATCCAGAACGGCGTTCCGTATTGCCCTCCTGAAACAACCGATTCCATATCCTGCTAACAGTCATTGGATCGCGACCAAAGTGAACAGCAATATAGCGATACGATAAACCGCAATAGCGATAGGCTACAAACCGACCTTTATCAAAGTCGGAAACGTGATGGTACGCATTTCTCCTCCTTACCCGAGGCATGACAACAACGTTTCACCAGGCAACGCCGGTCAACTGCTGTTTGTGTATGAGAAATCTGCTGGAAACTTTCCTCATGTCAGCACGTTGTAGGTATCGCCACCGGCGCCAACCTTGTGTAAATGTGAATATGAATATCACAGCATCTTCTTCCTGTCGGTTAAATTTCACGTCTGTAGCACGTCATCTTCGTGGTGTAGCAATTTTAATTACGAGTGTCTTTTAAAAAGAAAGATTATTCATCACAAAAATAGTTAATTCATTCAAAAGTCGGTCTAGATCTCAAATTTTATTCTTTTGGTAACTAGTTTCGGCCACTTAAATAGCCATCTTCAGACAACAACAACCGTAGTGTTGGCCTCCGGTTCTGGTGAGTCGAAGCTACATTCAATCTTCTAGACAGCTCCCACTGAGCACAACCGGTGGCCAATGTTGTGACGTCTCTATTGGTCACAACGCTGGCGGTGTTTAGGAGTCGCCGCGCTACTTGAAGAAGAGGCGGAGAGTCGCTATGTAGTACTTCGGCCGCCAGTGGTCTTGGTACATCTCTGCCTGCTTCGCGTGCCTAGATATGACGACAGTTACAGCTGTGTTTGAACATGACTCGAACTGTTCGAACAATTTACGTGACAGTTCGGGAAATCTCGGGAAATGTTCGAACATTCGATCACGACGCTATCTAGCAATGTCATGAGGTACTATCTCTACGATTTACAGCGATGATATCTATAAATCTTTCCTGTGCTCTGCAGTATAAGATTTATAACTTAGGGTGTCAATGTATTATAGGGATTGCAGGTCATAAGTAAAAACAGTAGCGAATATAGGCTATAAGAGGATAGCAATCGCGATTTAAAATTCTAGTGCTGCGATCTAGCAACGTCTGTTGATACTACGCACACAGCAGCTCGTTCACCGTTTATTCAAAGGTCGCAATCATTTCATTTCATTTCCGTTACTGAGTATTAAATTTCCAATGTTTTCCGTATTTCATCTCTTTGTAATCTTGTTTTCAAGGCGATTAAAAGGTGGTAACATTCTTGTGTTACTGTACTGTATGAACAGGGAATGGAATGGTCATTTCCAACCTATCTCTTATAATCACTTTAAACGTAATTTCTACTTATGAAGAATTCACATTTCTTTTTTCCATTGAATGTTAGTCGTCAGTAATGAGGTGCAGTAGTTCTGTTATAGTAGCAGATGTTTTGTTTATCAATGGATCATATCTTGCAGTGACACCAGACATATACGTATGCACTGTTTTAAACAAAATATACAGTTTTTTCGCAGTGTAGCCCTTCTTTTATATTACATATGTTTTTACTTCCTGTGAAATTAGTTCTGAGCAAAGCGATAGCCTGGTAACTTCAAAATTTCCGACGTATCGTTTGCAGATACGTTGCAAGAGACATTTATTATCTGAGTGTCCGAACAGTTCGATATGTATCGAGTCCTCTGCTGTATCGGGAAATCCCGAATATCCTCGAACGCGAGTATCATTTGCCCAACCCTAACGACAGTCAGTCTACATCTACTACATCTCCATGGGATACTCTGCAAATCACATTTAAGTGCCTGGCAGAGGGTTCATCGAACCACAATTATACTATTTATCTCCTATTCCATTCTCGAATAGCGCGCGGGAAGAAAGAACACCTGAATCTCTCTGTTCGAGCTCTGATTTCTCTTATTTTATTCTGATGATCATTTCTACCTATGTAAGTGGGAGTCAACAATATATTTTCGCATTCGGAGGAGAATGTTGGCGATTGGAATTTCGCAAGTAACCTACGCCTCAGCGATAAGCGCCGTTGTTGTAATGATTCCCATCCCAGATCCTGTATCATTTCCGTAACGCTGTCTCCCCTGTATCGTGACAATACGAAACGAGCTGCCCTTCTTTGGACTCTTTCGATGTCCTCCGTCAAACCCACCTGATAAGGATCCCACACTGGGCTGCAATACTCCAAAAATGGACGGACAAGCGCAGTGTATGCAGTTTCTTTAGTAGTTCTGTTGCATCTTTTAAGGATTCTGCCAATAAAACGCAGTCTCTGGTTCGCCTTTCCCACGATATTATCTACGTGTTCTTTCCAGTTTAAGTCTGAAGTAATAGTGATTCCTAGGTATTTTGTGGAGTTTACGGCGTTCGCATTTGATTGATTTATGTTGTAAACAAAGTTTAACGGATTTCTTTTCGTACACATGTGGACGACTTCACACTTCTCATTATTTAGAGTCAATTGCCAATTTTTACACCATACTGATATCTTATTCAGATCGTTCTGCAGTTGGTTTTGATCTTCAGATGATTTTACTAGACGGTAAATGACGGCGTCATCTGCAAACAACCTAAGAGAGCTACTTAGATTTTCCCCTAAATCGTTTATGTAAATAAGGAATAGCAGAGGACCAATAACACTACCAGTATGGAAGAGTATGGAAGTTCCAGTCAGTACGAAGCAGCTCCAGGAATACTACAGTACAGAAGTTCATCATAGGAGAGCAATCCTTCTGTCTATGCACAAGCCTGAACAGTTTTCTATTGCGTACTCGAACTATGTAAAAGTACAAAAAGTTTGTACCAACACAAGCACATTTCTTCTGTCAATAAATCCTTTGAGGACTAATCCCTTCCTTTAGTTGCAGACCTTGTCCATATCCTTGCTATCCACGGCCCAACTCCTTCTACTACAACAATCAGGGAGACGCAACAGCCAACACTGCTGTAGTTGTGGTCTGAAGACGGCCATTTAAGTACCCGAAACTGGTTACCAAAAAATGTAAACGTTGTTATCTAGTACCCAATGAAAAATATCAAGAAAAATCTTGGTAACTGACAAAACTTCGCAAGCAAATAGACTCAACAGATCGGAAAGCAAGAGTACCAAACAAACAGTGCACAAACTGAAGCACAAGTTAGACCCATACTGGAAGCAAATTATAATTTGGAAAAATTGCCCAACTGCACTAAAGTAGCCACGTGGTCTGGGCGGCCGCTACCGCCGGAGGTTCGAGTCTTCCCTCGGGAATGTCGGGAATGTATGTGTTTATGTGTGTGTTTGTTTTGTCCTTAGTCATTTCATTTCATTTTGGCCTGCAGAAATCTGTATGTCTTTTAAGGATATATTGATAACACAAATAATATCGAAATGTTGCTTTATGCGATATATGTTATTTAATGCTTATAGATACGCTTTTTCTATATACCTTGTATAGATAGAGCAATAGGCCTTTGTCGGCTCTGTGGCAGTTAACAGCTAACAGTTCTGTAACCATAGAGCATCTCTGGAGGATCTGTCTATCAGAAATGTCACAATAGCAATAATAAATTAGTAGAATGATACATTCACTCAGAAGCGGAGTGTGCACTGATATGAAACTTCCTGGCAGATTAAAATGTGTGTCGGAACCGGGACTCGAACCTGACACCTTTACCTTTCGCAGGCAAGCGCTCTACCGACTGAGCTATCCCGACACGAATCACGATGCCGCCTCACAACTTTACTTCCGCCAGTACCTCGTCTCCTACTTACTTTAGTACTACAGAGTACTACACAGTGAAAGTTTCATTCTGGAAACATCCCTTAGGCTGTGGTTAAACCATGTCTCCATCATATCCTTTCTTCCAGGATTGCTAGTCTTGCATGGTTCGCGGGAGAGCTTCTGTTAAGTTTGCAAAGTAGGAGGCGAGGTACTGGCGGAAGTAAAGTTGTGAGGCGGCATCGTGAGTCGTGTCGGGATAGCTCAGTCGGTAGTGCGCTTGCCCGCGAAAGGCAAAGGTCCCAGGTTCGCGTCCCGCTTCCGGCACACAATTTTAATCTGCCAGGAAGTTTCAATAAATTAGTACCCTGACAAGCCTGAAATAATATAAATATGATCTAAAGAATACTTAGACTGCAATTATATGCAGTTATTGAAATAAAATCACACCTCCACGATGCAATATGGACATAGCCTGATGATGGCCACATTGCCGAAATAGGCCCATTACTGTATTTATAAGCATTAAGTAACATCTACCACGTAAAGCAGCATTTCGCTATTGTTTGTATTATCAAAATTAATTTAAGTAGTTTGTAGGTATAGGGACTTATGACCATAGCAGTTTGGTCCAATAGGTTTACAAACAGTTGAAGATTTGAAAAACTGGCCAAACAAGCTGAACATTGTGCGACAGATTTTAAAAAAGGACCAAGACTGCGGTACAGACCTTGAAATTGTTGCAGCTGTACCAGATGGTCCAATGGAAAACAGACTAAGAATGCAACTTGAAGAAAAGATTGATCTTCAAAAACAATTACAGCAGTTAAAAGAGGAATTAGTTTCATTTCAAAAGGAATCTAATCTTCTATCGCAGCAGAACACTTTAATGGAAAAAAAAACCTAAAACTTTCTGACAGATTAAAATTGTGTGCCGGAACCGGGGCTCGAACCTGGGACCAGGTTGGAGTCCCCGTTCCGGCACACAATTTTAATCAGCCAGGATGTTTCATATCATCGCACACTCCGCTGCAGAGTGAAAGTTTATTCTAGAACATCCCTTAGGCTGAGGCTAAGCCATATCTCCACAATATCCTTTCTTCCAGGAGTGCTAGTCTTGCATGTTTCGCAGGAGAGTTTGGAAAGTTTGGAAAGTAGGACGCGAGGTACTGGCGGAAGTAAAGTTGTGAGGCGATATCGTGAGTCGTGTCAGTATAGCTCAGTCGGTATAGCGCTTGCCCGAGAAAGGCATAGTTCCCAGATTCGAGTCCCGGTTCCGTCACGCGATTTTAATCTGCCAGGAAGTTTCAATCAGCGCACACTCCGCTGCAGAGTGGAAGTGTCATTCAAGAGAAATCTAGTTCAAATGAACGAGTGGTATAAATGGACGTTCTCTTCCACAGCTAGTGTAAAGTGAGAGATGAAATTTAAAAACATGAAGCTGATAAGCAAAAACTTAAAAGCTGTAACTGAGAAACTTGAATTTATCAAGGCAGCAGAAAATCTAAGAGTGTCATTAGATTATCCTGTTTCAGATTACCATCCTGTGGCAGGTGAAATTAAATTGCTTATGAATGAAGTTCATGAAATTGAAAGGAGACTTTCAAATGAACAAACAGAAGGAATGGCAATTTGTAGTAAAACATTGTGTGTGAAACGAGAAATTCTGCCTAGCAGCAATTTAAGGTATACAGGGTGTCCCAGCTATCTTGTCCACCCAAAATTTCTCTGGAACAATAACAGCTATTGGAAACGACTGTCACCGGTATCAATGTACGGCTGGGGCCCATGAATGTAGAGATTTGGAAACATTCTAAAACGATAGCAAATGTGTTTTTAACACAAACTTATGTTTTTTTTCTTCAGCAATCCATAGCATGACAAATCACATAAACAATGGCGTTGATTGCATCGCAATATTCCAATTAATCCCGAGATATTGCGACAAGAAGTTGACGCTTGAAAAATCCTAAATGCGCTGCTAGCGCACGTCCTGAGGCTCAGGCGTGAACCCCATGCTGCCCGTAATAGCGATGTGATTGACATGCGTAATCGCAATTCCATACTTATCAACAGGTCCGAAACGAAAAATACAATGTCAATCACATCGCTATTACGGGCAGCATGGGGTTCACGCCTGAGCCTCAGGACGTGCGCTAGCAGCGCATTTCGGGTTTTTCGAGCGTTAACTTCGCGTCGCAATATCTCGGGATGTAATTGGAATATTGCGATGGAATCAACGCCATTGTTTATGTGATTTGTCATGCTATGGATTGCCGAAGAAAAAAATATAGGGTGCCAATTAAAAAAAACATAAGTTTGTATTAAAAAACACATTTGCTTTCGTTGTAGAATGTTTCCAAATATGTACATTCATGGGCCCCAGCCGTACATTGATACCGGTGAAAGTCGTTTTCCAATAGCTGTTATTGTTCCAGATATATTTTGGGTGGACAAGATAGCTGGAACACCCTGTATATAAAAAAAAAAGTGGCGTAGTGGTCAGCGCGACTGCCTAGTAAGGAGAAGGATCCGGGTTAGAATACCAGCTCGGTACAAATTTTCAACATTCCTCATTGATTCAACATAGTGCCTAATGGCAGCTAACTCCGTAAATTTCCTTGTCTCTTGACAATCATTTTAAAATCCCCTGCACAAAATATCTGTTTCAAAAAATGTTCAAATGTTTGTTAAGCTTATGGGACTTAACTACGGGTCATCAGTCCCTGAACTTACAAACTACTTATCAACTACCTTATACTAAGGACGGCACAAATATCCATGCCCGAGGGAGGATTCGAACCCCCGACCGTAGTGGCCGTGCAGACCGTGACTGAAGCGCCTCAGTCCCCTCGGCCACCGCGGCCGGCACAAAATATCTGAGCAGACATCTGTACATTGCGGCACGTGACGCTGAGTCGTCTATTGAGACAAACAAGACTTCATCCGTTTCTATTAACTCCTGTCTCGACTGTCCGGTTGACCCCGGTGCTTCAGGGTGACGGAGTACTCGTGATTAACGCTCGAAGGCCGTCACGTGCTCAGGTTTTACACCGCAGGTGCCGTTGCGAAAGGATGCAGATGTTGTCGGGGGAATTAAATCACGTAGCTTGTAGGTACTGTCATTTATACGGTCTGCACATCCACGTCTTTCCTCAACTGTGCTATTACCCAATCCCCGTGGTTTCCGATTATGAAACACGCGACGTCCTTAGATGATAACACGCTGGATTGGTTGGTGAGTCGGACATAAGTTACGATGTTTTCATATAAATGCTCTGGAGTACGTGATAAACTCACCCTTACACTGTACCAACACGAGGATATATTCCCTTACTTTGTTGTAATATGATTTAAAAATACTAACCTTCATTGAAAAGAACACATCTCCGGGTCCTAGTATCAATTGTGAAATTATCTAAAACGGTTTGCATTCATTTCATGATCTTATTCGAGATCTAGGATACCAACTGGATATGTCAGAAATAATACAACATTCATCACCGATGACAACAATAGCAGATACGTATCTCTGGTATAGCGAGGCGTATGAGAAATTATCGAGATGAAAGTTATCCTTGACAGTCGCAGTTAAGTATAGTCACTTTGGATTAGATGAATTATGGGACAACCGGCTGCTTCTTTGCCCTTTATTTATTATTTGAGTGACTTCCGATGGCTTATTCCACTCACACTACTATCGTCATTAAGCTTACGGATTACGGTGTAATTGTCCTATGGGAAAAATTATCACCATTTTTCCGGAGTCAAATTTTTATTATTAATACTACTTATTTTATTATCTTCATTGAACCATTCTAGACAATAGGAAGACAGATTTATTATTGAGCAATACAGTTCAGTAATACAATGCTTACAAAAATATTATCATATGAAGGCTGTTTCGCTCTTCTATGCTCCAAATATTCATTCTTTCAGATATATTCTTTCTTTTTTCATCTCAGTTAACTCTTCCTACAGTCATTTCATTGATCTTTTGAAATCTGGTTTGTGTATCACACCTGCAAGGACTACCTAAGCACGCCTTTCCATCAGATACAAATTCCCAGCTTTACCCTACCCACAGTACTCAAACTCGTAGTTTTGAAACTAATTCCCGTAAGACTAAGGGCCCCAAAGTTGCCCACCCCTCTCCACTAACGATAGGATCATTGCCCGTCACCAGCATATTATATATATACACGTGGCATCTGTTCGGAAAGAACAGACATCACTTCTGACCCTGCAGTTGTTATTCTTTCATATTCACATAATATATGACATCGACTGCGAATGGGCAAAGCTGAAAATGTGTACCCAGCCGGGACTCGAATCCGGTTCTCCTGTTTTCTAGGCAGTTGCGCTGAAGACTACACCACAGGGGAAACAGTGATCACAGCAACTAGTCTAATTTGTTAAGTTTGGTTTTTATTCGTGAATTTATATTGATCTAAGTTCATTGCGTTATTATCAATTTCAAAAGCTTATTAAATGCTTTTGCCATGGTTTCGCCATTTTCCTTGTTACTGTGAGCCATTCTACAATCTTCATCTTTCTGTGATTATTTAGGGGGCTCAAACTGTTACAGTAGTTTCCCAGGGATTTTTTTGTAGCTCCTGGAATTTGTTTCAAGATAATTGTCTTCTAAAGAGTTTATTATATGTTTATGGTATCCTCTCTTGATTCTCCTGATGGTCTGTGTGAATTTTTCCATTTCATTTTTCAGGTTGCTGTTTTATTCTTCTGTTTCGTGTATTTGAATCTTTAATTATGCTTCGCATATTTCGTCATAGAATTTATCACGTACTGGTTGTGTTCATGGTAGCTAGGTCCTTGGTTTTTTTTTCTTTTTTCTTTTTTTTTTTTCTTTTTTTTAAGATTAGGTTCCAGTTCCTCTAGATGTGGTATGTGTTATTCATTGGTAATAGTTATTTGTAATTAGCTGATTACGTCGTACCTCCTTTTTTTCACTCTTTTTCCTCATGGAGTGATTTTATTTTAATTCTCACTATATAATGGACTGGGCCTGTATCTACTCATCTCAATATTTTAAAATTTTAGTGCTTCATTTGACCATCCAGGCATGGTCTTGCTGCCAGTCTCTCTTCCTCAAGTCAGGATGTGCCCATGTTTTAAGTTTGTTTCGCTTCCTTTTGAATCACATCACTACTTTCTGTTCGCTGCTTCAGTAAAGGGAAGATGGATAATGCTTTGATGTGTCGTCACGAGTGATTTTTACATCGAATTTAGTGTCCAAAAAACAAAAAATTGCGTATTTATTTCTTACGTCGATATGGGTGGGATGCTAGTGGTTATATATAACCCATTAATATTTACACCTATTATCACAAAACTTTGGTAACATGCAGCGTGTGCTGCACATTTTTCCAGTAAGAAATAGTATACTTCACTCTCAGACGTTTGTTTTTCCTTTACATGTACGGTCTTTGAATGGGTAAATACTTTTATCAGAAATCAGATGTTTTAATCTACATTTTAATGTATGTACTTGATTATCGACTGGAAAGGAAAACATGTGTAATATGACATGCATGCTACCTGACTGTAACTGGTTATGTGTTTTCTATTTCGTAGATAATGGAGATAATGGTTACACTGTTGTCGAAATATAAATCTGTCACAATAAATGAAGAAAAACTTGACTGATTCGTGTCATCTTGTAAACATAAAATAAATGGATGGACTTCCGATTAAAAAATCAAAATCATAAATGAATAGCCACCTTCTTTCTATTCGTACATAAACTACTGCATAACCTCCACAATTAACTTAAGGTGCGTGGCGAAGGGTACACTGTACAAGTACTAGGCGTTTCCGTTCCTATTCCACTCCCAAATAGAACGAAGGAGAAAAATGTCTATATGCCTCTATACGAGCCCTAAATTCTCTAATCTTGTCTTCGTGGTGTTTATGCGAAATGTAAATGGGCGGCAGCAAGATCGTTTTGCAGTCAGCTTCAAATTCCGGCCCTCTAAATTTTCTCAACAGAATTTCTCAAAAAGAACATCGTCTTTCCTTCAACGATACCCGTCTGAGTTCCCGCAGCATTTCTGTGACACTTGCGCATTGGTCGAACCTGCCAGTAACGAACCTAGCTGCTCGCCTCTGAACTGCTTCTATGTCTACGTTTAAACTGATATGCTGCGAATCCCAAACACCTGAGCAATACTCAAGACGTGGTCGTACTAGCGTTTTATACGCAGTCCCTTTTACAGATAAAGTACATCATCCCAAAATTCTCCTAATAAACCGAACATGTTCGTTCCAGATAATTTTGCTCTGCAGTGTTATGCCTAGATATTTGAACGAAGCGACTGTATCAAAAGGCGCCACTACTAATACTGTATTCAAACATCATGGGATTATGTTTCCTACTCATGTGCATCACCTCACATTTTTCTACATTTACAGCTGGCTGCCATTCTTCAGACCAAGTAGAAATTTTGTCTAAGTCATCCTGTATGCTGTTACAGTCAATTAGTGACGAAACTCTCCCGTACCTCAGCATTATCAGCAAACAGCCGCAAATTACTAGTTATTCTGTCCATGGTGTGAAATCTTAGAAAGAAAAACGAGACTCTGTTTTTGCAGCAGTAGAAGAATTTGATATTTACGCCAAGTTCCACAACCGGATTTCCAGAAACTTCGCTCGGTGGAACAGGGGCCGAAAGAAGAGAACACGTGTCTCAGCTTGTGGCGTATTCGTAGCCTCTCCACTGTTTCCTGGAAAGCAACGCTCAGAGTTGGCGAGGTACTTCAGATGCCTCTTTGCGCGTGACACTCATGCGAAACGGAGATTCACATATTGAAACACGATTGTTACTTTTGTTTCAGTTTATTTTTTTGTTTCGCGTATCCACCTACGCCCATGGAAGATTACTAGACGAATTTTTATCCAAGTTGGGGAATAAAAGGATGTCTAGAGGCTTCAGTAAGCGCAGTTCTAATTTTTGCCGGTACGAGAAACAACTGATGTAATATTTGCACTAAGGCAACTGATGGAGAAGCGCAGAGAAGTACAGGGTTGATCTGCATATATCGACTTCATTGATCTGTGTCAGAGCGTAAAGGCAACAGATTTGCAGAATGCCAAGTATTAACGGTTTGTCCGTAATTATCATGATTTCCAGGCAAAAATTACGATGTTACGGGAGCCTGTGATAAAATTACGGAATTCGTTATTTACGAGGCCCGTCGAGAAAGTAAGTTCCGTTGGGTAATAAAATGAAATTGCACACAGATACAGAAGAAATTTTTATTGCTCAAAATTCTACAAATCTTAAACTACTTTTCCACATAACTGCCGAAATTTTGTAGGCACTTGTCATAGCCTGCCACAGGTTTTTGCATGCATCCTTCACAGAAGGTTACCGCCTGCGTATTCAACCATGTGGTAACAGCTCTTTAACATCGTTGAAGTGTTGATCACCAAGGACAGATCTTAGGTGTAAGAAGAGATGAAAGTCGCTAGGAGAGAGGTCCGAGCTGTATGAAGGATGATCAAACAGGTCCCACTGAAATTTCCGTAAGAATTGTTTGGGCAAATTCGGTGTGTGAGGTCAGGCATTATCGTGATAAAAAATCTTTTGCAGTAATCCTCTTCTTACACCTAAAATCTGTCCTTGGTGGACAACACTTCAACTATGATGACGAGCTGAAAGAACATGTTTACCACATGGTTGAATACACAGGCGGTACGATACTATGAAAAAGGCACACAAAAACTTATGCCATGCTATGACAATTGCCTACAAAATTTCGGAAGCTATGTAGAAAAGTAGTTTAACAGTTGTAGATTTTTGTACAATATTTTTTCTGTATCTGTACTCGTTCGTTTTATATAACCAAACGGAACTTACTTTCTGGACGCGCCTCGTATTTTACTGGTTTCGCAACACTGTTTTTCGTTAGATCATTTTATAAACCAGTGAAGTTTCAGAAATAACGTAATACCTTGTCCTTTTATCATCAGTTTGTTACAAACAGTGTAATACACACTGAAGTGGAGGCTCGACAACTTCACTACTGCGGATGCGTAAACATGTAGTTAGGTTGCGATTTGGCGTACTAATGTTCATGTTACACTTACATTAACTCTCGAACTTTTTTACTCTGTTTCGGACATATGAAAGCGAATGCTCAATGTTACTGCTTCTTCTACAGTCAAGTGTACTCTACCAGAGTTATATTTACTGTTTGGTAGGCGTCTGTGGAAAGAATATATAGAGGGCCTATACAAAGTAAATAAACTTGAAAGCAGTATTCTAGAAATGGAAGAAGTGGAGGAAGATAAGATAGGAGATATGATACTGCGAGAAGAATTTGACAGAGCGCTGAAAGACTTGAGTCGAAACAAGGCCGCTGGAGATGATATTCCGTCTGAACTGCTGATATCGTTAGAACCAGTAGTGAAAAAAAATGTATCACCTGGTATGCAAGATGTATGAGACAGGTGAAATTCCCTCCGACTTCAAAAAGAATATCGTAATTCCAATTCCAAAGAAAGCAAGTGCAGACAAGTGTGAAAATTACATAACTATTAGTTTAATAAGTCATGGTTGCAAAATCTAACACGAATTATTTACAGACGAATGGAAAAACTTGTGGAATCCGACCTCGGGGAAGATAAGTTTGGATTTAGGACAAATGTAGGAACACGGGAGGCAATACTCACATTACGACAGATCTTAGAAGATAGGTTAAGGAAAGGGAAACCTACGCTTTTAGCGTTTGTCGATTTGGAGAAAGCTTTTGACAATGTCGACTGGAATACACTCTTCCAAATTCTGAAGGTAGCAGGGGTAAAATATAGGGAGCGAAGAATTATATTCAACCTATACAAAAACCAGACAGCGGTTATTAGAGTCGAAGTGCAAGAAAGGGACGCAGATGTTGGGAAGGGAGTAAGACAGGGTTGTAGCCTTTCCCCAATGTTGTTCAACCTGTACATTGAACAGGCAGTGAAGGAATGGAAGGAGAAATTTGGAGAGGGCATTAAAGTGCAGGGAGAAGAAATAAGAACTTTGCGGTTTGCCGATGACAGTAATTCTGTCAGAGACTGCAAAAGATCTGGAAGAACAATTGAATGGAATGGACAGTGTCTTGAAAGGAAGATATAAGATGAACATTAACAAGAGTAAAAAGAAGGTAATGGAATGCAATGTCAGAAAATCAGGCGATGCTGAAGGAATTAGATTAGGTAATGAGACAATAAAAGTAGTAGATGAGTTTTGTTATTTGGGTAGCAAGATAGCTTCTGATGGCCGAAGTAAAGAAGGTATAAAATGCAAAATGGCTATGGGAAGAAAAGCGTTACTGAAGAAGCGAAATTTGCTGACATCCAATATTAATTTAAATGTTAGGTATCCTTTCTGAAAGCATTTATCTGGAGTGTAGCATTGTATGGAAGTGAATCGTGGACGATAAGGAGTTCAGACAAAAAGATCATAGGAGCTTTTGAAATGGGGTGCTACAGATGAATGATGAAAATTAGATGGGTAGATCAGGTAACTAATGAGGAGGTGCTTAACCGAATCGGGGAGAAAAGGAGTTTCTGGCATATCCTGACTAAGAGACATCAAGGAATTGTCAGGTTAGCATTAGAAGGAAGCGTGTGGGGTAAAAATCGTAGAGGGAGACCAAGGGACGAATATAGTAAGCAGATTCGAAAGGATGTAGGTTGCCAAACGTATTCTGAGATGAAGAGGCACAAGGTAGCGTGGAGAGCTGCATCAAACCAGTCTGCGGACTGAAGACCACAAAAACAACAACAGCCGTCTTCTCGTGTCTTGTTATTTTGTTTTTTTTTAAAGAAACTGCGGATAGGGTCCTAGTACACCTCCATCCCCTTCTCCCTCAATTTTTGCACCATTACAAATAGCGTCATTTCAAAATAAGTAAATATGTCACCGTGGTGTATGAAGGAGCAATGAGAATAGTCAGGAGCAGTGCAGGTGCAACAGAAGCATTCCCAGTGACAGTACAACTACACCAGGCATCTGCGCTCAGCACATATATGTTTGACTTGGCGATGGATGTGCTAGTGAAAGGTGTGACGAAAGAGGCATCATCGAACGTGATGATAACCTATGACGTTCTAAACTGCGAACCCACCTGAGACGAACTTAAGCTTAAAGAGAGGAGGAAAACTCTATGAGGAAGAGATTGATGATTAGCATGGAGAAAACAGACTACATGTGTACAACGGATGAACCTGCTATGATAACAACCAATAGTGACCAAAAAGTGTAAATATCTGGACTCTTACAAAGAGATGGAGGACTGGAAGCTCAAATACAGCACAGGATAAATAGTGGATGGATGAATTGGAGGAAATTGAGTGCAGCACTGTGTGATAAAGTTAGCTATAGAATGAAAGAATAGGTGTACAAGTCTGTGGCGGGGCTTGCCATGCTAGTGCAGAAACGTGTCCAATCATAAAAGTTCATGAGCGAAGATGGAAGTGGCAGAAATGAGAATGTTTAAGTGGACGAGAGGAATTACAAGAAATCATAGAATAAAGTCACGAGAACAGTAAAAGACGGATCCGTTCAAAAAAGTAGGCTAATATGGTATGGACATGTGGAGAGAAAAGGGGAGAAGAGTTGAAAATCTGTAATCTGAAGGTTTACGGAGAAGAGGAAGACGAAAAGTGAAATGGAGAGACAGGATAGTAAAATATCTGACACTAAACTGTTGGAAGAGAGAAACAGCACTGCATCGACATTTATGAAACAGAACAATACACGCGATGTGGGAAAAACTAAGGAGAGAACACAAAGACGAAGGAGAATAAGAAAATGATGATTAATTCAGGAGCATTTGCAGAAGTGTCATCAATGTTACTGATCATAGAAACATAGAAAACAAAGAAATTTCGAAAACGATGTGCATTTTGCTAAATCAGGTTTGCCATGGTACATTTCTTGGTATGAATCTCACAAGGAAAGCACATGGGTATAGGATTTTTGAAATTTTTTATATTTATGGTACGTGGATTACTCAAATACCAATCAGCTGAAGCCATCAAAACCTCAAAAATTCTTCCAAGTCGTTTCTTTAAGCCCTTTAATTACATATCTTATCGGCAAAGCTTCAGTCCGTCAGCTTGGCTCTTCGGAAGCATTGTGAATTTGTAATCAAGAAATGATAGGGTTGATGGTTACAAACTGATCACTTTGTTCACTTTTTTCATTGTTTTCTAAAACCTAAACCATTTAAATGTAAAATTCATAGAAAGTTAATTAACAGATATCTAATCGCACTTTTTTCATCATGATAGCCTCTACCTCCATTGTATGTGGTTTGTTAATGTTTAATTTTCATTGTTTCCTAAATTATGAAATAAAATGTAATGATTTCAATGAAATAAACATCACAAAATACATAATTGCAGCAGTACTGGAAAACTTTTAAACCGTCAGGAAGTTTTAGCACTAGAAAACTCCTCTCAAAGTCAAATAATAATGAAGTGCATACTTTAAAAACTAATTTCTGACGGTTTTAGTTGAAACCATTATTAAGAAACTTTCATAAAATATTGAAAATTGGTCCCAAGAATATATTTCAATCAAAATATTGCGATTAAATATGTGTTAATTGCCATATATTAGATGAATTTTAAATTACTGTTGTGTAAGTATTTGAACATACCGATAAGAAGCTATGGCATATTTAAACCATCGACCCAAATTCTTCTTGGCTGTCAAACTAGAACGTTACTGATGAGGTACATGAAATTAACAAATAAACCTTTGAAATTTGAATCTAGCATTTATATTTTTAGTATGTGTAGGAATTTAAATGAGTAGTTCTTTCTTATAAACTGCCATCCTCCCGTTTGAGCTTCACATTACAAAAGTGGCATATAAAGGAGTTTATATCATGAATATAAATGCCACCTCCTTTCAGACGGACATTACATAACACCTACAAACTCCGTTTATGTCTAACTATTTTAACACACTACATTCAATGCAGTTGTAGGCTTCTGTGGCCATTGTCAATAAAAATTTTCAGAATATGTAACCGAATTTTAAATGTATAAAATTGCCTCATGTTTCAGCCACTATTGCAAGTAGCTTGCCTCAGGGTGTGGAACTACCAAAGTAATTGAAATGTCACGCAATGTTATAAATTGACTATACAGAGACATACCCTGAAGAATTTTATTGACACAGTATAACTATTTCACAACATTGACGAAGTTACAAAACGTTACACTGTAAAGGTTAATTGAGAGTGCACAGTTCCAGTGATACCAAATCATATCCATATACCGAAAATACGTAAGGAAAAAATAGGTACTTTTACGTATTATAGAATATTTTGTTCAATAATTAAGAAAAATTAAGAGATATGATTATGATAAAATAAAAATAAAGTACGTCGATGGACAAAAAAGCTGCCCTCGGTCGCAAATTAAAAATTGTTTAACCTGGTTTCGGCAATGACTTAGACTGCCTTCATCAGAAATTATAAAATAAAACAAGTTACATAATAAAATATACTGTTGCCAATTTCAAGTGTTTTACCTGCAATTGAAAGTCCTAAAAAATTACACTTTGATTGTAGTAACAATTCAACAGCCTGTCGCCATGTCCTCTACAGACTACTCCGACCATTGCGTTGGTGCAGGAAACTACGGGAGTCATGGTTAAAAGCAATATCGTTCCATTCTGTCGTCCATGTCGCTCGTTCATCGCCCCATTAGCGGCGCAAATACTCGTGGCGTTGGTAACAGTGAAGTTATCGTCAAGAGAAGATGCAATTACATCACACTCAGTTGTGCGGCAGCTACACAGGTCTCCAATTTAATGGGTGCCTAGTTGTAATTACTATATGTTCAAATGTTTGTACAGCTTGTGGGACTTAACTACGGGGTCATCAGTCCCTAAGCTTACAAATTACTTATGAACTAGCTAATACTAAGGACGGCACAAATATCCATGCCCGAGGGGGGATTCGAACCCCCGACCGTAGCGGCCGTGCAGACCGTGACTGGAGCGCCTCAGTCCCCTCGGCCACCGCGGCCGGCTGTAATTACTATACACACATTGCCACGCTCGCCGGTTTATATATAGTGGGCAGTTGTTCAAAAAAATGCCCCCCTCTCAATTCCCGCTGTCAGTGATCTCTACAGATAAAAATACGTACACATGAAATTTCCTGGCAGATTAAAATAGTGTGGGGGAACCGGGACTCGAAGCTGGGACCTTTGCCTTTCGCGGGCAAGCGCTCTACCGACTGAGGTATCCTTTCTTCCAGGAGTGCTAGTCTCGCAAGGTTCACAGGAGAGCTTCTGTGAAGTTTGGAAAGTAGGAGGCGAGGTTCTGGGTGAAGTAATGTTGTGAGGCGGCATCGTGTGTCGGGATAGCTCAGTCGGTAGAGCGAAAGGCAAAGGTCCCATGTTCGAGTCCTGGTTCCGGCACACAATTTTAATCTGTCAGGAAGTTTCATATCAGCGCACACGCCACTGCAGAGTGTAAGTTTCATTCTGAATACGTACACATACGTGACAAAGAGAGTCATTTTAAAACGACTGTTACGAATTAAGAGAAGGTTAATGTTGTTTTAGAGAGCTAAGATGCTGTACTACCACGTGTCGAAAAAATCAGATCTTTAATCCGTATGCTTTCTTTAAAATACAGTGAGAAACTAAAAATTCACGCAGAATGAAAATTAGGCATATTCTATTGTCACAAGCAATGGGAAACATGTAAGGAAGAAATGAGTTTATAAAACGTTGCGGAATAGCCCTTTATACCGTCAACAATTTTTACAGTGTGAAAATCTGAAAAGTGATTTTCCCCTTTCTTTCAGCTCGGCCCAACCGGGAGTGGCCATCCCCGCGCGGCTCGATGTAAATATAAAAATTGCTTCAAATCAAGAGTGGATATTTTATCCGCTCTCCATTTTTTGAGTGGGTACAGCTACCACCACCTAGAGAGAAGGCTGCTTACAAACTACTTATGAACTAGCTAACACTAAGGACGGCACAAATGCCCGAGGGGGGATTCGAACCCCCGACCGTAGTGGCCGTGCAGACCGTGACTGGCGCGCCGCAGTCTCCTCGGCCACCGCGACCGGCGGCGCTCTCGTGTGACGTCAGGCAGAGTAGGTTGCGCGCGCACAGCTGACTGGCTCGCTGCTTCGGCATAGTGGGCCGTGCCCCAGCGACTACCCAGTCAGCTATGCGCGCGCAACCTACTCTGCCTGGCGTCACACGAGAGCACCGCGGCCTTCTCTCTAGGCGGTGGTGGTACAGCTACCGCGTAACCACTTCAACCGCCTAGCCTGTCTGTGAATACGAAACTCACTGAGAGCAAAATACTCGCGTGTATCCCAACCGTAAAGCCTCGTACACACCTAGCAAGAAAAGTCGCGGATCACGTGATCCGTGACAGAGTCAATGTTGCTTCGGGACATTTTACTCGTGAGACTGTCGCTGTACAGAAGTCTCGAGTCTCAGGTTCCCCGTCAAAGTGGGGAACATGATGCAATGTTGCATGACGTTTCGCTGTCTGTAAGTTCTCCTCGGCTTTCTTGCTTGATTTTCTACCTGTCATCATGGACACATCAATGAAGAAAAGATTTTCGAGCTTGTCCTTGTTTTTCGGATGTGACTTGTGGGGAGTATAAAAAAAGAAATAAGAGGATGGATGGTTTGGAATTTCTAGCCAAAAAACACCATAAGCTACTTGAAAAGACGAAAAAATTATACTCTAAAAATCACAATTTAGTCGTGAGCATAAAACGTTGTCGGAGTGGAAAAAAAAAGTTGTTGGTCCCCAAAAAAATTACTGGTTAGCTCACAAATCATTACTGCTTTTGTTAAAAGGAACACAATTCAGAGGAAGCAGGAGCACTAATTGTATTGAAGGAAAGTAAGTGTACTTTATTGAACAAAATCCAAAGTCTGCTAGCGCGCTACCTACTTCAACCACGGGTCCTGCTCATTGCCCTGATTCCAAATTGATAACACTTAACTCTTATTGACTACATAGCGATCTATACTTGCCGTTCTGCATCTTTTGGAAAGGTGAAAAAGCTTGTGTCCTTATTTATATGAGAATTATTTCGGCAATTAGAGGCTGAAAGCCATCGACCGCCTTTTCTCCTGTCCTGGTTCAAATGTTTGTAAATCTATCCGACCAAACTGCGTGGTCGTCTGTCCGTAGCTTACAAACTACTTAAACTAACGTAAACTAACCTAAGGACAACACACACGCCCATGCCCTAGGGAGGACTCGAATCTCCGACGGCGAGCAACCGCACGCCTTAGACCGCTCGGCTACTCCACCGCGGCCAGATGCTGGTCATAATAACAATATACGAGGCGCGTCCAGAAAGTAAATTCCGTTTGGTAATAAAATAAAATTGCACACAGATACAGAAGAAATTTTTATTGCACAAAATTCTACAACTCTTAAACTACTTTTCCACATAACTGTCGAAATTTTGTAGGCAGTTTTCATAGCGTGCCACAAGTTTTTGCATGCATCCTTCACAGAAGGTTGCCGCCTGTGTATTCAAGCATGTGGTAACAGCTCTTTATCATCGTTGAAGTGTTGACCACCAAGAACAGATTTTAGGTGTAAGAAGAGATGAAAGTCGCTAGGAGAGAGGTCCGAGCTGTATGGGGGATGATCAAACAGGTCCCATTAAAATTTCCGTAAGAATTGTTTGGTCACATTCGGTGTGTGAGGTCAGGCATTATCGTGAAAAAAAAAATCTTTTGACAGTAATCCTCTTCCTACACGTAAAATCTGTCCTTGGACAACACTTCAACGATGATGACGAGCTGAAAGAACATGTTACCACATGGTTGAATACACAGGCGGCAACATTCTATGAAAAAGGCACGCAAAACCTTGTGCCATGCTATGACAATTGCCTACAAAATTTCGGAAGCTATGTAGAAAAGTAGTTAAACAGTTGTAGATTTTTGTACAACCAATATCTTTTCTGTATCTGTACCCATTCATTTTATACAACCAAACGGAACTTACTTTCTGGACGCGCCTCGTATTACTACATTTTTCTGTCTTTTATAGTGATCAAATAACTATTTGTACGTAATGCAAGCAGTTAAAATTCACAGTTCATAACGTAAACAAAACTACGGTGTTCAGTCGCGCTTCGCTTCGAATCAGCGCTTTACTCACTCTCAAGATGGCAGACTTCGGGCATGCGCACTACATTTCGACGCTCAGATTGCAGCGTACTTTCTTTTCTGTGTACTTCCTATTCTGTTTATCACGATATCTCACCAGGCTAATGAAACCATCATGATGGCGCAGTCGGGATTCGTCGATAAAAACCAACGTCGTTCCATTCAGCTGTCGATTTCCGATGTTCATCTCACTATTGTCGGCACAAACAGTGATGATCGCAGCAGTGTATCCTTGCACACAGTCTCCCCTCAACTGCAAACGACGTTGAATGATACGGACGAACACTGCTTGCCGCACCACACTCCGAATTTGTCGTGATATCGACCGTGATGTGGCAGAGCGATCCAACAGTGCCAAGCGCACAACATGCAGGTCATCAACGTACTGTTGTGCAACGAGATGGGTGAAATGGGTCCCGTTGGTCCATCGTTCCCTCCTGCATTCAGAGATTAGGGTGCGTTCAACTGCCGGCCGGGTCGAGCCGAGCCGGGATGGGCCGAGCAGAAAAATAGGGGGGAAAATCCACTTTTCCAATTTTCACACTGTAAAAAATGTTCACGGTCTATAAGACCATCCCACATCGATTTATCAACTTATTTTTGCCTTGCCTGCTTTGCCTTGCCTGTGAAAAAAGAAAATGTCTACTTTTAATTTCCGCGCGAGTTTTTACTTTCGTACAGCTGCTCACTCAAAATTTTGAACATAGCTGCTACTGTCAGCGACCGTTACAACGTCAAAGGATAAAAATTCAGCCCTCGGTCGCGAAAATAAAATTCTTTAAACTGGTTTCGGTAATAACTGATTGTCTTCATCAGAAATTATAAATTAATACAGTCTGCCGCGGTGGAGTAGCCGAGCGGTCTAAAGCACCTCGCTGCGGAGCGCTCGGTTGCTCGCCGTGGAAGTTCGAGTCCTTCTTGGGGCATGGATGTGTGTGTTTGTCCGTAGGTTAGTTTACCTAGGTTTAAGTAGTTTGTAAGCTACGGACAGATGACCACGCAGTTTGGTCCGATAGATTTACAGACATTTGAACATTTTTTGAAATGAATACAAGTCAAATAATAAGCTACAACTCAGCCGTAAAGCTTACATCACAAAATTAAAATTTAAGAAAAAAAAAAGAGCTAGTCATTATGGCATGTACGCCTGCAGGCGGAATTAACAAATGGTTTAGCATGACTTTTTCATTCATTCTTGTCTTTTCTTGTTTCAGGTAAGTTCGAGATGCGTTATGGACTTCACTGTCGTAGCTTGCGACTTCAGAGTTGGGTGAGTGCATACTCGATACCACGTTAATCACTCCGCAACAAGTATTAAACAGTTTGAAGATTTTATTGTCACATCAAATGCTGCAGTGTGTCTAGTAACTTTATTAAATGTCGTAATAATGGCGAATTTTTTATGAATTACATTGACGTCTAAAATAATTTTTATCTAAAGAAAATGATATTACACTTCCTGCCAGATTAAAATTGTGTACCGAAACCGGGACTCGAATCTGGCAGCTTTGCCTTTCGATAGCAAGCGCTCTACCACTGACGTATCCCAACACAACTCGCGATCCGTCCTCACAACTTTACTTCCGCCAGTACCTCGCCTCCTACTTTCCAAAGTTCACTGAAGTTCTCCTGCGCAACTTGCAGGACTAGCACTCTTCGAAGAAAGGATATGCTGGAGACGTGGCTTAGCCACAGCCTAAGGGATGTTTCCAGAATGAAACTTTCACTCTGCAGCGGAGAGTGTGCTGATATGGAACTTCCTGGTGGATAAAAATTGTGTGCCGGAACCGGGACTCGAACCTGGGACCATTGCCTTTCGCGGGAAAAGGTCCCAGGTTCGAGTCCCCGTTCCGGCACACAATTTTAATCTGCCAGGAAATTTCATATCACCGCACACTCCGCTGCAGAGTGATAATTTCATTCTGGAAATTGATATTAATTGGCATTTTTGTGACAACTTCGAACTTTTAGCTGCACTTCTAAACTGCTTTATCATTTTTAAAAAAAATGAAATTTTGTGTCGGACCGGGACTCAAACCCGGATCTCTCCTCTTTTTCCGCGGGCGAGCAGCGTGCACCGTGTCCGAATGGTTAAAGCTTCGAAACGGTAGCGCAGATCCAAGAACACGTGACCTCAGTGCGTCGAGCAATAAATAACACGAGAAGCGTTAGCTGACAGTTTCCAACAGCTGTACAACCGATGTCAGAAGTGTGTTGTAGGTAGTGGCCATTACTTTGAAGGTGGTTTCTTTGTAATTCTTGTTTCCTATATCCTGAGACCACACGCCGAACTTTTCAGATGCACCTTGTAATTTGCGATATTTTTCAGTTTCTCTATTTTATTATTTTAAAACCATCATTATTAACAACCTTCTACGAAAATAGGAAATTAAGAATGATCAATAATGCATGGATGTTTCATTAAAAACAATTACATATATTTTAATTACCGTACATTTGATTACTTGTAAAAAAAATAGGATTTCGTTGGGATTCCAACCACCGAAGCAATGTTCGCCTGATCGCCAATCTACGAGACTACCAAATGAATTACACCTTTTGAATGTGTCCCACAGTAACAAGTGTTTAAATGTGCCTGCAAAACTTGGCTGTCGAAGGTGGCGTACTACATCATCGGATCAAAACCGACGTCGTCTTTCCTGTTTTACTACCTTTTTTTTCAGTGCATATCGTTTGTCATTAAGCTTATGTTCAGTTATAATAATATGACATAACGCCAGGAGTGCAACTGGAATAAATTGTTTGATAGGGAAAACGTATTGCAGCCACAGTTGCTTGTTAAAATTTTTTGAATGACCTCATATCTAATGCACGACCAGTTTCGACGTACTACGCCTTCATTCTCAAGTGCTCTGGATTGCTGAAATCAACCACAATGCAAAAGATTTGGAAAAATACAAGATTAAGATAGAAATATAAAATAAGATACATTACAATTATGAAAATGGCAAGATGAACGTTATTAAATATGATCCTGTAGGTATAATTGTGGCCTGACGGTTTGAAGATTGAAAGGTCTTGATTGTGAATTGAATACAGGGTGCTTATATACTGTGTTACAATCAGTTTTGAATTTGTATTCAGCTTGGTCACACAGGCAGATGGAGTTCCTTACACAGAGGAAGCACTATCGAACTGACGAAAGTTGCTTGACTATTTTCCTAGACTGGAACAATAGGAATGACCACTCTAAAGCGCAGGCTACTTTACAACTTGGTCGAAGAACAACAGTTGGCCACAATGATACCTACAGGATCACATTTAATAACGTTCTTCTTACCATTTTCATAATTGTTATTTAATATTTCTATATTTTTACAAATATTCTGTTTTGTGGTTGATTGTAGCGATCTCGAGCACGTGAGAATGACGGCGCAGTACATCGAAACTGGTCGTGCATTAGATGTGAGGTGTAAGAATTCTATATATATATATTGAAAGTCACCAGGTTTGTAGAAATATATATTCTAAAATATTGTCTTTGTATTTTATATTATTTATTTAGTTTGCCAGCTAGCTCAATAAATGGATGAAATATGAACCTTCTCAGGGACGTGATTATTCAGGTTAAATTTTAGTTGGTCTTCAATTGGTGTGAATATTCTTACAAAGTAGTTCCACATTAAATGCTATAGAAATAATCTTCAAATGCAAATGTTGCTAATATTTCCTATTGAAGTCAATGTGGAACCTATCCTTTATATTAAAATTCTTAATATTATTCTCAGTTATGTATATCATTGAAACTTCAATTGAATGTCCAACTTGAAGTAAAATCGCAAAGTCTGAATTCACTGAAGCTAAATGAAAACTGTCTTTTAACGTTTTAAAGATTATTTAATGAAATATTATTCACGTCTCACTCAGAATAACAATAATAGTCAATCTGAATAATTATGCACTTCGTAATTTATAGATCTTTGTACGATACCACATTTTACCATACATTACCACAGAAGATGGCGTAATTTTTATATAAATCCAGTTTGCTTTTGCAGAGCTGAAATACAATATTATTATTTTTTATTAAGCCTGATTTTCCACCCGTCCTTGTTTTATCAGTTATGAATTCTATATTTGCCTCCTAATGGCGGCGGGTGATGCAATCTGTGTCGTTAGCTTCTTGCTGAAACAAATGCTAATGGTTTCCTTTAGCATTTCATATACATGATCAGGGTATTTCTAACTAATTAAAGTTCGTACACTTATTTCATTTATATATTTTAAGTCTTTAAATTTATTCAAACACATTTACAATGTTTGTTTGTAATTCTATCAGACCTAACTGCGTGGTCATCAGTCCGTAGCTTACAAACTACTTAAACTAACCTAACCTAAGGACAACACACAGCCATGCCCCAGGGAGGACTCGAACCTCCACGGCGAGCAACCGCGCGCTCCGCAGCGAGACGCTTTAGACCGCTCGGCTACTCCACCGCGGCAAATGTTTCCTTCATTTTCATCAGAAACAATCTCGTCACGATATATGAATCAACCCGAGCAGACAAGAGACAAGATACCACCAGATACAACAAGATTACTTTTTTTAACATTACAAACATTTATATATTTTAATTGTCCAAAGATAATAACACACATTAAAATAATTATTCTCTGTTACGAGTGTATACACACACCTTTTGTTACATGATGCGTCTATAATGGTGCTACCACTAAACTTCTCAGTCGTCAATTTCGGTAAAAATTTGAAGGCCATTACAGAGATCATTAAAAGAATTTTTTAACAAGCAACTGTGGCTCGGAATACATTTGTTTTCCCTATCAAATTACTTTTGTTTAGTGCCACATGATATCGAATTATGTAACAAAAAGTACTGATCCAAGTACCCTAATTATAATTAAGTGGTAAGGTAAAGCAATCAACAATCCGAAGATTGGTTTGAACACCACAGTGCTTTACGAGGCATGGTCCTGTTTGGAGGTGGTATGCCGTTGCCTTCCTCCGACCTTCGAACTGACTTACCCAGCCAGTTATAGGGGGACCTACAGTTTAACGTGGGTTCCGAACCACGGTGCTACTCGGTATTTTTCACATGAGCAATACTGTCAGAGGTGAAAGAAGTGGAAAGTGACAGATAAAAATCTCAGGACCTGGCGGGGATCGAACCCGGGACCTTTAGATTTGTAGTCTGGCACTCTACCACTGTGCAACAGAGGGGCACACAAATAAGTGGTAATTGCGTCATTAATTAACATCGAACTTCAAGTAATATGTCGCTAGTTCAGCTTCCCGATGCAGTGCACGTATCTGGGAAGGTAGGTGACCGTTACAACCTGTTGGGCGTCACACGACACAGCGACCGTGTCTTTTTCTGGTGGCCTTCATTACTGCGTAACCAGTTCTCTGGAAAACGCCTTGCTGGTGGGCGGGTGAATCATTTAGAGGCCCGCTTGTGTAATGCGCGTTTGGTGTCGGGCGCGGTCGATATCGGGAGGGGTTGGGGGCGGGGCGGGCTCCCTTCGGAAGCTTTCAGCCGCTCAAATTCCGCGCGCGCTCCTCACGCTGTTTGACACTTCCATTTCCTTTCGTTTTCTTCTGCCAGCCCGGGCTCCTTGGGGCGCGAGTCTCGCAGCCAGAGACAATCGAGTGGCTCTGCTATATCAGGCCAGTACCCACACTGCGCGAGACCTGTCTTCTTACACAACGACACACACAGCGGCTATTTTTATGTGAGGTACACATTTTGACCGAATCAACAGTTTAGCCCACTCAGACCTGGCGTCCATTTTACTCTCCTGTATAATGAAAGAAGAACACCGTGAATTCGTCGACCCAGTATAGGGAAATTTTATTGAGACGTTTTTGAGGATGTACCGGGTGATCAAAGTCAGTATTAATTCAAAAACTTAATAAATCACAGAATAATGTAGATAGAGAGGTAAAAATTGATACACATGCTTGGAAAGTCGTGGGGCTTTATCAATAGTATTGTCATATATTGATTTTACGGTTGGAATTGTTGAGAGGCTGTGTGAGCTACAGAGACGCACTCCAGGCTGAGAAATAGACCATTGCAGATAACAGGCTAAAACAGACACGTATATCTTACGGGATATAGGCACTAAAGAAATCTCCTAGCGAATTGCTGATGCCCTCAGCCACCGTCTCAGGGTGGAGGTTACCTTTCGGAGAAGATGGGCGTAACTTCATATAGCGTCTAGACGCTGTTGTAAGACGTTACATTAGTACTTGGTGGCCAACAGGCACGTTTTAATGTACGCAGCAAAGTTGATACCAGTCACTTGGGAACAGCAATGTGAGTGGTTTCACGAGGCTAGAGTGAGAGGGTAAAGAAGAAAAACTACAAGTTAGCAGCTCCCCGGAGGCGTGGCCTAAGGCGGAGCCTAAGGCGTGGCCAACTGACGTAAAACATTGTTGTTGTTGCCCATATTGGGTAGCGTCATAACGTTTTACTTTCAGCTGAGCAATGTTGCTACCAAGTATGGATTTTGTTAGTGCACAAACAAGCCACCTCCCCACCCGGGGAATGGTTGAAGGGACAGGGCTGAAACGTGGTTCGTTAGAGGACTCAGAGAGAGGGCAAACCACAATTTAGATTGGTTGAACCAAGCAGCGGCCAATAGGAAATTAACTGTCGGAAAGTGGGGACAAGAGATGCGCCCACACCGGACGTTAAAACCCCCGGTTTTTGGATGAAGGGAGGAGTTCTCAGTCAGACGAGTCGGGCGCCAGCCCGTGACTAGCCGCCGGCCTCGGGGTGCTGCATGACAGTCTGTTTTTCGCGGGGAGTGCGTCTGTCTAGGGGATGCTGCTAGGGAGCGTAATTACTGGCTTCTGTTGTGGCAAACGATTTATATTTCTTTTTTTTTTTTTTAAATAACTAACCCCAGTGTAGTAGATTTAGTATGGGATGCAATAAATTCAATGCAAGGTTCTATAAAGTTTCCTAAACAAGTATCCTCTCGAGTCCCGAAATCCGTATCTCTAGTAGATATCTGTACTGTCTTTGCAATCACTCCTCTCCGCTCGGGATATGCAGACTGACCTTGCTACCTCTTCCCTCTTTCCTATGTAGGACACGACAATATTTCACTATAGAGATTTTTTCTTAGCGCCACTGTATAAGGAATAGATGTTATACCAAATTGTGACATGAAAATTTGTGCCGGGCCGGGACTCGAACCCGGGTTTCCCACTTTTCGCGAGCGGTCGCCTTAACCACTAGGCTACCCGAAGACGACTACAGGACCGTCCCAAACTTTCATATGCCACACTGACTGCACATATGAGTCAACTACATTCATCTCTTAGCACTCGCAGCTTAATCTGTATTCCCGCACCAGGGAGAATGAAAACAACGAGGCATTAACCTACGCTGTTATCGTCATTGCCTCGCTTAGGCATCTGTTAAATAACTGTATGGTGACGAATTACAGTGTTGATATTTTTATCAATATTATTTCACAATAGCGAATTTTTCTTAGTGTCGCCGTATAAGGTAAGGATGTTACACCAAATTTGTCATAACATCCATACCTTATACAGTGACGCTAAGAAAAATTCGCTATTGCGAAATAATATTGATAAAAATATCAACACTGTAATTAAAAGGGAAAAAAAGGTTCAAAAAATGTCCGACAGATGCTGCTAGACAACAAAATGTCAGCGACTGCGTATGAAAATCGTGTATGAGAGAGAGAACCAGATGCACCGGCAAGTCGCAGCATTTTGACGTTACCTGGAAAGGCGCTTTTAGTGAAGCTGTATTATCAGAATGGGGAATGTGCTCGTTCAGCGTTACGATCCTATCCCCATAGGAAGGGGATTCTAAGGGGTAAAGGTCCGTTGACAAAAGCAGCCGTGGCAAGAATGATTTCGAAGTTCGAAGTCACGGGTTGTTTAGACGATAGACCCGTAGTGGCCGACCGAGCACAAGGCGTAATGCTGCTGAGACAGTTCAGGAAGAAATGGAAACTATAGCGGGTTCCTCTATGCACGGGGAAGTCAGCGCTCGTGCAGTCGCACGTCGCACCGGCATTCTACACACTACTGTTTGGTTGGCACTTAGGCGTACCCTGCGATGCTATCCTTACAAAATCCATCGGCATCATGAACTGTTACCTGACGATTTAGTGAAGCGGAGGGCATTTTCGGTGTGGACGTTTCAAAAAATGGCGGAAGATGACGATTGGTTGAGTAACGTGTTGTGGACCGACGAAGCTCATTTCACGCTCCGAGGGTCTGTCAACGCCCATAACTGCAGAATTTGGACTACCGAAACTCCTAGAACTGTCGTGGAAACTCCTTTGAGCGACGAGAAAGTCACGGTATGGGTTGGATTTACCACATCTACCGTTATCGGGCCTTTTTCTTCGAGGAACTGAACAGTTTCCTGTTTGCTTGGGCCAAGACCACATTTTATTCATTATGACGAACTACCCTGTGATGAAAAACTTCAACAAGATGTTTACGTGTGTTAGAAGGTTATGTATCTATTTTTACATATTACGCTAAGTGATTGTACTGGACTTTCTGGAGATGGTGACTGAGCTCACCGTAACTGGTTAAGGGACGAAAATAATTTTTTAGCGATCTTGGCTGAATTGAGTGTTTATATAAACTGTTGATCGCTCTCCAGTGACGTAAAATGCCTTTTAACCTGCAAGAAAGTACGATATTTATGCAGATGGCGCTACACCCCATAGGCTAGACGCGTGAAAGATCTCTTGCGCGCGTCGTTTGGAGATGACCGTGTGCTCAGCCGCCACTTACGTCATGCTTGGCCTCCCAGGTCCCCAGACCTCAGTCCGTGCGATTATTGGCTTTGGTGTCGCCTGAAGTCGCATGCGTATCGTGATCGACCGACATCTATAGGGATGCTGAAAGACAACAACCGACGCCAATGCCTCACCATAACTCCGGACATGCTTTACAGTGCTGTTCGCATTATTTCTCGACTATAGCTGTTGTTGAGGAATGATTGTGAACATATTGAGTATTTCCTGTAAAGAACATCTTTGCTTTGTCTTAATTTGTTATGCTAATTATTGCTTTTCTGATCAGATGAAGAGCCACCTGTAGGACACTTTTTTAACCTTTTTTTTTTTTTTTTTTTTTTCCTAATGCAACCCCATGTCATTCCAAGCATGTGTGTCAATTGTTACCTCTATATCTACATTATTCCGTGATTTATTAAGTTTTCAAATTTATACTGACTTTTTGATCACCCGGTATATGTTATAGTGAATGTGGAAGTTCCAGTGGAGCTAAACAACCCACAAACAGTAAAAACAAAAATGTTTCAATAAAGCACTCGAACTTTGCAAAATGTGCCAGGTCTGTGACAAAGTAAGACAAATATAATTTCATGGATATATTACTTATAGCTTACTTAAAAATGGGTTTTCACGAAATTTTGAATTGGGGCAAAATGTTAGTTTTATATACCTCAGATTTTGGACAATTAACTTTATCTAAAACATATCAAAATTTGTTTTCAAAGAAAAATTTAATCACCTACGGAAGGTGTCGAAAAGATTATTTTGCATCTAAAAGATAGAAGTATTGTTGTTGTAGATTATGCACTTGTTATATTTTTCTTCCAAGCGTATAATTTCAGCACTAAAGTTATGACAAACAATGATAAACTTATACCAATATTAATGGTACAACAAATTAGAATAGAGACCAGGATCCGCTACCTACTGGAGGATTCAGTTAAAAATTCTACAAACCACAGTGTGTAAGTTATTAATTAAAGTTTTTTATTGGATATACATTATAATTCATTATATTATGGTACTTTCACTTCCAAGAATTTTATCATTCGGTCGAGTCATTAAAATAAAATGGAATGAGTATTATAAATTACTTCATCGATCTCACATCCATCCTCATCATCCAAGTTTGACAGAGACGAACCAGGAGTATCTTAATCGCCAAGAAAATAGAACAAATCTAACTACCACAATTTTGATGTGTAAATGTCTGTTGAAGCTCCAGATTTTATTGACATGTAACGTTTCTTCTTTTCTTTACGTACATTACTTCTTAAATTTTTAATTTTCACTACAGATTGCTTTGTAGTGTCGGGTTCTAACTCCTTCAATTTAATAATAAGTTTTTCATAGGCTGCATCTCTCTTTTCACGGTCGTGGTACTCCTTACTTTTCACCGATACATTTCGATAAACTCTTCTATTACTTGGCTCCGTTTTCGATTTGACATGTTGAGTAGCAGAGCTGAGCAGTACCGTGCGTGTAGTCACTAGTTTACACTGTTATACACGTAAATACAAAGACAACGGGCGCTCTCTACTCTAGGAGGTGGCCCCAGCTAACCAAAACCTGTACAGGTGTGCCGGAGTCACACACACACACACACACACACACGCTCAGGTCTACACGCCTGCTCAGGTAGAAAGAATTGAATTTTGATTCTTCTCCGGTCGCCTGCGCAGGTAGCTATGCCTGTACAGTTTGGCCTGAAGACTGGTTCACACACTCCGTTTTAACTGTACAGGTGACCTGTACAGGTTTACCTGACAGGTTTCCCGGAACGTAGGTGGCGGGCCTAAGACGTTCGTGCATAACAAACTAATTCGCTGCCCATTACGCTACGCCGAAGACCTGCGACAGTAATCCGTAATTCTCGTACCGTCGATGGCAGGTATAGTTAACTGCTAACATGGCATTTTTAGACATTAGATTATAATTCATTCTGCTAAGAACGAAGTGTTTTTGATAATTGTCAGTGCGCCATTGCTTTGAAATTTCAACGCTTGAATTGTTATAAAAAATATCAGATACAGAAAGCTTACTGTATGCAAAAGAGAGTTTCGGGCGACGGATGTAACGTGACTGATTTCCGAACGCCAAATGCACGCTGTGTTCCATCCACGCTATAGTCACTCGACCGAACGCCAAATGGCGTCATTCGTAACCAGTAAAGGCAATCAAAATAAACGTTGAAGAAAGTAGCATGGGAAGGCAGGTGATAATATTTTAATGGAAAAAGATAATGAAAATGTGGGAGAGATATTAAAATAATAGTTTAAAGAGCTAAAAGTTCAAAAAAGAGCATGTTTGTCAAAGCTAAACTCAAATATATAAAATAATTTTGGATATTTGTTTAAATACTATAATGTTTATTCGGTTCTTAAGTACTTACAGTTCATTCTACCACTTCCAAACAAGATACTTAGCTTTTCAACATTACGATGTATGGTGGTTCTGCTCGCTGCAATATTATTCTCCTGGAGCGTCATGGTAGAAATAAATACTCGGTATGTACAATTTTTCACTTCTTCTTTAATTTGAAATCAAACTGCTTCTCCACCAAAACATTACAACTTTTTCACATGCGTAAACAATTTACCACAACAACACGGTGACATACATTCCAAAGCACATAACGATCGCCAAAACTCGAACTACCTCATGCAAGGTGGTGAGGCAAATATATAACATTGACAATAATGGCATTACACTAAGCACTGTTCATAACAATTGAATATACTAATTTAAAATTACCGAACACAACAGAAAAAACATTTCATGTACACAAAAATAATCACAATATAAAATGAAAACTATTCATACAATAATTTTAGATGGCGCATATCTTTTTAAGTCTTAATCGCGGTACTTGCTGTTTGACAACAAAGTGCGATGTTAAATGTAAAGTAATTTGTTAATGAGTACATCATACATGTTCCTAAGATATAGTGAACTATTAAATATCTTGCCAATTCTCAAAAGAAGTTCAAAATCTCACGTCAGTCAATATATTCAAAGAATTCAATATTGTAAATCTCGACTATTGCATTAATTACACAATTAGCTGGTCTACTCAACGTGTTTATGAGCCTAACATATATACAATGCTATTTATTTTCATGTCTCTTTGTAATACAAAAGTTTTTAAATTCATCTGTCTATTTATTGAAATAATGTACAATGACAAACCTATTGTTTATAGAATTGTCTGGAAAGCATCTAAACGAATCTCTTAATTAATGAAATCTGTCACTTGTTTTAATCACAGTATCACCGAGACACTGTCCTACATTGATTCCTAGGCTGGCTATTTCTTTTGTAACTTCACACGCAAAATATATCACTATTACACCACACGATTCCGGGTCCGACGCAGACGGTATCGTACAATAACATTGAGATGAGAGGGCAGCAGTATCATCACAATACGTGTTGTGTGCATAGATATTATCACAATACTAGAGCTCATATAGGCCATAATTTTTTGTTATTTACATTTACATTAATTTTGTCCTAAATGTTTGCAAAAAATCATGAGACTACAAGCAAATGTAAACTGGGCCGTAAGACACGTCAGTGCTATTTTTATTTTATTTTATTTTTTATTTTATTTTATTTATTTATTTATTAAATTTTTATTTATTTATTTCATATTTTTCTCAAAAAATCACTAGGAATGCCTGTATGAACGTGATCGGCTACACGAGTCGTAGAGTCTCCCAGTCTGCTGGGTGGAAACGCGATTTGATGAGAATGCCGTGTGAATGGGGCCTTTGCTGCTCCGCGGGGAGAATAAGTCATCTGAAGGGTTCCCCGGTCAAAATCGTTTGGAACCCGCTGGAGTAGAGACGTGATCCGTGATCCCTCCGTAATGAAGACGATCTGCAGAGTTATGGCAGGGCGAATACTGGTCACGCACCCTACACTGGCTGCGCGGTTTCCGCAGTAACGGCCAGTGCCAGCCGTCGTAAAGACAGGCTGGCTGGTGTTGCGTAATTCATGGCGGCAGCGGACAGCCGCGATGCCGGCCACTTGCTAGTCTCGTCCAGTGGCGCTGCCTGCCATTCCGGGCGATCGTGTCAAGGGGGACACGTCTGGTCGACAAGGCGGCCAGGCCCCGCCGTCAACAGGGGCGAGCGCCAAGGCTGGGGTACGTGGCGTGACGAGCATTCCGAGCTGCGCCCAAACACGCTCATCATCGTACGATAAAAACTATTGTACTCACATATCCTTTACAATTATAATTTGTGTGTCATACATTCTCTGACAAGGGGAACACGAAGTATGGTACCAACGAATTTTGATGAGTCGCAGGTATATTGTGCAGGAACTCCTCCAGACCACCAATCTAAAAGGATTTGTTCCAATGCGCCTGTGTTTCCACGAAAATCGCGATCAGTAACTGCTGTACCTGTACTGATTCATCAGCAGCACGTGAGCCAGCGTGGTGTAATTAGCAAGGTGTTCGACTGTCCCGCATATATCCACTTGTCCGGCGATTGACTATGTATAATTATATTCCTTATTTCTTACTGCAAAGATAAAGTTATATCATGTAATTAGCTTCGGGTAAGTCACGTTATTGTTGTAATGGACTACCTTCTCACTACATTATCTGTACTCAATTTCTTCTGTAATTCGTGTAGTAAACAACGTAACTGAACACCAACTCTTTCCCTAGTGTCTTTCTGTTATTACCAGTTTCGCGGTTGTCGTAATGTTGTTGTTTCCACTTCGCAGAACCGACGGAAAATTTAGTTTATTCTGCCGATGACAATACTTCAGAACCCAGATATCTAGATCTCCTAATTGTTTTCACCAGTGTCTATATACAAACACGTCAATAAGTGGAGTTTTAAATTTGACATGTTTAGTTTAGCTTTTTACATGTGAACTCTTTGACATGGAGTAATGATGCCCTTCATTAGAGTATTTCTTTTACATATTTAGTCCGACTTCTGAAGGAGACAAAATTAATTTTGTCGAAACCTAGCTCAAGGTTTTTTGGCCCACTTCAGGTTACCTTAGTAACACTAAAAGCGGGCCTTTGCTATCGTCTTTTGACAGCTAGAAATTTAAATGAAAATAGCGGCTTAACTATTCATCTGACACGAAAATTGAATAATCTAGTTGGGTAGAGGAAAAAAATCTCTACAACTTTTCTTCCCTTATGTTTTTTTCATATCTCGTATCGTTTGAGACATCTTTGCAGAAATAACGGAGATCTGACACCCTCCATTGAATTAACGAAAACCAGCCGTTCGGAGATGTCACGTGACATTCCTCGCGTATTTGATGATTTTCTTATTGTAACTTACATGTTGTCATATCAAAGCAACGACACACTGAGGAATTAACACACACACACATCGTTCTTCGAACGATAAATGATAACCTAGTGTCTACAAATGCCATATTAACATCAGTTAACAACGGCCATCAATAGTATAAGATTATTCATATTTTAATTGATAGCCGTTGCGTAGTGGGCAAGGCGTTGGACTATGACGCTAAAGATCTCTGGTTCGGAACCCGCCGCTACCAAATTTTTTTCCCAAAATGGTTTCAGACACACTTATTAATTAATTTTTTATTTTTAGATTATTATTTTGGTCCAAAATGTTTGCAAAAACTTATGAAACTGCAAATCTAATGTGGGCCTTAACATGTCAGTGCAATTTTATAATTTGTGTGTCATGCAGTGTGTCATACATTCTCTCACAAGGGGAACACCAAGTATGGCACCAACGAATTTTGATGAGTCGCAGGTATATTGTGCAGGAACTCCTCCAGATCACCAAGCTAAAAGGATTTGTTCCAATGCGCCTTGGTTTCCACGAAAATCGCGATCAAAGTCCAGCGCGTAACAGCTATACCTGTACTGAGTCAGCAAGAGCACGTGAGCCAGCGTGGTGTAATTACGAGGGTTGTTTTTTTAAGTAAGAGTCGTTTTTATTAAAAAAAAAAAGATACAAATACTTTTGTAAAACAAACTTTTATTTTCTGATTCTACACACTTTTGCCTATTTTTCTACACAGTTGCCTTGTTTATTTAGGCACTTGTCATACCGTACAACTAAGTTTTTAATTCCCTCTTCAAAGAATTCGGCCGCCTGCTCCGACAGCCAGGAGTTCACGGCCGCTTTCACTTCATCGTCGTCATTGAAGCGCTGCCCGCCAAGATGGTGTTTCAGGTACCGGAAAAGGTGAAAATCGCTAAGAGCAAGGTCGGGGCTGTACGGTGCATGGTCCAAAACTTCCTAGCCAAAAGAATCAATCAAATCCCGAGTCTTTTGAGATATGTGAGGCCTAGAGTTATCGTGCAGAAGCAAACTCCTTTTGTCAGCATGCCGCGCCTTTTCTTTCGAATTGCTCTGCGGAGCTTCTTTAGAGTTGCACAGTAGGCATCTGAGTTGATTGTCTTTCCTCGTGGCATAAAGTCCACTAGCAAAACACCGCGCCGGTCCCAGAACACAGTTGCCACAATCATGCGCTTTGACATCGTCTGTTTGGCTTTGACCTTGACAGATGAGGTTGTGTATAGCCATTCCATCGATTGTCGCTTGCTTTTGGGAGTGATATGGGATACCCATGTTTCATCTCCAGTGACAATTTGACTCAACAATTCGTCCGCTTCTTCCTTGTAAGGAATCAAAAAGTCCAATGAAGTGGCAAATCTCTTCCCTTTGTGGTCCTCTGTGAGGAGTCTGGGTACCCACCAAGAACACAGTTTCTTAAAGTTTAGGTTTTCAGACACAATTTTGTACAAAACTGATCTTGCAACTTATGGAAATTCGAAAGAAAGAGTGGAAATTGTGAATCTTCTGTCCTCACGAATCTTTGTTTCGACTGCAGCCACCAAATCATCAGTGATCACATCGGGCCGGTCTGAGCATTCTTCGTCATGGACGTTTTGACAGCCATTTTTTAAACTCTATAACCCATTGACGCACTTTACCTTCACTCATTGCATTCAAGCCATAAACTTCTGTTAACTGACGATGAATTTCTGCAGCTGATAGGCTTCTCGCGGTCAAAAAACGTATCAGTGACCGTATTCACATGCGACGGGCGATTCAATAATCGTTAACGTTATAAAGTAGCACAGCGATGCGTACACGTCAGCTACAGAGCTGCAACTGGCAACAGTGTGGACCAGTGTTGCCAACTATCAGTCAGAGAAAATGGCAAAACAGTCCAACAAAAATGGCCAGAAATGGCTAAATTATAACTTATATGTTTTATGCATAAAAATTAAAATGTGAATAACACTCACCTAGCAAAAATAAATATCATCGTCCTCATTCTCATTTTCTTTGCTAACGCTGCTGTAGATTTCACTGGTCTCCTTAATATATGTAGCATTCGTACCAACAAGCTTCAGTATTTCTTTTGGGACTTCATATGAAAAACAACACTTATGTTCGCGTCTCAATCCATACCTTACACTCAGAATAGTAGAGAGTGTATTCGTTTAAGCCTGTTTCTAAAAATTCTCTCGACTTTCGAATTGGAATATGGTAAAGTTAAAACTGGAAATGCGAGTGAGACTAACTCCGCAAAAGGATTTTCTTCTCCTGCATCACTGTACTGACTAACCTCTTGCCAGAATGTAGAAGTCGATGTTTGATTCGTCCATTTTATGTAATTAATGTTTCGACACTGGTTTTCAATTTTGTCGGCATTTTGCTGAAAACCCATTGGCTGTTTCACTGTTTGCAAAGTTTCCTTCACACTTAGTAGCGATATTTGTTGGAGTACTTCAGAGTTATCTGGAAGCCTATTCTGAAGCTCATGAACCAGCGCTTTTTGTGAAGATGACACATCCGTCACGTAAAGGTAATTGACTATCACAGTCACAAAACACTGTTACATGATATTCTTCCAACACTCAATGTTAACACACGTTAAAAAAGAGACACTTGACACCACACTGTTGTAACTCGTACAGCGTTTCCAAGCAAGTGCAACTACATAGTGTTGGCCATTGTTTGTATGTTCCAAAACAATGAATTGATATGCGGAACTGTTTCATTGTCTCGAAACTTCCAGGTATCACTGTTTCGATACAGTGGTGTTTCATTTGTTTACTTTGGAGGAACGTTAAAAATAATAAATCAATAAATACATTTCTATTCATAATAAAAACTTCAGAGTTTTGCATTTTTGTTTTAAAAATTATTGAATAATAAAAATGGCTAGAAATGGCTATATAATATCGCCAAAATGGCTAGGAATGCCAGCAGTAGCTTTTTTTTCAAAAACAGTGGCTAAGTTGGCATCTCTGGTGTGGACGGGAAGGATGCCGGCAAGTGGCGCAGTGGCTTGTTGCGGCGTCCGCGCGAACTACGGGACTATACGCGCCAACGGCCCTACTTAAAAACAACCCTCATAGCAAGGTGTTCAACTGTCACACATACGACGCGAGTTCAAATCTTTTTTTTTTTTTTTTTTTTTTTTTTTTTTTTTTTTTTTTTTTATTTTTTTATTTTTTTTTTACACTATGTATAATTATATTCATTATTTCTTACTGCAAAGATAAGGTTATATCAGGTAATTATAGTTACACGTGAAAGATATGCTACGAATGACTATCTGCCTGGCCGCAGCATAATAAGCCGCTGGGACACGTCAAGCGGACAAACACTGCATTCGACGGTGTAACAACACTGGGGCCGGGGACTGTAAACGCAGCTAACAAATGTTACAGCTGATAACTACAGACGGTTTACTAATCTTTCAGCCGCCGTAAAAGTATGCTTCGAAATGTATATCTATAAATCTGAATGTCTGTTCGGTGTACGTTTATCACGTCTCAACCACAAGACATAAAGAGCTGAAAATTTGTACAGTTACTAATGTCTACCCGGGGAAGGCTTTAGGCACGGTTTTATGGCGATCGGATAGCTATTTATCTATATATATTAATGTGTATGTCTGTTCGGTGTACGCTTATCACGTCCGAAAGACAAGACGCAGACACTTAAATATTTGTACAGTTACTAATTTATACCTGAGGAAGGTTTTAGGCACGGTTTTATAGCGATCCGATAGATATTTAGTAATTTGAAGAATATAACGCGTAAATGCGGAACATTAAATTACTCTTCGAAAATTATATTTTCTCTTTGAAAGTGGTTTTCTTGGTTGCATTGTTGCTTGAGTGTTGATAGTGATAAAAGGGTGGAGTATGTTGGGATGGAAAGTTATCGGTGTATATAAAATTCTACGTGTGTGTGTCTTAATATTTCGCTCTACAGCGAAAACTACAGAACGCAAACGAATGGTCTGTGTGTAATTGTTATCCGAAGTCTCCCGTTGAACACCATAGTAGTTCCATGCCGATAGCTATAAAGGGGTGGAAGATATGGTGGTTGAAAGTCGTCAAATATAAAAAAAAATCGGACTGAAGGCTAGCGATGACGTTTGCGACTCTATAGCAAGGAGGTTACGTACAGCGAAACGTGATGCCACAGACTATATCTTTGGTCTCTGTAAGGATAAGCATACGAATAAGAAAAATCTAAGAATAAATAAATAAAGTAGTTAAAAAGAAATTTCGTTTCATACATCTCTTTAAAAAATCGATTTGACGTTTGGCGCATTATCTGTCATAATTAACCAACACGCCAGCGGAGGCGCGGGTTTAAGCTAGTCTAATCTAATCTTGAGGATGACGATGATTCCGTGTGGCATTGTTGGTATTATATTTCATTTCATCCTTCAAACCCAATCTCATAGCACTCCACTGAAAGATAGCTTATCTATCATAATCAACCAATACGCAAACGGAGCCGCGGACTTAAGCTAGTAACGAATAAAATAAAACAATCGTGCGCAATACATAACGTATTGAGCAATTAACATCAGCTATTATCATGACCAATTACTCAAGCATTAACATAAAAGTGGCTATTAAAGCATATAATTATGCACAATCAATCGTCGGACAAATGTAAAAAATAGGTTGCAAGCAGGATTTGAACTCTTGTGGTTTGCGCGATAGGCTAGCGCCTTGCTAATTACACCACTGGATGACTCAATACAGGTATAGCTGTTACGCGCTGGACTTCGATCAACTTGCAGTTGTTCAGCCTCCTATCTCGACGGGCTGTTAACTGGAGATAACGACCATCTCTTGCTTACCCGTCGAAGACCTTGGCCTTGTCTTCTTTTAACGGTTCCTATTGTTTGAAATCGCGCCCAGCTCCTGAAAATTACACTTTGGGACACTCACATAGCAGTAGCTATCTCCCTCTGAGTCTGTCCCGCTTCCACCCCTATTACTTCAGACTTAAACTGCAAAGAACACGTAGATAATGTAGGAAAGACGAACCAGAGATAGCGTTTTATTGGCAGAACATTTGAAAGATACAACAGAACTACTAAAGAGACTGCATACACCACGCTTGTCCGTCCTTATTTGTAGTGTTGCTGCCCAGTGTGTGATCCTTATCAGGTGGATTTGGCGGAGGACATCGAAAGAGTCCAAACAAGGGCAGTTCGTTTTGTATTGTCCCGATACAGGAAAGACAGCATCACGGAAATGATACAGGATCTGGGATGGCAATCATTACAACAACGGCGATTATCGCTGCGGCGTGATCTACTTACGAAACTCCAAACGCCAACATCTCCTCCGAATGCGAAGAATATATTGTTGACTGCCACCTACATAAGTAGAAATGATCATCAGAATAAAATACCAGAAATCGAAGCTCGAACGAAGCGATTCAGTGCTTTCTTCCCGCGCGCTATTAGAGAATGGAATGGTAGATGAATAGTATAAAATGTGGTTCGATGAACCCTCTGCCAGGCACTTGAATATGATTTGCAGAGTATCCCATACAGATGTAGATGTAGATGTCCATGCCATAGCTTCGGGTAAGTCACATTGTTGTTGCATTGCACTACCTCCTCACTACAATATCTGAACTCAATTTCGTCTGTAATTCGTGTGGTAAACAATGCAGGTCAACACCAACTCTTTCCCTAGCGACCTTCTGTAATTATCAGTATCTCGGTTGTCATAATGTTGTTGTTTCCACTTCGTAGAACCGACGTAAAATTTAGTTTATTCTGCCGATGACAATACTTCAGAACCCAGATATTTCGATCTCCTACTTGTTTCCACCAGCTTCTATACATACACGTCAATAAGTGGAGTTTAAATTAGTCATGTTTAGTTTAGCTTTTTACATGTCAACTGTTTGACATGGAATAATGATGCCCTTCATTAGAGAGTTTGTTTTTGTTATAACTACTTTTACATGATTAGTCCGACTTCTGAAGGAGACAAAATTAATTTTGTGGAAACTAGGTAAAGGTTTTAATTAAACCTATTTTAACGCAACTGGTTGGCTGCTATTTATTAAAAAAAATATGTTCATACAAACTTAATAAAAATTGTAGAGCTATTTTGTAGGTATTACCGATTTTAATAATAGACCTTCCCTATTTTAAAAAGAACGTTAACCCTTTCATTCCCTGTGTTGTTCGTAGACAACAACGTATTAAAAGCTGATATACATCGTTTTTCGTGTATCCGTCTTTAAAGTCGCATGGTTGTTGATGAACAACATTTTTCTAGTTCAAAAATTTGGTACGGCGTGTAGCCACTTCTGAGACATTAGTTTATCCGTCTTACGTTGGCGTCTGTTTGTGGCTGTGAGTGTGAGCTTGAGTGTGGTTTATGTTATCTTATTTCAGCAGTGAACCGTCCTGTCTTTGGTGCTGTGGTGAATATTGTGCTAGTATTATTGATCTGGCAGTGTTAACTGTCAACAAAATAACGTCCCAAGTAATAAAATACCTCGATACAAACGTCTGTCTTGCGCATAAAATACATGACATAATAAAAAAACAATAGTTCGATCAAAACTTTTAAAACATATACTTTGATGTTTAGTGCGCTGTATTAATACCAGTGATCTCTATAAAAACTGGATGTATAACTCTGGTATCTGAGCATAGAAATGCAGCGTGCCTGCACATTCATGTGTTTTGCACACGATTTCGCATTATCCGCCATGTTTAAAATTGGCAAAAATAGTTTCCATCATTTATTACATGATAAAGAATTGCTTGCTTACCTATTGACTTGGAATTTAATTCAGTATTCGATGTTTTAGGCTGATTTGGGAGCGGCATCGAAACATATTTTCTTCTCTTTTTCTTTAAATGATTCTTAGCAGCCATGTTTGAATTTGGCAAGAAACTAAATATGAATATCTATGGCTAAGACAATTGAAGTTCAACATCCAGATAGTGTAGAGATCAATGATTAGTACAGAAAACACTGAATTTTAATTTTTCCAAAGATGAATTCACAATGTGGGACTGAAAGGGTTAAAATCAATTTATAGCTAGTCTACATCTGCATCTACATACATACATACACCGCAGTCCACCGTAAGGTGCGAGGCAGAGGGTACACTGTACCACTACTAGGCATTTCCTTTCCTATTCCACTCCCAAACAGAACGAGCAAAAAAAGATTGCCTATATGCCTCCGTACGAGCCCTATTTTCTCTTATCTTGTCATTGTGGTCGCTACGCGAAATATAAGTAGGCGGCAGCAAGATGGTACTACACACAGCTTCAAATTCCGGCCCTCTAAATTTCTTCGACAGAAATTCACGAAAAGAACGTCATCTTTCGTCTAGCGATACCCAATTAAGTTGCCGGAGCATTTCCGTGACACTCGCGCATTGGTCGAACCTACCGGTAACAAACCTAGCTGCTCGCCTCTGAACTGCCTCTTATGTCTTCCTTTGAACTGATCTGCTGCGGGTCCCAAATACTTGAGCAATTCTCAAGACGTGGTCGTACAAGCGTTTCATACGCGGTCTCCTTTACAGGTGAAGTACATCTTCCCAAAATTCTCCCAATAAACCGAAGTCGGCTCCCCGCCTTACTCACAACTGTCCTTACATGCTCGTTCCATTTCATATCGCTCTGTAATGTTACGTCTAGATATTTGAACGACGCGACTGCATCAAGAAGCTCACTACTAATGATTCATTCTATCATTATGGGATTGTTTTTCCTACTCATGCGCATAACCTTACATTTTTCTACATTGAGAGCTAGCTGCCATTCTTCGCACCAACTAGAAATTTTATCTAAGTCATCCTGTATGCTATTACAGTCAGTTAAAGACGACACACTCTGATGCACCACAGCATCATCAGCAAACAGCCGCAAATTACAAGGTAGTCTGTCCATCAGATCATTTATATAGATAGAAAATAATAGCGGTCCTATCACACTCCCCTGGGGTACGCCTGACGATACACTCGTCTCTGATGAACAACGTCGAGAACAACGTACTGCTTTCTATTATTTAGGAAGTCTTCCAGCCAGTCACAAATCTGTGAACCTATTCCATAAGCTCGTATCTTCGTTAGCAGTCTGCAGTGTGGCACCGCGTCGAACGCGTTTTTGAAGAGAAAAACATAATCCGCCTGTTGCCCTTCATCCATGGCACTCAAAATGTCATGTGAGAAAAGGGCAAGATGAGTTTCACATCAACGATGTTTCCTAAACCCGTGCTGATTCATGGAAAGAAGCTTTTCCGTTCAAGGAAATTTACTACATTCGAACGGAGAATATGCTCCAAAATTCTACATTGATGTTAACGATATTGGCCTGTAATTGTGTGTGTCAGTTCTTTCCTTTCTTAAAAACGGGAGTCAACTGCGTTTTTTTTTTTTTTTTTTTTTTTTTTTTCAATCACTAGGAACTGATTTAAAGATTCGCGATGAATGCAAGCTAAGTAGGGGGCCAATGCCGCAGAATACTTTTCGTAAAAGCTAACTGGTATTCCATCCGGACTAGCAGACTTTTTCGTATTTAGCTCTCTCAGCTGCTTCTCTACACCGGAAATACATATTACCATGTCCCCCATTTCGGAATTAGTACGTTTATCAAATGATGGTACATTCGTGCGGTCCTCCTGCGTGAAAGATTTCTTAAAGGTTAAATTTAGATAGAATTATACGATATCGCATTCAGAAATGTTTCTTGTCGGCCGCTTGGAGCGCTGCTATCATGGTGTATAACGAAAATCAGTGTGAGTGTCGGGACTGCTTTTGTTACGCTGTGGTATCTCTATATATTAGGCGGAAGAAAACGCTGCCAGGAAAAAAACATATAACTCAGGTGAAGACGATGGACGTGTCAGCAGACGCAGTGACGCAGTGGCGTTCTCGCGAACAGCAGCCGGCGGGCCATCTGCCGCCGCGCCGCGGTTATTAAACCGGCTGTTGGTGCCCCTGGCTGCCGTGACGTCACTCGGCGGCGGAAGTTCCCCAGCGGCCGGTCCTTGATCAGGCGCGCGCCCGCCACTATCTTATCGGGAGACGCATCTGCGCATGCGCGGAACCCGCCACGGCGTTTTATGAACGGCGCGTCGATAAACGTCGGGATTAAAATACCGCCGGCGGCGATAGCGCGCAGCGGCCGGCGTGTGTCAACAGACCGAGTGTGCTCAGGACACTCGCCGCCGCGTGGGAGCGTCTGCAACGGCGAAAGGAAAGCCAGCGCTGCCCCATTAAACTGTCCACCCACACCACACCACGGGAGCGCACGAGTGCACAGTTTAGCACTTCTCGGGATGATTCCTACGCTCTCTTCTTCCATGCAGTGGGTGTCAGGAAGAAAAGTAAATATTCTGGTCAAAACAATTAGGGCAGTGTTCTTCAGCCTGTGTGTCACGACCCTTAGGGAGTCGCTGCGTCTTGCTCGAGGGGTCGCCATCAGAGAAGGAATTACTTGCACCATAAAATAATTACGGGTTCAGTAATACAAAAACGGTTGCCTAAGGGAAATTTACTTAATGTTAAAACATTCGATTTCCTTGTGCAATATGCGTTATGAATTCAATTCGTCGGAGATTGTTTAATAACACAGTATGATGAATAAGCGCAAAGTCTAAAATTTTACCAGACCCCAAGCGATAGGTAAAGAATATGATACAATAACTCCATCATCATCATTAGAGGCTGATTATGCCTTTCAGCGTTCAGTCTGGAGCATAGTACCTCTAATAAAATTCCTCCGTGCTAACATAGATGCCTCGTTACTACAAAATCATTCTTCGCCGAATCTAAGTACTTTCTTCTTGGTCTACCTCGACTCCTCTTACCCTCCGCTGCCGAGCTCATGAATCTCTTTGGTAAGCGTGTAACATGACCCCACCATCTCAGTCTGTTCGCTCTAACTGCTTCGTCTGTGGTGTTCATTCTCAGTTTTTCTCTGATCTCCTCATTATGGACACCCTCCTGCCATTGTTCTCATCTATTAGTACCTGCAATCATCCTTGCTACTTTCATATCTGTAACCTCTACCTTGTGAATAAGGTAACCTGTATCCACCCAACTTTCACTCCCATACAACAAAGTTGGTCCAAAGATAGAGCGGTGCACTGCTAACTTAGTCTTGGTACTTTCTTCCTTCTTGCAGAAGAGAGTAGATCTTAGCTGAGCACCCACTGCATTAGCTTTGCTGCACCTCGATTCCAGTTCTTTTACTGTGTTGCCATCCTGTGAGAAAATACATCCCAGGTACTTGAAACTGTCCACCTGTTCTTAGTTCTCCTATTGGCACTCAATCTGTTTAAATCACTTTCCCAAAGACATTACTTTCGTTTTGGAGATGCTAATCTTCATATCATAATCTTTGCACCTCTGATCGAGATCTGAAATATTAGTTTGCAACCTGTCAATCGAATTAGCCATTACAACTAAGTCGAGACTGCTTATTTTGTTTTCACCTGTTTTAATCACGCCCTGCAAGTCTACTGTTTTTAACATACGATCCATGAATAGTATGAACAACAGTGGTGACAGATTACAGGCTTCTCATACTCCTGAAACTACCCTGAACCGTGAGCTTAATTTGCTATCTACTCTAACTGCTGCCTGACAGTCTACGTAAAGCCCTTTAATTGCCTGCAAAAGTTTGCCTCCTATACCATAATCTTGTACAATAACTTACTCCGTAAAATTCGAAAAAAGAAAGATATTTTCTTTACGAATTGTGTATACTGTCAGACCCTTTCTTAACACTTTCAGATCCGAGGTTGGAGGTGACGTGACACTAATATAGAGAGGGACGTTTACGATACAAAATACGTACGGAAATTCACCACAACAACACAAATTCATTAAAAAACTATTTTTAAACATTTCGTACCTACAAAATTGTTTATTTTGGGGTTCCGCTACAAATTTTTATGATCTGCACCATCTTAAATAACATACCTTTGGAAGAAATGAGATAATAACATCACAGGATCATATAAAATTAACTGGCTGTCAGATATGACAGCTTCACATCTAAAAAAAAAAAAAGGATATCAACACTTTCTCAACAAGTCTTTCTTGCCACCATTGTATGTGTACTGCAAGTTTGCCGACTGCTGCTACCACACAATGTAGAAACATGGAACTAAAACACGTTGCGCACGTTACCACAGTCAATCCACGATTATGTAGGTCCGAACTTCCTAGCGTGAGTCACAAAGAAATAACACGAGCAATAACAGAACCGCACAATTGTGCCTGCAGGACCTGAAAGGGTTAATGAGCATAATCCGCTTCTGAGCCTTGCCCGAAATGTGTAACACTCGTTAAGCAAATTATATTTTCCTGTCGAAAATCATGTAAAAATGAAATAATATTTTCCATTTTGAAAATCTACACAAAATACTTGATCCAACAATTTAAAAGAAAGCTGAAACAAAAGAAAGAACATTTCTTTTATTTGTGATAACGCTGTATTGTTTACGGTTCGCGAGGGGAGCAGGGCGCCAAAATATTCTTACTTTGAATGCGGTCGCCAGACAAATTTGACTAGGAAAGGGGTCGTATAGTCGAAAAGGTTGAAAAACTCTGAATTAGGGGATCAGACGAAATATCTAGGGTCTGAACTCTGAAGTATTGTGATCGGCAGAATGAACTAAAATGGTTCGACGTCCTTTTGTCGGTTGCACGGACTGGAAGCAACAACATTACCACAAGCGAGATAGCGGAAATAACAAGAAAGTTGCTGCAAATGGGGTTGGTGTTGACTTGTATTTATTCAACCAAATTAATTACACAAGCAGGTGGGTTCAGATAGTATAGTGAGCAGGTAGAGCAATCCAACGACAACGTGACTTGCCCAAAGCTGTGGCATGAAGAGCCAAAGGAAGGTTGGTAGCGAGACAGAAACCGAAGGAGGTGGCTGCAGCTATTGGAGTGTCCCAAAGTGTAATTTCCTAGATCTGGACGCGATTTCAGACAACAGCTCTGCAACCGTTATGGCAGGTGGTTGTCTGTCTGCAAAAGCGTCTGCTACATGCATTCCAGACACCCACAATCGGGTTTAAGTTGGGTGAACAAGCTGGCCACTATTCGTTCAGTTCCCTCAGCTTCAAGCTTGTTGTCCACCAGTGCACCTCTGGGGGGACAAGCATTATCGTCCACCAGAAGAAACCCATCTCCGAAGGCACCAGCGTAGGGCACAACAAAAGGTCGAAGGGTCTCGCCTCTATACCTCTGTGAGGTCAAAGCGTCATTCTGAACGCCGTCCGCCAATACTGACTCCTGCCCACACCAATCGTCCACAGCACATGGTGACGGTTCCTGCACAAATGCTGGATTCCAGGATTCTCTGTAGATGACGAAACGGCGTTTGTCGAGCTGAACACAAAATCTTGAAACATCTGTAAACAGAACTCGGCGCCATTCGTTACGACTCCAATCCTGATGCCCCCCCCCCCTCCTTCTCCTAGTATCATGGTTGAAAAATTCTAACACGAATTATTTTCAGAAGAATTGAAGCCCGAGGAAGATTAGTCCGGGTTTGCAATAAATATGGGAACACGTGAAGCAACACTGACCCTACGACCATGAGAAGATTCGAAATACTTAATGAACACACTGATTTCAAACATAAAAATTATCTGGTTAATTTTATTGACTATCGATTAAAAAGGCTGAAAAGCAATGAACAGAGCATGAACAGAGGAAAAAACGAAATAAACCTCTCTGACCAATGTTAAAGTTAAAAAAGTATCTCATAACTTAGTTGATTACAATATATGTAAACATCTTTGGCAAAGCTGTTGTTAATTACGAAAAAATATAAAAATTTCTTTAATTTAAAGTTTTAACGTAAAAAGCTGCATAATACCTGACAGCTAAATGTAATTTATGCAACAGTGACGCCAGATGTCAACATTAATCATTGTCCAAACATCGTAGGCGTAAGTTATAAGGAAAATTTATAACAAACAAATTTATGTGTATTTTCCTATTGTTTGATTTGTAATTAATGTAATTCTTATATACGCAGGCGCTTGAGAATGACAAACTGTCGAAACAGCTGTAGCACTATTAAATAAAACATAAGCAGCAATGTCTTTCTATGACATATATGATGCTGCAGGCCCAACAATTAGGAAAAGAAAAAAATCTTCGGATTGTTGACTGCTTTACCTTAACAACAAGACAATTACAAAAATTAAGGAAGCAGTGTGGTCCACTCGTCAGTCAAGTCTACAGTCCACTTTGTCGAATAATGAATGAAATGACGAGAGCGCAGTTGCCCAAACAGAGAATCGCGTATGCGCCTCGTGTAATCACAAAGGCGGAAGTTCCCGGCTGCGCAGCGCTTCGACAAGCACAAGAGAATAGCTAATGCGGTCCGCCTCGCCGTCGCTTAAACGGGCCCGGGACGGATGCGGGGGTTCCCCGTTTCCGCTGAGCAGGGCAGCCAATTTGCGGGGCCCGCGGAGCGCATGCGCAGTCCGCCTCTTGGGAGCGCACGCCTTAATTGCCAGCTAGCGGACGAACCCGGGTCCCAGGGCGCACAGCAGACGGGCGAATCTGCCCGCACCGCCTCCTAAAGCATTGTGACTCTGCTGCCGGCAACGGGGCAGGCCGAATAGATACAGGGTGTCCACAAAAGGACTCCCTCATTTCAAAATAAATATCTCGAAAACAAAGATCGATAGAGGAATGCAGTAAACGGTATGTTTATTGTGAAAGCTGTAAGAAGTTTATACAGCAGTCTGAAATAATAGTTACAAAAGCTGCTAACAGATGGCGCTGTAATCGCCACACGTAATGCCTAGTATAAATAGTGATCCGAAGCCCAGAGCGATCAGTTCCACAAAACGTGAAAGGAGGTTAGCGTAGCGAAGGAAGAGATTAAAACCATGTACTCCATTGAACAACGCGTTTTTCTGGTGCTAGAGTAGCACAGGTTAGAAGAGAGTTCTACGGCAACAAGGCGAAGTTTAAAAGCACGATTTAATGTTTCAAAAGGACCCGATGCGAAAACCATTCGTACGCTCTTCGCAAAATTTCAACGAACAGGTAGCGTAACTGATGATCTAGTGGGGCATGTTGGCCGCAAGCAAACTGCAGTTACGCCTGAAAATATCGCCACAGTTTCTGGATTTATTCAGCGAAATCTAATGTCATCCGTCCGTAGAATTGCATCTGAGACTGGTTTGAAGCGTTCCAGCACGCAGAAAATACTGAGAAAGAGCCTACACAAATTCTAAATTCAAACGTACCAGCCCATACCCCTGCGAGCTGTGCAACAAAGGGTTGCCTTTGCTAATCAGATGCTCACAATGATTGATAGTGAAGGATTTGATGTTGGCTGCATCTGGTTTACGGATGAAGCACACTTCCACCTGAATGGATACGTGAATAAGCAGAACTGGCGATTTATGGGTTCCTAAAAGCGATATTGGTGTGAAGCGAAACACCTGTATTCTCCTAAAGTTACTGTGTGGGCTGCAGTATGCAGCAGAGACATTATTGGCCCTTTTTTCATTCGCGGAACGGTAACTGGTGCACGTTGCTTTGCAATTTTGGAACAATTTGCCGCCACACAGCAAGCGTTAGAGGATCGACCAGGTACTGAAGGTTTATGCAAGATGGAACCCGACCACAGCGGACTGAACAAGTGTTTCGCATTCTTGAGGAATACTTCGGGAATCGAGTCATTGCTTTGGAATATCCCAAATTTACTGGTGCAGGCATGGATTTGGCCTCCATATTCGCCGGATTTGACTCCCTGTGACTTTTTTCTGTGGGGCAAAGTGAAAGACATGGTCCACCCGAAGCATCCCGCCACGCTGGACGAGCTTGAATCGGCGATCTCTGTGGCATGTGAATCCATTTCGGTTGAGACATTACGAAATGTGACGGCGAATTTCATTCTTCGTTTGCGCCACCTCTGTAGTGCCAATGTTGAACATTTTGAAAACATTGTGATGTGATTGTTTGCAAAGAGTGATTTCATACGATTATTTCACTTATGTATGCTGATATGAGCAGTACAGCGTACAGCGCCATCTGTTAGCAGCTTTTGTGACTATTATTTCAAACTGCTGTATAAATTTCTTACAGCTTTCACAATAAACACACCGTTTACTGTATTCCGCTATCGATCTTTGTTTTCGAGATATTTAATTTTGAAATCAGGGAGCCCTGTTCTGGACACCCTGTAACAGCTGCATAAAACAAGTTATAGCGCTCGCCATTATTGCCCTACTTTAGGTTACGGTAATAACAGTGAAAGTGGGCCTTTGCGATCGCCTTTTGACAGCTTGAATGAAAATTACGTCTTAAACGTTCATCTGAGACCAAAATTGAATGAACGAATTTGTAGAGGAGAAAATTCTCTACAACTTAGCTCATCTATGTTTCTTTCTTTCAAATCACCTAACACTTGCACCGGAAATATTGCGGAAACGTAAACTGCGATTGATGTGCGGTTTTCACAGAATGGATTGGTAGTCAGGGTCTCGAATTTTTAGCCAACAAACAGATTGTAATATTACTTAGCAAGTGTATTTCTTATGCGAACATACATTTTTTAAATGGAGCAATGGTTTCTATCATGATTTTAAGTAAACAAGGAAAAAAAACCCTTGAAAAGAGGACAAGCTACTACCACAGCAAGACAGGTGGTAATACACCAAAAGAAAAAATGATAATATGGGAGATATATTACAACAGGTGCGCCTCGGTTGCTCAGTGGTAGAGTGCCAGACTGTGAATCCGAAAGTCGCGGGTTCGATCCCCGCCAGGTCCTAGGATTATTATCTTTCCACTTCTTTCACATCTGGCAGTATTCCTCATGTGAAAAATACCGAGTAGTACCGTGGTTCGGAACCCACGTTAAACTGTAGGTCCCCCTATAACTGGCTGGGTAAGTCAGTTCGGAGGAAGGCAGCGGTATACCACCTCCAAACAGGACCATACCTATTGAAGCACTATGGTGTTCAAACCAATCTCCGGATTGTTGACTGCTTTACCTTCTTTTATATTAAAATAATAGAGAGGAAAACGTTAAAAAAGAGTATGTTTGTCAAAGGTAAAATCAAATATCAGTTAATTTTGGCTATTTGTTAAAGTACGGTCAGAGAGAATATTACGCGTTGAGTACATAGATATTGTATCAGTATCGTCCATCGTTTTTTATTATTTTTACAAGAAATATTTTGAAAAATAAAAAAATAAAATAAACTACAGGAAATCCTAAAGTGGACCGTAAAACATCCTGTTGTTGTTGTTTGATGCAGCTCTCCACCCTACTCTATCTTGAGCAAGCCTTTTCATCTCCTCATAAGAACGGCAACCCACATTCATTTGTATCTGCTTATTATATGCGTCTCTTGGTCTTCCTCTGCGATTTTTACCCCACACACTACCGTCCAATGCTAAATTTACGTTTCCTCGATGTCGAAGAATGTGCGAGGGGACTGAGGCGCTCCAGTCACGGTCTGCACGGCCACTACGGTCGGGGGTTCGAATCCCCCCACGGGCATGGATATTTGTGCCGTCCTAGTTCGTAAGTAGTTCATAAGTAGTTTGTAAGTTTAGGGACTGATGACCCCGCAGTTAAGTCCCATAAGCTTAACAAACATTTGAACATTTTTTGAAGAATGTGTCCTACCAAGCGATCCCTTCTGTTAGTCAAGGTATGCCAAAAATTCCTCTTCTCACCAATTCTGTTCAGTACCTGTTCATTAGTTATGCGATCTACCCACCTAATCTTCAGCAATCTTCTGTAGCACCACATTTCAAAAGCCTCTATTCTCTTCCTGTCCGTACTGTTTATCGTCCTACAAGGCAACACTCCACACAAACGTCTTTAGAAAAGACTTCCTTACACTTAAATTAATATACGCTCTCTATAACACACTGTCCATTCCATTCAACTGCTCGTCCAGGTCCTTTGCTGTTTCTGACAGAATTACAAAGTTATCAGCAAAGCGCAGTGTTTTTATTTCTTCACCCTGAACGTTAATCCCTATTCTAAATTTTTCCTTGGTTTCTTTCACCGCCTGCTCAATGAACAATTTAAATAACATCGGTTTATTTTTTCTCAGGACTGTCTGCTAATAGACGTATGCAATTTGTTGTAAGATAAGCGCGCACTCATTCAACTACATCTACATAAATCATCTGCAAGTCACATTGAAGTGTATTTCAGAGTGTTCATCGAACCGCTTTTATGTTACTTCTTTACACTTCCATTCTCTAATAGCGCGCGGGAAAAAAGGGCCACCTATATCTTTCCGTTTTCGATCTAATTTCTCAAATTCAAATAAGATGTTTGTAAATCTATGCGAGTCAACTGTTTGGTTATTAGTCTCTAGCTTACAAACTTCTTAATCTAAGGTAAACTAAACTAAAGACGACACAAACACCCATGTTCAAAAGTAATCACCAGAGGTCTCCTTTACCGAGCCGGCCGCAGTGGCCGAGCGGTCTGCAGCGCGCCAGACACGGTCTGCACGGCCGCTGCGGTCGGGGGTTCGAATCCTCCCTCGGGCATGGGAGTTTGTGTTGTCCTTAGCGTAAGTTAGTCAAGTAAATTGTGTAAGTTTAGCGACTGATAACCACACAGTTTGGTCGCATAAGACCTCACACACATTTCTCCTTTAACGAGGAAAAGAATTCCCTGTTCCCAGATTTCTTCAAATGTTCAAATGTTTGTAGAGCTTATGGGACTTAACTACGGGGGTCATCAGTCCCCAAAGTTACAAACTACTTATGAACTAGCTAATACTAAAACGGCACAAATAACCATGCCCGAGGGGGGGATTCGAACCCCCGACCGTAGTGCCAGAATTCTTGAGTCTGTTGTAGTGTTACTGCTTGCCTGACTATTTTGTGTGGAAAAAATAGGCCGTACTGAAGTAATTGAAAAGTTTTTCAAAGAAAGTAGTAATGAAACCTACAGTTTATACAAACCGGTAATTTAAAAAAAATGAAAAGAAATGCAATGGCCAAACATTTAAAAGATTAAAGTATTTTGCAGAACAAGCAACCTACAGAATTCGACGAATAGTTGCCTTTCACAGCGGTGTAGAAAAGCTCGTTGATGAGCTGTAATAAAAATTGTTTGTAACCCGCGTAACTATTCGCCGACATTGGATGGAGGTTCGAAATATATAGATTCGATCCCCGTGTAGCATAATTTTAATCAAAGTAATTTAATGAATGAAAGAGTAGTAATAAATGATACGTACTAACGGCTGATCAGACTTCGGACCGTTCTTTACGTAAAAGTGATCGCAGGTTCTATGCCAATAAATATTGGGGAAAAGATTGAATAAATTCAAAGATACACTGGCAAGTTACATGAGATACATAATTTCAATATGTCTAATACGCGAACCATCCAAAGTCGTAATAGTCCGCTTTAACTGAAAACAGCATGATCATTAGAGGGAGGAACTGGTAAAATAATTAAATGAATAAAAAATTACTGAAATTAATTTTGAATGAGAGGATTTATTAATAAGAACAGAAAGCAGATAATGCGTCCTGAGTTTCCTTTTTATCAGTAGATCGTGTACACAATATAACAATAGTTAATAATGCTCATTGCAATAGAATAATTCCGATCAAAACAAAGCCAGACAAGAGAGAGAGAGAGAGAGAGAGAGACCGAGAACACAGATATCATTCTTTATATACTATTATATCCTGCGCCTCGGTTGCACAGTGGTAGAGTGCCAGACTACAAATCCAAAGGTCGCGGGTTCAATCCCCGCCAGGTCCTAGGATTTTTATCTGTCACTTTCCACTTCTTTCACCTCTAGCACGTTAAACTGTAGGTCCCCCTATAACTGGCTGGGTAAGTCAGTTCGAAGGTCGGAGGAAGGCAACGGCATACCACCTCCAAACAGGACCATGCCTAGTAAAGCACCGTGGTGTTCAAACCAATCTTCGGATTGTTGACTGCTTTACCTTTATACTATTATCATTCCAAGGATAATTGAAGATAACACTCATACTATTCTTTGAGCTTTCTAAGTATATCTGTTACGTAGCCTATATATTCCAAATAACATGAACAAAAAATGAAGTGGTTATACTATAATACATATTATTTGATTAAATTATTCATTTCATTTTAAAAGAAAATTATTTATGGAGCTTTTGCTATATAGTAATCTTAAACTGTGACAAGAGCCAGTCCTCTACTATGTCCTTCAGTTCGCCGTCCGAGTTGAAGCGCTTCCCTTTGAGATGTTATTTTCGCGGACTAAACAGATGGAGTCACAGGGCGGCATGTCCGGGCTGTAGGGAGGATGCTCAAGCTACCCGCACTTGAACTTGGCCAGTACACTGTGTGTGACCCTGGATACGAGTAGTCGCGCGTTATCATGGAGCAGAATGGCCCCCTCCGAGAGCAGCCCATGCGGCTTGCTCCTGATGGACTTGGCGTAGGCTACGGAGTGTCTCACAGTACACGTCACTGTTAATGGCTTTTCCGTGCTCGAGGAATTCGATGAGTTTGGACCTCAGACGTTGAAAACGATCACCTTGCCTGCTGAGAGCACAGCCTTCAGATTTTCAGGGAGAGGTGGCGACGCATGCTTTGCGTCTCCAGATATCGCGCTACATTATCCCAACAGATTTCAACAAGTTTTGTTGTTAACGCGTTTCGTACCTTTTCATTTGAACAGCCCTCATATTACAATGATCATGTCTCCCTATGTAGGTACGTGCTAACAAAATACGTTCGCATTCGGAAGAGAAAGTTGGTGAAAGAAATTTCGCAAATAAATCTCGCCGTAACGAATATCGCCTTTCTTTTATGATTCCCACTCCAACTACACATGCATCATTCCATGACACTCTCCGCTATAAGACGATAATAGAAAACAAGGTGCCCTTCTCTGAACTTTCTCTTAATCCTCTGTCAGTCCCAGTTGGTGGAAATCCCACAATGCGCAGCAGTACTCCAAAATAGGATACACAAGTGTAGTGTAGGCAGTTTCTTTAGTGGAACTGTTGCATCTTCTAAGTGTTCTGCTAATGAAACGTAGCTTTTGCTTCGCGTTTCATACAATATTTTCTATCTGTTCTTTCCATTTAAAGTTGTTCTCAGTCGTTATTCCTTGGTATTCAAGTGATTGTACGGACTATAGATTTGACTAATCTATATTGTAAAGGAAGATAACGGATTTCTATTACTGGTCATATAGATGATTTTACACTCATTATTATTAAGGGTCAGTTGCCAATTTCTGCACGATACGGATGTCTTAAATAATTTTTCAATTACATTTAATTTTCCGGTGACTTTACTAATCAATAAATGACAGCATTATTCCACAAACAGTCTAAGAAAGTTGCAAACATTTCTCCTAAATCGTTTATAAAGATATGGCACAATAAAGACCCTATAAAACTTCCCTAGGAACGTCAGATAGCACTTCTGTTTTCGTAGGTGACTTTCTGTTCTATATCTACATGGGATACTCTGAAAATCACATTTAAGTGCCTGGCAGAGGGATCATCGAAACACCATTATACTATTTATCTCCCATTCCATTCTCGAATAGCGCGCGGGAAGAAAGAACACCTGAATCTCTTCGTTCGAGCTCTGATTTCTCGTATTTTATTCTGATGATCATTTCTACCTATGTATGTAAGAATCAACAATATATTTTCGCATTCGGAGGAGAATGTTGGCGATTGGAGTTTCGTAAGTAGCCCACGCCGCAGCGATAAGCGCCGTTGTTGTAATGATTTCTATCCCAGATACTTTATCATTTCCGTAATGCTGTCTTCCCTGTATCGTCACAATACGAAACGAGCTGCCCTTCTTTGGACTCTTTCGATGTCCTCCGTCAAACCCACCCGATAAGGATCCCACACTGGGCAACAATATTCCAAAAACGGACGGACAAGCGTAGTGTATGCAGTTTCTTTAGTAGTTGTGTTGCATCTTTTAAGGGTTCTACCAATAAAACGCAGCCTCTGGTTCGCCTTCCCACGACATTATCTACTTGTTCTTTCCAATTTAAGACTGAAGCAATAGTAATTCCTAGGCATTTTGAGGAGTTTACGGCCTTCACTTTTAATTGATTTATCTTGTAAACAGAATGTAACGGATTTCTTTTCCTACTCATGTCGACGACTTCACACTTCTCATTATTTAGAGTCAATTGCCAATTTTTACACCATAGTGATATCTTATTCAAATCGTTCTGCAGTTGGTTTTGATCTTCAGATGATTTTCCTAGATGCTAGATGACGGCGTCATCTGCAAACAACCTAAGAGAGCTACTTAGAGTTTCCTCTAAATCGTTTATGTAAATAAGGAACAGCAGAGGACCAATAACACTGCCCTGTGGAATGCCCGATATGACCTCTGTTTTAGTCGATGCCTTACCATCGATTACTACGAACTGTGTCCTTTGTGACAGGAAATCCCCTATCCAATCGCAAATTTGGGGCGATATACCATAACCACGCAGTTTGATTAAAATCCGTATGTGAGGTACGGTGTCAACATACTGTTTCCTTTCTGACACGAAATCGCGAATCCAATCGCACATCTGTGGCGATATTCCGTAAGCACGCAATTTGATTAGAAACCGCTTGCGAGATACATTGTCAAAAGCCTACCGGAAGTCTAGAAATATGGAATGGATTTGATATCTTTTGTCGATAGCACTCATCACTTCAAGTGGTTAAAGAGCTAGCCGTGTTTCACAGGAACGATACTTTCTGAATCCGTGTTGACTTTGGGTCAATACGTCGTTGGCTTGCAGGCCGTATGGCGACTACTGAAAAGCCAGTAAATTAAAATACAAAATAAACTGCTCATCTAGACAGCGAAGTAGCCGCAGCACCAGCCAGATGGGCACATAAATTTCTGAGGATGACCGTTGCAGAGATCAGGACCGGTTAGAGAAAGAATACTCTTTTGTCCCCGGCACTTCTTCAATTGGGAGACGTCTTCTCGTCCCAAGTTGGTCACAGTATTTGCTAATGATAGCATCGCCTGTGGATCTTCTGGTTAGCTGGGATGGTGTGTAAATTCTGGTTTCGGGTTGTCTTGTATGTTGTGCCTTTCTTGTCTTGTCATCCTCTATTGCCACCTTGACTGGCTAGTTCTTCTCAATATTCTTATGTCTTCTTGACTGATATTTTATCCAGAACAAACTGGAGACGAGGGAAAAAAAAAACCACAAAGAATAATGACGATGAACCTTCTCGCTGTGTAGAGTGTACCTAATGTGCGAGTGGAGCAGTTGAGCCTGTTGATTTATATGGCAACTCGCAGGACGGCCAAGACGTCAGAGCATTTCAAGAGTTTCGCGGCCCCACGTGACGTTATTGCGCGCAGACTTTTTGCGGCCGTGGAAAGTTAGGCCGTATTTTTCCTGGCCGGGCGACGCAGCAGGCTGGCCATTTTCTCGTGCGGCAGCACTTGTGCCTCATTTCCCGCGGGGTCCCGCCGCATCGCGTGCGGAGACTTGCCCGGGGATTTGGAGCACGCGTAGGTTGGCACCACTGGGAGCGGGGAGTCACCCGGCGCGTCAGCTTCCTGCGGGGAATGGAACGGATTTGGGGGGCTTTCCCCCGGGCTAGTATTTCGCAAGCCGGTGCGCCGTCATACGCTGTCATGCGCATACCGGCAAGTAAGTTCAGACGGGCCGAAGTAGTTCCTGTGTCCTATTCTGGTCTTGCAGTGGCGGGCGTCCTATGTGTTCACTGGTTCACTGAACCCCAGAAAAACTGCTCGTCGTGAAAAAATTAAAGAAATAAATAAAATGAAAAGTAATTAGATTCCATATTGTGCCAGCCCACCACAGAATTATAATGAAATAAAAGGTTTAAGCTTGATAGGCGATGTGCATTGTTTATTTTATTAAAATTCACAACATATCCATTTCTTCCCTATGATAAACATCATGAGTGCGTGCTGTTAAAAACAAGGTACCTTAGTCAGACATTAAAATAAAAATAAAATTACATACACCAAGAATCTTACAATTATATAATGGAATTGCATACCAGAATTGCAAGTCATGATGACCTATGAGCTCTGCTTAAAACATTTTTTCGTCATATCATAAAAATACATTTAAAAGGTCTTGCTGGTACAAGTCACGGGTGATTCCAGGTGAATTAGTTTGACAAATAATGTACAGTGTTTATGCAATATATCATAAAAATATAAAATTGAAATTACCATTGTCAGCGCCCTAGGGCGGGTAGGTATTAAAACATATCTTAAAAAATCAAAATTTGTCTACATCAATTGCTAAAATTTAAGATACCGTACATTGTATCACGTTCAAAATTCTATCTGTTTAAAATATAATTTATAATCAAGACTAGCATAAAACGTAAAATCATTACAAAACACCATTGCGTGTGTGTGTGTGTGTGTGTGTGTGTGTGTGTGTGTGTGTGTGTGTGTTAGAGAGAGAGAGGGAAAGATAGAGAGAGAGAGAGACATACACAGCAGTTCACGCCATCTAGTGTTTCAGAATAATACTAAGCTAGCCGTCTTTGTTTACTTAGCACAGTGCGTCTAAACCAAAAATATGCAAATATACATGAAGGTTCAAACATGGTTACAGTGCGTCCAAACATAAAATATAGAAATATACAAGAAGGTTCCAACATGATTCCATAAAAAAAGAAACAGTCAGGTTTCTTAGTGTTTTTTTTTTTTTTAATGTTACAATATGCGCTTACATTTTCAAGGTGACACTGTTATAGATGGTTCTTATAAGTCGCTTAAGATAACGACAGGTACTACATGAGCACAAGGTACGAAGTGATGGGTATCATCTAAAACTTGCATCTACATCTACATACATACTCCGCAATTCACCGTAAGGTGCGTGGCGGAGGGTACACTGTACCACTACTAGGCATTTCCTTTCCTGTTCCACTCCCAAATTGAACGAGGAAAAAAAGAATGCCTATATGCCTCCGTACGAGCCCTAATTTCTCTTATCTTGTCTTTGTGATCTTTACGCGAAATGTAAGTAGGCGGCAGCAAAATCGTACTACACTCAGATTCCGGCCCACTAAATTTACTTAACAGAAATTCACGAAAAGAACGTCGTCTTTCTTCCAGCGATCCCCAATTGACTTGCCGGAGCATTTCCGTGACACTCGCGCATTGGTCGAACCTACCGGTAACAAATCTAGCTGCTCGCCTCTGAACCGCCTCTATGTCTTCCTTCAAACCGATCTGCTGCGGGCCCCAAATACTTGAGCAATACTCAAGACGTGGTCGTACAAGCGTTTTATACGCGGTCTCCTTTAAAGGTGAAGTACATCTTCCCAAAATTCTCCCAATAAACCGAAGTCGGCTGTCCGCCTTACTCACAACTGTCCTTACATGCTCGTTGCATTTCATATCGCTCTGCAATGTTACGCCTAGATGTTTGAACGACGCGACAGCATCAAGAAGCTCACTACTAATGCTGTATTCGAACATTATAGGATTGTTTTTTCTACTCATGCGTATCACCTTACATTTTTCTACATTGAGAGCTAGCTGCCATTCTTCGCACCAACTAAAAATTTTGTCTAAGTCATCCTGTATGCTATTACAGTCAGTTACAGACGACACCCTCCCACAGCATCATCAGCAAACAGCCGCAAATTACAAGGTAGTCTGTCCATCAGATCATTTATATAGATAGAAAATAATAGCGGTCCTATCACACTCCCCTGGGGCACGCCTGACGATACACTCGTCTCTGCTGAATACTCGCCGTCGAGAACAACGTACTGCGTTCTATTACTTAGGAAGTCTTCCGGCCAGTCACAAATCTGTGAACCTATTCCGTAAGCTCGTACCTTCGTTAGCAGTCTGCAGTGTGGCACCGCGTCGATCGCCTTTTTGAAGTTGAGAAAAACACAATCCGCCTGTTGCCCTTCGTCCAATCCAGGACATGGGGAGCACGTGGCTAAAGCGTGTGAAAATATATCTAAAGTGTGTGTGTGGGGGGGGGGGGGGGGGTAATCCGGACCGCTTTCCCCGGCGTCATTCGTAGAGGTGCGCCAAATTGTGGACGCTGCGTTCGGCAGGGGGGGGGGGGAGCCAATATGCGCAGGTACAGATTGCGGTACAATCGAGGACACGAATGAGAGCTGTAATCTTAATCCAGTGATTCATACTAGAAGCTAACCGATGTGAATATGACCGACAATCATCAGATTTTGTACGCGGAATGTTAATTGGAGCCAAGACGCATGTGATAACCTATTTCGGTAACCGGTAGGGAATTCAGTACAGGGTCAGTCAGCTTTTTATATAAAAGAGCTCTGCAGAAATTGGGAAACTTCAATACGAGGAGCGTTTGAAAAGTCCATGTAAAAATAAAAACTACTCACTTGTTTGGAGAAAACTATATTTATTTTTCGACGTAGACTCCTTTTAGACTTATACACTTCATACAACGCTGTACTAATTTGTTGTCCCTTCCGAATAATAGGAATTGTCAAAGCCTGCAAAATAGCTATTAATTTATGCAATCACCTGCTCACTCGAATGAAATCTTCGCCCCTGCAGCCATATCTTCCAATTGGGGAACAAATAGTAGTCCGAGGGAGGCAAGTCTGGAGAATAGGGGGGGGGGGGGAAGTGAAACGAGTTTGAATCCTATTTCCAATAATTTTGCAACCACAACTGCTGAGGCGTGTGCTGGTGCATTGTCGTAATGAAAAAGCACTTTTTTGTGGGGCAATCGCCGGCGTTTTTCTTGCAGCTCTGTTTTCAGACGGTCCAATAACGATGAATAATATGCATCTGTAACAATTTTACCCTGTTCCAGATAGTCGACGAGGATTATCCCTTGCGAATCCCAAAATACCGTCGCCATAATCTTTCCGGCCGAAGGACCGGTCTTCGCCTCTTTTGGTGCTGATTCTCCCTTGGTAACCCATTGTTTATATTGTTCTTTGGTCTCAGGAGTAAAGTAATGTATCCATGTTTCATCCACAGTGACGAAACGACTGCGGATTCTTTCTCAATAGCTGCAAACCTTCCTTTAACACTTCACACGATTCTGTTTTTGGTCAAACGTGAGCAATCACGACACCCATCTTGCGGATAGCTTTCTCACGTCCAAATGTTTAAGCAAAATATTATGTATCCGTTCATTCGAGATACCCACAAACACTAGTAATCGCCGCGGTGGAGTAGCCGAGCGGTCTAAAGCGTCTCGCTGCGGAGCGCGCGGTTGCTCACCGTCGAGGTTCGAGTTCTCTCTGGGACATGGGTGTGTGTGTGTTTGTCCTTAGGTTAATTTACCTACGTTTAAGTAGTTTGTAAGCTACGGACTGATGACCACGCAGTTTGGTCCGATAGAATTAAAATCATTTGTATTTTTTTGTAACACTAGTTATCTCACGCACCTTAACTCTTTTGTCATCCATTTCCATATCATGGATTTTATCAATGATTTCTGGAGTCGTAACCTCCAAAGGGCATTTAGATCGATCAGCGTCACTTGTGTCCATATGGCCACTCCGAAAATTTTGAAAGCACTTATAAACTGTTTTCTAATAGAAGGTGCAGAGTCACGATATTTATCAAGCTTCTCTTTAGTCTCCTATGGCGTTTTACCTTTCATAATGTGATGTTTAATCACCACACGAATTTCTTTTTCGTCCATTTTTGACAATAGCTCGTCTTCCTTGATTCACACGAATGTAAAACACAAACAAATAGACCAATATGGCTGAAACTTGGTGTGCGTTCTTTCCAAAGATGCTGCTAACTAAACATGACCGGTGTCATCTATCGGACTTTGCACGCAGTTTTCAAACGCACCTTGTATTCCAGTAAGGAATGGGTGAAGTGGTCTATCTTTTACGGTGTTGTTGTTGGCCGGCCGCGGTGGTCGAGGGGACTGAGGCGCTCCAGTCACGGTCTGCACGGCCACTACGGTCGGGGGTTCGAATTCCAACTCGGGCATGGATAATTGTGCCGTCCTTAGTGTTAGGTAGTTCATAAGTAGTTTGTAAGTAACATTTGAACATTTGAAATTAGGTAGAAAAATAGAGAAATAGAGATATGTCTTATCTTTAATGTCTCATTCTATTTTTCTCCTTCATACGCAACTTTGACCACAGGCGACAGGGGGAAGCTCATTTTCCAACTCCCTCTCGTAAAATTCAGCGGTAAAAGACGATTAATAGTCATTTACATCATCAGAATGGAGAGCGCTGAACTGACACGTGGCGACAGACGGCCGCGAGTATTAAGTGAGTCTTCTGCTTTGATTCTGAGTCGGCTTCGATTGGCTGAGGCGCGTTGTCAGGGGCCGGCAATCCACTCGGCGATCTGTTTGCTGCAGAGGCGGACAGCGGCGGTTCCTCATTCAGTGGCGGCTGTATTTATTGTGCCAGACCTTGGGCCGAGTGGGCCTCCTCATCTCCTGATGGCTGCAAATAAACACGCCGAGACAGATGGCGAGTGCTCTGCGCGGCCACAAGGACCTTCCAGACCGATGCCGCCACGTCGACAGCCGGACAAATATTATGCCAGCTGAAATGCACCGGCCAGTAGTCTTGTGTAGTTCGCGAACGAACTAGTTTGGAAGAGTGCTCCCACAGGCGAACTATGCGAACTACTTCGCAGATCCTTCGCCTCTTAGTTCGTCCGCTCCTTTTCCGAAGACTGATGGGGAACAGCGAGAGGACGCGAGAGCGCGCAGAATCGCGTGATTCCCTTCTGCCAGTTACCGTCATTTCGAGCTGAGATACAGCTCAGCTGTTGTTTCATAGTTCACTGCCACTCATTTTCTTATCTAAGGTATTCAGCAGTGTCTAAATATAACACTTATTCCATGTCTGGGCCGGTGGTCTTGGGGTAAAGTGTTCGACTGGAAACCGAAGGGTCGCTGATTCAAAACCCGGTCGGACCTCGGATTTTTTCAGTCTGCACTTTAACCCATCCTTCACCTCTTAACGATGTGAGGAGTCGCCAGAAACGACACGTGGTTGGGATTCCACGTTAAGCTGTAGGTCCCCTTTCCCCGGTTGGATAACTGAGGTACGCTAGGGACACACAAGTCGCCGAAGTGGCGTTCAATTGAAAGACTTGCACCAGGCCAATGAGCCACACAAAATTATTATTATATTATACCCTCATTCTATAGTGTAAACTTAACTGGTTTATTTGCTTAAGTATTTGATGTCCAATTGCCCAAAAATACGGCTAACAGCACTCGATTGGGCAACACAGGTCGTTATATGAAAAAGCTGTCATTACAAATGAAGGAGCTCTTTTAGTACCGGTAGCAAAAGCCAAAAAGAGTGGACGATCTAATAAGAGCGACCTACTTCGCGGCCGAGCTGCGAACTACAAGGAGAGCTACCGGTCGCGAACTAAAATATGCACGATCGATCGCGAACTAAAATATGCACGATCGGTCGCGAACTGAAATATGCGCGATCGGTCGCGAACTGAAATATGCGCGATCGGGCGAGAACTGAAATATGCGCGATCGGTCCCGAACTAAAATATGTGCAATCGATCGTGAACTAAAATATGCGAAAACGGTCGCGAACTAAAACATGCGTTTCCGATCGCGAACTATTATGCCAACGCATCTCGCTTCTTAGTTCGTTCGATTCTTTTCCGAAGACCGACGGGCAATAGCGGGCAAAGAATTAAAAATAACATGTTGCCTTCTACTGAAGAGTCATTTCGAGGTGAGCGTCTGGCTGCTAGATTACATAGTTCAGTGGAACAAAACTTCTGTTTTGAAGTATTCTGCACTCTGCAATATCTGACTAATAAGTTCCATAATGGCAAGTTATAGAAATAACTCTAAACTTAAACGCGAGAAATTATCCACAAACTGTTTTGGTTTGCGTGATATCGTTAGCGGCTCAAGCAGCGAGCGCATGAAGCAGTTAGGTGGGGAACTCTCTTTTTTTTATTTTTTTTTTTTTATTTATTATGGCTTTTGGTGACAGTGACCATACAGCCAGCGGTTATTACATTGACAACATTACAATAGAATTGAGATTCTTACAATGTACAGCACAATATTAATAAGTATGTTACATCATATAGCCTTAGAATAAAAGTAGAAAAATAACATGTAAAGACATTAAACAATACATATTTAACAGTACGACAGATATTTGTAATACAATAAAAGTGCAGAAAGCATAGGACCAAATGAGAGGTGCAAAGACAAATAAAAGTCAAAATATAATATAAAATCACTTATGCAGTTTCCCGCTGTGCATGTGCAAGGTAAACACACTAGCTCTAAAATTAGAGCTGTATGCCAGTGACTTTGAGGTAGTCCTTCAGTAAAGTGTACTTAAGCTTGTCGAATCCATGAAGGAGGACAGTGACACTTGTGGGGAGGGGGTAACCCCTCGCGACCAGCGTTCGGTAGAATACACTTTGTGCGGCCGTGTACTTGGTGCATGCCAGTATGATGTGGTTGAGATCCGCCACTGCCGTTACATCTTTGTCGCAATGCCGAGAAGCGATGATTTTCAAACGGTGTAGGTGGGCAGGGTAACATCCATGCCCCAGTCTCATCCGAATGATAGACGTTGCATGACGTCTACTAAACGTCATCGATGAAAACCACGGTCGTGAGGAGACATTTGGTTGTATAGCTGCCAGGTGTCCTCCCTTAAACACATGAGAGAGGCGCCATTCGTGGTCCCAAGTGCGATAGGCAGCTTTCCGAATCGTCGTTCGTAAGTCTGTATATGGAATCGGCGTGGGGCGTTGTTGTCCTTCCGTAATACTTCTCTTGGCAAGGCGGTCTACTGTTTCGTTATGGGGTATACCTCGATGTCCTTTAATCCAAAGTAAGTGGATGTCTATGCCCACTGTCTGTGCATTTGTTATGGCCTCCAAGACGTCCAATATATATCTATTCGTTCGTTTGTCAAACGTCGGATGTTGTAATTTTTTCAGCACGCTTTGAGAGTCGGTGAGGATCAATATAGAGTTAAATGTTCGTGCGCCGTAATAAATGGCCTCCCTGATGGCTAGTAACTCTGCCGTGTAAATAGATGACGCAGGTGGAAGCGCAAACATTTGGTAGGTGCCGTTAGAGGGGCAAAAGAAGGCGTATCCCACCCCTGCTTCAGTTTTAGAGCCGTCAGTATAGATGTGAGCATGCTGTGGCCAGTTGCGGAGAAGAAACTGTTCCACGTCGAGAGTGATGTTGGTCCCCGTTGTGTAGTCTGATGGCAAATGTGTCACCGGGACTGGGTTGAAAAACAGATGATAAGAATAACGGAAACAAGGAAGTTTGGTGTTCTGTATGATGAGTGGGAAGAGATGTCTCCATTTCTCGTAGCTGCGAACCTGTAAAGGAACTCGGGTCATGCCTCTTCTGTGATGCATTTCTGTTATGTTCCAAAATTGGTGTACCGTTTTGAGAGAGGCACTATCACATATTGACGCTCGGCTGAGGAGGAAAATATCGGACAGCATCTGTCGACGTATAGTTAACGGCATTTCAGACGCTTCCACGAGCAAGGCGTTAGTGGGTGTTGACTTCAAGCTCCAAGAACAAGACGAAGCATTCTGTACTGGAGGGCATCAAGTTTGCGCAGGGTCGATTGCGCTGCAGTAGCGTAGACGATACTGCCATAATCCAAAACGGAGCGGATCAAGACCTTATAAAGAGTAAGGAGTACCGTCGGATCGGCTCCCCACCAAACTCTGGCAAGCATACGCAGGATATTTGCAGTAGTGTCCACTTTGTCCAAGAGATATTCAACATGGCGCGTCCACGTCAGTTTGCTGTCGAAGTAAACACCAAGGAACTTAGCATATGACCGAACAGGCAGTTTGTATGGACCGAGCTGAAGGTCTGGAGAGAAATAATTCTGTCGTTTCCTCGTGAATATCACCACAGTAGATTTTTCAGGCGACAGCGTGAGTCCGTGTTCTAACTCCCATTCAGCCAGTTTTTCACATGCAGTAGTAAGCCATATGTTAGTCACCCAAAAGCAGGACGAGTGGGCGTATATACAAACGTCGTCCGCGTACTGTAGAACTTTGACAGTAGGATGAAAGATAGAGTCTTAAGTCGGCAACATATAAGGCGTATAGCAAGGGGCTTAATATCGCACCTTGCGGGAGGCCACGGGAAACGATTCGTGGGCCATGTAACACATTGTCCTGGTCACGGATATAAACAGTGCGGCAACAAAGTAATTTGTATATAATTCTTAACACCTTTAGCGAGAGATGCAAAAGTTGTAATTTATTTATAAGTTTATGTATCAAAACATTGTCATAAGCCCTCGAAAAATCAAGAAAAAGAGCCGTCATATACCCATTTGTCAGGAATGTTTTTTCGATGTCCATAGCAAGAGGGTGGGGAACTTCTCCCTCCACCTGCACGCGCAAACCACGCCGCTCAGCCGTCACTGGGAGCGGACGAACTAAAAGAACGATCTATTATGCGCACGTCTACCGGGCAGCAACTATTCTTTACAATAAACTGTCGAACTGTGGTGTAAGTTCAGGAACTTCATGTCGACTCCTTTTTTCAGTAGTCTGGGAATTTCGATACTGGCGTCACAGTACGTTTCTTCTTTAATGTCGTTTGTTGTTAATAATATCAGCTTATTCCCAAGAGTTAGTAGCTTTCACTCGGTGAATACTAGACAGAAGTTGAATCACACCACCTTGACACTTGTACAGAAAGGTGTGCAGTATTCTGCAGCATCCATTTTCAATAAGCTGCCACAAGAACTAAATAATCTTAGCACCAACCCACACGCTTTCAAATCTAAATTGAAGAGTTACCTCATGGCTCACTCCTTTCATTCTGTCGAGGAACTCCTAGAAAAATTAAGCAATTAAGCTAATTCATTTTCTTCTTTATTGATTCTTTTCACTTACTCTTGAGAGTGTCGTGTGCATAGGACTACTCAAAAAATTTCTATTACTATTATTGTGTTAAATTTCATGTATTGACTTCTTCCATGACCATGGAGTCTTACTCCTCAATTAGGTTCTAATTTATATTATTATTATTATTATTATTATTATTATTAGCAAACATCTTAAACATTTTGTACTTATTTTTTATGAAATAATTAATACTGCATCAGTAACTTTTTAGTAATATTTAATTAGCACGACACGTTTCGGCAGCATTCTGCCATCATCAGACTCATTATACAGTTATTTATACACGTGTGTGGTTCACTTTGTGTGCCAGATGTTATGGATCGAACAATGGAAGCGTTTCGCCTCTTCTGGGCATCATCAGACGTTTAAACGGGGGAAATTTACAAACTTGATTAAAAATATATGAGTTAACTAAAAATGTGTAAAATATTACACAGAAGAGGCGAAACGGGTCATGTATAAATAATTGAAAAATCGCTATTGTGCAACCAAGACTGTTTGTTACCAAGAATCTACATTATGTGTTTATAATGATTAGTAATTATAATACTATGTTCACTTAAATTTGGTTGGTATTTTTCATATTTCGGCACACACAGCACAATAACACCAATACAACCATTTTCACAGGTATATGTATCATTCTTTTCAAGACTCTTATAAGCTAACAACTTTTCAATGATCCTTAAAAGCTAAGATGCATTTCTAACAAATGTAAAGGTACACACCATAAAGTTGAAAATATTAATTATCCGATTTGTGACATGGTAAAGTGGATTATTACTTAGTGCAAGCAATATTTTTTCCTCAACTTTATGTTCAAATGTTTGTAATTCTTATGGGACCAAACTACGTTGGTCATCAGTCCCTACACTTACAGACTACTTGAACTAAGTTAAACTAACCTAAGGACAACACACACATCCATGCCCGAGGGGGGATTCGAACCCCCGACGACGGACGGCTGCGTGCACCGCAACACGGCGCTCCAGTACGCGCGGCTAATCCGCCGCGGCTTAACTTTATGATGTATACCTTTACATTTGTTAGAAACTATGCGTTAAGTCGAGCATCTTAGTGTTGATGCACTGAATTGACAGTCATAGTATGTCCTTTCAAACAATATAATTTCTCGAATAAATACTAATAAATACTGGAAAATATTGGAAAAATTAATTTCAACGCTAATCTTCGCTCTTTTAACACAATATACGTCGTGGCAAAAACCGCCGGACGTTTTATTCCTGTTTCAAGTGATATAAAACATCAGCTCTACAATACGAACACACAACAATATGGCGGAGGCAGACTCCACTTTCTCAGCGTAAGTGGGTCTCCCTGTATTCTAACGTGCTTGACTGAAAAAATATCTATGCACTCAAACATCTAATAGTCTCTCAGACTGTATTTTAACACACAGCCAACATTATTTGATATTTCAGAATTTAAATCTGACAAACATACTCTTTAATAATAGTGAGAACAGTTTACAACTTATTAATTTTATTAATTCCAACCTGGACTTTCCATTATTAAACATACTCTTTTTTTAACATTTAGCTCTTTGAACCATTTTTTTTTTTTTTTTTTTTTTTTTTTTTTTTTTTTTTTTTTTTTTTTATACTACTGGCCATTGAAATTGCTACACCAAGAAGAAATGCAGATGTTAAACCGGTATTCATTGGACAAATATATTATACTAGAACTAACATGCAATTTGGGTGCATACGTCCTGAGAAATCAATATCCAGAACAACCACCTCTGGCCGTAATAACGGCCTCGATTCACCTGGGCATTGAGTCAAACATAAATTGGATGGCGTGTACCGGTACAGATGCCCATGCAGCTTCAACACGATACCACGGTTCAACAATAGTGACTGGCGTATTGTAACGAGTCAGTTGTTCGTCCACCATTGACCAGACGTTTTCAATTGATGAGAGATCTGGAGAATGTGTTCTCCAGGGCAGCAGTCGAACATTTTCCCTATCCAGAAAGGCCCGTCCAGGACTTGCAACACGCGGTCCTGCATTTTCCTGCTGAAATGTAGGGTTTCACAGGGATCGAATGAAGGGTAGAGCCACGAGTCGTAACACATCTGAAATGCAACGGCCACTGTTCAAAGTGCCGTCAATGCGAACAAGACGTGACCGAGACGTGCAACCAATGGCACCCCATACCATCGCGCCATTGCTATTCGTGCACCCAGATTCGTCGTTGCGTACACCGTCACAGGCGCTGCTGTCTGTGATGCAGCGTCAAGAGAAACCGCAGCCATGGTCTCCGAGCTGATAGTCCATGCTGCTGCTAACGTCGTCGCACTGTTCGTGCAGATAGTTGTTGTCTTGCAAACGTCTCCATCTGTTTACTCAGGGATCGAGACGTGGCTGCATGATCCGTTACTACCATGCGGATAAAATGCCTGTCATCTCAAATGCTTGTGATACGAGACCTTTGGGATCCAGCTCGGCGTTCCGTATTGCCCTCCTGAACCAAATGTTCAAATGTTTGTAGAGCTTATGGGACTTACCTACGGGGTCATTAGTCCCTAAACTTACAAACTACTTACGAAGGACTGCACAAATATCCATGCCCGAGGGGGGATTCGAACCCCCGACCGTAATAGCCCTGCAAACCGTGACTGGCGCGCCGCAGTCCCCTCGGCCACCGCGGTCGGCTTCCTGAACCCACCGATTCCATTTATTCTGCTAACAGTCATTGGATCGGGACCAACGCGAGCAGCAAAGTCGCGATAAGATAAACCGCAATCGCAATAGGCTACAATCCAACCTGTATCAAAGTCGAAAACGTGATGGTACGCATTTCTCCTCCTTACACGAGGCATCAGATCAACGTTTCACCAGGCAACGCCGGTCAATTGCTGTTTGTGTATGAGAAATCGGTTGGAAACTTTCCTCCTGTCAGCACGTTGTAGGTGTCGCCACCGGCGCCAACCTTGTGTGAATGCTCTGAAAAGCTAATCATTTACATATAACAGCATCTTCTTCCTGTCGGTTAAATTTCGCGTCTGTAGCACGTCATCTTCGTGGTATAACAATTTTAATGGCCAAGAGTGTGTTCAGTTCTGCCGTATAATTTAATGTTCATGTCATCATTCCAAAATCTTACTCGCTATCGCCTGCATAGCTTGCACAACAGAAATCTGGATGATATTTGTCGTAAAATCAACCGAAATAAAATGGTTTACAGCACCAACCACATTTAATAAAAGCTACTATGTTGCAAACATTCACTTATTTTAACAAAGAGTTTTTTTTTTTTTTTTTTTTCATCCGTTAACTTTGATGCGAACCATGCCTATTTCATCATCTTCGAAAAATGAGGTTTCCTGAATGATGCAAAATTAATGATTGTGGTTTTACGACGAATATCATCCGGATTTCTGTCGTGACAAAGCAAGCAATGCAGGCGATATCGAGTAAGATTTTGTAATAATGACGTGATTGTGTGTGTGTGGGTGGGTGTGTTTGTGTGGGTGGTGTCCGAAACAACAGTCATCTATACATCGCATACGTTTTCCCACAAAATCTTCATTTTGGGTGGTGTTCATAACCATCGTCTGATTTTCTTACACTACATTCCACGATAAACAATGCGGACAGGAATAGGATAGATGCTTTTGTAATTTGGTGGTACAGAAGAATGTTGAAGATTAGGTGGGTGGATCGCGTAACGAATGAGGAGGTACGGAACAGAATTGGGGAAAAAAGGAATTTCTGGCATACCTTGACTTAAAAGAAGGGATTGATTGGTAAGTCACATTCTTAGACATCAAGGAATGGTGAATTTAGCGTTGTAGGGAAGTGTGTGGGAAGAAAATCGCGGAGGGAGTCCTAGAGATGAATACAGGAAACAGGTTCAAATGGATGTGAGTTGCCATTCTTATGACGAGGTGAAGAGACCTGCCCAGGATAGAGTAGGGTGGAGAGCTGCATTAAAGCAGACCCCGGACTGAAGACCACAACGCAAAACAATGTTCATCTTATACGCTTCTTTCAAGGCACAGCCCATTCCGTTAAATTGTTCCTCCAGACCCTTTGCTGTCACTGACAAAATTGCAAGTCATCAGCAAAACGTAAAGGTTTTATTTCTTCATCATGAAATTTAATTTCTTCTCCAAATTTCCTCTTGCTTTCCTTGCCAAATTGCTCAGGGTACAGATTGAATAACATTGGGGAAATGCTGCAACCCTTGCAAGATATAACGAATAAATTAAATAAATAAAATTTAATAGAAATTTGTAAGGTATCCGGAATAAATAAAGTTTCATCGAAATTTATCAGCACTACGTACTTCCAAAACTGAACTTTTAAAAACCGAACAATGTGGTGACTACGACCACCGAGGTAAGTCTTAAAAAACATTAATATGCGCAACGGACACGCCCGTGAAATAGGGGAAACACAAACACTAAAATTTATGGCCCCGTTGAAAGTACTCCCAAAAGGTACAACAAAACTGATTAACTTGAATGATGAAAGGGGAAAACAATCTGACTGCGACACAGATAAAAAAAATTGACTTACCTCGTATCTTCTTATTACAAAACTGAAAACAGGAAACAGTAAGCAACTCGCGTCATTTCTTAAAAATATGTGAAGTAGAAAAATATTACAAAAAATTAAATTAACATTATGCATTACGATGATGGCGTCTGCGACTGTCTTCTCCAACAGCGTCCTCGCGCTACCTGGCGACTCCTCGCAGCTCCCTCCACACAGCTCGCAACTGACTGCCATCTCTCGCAGCCACAGCGCTTACTCTACAATCGAACTTCCAAAGATTACTGCGCCCCTTCCAATATACATCTGTGGCCATTTCACAAAACTAAATATTTCAGAAAACCGACTATATCGGGACCACAGGGACCTTACATCCTGTCTTACTCCCTTCCCAACCAATCCGTTCCTTTCATTCCCTTCGACTCATATAATTGCTGTCTAGTTTTTGTACAAGTCGTATATAACTTTTCGTCCCACATGTTTTACTCCTGATACCTTCAGAATCTGAAACATTGTGAAACCCTTTCTCCAAATATGATACTATCAGTACAACAATTATTGCCTACAAAGTCCAATAAACCTAAAATTGTTTTGAAACTCGAACTACAGGTTCTTATTCAGAAGTTATAATTTTCTGAAAAACAGAAATTTCAGCCAGTCGACGGGACGTTAAACCCTAAGATTCCTTCCCAAGTCTAACATGAATTATTCAGAGATTTACAGCCTCTGACAGTAGAGTTTGGTGAACAGTCCTCTAACATTAACCTAGATGAACTGTAAAGTAGAGATACTGTCCTCAGAATAGTCACCTCCCATAACTATGCACCGCTGAGCTCTGACAAGGGGAACACCAAGTATGGTACCAACGGATTTTGATGGGTCGCAGGTATGTTGTGAGGGAATTCCTCCAGACCATCAAGCTAAAACGATTTGTTCCAATGGACCTTTATTTCTAAGAAAATCGAAATCAAATTCGCAGCAAATTACCACGCGTAACATGTCTACTTATACATGGCGGTTACCGCTCAGCGAGACAGCTTGGTGTAATCGGCAAGGTGGTAGTCTTCGCGGCAGGAGACCCGGGTTCGATACCTAGCGGCAGAACAATTTTTAAAAATTGTATTTGTTACTTTTTATATTTTAAAAAAATTAAAAAATAATTAAGCAAAGAAATAGATATAAAGAAAGAAAAACAAAAACAATGAAAAGTCAAACGATTAAAAAAGTAACCAAGAAAATAGAAAAAATAAAAAATCTTCCGCTTCGGGTCATTTATTTTTCACTTTTCTTCATTTCTCTTTTTTTATTGTGCATAATTATAAGCCTTTATACCCACTCCTATGTTACAGCTTGATAAAAGGATAAAAGCAAATAACACAGTAGCAACTGATTATTTTACTTATTGCGCAGTGTTATTTACTCACTGTCGCCAACGTCCCTATCTTTAACAGCTGTACAAAATTCTGGGTGATAATTGTCACAGAAGCACCGAAAACACAGAACATTGTAGCACCACGCACATCTAATAAATGCTACCGCTTTACAGGCGCAACGTGTTTTCATCAGCGATACTGGAAAACACTGGTCGTTCACTTCAAAAACAATGTGCGGTCGACAATTAATTGCGACACAAACCAGGCATATTTAATCATGAGAACGAAGACTGGTGCGCTGAACTGATGCAACAGTAATGAATGTATTCGAATCGAGTCTTCTCGTGAAGCGATTTCGCGATTAGCTGTTAATAATTCATTATTTTTGTTTTTCTTTCTTTATATCTTCTTCTTTGCTGAATTATTTTTAATTTTTTTGAAATATAAAAAGTAACAATTACAATTTTTAAAAATTGTGCTGCTGCTAGGTATCGAACCCGGGTCTTCTACATAGACGCCTAACACCTTGCCGATTACACCCCTCTGTCTCGCTGAACGGTACCCGCCATGTATAAGTAGACACGTTACACATGGTAATTTGCTGCGAATTTGATCTCGATTTTCATGGAAATCAAGGCCCTTTGGAACAAATCCTTTTAGCTTGATGGTCTGGAGGAATTCCCTCACAACATACCTGCGACCCATCAAAATCCGTTGATACCATACTTGGTGTGCCCCTTGTGAGATGCACACATGTCCTTGAAACTTTGCACGCAGTCTTGCTTTGGGGCGGTGTTCAAAAGCCTCGTCACGTTTCGTTGGAAGTGAGGTGCGCAGCAGAAACATTTAGGTTCTAGGGTCGGCAGGATGTGGGGCGGTAGGTAGTTGGAGGATGGGGAAGGTGTTGACGTCATTGTATCCGCGCTCCAGCTCTCCTCGCGCGGGGTTTGTTTTCATTTCCTCGCGGTTTAGCGGCTGCGACCTTCCGCCGAAACCGAAATACATCACAGGTGTAACCGATATTAATAGCGCCCCAATGAGGAAGGAAGCCAACCAGCGCTACGGCGCACTATGATGGAGGGAGCAGCAACTTCAGTTTGCTGGAGAATTCTTGGACCATGTCCTCACGTTACAGTAAATTTCCTTGAGCAAGTATCAGCAAGGTTATATGAAGTCGCCTGTTGAAATAAGTCTCTATAGTTGAAATATATCTATTGGTTCGTTAGGTAGGACTGGCATGTCTGTGTTGCTCTTTGATTGCCGCGATATTGCTGCTGTGTTCAAATTCAAATGTTCAAATGTTTGTAGAGCTTACGGGACTTAACTACGGGGTCATCAGTCCCTAAACTTACAAACTTCTTATGAACTAGCTAATACTAAGGACAGCACAAATATCCATGCCCGAGGGGGGATTCGAGTCCCCGACCGTAGTGGCCGTGCAGAACGTGACTGGCGCGCCGCAGACCGTTCGGCCACTGCGGCCGGCTTGCTGCTGTGAGCGGCTAAGTAGCAGAGTAGTGCAGGACGCGATCGCTAGAAGTTGTTAGAAAACGATCTACAAAAAGACGCATACTGTAGTACTGCGCATACTGTAGTACTGCGGAGCGTCAATTATGGGTACTATAATTTGGTTTTTTATGAGATGATTCAAATTTGACGAGATAAGAAAGATTTTCGCTTCGTAGAACATCTCTGACAGCCGTGATACCAGCAAATACAGATAACTTAATAACACGTTTTCTACCCTCCAGACAAAAACGTACCTAAATTTTCTATTGCTTTATGGGACTTAACTACGGGGTCATCAGTCCCTAAACTTAGAAACTACTTATGAACTAACTAATCCTAAGGACGGCACAAATATCCATGCCCGAGGGGGGATTCGAACCCCCGACCGTAGTGGCCGTGCAGACCGTGACTGGAGCGCCTCAGTCCCCTCGGCCACCGCGGCCGGCGTACCTAAATGCTGAGATTAAGAGTTTGATAAATTATTTTTCAAAGGAGATATATTGGCTGGCAGTACTTACCTTTATGCTGTACCGCCGATAGGTACACAAAGAAAGAAAAAGAAAAAAAGGTGGGGGACGAAAAAGGACAAGCTTTCGGAACACAGTTCCATCGTCAGTTGGGAGAGAAGGGAAGAAAAGAAGATGGGAACGGAAAGGAAAGGTAATTCACGACCTAGGTCATGAAGGTGGTGTTTGAGGAGTGTGGAAGTCAGAGATACTGCCTGTTAGTACTGAGCCAAGCCAGAGAGAGTATGTTGTTGTGGTCTTCAGTCCGGAGACTGGTTTGATGCAGCTCTCCAACCTAATCTATCCTGAGCAAACCTCTTCATCTCCTCATAAGAACGACAACCTACATCCATTTGAATTTGCTTACTATATTCATCTCTTGGTCTCCCTCTGCGATTTTTACCCCACACACTTCCCTCCAACGCTAATTTCACAATTCCTTGATGTCTAAGAATATGTCCTACTAATCGATCCCTTCTTTTAGTCAAAGTATGCCAGAAATTCCTTTTCTCCCCAATTCTGTTCGCTACTTCCTCATTAGTTACACGATCCACCCACCTAATCTTCAGAATTCTTCTGTACCACCACATTTCAAAAGCCTATATCCTCTTCCGGTCCGCTCTGTTTATCGTCCATGTTTCACTCCCATACAAAGCAACACTCCACACAAATGCCTTCAGAAAGGACTTCCTTATGCTTAAATTAGTGTTCGATGTTAACATATTTCTCTTTTTCAAAAACGCGTTTCTTCCCATTGCCATTCTGAATTTTATATCCTCTGTACTGTGGCCATCATTCTTTATTTTACTGCCCAAGTAACAAAACTCATCTACCTCCTTTATGGTTTCGTTACCTAATCTAATTCCTTCAGCATCACCTGCTTTTCTTAGGCTGCACTCCATTACCCTTGTTTTGCTCTTGTTAATGTTCACCTTATATGCTGTCCATTCCGTTCAATTGCTCCTCCAGGTCCTTTGCTGTATCTAACAGAATTACAATGTCATCGGCAAATCGCAATGTTTTTATTTCTTCACCCTGAACTTTAATTCCTTCTCCAATTTTTTCCTTATTTTCCTTTACAGCTTGCTCAATGTACAAATTGAACAATATTGGAGAAAGGCTACAACCCTCTCTTACACCCTTCCCAACCTCTGCATCTCTTTCGTGTCCTTCAACTCTGATATAGAGGATATATATATAACCAAAAAAGAAAGATCAAGTAGTAAAGAGAAGAGGAGTGAACTGAATCATGCTAAGGGGAGAAGGAGGGGAGGGGGGTTGTCTGAAACGATTTTGATTGACAGGGAAAGAAGGACACACACACACACACACACACACACACACACACACACACACACACACACACACACACACGGAGAGAGAGAGAGAGAGAGGGAGAGAGAGAGAGAGAGAGAGAGAGAGAGAGAGAGAGAGAGAGAGAAGAGAGAGAGAGAGAGGTAAGGAATAGGTGAGCTGAGGATGGAGGAAGGGGAGGCTTTAGCTTAGATTTAGGCCAGCAGGGTGGAGGTAGGAGAGGATATGTTGGAGGGCAAGTTCCCACCTCTGCAGCTCAGAGGGACTGGTGTTTGTTGGTAGTATCCAAATGGCACGTGTGGTGTAACACGTGCCAAGGTCCCTGGAGTTATGCTTCTCTGGGAAACTGATGTGATTTTTTTTTAAATTAATGTTTTAACTATTAATGAAGGAACATGTCTTGGTGTCACTTCAAATCGAATTGAGGAAGAAATTGTTCATATTTTGTGCAAACTTTGACATAACGAAAATATAGTTCATGTCTTAAGTCATCGCCATCCAGTGTAGCGTACATGATTTACTTCCTTGTCAGTTTTTTATGACTTATTACTTGTTAAAAAGTGGTGCATAAATAAGTCTGCTGCAGTATGATAATCGGAGTACATTTGTATGTAAATATGATCACCAACACAAACACTTCGTATCTTGAGACACATTGTGGAATGACAACAACTCAAAGACTTATAGCTATGAAGATGGCAAAAAACTTGATTTACTTGAATAGATAGTAATATTGTTGCACAAAGAAAAATATACTGAAAACATGCTAAATGATCAAAAAGGATTTAGGAGTCACAGTTTTTCAGTAATTTCAAAAGTTTATTTTTTCCTGGTAACACAAACACTTAGCATTACAAAGCAATTACCAACCTACAAGCATAATTAATGTTTCTACAAACCTCTTCTAAATAATAGCAGTTTATAAATTTGTAATATGAAAATTTAACATAAAGATCTGTATATTATATATATATAAAATTAAACACCTTGAATTGCATAGAGAATCTTAGTAATAATTATACAAGTAGAACATCTTCATAGCTACAAGTCTTTGAGTTGTTGTTATTCCCTAGGTGTCCATTCTGTGGACTTTAAGGAAGCTACGAAGTAGTCGCCATCGAAAGAAGACTACTTCGTAGCTTCCTTAAAGTCCACCAAATGACACCTAGGGAACAGATATACAACAGTGCAAAGATAATACCACTACAAAAAAGACTAGCAACCCTAAGGGGCAGATACGGCAAAAGGGTATTAGAAACCCGCCCTGACATGGAACACATCCTAACATCCGAAATACGAAAAACAAGAAAACCAAAATACAAGTATATACACCCCAACCGAACGATAGCTCAAAACACCACATCCCTATTCCCAAACCTAGCAATGACGATGACACCTCTAACAGATGGAGAAGAAACCCCGACCCACCTCAGTGAAGAAGATCCAAGAAGAAGACACCAAAGAAACTGAAAAAAAATAGATCACTAAAACAAACTACAAACATCGGCATCGTGAGTCGTGTCGGGATAGCACAGTCGGTAGTGCGCTTGCCCGCGAAAGGCAAAGGTCCCAGGCTCGAGTCCCGGTTCCGGCACACGATTTTAATCTACCAGGAAGTTTCATATCAGCGCACACTCCGCTGCAGAGTGAAGTTTCATTCTGGAAACATCCCTTAGGCTGTGGCTAAGCCATGTCTCCACCATATCCTTTCTTCCAGGAGTGCTAGTCTTGCGTGTTTGCAGGAGAGCTTCTGTGAAGTTTGGAAAGTAGGAGGCGAGGTACTGGCGGAAGTAAAGTTGTGAGGCGGCATCGTGAGTCGTGTCGGGATAGCACAGTCGGTAGTGCGCTTGCCCGCGAAAGGCAAAGGTCCCAGGTTCGAGTCCCGGTTACGGCACACGATTTTAATCTGCCAGGAAGTTTAATATCAGCGCACACTCCGCTGCAGAGTGAAGTTTCATTCTACAAACATAAACATTGTAGCACCCAGCCACTGCACACAGCAGTGGGATATGTAACATAGTTATAAGAAAACCTAATATAACATTCCTCTCAAATCCTTTTTATTATTAATTTAAGGAAAATGTAAATGTAATAAATTTTATAACCCACCAAAAATAAATGTATTGTAAATGACCAAATAAATATTGTTGCCGGCCGCGGTGGCCGAGGGGATTGAGGTGCTTCAGTCACGGTCTGCGCGGCCACTACGGTCGGGGGTTCGAATCCCCCCTCGGGCATGGATATTTGTGCCGTCCTTAGTTGTAGGTAGTTCATAAGTGTAAGTTTAGGGACTGATGACCCCGTAGTTAAGTCCCATAAGCTATACAAACATTTGAACATTTTGATAAAGACTTGGAAAAAGCTTATCGCCGCTTGCGAACAACTTATGTAGGTGCGCTCCAGAAACGTAATGACGTCTAGCGTAGTCACACAGACTGCGCTTTAGAGTATCGTCTTATTTATATCCACATGGCTGCATGATTCAGAAAGCCGCACCCTTCCTTCTATCATTAAAAACTGGATTTCAACATCCTGATTCCTTTTTTCTTATTCATTCCCGATCAATGGGCTCTTCAGCACGTCAGGACGTGGTGGAGAGCGGGAAAATGACGTTTGTCGGCCACTCTAGACAGATGTCTCCGTGTCGCAAATCATGAGAGCCCATTAGCTTTCCCAGTGACCTCAGCCCTCGTGACGCAATGCGCCGCCGGTGAAAAATTGGTGTCTGCGGCCTTCTGGTCTTTTTCCAGATCACGATTTGTTTCGAAAACATGTTTTCATCAACGTTGCACGAGGACGCAATACTGTTCTGGCGTTATTCCTATGCAAATGGTCAAGTGCTCAGCGCCGGACACCAACACTCACACAATGTGTTCCGGCATTTACAAGATAACACGTAACAACTGTCCCTCTTACTACGTAGGACAGACAGGAAGAGCAATCAAGGTGCGGTATAAAGAACATCTAGAGCTCGATCAGAGGTGCAAGGGTTATGATATGAAGATCATTGCTGTGACTTGCTGGTATTGCTGTCTTGCTTCCACAAAACAGTCTTAGGTCCACGAATCTATCGCCTCAAATTTATCCACTCGCGTACCACCACTTTTAATATCTTTCTCCCATTGTGAAAGATATTCTTTTCTCTTCAATTGGCAGAATTTTTTTCTGGGTATTGTTGAAAGGAGAGTATTAATTGAGGACAAATTAGGTGAAAATCAGTGTGGGTTTAGGCCTCTTAGAAGCTGTCAGGACCAGATCTTTAGCTTACGGCAGGTAATGGAAAAGTGCTATGAGTGGAACAGGGAATTGTATCTATGTTTCATAGATCTGGAAAATGCTTATGACCGTGTTTCTAGGAGGGACCTTTGTGGTAGAGCGCTTGCCCGCGAAAGGCAAAGGTCCCAGGTTCGAGTCCCGGTTCCGGCACACAATTTTAATCTGCCAGGAAGTTTCATATCAGCGCACACTCCGCTGCAGAGTGAAAGTTTCATTCTGGAAACATCCCCTAGGCTGTGGCTAAGCCATGTCTCCACCATATCCTTTCTTCCAGGAGTGCTAGTCTTGCAAGTTTGGCAGGAGAACTTCTGTGAAGTTTGGAAAGTAGGAGGCGAGGTACTGGCGGAAGTAAAGTTGTGAGGCGGCATCGTGAGTCGTGTCGGGGTAGCTAAGTGGTAGAGCGCTTGCCCGCGAAAGGCAAAGGTCCCAGGTTCGAGTCCCGGTTCCGGCACACAATTTTAATCTGCCAGGAAGTTTCAATGAAATGTAATGTCAGAAAATCAGGCGATGCTGAAGGAATTAGATTAGGTAATGAGACAATAAAAGTAATAGATGAATTTTGTTATTTGGGTAGCAAGATAACTTCTGATGGCCGAAGTAAAGAAGATATAAAATGCAGAATGGCTATGGGGAGAAAAGCGTTTCTAAAGAAGCGAAACTTATTAACATCCAATATTAATTTAAATGTCAGGAAGTCCTTTCTGAAAGCATTTGTCTGGAGAGTAGCATTGTATGGAACGATAAGGAGTTCAGACAAAAAGATTATAGGAGCTTTTGAAATGTGGTGCTACACACGAATGATGAAGATTAGATGGGTAGATCATGTGACTAATGAGGAGGTGCTTAACGGAATGGGGGAGAAAAGGCGTTTCTGGCATATCCTAAGAGAAGGGATAGATTGGTTGCACACATTCTGAGACATCAAGGAATTGTCAGCTTAGCATTAGAAAGAAGTATGTGGGGTAAAAATCGTAGAGGGAGACCGAGGGACGAATACAGTAAGCAGATTCAAAAGGATGTAGATTGCCGAACATATTCTCAGACGAAGAGACTTTCTCAGGACAGGGTAGCGTGGAGAGCTGCATCAAACCAGTCTGCGGACTGAAGACCACAACAACAACAACAATTTAAAAACTCATCCAATGAGTAGAAGGATTTGTCATTCAGAAATTCTTTTAATTTATTTTTAAATACTAGTTGGCTATCTGTCAGACTTCTGATGCTACTTGGTAGGTGACCAAACACTTTTGTGTCAGCATAATTTACCCCTTTCTGTGCCAAACTCTTTTTAGCCCTACATAGTGCTTTCTGTTGGTGTTATAGCTGTTCACACTTGAACTGGGGTGGATTATTAACAACAATTTCATAACTGAATATATATACTGTGAAGTTACTGCGAGGATACCTAAATCCTTAAATAGATGTCTGCAGGATGATTGTGGGTGGGCTCCAGCAATTATTCTGATTACACGCTTTTGTGCATTGAATACTTTTTTACTCAATGATGAATTACCCCAGAATATGATGCCATACGAAAGCAGTGAATGAAAATAGGCATAGTAAGCTAATTTACTGAGATTAGTATCGCCAAAATTTGCAATAACCCTAACAGCATACGTAGCTCAACGTTTCAGCAGACCGTCTATGTATTGCTTCCAGTTTAATCTCTCATCAATGCACACACCTAAATATTTTGAATATTCTACCTTAGTTATAGACTTATGTTCAAAGTCTATATTTATTACTGGAGTTGTGCCCTTTACTGTGCAGAACTGTATATATATTGTGTTTTATCAAAATTTAATGAGAGTCCGTTTGCAGAGAACCACTTAATAGTTTTGTAAAAAAAATATTTACGATACATCACTTAGTTCTTGTTTTTTGGATGTGATTATTATATTTGTATCATCAGCAAAAAGAACTAATTTTGCATATTCATCAATGTGGACTGGCAAGTCATTTATGTATATCAAGAACAATAAAGGACCTAAGACCGAACCTTGTGGCACTCCATCCTTGATAGTCCCCCAGTCTGAAGAATCGGCTGATGTTTGGACGTTACATGAACCACTTACATCAACTGTATGCATTCTTCCAGTTAAGTATGAATTACACCATTTGTACACTGCCCCGTTAAAACCATAATGATTACGTTTATCTAAAAGAATTAGGAGTGCGCGCTCCGTCTGTAATGACCTCGACGTCGACAGTACCTGTAACCCCCTCTTCCATTTCATCCAATTAAAACGGTATTATTTGAGGATGAAACAAGATAATCGCTATGTAGCAACATTAGTGAATGAATTATTATCGCTTTTTCTGTGTTAAGCTTACTGCACTAACAGAGTACTGTACATCAGATGCGTTTCGCTTTTTATTTGAAAAGCATCTCTTCTGCTTCTATAAATATGCGCACAACGGCTTGTATACGAGGTATGCCCACAAAGTAAATTTTGTTTGGTTATAAAAAACAGATACAGAAAAAATATTTTTGCACAAAAATCTACAACTGTTAAACTAAGTTTCTACACAGCTTCTGAAATTTTGTAGGCACCTGTCAAAGCGTGGCACAAGTTTTTTGTATGCCTTCTTCATAGAAGGTTGCCGCCTGTGTGTTCAACCTTGTGGTAAGACGTTCTTTCAGCTCGTCATCATCGTTGAAGTGTTGACCACCGAGGACACATTTTAGATGTAAGAAGAGGTGAAAGTCGCTAGGAGCGAGGTCCGGGCTGAACGGAGGATGATAAAACACGCCCCAGTCATATTCCCGTGAGAGTTCTTTGGTTGCGTTATCGTGGAAGAAAATACCTTTTGACAGTAACCGCGGCGGAGTGGCCGAGCGCATTGAGGCGCTATGCTCCTATGAGCGAGGCCGTTTCCCGTCGGGGGTTCGAATCCTCCCTCGAGCATGGATGTTTGCTTTGTTTTTAGTATAAGCCTAGGGACTGATTACGTCGCTCAATAAACATTTGAACATATTTTGACAGTAATCCTCGGCGCTTGTTCTGTATTGTGCGGTGCCATTTGTTAACGGTCTCGCAGTAACCATGTGCATTAGGGTTGCCAGATCTCCGGGCGCAGCCCGGAGTGCCCGGGTTTGGAATGAATTCTCCTGGTCTACGGGCCAATCACTCTCATCTCCGGGCTTGAATGTAACCTTCATATTAACTTCTTTTTTTTTTTTTTTTTTTTTTTTTTTTTTTACGACGATTTTTAAGTACTATGCTCTTGTAGCGAGGATCTACATCGAACTTAACGTAACTTAAACTAAGGACGAACACAACGTCCATGCCCTAGGGGGGGTGGGGGATTCGGACCTCTGGCGGGAGCAGCCTCGCGCACCGTGGCAAGACGCCTCAGTGCGCTCGGCCATTCCGGCCGACTCCTCTCTAGTAATTATGAATAACTTTATATAAATGTCAATTTCTTATTGCAACAATAGCTACTTTTCTATTCTTCCTCTGAAAACTTTTCATTGTTGCGTCGGTAGTAATCGGCTAGCGCACTATTAAGCTATCACTGTTGCGGCAACGTGTCAACTGGCGACGTCTTTTATTTGTGTTCGTTCGATCATTCTTTGTTATCAGTTTACCGGCAATTTTTGGAATACTCGGATCGCTTGTGAACAGACAAGCTTACATTAACTCAGATTAGTGAGTAATAACAGTGAAATGAAGAGACGATGTCTAAGTTCGTTCCGTGAAGAATGGTTGCAGGAAGAAAATTATAAAGAGTGGCTACAAAAAGTCGATACTGATGAGTGTATGTGTTAGTGCAGAATATTCAATATCTTATTTACTGTTAAGTACGACGGAGTGAAAGCTGTGAATAAACATTTACAATCAGAAAGACACAAAGCGAATATTACCACACAAAAGAAGAATCAGTCGCTCCTTAAATTCTTGCTGAAACAATTTTCTGCAGAAGACGACCAAGTCACTGCAACGGAATTAACTTTGACTTACCATGGTGTGAAACACCACCATTCTTACAATTCTCAATATTTTGGTAATAAGCTATGTCCTTATGTTTTTAGAGATTCCTCAGTGGCAACGAAAGTAAGATGCGGCCGAACAAAAAGCGAGGCATTAGTAAAAAATGTGCTTCTGACTTATGCTAAAGAGAAGCTACTAAGCGAATTAAAGCAAAATGTCCCGTTTTCATTAGGCATTTTTTTACCTTTTAGAATTCACGCGTAATCCTGGCCGGGGGGGGGGGGAGTTGGTCGCAGTTGGGGGGGGGGGGGGTGAGTCATTGGCCAAGGAGGGGGGCACGTCTGGTCTCCGGGCCTACCTCGAGTTCAATCTGGCAACCCTAATGTGCATTGATTGTTTAGCTTGGAAAAAAAAAGAATTAAGTTGGCCTCTATTCCATTGGTTGCCGTTTAGTTTCAGGGGTGTCGTACCATACCCAAGTTTCACTCCCCCCCCCCCCCCCGTGACAATCCGATAAAAAAAACTATCGCCTTCTTCATTGTAGAGCGTCAAAAACAGAAGTGCATTGCCCCACCGTTGTATTCTGTGTTGTTCAGTAAGAATTTTGTTACTCAACGTGAGCAAAGTTTTCCAAATTTCAGGTTTTCAGTTACAGTTTAACGAATCAGTGATCGTGATATCTGCGGAACTTTCATAGGAAGGGCACACTAAGTATAAACTTACGGCTGTGCTTAATCTTCTCTTTAATTGTATGAACCATTTTATCAGTAACCACAAACGGGCGTGCACTTCGTTCTTCATCGTGCTCTCGATGTCGTCCTTCACTCAACAGTCTGACCCATCGTCTGACCATTGAATCGCAAATAGAGCTTTGTCCGTGAACCTCGCAGATTTGCTGATAAATTTCCTTTGGGTTAAACTCTCTTTGGACTTAGAAAACGAATCAAAGATCTGATTTCACACGCGGCGGTATTTTCAATTACGGCTGACATCATAAAGAAGCATTACAAAGTATACGTCGGCAACAACGATCTGAAATTGGCGAACATGTCTTCTCTTTGAGTCAGAGTAACTGCTGCGCATGCTCGGAACTGCGATCGTAGCGCTACCGCGGATAGAAACAGAAACGAAACTTACTTTGTGGACGACCCTCGTATATTGTTTCCAAAGACGGGCGTCCACTTTGTTCTTCATCATTGCAGTTGATGAAGACCTTCATTCGTCGGACCCATCTTCTAAGCATTGAATCACTTTTGTCCGTAAACCTCTCTTTGCGTTTGAAAAACCAAACACAGCTCAGATTTCACACGCGGCGGCTATTTCAGTTACGGCTGACATTATAAAGAAGCACTACAGAGAACACGTAGGCAGCGATCTGTCTTATTGAGTCCTAGTAACTGCTGCGCATGCTCGGAACTGCTATCGTAGCGGTGCCGCGGATAGAAATTGAAACGGTACTTACTTTTTTTTTTGGGAGGGGGTGTGGATTCGAATCCCCCTCGGGCATGGATATTTGTGCCGTCCTCAGTATTAGCTAGTTCATAAGTAGTTTGTAAGTTTAGGAACTGATGACCCCGTAGTTAAGTCCCATAAGCTCTACAAACATTTTATTTTTGGCCCACTTCAGGTTACGATAGTAACACTAAAAGTGGGCCTTTGCGATCGTCTTTTGACGGCTCGAAATTTAAATGAAATTACGGCTTAATCATGAATCTGACATGAAAATTGAATAACCGAATTTGTAGAGAAGCAACAACTTTTCTCTCTGATGTTTTTTTTTTTTTTTCATATCTCGTATCGTTGCAGAGATATTTGCAAAAATAAAGGCGATTTGACGATGTCTGTCTGGCTGTAACGTCTTCCCACTTTTTAGGTCGAATCGTTCAACCGATCGGCACCAAATTTTGCAGACATAATTGTTGGCTACCAGAGACCAGAACCTGGCTTTTTGAAATATTTCGGACAAGAAATACATTAGTAATACAAAAAAAAAGCCATTTGTAATGTAATTCTAATTGCAAATAAACCGTTCATCTGACGCGAAAATTGAATGAACGAATTTGTAGAGGAGAAAATTCTCTACAACTTTGTTTCATATCTCGTATCGTTTGAGAGATATTTGCAAAAATAACGGAGTTTTGACACCTTCAGTTAAATTAACGAAAACCAGCCTTTCGCAGATATCACGTGACATTCCTCGTCCAGAACTGTCTCTGGCATACGCCATCTTGCATTGCGTATTTGATGATTTTCTTATTCTAACTTACACTTGTCATTTCAAAGCAATGGCGCACTGAAGAATTAACAACAAGATGTCGTTCTTCGTACGATAAATGATAATCTAGTGTTTACAGTTGCCATATTAGCATCAGTTAACAACGGCCATCAAGTTAGCTGCAGCATACTGGGCAATGTGTTGGACTGTGACTTAATTTAATTTTTTATTATTTAGATTATTATTTTGGTCCAAAATGTTTGCAAAATCTAAAGTGGGCCGTAAAACACGTCAGTGCGATTTTTTTTACTTTGTGAACGACCCTCGTATTTGAGCGAGATAACTTTGAAAGTGGCAAAATGAATATTTATAAATAATTAAAAAATATTTTTCACACAAAAATATAAAGGCATCTTTCTTTTTGTACACATTTCGTAATTGTGAGTTTTAGTAGACGGGGGAGATTAAGGGGCGAGGAGACGGTGGAAACAGAGGGGGTGGGCAGAAGATTTAGGCCGAGAAAGGGGAAGGAGGAGATGGGCAGAGAGATGAGAGAAAAAGAAATGGACAGACAGAGAATTGGAGGGAATATTAACGGCTAGAAATAAATAAAGAAGACCTGCATTCTAGTAGAGATTATTACGTCCGGCAGACGTATCTTTTCGTCGAGAGGTCGTGAAGTTCCAAACATACAGGTAGTAATTTCCACCAGGCGGTTACCACGAAAGATTACTGTCAGTCTACTGCAGGAAATGCGAAAGGGCCGTCTTTCTTGTCACAAAGGAAGTGTTTAGGAGAGTTCCTTATTGCGTTTTTAATCTACCTCGAGGGGCTGGACGCTACAATAGTTGGCTCTCGCACTGAACTTAAACGTGGGACTGTAGGTGTCCCGCGGAACGGTCGAAACAGACGTGGCCCCCCACAAAGGCGGTGTGGGGGGGGGGGGGGGGCGGGGGTTGCGACGTGATGAAGGGACAGGCGAAGTACACAGGGGCGCCGAGCGAAATTAATCTCAGCAGCCTGCGGACCCGAGGGACTCTTTGGCACCGCCTGTGGAAGGAAATGAGGGGAGGCAAGGCTGCCCCGCGGTGGAGACGTCGCGACGGACAGCCAGCGGAATATCAAGGGGCGGGGAGGCACCTACACCACCATCTGTCTCTCACAAGCAGACACAGACACACACACACACACACACACACTGATTACATTGTCACGCAATTTGGTTGCATACATCCTGAGAAATCACTACCCAGAACAACCACCCCTGGCCTTAATAACGGCCTTGATACGCCTGGCCCTTGAATCTAACAGAGCTTGGATGGAGTGTACAGGTACAAATGCCCATGCAGCTTCAACACGATACCACAGTTCATCAACAGTAGTGACTGGCGTAGTGTGACGAGCCAGTTGCTCGGCCACGTTATCAATTGGTGAGAGATCTGGAGAATGTGCTGGCCAATGCAACAGTCAAACATTTTCCGTATCCGGAAAGGCCCGTCCAGGACCTGCAACATGCGATCGTGCATTGTCCTGCTGAAAGGTAGAGTTTCGCAGGGATCGAATGAAGGTACAGCTATGGGTCGTAACACATATGAAATGTAACGGCCACTGTTCAAAGTGACTGAGACGTGTAACCAATGACACCCCATATCATCACGCCGGATGGTACGCCAGTATGGCGATGACGAATACACGCATCCAATGTACGTTCACCGCGATGTGAGCAATATTTGTGTTTTAAATTTTTATTTGAGATTAGCACCCTGAAAAATGCAACGAAACTTCCAGAGAAAGCTGCTACACTACTGGCCATTAAAATTGCTACACAGACAAGAAATGCAGATGATAAACGGGTGTTCATTGGACAATTATATTACACTAGAACTGACACGTGATTACATTTTCACGCAATTTGGGTGCATTGATACTGAAAACTCAGTACCCAGAACAATCACATCTGGCAGTAATAACGGCCTTGATACGCCTGGGCATTGAGTCAAACAGAGCTTGGATGGCGTGTACAGGTACAGATGCCCATGCAGCTTCAACACGATATTTCTGGATTTCCGGAAGGCTTTTGACACTGTACCCCACAAGCGGCTTCTAATGGAATTGCGTGCTTATGGAATATCTCCTCAATTGTGCGATTGAATTCAAGATTTCCTATCAGAAAGGAGACAGTTCGTTGTAATTGTCGGTAAGTCATCGAGTAAAACAGAAGTGATATCTGGCAGTCCACAGGAAGCGTTGTGTTTATAAACGATTTAGGAGACAATCTGAATAGCTCCCTTAGACTGTTCACGGATGATGCTGTCGTTCATTCGTTAGTGAAGTAAACAGAGGATAAAAAGCAACTGCAAAGCGATTTTGACAAAATTTCTACATGGTGCGAAAATTGGCAATTGACACTAAATAAAGAAAAGTGTGAAGTAATACACATGACCACTAAAAGAAATCCGCTGAACTTCAATTACGCGATAAATCAGTCAAACCTTAAGGTCGTAAATTGTACTAAATACCTAGGAGTTACAATTACGAACAGCTTTGACCGGAAAGAACACATAAAAAATATTGTGGGAAAGGCGAACCAAAGGTTACGTTTCATTGGCAGAACGCTTCGAAGATGCACCAGCTCCACCAAAGAGACTGCCTACATCACACTTGTGCGTCCCCTCCTGGAGTACTGATGCCCCTTGTGAGACCCTCACCAGATGGGACTGACGGAAGACAGTGAGAAGGTTCAGAGAAGGGCAGCTCGTTTTGTTTTATCACGTTACGGGGGGAAAGCGTCACGGAAATGTTGCACAAATTGGGGTGGAAATCATTAAAAGAAAGACGTTATTCATTACGGCGTGATCTGTTTGCGAAGTTTCAATCACCGATTTTTAGTTCTGAATGTGAAAATATTTTGCTAGCACCCACCTACTTAGGAAGACACGACCATCCCAATAAAATAAGAGAAATCAGATCGAAAACGGAACGATTTAGGTGTTCTTTCTTCCCGCGCGCTATTATAGAATGGAACGGTAGAGAAAAGTTATGAAAGTGGTGAATAATCCCTCTGTCAGGCACATAAATGTGATTTGCAGAGTATTTATGCGCATATAGATACCACAGTTCATCAAGAGTAGTGACTGGCGTATTGTGACGAGCCAGTTGCTCGGCCACGTTTTCAGTTGGTGAGATATCTGGAGAATGTGCTGCCCAGGTCAGCAGACGAACATTTCCCGTATCTGGAAAGGCCAGTACATGACCTGCAACATGCGGTCGTGCATTATCCTGCTGAGAGGTAGAGTTTCGCAGGGATCGAATGAAGGGTACAGCAACGGGTCGTAACACATCTGAAATGGAATGGCCACTGTTGAAAGTGTCGTCGATGCGAGCAAGAGGTGACCGAGACGTGTAACCAATTGCACTCCATACCATCACGCCGGGTGATACGCCAGTATGGCTATGACGAATACACGCTCCCAATGTGCATTCACCGCGATGTCGCGAAACACGGATGCGACCATCATGATGCTGTAAACAGAACCTGGATTCATCCGAAAAAATGACGTTTTGGCAATCTTGCACCCAGGTTCGTCGTTGCGTATACCATCGCAGGCGCTCCTGTCTGTGATGCAGCGTCAAGGGTAACCGCAGCCATGGTCTCCGACCTGATTGTCCATGCTGCCGGAAACGTCGTCGAACTGTTCGTGCAGGTGGTTATTGTCTTGCAAACGTCCCCATCTGCTGACTCACGGATCGAGACGTGGCTGCATCATCCGTTACAGCCATGCGGATAAGATGCCTGTCATCTCGACTGCTAGTGATACCAGGCCGGTGGGATCCAGCACGGCGTTCCGTATTGTCCTCCTGAACCCACCGATTCCATATTCTGCTAACAGTCATTGTATCGCAACCAACGTGAGCTCCCATGTCGGGATACGATAGCCCGCAATAGCAATAGCCGCGGTGGAGTAGCCAAGCGGTCTCAGGCGCCTCGCTGCACAGTGCGCGGTTGCTCGTCGTCGGAGGTTCGAATACTCCCTGGGGTATGGGTGTGTGTGTTCGTTTGTCCTTAGGTTAATTTACCTTAGTTTAAGTAGTTTGTAAGCTACGGACCGATGACCACGCAGTTTGGTCCGATAGATTTACAAACATTTGAACATTGGAGCGATAGCGATAGGCTACAATCTGACCTTTATCAAAGTCGGAAACGTGATGGTATGCATTTCTCCTCCTTACACGAGGCATCACAACAACGTTTCACCAGTCAACGCCGGAGTTTGTATATGAGAAATCGGTTGGAAACTTTCCTCATGTCAGCACGTTGTAGGTGTCGCCACCTTGTGTGAATGCTCTGAAAAGCTAATCATTTGCATATAACAGCATCTTCTTCCTGTCGGTTAAATTTCGCGTCTGTAGCACGTCATCGTCGTGGTGTAGCAATTTTAATGGCCAGGAGTGTAGTGTAGTAATTGTAGATAATGGGAAGGAAATACAGTATAAAATGCATTTTGTAGTTTTCCAAATGTTTATTAATCTCAAATAATACACAGGATGATAGGTAATTTAGAAGAAAGCTTTCCATCGAAATAGCTGCGCACCTATCGATATATCGAAAGTGCGATTACTGTTCCGGCGAGAGTTACTGTATGTGTTATGTGATTAACTACTGTCACAATACAAATCTATATCTATATCTTCTATATCTATATATAAAAGGCTTGTGTGTGTACGTGCTGACAGACTTTTCTCCATGACCACATACTGCCACCCACTCGTGGTTGTTGTGGTAGATAGCCCTTGGTCTAATGTTGAGTTTGGTCGCGGTGCGTGGCAATGGGTGAGTGACGAGCAAAAATTCGCAAAATATGCAATAAATACTCTTAGGAAAACCTATATACTCTGTGACTTACGAACTTTACGGTACGAGTCAAAATCTGTTTATAACGACGAGGAATATCAAATACACATTTTTTTTAAAAATAGATCACATGTTTCCGTCAACCACACATTACCGACTATGAACAGAGACAAAAAACAAAGATAAAAATCCAGATAGACTCAAAGATAAAAAATACTCGCGGAACATTGATCACTGTCGTGGAAGCTTGGTGGAAACACAGACATACATTAATGATATAGCCGCGACACTCTCTGCTGTGAAACTATGCGACGTAGTCCTACTCATATCCCGGCGGCCTCCTGTGATAATGTTGGCAACAGATGTCGAATAACGAGAATCATGTGACATCGTCATAAGCCAACCGCGTGACACGCAAATATTTTGTCGTGAAATCAAGCATACAGCAGGAACAGCAGTATTTATCTACACTCTATGTGGTTCGGTCATCTTTGCAACGATTTTATATCGTGTTATTGATGTTGCCAACATAAAAACGCGAGGCCGCCAGAATAGAAAGTAAAATTTTACCGAATCAGAGACATCCATTGTTGTCACATCTCATTATGACCAGAACTTTCACGCGAAACTCTTTTGTATAGAGTCTCATGATTCACACAGTCTTACAATTCATTCCAAATTCCTATTAAAGAAGATATTTGTGAAAACTGTTACAAATCAATATTCGCACTTGCAATATCGTTTTCAGAAATGTAATTTGCCAGCCGCTTTCGGCGCTGCTGTTGCAATGTGTAACTTTATGAACACAACCTAACATTGAATTTACATTGTTCCGAAGCACGGACTTAAATTAATTTCATTCTTAGTATGAAAAACTTTATGAACATTCATCGTTTTTGACAATGACTTCTGCTTAAATTTGACATTTGGCTAGGAGAGCTGAGTTTATTGACAGACAGATCCAACATGGATTGTTTTTTTTTGCTGACCTACGTCCGGAACCCAAAGAACCGTGATATACACAGGATCTTCTTTAACAACCGTTGCGAAGCACGGGCATATAAGCTAGTACAAGTATATAGTGAACTTACATTACTCCTGAGCGGCGGTTTCGTCAGAAACGAAGCCATTTGATGTGAAAGCCATCGGCAATAACCCGGTTTTTCCATACCCAGGGTATATTTTGGGGTTATCCTGCGAGCGTCTGGAGCGACCGTCTTTCCTCGTAGTTTCAAATTACGAAAGTAAATGTACTGAAAAATATATAATTGGTCTCTATCTGTAGGACGTCCTTCTGTCTTAATGGTTCCTTTTAGTGATTTTAACAACCGCTCAATATTCTGCGTGTGCACAGTTGGATCTCCAGACGAGACAAATTCAACTGAACGGTTCACGAAGGAATGGTCGAAGCCTCCTTCTTTTAAGGATGTATAAGATTGGAAACCGTCTGTAATTATCTTTGTACCTGGCAGAATGAAATGTTTGATCATCCCTACTGGGGTGTCTTGGTCTCTGGAATTTATTCTAATGACAAAACACTTTCTACGTTCTCTTTCAATTTCACCCCCCCCCCCCCCCCCCAAACATCTAAATGTGCTCAATTTCATTTTTAAGTAATCGTTCTTTCTGGTATTTCCGTCTGGTAACGCGTAATTCATCAACTTCCACTATTTGGCCAGCACCGCCTACAGGTACACTTTCATTTATAACAATAACGTAACATATTTCACACAGACCGCAAAATATATATCGTGGTGACGGACAAGTCTGTCTCCGCTGCTATGTATAGCCTCCGATCCAGCAAGGTATCAAAATGATATTTTTGTCGATAGAGAATTTGGATGCCTCAAACCATGTGTTTCTTCTTATCGTTCTTTTCTTCCCGCATTTCTTGCAAATTAACAGTTAAGGAATTTCCTTATCTGCCGATTTAACTCCTACTCGCACTGTCTGAACACCTTCGCAATTACTGCAGTTTCGAAGTCTGTTATCAGGTAATAAACTGTACATTCTATAAAATTTCACACTTTTGTCCACCGTCGACAAAGAAGGAATTAAAATTTTCCACGTTAAGCGTTCACCTGCCGAAATTGTATAACTCGAACTCATATCAATGACACTAGTAAACACGCCAATACCTTCAGTCACACTCAGTAACAGACTGAGAGATTGCGTCCCGTGTATGGCAAGTAAACATCTTAAAATTCGCGCGGCGTCATCATCGACTATCGCACACGTTCGATGTATCGATAGGTGCACGGTTATTTCGATGTATAGTTTTCTTGTAAATTACCGGAAGATGCAACAATTAAATTTCCGATTCCTCAAACTAGCCTCACTTTGCCTTCATCTCCCTTACACACTCTCGGCATACGCTGCGTCAGATTTGCCAAGGTTTCAGTTGGAACTAATCTACATTCTTGCTGCAGGACCTCCCACAATTGTGTCCCAAGGGATTAGGGTGGCCATTCCATGTTTTTCAATATTTTTCGAACCTCTAGAGCCTTCACATAGTTCTGACACAAGCGAGACGTATGTTTCGGGTCATTGCCTTGTTGTAAGACAAGCCCTTTCCCAATCAGACGCAAACCAGATGTGTCAGCATGTCACTGGAGAATGGTTCATTTTTCCATCGATTTTCACTAAATTTCCGACTTTATACCCTCCAAAGGATCCCCATACCATCACAGAACCCCCTCCACGCTTTAGAGTCGAAATTACGCACTGAGTATTGAAGCGTTCATGGGATAAAGGGCGTACAAATTGACGGCGTTTGCTTCGAAATTTTCGGATTCATCAGTGAATAAGGATCTTTCCCAATCCCCCGCTGTCCAATGTTGGTGTGTCTTAGCCCACTGAAGACTTTCCTCCTTTATGGATCTCTTTATAAGATCTTTATTGCCATTGATCGCTTATTTATTTTACATGATAACTAGTTTCGACTCGTTAAAGAGTCATTATCAAATCTTACTTGTCCAGGAATATTAAGAAACATACTTCAAATGAACCAACATGCGTGGACAAGTAAGATTTGATAATGACTTTTTAACGAGTCGAAACTAGTTAACCTTTTAAATAAATAAGCGATCAATGGCAATAAAGATCTTATAAAGGGATTCATAATTATTACATTAAACCTGAATAAGATGTCAGGTAATTATAGTACCTTTTCTCCTTCTTAACAGGTCGCAACAGTGGTTTCGTTGTTGCTACACATCCTCGGAGGTTGTTGTCTGCCAGGCGTCGTCTCACTGTTGACTCACTCACCGGTGTATCCCTCGTTGCGTTTAGTTCAGCAGTCAATTCACGGACTGTTTTTAATCCGTTACGTTTACTGGTCGTTACCAAATAATTTTCCTGGCGTCCTGATATTTTCCTGGGTACCCAGGAGCGAGAACGATCGTCGTAGGAGCGTGTTTCTCGATGCCGGTGTATGGTTTTGACATCTCCGCTGATAGAAATCGTCAGTTTCTTTTCAATTTGTCGGATACTGTTGCCTTCTTGGTGCAAACTGATTATCACTACCCGTGATTCATAAGGAATCTGGTACTTTGGGGCACTTTTCAATTAATTTTGCGGCGTGTTATACCTTCATGCATACGCAACTACAAATGAACGGAACTGTAAACGACGTACCTCTACGTAGGCATGTGGTCTACTCGCGACGGTCGCGGTGGCCGAGGGGACTGAGGCGCTACAGTCACGGTCTGCACGGCCACTACGGTCGGGGGTTCGAATCCCCCCTCGGGCATGGATATTTGTGCCGTCCTTAGTCTTAGCTAGTTCATAAGTAGTTTGTAAGCTTAGGGACTGATGACACCGTAGTTAAGTCCCATAAGTTCTACAAACATTTGAACATTTGAATTTGGTCTACTCGTGCCACCTGGCGTGTTTAGTAGAACTGTTTGGACAGATAACGTCTGTTTACATGAAACGGAGCAATACTAGTATGTTCCAATATCTACAATAATTAAGTGTACAATACTGTAAGTGTCATTATTAATCGTTATTTGCCGCGCGGGAGTAACCGAGCGGTCTGGAGCGCCACGTTACGGATCGCGCGGCCTCCTGCGTCGGAGGATCGAATCCTCCCACGGGCGTGGATGTGTGTGTGTTGTCCTTAGGTTAGTTTAACTTAGGTAGTTTGTAAGACTAGGGACTGATGACCAACGTAGTTTGGTCACATAGAATTACAAACATTTGAACATTTAACCGTTATTTGAGCTTGCTATTTCGTATTCTAGCCAATAACTCACATATATCACTTCCATCTTGCTCCGTTGTTATACGCGGCATGGTGTTTCCAAACGTATGGAGGGCAGTGTATATAGACTGCCATTGATGGATCTGGGAATGGGGAGAAAGGGGGGGGGGTTACGCTGGGCAGTCCCTCTATACTACTAATTTTAGCAGCATTTTTCCTGTAAAAAAATGCAACCAGATCTATAAACTGATGAAGAGCATTTTAACTGGAATAAAAATTAGAGTAACTTAAAACGGCAAGACCAGCAGATGTATAGCGCTCAGCTATGGACTTCCGCAGGGTTCATTATTGGCCCCCTTGTTATTTAACTTCTACACTGCGGATGCCTATCAAAGTGAACCTTTCGAGAAAAAGAAATAGACCAGAAACTTAACGAAGAACGAAACTTGCTGCACCTGTTCTACGCTAAATGGCATGTTAAAACCTAATGCGGACAAGGCGGTCAGTGTCAAAATTGTTATCAGTAATAGGGAAAACTAAAGATATTTTAACATCTGCATGAATAACCAGATCATTAAACAAGAAAACAATGCTCAATACCTTGGAGTGAACTTGACCGTACTCTAAAGTTGTTGTTGTTGTTGTTGTTGTTGTGTTCAGTCCGCAGACCGATTTGCTGCAGCTCCCCACGCTACGCTGCCTGTATTCGTCCCTCGGTCTCTCTGTACGAGTTTTACCTCCACTTCCTTCCAGTGCTAAATTCATGATTCTTCGTTGTCTCAGAATGTGACCCATAAACCTATCCCTTCTCTTGGTCAGGATATGCCACCAACTCCTTAATCGTGGTAATTTTATAGCTTCAAATAAAAAGCCATGCATTAAAGGGTTAAATCGCACTATTCAGAATATTCAGAACAAAAAGGCTCTAATGTTATAAGCGCTCTATAATATATATATATATATATATATATATATATATATATAATCATTAGATCCTTTTTGCTCGTAATGTTCAGAATAGTGTGATTTAACCCTTTAATGCAAGACTTTTTATTTGAAGCCATAAAACTACCAAGATTAAAGTATATTGCTCATATACTGAGAAAAATATTGATAAAATAATTCCTTAAAATTATTACGCACTGCTAGCAATAAAAAGTTCATAGTTATATAGAGCTTTTATGATGTACCCGATGCAATAAATGTCACTATTATTCGTCTCATCTTTCCAGAAAGTAACTCACAGTGCAACAATACTATGTGACTGACTACTTTTACATGGCAAACGAGGATTCAAATGTTAAAGATGTTTGTATAGTTTATGGGACTCAACTACGGGGTCAACAGTCCCTAAAGTTACAAACTACTTATGAACTAGCTAACACTAAGGACAGCACAGATATCTATGCCCGAGGAGGGGGATTCGAGCCCCCGACCGTAGTGGCCGTGCAGAGCGTGACTGGCGCACCTCAGTCCCCTCCGCCACCGCGGCCGGCGCAAATGAGGAATACTAAAGTAAACAAACGCACATGTCAGGACTAACTCAATGCAGCTAAGAGTCAAACTGATTCAGTACCACTCTGCAACTTTATAATTTCTAGGACGAGTTACTAGCATATGTTACACTATGTATACAAGCAGCTGCAAATTGTGGTAAAATTTGATCACTCTGATATGGAGACCACATGGCTATTGGATTTTAGAATTTCTTTATATTTATGTTACGTGAAGTTCAGGACTTAAATAACAATTAGCCAAAGACATTTGACGCAACTCTCAGAAATTCTTGAGAAAATTGACTTTGAAATTTTGCAAAGTGCACGTAGACAGTAATATCTGTCGGTTTAGCTCAAGTGGTAGCGTACTGACGTTATAACCATATAGTCGGAGGTTCGAATATTAGTGGGACCTTTTTTTTTCCTTTTCGCGTTCAATTATATAAAATATTTTCGGGTCTCTAATGTTGTGTCAATTTTTGTTTATGTGTAAGTAGACGAGTTGAAAACCTTGTCGTCATGTAAAACGGTGGTTGAGTAGGATATCTTCTTGTAAAGCCATTAGGATATAGGGAGATGACTTTCCAAATACAGTGCCGTAGCTCTTCCAAAATTAACAATCAAAGACTACCGTCGTCAACTAATGGTGAAGCCAATACTGTAAAAAATGTAACTTACGTTTTTTGATTGAAAAAAAAGTGTTCAAATGTTTGTTAAGCTTATGGGACTCAACTACGGGGTCATCAGTCCCTAAACTTACAAACTACTTATGAACTACTTACGGACTAGGACGGCACAAATATCCATGCCCGAGGGGGGATTCGAACCCCCGACCGTAGTGGCCGTGCAGACCGTGACTGGAGCGCCTCAGTCACCTCGGCCACCGCGGCCGGCTTTTGATTGACTAACCTTCCATAAAATATAGAAAATTACTAATAAACAAATACACATGCACTTTTTCGTAAAAATTACCATTGGATATTAAAATTGGGTAAGTATTCGAACACAACGGAAATTTTTTTTTTTTAAATGCCATGACATGATTCGAACCATTGATCCTGAGATTGGAAGGCCAAAACACTACCACATGAGCTACACGTACAGATGCAGCAAACCTTTTAATTATTGGTACTTAAGACTTACGTAAACTTTGCGAAACTTTAAAGTCGATTTTCTCGAACATTCTAGAGAGTTGCGTCGAATGGCTTTGGCTGATTGTTATGTAAGTTCTGAACTTTACGTAACATAAATACAAAGAAATGCTATAATCCGATACCCATGTGGTCTCCTTGTGAGAGATAATGGAAAAAATAAGGTATGTGGCTGATGAGCTATGCTAGGCATGAACATTAGAACCGCCGATGGGACATTTTTGTCCCGTGGCAGTATTTAAATACCTTCCCTTTGTTTAATTGTTTCAGGAGGTGAATGAGGCTTTATGTCTTTTAATGTTTCTTACCATAGTCCATTTCTAAATGAAAGCCACTGCTGTGAGTTACGTAGTTTTCGATAAAAAACAACAAATACCGAGAACCGTCGGTGGGACATTTTTGTCCCATTGTATATACTAAACTCTGCCGATTACTATGCACTGTTACAGGCTTTTTTTGTTGTCTGGTGCTACAATGCTGATGTGATACAATGAGTTCGTTGTGCCTGATAGAAAAAGTTAGAAGCTTTTATTGTTGTCTGCTACTACAATGCTGATGTGAAACAAGTTACAATGAATCGTATGGAGTAGATGTTGTTGACCAAATGGCCCGCAAATACTAAGTGAAAGCTGGTGGAAGAAGGTAGTCAGTTCATACTTTTTATAATATCTAGATTTAGCAGGCATCAATGCTTGGGTAATCTACAAAGAAGTGACAAACACCAAAACAACAAGACGTGATTTCAAATCAAATGTTCAAATGTTTGTAGAGCTTATGGGACCTAACTACGGGATAATCAGTCCCTAAACTTATAAACTACTTACGATCTAGCTAATGCTAAGGACGGCAAAAATATCCATGCCCGAGGGGGGATTCGAACCCCCGACCGTAGAGGCCGTGCAGAAAGTGACGCGCGCCGCAGTCCTCTCGGCCACAGCGGCCGACAGACGTGATTTCCTTCTGCAGCTTGCAGATGAACTTGCCAAAGACTGTACAGAAACCAGGGTCAGAGCTGTACCAGTTCCCGTTGAAGTATCAGAAGTAGGGGGCGGTCGCCGCCGTTGCCTGGGTTTTTGAAAATCTTGAAGAGAAGGAAAACGTTCATACAAATGTGCGTCGTGTGACAAATCAGTTCAGAAGAAATGTGTTGCTGTACTTTCCTGCGTCTGTGCAGATTGCAAAGTACAGTATACAGACAATGATGACCATTAGGTGTCTAAAAGGAATTAAATGGACTGTAATTTTATCTTAGGTAAAAGCAGAATGACATTGGACTACGGTAATATGTTGATGGTGTATTATGTGCTGTTCTTACTCATAAATGTTCAAATGTTTGTAGAGCTTATGGGACCTAACTACGGGGTCATCAGCCCGTAAACTTACAAACTACTTATGAACTAGCTAATACTAAGGACGGCACAAATATCCATGCCCGAGGGGGGGTTCGAACCCCCTACCGTAGTGGCCGTGCAGACCGTGACTGGCGCGCCGCAGTCAGCTCGGCCACCGCGGCCGGCTCTTACTTATAGAAAATATCATTTTGAACTGAAATCTTCATGCTATGGCTGGATTTCTATTTAAAAAAAAAAAAAAAAAAAAAAAAAAAAAAAAAAAAAAAAAAAAAAAGCTTGATTTCTTTATTAACTAATGAACAATTTTCAAGTATTTGCATACTGTGTTGATTTGTCTCAAAGTAAAGAAAATACTCCATACTTATGTTGTTACATGAAACCGTTTTGAATTAAATTGTATCTAATTTGTTTGTACTTAATATTTGGAATAAAAACAACATAAAAGCCTATCAGAGTCAATATTTCTGACAGAAATAGCGGTCTCTTAAAATTAAAAGGCTAGGAACAATCAGTAACGCATCGATCTGAAATGGGACAGTTTTGTCCCGGTGGCGGTATTAGGGTGTTAAAAACTACGGCGGTTCTATACCCGGGCCGCTGAAACAGTGCATTTGACGTTTCGCGTTACGGAGAGTTAAATTGGCTACACTGCTTTAGCGACGTTGCAACACTAGCCTCAATACGCACAGCAGACGAAAGTGAAATGGTTTTCAGTTGCATCTCGTAAATTTAAGCTATTTAGCAATAAAAGTGCATATAATAATTCGTAATTGAGCAGCAATTAATTAACGGCATATTAATTGAAGACCAGAGTAAAACAATGCACACGCTTTCAATAACGGAGCAAAGCAATATAGAAAATAAGCATTGAATCACGACAGATACGAAATAAACAATAATCAAGATAGTAACTTCTCTCTCTACGTTTTATAATCCGAATGCTTTTCACTCACCAATTTACGACAACAATGGTACAATTACATCCAGCTCCCCATCTACACTGTTGTCACTGCCAAAATCGTCGTCATCACCAAGACAAATCATCAACCGTTCATGATTACTGATGATCCCTTCCATTGTTTGCGCTGCCCGAATCAGTTTTTCAACGTGCTCGATCCCTTTTTTTCCCCCAAGATGCAGCATCCACATTGGCAACAGATTCAGGCAACAGCTTTTTCACCTCTGTTATTGTGAAAGACTTATTGTTTCTTAAGTAATTCTTCACGTCACTCCATACCAATTTTATAGGGTTAAAACGGCAGTGAAATGGGGGCAGATTTATTACATTGTATGGGTGTAATAGGCTTATTTTGTTTCACGAGCGATTATAAAAGAAGTTTTGACATTGACATATCTGCAGCAATATTTCTTTCTTGTAACCACTGCACCATAATTTCTTTCCGATCGTTTGAAGCGACAATGAACTTCCTGCTCAGAGCATAAGCTTCGAAGTTTTTATTCATACGAAATTGAGAGCTTACTCACACCCAAACCTTCAGATATCAGACACTCAGATCCGTACCAGACGTTGTATATCGATAGAGTATCAACCGAAACTTCTATATAATTCGTGATTTGTGCTGTCGTCCAGTAGAACGTGTATAAACTATAATAACAACAACTAACCTACGGAATAGAGCAAAAGCGTATCTGCTAGGGATAACCACGTCACGTTCCGTGGGTTAGTAAGTAGAGCATTAGATTGTCTTGTAAAGGGTCCTGGGTTCAAACCCCACCTAGGCCTTAAATTTAGCTAATCTGTAGGGTTTATTCGTAGTTTCACAGAATAAACGAACATAATCAGAACATATGAATAAAAAAACTGCATCACACATACAGCTGTATTAATAGTAATAAAAATAACAAAAAACAGTAATGTTAAAAACAATAAGTAATAACACTGTACAGATTAGCTACTTTCAAATAAAACGAAGCAAGAGTAAACTGCCAATAACACATTGCTACAAAATGGAAACAGTCCTTTTACATTTGAGGAACACGTTGCCCCTTTTAACAATTTCCAACGTACTGTAGTTTAAACAATGAAAAAAATTAAAGCGCAGTGGGGTTTGAACCCAGGACCTTCTGCACCACAAGCTAACTCTCAACCAACTAACCCACGGTGGCGTGGCTTTAATGTCGCTCACAGACACGCTTTTCTCTAATCCGTAGGTTTGATGTTACTTATTATAATTTACGCACGTTCTACTGGACGGCAGCAAAAATCAGGAATTATATAGATGTTTCGGTTGATACTCTATCGATATACAACGTTTGGTGTGGATCTGAGTGTCTGACATCTGAAGGTTTGGGTGTCACAAAACGTCAACAAAAGTCTTTTCGGTGACATTATCCAATTACTCGGAAAGTCAAGTTAAACCACTCACAGTAAAACAAATCGCAGCGAGAAAAGCACACACAACATAAACATGCGATAAACACGATACACAACGTTGTTTACGGTAGCACAGCACTAAACCGGCAACGCGGGAGTGTTGACGTCACGGCACGTGATCACTGGAAGTGTTTACCGCACTGTGATTGGATCGTTCCTAGCGACTAGCGCCTCGCACTTCTTGCTCTTCACTTGTTATTTGTAAACGTCAAGTGCAAAGTTTCAGCGGCCCGGGTATTAAAGGGTTAAGATCTGAATGTCGGAGCGACCGCCGGCGCTGGGCGAGTTTCCAGGAAAGCTGGTGGCGCCTTTGTCTAGTTTTCCTGCACACCTCAGCCCGACGGCCGGCTGATGGATGGAGGCGCGCGGTTTGTTTACTCGGCCACTCGACGCCACGCCGGCTGCACGGCCGCTCCCGTTGGAGGCCACGGCTGCAGCTGCCGTTGCCGCCTCTATTATTACTGCTGCTGCCAGGGGCAACCACTAGCCACACAATCGCCTCCAAGGCTCGCAACAACGGCAACCCTAATAGCAAATATTATTAAACACTATTAAACACCCCACTCCCATGAACCACAGACATTGCCGTGGTGGGGTGGCTTGCGTGCCTCAACGATACAGATAGCCGTACCGTAGGTGCAACCACATCTGTGGAGAGACCAGACAAACGTGTGGTTCCTGAAGAGGGGCAGCAGCCTTTTCAGTAGTTACAGGGGCAACAGTCTGGATGATTGACTGAGCTGGCCTTGTAACATCAGCTAATGTGGCTTTGCCACACAGCTACTACGAACGGCTGAAAGCAAGGAGAAACTACAGCCGTTACCTTTCCCGAGGACATGCAGCTCTGCTGTATGAATATATGATGATGGCATCCTCTCGGGTAAAATATTCCGGAGGTAAAATAGTCCCCCATTCGGATCTCCGGGCGGAAACTACTCAGGAGGATGTGATCATCAGGAAAGACAACACTGACATTCTACGGATCGGAGCGTGGAATGTTAGATCCCTTAATCGGGTAGGGAAGCTAGAAAATTTAAAAAGGGAAATGGACAAGTTGAAGTTAGATATAGTGGGAATTAGTGAAGTTCGGTGGAAAGAGGAACAAGATTTCTGGTCAGGCGAGTACAGGATTATAAATACAAAATCAATTGGGGGTATCACAGGAGTAGGATTGATAATGAATAAGAAAATAGGAATGCGGGTAAACTACTATGACCAGCATTGTCAAGATAGAAACGAATCCAACACCGACAACAGTAGTACAGGTTTATATGCCAACTAGCTCTGCCGATGATGAGGAAATCGAAGAAATATATGATGAGCTAAAGGAAATTGTTCAGACAATTAAGGGAGAGGAAAACTTAATTGTTATGGGAGACTGGAATTCGGTAGTAGGACGAGGAAGGGAAGGGAAGATAGTAGGTGAATATGGTCTGGGCAAAAGGAATGAAAGAGGAAGCCGCCTGGTAGAATTTTGCACAGAACATAATTTAGTTATAACAAACACCTGGTTCAAGAATCTCAAAAGATGGTTGTATACGTGCAAGAGACCAGGAGACACCGGGAGATACCAGATAGATTTTATAATGGTAAGACATAGATTTCGGAACCAGGTTCTACAATCTAAGACATACCCAGGGGCAGATATAGACTCTGACCATAACTTGTTGGTTATGAACTGTAGGCTGAAACTGAAGAAACTACAAAAAGGTAGGAAAATAAGGAGATGGGACCTGGATAAATTGAAGGAACGTGAGGTTCTTAAGAATTTCAGAGGGAGCTTTATGCAACAATTGACAGAAACAGGGGAAAATAAAACAGTAAAGGAGGAATGGGTAAAATTGAGAGATGAAATAGTGAAGGTAGCAGAGGACAAAATAGGTAGGAAGGCAAGACCTACAAAAAATCCTTGGATATCACAGGAGATGTAAATTTAATCGATGAAAGTAGAAAATAAAAAATGCAGTAAATGAAACAGGGAAAATGTAGTACAGGCGACTAAGAAATGAGATTGACAGGAAGTGCAAAATCGCTAAGCAGGAGTGGCTAGAAGGCAAATAGGGGAAAAATAGATACAGCCTACAGGAAAATAAAAGAAACGTTTTTGATAAGAAAAACAGCTCTATGAATATCAAGGACACTAATGGAAAACCAGTTCTCAGCAAAGAAGGCAAAGCTGAAAGGTGGAAAGAGTATATAGAGGGGCTCTACAAAGGAAATGAACTTCGAGACAATATTGTAGGAAGGGAAGAGGATGTAGATGAAGATGAAATAGGAGATACTGTACTGAGAAAAGAATTTGACAGAGCCCTTAAAGAACTAAGTCGAAACAAGGCCTCTGGAGTAGATGATATTCCCTCAGAGCTACTGAAGTCTCTGGGAGAACCAGCCATGACAAACCTGTTTCACCTGGTGTGTAAGATGTATGAGACAGGCGAAGTACCCTCAGACTTTAAGAAAAATGTTATAATCCCCATTCCAAAGAAAGCAGGTGCCGACAGGTGTGAAAACTACAGAACCATCAGTTTAATAAGTCATGGTTGCAAAATATTAACACGAATTATATACAGAAGGATGGAACAGGTGGTAGAAGCCGACCTCGGGGAAGATCAGTTTGGGTTCAGGAGAAATGTAGGAACGCGGGAGGCAATACTCACTTTACGGCTTATCCTAGAAGATAGATTAAGAAAAGGCAAACCTACATTTCTAGCTTTTGTACATTTGGAGAAGGCTTTTGACGATGTTGATTGGAATAAACTCTTTCAAGTTATGAAGCAAGCAGGAGTAAGATATAGGGAGCGTAAGGTTATTTACAACTTGTACAAAAACCAGACAGTGGTTGTCAGAGTTGAAGGGCATGAAAGGGATGCAGTGGTTGGAAAGGGAGTAAGACAGGGTTGTAGTCTTTCTCCATTGTTGTTCAATTTGTACATTGAGCAAGCTATAAAGAAAAGCAAGGAGAAATCTGGAGGAGGAATTAAAGTTCAGGGTGAAGAATTAAAAACATTGCGTTTTGCCGACGACATAGTAATTCTGTCAGATACAGCAAAGGACCTGGAAGAGCAATTGAACGGAATGGACAGTGTTCTGAAAGGTGCATATAAGATGAACATTAACAAGAGCAAAACTAGGGTAATGGAGTGCAGTGTAAGAAAATCAGGTGATGCTGAAGGAATTAGATTGGGAAACGAAGCAATAAAGGAGGTAGATGAGTTTTGTTATTTGGGCAGTAAAATAACAAATGATGGTCGCAGTACAGAGGATATAAAATGCAGAATGGCAATGGGTAGAAAAACGTTCTTGAAAAAGAGAAATTTGTTAATCTCGAATATTGATTTAAGCCTAAGAAGTCCTTTCTGAAGGCATTTGTGTGGAGTGTTGCCTTGTATGGGAGTGAGACATGGACGATAAACAGTGCGGACAGGAAGAGGATCGCGTAACTAATGAGGAGGTACTGAACAGAATTGGGGAGAAAAGAAATTTCTGGCATACCTTGACTAAAAGAAGGGATAGATTGGTAGGACACATTCTTAGACATCAAGGAATTGTGAATTTAGCGTTGGAGGGAAGTGTGTGGGGAAAAAAATCGCAGAGGAAGACCAAGAGATGGATACAGTAAGCAGATTCAGACAGATGTAGGTTGCCGTTCTTATGTGGAGATGAAGAGGCTTGCTCAGGATAGGGTATTGTGGAGAGCTGCATTAAACCAGTCTCCGGACTGAAGACCACAACAACAACAACATTAAACACCGTCAGAATATTCGGTTCCGGCAGTGGCGGGGCGTCCCGTGTGTTCACTGCTTCAGTGAACACCCGGAAAAAAGATCGTCCTGTAAATAAAGTAAATATAATATACTAACTGCAAGTATCCGGCTTTGCCCGGGTTTAAAATTAAGGGAACAGACAACAATTGCGTCTTATAAGTATAGAGATTCCAATCGAAGTCTGTAAAGCCCTTTCTATATTCAGAGAAACAGTTGTAAGTGCTCCGCCCTGAACCTTTCTCTTGAGCCATGTTTTCGCACATGCAGGGTCGGCTTTGTTAATCGGTTTTGCCTTGTTAATAGTTATACGATGGCCAGATGCCCTTCCTGTCGTCACCCCATTCCCTTCAGGAGGAAATGTGTAATCCAAATGTTTTCGTATAGTGTGATATGTGTGTTACGAAATGTTTGTGAATCGTGTAACTGAGGCGGGACTTGGGAGCCAGCCCAGTATTCACCTAGGGGGATGTGGAAAACCGCCTAAAAACCACATCCAGGCTGGCCGGCACTCCGATCCCCTCCGTTAATTCGCCGGGCGGATTCGATCCGGGGCCGGTACGCCTTTCCGTCTCGGAAAGCGGTGCGTTAGACCACAAGGCTACCCGAGCGAGTTGCTTCACCCTGTATACACAGGTATAATCCGTCTTAGACTTCGAATAGTCCAACTGGTACCGACCGACCGCCGTGTCATCCTCCGTTCGAAGGCGTCCCCTGATGCGGTATGCAGGGGGACGTGGTCAGCGTCCCGCACTCCCGTTCGTTGTGTCGGTTTTCGTGACCGGAGTCGCTACTTCTCAGTCATTCGTTACGCGGTATGTTTTTAAGCCCTTTCTACACGGGAAGTGAGTGTACGAGATTACCCATGATGCACCGGTTTCGCCGGCCGGATACAGTGCAGACGCGTCCACTTGCAGAAGATACGCATACGATCGCTAGTAGACGGAATAGGGTGGATCCTATTCTCACGCGTATGGAAGTGCTTCGCGCATGCGCAGACGACCGAACGGGGAACCCAGCAGACAAACGGAGCCAAGTCGCGAATTTGTTTGAGAATGTGTACTTTTCTCCTGCTCAGAGGAACGTAGTTTTTCGACTCAGTCGCAAGTTTTTTTAGGAGGTGATACAACAGACGAATTGCATTAAAAATTTAATATAATCGGTGTACTATTTTTTATTGAATACAGAGATATAACTGTTAATATGAAATCCAAACAAACTAAGACCAAATGTAAATGAAGTCATTGTCACTGATTTACCCATCGGTTCCTGGTAGTACAACAACACACTGACTTCAAAATATAATTTTTTGTATGTTCTGCACGTTCATTTCCACTTAGTTTCCCGGTTTTCGGCTTACTAGAACATATTCAGACTTTAAAGTACGTCGAAAACCGGTTATTTAAATAAAAATCAATATGGTGATCTACCAAGAGCCGACGAAAGAATCGGTCAAAAATCCAAATTTGCATGGGCTTTAAATTTGTTGTACGCACCGAGAGCTGTATCTCAGTACCCAATAAAAACTGGACACATCTTATATGAAATTTTAACTGCAGATCGTCCTTATTACCATCTTCTAAAATATTTGCTATTTTCCTTAAACATTCTGTAGTTAATAGATGAAATATTTGTTTTTGGTGAGCATTACTTGAAGCTTTATGAAAGTGAAAGGTCTATGTACAGACACCTGAGCTTGTTCCTCATATACATAGGTGCCTCAAACCGCAGGGGCTGGAAGTATGTAGTCGCATTTTATTATAATGAGGACGTAAACACATGTGAGCGACGTAGTTACGAATGAAGTGCACGAAAACAATTAAATACAGTTTCACAGTGGCAGTCAAAATCACAATTAAATGTTTTAAACATCACAATATATCATACAATTTCGAAAAGTGATGTTAACGCGGCGATTCATTTGCTGTAAGTTGACAACAAACGAAGTAGACCGTGAAGCAGACGACTCAACAAATGCGTACCGTTTGAACGCTTCTTTGTAGTTCGACGGTCTATCGCAAGGGGCGCTGTAGCTGCCAACGACTTTCTTTTGCGTGTTGCACGTCTGGTATAGAAAGGGCTTTACGATCCAGCCGCTTGGCGCTTTTCAGTTGTGAAGTAGCAGAAATTCACTGGGCGTTTCCCAACTTCTGTGTTACACTTTGGTAACACAATGGAGTCGCATTTGGGAGGACGCTGGTCCAAACTCGCTTTCGGCCATCCTGATTTCGGTTTTCCGTGATTTCCCTACATCAATCCAGGAATATGACGCCCCTCTCCCCCCCCCCCGGGGGGGGCTCACGGTTCTTTCGTGAGCACGTGCGTGGCGAGCTCGGGGCCCCTAGTGATGCAGTCTTCCTTCCTTCTTTACTTTCCAGACTGCATTTCCTTCCCCCCTCCCCTCCTTTCCTATCACCACTCCTTCCTCTCCCCACCGGGGGACTGATGACCTTGGCAGTTTAGTCCCCCTGTTCTAATGCCAACCGAATATGACGGAATGGTTCCTCGCAAAGAGCACGGCCGATTTCCTTCACCGGCCTTAGCCAAAATCTGTCCCTGCTTGACTCAAGGTCAACACGGATTTAGAAAATATCGTTCATGGGGAACACAACTAGCTCTTTGCTCACACGAAGTGATGGGTGCTATCGACAAGGGTTCGCAAATCGATTCCGTATTTCTTGATTTCCATAAGGCTTTTGACACCGTACCTGAAAATATTCAAATGTTCAAATGTTTGCTAAGCTTAAGGGACTTAACTACGGGGTCATCAGTCCCTAAACTTATAAACTACTTACGAACTAGTTAACACTAAGGACGGCACAAATAACCATGCCCGAGGGGGGATTCGAAACCCCGATCGTAGTGGCCGTGCAGACCGTGACTGGAGCGCCTCAGTCCCCTCGGCCACCGCGATCGGCACCGTACCTGACAGACCGCTTTTAATCAAATTGCGTTGTTATGGTATATCGCCCCAAATTTGCGATTGGATAGGGGATCTCCTGTCAGAGACGACACAGTTTGTAGTAATCGATGGTAAGGTATCGACTAAAGCAGAGGTGATCTCGGGCGTTCCACAGGGTAGTGTTATTGGTCCTCTGCTGTTCCTTATTTACATAAACGATTTAGTGGAAAATCTAAGTAGCTCTCTTAGGTTGTCTGCAGATGACGCCGTCATTTACCGTCTAGTAAAATCATCTCAAGATCAAAACCAACTGCAGAACGATCTGAATAAGATATCACTATGGTGTAAAAATTGGCAATTGAGTGTAAATAATGAGAAGTGTGAAGTCGTCCACATGAGTTCGAAAAGAAATCCGTTAAACTTTTTTTACAAGATAAATCAATTAACAGTGAAGACCGAAACTCCACAAAATATCTAGGAATTACTATTACTTCAGACTTACACTGGAAAGATCACGTAGATAATGTCGTGGGAAATGCGAACCAAAGACTGCGTTTTATTGGCAGAACTCTTAAAAGATGCAACAGAAATACTGAAGAGACTACATAACACTACGCTTGTCCGTCCTTTTTTGGAGTATTGCTGCCCAGTGTGGGACCCTTATCAGATGGGTTTGACGGAGGACATCGAAAGAGTCCAAAGAAAAGCAGCTCGTTTCGTATTGTCACGTTACGGGGGAGACTGCGTTACGGAAATGATGCAGGATCTGTCTAGGAATCATTACCACAACGACGCTTATCGCTGCGGCGTGGGCTACTCACGAAACTACAGGCGCCAATATTCTCCTCCGAACTGCGAAAACATATTGTTGACTCCCATTTACATAGGTAGAAATGATCATCAGAGTAAAATATATGAAATCAGAGCTCGAACGGAGAGATTCAGGTGTTCTTTCTTCCCGCGCACTTTTCGAGGATGGAATGGGAGATAAATAGTAAAACGGTGGTTCGATGAACCCTCTGCCAGGCACTTAAATGTAATTTGCAGAGAATCCCATGTGGATGAAGATGTAAATGTACTTCGTCTGTAATGACCACGGCGTCGACGGGGCGTTCGACCTTGATCTTCCTTCCTTCCTTCCTTCTGTCGTAAAATTAATGTGCATCAGAAGCTTGCGAGATGAGTCAGTCTGTGTGTGTGTATGTGTATATCAGACGGACAGGAATGTTCCGCCTCTAAATAAACAGTCTTTTACGACTGGTGACGCACAGAGCTCCGTGGTGGGATGTAAACACCGATATGCTGCGTATGGCGTAGACGTATTCAGTTGCCCGCATTTGCCGTTGAAGATAACAAACGTCTCCTGCTCCAGCCGTTTGTCGATAGCAATCTAAACTGATAGCGCGGTGTGTTGGCAGTCTGTGTAAACGACGTTTTAATTGCCTGCCATAACTGCGGCGCAATGAAAATTTAATTGATAACACAGCATCCTGAGTTTCAAGATGGCGATCATAACGGCAGCATAGAAGATGCATGAACTGTTTACAGTGACGCACACTGGACGTCTTAAACAAACATGTCAGCTTTTATGCACTCCCAATTACGCGTGCAGTCAGATGAAAATTCGTCTTCAAGTAAATTGTTTTTCTTCCGGCTAACTATGACTGTTGTAGTAATACACACATTAACTGACCACCTGTGAATTGGTAATAGTCCTATACAGATTTGGTTACCTTACATCGATGGCAAACATGTTTATCTGATCTGGACTCACTAGTGCAACCCGTCATTCCGTAAAGAATACAATTCCTATGTATAGAATTGCTTTAAAACTGTGATCTTTGTATACAAAGCAGTGTGTCCATATGTTTGTGTGTTTGTTTGTATATACTTATTGCTTACAAATCTACAGTTTTGTTCCATTCCTCTCGAAATTTTGCACACGTAAGCTTCAATCCTTGAGGACGGTCGCCGTAATCGTAAGGATCCCGCACAACAAATAGTTCACGAGATATGACGTCATAAAAAAATGAAATGCGAGATAAAATTGCTGCATTACGCGGCAATATTGCACATTTCTTTGTAAACCTCTGGACCGATTTCAACCAAATAAAGTACACATTTTTCTTACCGTGAGGTAGAATTCTCTAATGGTAAGAACCACAGAGGACACATGATTCCTGAGATATAACGTTATAAACAATAGGAGTTGCAAGAAACTGCCGCATAATGCGACGAGACTTTATGAATGCAGTATATGAGAACGAGGTTACTTCGCGACTTGCAAAAAAATTTGAACGTAATTTCAAACCTTTATTGAACTATTTCTCGCTGACAACCATAGCAAAATTATGAAAGGAAAAAAGTTTCTCGCTTACTACTTTTCTACTGTTATTGGACTAAAACTACGGCATTTGGTATAACGATAGAAATTTCTACATTACAAATTTTAGCGGCATGAAATTTTACAGACAGTATACACACATATAGTTGAATGCACCTTCGAAATTGTATCACAGTACGGCACGTAGTTCATGAGATCCAATGTTCAAATGTTTGTAAATCTATCGGACCAAACTGCGTGGTCATCAGTCCGTAGCTTACAAACTACTTAAACTAAGGTAAACTAGCCTAAGAACAACACACACACCCATGCCCCAGGGAGGACTCGAACCTTCGACGGCGAGCAACCGAGCGCTCCACAGCGAGGCGCTTTAGACCGCTCGGCTACTCCACCGCGGCAGTTCATGAGATATGAGCACATAAACAGTAACGCTCATGGAAAATGAGCACATAAACAGTAACGTTCATGGAAAACCGCCCCATCATGCACCAAGTTTTAATCTATTAATTCTTTGCTACTAATTGTATTCCCAACAAACACATACACACATACAAATGAATATATGCCAGAAAAATTATACAATTGTACAACATATTGTCCATTAAATATGGGATCGTGCGAATTTTATATGTCATTTTTATTTTGACTACTATCTTTCTTTGTTTGGATACTGCACTTATAATTTTTTACATTATGCAAGACAGTGTTATTTCTTATATATTATTCGATAAATATAACATGATTTTAGAAAAAAGAAGAGGAACAGAGAGAGAAGGCAGAAATAAATAAATGAATACTCAAGCAACGGCGGGTTTTTAACTAGTTACCTTATAAATGAGTTAATGTGCTAAATTTTTTACTTTAACAATTTCTACCCGACTGTTCTTAAAATTCCATGCCCATTTACAAAAGCATAAAACAAAATGGAAGCTGACATCTGACTTATGTTCCTGACGGGACGTTAGAGTCCCTCTGACGTATCATGTGTAACTCGCTGACCGCGACTGTTCAACAGTATCTCTGGTCACAGAGACCAGTAAATGAAGGACCGTTAATGATCTCTATACTACCTGGATGTTGAACTTCAGCTGTCTGGGCATGCCAGCCATAGATGTTATTATTTCATTTCTTGCCAAATTCAAATATGGTTGCTAAGAAGTATTACAAGAAAACTAGAAGAAAATACATTTCAATTACGCTCCCATATTAGCCTATTACATCGTGTATTGACGTAAATTTCAAATCAGCAGGGTAAGCAACAATGCTTTATCATGTAATAACTGTTGCAAATTCGTATGCCACATTCAAACATGTCGGACAATGAGAAAACGTGTGGAAAACATCTGAATGTGCAGGCACGCAGTAATTCTATGCTCAGAACCAGAGTTAAACATCCAGAGATCACTGAGGACCGTCTTATGCCTGTGTGCACGGTTTCGTCAGACGAGTTTGGCAGCTGTTTGTCACAAAAGCACTCTGTTGTGAGTATTTTGGCGTTCGTAATTTGGTTTTGTATTGTTTTTAGCTAATGCAGTTTCAAATTATTCAATGAATGGAATTCGTTTAATTATATGGCATTACAAAATGTGCAAGGGTCTTTTTTTTATCTCGACAGTCTGTCAAAGGCATTATAGTGTATCTCATTTTTGGAGCTTTCGTGGTTGTTAGGAATCTGTAATAATTTGTTGTACATTTGTTTTCCTTTGTTTGCGAATTACGGAATATGATGCTGTCCAGATATAGCTATAAGTTTTTCCTCGTCAGATTAGTGTCTACCATGGCATTTCGATATAAAAATTCAGCTGTTTGTTACTGGTAAATCTTTATGTAAACAGAGCTAAGCATTCCACACTGTCTATTAATAGCATTATATCATGTTGGGACTTCGAAATTCCGATTTAATTTTTTTTCCACATAAAATAAGGAATATAAATACCCGTGAATACACTAATGTGTTTCATTCACTTTGGTAGTAAAATAACCAAATTTGACGTACGTGTTCCTATATTAGATGGCGTGGACAGGAAAGAGTTAATCATTTAATCGAGAAATTTTTTAGAATTTATTTGAAATGGTATGTAAAGCTTAGAAGTCACTAACTGCTGTCATTATCAAACCACTGGCTAAGAGAGAAACGTCGCGTAAGATGGCGACATTAAGGTAAATTAAAAATTTTATGACATTTGCGTTGAAATAAAATACTTTATTTGATTGTTTCATGTATCCCCTTGAAGTGTTCTTCCTGTCTCAGTTGAAACATGAAGTATTCTGGTCGCTGGTTAAAATATTTTCTTCCATCCACGAACCAACACTTCCATATTTAAGTTAACTTCCAGCCAGGTTAAGGACGTGATTTGATGTAGCTGTATTAAATTTTATTTAGGAGATCCAGCCTCAGTAGTTTCCAAAACGTGATGTTATAATTTATAAGTTTCTTGATGTTAATTGTTCAACTGAGATGCTCTTTATAAATATAAATAAGAGCTCAAGTTTACTGCGAAACTTCTCAACTCAATTTATTCGCCTTATTACATTTCAAGACGTAAATTGGAACAATGTGTTCAATATCAACGAAGTCATGAATGAATAATACAAATTAACGTGAACATACATACAAAATCAACAAGAATTAACGCTTCATTTGTCTTTTCTGTCCTTCTCAGCTACTCTTAGATCATGGAGAAACTTCTTCAGTTACTTCGTATGTCATCTGAGACTAATTTGCGCCGTCTTTCGCCCCCTGTAACAGACATTGATTCTGACGAAAGCTTCTGTTCTGCGCAAACCTACTATTAACTTAATACTTGGATACCTCAAGTCGATGTAAAAGAGGTAATAGTGTTCAACGTAACACTACACCCTTTAGAAAGCTACTAAACGTATTATAAATCTGAAGATTTTTGGCCCACTTTAGGTCACGGTAGTAACACTAAAAGTGGGCCTTTGCGATCGTTTTTTGACAGCTCGAAATTTAAATGAAAATAACGGCTTCGCCATTCATCTGACACGAAAATTGAATAACAGAATTTGTAGAGAAGAAAATTATCTACAGCTTTGCTCTTCTATATATATATATTTTTTTTTTTTTTTTAAATCGTGTCGTTTCAGAGATATTTGCAAAAATAACGGCGATTTTGGGATGTCTGTCTGTCTGTCTGTCTGTCCGTAACGTGTTCCCACTTTTTAAGACGAGCCGTTCAACCGATCAGCACCAAATTTTACAGACATAATTGTAGGCCGTCAGAGACCAGAACCTCACTTTTTCAAATTTTTCGGACAAACAATACGGCAGTAATACCAAAAAAATCCGTTTGTAATATAATTGTAATTTCAAACGAACCGTTCATCTGACACGAAAATTGAATAACCTAATTGGTAGAGGGGATAATTCTCTACAACTTCGCTCTATTATCTTTTTTTTCATATATTGCATCGTTGCAGAGATATATGCAAAAATAACGGAGATTTGACACCCTCCATTGATTTTACGAAAACCAGCCGTTCGCAGATGTCACGTGACATTCCACGCCCAGAACACTCTCTGGCATACGCCAATTTGCTTTGCGTTTTTGATGATTTTCTTATAATAACTTACACGTTGTTCTTTCAAAGCAACGGCGCACTGAAGAATTAACAAAATCATGTCGTTCTTCGTACGAAAAATGACAATCTAGTGTCTAAAAATGCCACATTAGCATCAGTTAACAACTGCCATCATTAGTACGAAAATTAAGAGCGACTTTCGTAATTGTTCGCCGTAGTGTAGTAGGCAGCGTGCTGGGTTGTGATGCACATGGTACGTGGTTCGGGACCCGCCACTACCAAAAAAAAAAAATTTCTCCTTTTTCCTAAAAGGGTTACGTGTTGGGTGCATAGATATTATCACAATAGTAGAGTCGTAATCATATCACTATAATTTTTTATTATTTATATTATTATTTTTGTCCGAAATGTTTGCTAAAAACTATAAAACTACAAATTTAAAGTGGGCCGTAAAACACGTCAGTGTGATTTTTTTATTTTAGATGTTTATGTTGCTGATAGTACCATTCGTCAAGTTACCTTACAGGAAGAATAAGATGACTTTGGGGTGTGGGTAGGATGACGAAATGAATATGTAGAACACGAAGACATATTTATTGATGCTTATCTATTTATTACAAAAGTCGCAAGCATAGCATTTCGCCTTTGCTTCACTGCACATGATTTCACTCTTGGCATCGAGAATATTGATACCACGATTGTGTCTTTCCAATCTTCACAGACTCTTTCACCTACACAATCGGAATCAGTCTCAGGGTACTCAAATTCAGTGGATCAATGGAACTTTCACTCTGCAGCGGAGTGTGCGCTGATATGAAACTTCCTAGCAGATTAAAATTGTGTGCCGGAACCGGGATTCGAACCGGGGACCTTTGCCTTTTTTTTAACTACTGTTTAGCAAAAAGCCGAAACACGTGTTTCTTTATGTTCCACTAGCTGAAAACCCGGCATTACCCGGGTATTTATTATTTTCTTCCTGCCATTTTTCAGGTATATATTCAGTTGTATAAGTGCTGTATGTCTGTAAAATTTCTTGGGAATACAATTAGTAGTAAAGATTAAAACTTGATGCATGATATTGCGGTTTTCCATGAACGTTACTGTTTATGTGCTCATATCTCATGAACTATGTCTCGTACTGTGATACAATTTAGAAGGTACACTCAACTATTTGCCTATATACTGTCTGTAAAATTTCCTGCGGCAACAATTTGTAGTGTTCGGAGTATAAGTTGTAACGTTATATACCGAAAGACGTAGTTTTACTCCATAAACAGCGGAAAAGTAGTAAGTGAGAAACGTTTTTCCTTTCATCATTTTACTTCGGTTGCCAGCGAGATAAAGTTTAATAACGGTTTGAAATTATGTTTAAAGTTTGTTGCAAGTAGTTAAGTACTGTCATCTCATACAGTGTATTTCGCATTTTTTGCGATTTCTATTGATTATGACGTAATATCTTTTGAACCATGTGCCGTATGTGATTCTTAACCATGCTGCAATTGTTACCTCACGGTAAAGAATGTGTGTACCAAATTTGGTTGAAATCGGTTTAATGGTTGAGGAGGATATGAGCAACATTGTCGCAAAATGCAGCAGTTTTTCGCGCATCTCATTGTTTATGACGTCATATCTCGTGAACTAGTATATATCGTATGTGATTCTTACATTTACGGCGACCGTCCTCATGGATTGAAGCTGACATATACAAAATTTCATAAAGATTGGAACAAAACTGTAGATTTGTATGCAACACGTACAAACATACGGACACTGCTTTATATATTAGAGATACAGAACGTCCATGTTAAATTCTATCGAAATCGATGACCACATGTCAGACCCTCTCCTTGTTAGCTATTTACTTATAAACCCACATTTGCTAATTATTGTGATGATAATTTCCCTTTATCACAGTGGCTATTTTTATTAATAATATTTTTTTCGAATAACCTATTACTCAATAGATGATGAACGAAACCTTTTAATAATCAACCGATTTAATTAAACTACGATTTATTTCTTAAGTAGCGTTTAATTATGAACGCCTAATGCTGAACCACTCTTTTCTCTTTCTTGCAGGTAAGTCATCGAAGTCTACCGGCAAGTTCCATGATGACCATAAACTTTATGGCATCAATTTCTCCTACGATATCGCCTGACTTCCCAAATGCGGTACTGTATTCTTATTTGAGCCACAGGTAAGAACCACTGGATTGTATTCGACTCTTTTCTCTCGTGCAAATTTAAACACGCCTTTGGGAGAAACGCTGAAGAGATTTATTCCACTAATGCCATACGTTACTTTTCGAATGGGAAACATGCGCTTTACACTACAGCTACTCATTGCGATTAAACGCGCGCGGGAATGGCCACGTGGTCTGAAGTAAATGTTTGTACAGCTTATGAGACTTAAGTACGGGGTCATCAGTCCCTAAACTTACAAACTGCTTATGAACTAGCTAATACTAAGACCTAAAATAGACCAGAAGAAGGACACTCAAGGGCTCGAAACCAGTCGTTAAAAATAATCACAAGCAACTGATTGCTGCATTTTATTAATTTATAATCTGAACAGTTGCTGAAATGGATAAATACTTCTTCTAATACTAAAATGTCCATGCCCGAGAGGGGATTCGAACAACACCACCTAGAAGACAAGGCCTTACAACAGGCCGTGCCTACGTCACACTTAGAGGCCGCGGCCGCCATCTGACTGGCCGTCCGCTGCGCGGCGGTGGGCGTGCCCCAGCGGCCAGCCAGTGAGGTGGCGGCCGGGGCCTCTTAAGTGTGACGTAGGCACGGCCTGTTGTAAGGCCTTGTCTTCTAGGTGGTGTTGATTCGAACCCCCGACCGTAGTGGCCGTGCAGAACGTGATTGGCGCGTCGCAGACCGCTCGGCCACTACGACCGGCGTGATCTGATGTGGCAAGTCGTAGATCGGGCGGCCGCTTCCGCCGGAGGTTTGATTCCTCCTTCTGGCATATGTGTGTTTGTTGTCCTTAGCATGAGGTAGTATAAGTAGTGTTTAAGTTAACGCAGTGTTGAGCTCAGTAGTTTGGTCGCTTAGGTCTTACACTAATTTACGCCTGCAGTAATGATGTCCTGGGTTTTGCGAGAGTAGATTTTGACATCCTGGGTGTTGTGTTGTTGTGGTTTGATGCAGCTCTCCATGCTACTACTCTGTCCTGTGCAAACCTCTTCATCTGCGAATAAGAGCGGCAACCTATTCTCCATACGCCGAAACGAGAGACGTACTGTAAACAAGGCAAGACGCGTGACCACAGCGCTGCCGTCGAGGGGTGTACAAGGCACGGGCGCACAGTCAGCGTGGCCATCTCCATTGCAGGTGTGAGCTCGTTACTGCGTGTTGTACAGCGGCGATTTCAGGATCTCGTAAGTTCATCTTTAAAGACATTTGAAAGACTAGTTGAACCTTCGAGAAGCGGATTTAAGATGTTCTTCCTCGGCTTGCAGTTATTGTTGTTTACAAAGCGCCGTACCATTATCGAAAAAAAAAAAAAAAAAAATGTTCAAAGGACTGTAAATCTATCGGACCAAACTGCGTGGTCATCAGTCCGTAGCTTACAAACTACTTAAACCTAGGTAAACTAACCGAAGGACAACACACACACACCCATGCCCTACCATTATCGTAGAAAAGAAAAAGTTCCCAGTGCGAATTCCAATAAGGACAAAATATCAGTGTGGCTAAAATCTAAAAACCTCAATTTTGAAGACGGTATGTTGAAAAAATAACTTTTAGATATATTTCAAAATTACAGAACAGTGCACAACGAATACGCGATAGATGAAATGACGAAGAATGCAGGGAAAACTGTTCTTAGAATTCCTTCGTACCGCTGTGAATTAAACGCCTTCGAGTAAGTGTGGGCCAGAATCGAAGGCTATGTTGCAGCGAAAGACAAAAAAAACACAAAATGCCGGAAGTTAAGGAAATGCAAGAAAAACAATGACTGGAGAAGTTTGGAACAAGTATGTCCTCCGTGTCGTATTTTTAGTTGAAAGTCAAATGTGGAAATTGTAGAGGAGCGGTTTGGTATAAACCTCAATGTAAACAGTTCAGGTTTGACAGAATTAACCTTGCTTCGCCGACCTTTACCATTATTATTACTGGGAATGTTATTAAAAATTGTGTATGAATGGAGCGTTTGGTAAGCAACCTGTTTAAAAACAAATCTGCTTTGACAGGATGGACTCAGTTTCATCGTCCTTTTAACATTATTGTAACTGGCTTTGAATCTTCCTTGTCGTGCTTTATTTCAAATGTTTGTATAGCTTATGGGACTTAACTACGGGGTCATCAGTCCCTAAACTTACAAACTAGCTAATACTAAGGACGGCACAAATATCCATGCCCGAGGGAGGATTCGAACCCCCGACCGTAGTGGCCGTGCAGACCGTGACTGGAGCGCCTCAGTTCGCTAGGCCACGGCGGCCGGCGTGCTTTATTTCGTTACATTGTTGCCCAGGTTTCTCAGGGTCCGCTATGACGTCAGCTCGGCAGCCAGCCGACGCCACCAGCTGCAAAGCGTGCGCCAAGGATTTTGTACACCCCTTCGTATCACGTGAACACCGAATGCTTTCTCTGGAAACGATCGTAGTCGCTCACGTGACACTGTTTTCGTTTCGTCCCAGCTCTCGGTGAACGGACTATAAATCCTTTTGACCCTGCTTACTGTATTCGTCTATCGATCTCGCTCTATGATTTTCACTCCACACCCTTCCTTCTAATGATTATTTGACGATTCCTTGATATCACAGAATGTGTCCGTCCCACCAGTCTATCCCTTCTCTTAGTCAGGATATGCCAAAAACTCCTTTTCTCTCCAATTCTGTTGAGCACCTCATTAGTTAAGTAATCTACCATCTGATATTCATCAGTCGTCTGTAGCACCACATTTCGAAAGCTTCTGTATTTGTGTGTGTGTGTGAACTCCTTATTATCCACGTTTCACTCCCAAACAATGCTACACTCCAGACAACTGCTTTCAGAAAGGATTTCCTAACATTTAAAATAATACTTCGTATCAGCAAATTTCGCTTCCCAGAAACGCTTTTTTTCCCATAGCCATTCTGCATTTTATATCTTCTTTACTTCAGCCATCAGAAGCTGTTTTGGTACCATTATAACAAAATTCATCTATAGTCTATTCATCGAGAGCTGGGACGAAACATAGTGTCACGTGAGCGACTTCGCTCGTTTACAGCGAAAGCATTCGGTGTTCACGTGATACGTAGGGGTGTGCAAAGTTCTTGGCGTACGCTTTGCAGCTGGCGGCGTTGGCTGGCTGCTGAGCTGACGTCATAGCGGACCGGGAGAAACTTGGCAACATTGTAACGGATTAAAGCGTAAAGTTCTTTCTGTTGAAGTAGATATATTTTGTTTCAGGTTGATAACAAAACCCTCCATTCAAATAAATTCAATTTTTAATAACAATATCAGTAATAATTTTAATGGACATCGAAACAATGTTCACTCTGTCGGACTTGAACTGTTTTCATTGAGGTTTATAACAAACCGCCCCTATCTCTCTCTCTCTCTCTCTCTCTCATCTATAATGCAGTCTAATTTCCACATTTGATTTTGAATTTTTTCTACCACATGGAGGACGCATTTGTTCAAATCTTCTACGTAACTGTTCATACTGCTTCTTCTAGCAGTTCTTTAACTTCCGGCATTTTGTATGTTTTTTATTTTATTTTATTTAGGATATTTATTTATTTTGCTTCAACATAGCCTTTGATTCTGGCCCGCCGCGGTGGAGTATCCGAGCGGTCTAAAGCGTCTCGCTGCGGAGAGCGCGGTTGCTCGCCGTGGTGGTTCGAGTCCTCCCTGGGGCATGGGTGTGCGTGTTTGTGCTTAGGTTAGTTTACCTAGGTTCAGGTAGTTTGTAAGCTACGGACTGATGAGCACGCAGTTTGGTCCTATAGATTTTAAAAAACATTTTTTTTTTTTTTTTTTTTTTTTTTTAGTCTGGCCCACACTAACTCGATCGCATTTAATTCACAGTGGTATGGGGGAATTATAACAACAGTTTTCCCTGCATTCTTCGCCATTTCATTGTCGCGTATCCGTTGTGCGCTATTCAGTGATTTTTAACTATATCTAAAAGTTCTTTCTTCAACATACTGTCTTCAAACTCGATATTTTTAGATTTTAACCACTCTGATATTTCGTGCTTATTGGAATTAGCATTGGAAACTTTTTGTTTTCTACGAGAGCCGGCCGCGGTGGCCGAGGAGACTGAGGCGCTCCAGTCACGGTCTGCACGACCACTACGGTCGGAGGTTCGAATCCCCCCTCGGGCGTGGATATTTGTGCCGTCATAGTTCGTAAGTAGTTTGTAAGTTTAGGGACTGATGACCCCGTAGTTAAGTCCCATAGACTATACAAACATTGAACAACATTTTCTACGAGAATGATACGACGCGTTATAAAGAACAATAACTGTGTTTTCCTGAAGCCGAGGAAGAACATCTTGAAACCACTTCTCGAAGTTTTCGCCCCACATCTCCTCAGGATAATCTACACTTTTCATGGATTCGAAAGTCCTCAAACATCCTTCAACAAACCCTGCTTTGCTGCCAATCGGTGCGATAATCAGACGTTTCCCTTTACCTGAGGGCCTTTGCTTCCAGTGGATAATCCGGACAGAAACGCTTGTTTTGAGGACTTTATGGTGTCATCTACCCAGACGTTACTTCGGGTATATCCTGCGTTCACCCAAGTCTCGTCCAAATAGTAATTGGGTCTTCCTTCATGTTTCAACCGTTCAATGTTTCAAAGATAACGCTGCCTCCATAAACTGATGTCATCCCTGTCTATTAGCATGCTATCGCATCTACAACGGACATATTTGAAATTCATTTCTTTAATGCAGTTCTCCCAAAACGGCCCAGCTCAGCATCTTCGTTCACGACTGTAAGCACGTTGTTGGCAATTGGGAAAAAAAAAAAAAAAAAAAGAATTCGTGTACTTTCCTTCGTATCGCATTTCTATCGAAGTCATCAACACTTTCATAAAGTTTCTGTCGTAATTTTCCTTTCTTGGAAGACTTCAAAGAGTCTGTAGCCTTGTAATCACTTATCACATGATACACTGAAGAACATCCAACGCATTGTTTCGAAACAATGTTAATTGACGCTCTGGATGTAACAGTTCCATTTTATACACCTTAAGAACCACGTGTTTCTCTGAAGAACTTAATGATTTCTTCTTTGATCGCTTCTTTGGTGGACTCAGAACTGACACGTCCGCCTCGCCCGCTGTATTCGTGGATGACATAATGAGGTCAGTCATACGTGACGCTAATGAAATAAATATATAAAGTAAGAAACGTGCGATGCTACTGGATGCGCACATAAACAATGAATGCTCAACGTGACTACAAACACAAATACTCACTTTAATAATCAACAGCTAGTCTTACAAGTGTCTTTAAAGATGAACTTAAGAGGTCCCGCTGTAAAACGCGCAGTAACGAGCTCACACCTGCATTGAGATGGCCACGCTGACTGTGCGCCCCTGCCTTGTACACCCCTCGACGGCAGCGCTGTGGTCACGCGCCTTGCTGTGTTTACAGGACGTCTCTCGTTTCGGTGAATGGAGTATAGTACTTTTATTGTCTCATTACCTAATCTAATTGCTTCAGCATCGCCTGATTTTCTGACACTACTATTGTTTTACTCTTGTTAATTTTCTTTTTATACTCTCCTTTCAAGACTGTCCATTCCGTTCAATTGCTCTTCCAGGTACTTTGTTGTCTGTGTCAGAATTGCATTGTCATCGGCCAGCCGCGGAGTCTATATTTCTTCTCCCTGAATTCCTTCACCAAATTTCTCCTTGCATTTCATCACAACTTGCTGGAGGTACAGATTGAAGAACATTGGCGAAGGGCTACAACCCTGTCTTTACCCCCTTCCCAACCAGTGCGTCCCTTCACATCTACATGGGATACTCTGCAAATGACATTTAAGTGCTTGGCAGAGGGTTCATCGAACCACCTTTATACTATTTATCTCCCGTTCCATTATCGAATAGCGCGCGGGAAGAAAGAACACGTGAATCTCTCCGTTCGACTCGTATTTTATTCTGATGATCATTTCTATGTAAGTGGGAGACAACAATATATTTTCGCATTCGGAAGAGAATGTTGGCGATTGGAGTTTAGTAAATAGCCCATGCCGCCCAAATCCTGAATCAATTCCGTAACGCTGTCTCCCTTGTATCGTGACAATACGAAGCAAGCTGCCCATCTTTAAACTCTTTCGATGTCTTCCGTCAAACCCACCTGATAACAAAAAAGGACTGACAAGCGTAGTATATGTAGTTTCTTTGGTGGTTCTGTTGCATCTGATACGGGTTCTGCCAATGAAACGCAATCTCTGGTTCGCCTTTCCCACGACATTATCTACGTGTTCTTTCCAGTTTAAGTCTGAATAATAGTAATTCCTAGGTATTTTGTGGAGTTTACGGCCTTCACTGTTGATTGAATCTAATATATAAAGCAGAGTGTCCGTATATTTGTACGTGTTGCATTCAAATCTATAGTTTTGTTCCAATCTTTATTAAATTTTGTACACGTAAGCTTCAATCCATGAGGACGGTCGCCGTAAGTGTAAGAATCACATACGATATATAGTGCACGAGATATGACGTCATAAACAATGAGATGCGCGAAAAACTGCTGTGTTTTGCGACAATGCTGCTCATTTGCTCCTAAACCATTGGACCGAATTCAAGGAAATTTGGTACACACATTCCTTACCGTGAGGTAACAATTGCTGCATGGTTAATAATCACATACGACACATGGTTCAAAAGATATTACGTCATATCCAATAGAAAACGCAAAAAAATGCCATATAATGCGGCGACTTTCGAAATACACTATATGAGATTGACAGTACTTACCGACTTGCAACAAACTTTAAACATAATTTCAAACCATTATTAAACTTTTTCTCGCTGGTGACCATGGTAAAATGATGAAAGGAAAAAAGTTTCTCGCTTACTACTTTTTGGCTGTTTATGGAGTAAAACTACGGCTCTCTGTATGACGTAACAATTTATAATTTGAACATTACAAATTATAGCGATAGGAAATTTTACAGACAGTATATACATATATAGTTGAATTTATCTTCTAAATTGTATCACATTCCGACCCGTAGTTCATGAGATATGAGCACGTAAACAGTAACGTTCATGGAAAATTGCTCCATCCGGCTGGAAGCGAAAGCAGTTTACTTCCATAGAGCTACAAGGAAAGGAACAAAAAACCTTTGGTTTGAAATTGGTGTATATCCAGAAAGTGAGAATCGGAAGCCTGGAACCTGATGTTTATAATATGTGCTTTCCATCTACACCTACTGCAGTTTCACATGCAGCCTGGCAGATATTTGACATCCCGGGCAACGCCGGGTTTTCAGCTAGTTATGTTATAAACAAAGTTTAACTGATTTCTTTTCGTACTCATGTGGACGACTTCACACTTTTCATTATTTAGACTCAATTGTCAAATTTTATACCATAGTGATATCTTATTCAGATCGTTCTGCTGTTGCAGTTGCAGTCTCACATGCCCTTCAAAAAATGTTCAAATGTTTGTACAGCTTATGAGACTCAACGACGGGGCCATCAGTCCCTAAACTTACAAACTACTTACTAACTAGCTAACACTAAGGACGGCACAAATATCCATGCTCGGGGGGGGATTGGAACCCCCGACCGTAGTGGCCGTGCAGACCGTAACTGGAGCGCCTCAGTCCCCCGGCCACCGCGGCCGGTTCATGCCCTTCCGCTCTAACAATAACTGCTGTCTGGTTTTTGTACAAGTTGAATATAACTCTTCGCCCTCTGTATTTTACCCCTGCTAGCATGAGAATTTGCATCCTGAGAACAGTAGCAGAGACGTATTAAAGTGTTTTGTGTGGGGCAGTGTGTGTGGAAAGACTGCGGCGAGGTGGAAGCGAGTTGAGGTCGAACTGCGAAACTGGCGCACACACACACACAGAGTGAGAACAAGCGTATCTCAGACGTAATCCGGACGGTGCCACCATTGTTTCTATTTGCGGCGCGGCGCGGCGGCAGAGACGCGGCCTGGCTCAAGGTGCACGCAGGTTTTTTAATTAAAAGGGAAGACCGCCTCTGGCAGAGGCTCGCATCTTCCCCAGAGTTGTGCCTGTGCTCCGTTGTTCCTAGAGTTGGCTCCTGAGTTGGTGTTTCGACTCAGTGAATCGACTCAACGAACTGTTCGAATGAGTCGAAACATGAATCGGCACTGATTCCAAACTACAAATCTCGTGATTCAAGTATCGGTCGCTATACCCGGGCCGCTGAAACTTTGCACTTGACGTATACAAAAAACAAGTGAAGAGCAAGAAGCGCGAGGCGCTAGTCGCTGGGAACGCTCCAATCACAGCGCGCTAAACACTTCCAGTGATCACGTGCCGTGACTTCAACATTCCCGCGTTGCTGGCTTTGTTCAGTTCTAACGTAAACAAAGTTGTGTATCGTGTTTTCGTGTTTATGTTGTGTGTGCTTCTTTTCGCTGCGACGTCAAGTGCAATGTGAGTGGTTTAACTTGACTTTCTGAATTCAAGTAATTGGATAATGTCACCGAAAAGACGTTTGCCTAGTGACGTTTTCTGAGTAAGTTCTCAATTTCGTATGAATAAAAACTTCGAAGCTTATGCTCTGAGCAGGAAGTTCATTCTCGCTTCAAACGATCGGAAAGAAGTTATGGTGCAGTGGTTACAAGAAAGAAATATTGCTGCAGATATGTCAATGTCAAAACTTCTTTTATAATCGCTCGTGAAACAAAGTAAGCCTATTACACCCATATATGTAGTAGACGAAATCGCAAAGGAGCAGCGTCACAATGTAATAAATCTCCCCCCATTTCACTGCCGTTTTAACCCCATAAAATTGGTATGGAGTGACGTGAAGAATTACTTGAGGAACAATAGTCTTTCACAATAACAGAGGTGAAAAAGCTGTTGCTTGAATCTGTTGCCAATGTGGATGCCGCATCTTGGGGGAAAAAAGGGGGGGGGGGGGTCGAGCACGTTGAAAAACTGATTCGGGCAGCGCAAACAATGGAAGGGATCATCAGTAATCATTAACGGTTAATGATTTCTCTTGGTAATGACGATTTTGGCAATGTCGACAACAGTGAAGATGGGGAGCTGGATGTAATTGTACCATTGTCACCGTAAATTACTGAGTGAAAAGCATTCTGATTATAAAACGTAGAGAAGTTACTATCTAGATTATTGTTTGTTTCGTATCTGTCATGATCCAATGCTTATTTTCTATATTGCTTTGCTCCGTTATTGAAAGCGTGTGCATTGTTGTGCTCTGGTCTTTATTAATATGCCGTTAATTAATTGCTGTTCAAGAACGAATTATTATATGCACTTTTATTGCTCAATAGCTTACATTTACGAGATGCAAGTGAAAACCGTTTCGTCTGCTGTGCGTATAGAGGCCAATGTTGCAACATCGCTAAAGCAGTGTAGCCAACTTAACTCGCCGTAACGCGAAACGTCAAGTGCAATGTTTCAGCGGCCCGGGTATAGGTACCGTTAACATACGTCTTACTGTACGTCTGCCTGGGTGAGTTCGACACAGCGCTCAGACGTCGAACGAGTTTAATGTTTTGCCGCTAGAGCGTTCGCGGGACTTTTAGTAATTAATATGCCCTTCAGCTGTGGTTGACAGCGCTTTTCAGATTTGTCAGTTGGTTTTTAGTGTGAAGAATACGTGCAAGAACGTGACTGATGTTTGAAAATTGATAATTTGCAATGCAAAGGTAATAAATAAAACAGAAGTTACTGCAAAGAGTAATATAGCTTACATGAAATCCTATACAGACGTAGAACTACTCGATCACAGTCCAGTGACACTTACTAGTGATCAAACCAAATGAGAATTTTCAGCGGTTCTAACTTTCTTCACTTAAGTACAAAGGGTAATGTTAAACAGTAGCCATCCCTGGCACTATTGCTATTTCATTCTTCGTGTAATCTAAACTTATGGAAAATATACTTTTTTATGGTATGAAGTTTTCTTAGTTTCTTCACACATAAAAGAGTAACATTGTTCTAAAAATATGTGGAAAGATATAATATTAGAGTTTTGTGGCATTTAACCACTGTAATCTCTATATGACGTAAGAAGGCTTGGTATCTATGCTAGCTTTCAAAAAGCTGAAGGAAATGTAGAGTTGGAACATCCTTTTATAGACATCGTCTAATTCCTGTAATAGTCAAATCAGTCAGCTGCTCAATCACTTCCAATCAATCTCGCTTGAGTGTGCCTTCAATGTGTGACACTCATTCAGTTAAAACCACAACTTGGAGCAGTGGTGGACTAAGGCTGGCGGAGGCCCAGGGCGGTAAAGCAAAATTAGGCCACTTTGGAAATAAATGTATGAGTAAAAATAAATAAATAAATAAATGCCCCCCAGGACTTGCTTTGGAGGTCCAGCTAGAATAACGAGGTCAAGGGCCACCAAAAAAGGTGAGAGTTGTGAAAAAGGGTCCTTTCTGAGGCATTTATGAGCCCCCCCCTAGACGAGACGCTAGATGATTCGAGAGCTGAAGCAGTCAGCCGAATCAGTACGGTGCCTGGGGCCCTATTCTGTATCTTTTCGGCGCCCCAAAGTTCGGTTCGGTCAGAGAGCGCACCGAGGGGTCGAGTTATAGCTCCATTATGTTATTCTGTATGCCTTTCGGTGGCGTTGCGGTCCGTCTTCGTGGACACCGAAGCTCACGGTGGCGCTGTTGCCAGATCTGCTCGCATCAGCCAATCAGAAGTGCCAGTCTGCTTCTCCGCGCATGCGCACTGCTGGTGAGCAGGGAGGACGGCAGCTGTGGCCGGCGTTCGCTGCGTTTCCTACCATGCGAGACAGCCCATCAAAATGTAAAAAATGAAAGTCGCGTATTTTATAATTTGGCGACATAACACGACAGTGTGTTCCGAGAACTACCTACTGCAACTTTTTCTTAAAATTTAATTAAAACTTCTTGTCACTGAAAACAGAGAATATTTAAACTTTTATGAAAATTTGTTTATTCACGCTACTTTATATTTATCACACTGTATCTCCTAAACTAAGCGTCGCACAGCAAAATAATTTAATAATTGCCTTCAGTGCTATATGTTGTCGATGTCTGCTAACTTTCCGGCCAATATATTCAGTGATAGTGAAGTAATAAATTAAAACCCCACGACTGACGCAGAACTTTTACCAAAACAACGTCCAAAATGTAGTAAGCGACAAACTTTTTCCCTTTACATTTTTTTGTGGGGGTGTAAGCGAGAAAAAGTTTCGGAAAGGTTTGAATTTATTTTTGCCGTTTGTTGGAAAACGTTAGGTGCTACCGTTTGTCCTAGACGAGAGCAGAATTGTGCGGTACATAGGGGCGGCGCGAGTTCAACGCGCTGGGAGGGAAGACGCGGCGTTAGCAGCAGAGAGAGCGCAGTGCTAGCAGTGAAAAATTTCTTATTTTGGCACTACAGAATTACATGGAAGTTGCGTGAAAGGAAAAGGATTACATATTAGTGGAGACAGCTCTTAGAAACGCAAATTAGTCATTGTTTTTGTACTGAAGAAAGAGCGTACAATATTTTAATAACAAAACTGTTGTTTGCCGATGCGGAAAAGCTAAAGGAATTTTTTTTAGATTCACTCATAACCAGTTTTAGTATTTTCTGTCGTTAATTGGACAAAACCTGAAACGTCAGGGTTGATTCCATCTTGAATCCAAGTGCTCAGTGGCTGTTAACATATACGGACGATGAAGAGCAGTCGCAAATATTTCTTTACTGTCGCAAAATTTGATTTTGGTCGCTATCAGACTCTCATCAGTGCTTAAAAAATAGTTTGAAACGTACAAAAATTTACAGTCTTCATATTGAAGATTAAGTGATCGTCAACATGAAGGCTGAAAACTTTTCTTTGTTTCAAACTGCATTTCAAGCATTGAGAGTAGTCACACATGAATTATTTGTAACAAGACTAAAAAAGTAAATGAATAAAAAGTCTACGTTTTTTTCACTCACAGAAATTTCATCTTTTGTTTTATAATAAGAGTGAACCTCGATGTATAAGAAACTACTGCTGGCGCTCGCTCTTACATGTACATGCTAAAGAATATTGCAGATCATGCTTCTCTTACACCACTAGAAAAGTGTTCCAAACAAGATGATTGGAGAAAAAATATTTTGCACCAGGAAGGATTCGAACCTAAAACACTTAAGGTAGGAGGTTGTCGCCTTAACCGCTGGACCACAGCGTCTACAAGACTGGCCGGTCTTTGTTTCTATTGACTTCTTTGCGGAATGATTATCCGTTATTTATACTGCTGCTAATTTGTATGTTTTCCACTATCTAACTTCACAAAATTCCTTTCCATTTTAACTTAAACGTTGTAAAAGTGTTTTCTGTAAGTAAAAAATACTCTGTTTGTACGGAAAAGTAAGGTAAAACACTACTAAGTACCGTTCAGATACGTCGGTAACGTGCTAGTTGGCACGACAGGAACTTAAGATTGCGGTGAAAATGGCTCATTTTATGAAGATTTTCAATGCGGCAAAGTATCTGGAGCGCATATTTGAGTAATTCTCACGTACAAATACGAAAATTTGCCAAATACGACGCGACAGCTTTGCGAACGGCGAAAACGAAGGTGACGCCGTATTTGATAGATTTCGTATTTACACTTCCGTAATATGAGAGTTTGCAGGATAAATGAAACGGCGCATTAAAGACATTACCGAGATGTGTATTTTAAGATAAAGTTTATTGCAATAGAGTTTACGGAAGTGCTATATCGTTATATTAAACTCTAGAACGCTAGCAGTTTTAACGAAATATTCTGATAATGTATGTAGACAACCTTGAAAATTAATGTTTTATAGTTACTTATTACTTAAAAACAACAGATGTATCATTATCGGAATTTAAAACGACACAGCATTGCTAAAATAATAATTTATCTTCGCTATCCAAGCCCACCGAAACGAACCAAACGGCCTCACTGAAACCTCAGCGGCTTTCGGTGCAGCGCTCGAAATTTCGGTGGCCGTTTCGGGCGGTAGCAGGCCGCAGAAACGTACAGAATAACCATTTTCGCTACCGAACCGAAATTGACGTAACCACCGAGAAAAAGACACCGAACCGAACGGTACGAAAGATACAGAATAGGGCCCCTGCAGCTGTCCAGCTGTCACAGTTCACGTGAATCAGGGAAGGTAGAGTGACGCAAGACACTGCGGCGCGCCAGATGTTTCGTGTGCCGAAACAGTGAGTCAACTCAGTAAAGGGTATATTACACGAAGCGAATTTGGTCGCTAGTCGCTGGCGTATTTGGACGCAGCTTCTGAATTCGCTCCGTGTAAACAGGGACAGCGAACGAAGTCGCTGCTCCGAAACGCGAGCGTCTGAAGTTGAAGGGTGGACTACTTTAGACGCTGGTCGCTGGCGTTTTTGTTCGCTGGCGTTTTTGGTTGCCCCGTGTCATATACGGGAGCGTCTAAAGTAGCCACCAGCCGAGTCAAAATGTCGAAGGAAATTGTAAATGCTGGCGTTGTGTTTCTCGCAACAGTTTTAAAAGAACAATTAATGAACCAAAAGCAAAACGGAAAAGTAGAAAAGAATAAAAGAAAATGGATTAGAAGGTGGATTGCGAGGAGGGATAAATATGGGTCTTCTGCAAATCTTTTGGGTGAATTATCGTGTGAAGGTCCTTCTGCCTACAGAGGATCAAATAAGAAAATTTTGATAGATTACTGTAAATCGTAGAGGATAAAATAAGGAAACAGAATACCATCATGAGGATGGAATCTCGCCAAGAATAAAATTTAAATAATCGTTATTTTTAATGTCCCATTATAATGGAAAACTTCGATAAATTTTCAGAAATTTGATTACACTTCCACTTCATCTTTTGTTTGGTGGGACACAGAACTTTTAATATATTTATTTACGTCAATTATCACAAAATTTCTCGACGTTTTGACGACCGGTTTCGGTCAGAATGACCATTTTCAAGTGTACAACAAATCTGAAACAGAAGGATACATCAAGTATTAGACTACCTTAGAAAACAAATAATGCATTACAGTCGTCATTACATGTAATATAGCGGTATGGCATCATCACAGCATAAGTGTATCTTCATTAAGGAATGTAACAACAGGTATGATGTATAATATTTTAATACTTTTTTTACATTGATGACTGTAATTCCTTATTTATGTTTTATAAGGTACCGTAGTCTATTACTAAAGTTGTCATGTTTCCGATTTGTGATAAACTTGAAAATGGTCATCACTGACCGAAACCGGTCGTCAAAACGACGAGAAATTTTGTGATCATTGGCGTAAATAAATATATTAAAAGTAATTACAAAATGTATCACTGATATAAATTCGCGACCAAGTCGCACCTTGGGAAACAGAACTGTTTGGTATCACCTAACCTCCAAAACAATGTATCATATGGTACGTCGTGTTTAAATTGTTTTTACGAAGACGCTGCGTGTCATTGCGTCAGCGTATTCATTCGCTATTCGCCCATACGCCGAGCGACAACAGACACTAGCGACCAAATACGCTCTGTGTAATATACCCTTAAACTCAGATGATCCGTATGTTTCGAAACAGTGAAATGATCCCAACCGCCCATCACTAGTTGTCCGCTACCTGCTGCCGGTGTCCTAGGTGAGGCGACAGATGCTGCCCCTGGACGGTGGCCAGGCTATTGCGGAGTCCCGCAGCACAATTAGCCGACTCCCCCCCTCCTCTCCCCCCTCCCCTCCCTCCCCCACCAGACAGTGTCCGATGGGCCGCCAAATGTCGTCCCAATTAGATGGACGACTTGCCGTTGCGCAGCAGGTCGAGTAAACAATGCGTTCTACCGAGCTGAGGGGACGGGCAACAGTGCGCCTGTCTCACGAGTGGTTTCTAAGCAACCGGCTGTAGGACACTGGAGTTGCGTCACGCTTTTCGCGGACGATGCCGGGCTGTTCGCGCTAATTAGGGTGGCACTCGGCGCTGTGGATTGTGGGAGGGACGGAGAATGAGAAGTGCCTTTTAACACAACAAGCACCGGGTTTTTCTGTACCCGTGGTACAGTAGAAGTCCGATAGTCCGGCATCCAATATAAGTTATTTCATCATGTTAACCATTATGTAATGTTATAACGATGAACTGCGTGTTTAAAATAAACTCTAGCATCACAGAGAAAATAGCTGTGCTCTCGCCATAACTGGTCCTCCTCCACGTGGCTAGGGACAGGCAACGGCTCATTCTGGGGAGAAATTCATCTTCCCGAACCCTGTGACGGAGGGAGGGTGCGTTCCCACTGCCGGCCGGGCCGAGCCGAGCCGGAATGTGCCGAGCCGGCTGGAGCCTAGTCGGCGCACGCCAACGACATGGGTGTTCACCTGTACCAAGCCCTGGCTGCACGGCCACTACGGTCGGGGGTTCGAATCCCCCTCCGGGGATGGATATATGTGCCGTCCTTAGTATTAGCTAGTTCATGAGTAGTTTGTAAGTTTAGGGACTGATGACCCCGTAGTTAAGTCCCATAAGCTCTACAAACACTTGAATATTTTCACACCGCCCGCCGGGCCGAGCCGAGATGAAAAAGAGGGTGAAAATCAACTTTTTCGATTTTGAAGCTGTAAAAAAAAATTTGACGGTATATAAGACCACGCCACATCGTTTTATCAACTCATCTTTTCCCATACAAGCTGTGCCCTGCCTATGAAAAAATAAAGGTTCTACTTTTCATTCTGCGAGAGTTTTTAGTTTCGTAACGCTTCTCACTCAATTTTGATGAAAGTATGCGGTTAAAAAATCTGATATTTAGACACATGGTAGTTCAACATCTTAGCTTTCGAATAAAACATTCACCTTTTCAAAATTCTTAACAGTCGTTTTCAAATGATGCTTTTTGTCAAGTATGTGCACTTGATTTACAAATCGTGCATTGAAAAAGTTCGATAGCGGGCAGCTTACTGTTCTATGCATTTTAGACCATACATTACAGCGAGTGAAATGCACCTAAAAGTATAGAAAAGTTTTTGAAATAGTAGTCGCACCGATATCTACCTCCTTTCACAAGTAATTGTGTTATCTGAGCGGCATCATGCCGCGATCGCAAGCCTACGAACTCTGCGGCTGTTGAGTGTAGCGTAAAGCACTGCAGTGCCGAAAAATTTGAATTGTTGGCCACGTGTGGAGGTCCCTCGTGATGTGTTAATGATCCATAACCAGAAAATAAGTATGAAGTAATTTTTCTTCAGTGACGACTGATTACAATGGACAACGATCTGTTGCGGTTTTACTTCAGGTAATAATTGACTTTATGATAGACATACAACTGGATTTTTTTTCCACAATAGTCAATTAATGGAATATATATTTCGTGTTTGGAAGTAGAAGAGAGGAAAAAATTAATGTAAACTGCGACTTTAGTGTTGATGGACTGAAATAAAATATTCTAACATTATACTTAATAGCTTTCTAGTTGGAGAAGATAAAAGAATAAGCTAAAAAATACAATTATATTTATGGATGCATCTTCTCTTAATACAAAATATCTTATTTTCACTTTTGTAGCTCTCGAAAAATGTTGTACCACATCGTGAAAATAGTTGTATACAGCGTGTCCCACATAAAAGCAGTACCCTCATGTCTGAGATTAAATTAACAATAAATTAAGTAAAAACAATACTAAACAGTGACATTAAAAACACGTAGTTACCTCCTTATGAGAAATGCTGCAACTGAAGGCTACGGGCGTACGTGAGGTGTACCGGTTTTATAGGCATCATGCTGTACTATATTTCAGACCACCTCCACGTTCAAAGAACTCTACACATCTATCAGATATTTTTTATTTATTTATTTATTTCTTCTATTTTTTTCAGGAACCTGTCTCAGGGTAACTAAGTTTCGATGAACGTTTTACTGAATCATGTGATGACAATTTTCTTTGTCTGAATTATAGTACTTTCATTTCGAGTTTTTTTACTGTAATTGAAAGAAAAATACGCTGACTTAGTTTAGCCTCAGACACTGCAGGACAGAAGCGTGTGTCACTTTTTAAAATTTCTTTTTCCTTCTTGGTTGGCTTGTCCGCAGCAACAAGGTATCCCCACCTACTGTCAGCAGAATATCTAAGGATCCCACGGGGGTGACTAAAACTTGTTCATTGCCGTTTACTTTGAGCCAGCTAACAGTTAACTTATATTCTTATTTTCATACTATTGTTCTCACACTATAGTGACACATCGGATTTTAAGCACATAAGAAACAGGTGGTAATGGATTCATCCCATGAATTTCGACTGGCATTTAGGAGAGTTTTTCCTTATGAGAACAACTTAAAATCATGTCTGAATTTTTTATTCAGAATTAATAGTAACACAAGAAGAAATAAACAGCAGTGAGTGTCGAGCTGTATATGTTAGACTGTCGTTTAACTCCGCATATGGGATGCGCTCAAGGTCAAACATAGGAAGGTTGCGAATATAACGGATATTTATTATAGTTCTAACCGTGTACTGTTCTCATAAATCGTGTCACGGCGGATTGAATTCCAGTAGTGTTGTGTTCTAGGAAGATCTGTTTCACAGCTATTCGCAATGTATTTCTACTGTTCCATTTTACCATCATACGCTTATTCAAGCGCGAAAAGCACGTGACTATACGTTTCAACAAGCGTAAGGCGGCCAACCGTCCCGGATTCTGCGGGACAGTCCCGCATTTTCGACTCGTTGTCCCGCATTGGGATGATTACTGAAAGTGTCCCGCAAAATGGCAATATCGTCTCACCTTCCAGTAATTTTAAAATTGTTGAGCTAATATCACAAGCCGATGCTATTTTTGTACGGCACGTTATGCCTACCCATAATCCATTTCATAATGACAGATCGCTAGCACTGGAAGTTGTTTCTGTTTTATGCTTATTGCATTTAGTGATAGGATTAAAAGATTCTGTTTTGGGCATATTTTAGTGCCATATTACGTACATTTTAATAAGTGTAATAGCCGCGGTGGAGTAGCCGAGCGGTCTAAAGCGTCTCGCTGTGGAGCGCGCGGTTGCTCGCCGTGGAGGTTCGAGTCCTCCCTGGGGCATAGGTATGTGTGTTGCCCTTAGGTTAGTTTACCTGGGTTTAAATAGTTTGTAAGCTACGGACTGATGACCACGCAGTTTTGTCCGATAGATTTACAAACATTTGAACATTTGAATAAGTGTAATAAAATATTTTTCCGTTCTCACGGTGGCAAACATGTTTTAATGTTATAAACGTACGACGAGGGTTGTTTTTTAAGTAAGGGCCGTGCACGCGTATAGTCCCGTAGTTCGCGCGGACGCCGCCATCCTTCCCGTTCACACTGATGCCAGTTGCAGCTCTGTAGCTGACGTGTACGCATCGCTGTGCTACTTTATAATGTTTATGATTACTGAATCGCCCGCCGCGTGTGATATACGGTCAGTGATACGTTTTTTGACCGCGAGAAGCCTAACAGCTGCAGAAATTCATCGTCAGTTAATAGAAGTTTATGGGTGAATGCAATGAGTGAAGGTAAAGTGCGTCAATGGGTTAGAGAGTTTAAAAATGCCCGTCAAAACGTCCATGACGAAGAATGCTCAGACCGGCCCGATGTGATCACTGATGATTTGGTGGCTGCAGTCGAAACAAAGATTCGTGAGGACAGAAGATTCACAATTTCCACTCTTTCCTTGGAATTTCCACAAGTTTCAAGATCAAAAGGCGCTGCATGCTGACAAAAGGAGTTTTGCTCCTGCGCGATAATGCTAGGTCTCACACCTCTCAAAAGACTCGGGATTTGATTGATTCTTTTGGCTGGGAAGTTTTGGACCATACACCATACAGCCCCGACCTTGCTCCTAGCGATTTTCACTTTTTCTGGTACCTGAAACACCATCTTGGCGGGCAGCGCTTCAATGACGACAATGAAGTGAAAGCGGCCATGAACTCTTGAAGAGGGAATTAAAAACTTAGTTGTACGATATGACAAGTGCTTAAATAAACAAGGCAACTATGTAGAAAAATAGGTGAAAGTGTGTAGAATCAGAAAATAAAAGTTTTTTTTTTTTTTTTTTTTACAAAAGTAATTGCATCTTTTTTTTAAAATAAAAACGGCCCTTACTTTAAAAAAAAAACAATCCTCGTATTTAAAATCTGACATCCAAATACAATATCAGCATTCATGTTACTTCCTTCAGGAATAAAAAGGTGGTGAAATTCTGAAAATGCAACAACGAATATGAGTAAGCATTGCATGTAGTAAGACATAATGGAACTCTGCACTTCACCGAAAGAACGTCTATAATAGAGTCGTTCAAATGATTTTAAAAATTAGTTTTATCGAATTTAATTCGAGGTTATTGCTAAACATAATTCTTTAGGGCGGAGTAAGCTACTTATCGAAATGTGTGGAGTACAATGCTCTAAGAGCTGGAACAAATAAAAGTAGTGCGGACGACGAAGGTGATCGGAAAAACGTAACGGCGAAAGAATATGTAAAAATTTTCAGACTAAAATTCAGAATAGGAGCACGAGAAAATATTTATGAATTTTGAAAAAGGTTGAAAATCATGGTTAGATGAGTAGCATAATATCAGACCTGGACATCTGACGTAATGGTCGAAATTTAGTTAGCAGTCGATCGAAAGGGAAGTTTTTCCGCTCTTTTCATTGGTGAATTCAGTATTTTCCAAAAATTTTCTTACATGTGATAAATCACACAAAAATGTGACTGTTCGCATCAAAAGCGGACACCTACATAAGAGCTTGATATTAAATTGGGACACTTGTTGAATGAAGCAGTGTGCACCAATGGGAACACAGTATGTGATCACACAGTGGCGGCTGGTGCTAATGTGCTGCAGCACACTGTAAATTTATTACTAAAATTACGCCATTTCTCTTCGAATGCAAGCGAGAAATCGCTGTAAAATTACATTCTTTCTCTCGGAATACGAGCCAGATATCACAATAAAATTATGCCAATTCCCTTCCAATGCGCATTAAAATGCTAGTAATAAGGATGAAAACGCATTTTGGAGCGCTCTCGCCGCGATAGCTGGAAACCAGCTCCGTGTGCTGAAGTGGGATTCAGCCGCGCTGGTACGTGCGCAGAGAGGCGGCGCAGTGGTCTGTTCGCTAGTGCGCATGCGTGACGTCAGACCTGGCGACTCATGTGTGCTGAGACCGACTGTAGCACCAGATCAATATTTCTCTTCGCGCTGTGAAGTATATGACGAATTTTGCGGCATACAGAGTCAAATAGCGCGCTGGCTCAGGCGTCTTGCGCGTTGTCTCCCAAATCTACCTGTGTGAGGCTCGTATTCAAACACCTCTGGCTCTAAATTTTTAATTTCTGTAAATAAAATTAATATTTTTAAACGTTATATTTACTACCTGCAGTGAATACATCCAGTTGGCAGCGCTGTTATAGATTCCCCTGAAGGTCTTACTGTCAATACAGTATTAATTGCCGGCCGCGGTGGCCGAGGGGACTAAGGCGCTCCAGTCACGGTCTGCACGGCCACTACGGTCGGGGGTTCGAATCCCCCCTCGGGCATGGATATTTGTGCCGTCCTAGTTCGTAAGTATTTCATAAGTAGTTTGTAAGTTTAGGGACTGATGACCCTGTAGTTAAGTCCCATAGACTATACAAACAAACAGTATTAATTGATATTTAATTAAAGACAATCATACAAAGGTTGACTTTTTTATTTTAGTATATTTTGTTTCCTGTTTATTTTTGTAATATTGTAGCACACTGGTCAAATTTTGTACGAGCCGCCACTGTGATCACATGACCTCGAAAATCAGATATGGCGACATTATGTGCCAGGTACTAAGACTTATTAGCCTATACTTAAGATTTTCAGTAATTTTTTGTAGTATTATTAGTAATAACCATCTTAAAGCGAGTGAAATGGGACATAATATATCACCAGCGTCCGAAGAGAAACCTAGAAAGCGGTTGAGACAACCTGAAAAATGGAATATAAACGTTGAAAAGAAACAAAGATAAGACTAGCTTGTAAACTACACTGTTGTATTGTATGGTGTGTTGTATGAAATTATGACTTCCTGGAAAGAAGATCGATGTCAGAAATAACGTAAGGATGTTTAAGTAAAAAGTTGGTACAGTTTCAACAGACCTTATGCCAAAATTTTTAGGGATCAGTGCCGTTACATTTCATATTTTATATAAAATTAAAAAGATTATTATGATTACTGTAGTTCTTCACTTTTCCAATATGTAATAGAGTTCAGAATTTTATATTTTCCACTTTATGTCGATATTCCTATAACTTGTCAGATTACACACCTGTGAAACATTCTCGTCAGCAGTAAGCGAATCTCTGTCTATCAAGCGTGTTCACATCAAAAGCGGACACTTACACGTTTTGGTTTCAAAGACGGAAATCTGTATTTTTACACACAATTTGAAGGTGCTTCAGTAATCAAATTGACATTAGCCACTTCCAGATATAAATCCTCGAGTATTAAAGTTGATAATGCTCTAAGTTTCGCAATTAAAAACGACGTGTATCTCAATTTGTGGCAAACGACAAATGTCCGTCTTTGATAATAGGCTACTCAGATATGTTACTTTAAAAGTAAATAAGTAGGCCTCTTTCATGTCCTCGAAATAACCCGCTTTGAGTTTTGAAAAAATCGCACTGACGTGTTTTATGGCCCACATTAAATTCGTAGTTTCATCATTTCTTGCAAACAATTCGGACAAAAATAATAATGTAAATAATAAAAAATTATAGTGATATGATTACGACTCTACTATTGTGATAATATCTAAGCAACCAATAAGTAACCCTTTTAGGAAAAAAGGAGAAAAAATGTTTGGGAGTGGCGGGTCTCGAACTATGGACCATGTGCATCACAATCCAACACGCTGCCCAGTGCACTACAGCGAACAGTTACGAAATTAGTCCTTTATTTTCTTACTATTGATGGTAGTTGTTAACTGATGCTAATACGGCATTTTTAGACACTAGATTATCATTTATCGTACGAAGAACGAATTTTGATAATTCTTCAGTGCGCCGTTGCTTTGAAATAACAACGTGTTAAGTTATCATAAGAAACCATCAAATACGCGACGCAAGATGGCGCATGCCAGAGAGAATTCTGGCCGTGGAATGTCACGTGACATCTGCGAACAGCTGGTTTTCGTAAAATGAATGAACTGTGTCAAATCGCCGTTATTTTTGTAAATATCTCTCAAACGATACGAGATATGACAAAAAACAAAACAAAAAATGTAAGAGAGCAAAGTTGTAGAGAATTTAATCCTCTACAAATTCGGTTATTCAATTTTCGTGTCAGATGAATGGTTAAGCCATTATTTTCATTTAAATTTCGAGCTGTCGAGAAACGATCTCAAGGGCCCACTTTTAGTGTTACTACCGTAACAAGCGTTAGTTGGGAATGCCACAATTCTGTAGCTACAGCACGCTATTGAAACTGTAATTTGTCAAGCTGCAGTAAATATAGACAGGCGACTACGCAGAAATCTCGCGTCGTGGCAGATTGGTTGGCTGAGAATGTGGGTCGCGTTCGGAGCTCTGTTCGCCCTCTACTCGGCCACTGACGTAGCCGAGACGACGATGACGTAGACGCCGCGTGACCTAAAGTGGTCGTCGGTATATCACGGCAAAGGCGCCACGTGCAACATCCGCCTGTGGACGCACGGCCGAGAATACAGCGCAACGCGTTTCTCATCCAGGACTGACAAATCACAGAATACTGGCTGAGAGGGGGAGAGAGAGAGAGAGGAAGAGGGGAGGAAGATAAGAGGGGGGATAGAAACGGCGGCTGGCTGAGAGCAGTGAGGGATTGTGAAAGAGCTTTCTGACAGTAAGCCTCCGGGAAGAAGGAGTACGCACGCTATAGCACACTAGGAGCTACGCTATTTTAGCCGCCTCGCTTCTTATGTACGGCGCGCATCCAGAAATTACGTTTCCTTATTAGCTTGATTATTATTATTATCTACATCTCCATGGGATACTCTGCAAATCACATTTAAGTGCCTGACAGAGGGTTCATCGAACCACCTTTATACTATTTATCTCCCATTCCATTCTCGAATAGCGCGCGGGAAGAAAGAACACCCGAATCTCTCCGTTTTAGCTCTGATTTCTCGTATTTTATTCTGATGATCATTTCTACCTATGTAAGTGGGAGTCAACAATATATTTTCGCCTTCAGGGAGAATATTGGCGATTGGAGTTTCGTAAGCAGCCCACGCCGCAGCGATAAGCGCCGTTGTTGTAGTGATTCCCATCCCAGGTCCTGTATCATTTCCGTAACGCTGTCTCCCCCGTATCGTGACAGTACAAAACGAGCTGCCCTTCTTTGGACTCTTCCGATGTCCTCCGTCAAACCCATCTGATAAGGATCCCACACTGGGCAGCAATACTCCAAAAAAGTACGGACAAGCTTAGTGTATGCAGTTTATTTAGTAGTTATGTTGCATCTTTTAAGGGTTCTACCGATGAAACGCAGTCTTTGGTTCGCCTTTCCCACGACATTATATACGCGTTCTTTCCAGTTTTAGTCTGAAGTAATAGTAATTCTTAGGTATTTTGTGGAGTTTACGACCTTCAGTTTTGCTTGATTTATCTTGTAAACTAAGTTTAATGGATTTATTTTCGTGCTCATGGTGACGACTTCACACTTATCATTATTTAGAGTCAATTTCCAATTTTTACACCATAGTGATATCTTATTCAGATCGTTCTGCAGTTGGTTTTGATCTTCAGATGATTTTACTAGACGGCAAATTACGGCGTAATCTGCAAACAACCTAGTATTATTATTATAACAAAGACAACATATTCGCGAAATTAATGACATTAACTTCGAATGGGTAAAGTTGAAAATTTGTACCGAGCCGCGATTCGAACCTTGCTCTCATGCTTGCTAGCAGTTGCGTTGACCCCTTCACCATTGGGGACTCAGGGGTCCTCACAACTGCATTGAATACTCTAGCTCGCCTTCCGTCTGATATAAATTCTAAACTTTACCCTGCCCACCATGCAGGGAGAATCACACTTGCACCGCAAATATTGCAGAAACGGTAAGTGCGATCGATGTGCGGTTTTCACAGCATGGATTGGTAGTCAGGGGCTTGTATTTTTAGCCAACAAAGAGATTGTAATATTACTTAGAAGGTATTTTTTATGCAAATATATTGTTTTTTAAATGGAATAATGCCTGTAGACATTAAGAAACTAAAAGTAGGGTGCACTAGAATATCAGTAGTGTTTCTTGCAGGATTCTAGTGATAGTCATTTACTTGACATCATCATTTGAAACGTTCCCACACCGACACTTGTACAATACATGAGGTAACACACACTACAGAACAACACAAGTGCATACACTAGTTATGTGGATTCCAACCAGTAACGCGACAAGTGAACATCATGGTTGTGTTCAAAATGACCACCGGCAGCAGAAATACACGCTGTCAGTCTGGTATGAAACGACCGCTGCACACGTGCTAGCAATTCAGCGGATATGTCCGAGCAAGCTGCAGTAATACGTCGTTGCATGTCATCGGGTGTGGTCGGTATGTCCTTGTAGACAGCATCTTTCAGCTTTCCCCACAGAAAAAAAAGTCTAGAGGCGTCAAATCCGGGGAAAGGGCGGACCAAGGTACGGGTCCTCTGCGTCCAATCCATCGATTTGGGAACAATTCATGAAGATATGCTGTAGTAATTCTTGCACTATGGGCTGGACAGCCATCATGTTGGTACCATAGATTCCTTCTAGTCTGCAGAGGTACGTCTTCTAGCTTCCGTGGAAGATGGTCTGTCAGAAGGCTGCGATACTTGTGCGCGGTCAGTGTCCCGTCTATGAAATACGGGCCTATGAGCTGCTGGTCCACTATCCCACACCACACGTTTACATTCCATGGACGCTGACGGTCCACCTGTCAAAGCAAAGAGGGATTGTCGGCAGACCAATAGTGCATATTCCTGCGGTTTACTTGACCATGAGTGGTAAATGTGGCTTTATCACTAAACAAGATACTTGGTGCATCTGGAGTGTCCTGTCGTAAAGCCCATCCACAGATCCCACACCCTTCTCAAAATCGTTTCCATGCAGCTCTTGATGGAGAGAGGTGTGATAGGGATGGAACCTATGTCGATGGAGAATGCGTAGGACACTTGCCTGACTCATGCCACTTCCTCGTGCGACTGCGCGGGAGCTGACATGCGGATCAACTGCAACAGCAGCAAGAACATCAATTTCCCGTTCTCGTCTGTCGTCACTTGTTTCCTTCTATTACGTTATCTCGGTGTTACACTACCACTTTGACGTAACTGGTTGAAGAGGTTGATGAATAACTGCCGAGATGGGTGACTTCTATTGGGATATCTTGCCGCATACACCGTACAAGAACGAACGGCATTCTTCCTACACTCTCCACACACCATGAGCATGTCGGCTGCTCCCCCCTACCCTCCCCCAAGGGGCTCACGGTTCTTTCGTGAGTACGTGCGTGGCGAGCACGGGGCCCCGAGCTAATGCAGTCTTCCTTCCTTCTTTACTTCCCGGACTGCATTTCCTTTCCGCCTCCCCTCCTTTCCTATCCTCACTCCTTCCCCTCCCCACTGCGTGACTGATAATCTCAGTAGTTTAGTCCCCCTATCCCAAACAAACAACCCAACGACCCCTGCCGGCTTTCTCTGCTTTGGTATAACCCATAGTACGCTCACGACCTACCGCTTGGACTGTTCCACGCTGACTAGCGAGCTGCAGTGCACTCGGGGAACACACAAGCACGCTGTAAGCAAACATAACATCGTACCTGGCAACTATGCGGGTAGACTAGCACACACAAATGTCAGTGTGGGTACATTTCAAAAGACGATATCTCGCAAACAACTTGCACCAGAATCCTGCAACAAACACTACTGATATTCTATTGCATCTTAGTTTTAGTTTCTCGATCTCTACAGGCATTGTTCCATTTAAAAAAAAAGTATGTTTGCATAATAAATACACTTGGTAAGTAATATTACAATCTGTTTGTTGACTAAAACTACGAGCCCCTGACTACCAATCCATTCTGTGAAAACACTTCCCTGTACGACGTAGTTTACAGTTTACATTAAATGTAAGTAAACAGTGTTTTTGTTCACGTCATCTGGTTACCTGCAATTGGTTTCGCTATTATTAATACCAAATAATTTGTTTTCAACCAGCGTGATACACATGTAAAATTCTGTTTTAAGCACCTGAAAATGGGCACAAGCTGGAAACCGGTTGTATCATAAATAAATAATACGATCATTAATGTTATTGGCAGCGGATTTTATTCTCAACCCTATAAATAAATAATATTTTTAAAAGAATAAAAAAATAATTAATGGTTTTTCAGACGGTATTAATAATTTATTTCGACCAGATTAATTTTTAATCCAAATCTTTATATGTCCATTAATATGTGTTATAAATAAACCAAGTGCTAGTTCAGACCGATAACAGCAATAAATCCCTCCTTTGAGAAGCTCACGATGTCGCCGCTTGGAACTAAAATGGCGGCGCACAGTGGTATAGATCACACAAAAGTTGGCCAAAAATAGAAAAAAACTTTAGATTTGAACGAAAATTGGTATATAGGGGTTATTGAGGCCGCTGATTACGAATTTCGTATTAAAATTTCAAAATTCCTAATATCAGATTCAATATGGCTGACCTCTTCATTGAAAATTTTGTGTTTTTTTCTTAATCCGTATATAATTATCTTCGAGGTTTCTGATTACGAATACTATATAATGATTTCTAATTTAGAAGTGGGAAATCACGATTATAATATAACAATTACAAAAGAAAACTAGTTTGTTTATCTTTGGTTTTTATTATGGAATTTTTTGAAGTAGTTGGTAGTAAAATGTAGTTGGTAGTAAAAAGTACAATTAAAAAAATTGTAACGAGGAAAACACAATAAAAATCAGTCGCTCTCACTTTCAATGTCGGGATAATTATCGTTTTCGAAATCAAAGTCAGTATCATGTTTATCAGAAACTTCTAGAAAATTTTCGGACTCCAAAAAATCAAATGTTTGTAAATCTATCGGACCAAACTGCTTTGTCATCAGTCCGTAGACTACTTAAACTAAGGTAAACTATCCTAAGGACAACACACACACACACACACACACACACACAGACACACACACATACATGCCCCAGGGAGGACTCGAACTTCCGACGGCGAGCAAACGCGCGCTCCGCAGCGAGGCGCCTTAGACCGCTCGGCTACTCCATCGTAGCCCTTTTTTCGGGCTCATCAGAAAAAAACAAAAGCCCTAGATCGTCCGTTGACAAATCTTTGCTTTTTCTAGGTTTCATTTTTCTCAGACTCGAAATAAGTGGATCAGAAGATACTAGGAGCCAATGAAATACATCTTCCATTGTATTTGTGCGCTAACTTTTCCTAGAATACCCTTCGCGATATTTCTTAATATCTTCATTTCTTGCTTCCTGAGCATCTTCAGATAACTGACCTATTGGCAATATCGCTGCTTCTATTATCTGAGCACCGTGCATTAAGATTTTATGAATTGCTGTAGACGTGTAATACCAGGGAAACTTGTCTACGCACATTTCCGCAGTATCTTGACAATATTTTTGAAATTTTTCGATGTTCATGTTATAGCCACATGACATTACCTACAAGATAACATGAAATCGATGGATGAAATCTTCGTGCAGCCCCAGGATTTGTGCAGAAACTGATGATTTCTCAAAAAAACGACGAGCAGTATTTCCATCATTAGAGTTCCCATATCCAACATTTGGCCGATCAACAAGAAGCCCCAGCTGCGTTTGAATGTTTTTTTCCCCCTAATCTAGAAACGCTTTTGTCTTCCGGTAATCGCAGCTACTATGTTTTGCTTTCAAGTTGGTATCCAAGGTGAAGCAAATACTCAAAGCAACGAATCCATGCGTGGAAGTTTGGTAATCCATAATGCAAATTAGAAACATTAATCACTACATTTTTTACAAAGTTGAGATCATTTATTTATTTATTTATTTTTATTTTATTTTATTTATTTATTTATTTATTTTTTTTTTTTTTTTGACGTTGCTCCACACACATAGCAGCGCATAGATGATGCAGTATTAGTGATAGTGTTTACAGACCTTTTCATCAGTCATTGTGAAAACCATTTCAAACTTTATTATTATTTCTTTTCCGTCCCAAACTGTCTGAAAAGGAAGTAGAGACGCAATTTGCTCGTTAATGTATTTCTTCTCGTTTAACGTAGACTCTACATTTTCGTGCAAAAACTGTAACCTTAAAGGTCTACAAAAACGAGGCGATGAAGATGAAGGATTTTTCCATATCATCACTTCTTTTTGTAATAAATTATCTGTGGCTACTAGTTGCAGTGGAACCAATGAAGTTATAAAAACATTAGCGTCCGAATCACTTGCATACGAAAATTTTTATTTGTACTCACTGTGCCCCGAAGTACCAATCAAAACTCCATTTAAGAACCAACTTCGCATTTTTTAAAGTTTCTGGAGATAATGTTTTGATAATGTCCTCCTGAACAGGTAAAATCTTTTCTGATGTGTGTTTCAAAAGCGCTTGTACACTGACTTTAGCACAGGTCTCAGTTATCTCTATATCAGATGGGTAACACCGAGCTTTGGCCTCTACAAGTTTCTCGTAAGCGGGATAGATAAAAGCACTGTCACTTTTCATTGAATCCCAAATAAGCATGTACTGAAATTTAGATAAGTTTTCTTCAACCATATCAGACAATGTCTCATCGGCAGACATTTTAATGACTGGGTGATTTGCTGATGATTTCAACGCTGCTTTGTATTTATTAGCTCGCGGTGGTAACTTTGTCGTGATTTCTTTTAAAATACTTGCAGCAGCATAGGCGCCAGAAGAACGAAGGCTCATTCGAGTAGCCAACACGCTTCCATATTTGTAACATAACCTTGATTCGAATTGTTAGTTACACATGTGATATATTTTTAATGCTATATTACAGTAACACAACCGTTTTGTATATTACAGTTATAAAAAGAAAGGCAACAGTGATGGTCGCGGTAAATCTTCGCCTATCAAGAAAGCTGCTCAACGTGCCCGGTGCTGTTTATTTTTAACCTCAAAAGTACAGGGGCAGATCGGGGCAGAATTTTCTTTCACATCCCATTACAAAACACCATAAGCTATATGCCATATGCCGGAAATTCCTAAATAACGCTGAATACACAACTATTTTGCTAATTTTCGGTAAATAATTTTGAAATGATAACCAATATGCAGACAAACATTTGACGATGATTTACTACATGAAGAAATACAAATTAACGAAAACATTATATATGCCAATATTCGACATACCCTCTTTGGTGCCCTACATGAAACAGAAATAAAATATGACACTCCAGTAAAAAGTTACACGCACTTTTAGTAGTGGTGGTATTTCGGAGAGACAGCACGACGTTAACGCTATGCCGAAAACAGTAACTTTGAACTGACGTAGCACCTCAGGTATCGAAGATATATCACTTTTCTTTGAGAGTAATATGCACCAAAGCCTCTACTACAAGATTCTATGGTAGCCAGCCTATTTGCTGACAGTCGCATTTTTCGATTTTTGGCCACCTTTTTTCCGATCCAGACCACTGTGCGGCGGAAGCTGCAGAAGCTGATGCGCATGCGCGCCTACCCGCAGCGCCCCCGCCCGTCGCCTGCCCCACCTGACTGCAAAGTGCGGACACGTGGCCGCCCTGGCCCGCCACGGCAGGTGTACGGCGGCAGCTGCCGGCAACCTTGCTCACGCGCGCGCTATTCTCGTCTGCGGTTTCCGCAACGGCGGGCGAGGGAGCGGGCGGGGTGGCGCACGGCACGGCCTCTTAATTACGGAAGGCCGCCCCGCGACAACAGATCCATCTGCCGGCGGCCGGCGGGAAGTCGAGCGCGGCCGTGGCGGCCGAGGTCGAATGGGGCGGCGGCAGCGGAGGAGGGGCCGCTCCCAAACAGCTGACTAGCAGCAGGTAGCGGGCTTCCGGGAAACGGCGACAAGTGGGCAAGCGGCCATACCGACTCCGCCAACGACCCGTTCTCCGAGGCAGATCAGGGTCGAGGGGCAACACAACGTAAATGATTAAACTTATCCATATACCCGGGCCGCTGAAACTTTGCACTTGACGTTTACAAATAACAAGGGAAGAGCAAGAAGCGCGAGGCGCTAGTTGCTTGGAACGATGCAATCATAGCGCGATATACACTTCCATTGGTCATGTGTCGTGACGTCAAATTTCCCGCGTTGCCGGCTTTGTTCAGTGCTACTGTAAACAAAGTTGTGTGTCGTGTCTACCGCGTGTTTACGTTGTGTGCGCTTTTTACGCAGCGATTTGTTTTACTGAGAGTGGTTTAACTTCACTTTCCGAGTTCAAGTATTTGAATAATGTCACCGAAAAGACTCACCGAAAAGACTCGTGACGTTCTCTGAGTAAGTTGTCAATTTCGTATGAATAACAACTGCGAAGCGTATGCTCTGAGTAGGAAGTTCATTCTCGCTTCAATCAATAGCAAAGAAATTATGGCACAGTGGCTACAAGAAAGAAATATTGCTGCAGATATGTCAAGGTCAAAACAAAATAAGCCTATTACGCCGACATATGTAGTGGACGAAATCGCAAAGGAGCAGGGTCACAATGTAATAAGGCTGCCCCCATACCACTGACATGTTAACCCTATAGAATTATGGAGTGACGTGAAGAATTACATAAGAAACAGTAAGAAGAATTTCGCAAAAACACGTGGAAAGGCTGTTGCGTGAAGCTGTTGCCAATGTGGATGCTACATCTTGGGGAAAAAAAAGTCGAGCACGTTGAAAAACTGATTCGGTTGCGCAAACAATGCAAGGGAACATCAGCAATCATGAACAGTTAATGATCTGTGTTGACGATGACTATTTTGGCAGTGACAACAGTGAAGTTGGCGAACTGTATGGAATTGCGCCATTGTCGACGTAAATTGGTGAGTGAAAAGCATTGTGATTATAAAACATAGAGAGAAGTTACTATTTTGATTATTATTTCGTATCCGTCTTGATCAAATGCTTATTTTCTATATTTCTTCGCTCCGTTATTGGACGCGTGTGCGTTGTTGCGTTCTTGTCTACATTACTGTCCCATTAATTGCTGCTTTGTAGTAGCAGCTAAATAACGAATTATTATATGCACTTTTATTGTTCAATAGCTTACATTTACGAGATGCAACTGAAAACAGTTTGGTATACAGGATAGTGTTGCTACTTCGCTATAGCAGTGTAGCCAACATAACTCGCCGTAACGTGAAACGTCAAGTGCAGTGTTTCAGCGGCCCGGGTATAGTGGATGTTTTTAGAACCCGTGACTGTTTATTAAAAGCTAGCTGAAAACCCGGTGTTGCCCGGGTATTTTTCTATTTATTCCTGCCATTTTTCCGGCAATAATCATTTGTACGCGGGCAGTGTGTCTGTAAAATCTCTTGGGAATACACTTAGTATTAAAGAAGTAATAGATTAAAACTTGGTGCATGATAGGGCGTTTTTCCATGAACGTTTCTGTTTATTTGCTCTTATCTCATGAACTACGTGTCGTACTGTGATGCAATTTAGTGGATACACTCAAATATATGCGTGTATACTGCCTGTAAAATTTACTGCGGTTATAATTTGTAGTGTAGAAATTAAAAATTGTAACCTCATACTGAATTCCGTAGTTTTATTCCATCAACAGCGGAACGTTACTGTTTATGTGCTCGTATCTCATTAACTACGCGTCGTAATGTGATACAATTCAGAGGTTACATTTAACTATATATGTGCATACTGTCTGTAAAATTTCCTGTCGCTACAATTTGTAATGTTCAAATTATAAATTGTAATGTCATACCGAGAGCCGTGTTTTTACTCCATAAACTGCGGAAAAGTAGAAAGCGAGAAACTTTTTTCCTTTCATCATTCTGCTACGGTTGCCAGCGAGAAAAAGTTTCATAAAGGTTTGAAATTATGTTTAAAGTTTGTTGCAAGTCGGTAAGTACTGTAATTCGCACACAGTGTATTTCGAAAGTCTCGCCGCATTATATGGCATATTTTGCGATTTCTCTTGGTTATCACGTAATATCTTTTGTACCATGTGCCGTATGTGAGTCTTAACAATGCAGCAATTGTTACCTCACGGCAAGGAATGTGTGTACAAAATTTGGTTGAAATCGGTCCAATGGTTTAGGAGAAAATGAGCAGCAATATCGCAAAATGCAGCAGGTTTTCGCGCATCTTATTGTTTATAACGTCATATCTCGTAAACTATATATCGTATGTGATTCTTACACTTACGGCGACCGTCCTCATGGATTGAAGCTTACGTGTACAAAATTTTATAAAGTTTGGAACAAAACTGTAGATTTGTATTGAACACGTACACACATACAGACACTATCCTTTATGTATTAGATTCCGCAACCAGTCACTGTTTTAAATCCTTTTATTCCATAAACTAGTTTTAGAACCTGTTTTAAGGTTCATCAGATGGTAGGGCACAAACAGAATTACATATCCATGTGGTTAGCACAGGGTTGGGAGAAGTTACTTTTTTAGAGTAACTACGTTACAGTTAAAGTTACTTCACTGAAAGGTAATTTAGTTAGAGTTATAGTTATTATACATCGAAAGTAACTATCAGTTACAGGTAACTTACAGTTATTTTTACAGTTATTTTAATCATTGCGCCTCGCTGCTGAGCGCGCGGTTGGTCGCTGTCGGAGGTTCGAGTCCCCCCTAGGACATGTGTGTGTGTGTGTGTGTGTTGTCCTTAGGTTAATTTACCTTAGTTTAACCAGTTTGTAAGCTACGGACTGATGACCACGCAGTTTTGGTCCGATAGATTTACAAACATTTGAACATTTTTTTTAATCATTGCAATTGTACCTCATTTGTAAATCCGTAATGAACCTTACACATGTAGAAAAAGGAAACAGTCTTTAATGTCAGTCAATAATACATTAATACTTACATAATTAACGGATTATTAAATAACACATCACTTACAGATAACTTATTTATTTTACAGCAACTAATGAAGAAATTTATAGCAGTAGGAAAGGAGCTGTAGATTTAGCAAAAGCTTACGATACAGTCCCTACATCTAAGCTGGAGGAAGCTATGAAAGATATAGGTATGGATGATCATCTTTTACAAATTATTAATGAAATGTACAGAAATAATGTGGTACAGATTAAACGAGGTTCAGAGTTATCAGTATCTATCAATAACACTAAAGGTTTGCGACAATGTTGCAGTATGTCACCCATCTTATTCAATTTATATGCAGATGTGACTCTCCGAAATTGCAACAAGAGATACAGAGGAATGGGAATCACAGACAACGCTGTACACATATTTTCATTAAGTTTTGCTGACGATCAAGCCATTATAACACAAGATGATTAAGACGTTGAGTTCATGATACGACGATTATATAACACGAATACTACAAATGGGGACTACAAATGAGTCTATCAAAAACAGAGTATCTGGTGGTGAATAGTGATGCTAAATCTTACAACTTCAAAATGTCTACAGCAGTTGTGCTAACCGGTCCTATATAATTTTCTCTCTTCCTCCTTGTTGCGTTTGTACTGCAATGACAGTGTACGCGAGGGTTGTAGTAACTCCCCACTGCAATGGGCGAAGAGTAGAAACTGAAAGTTCACCAACCTGACGTCTTCTATAGATGGCCCCAAGCAGATGATAGCATCTAGGTCGGAATTCTTCAAAAGAGGCTGAAATTATTTTACTATTGGCAGGAACTCATCTAATTACGGAATAAAACTGAAGTCCTTTGGATGTCACCTGATTTATTTATAGAACGCAAAACCCAGCAAACCACATAATAATTTACACTTGCCACACATTGTTTTAACTGAAAGTTCAGTATATTGCTATTTTGCATTCTTGTAAAATAATTGAAAATATGTCTTATGATCGCCTACGTATGCGACATGCGACGGATAAAGGGGCTTGGTGGAGGATAAGAGGAATACGAGAAAATGTTATTAATTAATCTTTGTATTGATTAATCCTGTGATAATAAAAAATAAATTGTTGACAGCATCTTCTATCTCATTGCATCTCAAGTTCAGCGTTTGTTCATTTTCAAGAAAAGTTTTTCAAATGTTCCATCTGATGAAAGTTCCATTTCATGTTGTTCGTTATTTGCGTCTCCGTGAAAACTACCTACTTTGTTGTCTGTTACACATTCGCAGCGTCTGTCACGCTGAAATGGTAGCAATGAGCAAACATTTCTTTTCACTAAAATGAAAGCTTGGCATTCTGCAGTCTTGAGATTCATAAAAGGAAAATATGTTACGATACTTGCGACAAAAAAGAAACGATACATCCGTTAAATCTTTAACTGATAAAAGTAACTTAGTTATAGTTAAAGTTACGTTAGTCAAATAATAACGGCATTACCGTCCGTTACCTGTGAATAGTAACTTTTAGTAGTGACGGCGATACAAGTAACGCAACACTGTGTTAGCAGCATGCTGCGTGCTGGCTCTGTGACAAAACACCTAATGAAGCCTGATGTATCGCCACGGGTGTTGTTTATATGACGATTTTTAACGAAAATTTGCGACTTACTGCAATGGTTAAATCATCGCGGCCTGTCTGAAAGAGGTTTCCTGTTCTTCAGAAATTAACAATCTGTCCAATGGTTACACAGGATAATTAAAAAGGCGTGGGAATCGGGACAGATTCCGTCTGACTGGGCGAAAGCGGTAATCACGCCAATTTTCAAACATGGAAACAGAAAAGATTGCAACAACTATCAAGGTATCTCTTTAATTAGCGTTATAGGCAAAATATTCTCAGGTATTGTTGAAATGAGCATCCGAGTATTAATTGAGGACAAGTTAGATGAAAATCAGTGTGAGTTTAGGCCTCTTAGAGGCTGTCAGGACCAGATATTTAGCTTACGGCAGGTAATGGAAAAGTGTTATGAGTGTAACAGGGAATTGAATCTATGTTTCATAGATCTGGAAAAGGCTTATGACTGTCTTCCTAGGAGGAAGCTATTGTCAGTTCTTCAAGATTATGGTATAGGAGGCAAACTTTTGCAGGCAATTAAAGGGCTTTACGTAGACTGACAGACAGCAGTTAGAGTAGATGGCAAATTAAGCTCATGGTTCAAGGTAGTTTCAGGCGTAAGACAAGACTGTAACCTGTCACCACTGTTGTTCATACTATTCATGGATCATATGTTGAAGACAGTAGACTGGCAGGGCGAGATTAAAATAGGTGAAAACAAAATAATCAGTCTCGCATATGCGGATGACTTACTTGTAATGGCCGATTCGATTGAAAGGTTGCAAACTAATATTTCAGAGCTCGATCAGAGGTGCAAGGATTATGATATGAAGATCAGCATCTCCAAAACGAAAGTAATGCCTGTGGGAAAGAGATTCAAACAGATTGAGTTGCAAATAGAAGGAACAAAGTTAGAACCGGTAGACAGTTTCAAGTACCTGGGGTGTTTTTTCTCACAGGATGGCAACATAGTGAAAGAACTGGAATCGAGGTGCAGCAAAGCTAATGCAGTGAGTGCTCAGCTAAGATCAACTCTCTTCTGCAACAAGGAAGGAAGTACCAAGACTAAGTTAGCAGTGCAACGCTTCATCTTTCGACCAACTTTGTTGTATGGGAGTGAAAATTGGGTGGATACAGGTTACCTTATTCACAAGGTAGAGGTTACAGATGTGAAAGTAGCAAGAATGATTGCAGGTACTAGTAGATGGGAGTAATGGCAGGAGGGTGCCCGTAATGAGGAAATCAAAGAAAAACTGGGAATGAACACCATAGATGAAGCAGTTAGAGCAAACAGACTGAGATGGTGGGGTCATGTTACACGCATGGGAGAAGCAAGGTTACTTAAGAGACTCATGAGCTCGGCAGCGGAGGGTAAGAGGAGTCGAGGTAGACCAAGAAGAAAGTACTTAGATTCGGTGCAGAATGATTTTGCAGTAAAAGGCATAACATCAGACGAGGCATCAGTGTTAGCACTGAATAGGGGATCATGGAGGAAGACTGAACGCTGAAAGGCGTAATCGGTGTCTAATGATAATAATGATGATAGTGTCAGCAGTTGGACTTTGAATGGAGAAACCATGCTCTGCTAGAGCACAAGAAACTTGGATTAGATGTATCTAAACTTGCCAATGCATATTGGTAGGAAGTTTTTGATATGAAATCTGGAGCCAAAACTTCAAATTTCCCAAATTTACAAAATTTATTTTCTTCTCTGTCTTCCTTTTCCAATACCTCGGTAGAACGAGTGCTTATTACCCTTAAAACCTTGAAAACGGCTCAGGAACAGAGAATAGTAGAACTGAAAGCTGGAAAAGAGATAGAAAGCGAAGAAGGCTGTGTTTCTTTCGAACCAACTAGAGAAATTATGAGAAGCACTATGGCATCGCTCAGTTCCAGGAAGCTCAGATTAGGTAAATTTAATGCTTGATTTTTAATTTTTCGTGTAATTTATGACAATTTTTATGGTATGTAAGCATTTTTGCAAATGTTTTTGAAACGGAGGGTATTTTGAAGTCAAATCGGGTAATTTGAGGATCCTGGGTGGGTAATTTCATTGATAAGCATTGGCAACAGGGGCGGGTGGCACCCTGGGGTAGACTGCACGGTGAAGGCGGTGTTCGAGTGATACATTGGTCAGTCTGACTGCCTTGTAAATAAGACTTTGGTTCGAATCCAGACTAGCCACAAATTTTCAATATTTCATTCCATTCCATGATGGTGGTGGTGGCGGCTGGTGCAGCAACAAATTTTCAACTTTCCCCACTGATGTAATATTCGTTGCTCATTGGCAGTTAACGTCGTATATTATTAAGTATCAAGATCCACCAGTATCGGCTATAATATTAAGAGGAAGACGGGAATAAATAAACACCCTGGCGGCACCGGGTACGAGGACTACTGTGTCAATAAAAGGAGACAGAAATATCTGGATGTCTATTTTCATTCGAGATGCAGAATTGTAAAATTGAAACTGATGATATAATTTATTTGGAAGAAACTATAAAAGATCCTTGTGTCTCAATAATCATTAAATTTGGGAAGAAAGGGAAGTTATAGGAACATAAATCAGCACAAAATGAGGCCACAGCTACAGCTAATTTCCTGCCGTCGCCGCTATTAATTCAAGATCCATCCTTAAATACAGCGGCATCGCCAGTTAGCGATTTATCACCATCCTTCAAACCAGAGCCATTTATCACTGCATCGTTGTAAAAGCACAACATTAACGCGCTTGTAACGTCCCTGCTAATGCACTATCTGATGAATTATTCTTTTGTCAACTTTTAATATTTATCTCTGAGCCCTGTGACTGTTACGAGCAGTGTGTGATATTGTGAAATCAACGGCGCATATGCATTCGAAAATTGTAAAAGTCACCCCATTCCATTATTGTGGTGAGGTACAGCAACCGTTTGAATTCGAATCTCGTGAATAATGGGAGTGTTAGGTACTAGTCTTGTGTAGTTCGCTAACGAACCAGTTCGGAAGAACGCTCCCACAGGCGAACTAGTTCGCAGATCCCTCGCCTCTTAGTTCGTCCGCTCCTTTTCGGAAGACTGACGGGTAACAGCGAGAGGACGCGAGAGCGCGCAGCATCGCGTGATTCCCTTCTTGCCAGTTGCCGTCGTTTCGAGCTGAGAAGCAGCTCAGCTCTAGTTTTGGTAGCGGTAGCAAAAGCCAAAACGAACTAAAAAGAGCGACCTACTTCGCGGCCGAGCTGCGACTAAAATGAGAGGTACCGGTCGCTAACTAAAATATGCGCGATAGGTCGCGAAGAGAATTAAAAATCACGTGTTTGCCTTCTGCTGATGAGAGCCATTTCGAGGTGAGCGTCTGCCTGCTAGATTACATAGTTCAGTGCTACAAAATTTCTGCTTTGAAGTATTCTGCACTCTGCACTACCTGTCTAATAAATTCCATAATGCCAAGATGTGGAGATAACTCTAAACTTAAACGCGAGAAATTATCCACAAACTGTTTCTTTTGGTTTACGAGATATCGTTAGCGGCTCAAGCAGCAAGCGCATGAAGCAGCTAGGTGGGGGAACTTCTCCCTCCACCTGCATGCGCAGACCACGCCGCTCATCCGTCACTGGGAGCGGAAGAACTAAAAGAACGAACTAGTTCGCGGCAGAGACGCGAACTAAAGTAAGGGCTCCCGATCGCGAACTATTATGCGCAAGTCTATTAGGACTGTGATACAAAATTATTTTTCAATAGTCCGTTCAGTTTAATTTCTTTTTAACGGTCTTTTATACCGTAGCTCCAGTAATTTCATTGTTAATGTCTCTGTATGATATCTTGTGAGTTATACATTAGTCATTTCTCACCCCCCCCTTTCCCTGCCTTCCCCTCATATACATGGTATCCCATTCAACTCTTTCACCCTAGATATCTCTGAAACTACAAGAGTTACTGAAAAACTACTTTCACGGTCATAAACTTACTGCAGGGGCTAACCAAAGTAGGTACTATGAAACAATCTAAAACGTAAAGAAAGACTATTTTCAAAGGAAACTTAAGTTTTTTTAATGGATATCCTATATCATATCTTAAGCAATTGTTATTGTTGTTGTTATTGTGGTCTTCAGTCTGGAGACTGGTTTGATGCAGCTCTCCACAATACCCTTTCCTGAGCAAGCCTCTTCAACTCCACATAAGAACGGCAACCAACATCTGTCTGAATCTGCTTACAGTATCCATCTCTTGGTCTTCCTCTGCGGTCTTTACGCCACACACTTCCCTCCAACGCTAAATTCACAATTCCTTGATGTCTAAGAATGTGTCCTACCAATCGATCCCTTCTTTTAGTCAAGGTATGTCAGAAATTCCTTTTCTCCCCAATTCTGTTCAGTACCTCTTCATTAGTTACGCGATCCACCCACCTAAACTTCAGCATTCTTCTGTTGCACCACATTTCAAAAGCCTCTATCCTGTCCGCACTGCTTATCGTCCATGTTTCACTCCCGTACAAGGCAACACTCCACACAAATACCTTCAGAAAGAACTTCCTTAGGCTTAATTCAATATTCGATGTTAACAAATTCCTCTTTTTTTAAGAACGCTTTCCTACCCATTTCCATTCTGCATTTTATATTCTCTGTACTGCGACCATCATTTGTTATTTTACTGCCCAAGTAACAAAACTCATCTACCTCCTTTATTGTTTCGTTATATAATCTAATTCCTTCAACATCATCTGATTTTCTTAGATTGCACTCCATTATCCTCGTTTTGCTCTTGTTAATGTTCATTTTATACGCATCATTCAGCACACTGTCCATTCCGTTCAACTGCTCTTGCAGGTCTTTCGCTGTCTCTGACAGAATTATAATGCCGTTGGCAAAACGCAATGTTTTTAATTCTTCACCTTCACCCTGAACTTTAATTCTTTCTCCAAATTTCTCCTTGCTTTCCTTTATAGCTTGCTCAATGTACAAATTGAATAACACTGGGGAAAGGCTACAACCCTGTCTTACTCCCTTCCCAACCCCTACATCCCTTTCATGACCTTCAACTCTGATAACCGCTGTCTGGTTTTTGTACAATTTGTAAATAACCTTACGCTCCCCATATTTAACTCCTGCTTGCTTCAGAACTTGAAAGAGTTTCTCCAATCAGCATTGTCAAAAACCTTCTCCAAATCTACAAAAGTTAGCAATTAACAGCATGAAAAATCCCAAAAAACTTTCGCTGGTTGCATCGCGATGCGTGAGTTACATCCGGAGAAACTGCGAAGCGAAGTTGAAGAAGTTTTTTGAGGCGCGGTACTAGCGTGTGTCCGAGACTCAAGCGTGAGTCTCGCTTGAGTCTCGGACACATACTAGCACCGCGCCTCATGAAACGTCAACTTCGCTTCGCAGTTTCTCCGGATGCAACTCACGCATCGCGATGCAACCAGCGCCATTCTTTTTGTGATTTTTCGTGCTATTAATTGCTTAAGAAATAATACGGGGTATCCATAAAAAAAGAAGAAAGTTAAGTTTTCGTTAAAATAGTATTTCTTTACGTTTTAGACTGTCTCTTAGAACCTACTTTCATAAGCCCCTACCGTACGATCATGACCATGAAAGTCGCTTTTCAATAGGTCGTGTAGTTCCAGAGATGTTGTTGTTGTGGTCTTCAGTCCAGAGACTGGTTTGATGCAGCTCTCCACCCTACTCTATCCTGAGCAAACCTTTTCATCTCCACATAAGAACGACAACCCACATCCACTTGAATCTGCTTATTATACGCGTCTCTTGGTCTCCCTCTGCGATTTTTACCCTACACACTTCCCTCCAATGCTAAATTCACAATTCCTTGATGTCTAAGAATGTGTCCTACCAATCTATCCCTTCTTTTAGTCAAGGTATGCCAGAAATTTCTTTTCTCCCCAATTCGGTTCAGTACCTCCTCATTAGTTACGCGATCCACCCACCTAATCTTCAGCATTCTTCTGTAGCACCACATTTCAAAAGCCTCTATCCTCTTTCTGTCCACACTGCTTATCGTCCATGTTTCACTCCCATACAAGGCAACACTCCATACAAATGCCTTCAGAAAGGACTTCCTTAGGCTTAAATCAATATTAGATGTTAACAAATTTCTCTTTTTCAAAAACGCCTTTCTACCCATTGCCATTCTGCATTTTATATCCTCTGTACTGCGACCATCATTTGTTATTTTACTGCCCAAGTAACAAAACTCATCTACCTCCTTTATTGTTTCGTTACCTGATCTAATTCCTTCAGCATCACCTGATTTTCTTACACTGCACTCCATTACCCTAGTTTTACTCTTGTTAATGTTCATCTTATATGCACCTTTCAGCACACTGTCCATTCCGTTCAATTGCTCTTGCAGGTCATTTGCTGTCTCTGACAGAATTACTATGTCGTCGGCAAAACACAATGTTTTCAATTCTTCACCCTGAACTTTAATTCCTTCTCCAAATTTCTCCTTGCTTTCCTTTATAGCTTGCTCAATGTACAAATTGAACAACATTGGGGAAAGGCTACAACCCTGTCTTACTCCCTTTCCAACCACTGCATCCCTTTCATGCCCTTCAACTCTGACAACCGCTGTCTGGTTTTTGTACAAGTTGTAAATAACCTTACGCTCCCTATATTTTACTCCTGCTTGCTTCAGAACTTGAAATAGTTTGTTCCAATCAAGATTGTCAAAAGCCTTCTCCAAATCTACAAAAGCTAGAAATGTAGACTTGCCTTTTCTTAATCTATCTTCTAGGATAAGCCGTAAAGTGAGTATTGCCTCCCGTGTTCCTACATTTCTCCTGAACCCAAACTGATCTTCCCCGAGGTCGGCTTCTACCAGCTTTTCCATCCTTCTGTATATAATTCGTGTTAATATTTTGCAACCATGACTTATTAAACTGATGGTTCTGTAGTTTTCACACCTGTCTGCACCCGCTTTCTTTGGAATGGGGATTATTACATTTTTCTTAAAGTCTGAGGGTACTCCACCTGTCTCATACATCTTACACACAATGTGAAACAATTTTGTCATGGCTGGTTCTCCCAGAGACTTCAGTAGCTCTGACGGGATATTCCAGAGATATCTAGGATGAAAGAGTGGGACACCCTGTATATATATATTTGAGTGTTTGTGTGTTTGTTTGTTTGTGTGTGTGTGTGTGTGTGTGTGTGTGTGTGTGTGTAGTGTTTCTCTATATCTTTCTCTGTTAATCAAAAACGTTTTAGATAACCCTCTCCCCCACCCACCACTCACCATTATTCTGTTCACTTCACTGTTTGCCGCGGTGGAGTAGCCGAGCTGTCTAAAGCACCTCGCTGCGGAACGCGCCGTTGCTCGCCATGGAGGTTCGTGTCCTCCCTGGGGCATGGGTGTGTGTTTTTGTCTGTAGGTTAGTTTACCTAGGTTTAAGTAGTTTGTAAGCTACGGACTGATGACCACGCAGTTTGGTCCGATAGATTTACAGACATTTGAACTTCACTGCTTGATCTGCCCTCCTTAGTTACACATCCTCTTTGGCATGGCTCAGTACTAATATCCAGTATCTCAGACTTCCACAATCGTGAAACATCACCTCATGGCTTATGCCGTGATAACCATCCCCTTCTGTTCCCTATTCCTATTTTCTACCCTTCTTTCCTATGTGATGAAGAATCCCTGTTCCGAAAGCTAGTCCTATTTTTTCGTCCATTTTTCTTCTTTGGGTGACTATCGGCGATGCAGTAGTTATAAAATCGTGAAGACCAGTTGAAATGTAGGTGAAGCGTCTGACTCAGTTCCCATTCCAAAAGCAGGAAACCAATAATTACAGTAATATGCGACATTTGAGTTCCTTCGGTCAGTAAAGCATTAACACGTCCTGCACTATGGCCGTACGTGATACGGCCTTTCCATTCGCTGAAATGTGTTTCTCGGCATGCCGCACGACCGCCACAGCAACTCACATTTTATACGCCAGCTACAGCAGCAGCAGCAGCAGTTGACGTTTATGGTGTACGAGGCGCGTAAGTGATGTGGTACTTCACCGCATGGCGACAGTTTTACGTGCTGTCTCGTGTCAACCGTAACATCGTAATTCTCGAAAAGCATGTATAGTAAAACTTACGCGAGAGACCCTCGCGAAACTTAAGATATGGATATTTTATTCGGGGAAAATGATTCCGACATTCATGCCAGTGATTAGAGTAACTGCGAGGTCGGAAGTTGTTCAAGTGATGAATCTGACAAGGAAACTACTGGAAATTCAGTTCGGGTTGGGATTTCGCAGGATAGTACGAGGCGGAGTTTTCCCTGTCGTCTGTGGGCAGAGGTGTGTATGGAAAAAAAAAAAAAAAAAAACAGAATGAGACGTTAAAGACATTATATTTTTCATCATAATTTCCAATTACAAAAAATCATGTATTGTGAGCACGTGGAGTATCAGCCGCAGAAATTCATAATTAGCTGAATGAAATTTTCATTCTGCATTGGAGTGAAGTTTCATATCAGCGCACACACTCCGCGGCAGAGCGAAAATTTCATTCTGGAAACATCCCTTAGGCTGTGGCTAAGCCATGCCTCCACCATATCCTTTCTTCCAGGAGTGCTAGTCTTGCATGTTTCGCAGGGGAGCTTCTGTGAAGTTTGGAAAATAGGAGGCGAGGTACTGGCGAAAGTAAAGTTGTGAGGCGGCATCGTGAGTCGTGTCGGGATAGATCAGTCGGTAGAGCGCTTGCCCACGAAAGGCCAAGATCCCAGGTTTGAGTCCCGGTTCCGGCATACAGTTTTAATCTGCCAGGAAGTTTCATAATGACCTAGTTGAGGTGTATGGGCCAGGTGTGATGTTGAAGGAAATGGTGCAGAGAAGGTGTCGTAAATTCAGCGATGAACGTCAGCAAGTGCAGGACATGCCGAGACCTGGACGGATGCACGGCCACTACAGATGCAAATGCTCAACGCTCTCTGTAACAAAAAAACCTGAGTCAAGAGTCAACCAGCAACATAAAACAAACACGAACAAACGACCGCAACGAACCGATCTACCGGAAGACTGAAGAACGAAGTCAAAATGTTCAAATGTTTGTATAGTCTATGGGACTTAACTACGGGGTCATCAGCCCCTAAACTTACAAACTACTTATGAACTACTTACGAACTAGGACGGCACAAATATCCAGGCCCGAGGGGGGATTCGAACCCCCGACCGTAGTGGCCGTGCAGACCGTGACTGGAGCGCCTCAGTCTCCTCGGCCACCGCGGCCGGCAAGAACGAAGTCAAGGCGGCGCGGTAGGTCAGCGCGTCCGGTTGGAGGGCTGCGCACCTTGGTAGACTTGGGTTGGCTTAGGTGAGAATGTTAGGTTTGCCGCAAATGGCTGCTTGCTACTTGCTCGCTCCGGAGAAGTGGCGATCAACACCTCACCTGTACTTCTGCTGCTGCCTGACCGTGGCTGGCATCGAACTCCGTCACTTCTAGCAGGGTTTCAGTGCTATTGATATTGGTGATAGGACAGGAGTGGAGGAGTTACAGATGAAGTAAGCAAACAGGTTTAACTGGTATAATAGCCTGTATTGTTCCTTGAAGCAAGAGGAATGAAATACTGTTACTTTCGTAACAAATATAGAAGTAATAATAACTAGTCTCGCTGAAGGACCAAGACACAATGAAAGTCAATAAAACAGTGAAATCATTTAAACTGGAATAGCCCAACCCCTAGTAGAGAGAGAGTACGCTGAGAAACATAACGTAGATTGGTAGTCATGAGAGTTAACGAAACAGCCCAGGTAGGGGCTACAGTCATATCGAAAACACTCTGTACACTTTCGCCCGTTGATTGGCGAACGCGTTTCCTTGTCCTGACGGAAACTGTTCGTAATTATCAGATAATGTTTCTACTTAATCACTCACTGCATTGGCCACAGAAACCGCAGTCAGTCTTTGCCTCACCAGTCAGCCTCCTTCAGCGTCCTCGGTCCATGTAATCTCCGGACAGACCCAGCGTACTCATATCGTCTCTGATCTGCTCAATCCATTGCAGTCGTGGTCTTCCCCTTGGTCTTTTGCGTCTGGTGTCCGCTTCCACTATCTGCCTGATGATCTGGCCTTGTAGCCGCATTGTGTGTCCCCCCACTTCAGGCTTCTTTCTTTGAGAACTACTTCGATGTCCATTGACTCGAATTTATCTTCATCCTTCACTGGGCCAAAACATTATCAGAGGATGGCATTCTCAAATGACAGTTTTCTTACCATCTTTCGGGTAATAGTCCAGGTCTGAGACTACTGGTTGTATTATTGTCTTGTAGATGTTGGTCTTTGAGGCTCTCGGTTGTAAATGGGACTAGTAGCTTTCTCAGTGAAAATTTTGACCTGTTTCATGCTTGTATTCTTGCGGTAATTTCTTGGTCTGTCTCGTTTCTCAGGACAATTACCCCAATGTATTCAAAGTCTTTTACCCTTTCAAAGACTTTGTCATCCACATTTACAAGTCTGTCAACATTTTCTCTTCTAACTAGTAAGGTACTGTTAACGTAAATTTTGTTCGGTGCTTCGCAAAGAGTACCTTGCAAAAAAATTTGACTCTGTTTCATTGAACACTATAAAAGTTCATTTTTTTTTAGTTTTCCTTGGTGGGGGGAGGGGTGGGAGAAGGTTAAACAAGGAGAGGGAGAGAGAGGAGGGGAGTGAAGACGGACTACAAAGTACATAGTAAATAAATACAGGGTGTCCACAAAAGGACTCCCTGATTTCAAAATTCAATATCTATAAAACAAAGATCGATAGAGGAATGCAGTAAACGGTATGTTTATTGTGAAAGCTGTAAGACGTTTATACAGCAGTTTGAAATAATAGTTACAAAAGCTGCTAACAGATGGCGCTGTAATCGCCATACACAATGCCTAGTATAAATAATGATCCGAAGCCCAGAGCGATCAGTGCCACTATTGAAACGTGAAAGGAGGTTAGTGTACCAAAGGAAGAGATTAAAACCATGTACTCCATTGAACATTTCTGGTGCTAGAGTACCACAGGTTAGAAGAGTCCTACGGCAACAAGGCGAAGTTTCCAAGCACGATTTAATGTTCCAAAAGGACCCGAAGCGAAAACCATTCGTACGCTCTTCGCAAAAATTCAACGAACAGGCAGCGTAACTGATAATCTAGTGGGGCATGTTGGCAAAATGTTCAAATGTTTGTACAGTCTATGGGACTTAACGACGGGGTCATCAGTCCCTAAACTTACAAACTACTTATGAACTACTTACGAACTAGGACGGCACAAATATCCATGCCCGAGGGGGGATTCGAACCCCCGACCGTAGTGGCCGTGCAGACCGTGACTGGAGCGTCTATCCCCTCGGCCACCGCAGCCGGCGGCATGTTGGCCGCAAGCAAACCGCAGTTACACCTGAAAATATCACCACAGTTTCTGGAATTATTCAGCGAAATCCAATGCATTCGTCCGTAGAATTGCATCGGAGACTGGTTTGAAGCGTTCCAGCATGCAGAAAATACTGAGAAAGAGCTTACAAATGTTTCCATTCAAAATTCAAACGCACCAGACCATACCCGTACGAGCTGTGCAACAAAGGGTTGCCTTTGCTAATCAGATGCTCACAATGATTGATAGTGAAGGCTTTGATGTTGGCTGCATCTGGTTTACAGATGAAGCACACTTCCACCTGAATGGATACGTGAATAAGCAGAACTGACGATTTTGGGTTTCCGAAAAGCCATATTGGTGTGAAGCGAAACCCCTGTATTCTCCTAAAGTTACTGTGTGGGCTGCAGTATGCAGCAGTGGCATTATTGGCCCTTTTTCAGTTGAGAAACGGTCACTGGTGCACGTTACGTTGCAAGTTTTGAACAATTTGTCGCCATACAGCAACCGTTAGAGGATCGACCAGCTACTGAATGGTTTATGCAAGATGGAGCCCGACCACATCGGACCGAACAAGTGTTTCGCTTTCTTGAGAAATACTTCAGGAATCGAGTCATTGCTTTGGAATATCTCAAATTTACTGGTGCAGGCATGGATTGGCCTCCATATTCGCTGCATTTGACTCCCTGTGACTTTTTTTGTGGGGCACAGTGAAAGACATGGTCTACTCGAGGCATCCCGCCACGCTGGACGAGCTTGAATCGGCGATCTCTATGGTAAGTGAATCCATTTCGGTTGAGACACTGCGAAATGTGAAGGCGAATTTCATTCTTCGTTTGCGCCACCTCTGTAGTGCCAATCGTGAAGATTTTGAAAACACTGTGATGTATGCTGATATGAGCTGTACAGCATACAGCGCCATCTGTTTGCAGGTTTTGTAACTATTATTTCAAACTGCTGTATAAACTTTTTACAGCTTTCACAAGAAACATACCGCTTACTGCATTCCTCTATCGATCTTTGTTTTCCAGATATTTAATTTTGAAATCAGGGAGTACTTTTCGGGACACCCTATACCAGAGCGACGCTTAGTTTTCAGCTAGTAGTAGATGAAATGGGCCCTGAAATGCTTTTAGCCTTCCTTTCTTTATGCAGAAATAAGTAGTCAAAGAGGGAGCACAAAAGTGTCGAATGGGAATGTTACGAGTTTTCGTATGGACAGTTTTGAGCGCTACTCTTCAGCGAGCCATGGTATTTGTCGCAAATAGTTGTTTGGGCCACCGGCAGTGCACGCTAGAAAACCGTTTACGGCGCAACAGAGGGCCGAGCTGGCTGGCTGCTTACTCACTGCCACTCGGCTGCGTGTTGTTTGTCTCGGCCGCAAACTGTGTACCGGGCCGCGTCTGACCGTAACTTAAGTGAAGCAGCGGCTCTTCAGGCGAGGCAAACACTCGACTGGCCCAGGGACACTTGGAAGCGTTATACGTCCCCTACTATTCCTCGTGTTTACAAACGATTTAGGAGACAATCTGAACAGCTCCCTTAGACTGTTCGCGGATGATGAAGTTACTCCAATATTCAAGAAAGGCAATAGGAGTGATCCCCAAAATTACAGGCCAATCTCATTGACGTCGATTAGCAGTAGGATTCAGAAACATATACTTTGTTCGAATATTATGAACTACCTCGAAGAGAACGACCTATTAACCAATAGTCAACACGGATTCAGAAAGTATCACTCTTGCGAAACACAGCTTGCCCTTTATTCACACGAAGTGTTAAGTGCCATTGACAAGGGATCTCAAATCGATTCCATATTTCTGGATTTCAGGAAGGCTTTTGACACTGTACCCAAAAAATGTTCAAATGTTTGTTAAGCTTATGGGACTTAACTACGGGGTCATCAGTCCCTAAACTTACAAACTACTTATGAACTACCTTATTCTAAAGACGGCACAAATATCCATGCCCGAGGGGGGATTCGAACCCCCGACCGTAGTGGCCGTGCAGACCATGACTGAAGCGCCTCAGGCTCCTCGGCCACCGCGGCCGGCACACTGTACCCCACAAGCGGCTTCTCATTAAATTGCATGCTTATGGAATGTCTCCCCAATTGTGCGATTGGATTCACGATTTCCTATCAGAAAGGACACAGTTCGTTGTAATTGACGGTAAGTCGTCGAGTAAAACAGAAGTGATATCTGGCGTTCCACAGGGAAGCGTTATAGGTCCCCTACTCTTCCTCGTGTCTACAAACGATTTAGGAGACAATCTGAACAGCTCCCTTAGACTGTTCGCGGATGATGCTGTCCTTTATCGGTTAGTGAAGTCAACAGAGGATAAAAAGCAACTGCAAAGCGATTTAGACAAAATTTCTACATGGTGCGAAAATTGGCAATTGACACTAAATAGAGAAAACTGTGAAGTAATACACATGACTACTAAAAGAAATCCGCTCAACTCCAATTACGCGATAAATCAGTCAAACCTTAAGTTTGTAAATTCTACCAAATACCCAGGAGTTACAATTACGAACAACTTTGACTGGCGAGAACACGTAGAAAATATTGTGGGGTAGGCGAACCAAAGGTTACGTTTCATTGGCAGAACGCTTCGAAGATGCACCAGCTCCACCAAAGAGAGTGCCTACATCACACTTGTGCGTCCTCTCCTGGAGTACTGTTGCCCATTGTGGGACCCTCACCAGGTGGGTCTGACGGAAGACATTGAGAAAGTTCAGAGAAGGGCAGCTCGTTTTGTTTTATCACGTTAGGGGGGGGGGAGCGTCACGGACATGTTGCACGAATTGGGGTGGAAATCATTAAAAGAAAGACGTTATTCATTGCGGCGTGATCTGTTTGCGAAGTTTTAATCATCGACTTTTACTTCTGAATGTGAAAATATTTTGCCAGCACCCACTTACTTAGTGAGACATGACCATCCCAATAAAATAAAAGAAATCAGATCGAAAACGGAACGATTTAATTCTTTCTTCCCGCGCGCTATTAGAGAATGGAACGATAGAGAAAAGTTATGAAAGTGGTTAATGAACCCTCTGCCAGACACTTAAATGTGATTTGCAGAGTATATATGTAGATGTAGTTGTTATGAGAGTAATGACAGTATCAACTGTCTGAGTACTGAGCGAATGTTGTCGTTGTTCTTTTTGTAGTCTTCAGTCCGCAGACTGATTTCATGTAGCTCTCCAAGCTACCTTGCCCGGGAAATTGAAAATAAGAGCGGCAACCTACATCCTTTCTAAACTGCTTACTGTGTTCGTCCCTCAGTCTCCCTCTACGATTTTTCCGTCACACACACTTCCTTCTAAGGCGAAGTTGAGATTCCTTGATGTAGCAGAATGTGGCCCACCAACCTATCTCTTCTATTAGTCAGGATATACCAGAAACTTCTTTTCTTACCAATTCTGTTGAGCACCTTATTAGTTACGTGATTTATCCATCTAACTACACCATTCGTCTGTAGCACCACAGTTCAGGTTCAGAGAATGGCAGCTCATTCTGTTTTATCACGTTACGGGGGGGGGGGGGGGGGGAGCGTCACGGTAATGTTGCACGAATTGGGGTGGAAATCATTAAAAGAAAGACGTTATTCATTGCGGCGTGATCTGTTTGCGGAGTTTCAATCACCGACTTTTACTTCTGAATGTGAAAATATTTTGCTAGCATCCACCTACTTAGGAAGACATGACCATCCCAATAAAATAAGAGAAATCAGATCGAAAACGGAACGATTTAGGTGTTCTTTCTTCCCGCGCGCTATTAGAGAATGGAACGGTTAGAGAAAAGTTATGAAAGTGGATAATGAACCCTCTGCTAGGCACTTAAATGTGACTTGCAGAGTATCCATGTAGATGTAGATATTGCGCTGAGCGGAGCTCACACCTGCCGACGTGAGAACGCCTCAGTGTCACACGATCACGGTTGCGTTTGGCCCATTCCTAGGAGATAAGTAGGATTCTCAGTCATATTTGTAATAGCTCATTAAAGCAGGGTATTTTCCCAGATAGACTGAAATATGCTAACATTAAACCTTTGCAAAAAAAGGGGATACATACCATGTCAACAACTACCGGCCCATCTCACTTCTGACAGCTTTATCAAAAATTTTTGAAAAAGTTATGTATTCTCGAGTTGCTTCATATATTAGTATAAATAAATTTCTAACAAAATGTCAGTTTGGTTTTCAAAAGAGCTTTTCAACTGAAAATGCTATCTATTCCTTCACTGATGAAATATTAAATGCTTTGAATAACCGGACATCACCAGTAGGGATTTTTTGTGATCTCTCAAAGGCTTTTGATTGTGTAAATCGTGGGATTCTTCTAGATAAGCTTAAGTATTGTGGTATGAGTGAGACAGTGCACAAATGGTTTAAATCATACTTAACTGGAAGAGTGCAGAAAGTTGAAATAAGCAGTACACATGATGTAGATGAGACAATTAATTCTTCTAACTGGGGAGTTATCAAAAATGGGATCCCACAAGGTTCGGTCTTGGGTCCTTTGCTGTTCTTAATATATATTAATGACTTGCCATTCTACATACACGAAGATGCTAAGCTAGTACTTTTTGCTGATGATACAAGTATAGCTATCACACCTGACAAACAGGAATTAACTGATGAAATTATAAATGATATCTTCCAGAAAGTTATTAAGTGGTTCTCTACAAATGGACTCCCATTAAACTTTGATAAAACTCAGTATATACAGTTTCATACAGTAAATGGCATGACACCATTAATAAATTTAGACTTTGAACATAAATCTGTAGCTAAGGTAGAATATTCAAAAATTTTAGGTGTTTGCATTGATGAGGGACTGAATTGGAAGAAACATGTTGAAGATCTCCTGAAACGTCTGAGTTCAGCTACTTATGCTATCAGAGTCATTGCAAAATTTGGTGATATATAACTCAGTAAATTAGCTTACTACGCCTATTTTCATTCACTGCTTTCATATGGGATCATAGTCTGGGGCAATTCAACATTGAGTAAAAAAGTATTCATTGCACAAAACCGTGTAATCAGAATAATTGCTGGAGCCCACCCAAGAGCATCCTGCAGACATTTATTTAGGGATCTAGGGATATTCACTGTAGCTTCACAATATATATATATCCACTCATGAAATTTGTTATTAACAATCCGACCCAATTCAAAAGTAATGGAAGTGTGCATAGCTACAACACTAGGAGAAAGGATGATATTCACTATTCAAGGTTAAATCTAACTTTGGCTCAAAAAGGGGTGAATTATGCTGCCACAAAAGTCTTTGGTCACTTACCAAGTATCATCAAAAGTCTGACAGATAGCCAACTAGTATTTAAAAAGAAATTAAAGGAATTTCTGAATGGCAACTCCTTCCATACTTTAGATGAATGTTTAGATAAAACTTAAAAAATAAAAAAAAATAAAAAAGTCCTTAAAATATTGATTGTCAAATATAGAAAAAATTTACTAAACTGACACGTTCCACATCATTACGAAATGTCGTATATCTGATCTATGGAACAAGTATTAATCTAATCTAATTCGTATGGAACGCGAGTCGTGTCTCACTACGGGTATGAGAGAATGGGGAAATGTGGCATACCTATGGGGAAGGATAAATAAATGGATGGATGGGTTATTGAGGATAGGGGGAGCAAAGTGCCAAGGTCACCAGTGTCCCGGTGATGGGGGGAAGGAGTGAGGGAAGGAAAGGGAAAGGAAATGCAGTCCAGGGAGGAAAGACTGCATTAGATCGGGGCCCATGCTCGCCACGCACGTACTCAAGGAATGTAACGGTTACTCACTGGGGAATTATGAAATGTCAGTACAGTTTTTTTGCGGGATGCCAGCTACCGGAAAGTGCCGCCGTAGCTCGGAATTAATTTGCCGAATGGGGTTAACACACACACACACACACACACACACACACACACACACACACAAACAAACTCTCTGTCTCTCTCTCTCTGTCTCTCTCTTTCTCTGAATAAATGTCAATATCAAGAACAGTTCAACTCTCTGTGGCGTGCGCCCTCTCCTCCTACCTCGTTCAAACACCGTTCGGGCTTGCTTACCTGATTATACAGACTCGATTAAATCCCATTGGATGTCTCCTCCGCCGGCCGTGAACTCTGACGGAATGTAAATCTCGTCGTGTGTTGCTGGAAATTAATATCACAAGAGAAAATGTTTCTGCCTACTTGAAATGAAAGCGGCTTTTCTGAACAATTTTCTTTATTAACTTTAGTATGGCTAACTACGTTGGAACCATATTTACAAACTTCTGAAATATCCCGGTAATTAAATCTGTTGAACACCTTCTCAATATTGAATCTGTGTAGATTTTCCGTTGCCCTAGAATCCTCGAAACTCACTTGGTGTAAAACTTGTCCTCAGCCGTTTTATAAGCTGAAAAGTCTTACCGTCAAAAATGCTGAACCCGTTTTGACAGAGACCCTTAACGACTAAAAGGTCAGTACTGACTGCAAAGAAAGAGAATAAAGAAAGTAGGGAAGACGTTGGGCAATGGCAGAATGGACTGGGCGGGCTGGCCCTGCCCTGCCCTTGTACACAGCCTGTGTTGGCTTTGTTCGCCAGTTTTTGTTCTGCCGCCGAGACAAATGGCAGAGAACACCTGTTGCCGTTGGCCCGTGCCAGCAGGCCAGACGCACAAATGCCATGCCGTGCTGCTGACCCTTCGTGCCCCGTTAGACCTGGCGAACGTTCTGATCGCATTGGGTTAGTCTTCCTCTCACCCAAGCCCAGGCCAGCGTTACGTCATCGTGATGTACCGCTGACGTAAATAAGCCCTGTCGACCATATATTAGGGTGACCAGACGTCACGTTTTTTTTTTTTTTACGGGACCGTCTCTTATTTTGGTCAACTGTCCCGATGTCCCGACAAAACACATACGGGACGTTTTGACTGATTCTTCCGTCGCTTCTTGGTAGAACATAATCAAATAAATTAAAAACACAATTTTGTGTGTGTTCTACAAGTTTATTTTTGCTTACTGAACCGGTTTTCGGCTTATTAGGCCATCTTCAGAGTATTTACTGCTGTGGCAAAGAGGTTACATAGTTTAGGTATAGTATGGGAAGAGATGACCAATGACTACACTTAGATCGACATACATAGTATAACACTTCTTTGACTTTGTGTTATTACAGTTATGAACTTAAAAACTAAACTGTAATACAAGAATATACAATGTGTGGAGGATAAAACACGGAATAAATTTGAATATAACCAGGGAACTGAAACTACCTGCTATTACAAACAAACTGATAATGCTGATAAATAAATATATATAAGTGCCATGTTAATAATTCTGCACTATAATTATAGATGGTGTTGCATATGACAGTTGTAAGGCCAGGTTTGGAGTGGAATCCAGAACTTAAAATGAATAGTTACTTCATTAGATTAAACAAAACAAATCTGTCTAATGAAATTAATATTCTAAAACTTCAGGTAGATGAAAATGAGTGTTATGTTGTAAGCTACACTGCGACCAAATTTTCAAAACTTAAAAATAAATCATAATATATAATTACACACGAGTTTGAAACTGTGGGGGTAAACAAGGAAGCCAGTTTTTTTAATAAAATAAATAAAATGCTAGGTGTACATTTAAGGTTTTATGTAATGGAGGAATGGGACAGCCAGTGTGGGAGTTGATGGAAAACTTAGGTAATTGACTGTACTATGAGGAAATGTATGAAGAGACTGGAACTGACAGCGTAGGAGGTAATGTGACTCAGGGGTGAATTAGGAGAAATCTAAATTTTTTAAATTTATATACGGGACGTATTTTCTCCCCCTTTACGTTAACCTTCCGTATATTTTGAAACTTAAAAGGAGTCCACATGAGTATCGGATTGTAGAACTTCTTTATATTTATGGTACGTGAAGTTCACAACTTAAGTAACAATCGGCCAAAGCCATTCGACACAATTTTTTAAATATTCTCGACAAAATCGACTTTGAAATTCTGCAAGTACACGTAAGTGCTAATAATTGAAACACTTGCACCATCTGTAGGCGTAGCGCAGGGTGCCGTGGCTCAGCGCGCCCGGTCAGGGGGCTAAATGCCCTCTGGAAAAAAAGCTAAATATTCAACGAACTACACTAACGACCGCAAAGCATAGATAAACGGGGGAAAAATATTAAAGAAACAAAGATGGTGGCAGCGTTCGGCCTCACAGCCGTAAGGTCCATCGTTCGATTCTCACTGCAACAGTTTATTTTTCGTTTAGTATTATTATTATTGAATTCAGTTATATAAACAATTTTGGGATCTCTAATTACCTGTGCTGTGTCAGTTTTTGTTTGTGTGTATGTAGACGAGCTGAACGCCTTGTTGTCATGTAAAACGATGGTTGAATAGGCTAGCTGCTTAGAAAGCTATTAGTAGCTATGGAGATGACTTTCCTAAAAAACAACGTCGAAGCTCTCAACAAACTGAACAATCAAAGACTACTGACGTCTACTAATAGTGAGACCAATACTGTAAAAACTGTAACTTATGTTTATTTTATTGAATTCATCTTTATTACCATCGTTTTATAAAATATAGAAAATTACAAATATACAAAAACACGTTCACTTTTTGTAAAAATTGCCATTACGATTCGAAGCACTTTCCCTGTGGTGCCAACACTACAACTTTATTATTTTTCTGTTTTATTTTATTTTATTGTATCTATGCATCGCGTTCGCTTGTTCAGTTCGTTCTTGGTTGTTCGTTGAATATTCGGCTCAGCTTGAGCTATAACGACATATACTAAAAGTTAATTATTGGTAGTTACGTGCACTTGCGAAACTACCAAGTCGATTTTCTCGAGAATTTTTGAGAGTTGCGTCGAATGGCTTTCTCTGATTATCATTTGAGTTCCTAACTTCACATACCGTTAAGTATAAAAAAATTCTAAAATCCTATACCCATTGGTCTCCTTGTTAGTGTTTTTAAGTAACATGTACCATAATAAAGCGGAGAACTCGACATGTGATCTTAGCCAAAGGATGAAGAAAGTACATTTTTTGATTAAAGGAAAGTGTGCGAGGAACGATACATGAAGTTCTTTGTTTGGAACTAAGAACCGACCGGCCAAAATATTGCCGGCCGCGGTGGCCGAGGGAACTGCGGCGCGTCAGTCACGGTCTCCACGGCCACTACGGTCGGGGGTTCGAATCCCCCTCGGGCATGGATATTTGTGCCGTCCTAGTTCGTAAGTAGCTCATAAGTAGTTTGTAAGTTTAGGGACTGATGACCCCGTAGTTAAGTCCCATAAGCTTAACAAACATTTGAACATTTTTTTGCCAAAATATTGGTTTCAGCAACACTTTCGGTATCGGCCAGAAATCAGCCGATTGATCAGATTGGCCGAAAATAGCTTTCTTGAACTATTTGATGGTGTCCGGTCGCATTCTGGGTGGATTCAGTCAAAAATAACGCTTCACCTCAGTTGACTGTGCGCCGTTTAACGGCTAGGAGTCTCTCCACATGCGTAAAAATTGTGGCTATTTTGATGTCGAGCAAAATATAAAGCCATCGTATCTTACGGTGATGTACTATGTTAGTAACAACTTAAGTAAATCAATGGAACGGGTTATCATATTGTTGTGGTGTAAGGTTTTATTAATGAGTTTCCTTGAAAACGAAGAGCTTTGTTCAAATGTTTGTAGAGCTTAAGGGACTTAAGTGCGGGGTCATCAGTCCCTAAACTTACAAACTACTTATGAAGTACCTCATACTAAAGACGGCACAAACATCCATGCCGGAGGGGAGGATTCGAACCCCCGACGGGCAACGGCCTCGCGCATCGTAGCATAGCGCCTCAATGCGCTCGGCCGCTCCGCCGCGGCTCGGCTTTGCCCATTCGCAGTTGATGTCATATATTCTGTGAGTATGAATAAACATATTTTGTCGGCCCAGTTTGCGAAGTAGGGCTGACAGCCTGAGAGTGTGTGGAAGTCTTAACTCAGGTAGCAAATTGCTCTAATACCCTACAAGCTCGTATTTTGCGCTCCAAAAAGTCGTTAGTGAAGCGTTAGGTGCCACGCGCATGCGCCGAAGCGACGTCGCGCTGACTTGTAACGGCTGCACGGCGCTTTCAGAGGGGCCCTCCATGTTAACAAATGAAGCAATATGCCCCGGGGGCTGGCGGTGACACCTCCATTCGTCGTCCGCGCTGCGTCTATATGAGTTACAAGTGGCGCAGCAGCTCGGGGCATGGACGAGACGTGACGTGCAAGTAGCACCGCGTTTTGTCTTTTATTTACTCGCGGATTCAGTGCGGCGCTGTACAGCCACGCAAATAATGAAACTGAGCTCATAGCTAAACGTAATACACATGTCTGTGTACATATACACTCTTGGAAATAGAAAAAGAACGCCACGAATTCGTTGACCCAGCAGAGCGAAATTTTATTGACACATTCGTTAGGTTGTATTCAACACACGATCACGCAGATGGAGGCATACGCAAGTGAGTACAAAGTAGGGATCGCGGTTATCGCTGAAACAACCGGTTTTAGGTTATACCGGTTCTTTTCATCTCCAGTTTAACCGCACCGTAAAAATTGGTCAAGATAACCGGTTTTTTAAATAACCGGTTTTCGGTTTTTATTGCTATTATTTCCAGTAGAGTTCGAACGAAACATGTTTTGCGGCCGAAACAGAAACCGCAATCGTCGGTTCTTCTAGTTTCGGCCGAAACCGAAACTTACGAAATTTAGTTAAAGTTTAGGTAAATTTACGTTATACGACAAATCACTAGTTTTTCCATATTTTGCAAGATCCCCTTCCAATACTACGCCTTCTTGAGTAGTCTTTCCATATTTTGCAAGATCCCCTTTCAATACTACGCCTTCTTGAGTGTGTGTAAGCCTAGTCAGGAGTCAGTAGAGGACGATATACGAAGCATACAGATTTACTGGCCCAGTATTCCCATCCGGCAGTTGCGAATATTGAGCCAACCACTGCGTAAGTTGGACTTGTGAGCCAGAGTATACGAATATCTCGCTATAAACACAACATTTATAAGTTACAGTCAGTAAATAAACTTCAATCAGTGCTGCAGAAGTATTTCGAAAAATAAAGTCACAGTTCCGACTAACAGTCTGATTGTTGTCAGTGTAAATTTACGCAAATGGAACTAGGAAAGCTCTGTACCACATGATCAAAGAATGTTCAAATGGGTGTGAGTTCTTATGAGACCTAAATGCTTAGTTCATTGGTCCCTAGACTTACAAACTACTTAATCTAACTTACACTAACTTACGCTAAGGACAACATAGACACCCATGACCGAGGGAGGAGGGAGGGCTCGAACCTCCGACTGGAGCAGCCGCGCAGTCCGTAACATGAAGCCTCAGACCGCACGGCTACCTCACGAGGCACCACATGATCAATGTTACCTAAACCCATATTGGTTATTCAAAAAACCCCTCGCTTTCAAGCAATCACATTACTAAAATGTTCAAATGTTTGTAGAGCTTATGGGACTTAACTACGGGGTCATCAGTCCCTAAACTTACAAACTACTTGTGAACTACCTAATAGTAATACTAATACAAATATCCATGCCCGAGGGGGGATTCGAACTCCCGACCGTAGTGGCTGTGCTGAACGTGACTGGCGCGCCGCAGACAGCTCGGACACCGCGGCCGGCTCTCATTAATAAAACTTGTTAGCATAACAATTTGATAATACATTAAAAGTTAGTATTCCAAGCTTAGAGTACATCATTTACATAATAGGTATATGAATCGAATTTACCTTCTCTTCAAAGGAACATTTAGGATGCTTTCTCCTTAAATGACAGCATGTTTGTAGTACCTTCATCCGTTTTAAGCTTTTTAAAGCAAATGGAGTGCTGTACCTCACTGCTCCCGTACTTCGTGAAGTACTTCCACACTCGGGATGGTGCCATTTAAGACACAACCGATGTCTGGCGACGACAGCAAGGAACTGCCGCATGACCAGACGGAGGCAAGTCTCGTACACTGCCGGTGCACGCGCGTCGTCTAATAGGCCACGCCACACGGCAACAAGTGCATCGACGCTTCAGTAGCTACACCAGTCCTTAAGTTCTTATGCCACGTGTTTGTTGCGCGTTTCTGACTGCCGGGATTGTTCTTAAATTAACACTGATCGCTTTTATTAGTTTCTGCGATGACCTAATATTTCACAGCAGTAGAAATTTTAGGAATATCCCTAAATATTAGGGTCTACTAGTTTTAATTATTTAAAATTATTTACAAAAAACACATTTTGAACCACTACTACAGAAAGTAGTCGTACCGGTTTTTTTACCCGGTTCTTGGCAATAACTAAAATAAACCGGTTACAACCGACACCAAGTAAATACAAAAAAAAAAAAAAAAAAAAAAAAAAAAAAAAAAAAAAAAAAAAAAAAAAACGGTTATTCAAAACTAAAATACCGGTATCGGTTTTAACCGGTCGGTTTTTCCCATCCCTACCAGAAAGTGCGCAGTGTCGACGCTAGTACCGTGTATAGCTTCCTTTCACAGCAGTGCAATCTGCAAATCGCACATGGAGACGATCGTAGAGGTGACGAATGTAGTTTTGTGGAAATCCACCTCTGGCAATCTGATTTAGATTTTCAGTGACTTTCCTAAATCACTCCAGGCAAATGCCGGCATAGTTCCTTTCAAAAGGCACGGCCGATTTCCTTCCCAATCATTACCCAAAAACTCCGAGGGCTAGCTCCGTCTCTCGGCCGGCCGCGGTTGTCGCGGGGATTGAGGCGCTCCAGTCACGGTCTGCACGGCCACTACGGTCGGGGGTTCGAATCCCCCCTGGGGCATGGATATTTGTGCCGTCCTTAGTGTTAGCTAGTTCATAAGTAGTTTGTAAGTTTAGGGACTGATAACCCCGTAGTTAAGTCCCATAAGCTTAACAAACATTTGAACATTTTGAGCTCCGTCTCTAATGACCAAGCTGTCGACGGAACGTTAAACCCTAAGATTCCTTCCTTCCTTCTTCAATGGGGGACAAATCTGGGTATCATTCTGGCCAGGGTAGTTGACGTATACCTCTAAGAAGGAGACCACGCGTATCGGATTATAGAATTTCTTGATATTTATGGTACGTGAAGTTAAGAACTTGCATGGCAATCAGCCAGAGCCATTCGATGCAACTCTCAAAAAATTTCGAGAAAATCGACTTAAAAGTTTCGCAAAATACACGTAAGTAGCAAGTAAAAATAATTAAAACGATTGCTCCATCTCTACGTGTAGCTCAGGTGGTAGTGTTCTGGCTTTCTATCCTCCAGGTCAATGGTTTGAATCCTATCATGGCATTTTTTTAAAATTTCTTTTTCTGTTGTGTTAGAATACTTACACAATTTTAATATCTAATGGTAATTTTTACGAAAAGTGCATGTGTTTTTGTTTATTCGTAATTTTCTACATTTTATGGAAGGTTGTAAATAATGGTAGTCAAATCAACAAACGTAAGTTACATTTTTTACAGTATTGGCTTCACCATTAGTTGACGACGGTAGTCTTTGATTGTTCAGATTGTGAACAGCTACGGCACTGTATTTGGAAAGTCACCCCCCCCCCCCCCTATGTATTTGGCATTCCATGATGCTACCCTACTCAACCACGGTTTTACGTGATGACAAGCTTTCAATTCGTCTACATACACACAAATAAAAATTGACACAACACGTGGAATTATAAATCGGAAAATGTTTTACATAACTGAATGCGAGAACGAAAATAATATATATATATACACTCGCCCCCCACCCCCTACCGAAACCCGTGATGGGTGGTGAAGGCAACTTTGAAATCTTTTATAGGAACGTCTACTGTTTATTGCAGATTTGGATTCTTCGTGAAAAAATTTTAACTTATAATTTAGTAAATGGTTTACCCGTTGAGTGACGAAAGTTTTCAATGCTGTAAAACAGTGTTTTTGAACCTGTGGGTCGCAAACACTTTCTCGGGGGGCTCTCGGTCACATGAGGAAGTACTTGTATCCATTAACAACCAGCCCAGTGAACCTCTGACTACAAAGGGTTCCGTAATACAAAAATATACGCCTAATAAAAGAGAAATTTACTTCTTGTTAAATTACATAATTCCTTGATTAACATAATTCTGAAATGAATAGAACGTAGATTTTGTTGCATTATAATGTGTTATAGATAAAAGCTTTTGAAAGTGTTGACTGGAATACACTCTTTCAAATTCTGAAGTCAGCAGGGGTAAATACAGGGAAAGGAGAGTCATTTACAACTTGTACAAAAGCCAGACCGCAGTTATTGGGCTTGAAGGGTATGAACGGGAAGCATTAGTTGGGAAGGAAGTAAGACAGGGTTGTATACTTTCTCCGATGTTATTCCATTTGTACATCGAGCAGGCGGTGAAGAAAGCAAGGAAAAATTTGCAATAGGGATTAAAGTTCACGGTGAAGAAATAAAAACATTGCGTTTTGCTGATGACATTGTAATTCTGTCAGAGACAGCAAAGGCCCTGGAAGAGCAGTTGAACGCAATGTACAGTGTGTTGAAAGGAGAATATAAGATGAACATTAACAAGAGCAAAACAAGGGTAATGGACTCCAGTCGTAGAAAATCAGGCGTTACTGAAGGATTTAGATTACGTAACGAAACAATGAAGGTGGTAGATGAGTTTTGTTACTTGACTAGTAAAATAACACATTACGGTCGCAGTACAGAGGATATAAAATGCAGAATGGCTATGGGAACAAAAGAATTTTTGAAAAAGAAACATTTGCTAACGCCGTATATTGATTTAAGTGTAAGGAAGTCTTTTCTGAAGGCATTTGGGTGGAGTGTTCCCTTGTACGGGAGTGAAACATGAACGATAAACAGTGCGGACAGGAAGAGAATAGAGGCTTTTGAAATGTGGTGCTACCGAAGAATGCTAAAGATTAGGTGGGTAGATCGCGTAAGTAATGAAGAGGTACTAAACAGAATTGGTGAGAAAAGTAATATTTGGCATACCTTGACTAAAAGAAGGGATCACTTGGTAGGACACATTCTTAGACATCGAGGAATCGTACATTTAGCATTGGAGGGAAGTGTGCGGGGTAAAAATCGCAGAGGGAGACACATATAGTAAGAAGATTCAAATGGATGTGGGTTGCCGTTCTTCTGAGGAGATGAAGAGGCTTGGTCAGAATAGAGTAGGGTGGAGAACTGCATCAAACCAGTCTCCGGACTGCAGACCATAACAACAACAACATAGGTGAATAAGCGCAAAGTCTGGAAACTGTTTTCAGAAACCATTCGTTAGATAAATGTACAAGATGCAATAATTCCAAGAAATTAGAAAAAAATCTACTTCATTAAAAATTGTCTATACAGTGGGGGTTGCCAGACTATTTTTCAATTGGAAGATCCATCTCCAGAGGCATTTCCTTTCATTTACATATAAATCTAATTTCATCCTGCACTTCATAACTGGCACGAGCAATAATTTTCCAATGTTCGTCGTTAACCGTCATTCACACACAGCTACTTCTACATCTACATGGGATACTCTGCAAATGACATTTAAGTGCATGGCAGAGGGTTCATCGAACAACCGTTATACTATTTTTTTCTCCCATTTCATTCTCGAATGGCGCGCGGGAAGAAAGAACACCTTAATCTCTCGGTTCGAGCTCCGTATTTTATTCTGACGATCATTTCTACCTGTGTAAGGTGAACAACATATTTTTACATTCGGAGGAGAATGTTGGCGATTGGAGTTTCGTAAGTAGCTCACGCCGCAGCGATAAGCGTCGTTGTAATGATTCCCATCCCAGATCCTGTATCATTTCCGTAACGCTGTCTCTCCTGTATCGTGACAATACGAAACGAGCCGCCCTTCTTTGGACTCTTTCGATGTCCTCCGTCAAAGCCACCTGATAAGGATCCCACACTGGGCAGCAATACTACAAAAATGGACGGACAAGCGTAGTGTATGCAGTTTCTTTTGTAGTTCTGTTGCATGTTTTAAGGGTTCTGCCAATAAAACGCAGTCTCTGGTTCGCCTTTCCCACGACATTATTTGCGTGTTCTTTCCAATTTAAGTCTGAAGTAATAGTAATTCCTAGGTACTGAGTGGAGTTTACAGCCTTCACATTCGATTGATTTATCTTGTAAATAAAATGTAACAGATTTATTTTCGTACCGAGCGAGGTGGTGCAGTGGTAACACACTGGACTCGTACTCGGAAGGATGGTGGTTCAAATCCACCTCCGGCCATCCAGTTTTAGGTTTTCCGTGATTTCCCTAAATCACTCCAGGCAAATTCCGGGATGGTTCCTTTCAAAGGGCACGGCCGATTTCCGTACCCCATTCTTACCCAAAATCCGAGCGTTAGCTCCGTCTCTAATGACCACGCTGTGGATAGGACGTTAAACCCTAAGATTCCTTCCTCCCTCCATTTCTTTTCGTACTCATGTGGACGACTTCACACTTCACACTATGCAGAGTCAATTGCTAATTTTTACACCATAGTGATATCTAATTCAGACAGATCTGCAGTTGGTTTTGATCTTCACACAACCATTAATTTGTGACCCCCCCCCCCTCCATAAGCACGTAAACGATGAGTAGAGAGCACTGCGTTTGCCTGGCTTTACTCTGACTGTAGTAGGTGTCAAATTATGGAAGTTGTGTCCTGCTTGTGTTACACAGTTTACAGATGAAACTGCTTAAAAGCTGTCGCTATTGTGTGGGGATGTGATCTGATTACGGTTTCGTTTTAGCTGATATTTTTAGATGACGTATTTTAAATGATGTTTTAACGATACTCATGTTCTGAACCTAATTTTTCGTTTCCTTCTGTTCCAGGTGAGTATCCAGTCTTGAATGCTTCTGGATATTGCAAGTCTTACCTGGTGAGTTGTAATGAGTTTGTCGTCTCGTTCCACGACGATTTCGAAAGTCCTACATCTCGAAACAGTGCAGAAAACCGTACCAGGGTTTTGAGTATACAGGAGCGTTGCTGTTAAATGTGAACCGCTCGGGAGTAGCCGACCAGTCTGGAGCGTCACGTTGCGGATGTTCAAATGTTCAAATGTTTGTATAGTCTATGGGACTGAACTACAGGGTCATCAGTCCCTAAACTTACAAACTACTTATCAACTAACTACAACTAAGGACGGCACAAATATCCATGCTCAAGGGGGGATTCGAACCCCCGACCGTAGTGGTCGTGCAGACCGTGACTGACGCGCTTGAGGTTTCCCGTCTGTATATATTTGTCTGTGACGGGAGGCTGTCCGATCCGCAACGGCCGGCCGCGGTGGCCGAGGGGACTGAGGCGCTAGAGTCACGGTCTGCGCGGCCACTACGGTCGGGGGTTTGAATCCCCCCTCGGGCATCGATATTTGTGCCGTCCTTAGTGTTAGCTAGATCATAAGTAGTTTGTAAGTTTAGGGACTGATGACCCCCGTAGTTAAGTCCCATAGACTATACAAACATTTGAACAAAGAAAGAAAATAAAGGAAATATTCGTGTTGGATGGTTTCAGCAATAGGAAGTTGCCGGATTTTGTATGATAAAACACTTTGTTCTAATGTTTGTATAGTCTATGGGACTTAACTACGGGGTCATCAGTCCCTAAACTTACAAACTACTTATGAATTACTTACGAACTAGGACGGCACAAATATCCATGCCCGAGGGGGGATTCGAGCCCCCGACCGTAGTGGCCGTGCAGACCGTGACTGGAGCGCCTCAGTCTCCTCGGCAAAACACTTTGTATTGAGCCATGCCGCTACCAGGCTGTATGAAGTAATAAGTAAAATAACGTAAATCGAATCGACATTTTCGCTTATTATGACTGGGACAGAGGGCAGCGTCTAGAATGCACAATTCACTATTGTGACAATGTAACCATATTTTCTCTTCTTCTTGCATGCTTTTCAGAGTGCAGTTGGTTACAGCACTTCATTGGGTTACAGCACTCCCTTGGGGGAATTCACTATACAAACAGTTTAGTTACCATAATAATACCGTTCTGTAATAATTCAAATGTGGTCACACCGTGTCAAACACACTGCTAGTAATTCGCCGCCATTTATTGTTATATCGCAAAGATTGTCAGCCATGGCAACTCCGACTTCAACCGACAACACTCTAACGATAGGAGGGTCGCGTCATAGTGGACAAGCAAAAGATATTGTTATGTTTATATTCTGAGGTGGGAATAAAATTTGGATTTCACTTCATACATTTGAGGTTTGTTGCTCAGGGTTCAAAAAGTTAATAAAACTTGAAAATCCTTCATTCAACTAAAATATTATATACAGTAGATCGTCGATTATCCGAAGTAATTGGAAGACATGGATGTTCGGAAAACCGATTATTGGTATAATCAAACTGTACATTTCTATTTGCCAATAAGAAGTACTGTAGAGTAAATGTATTCATTCAGTATTTGGAGGTGCTCGATCCTTCGCACTGTGCCAAGCGGCACGCCGCAACACTTGGAAGGCGCAGTGAGCAGCTTTGATGCTTCCTCTGCTTCTGCTGCAACGCCGACTGAGGTGTGCCGATTGTTGTGCACAGCAACTGGCGACTTGGAAGATCAGCAGCACCACCGAGCGGCGTCTAGTGAAGGCCACACTAAAAGCAATGTTCCGCCACCCGGTGGCCCAAAGCGGCTACTGTGGCAAACTTGGTTTGAAGGCAGATGGAGATAATGGACGGCAGGGTGGGAGAGCAAAAACAAAAAATCGATAGCCTACTCTCGTAGGCCGAGGGGCCCCTAGAGCTCGGGGGCCCCGGGGCACTGCCCCGCCTAGCCCTATGATAGCTATGCCACTGGAGCTGCGAGCGTTGCGAATAGTCGCGTGTCGCGTCGCACTGCCCCAGTCTATCGGCGCACAGAGGCACGCGCCGCAGCGCCGGTTCTCGCGATCTTCTCGAGAACTGCTCGAGCGCCCGCAGCTCGAGAAATTCTCGGTGCGCTCGAGTCGCCGCGCCTCACGCTCCCATCCCTACTTTTGCCGAATGTCTGGAAAGCGTTGTATACCACGTGCGTCTGTTTTTGATGACGTCACGTATTGCCCGCCCTATGGCATAGATGAGTGTTTTCCAACCTGTGGGGCGGGACCCCTTGGGGGTCGGAAAGTGTTGGCGTCGCAAGAGGCTGCAGTAGCAGTATCTACGTTTCGTGACGTTGAGCTACAGTGGCAGAAGAACCACACGAAAGTTACAGGGTTTCGCCAAAGTCGCTTAAGTAACAAGGCATCTGTAGGTGGAAAATTGCCTCTGTTGTGACACTTTTCGGGTGGCCATCAGTGAGACATTGAAAGACTGACAGATACAAGATGTACATACGGCACTTTCGATTTCTGGTGTTGGGCCGACCGAAACGCGTAACAATGGAGCCATTTGTCCACTTCATGATGAATTGTTTATTAAGCGACTTAAAAGCGTTTGTCAGAAAAATATCAATAACATATTATTTTTAGTCAATACATAACAATATCTTTTTACTACTGGTAACGAGTTTTCAGTGCAGTATTATTTTTAATCAACTAATATCAGTACTATTTGATTACTGGATCATAGTACCGGGTGATCAAAAAGTCAGTATAAATTCGAAAAGTCAATAAATGACGAAATAATGTAAATAGAGAGGTAAAGAATGACACAGATGCTTGGAATGGCTGCAGAAGCCACCGATTTCTGTCGCTTGTGCGGCACCCAGTTAAGTACGGTGCGACTTCATTCGCCGCGATTATAATCGTTTGAAGTGTGGCACTTAGTGCGACTGTTTCAGGCGCGGTTATTATCGAGAGGAGAAAATCGCGCCGGCCGCGGTGGCCGAGATGACTGAGGCGCTCCAGTCACGGTCAGCACGGTCACTACGGTCGGGGATTCGAATCCCCCCTCGGGCATGGATATTTGTGCCGTCCTAGTTCGTAAGTAGTTCATAAGTAGTTTGTAAGTTTAGGGACTGATGACCCCGTAGTTAAGTCCCATAAGCTTAACAAACATTTGAACATTTTTTGAGAAAATCGCTTAGTGTGGCACCAGAACACGGCCTCCTCTGCGCTCGCCTGGTGTGCAGGGCAGTGTTGCCAACTATCAGTCAGAGAAAATGGCAAAACAGTCCAACAAAAATGGCCAGAAATGGCTAAATTATAATTTATATGTTTTATGCATAAAAATTAAAATGTGAAAAAAAAACTCACCTAGCAAAAATAAATATCATCGTTCTCATCCTCATTTTCTTTGCTACTGCTGCTGCTGATTTCACTGGTCTCCCTCGTGTATGTAGCAATCGTACCATCAAGTTTCAGTATTTCTTCTAGGATTTCATATGAAAAACAGCACTTATGTTCGCGTCTCAATTCATACCTTACACTCAGAATAGCAGAGAGTGTATTCGTTTTGCCGGCCGCGGTGGCCGAGGAGACTGAGGCGCTCCAGTCACGTTCTTTTTTTTTCTTTTTTTTTTTTTTTTAAAGTCTCTTTCTGAGTTTGTTTTTCACCAAGCTCACTTGGCTAAAAATTCTCTCGACTTGTCGGTTGAAACTGGCTGTAACCATTCCTTGAAGTCAGACATGTTTTCCCATTCCTTCCTGTAAGTTTGTGTATATTGCGGTTTCGGCATGGCTCACAAAACATTGGTACAGCACAAGGTATTCGTCCAACACTCAATGTTAACACACGTAAAAAAGGAGACTTCACACACTTTCCAAGCAAGTCCAACCACAGTCTAACATATACAGTCACTACACTCCCACATATTTTTGTTATACGCTGCGATAGCAGCGCTCCAAGCGGCCGGCAAGCTACGTTTCTGAATACGATAGTTGATGAGTGCGAATAGTATCGTTTAGATTGACTTCAGCATACTTTTAACATCAGGGAACGTACGTAGTGCCTTATAAATAAGTATTAATTTTAAAATAGCTCCCCATTTGTCTTTCTTAGGTTTCATAAGATCCCTGATAAGGTAAAAAACTGTATATTACAGGACAGTTAATTCACAATCATCCTGTAACATACATGCTTTAAATGAGTAATTTCATTTTCGATTAAAAATAAAAATGCCTCGGAAACACCAGGAGACATACCCTTTAGCAGAGAGACGTCATTTTATACGCAGGAACGTTAAGTATTCTTCATTACCATTCCAGTAAAATCGGTGAGGTTGGAACATAGGAAACGTATATAGAATGCAATAAATACAGTATTTAACATACCAAATCAACCATCACAGCTGTAGCTGAAGGAAAAACGTCACAGACATGGCAATATAACAATAAAAGCAACCAAACTGTTTTCCAACAAAGAAGAACCCAATTGCACAATTGTTGCTACATCTGAACTACAAACGGCAAGAATAATCAAAACACTGTTTTTTTTAAAGCTAAAGTAAATGTACTTAAAAGAATATGCACATATAAGAAACACGAATGACGTATAAAAATGTAAAAATGGGAGAATCATTAGACTCCGTGCCGAATTGATACACGTCAAAAACTAGCTGTCATAGTAAGAACAGACCACAATAGAAATTTATTATACCATTATGTTTATATGCAACTTACTTTCAGCGGAATAAGCTGCAAATATACACATATTCGTAAGTCTTTGTTCATGACAGAGTTGTTCTTTATTCCATTGAATCATTTAAATGAAATTGTTTTTATATTAATTTCCGTATTATGTTTGTCTCTTGATATTTTAATAATGTTCGTAAAGCAAAAATTATAGTAAGTATTTCGTTAATTACGTACAAAAGCGATTATAAACAAACATCACTACTTCGGCAGCTTACCCACCGCTAGGAGCGCTAGTGTCGCAGCAATTGTCAGTTGGTAACAACTTCTACAGCAGTGAGTGTCGTGACTGTATATGTTAGACTGTGGTGCAACTACATAGTGTTGGCCATTGTATGTATGTTTCAAAACAATGAATCGATATGCGGAACTGTTTCATTGTCTCGAAACTTCCAGGTATCACTGTTTCGATACAGTGGTGTTTCATTTGTCATACTTTGGAGTAACGTTAAAAATAATGAGTCAATAAATACATTTCTATTCATATTAAATACTTCAGAGTTTTGCATTTTTGTTGTGAAAATTATCGAATAATAAAAATGGCTAGAAATGGCTATATAATATCACCAAAATGGCTAGGAATGCCAGCAGTAGCTTTTTTTTCAAAAAACAGTGGCTGGACACCACTTCAAAATGACCAGATCTAGCCATAAAATGGCTAAGTTGGCATCTCTGGTGCAGGGGTAGACGCAGCCCTTGAGCTGTTCCTGGCTGGCGTGGTGTCTGAGACGCGGCAGTCGGTGGGCCCTCTGTCTGCTGTCTGATCGATAGTCCGGCCCCCCGCCTCCCCACCGCAGCCACAATCCTATCGCGGCCGGCTTGTCACACCAAATTACCGCTGCCTCACTGTCGCCGCTTTTATCAGCCTCCCCGAGAACACTGGCAAACACCCCCAGTCCAATCAAAAGTTGTCACACCGACCGAGCGCCACACGCACACTCCGATACACCTCAAACACCGATAAACTTTGTCACACCTTTCACGCTTTTTGAAATAATATAAACGCAAACAGGGGAACGTCAGATAACCGTGGCGGCGTTAGGCGTCGGCGACGTCGGCAACCGCCGACGGCCTCGCGCCGTGGGGGCCTCGCAAACCGTTGTTAAAATTTTAGCATTTCCCCCCCCCCCCCCTTTTTTATGTTTGATGTTTAACGGCGCTTTTCAACTGCTAGGTTATTTACCGACGACCTAACTTTCACTAGCTTCACCGAAGGTCGAACTCAACATTCGTACCCAAGGGTGGAATTCGACCCCCGACGAGAGCGATCTCGCTCGCCGTGGTATGACGCCTTTGTACGCTCGGCCATTCCCGGCCGGCAGCTATTTAGTTGTCCGATTTAGTTCCTGAGAATGCAGCAGTAGTGCAAATTTTAGTTAAATACTTGCAAAACAAATTCTTCAGAACATTTTAGAAAACGGGTTGGAAGAACTATATCCAAATGTTTATGTAACAATCATAGGCCCTAATGATCCTCACAATTACAGTCAGTACAGCTTCGGCCGAGAGAAGCTTCTCAAAGTTAAAACTAATTAAGACTTACTTAAAAAGCGCAGTGAGCCAAGAAAGACGATCTGCGTTGCCAGTACTGTCAACGGAAGTCGAAATAGCGGCCAATATTAATTAAGATGTGATCTTAAAAAAATTCAGTGAGACGAAAAGGTCCTCTATTTTAATATGTATTTGTTTATTGTAATTTTTGTCGTTGCAATAATACTTGTATATTTTACTCATAAAATTTTAGTATAATGATCATTGATGGATAATTCAGCTCATTTTATTTAATATTTTCTTTCTTACTGAAAAAATGAAAGGGGCCTCGTAAAGACGAGTTCGCCGACGCCCAGTTTTCGTCAGATAACATAACGACATTAAGGTAGGGGAGGTGGCGCTAATATGTAACACTTTTTTGTTTAATGTAAAATACTGAATTTAAAATGTCACTGTTCCATAAAAAATTTCACCTGTGTTAGATTATATATCTGTGACAAAGGAGCAATGGTGTTCAAAAGCCTTGTCACTCCCCCCAGTAACCGGTTGATCAATCCTGTGACAGATTAACGTTAAATTGACCCGTGTGTTGTCTACAATAAAACCTGAATAAGGCTATCTTTACTGGAAAAAACATTGTGCAAACGAAAACCAACAAGTGAGGGAAAGCTGCCACAACAAACTAGCACAGCTGATAGCCCGTTCCTCCTACTCTACAGATTACTAATTGAACTGATTGACGCCGGCCGCGGTGGCCGAGGGGACTGCGGCGCGCCAGTCACGGTCTGCACGGCCACTACAGTCGGGGGATCGAATCTCCCCTCGGGCATGGAGGTTTGTGTTGTCTTTCAAAATGTTCAAATGTTCGTTAAGCTTAAGGGACTTAACTGCAGGGTCATCATTCCCTAAACGTACAAACTACTTATGAACTACCTTACACTACAAACATCCATGCCCGGGGGGGGGGGATTCGAACCCCCGACCGTAGTGGCCGTGCAGAACGTAACTGGGGTGCCGCAGACCGCTCGGCTACTGCGGCCGGCTGTGTGTTGTGTTTAGTATAAAGTAGTTCATAAGTAGTTTGTAGGTTTAGGGACTGATGACTCCGCAGTTACGTTCCTTAAGCGTAAGAAACATTTGAATTTTTTTTAAATCACACTCACACTCGTAAGTTTTACAAATAATAGGTAGTAACAAACAATGAAACAGTACAAATTAAAAAGGAAATAACACAGTCACAAGGCTAATGGGGCACCCATAGTGATTTGTTATTAACCACGACAATTATGAATGGGTAACCACACACCTTAGTGTTGCACAACACAAGGTTGACAATCACTTCTGCAATTTAATAACTTTTACAAAAAAAGATGTTTTTGTTTCATCAGTTTATAGTAAGAAAGAAAATGAAAATAAATCACGTAATAATTTTGAAATGAAATAGTGTTGGATCGGAGACAAAATGGTGCACTCAATTATTAACGTCTCCTCACTAACACTCACCTGCATGAGAATTACACAGTGGGCAGCAGAAAAATTGATTGACATAATAATTAAGATTAGCAAGAAAGAAAATAGAATAACTTGCAGATATGTTGATCACAACACCTGCACAACGCCGGAATACGAACCAACAAAGTAAATCAACTTTATACACGAAATTTACGCCAGTGAAATATTAAATAGTAATACAATTATTTCAGAATTAATATCTTTTAGTTTACTTACTTACGGAATTAATATCTTTTAGTTTATTTACTTTTATTTTGCAAGAAAGCAGTTCTCTCATTCCAAAAATTTAATATGTTGAAATTTGCTTTAAAATTTGATCTGTAGTTATTTAAAATTGTTCTTCAAAGCTCTGCACTGAATTTAATATTCTTTTCACTTTCAACGACACTCGGGAAACTTCTGGAAAGGATAGGACCTTACTTGGTAACAATGTCTTAGAACAATGATGTGGTAGAATTTCTTTAAATTGTAAGTTATTATTTAAAAAAAAATAGTTTATCAAGCACAAAACTGGGTAACGCCTTATAAAATGTCTAACCTCTGTGTGGTCGGAAATTAATGGAGCAGTCTTACATTGCGTCCTCGTTGTTGAAGAGCAGGATGCCCCGTCTCCAACAATGCTGCAGGTCACAATACAGGCACGGATCCAAATCAGTGACCAATTTGAGGGCAGGATCTTAACATATACAGATGAACTGTCGTGTGGCCCCGCTCATATGGGAAACATGTGCGCTAATTATGGAACTCCGCCAACCAGGTGTGGTAACGGCAAAGAGCGTGGCGCTGCACGCTCCCGCGCACTTGCTAGCGTCCCAACTGTTCAAACCACCGAGCTCGACTCCCCGACTCCACAGCTACTACTAGTGCTCCCGCGCTGTTGCTCCAAAGACCACGTACCACACACACCAAAGATGTTTCCTACTTTCCCTATCGACGATTACGCAGATAAATAAATAATAAAGTACATAAATTCACATACAAAGTAAACAATACTACAATATACATCAGTTATGATAATAGACTTAAAAATCTATATACATTTAGAATGCAATATATATTTGAAATACACATCTGGATCCTAACGTCACAAGTTTCGCTGGATGTCAGGAATACCGTTCAAATGTTCAAATCAGTGGCGTAACTATGGGGGGGGGGGGGGGGAATAGAACCCCCAAGACCCCGAAAAGGAAAAATAAAAAGAAGAAGAAAAAGAAAAAAAGAAATCGTATAACAGCAATCTAGTAACCGTAAAGATTGGAAACTTGGGGTGTTTTACCATAAGCTTTCATTGGATGGGAGTGAATTAGTTTCTTCAACGGTAGTGGTAGATGGTAGTCTGTCTGGAAACTGACAAAAATTATGCTCGTCAAGCAGATCTATCCCCACCTCCCCCAGAGCCAAGTCCTAGTTACGCCACTGGTTCAAATAATTGTAATTCTCTGGGACCAAAATACGCTGGTCATCAGTCCGTAGACTTAGAAACTACTTAAACTAACCTGAGGACAACACACATATCCATGTCCAAGGGAGGATTCGAACCTCCGACGCGGGAGGCCGCGCGATCCTTAACTTGGCGCTCAGACCGCTCGGCTACTCCCGCTCGGCTAGGAAAACCGTCAAATTTGTTTTCTTTCAAAGTTTATCAAATACAAAAAAAAAAAAAAAAAAAAAAAAAAATTCTAACAAATAACTGTTGTGATGAAAGTTCGGAGCTGGATCCCGGTTTGACAGTCCAAGCTGTGGAAAGCTTCACCGGCGACGCTCATGTTTACAACTACCCAAGCTACAACATGAAAACACGTAAACGTTAAACGCGATTTTCCACCATCAAATTTGACCTTGATTTTTTCAAAAACTACTGAGTGTCTAGCAAGAGACCGAAAGACGTGTATCTTTATATTCAATATAGAGTGTCCATGCAAAATTTGATAGAAATCGGTGTCGCACGTCAGACCCTCCCTCTATTATTTTTTATTTGGACTTATGAGTTTTAACTCATTCTGGCCATCTACTACACACAGTAGTAATGTACGTACATACAATTAAATAAACGAAAACAGAACTACATTTTGACAAAATATGAAAGTGAAAACTGTATGCGAACACTCGTGTTCGTCATTGGAGATGAGACTGTTAGACACCTCATGGGACTTAACTACGGGGTCATCAGTCCCTAAACTTACAAACTACTTATGAACTAGCTAAGACTAAGGACGGCACAAATATCCATGCCCGAGGGGGGGATTCGAAGCCCCGACCGTAGTGGCAGACCGTGACTGGAGCGACTCAGTACCCGCGGCCACCGCGGCCGGCTGTTAGACACCAAAGTAGCTGCAACTACATAACATTACAATTAAAATAATTTCTGAAGCATCTTCACATTTTCATAAGCAAAATCTTACAATGTATTACCAACACAGTTAATACGTATGGATTGTGTCCAGTAGTCTTAAGGGGGTATGTGTGCTAAACTGCCAAAAAATATATTTTTCTATTGTTGTTGTTGTTGTGGTCTTCAGTCCAGAGACTGGTTTGATGCAGCTCTCCACCCTATTCTATCCTGAGCAAGCCTTTTCATCTCCTCATAAGAACGACAACCCACATCCACTTGAATCTGCTTACTATACGCGTCTCTTGGTCTCCCTCAACGATTTTTACCCCACACACTTCCCTCCAACGCTAAATTCACAATTCCTTGATGTCTAAGAATGTGTCCTACCAATCTATCCCTTCTTTTAGTCAAGGTATGCCAGAAATTTCTTTTCTCCCCAATTCGGTTCAGTACCTCCTCATTAGTTACGCGACCCACCCACCTAATCTTCAGCATTCTTCTGTAGCACCACATTTCAAAAGCCTCTATCCTCTTTCTGTCCACACTGCTTATCGTCCATGTTTCACTCCCATACAAGGCAACACTCCATACAAATGCCTTCAGAAACGACGACAAAACTCATCTACCTCCTTTATTGCTTCGTTTCCCAATCTAATTCCTTCAGCATCACCTGATTTTCTTACACTGCACTCCATTACCCTAGTTTTGCTCTTGTTAATGTTCACCTTATATGCACCTTTCAGCACACTGTCCATTCCGTTCAATTGCTGTTCCAGGTCCTTTGCTGTATCTGACAGAATTACTATGTCGTCGGCAAAACGCAATGTTTTTAATTCTTCACCCTGAACTTTAATTCCTTCTCCAAATTTCTCCTTGCTTTCCTTTATAACTTGCTCAATGTACAAATTGAACAACATTGGGGAAAGGCTACAACCCTGTCTTACTCCCTTTCCAACCACTGCATCCCTTTCATGCCCTTCAACTCTGACAACCGCTGTCTGGTTTTTGTACAAGTTGTGAATAACCTTACGCTCCCTATATTTTACTCCTGCTTGCTTCAGAACTTGAAAGAGTTTATTCCAATCAACATTGTCAAAAGCCTTCTCCAAATCTACAAAAGCTAGAAATGTTGGTTTGCCTTTTCTTAATCTATCTTCTAGGATAAGCCGTAAAGTGAGTATTGCCTCCCGTGTTCCTACATTTCTCCTGAACCCAAAATGATCTTCCCCGAGGTCGGCTTCTACCAGCTTTTCCATCCTTCTGTATATAATTCGTGTTAATATTTTGAAACCATGACTTATTAAACTGATGGTTCTGTAGTTTTCACACCTGTCTGCACCCACTTTCTTTGGAATGGGGATTATAACATTTTTCTTAAAGTCTGAGGGTACTTCACCTGTCTCATACATCTTACACACAATGTGAAACAATGTTGTCATGGCTGGTTCTCCCAGAGACTTCAGTAGCTCTGACGGGATATCATCTACTCCAGGGGCCTTATTTCGACTTAGATCTTTCAGTGCTCTGTCAAATTCATCTCTCAGTATAGTATCTCCTATTTCATCATCATCTACATCCTCTTCCCTTCCTACAATAGTGTCTCTAAGTTCATTTCCTTTGTAGAGCGCCTCTATATACTCTTTCCACCTTTCAGCTTTCCCTTCTTTGCTGAGAACTGGTTTTCCATCAGTGTCCTTGATATTCATAGAGCTATTTTTCTTATCGCCAAATGTTTCTTTTATTTTCCGGTAGGCTGTATCTATTTTTCCCCTATTTATACATTCTTCTACATCCTTGCATTTGACTTCTAGCCATTCCTGCTTAGCCATTTTGCACTTCCTGTCAATCTCATTTCTTAGTCGTCTGTACTCCATATTGCCTGTTTCATTTACTGCATTTTTATACTTTCTCCTTTCATCGATTAAATTTAGTATCTCCTGTGATATCCAAGGATTCTTTGTAGGTCTTGCCCTCCTACCTATCTTGTCCTCTGCTGCCTTCACTATTTAATCTCTCAATTTTACCCATTCCTCCTCAACTGTTTTATTTTCCCCTGTTTCTGTCAATTGTTGCCTGAAGCTCCCTCTGAAATTCTTAAGAACTTCAGGTTCCTTCAATTTATCTAGGTCCCATCTCCTTATTTTCCTACCTTTCTGTAGTTTCTTCAGTTTCAGCCTACAGTTCATAACCAACAAGTTATGGTCAGAGTCTATGTCTGCCCCTGGGTATGTCCTACACTTCAAAACCTGGTTCCGAAATCTATGTCTTACCATTATAAAATCTATCTGGTATCTCCCGGTGTCTCCTGGTCTCTTCCACGTATACAACCGTCTTTTGTGATTCTTAAACCAGGTGTTTGTTATAACTAAATTATGTTCCGTGCAAAATT